>CM056452.1:6815812-8304976 GCA_029783895.1 Triplophysa bombifrons | reverse complement strand
TGTAGTTGGAGCGTCAGTTGTGGTTGTTGGAGCTGTTGTTCTGGTAGTTGGAGCTGTTGTTGTGGTTGTTGGAGCTGTTGTTGTTGTAGTTGGAGCCTCAGTTGTGGTTGTTGGAGCTGTTGTTGTGGTTATTGATGCTGTTGTTGTTGTAGTTGGAGCGTCAGTTGTGGTTGTTGGAGCTGTTGTTGTGGTAGTTGGAGCTGTTGTTGTGGTTGTTGGAGCTGTTGTTGTTGTAGTTGGAGCGTCAGTTGTGGTTGTTGGAGCTGTTGTTGTGGTAGTTGGAGCTGTTGTTGTGGTAGTTTGAACATCAGTTGAGGTTGTTGGAGCTGTTGTTGTGGTAGTTGGAGCATCAGTTGTGGTTGTTGGAGCTGTTGTTGTGGTAGTTGGAGCTGTTGTTGTGGTAGTTGGAGCTGTTGTTGTGGTAGTTGCAGCCTCGGTTGTGGTAGTTGGAGCTGTTGTTGTTGTAGTTGGAGCGTCAGTTGTGGTTGTTGGAGCTGTTGTTGTGGTAGTTGGAGCTGTTGTTGTGGTAGTTGGAGCTGTTGTTGTGGTTGTTGGAGCTGTTGTTGTGGTAGTTGGAGCATCAGTTGTGGTTGTTTGAGCTGTTGTTGTGGTAGTTGGAGCTGTTGTTGTGGTAGTTGGAGCCTCAGTTGTGGTTATTGGAGCTGTTGTTGTTGTAGTTGGAGCTGTTGTTGTGGTAGTTGGAGCTGTTGTTGTGGTAGTTGCAGCCTCGGCTGTGGTAGTTGGAGCTGTTGTTGTTGTAGTTGGAGCGTCAGTTGTGGTTGTTGGAGCTGTTGTTGTGGTAGTTGGAGCTGTTGTTGTTGTAGTTGGAGCCTCAGTTGTGGTTGTTGGAGCTGTTGTTGTTGTAGTTGGAGCGTCAGTTGTGGTTGTTGGAGCTGTTGTTGTGGTAGTTGGAGCTGTTGTTGTGGTAGTTGGAGCTGTTGTTGTGGTTGTTGGAGCTGTTGTTGTGGTAGTTGGTGTGTCAGTTGTGGTTGTTGGAGCTGTTGTTGTTGAAGTTGGAGCCTCAGTTGTGGTTGTTGGAGCTGTTGTTGTGGTAGTTGGAGCTGTTGTTGTGGTTGTTGGAGCTTTTGTTGTGGTTGTTGGAGCTGTTGTTGTGGTAGTTGGAGCTGGTGTTGTGGTAGTTGGAGCTGTTGTTGTGGTAGTTGGAGCCTCAGTTGTGGTTGTTGGAGCTGTTGTTGTGGTAGTTGGAGCATCAGTTGTGGTAGTTGGAGCTGTTGTTGTGGTAGTTGGAGCTGGTGTTGTGGTTATTGGAGCTGTTGTTGTGGTAGTTGGAGTGTCAGTTGTGGTTGTTGGAGCTGTTGTTGTTGTAGTTGGAGCTGTTGTTGTTGTAGTTGGAGCTGTTGTTGTTGTAGTTGGAGCTGTTGTTGTTGTAGTTGGAGCCTCAGTTGTGGTTGTTGGAGCTGTTGTTGTGGTAGTTGGAGCATCAGTTGTGGTTGTTGGAGCTGTTGTTGTGGTAGTTGGAGCTGTTGTTGTTGTAGTTGGAGCTGTTGTTTCGGTAGTTGGAGCTGTTGTTGTGGTAGTTGGAGCTGTTGTTGTGGTAGTTGCAGTCTCGGTTGTGGTAGTTGAGCTGTTGTTGTTGTAGTTGGAGCGTCAGTTGTGGTGGTTGAAGCTGTTGTTGTGGTAGTTGCAGCCTCGGTTGTGGTAGTTGGAGCTGTTGTTGTGGTAGTTGGAGCGTCAGTTGTGGTTGTTGGAGCTGTTGTTGTGGTAGTTGGAGCTGTTGTTGTGGTAGTTGGAGCTGTTGTTGTGGTTGTTGGAGCTGTTGTTGTGGTAGTTGGAGTGTCAGTTTGTGGTTGTTGGAGCTGTTGTTGTTGTAGTTGGAGCTGTTGTTGTTGTAGTTGGAGCCTCAGTTGTGGTTGTTGGAGCTGTTGTTGTGGTTGTCGGAGCATCAGTTGTGGTTGTTGGAGCTGTTGTTGTGGTAGTTGGAGCTGTTGTTGTGGTAGTAGGAGCTAGTGTTGTGGTAGTTGGAGCTGTTGTTGTGGTAGTTGGAGCCTCAGTTGTGGTTGTTGGAGCTGTTGTTGTGGTAGTTGGACCATCAGTTGTGGTTGTTGGAGCTGTTGTTGTGGTTGTTGGAGCTGTTGTTGTGGTAGTTGGAGCATCAGTTGTGGTTGTTGGAGCTGTTGTTGTGGTAGTTGGAGCTGTTGTTGTTGTAGTTGGAGCTGTTGTTGTTGTAGTTGGAGCTGTTGTTGTAGTAGTTGGAGCTGTTGTTGTGGTAGTTGCAGCCTCGGTTGTGGTAGTTGGAGCTGTTGTTGTTGTAGTTGGAGCGTCAGTTGTGGTTGTTGGAGCTGTTGTTGTGGTAGTTGGAGCTGTTGTTGTTGTAGTTGGAGCCTCAGTTGCGGTTGTTGGAGCTGTTGTTGTTGTAGTTGGAGCGTCAGTTGTGGTTGTTGGAGCTGTTGTTTTGGTAGTTGGAGCTGTTGTTGTGGCAGTTGGAGCTGTTGTTGTGGTTGTTGGAGCTGTTGTTGTGGTAGTTGGTGTGTCAGTTGTTGTTGTTGGAGCTGTTGTTGTTGTAGTTGGAGCTGTTGTTGTTGTAGTTGGAGCTGTTGTTGTGGTAGTTGGAGCCGTTGTTGTGGTTGTTGGAGCAGTTGTTGTGGTAGTTGGAGCATCAGTTGTGGTTGTTTGAGCTGTTGTTGTGGTAGTTGGAGCTGTTGTTGTGGTAGTTGGAGCCTCAGTTGTGGTTATTGGAGCTGTTGTTGTTGTAGTTGGAGCTGTTGTTGTGGTAGTTGGAGCTGTTGTTGTGGTAGTTGGAGCTGTTGTTGTGGTTGTTGGAGCTGTTGTTGTGGTAGTTGGAGCATCAGTTGTGGTTGTTGGAGCTGTTGTTGTGGTAGTTGGAGCTGTTGTTGTGGTAGTTGGAGCTGGTGTTGTGGTAGTTGGAGCTGTTGTTGTGGTAGTTGGAGCCTCAGTTGTGGTTGTTGGAGCTGTTGTTGTGGTAGTTGGAGCATCAGTTGTGGTAGTTGGAGCTGTTGTTGTGGTAGTTGGAGCTGGTGTTGTGGTTGTTGGAGCTGTTACTGTTGTAGTTGGAGCGTCAGTTGTGGTTGTTGGAGCTGTTGTTGTGGTAGTTGGAGCTGTTGTTGTGGTAGTTGGAGCTGTTGTTGTGGTTGTTGGAGCTGTTGTTGTGGTAGTTGGAGTGTCAGTTGTGGTTGTTGGAGCTGTTGTTGTTGTAGTTGGAGCTGTTGTTGTTGTAGTTGGAGCTGTTGTTGTGGTAGTTGGAGCTGTTGTTGTGGTAGTTGGAGCCTCAGTTGTGGTTGTTGGAGCTGTTGTTGTGGTAGTTGGAGCTGTTGTTGTTGTAGTTGGAGCCTCAGTTGTGGTTATTGGAGCTGTTGTTGTTGTAGTTGGAGCTGTTGTTGTGGTAGTTGCAGCCTCGGTTGTGGTAGTTGGAGCTGTTGTTGTTGTAGTTGGAGCGTCAGTTGTGGTTGTTGGAGCTGTTGTTGTGGTAGTTGGAGCTGTTGTTGTGGTAGTTGGAGCATCAGTTGTGGTTGTTGGAGCTGTTGTTGTGGTAGTTGGAGCTGTTGTTGTGGTAGTTGGAGCGTCAGTTGTGGTTGTTGGAGCTGTTGTTGTTGTAGTTGGAGCTGTTGTTGTGGTAGTTGGAGCTGTTGTTGTGGTAGTTGGAGCCGTTGTTGTGGTTGTTGGAGCAGTTGTTGTGGTAGTTGGAGCATCAGTTGTGGTTGTTTGAGCTGTTGTTGTGGTAGTTGGAGCTGTTGTTGTGGTAGTTGGAGCCTCAGTTGTGGTTATTGGAGCTGTTGTTGTTGTAGTTGGAGCTGTTGTTGTGGTAGTTGGAGCTGTTGTTGTGGTAGTTGGAGCTGTTGTTGTGGTTGTTGGAGCTGTTGTTGTGGTAGTTGGAGTGTCAGTTGTGGTTGTTGGAGCTGTTGGAGCTGTTGTTGTTGTAGTTGGAGCTGTTGTTGTGGTAGTTGGAGCTGTTGTTGTTGTAGTTGGAGCGTCAGTTGTGGTTGTTGGAGCTGTTGTTGTGGTAGTTGGAGCTGTTGTTGTTGTAGTTGGAGCCTCAGTTTGTGGTTGTTGGAGCTGTTGTTGTTGTAGTTGGAGCGTCAGTTGTGGTTGTTGGAGCTGTTGTTGTGGTAGTTGGAGCTGTTGTTGTGGTAGTTGAAGCTGTTGTTGTGGTTGTTGGAGCTGTTGTTGTGGTAGTTGGAGTGTCAGTTGTGGTTGTTGGAGCTGTTGTTGTTGTAGTTGGAGCTGTTGTTGTTGTAGTTGGAGCCTCAGTTGTGGTTGTTGGAGCTGTTGTTGTGGTAGTTGGAGCATCAGTTGTGGTTGTTGGAGCTGTTGTTGAGGTAGTTGGAGCTGTTGTTGTGGTAGTTGGAGCTGGTGTTGTGGTAGTTGGAGCTGTTGTTGTGGTAGTTGGAGCCTCAGTTGTGGTTGTTGGAGCTGTTGTTGTGGTAGTTGGAGCATCAGTTGTGGTTGTTGGAGCTGTTGTTGTGGTAGTTGGAGCTGGTGTTGTGGTTGTTGGAGCTGTTGTTGTGGTAGTTGGAGTGTCAGTTGTGGTTGTTGGAGCTGTTGTTGTAGTAGTTGGAGCTGTTGTTGTTGTAGTTGGAGCTGTTGTTGTTGTAGTTGGAGCCTCAGTTGTGGTTGTTGGAGCTGTTGTTGTGGTAGTTGGAGCATCAGTTGTGGTTGTTGGAGCTGTTGTTGTGGTAGTTGGAGCTGTTGTTGTTGTAGTTGGAGCTGTTGTTGTGGTAGTTGCAGCCTCGGTTGTGGTAGTTGGAGCTGTTATTGTTGTAGTTGGAGCGTCAGTTGTGGTTGTTGGAGCTGTTGTTGTGGTAGTTGGAGCTGTTGTTGTGGTTGTTGGAGCTGTTGTTGTGGTAGTTGGAGTGTCAGTTGTGGTTGTTGGAGCTGTTGTTGTTGTAGTTGGAGCTGTTGTTGTGGTAGTTGGAGCTGTTGTTGTGGTAGTTGGAGCCTCAGTTGTGGTTGTTGGAGCTGTTGTTGTGGTAGTTGGAGCTGTTGTTGTGGTAGTTGGAGCCTCAGTTGTGGTTATTGGAGCTGTTGTTGTTGTAGTTGGAACTGTTGTTGTGGTAGTTGCAGCCTCGGTTGTGGTAGTTGGAGCTGTTGTTGTTGTAGTTGGAGCGTCAGTTGTGGTTGTTGGAGCTGTTGTTGTGGTAGTTGGAGCTGTTGTTGTGGTAGTTGGAGCATCAGTTGTGGTTGTTGGAGCAGTTGTTGTGGTAGTTGCAGCCTCGGTTGTGGTAGTTGGAGCTGTTGTTGTTGTAGTTGGAGCGTCAGTTGTGGTTGTTGGAGCTGTTGTTGTGGTAGTTGGAGCTGTTGTTGTGGTAGTTGGAGCTGTTGTTGTGGTTGTTGGAGCTGTTGTTGTGGTAGTTGGAGCTGTTGTTGTGGTAGTTGGAGCTGTTGTTGTGGTAGTTGGAGCCTCAGTTGTGGTTATTGGAGCTGTTGTTGTTGTAGTTGGAGCTGTTGTTGTGGTAGTTGGAGCTGTTGTTGTGGTAGTTGGAGCTGTTGTTGTTGTTGTTGGAGCTGTTGTTGTGGTAGTTGGAGTGTCAGTTGTGGTTGTTGGAGCTGTTGTTGTTGTAGTTGGAGCTGTTGTTGTGGTAGTTGGAGCTGTTGTTGTTGTAGTTGGAGCGTCAGTTGTGGTTGTTGGAGCTGTTGTTGTGGTAGTTGGAGCTGTTGTTGTTGTAGTTGGAGCCTCAGTTGTGGTTGTTGGAGCTGTTGTTGTTGTAGTTGGAGCGTCAGTTGTGGTTGTTGGAGCTGTTGTTGTGGTAGTTGGAGCTGTTGTTGTGGTAGTTGGAGCATCAGTTGTGGTTGTTGGAGCAGTTGTTGTGGTAGTTGCAGCCTCGGTTGTGGTAGTTGGAGCTGTTGTTGTTGTAGTTGGAGCGTCAGTTGTGGTTGTTGGAGCTGTTGTTGTGGTAGTTGGAGCTGTTGTTGTGGTAGTTGGAGCTGTTGTTGTGGTTGTTGGAGCTGTTGTTGTGGTAGTTGGAGCTGTTGTTGTGGTAGTTGGAGCTGTTGTTGTGGTAGTTGGAGCCTCAGTTGTGGTTATTGGAGCTGTTGTTGTTGTAGTTGGAGCTGTTGTTGTGGTAGTTGGAGCTGTTGTTGTGGTAGTTGGAGCTGTTGTTGTTGTTGTTGGAGCTGTTGTTGTGGTAGTTGGAGTGTCAGTTGTGGTTGTTGGAGCTGTTGTTGTTGTAGTTGGAGCTGTTGTTGTGGTAGTTGGAGCTGTTGTTGTTGTAGTTGGAGCGTCAGTTGTGGTTGTTGGAGCTGTTGTTGTGGTAGTTGGAGCTGTTGTTGTTGTAGTTGGAGCCTCAGTTGTGGTTGTTGGAGCTGTTGTTGTTGTAGTTGGAGCGTCAGTTGTGGTTGTTGGAGCTGTTGTTGTGGTAGTTGGAGCTGTTGTTGTGGTAGTTGGAGCTGTTGTTGTGGTTGTTGGAGCTGTTGTTGTTGTAGTTGGAGCTGTTGTTGTTGTAGTTGGAGCCTCAGTTGTGCTTGTTGGAGCTGTTGTTGTGGTAGTTGGAGCTGTTGTTGTGGTAGTTGGAGTGTCAGTTGTGGTTGTTGGAGCTGTTGTTGTTGTAGTTGGAGCTGTTGTTGTTGTAGTTGGAGCCTCAGTTGTGGTTGTTGGAGCTGTTGTTGTGGTAGTTAGAGCATCAGTTGTGGTTGTTGGAGCTGTTGTTGAGGTAGTTGGAGCTGTTGTTGTGGTAGTTGGAGCTGGTGTTGTGGTAGTTGGAGCTGTTGTTGTGGTAGTTGGAGCCTCAGGTGTGGTTGTTGGAGCTGTTGTTGTGGTAGTTGGAGCATCAGTTGTGGTTGTTGGAGCTGTTGTTGTGGTAGTTGGAGCTGGTGTTGTGGTTGTTGGAGCTGTTGTTGTGGTAGTTGGAGTGTCAGTTGTGGTTGTTGGAGCTGTTGTTGTTGTAGTTGGAGCTGTTGTTGTTGTAGTTGGAGCTGTTGTTGTTGTAGTTGGAGCCTCAGTTGTGGTTGTTGGAGCTGTTGTTGTGGTAGTTGGAGCATCAGTTGTGGTTGTTGGAGCTGTTGTTGTGGTAGTTGGAGCTGTTGTTGTTGTAGTTGGAGCTGTTGTTGTGGTAGTTGGAGCTGTTGTTGTGGTAGTTGGAGCTGTTGTTGTGGTAGTTGCAGCTGTTGTTGTTGTAGTTCGAGCTGTTGTTGTTGTAGTTGGAGCCTCAGTTGTGGTTGTTGGAGCTGTTGTTGTGGTAGTTGGAGCTGTTGTTGTGGTAGTTGGAGTGTCAGTTGTGGTTGTTGGAGCTGTTGTTGTTGTAGTTGGAGCTGTTGTTGTGGTAGTTGGAGCTGTTGTTGTTGTAGTTGGAGCGTCAGTTGTGGTTGTTGGAGCTGTTGTTGTGGTAGTTGGAGCTGTTGTTGTTGTAGTTGGAGCCTCAGTTGTGGTTGTTGGAGCTGTTGTTGTTGTAGTTGGAGCGTCAGTTGTGGTTGTTGGAGCTGTTGTTGTGGTAGTTGGAGCTGTTGTTGTGGTAGTTGGAGCTGTTGTTGTGGTTGTTGGAGCTGTTGTTGTTGTAGTTGGAGCTGTTGTTGTTGTAGTTGGAGCCTCAGTTGTGGTTGTTGGAGCTGTTGTTGTGGTAGTTGGAGCTGTTGTTGTGGTAGTTGGAGTGTCAGTTGTGGTTGTTGGAGCTGTTGTTGTTGTAGTTGGAGCTGTTGTTGTTGTAGTTGGAGCCTCAGTTGTGGTTGTTGGAGCTGTTGTTGTGGTAGTTAGAGCATCAGTTGTGGTTGTTGGAGCTGTTGTTGAGGTAGTTGGAGCTGTTGTTGTGGTAGTTGGAGCCTCAGGTGTGGTTGTTGGAGCTGTTGTTGTGGTAGTTGGAGCATCAGTTGTGGTTGTTGGAGCTGTTGTTGTGGTAGTTGGAGCTGGTGTTGTGGTTGTTGGAGCTGTTGTTGTGGTAGTTGGAGTGTCAGTTGTGGTTGTTGGAGCTGTTGTTGTTGTAGTTGGAGCTGTTGTTGTTGTAGTTGGAGCTGTTGTTGTTGTAGTTGGAGCCTCAGTTGTGGTTGTTGGAGCTGTTGTTGTGGTAGTTGGAGCATCAGTTGTGGTTGTTGGAGCTGTTGTTGTGGTAGTTGGAGCTGTTGTTGTTGTAGTTGGAGCTGTTGTTGTGGTAGTTGGAGCTGTTGTTGTGGTAGTTGGAGCTGTTGTTGTGGTAGTTGCAGCTGTTGTTGTTGTAGTTGGAGCTGTTGTTGTTGTAGTTGGAGCCTCAGTTGTGGTTGTTGGAGCTGTTGTTGTGGTAGTTGGAGCTGTTGTTGTGGTAGTTGGAGCTGTTGTTGTTGTAGTTGGAGCTGTTGTTGTTGTAGTTGGAGCTGTTGTTGTTGTAGTTGGAGCTGTTGTTGTGGTAGTTGGAGCTGTTGTTGTGGTAGTTGGAGCCTCAGTTGTGGTTATTGGAGCTGTTGTTGTTGTAGTTGGAGCTGTTGTTGTGGTAGTTGGAGCTGTTGTTGTGGTAGTTGGAGCCTCAGTTGTGGTTATTGGAGCTGTTGTTGTTGTAGTTGGAGCTGTTGTTGTGGTAGTTGGAGCTGTTGTTGTTGTAGTTGGAGCGTCAGTTGTGGTTGTTGGAGCTGTTGTTGTGGTAGTTGGAGCTGTTGTTGTGGTAGTTGGAGCATCAGTTGTGGTTGTTGGAGCTGTTGTTGTGGTAGTTGGAGCTGTTTTTGTGGTAGTTGGAGCTGTTGTTGTGGTAGTTGGAGCTGTTGTTGTGGTAGTTGGAGTGTCAGTTGTGGTTGTTGGAGCTGTTGTTGTTGTAGTTGGAGCTGTTGTTGTGGTAGTTGGAGCTGTTGTTGTGGTAGTTGGAGCATCAGTTGTGGTTGTTGGAGCTGTTGTTGTGGTAGTTGGAGCTGTTGTTGTGGTAGTTGGAGCCTCAGTTGTGGTTATTGGAGCTGTTGTTGTTGTAGTTGGAGCTGTTGTTGTGGTAGTTGGAGCTGTTGTTGTGGTAGTTGCAGCCTCGGTTGTGGTAGTTGGAGCTGTTGTTGTTGTAGTTGGAGCGTCAGTTGTGGTTGTTGGAGCTGTTGTTGTGGTAGTTGGAGCTGTTGTTGTTGTAGTTGGAGCCTCAGTTGTGGTTGTTGGAGCTGTTGTTGTTGTAGTTGGAGCATCAGTTGTGGTTGTTGGAGCTGTTGTTGTGGTAGTTGGAGCTGTTGTTGTGGTAGTTGGAGCTGTTGTTGTGGTTGTTGGAGCTGTTGTTGTGGTAGTTGGAGCTGTTGTTGTTGTAGTTGGAGCTGTTGTTGTTGTAGTTGGAGCTGTTGTTGTGGTAGTTGGAGCTGTTGTTGTGGTAGTTGGAGCTGTTGTTGTGGTAGTTGGAGCTGTTGTTGTGGTAGTTGGAGTGTCAGTTGTGGTTGTTGGAGCTGTTGTTGTTGTAGATGGAGCTGTTGTTGTGGTAGTTGGAGCATCAGTTGTGGTTGTTGGAGCTGTTGTTGTTGTAGTTGGAGCTGTTGTTGTGGTAGTTGGAGCATCAGTTGTGGTTGTTGGAGCTGTTGTTGTGGTAGTTGGAGCTGTTGTTGTGGTAGTTGGAGCCTCAGTTGTGGTTATTGGAGCTGTTGTTGTTGTAGTTGGAGCTGTTGTTGTGGTAGTTGCAGCCTCGGTTGTTGTAGTTGGAGCTGTTGTTGTTGTTGTTGTAGTTGGAGCGTCAGTTGTGGTTGTTGGAGCTGTTGTTGTGGTAGTTGGAGCTGTTGTTGTTGTAGTTGGAGCCTCAGTTGTGGTTGTTGGAGCTGTTGTTGTTGTAGTTGCAGCATCAGTTGTGGTTGTTGGAGCTGTTGTTGTGGTAGTTGGAGCTGTTGTTGTGGTAGTTGGAGCTGTTGTTGTGGTTGTTGGAGCTGTTGTTGTGGTAGTTGGAGCTGTTGTTGTTGTAGTTGGAGCTGTTGTTGTGGTAGTTGGAGCTGTTGTTGTGGTAGTTGGAGCATCAGTTGTGGTTGTTGGAGCTGTTGTTGTGGTAGTTGGAGCTGTTGTTGTGGTAGTTGGAGCTGTTGTTGTGGTAGTTGGAGCTGTTGTTGTGGTAGTTGGAGCTGTTGTTGTGGTAGTTGGAGTGTCAGTTGTGGTTGTTGGAGCTGTTGTTGTTGTAGTTGGAGCTGTTGTTGTGGTAGTTGGAGCATCAGTTGTGGTTGTTGGAGCTGTTGTTGTGGTAGTTGGAGCTGTTGTTGTGGTAGTTGGAGCCTCAGTTGTGGTTATTGGAGCTGTTGTTGTTGTAGTTGGAGCTGTTGTTGTGGTAGTTGGAGCTGTTGTTGTGGTAGTTGCAGCCTCGGTTGTGGTAGTTGGAGCTGTTGTTGTTGTAGTTGGAGCGTCAGTTGTGGTTGTTGGAGCTGTTTTTGTGGTAGTTGGAGCTGTTGTTGTTGTAGTTGGAGCCTCAGTTGTGGTTGTTGGAGCTGTTGTTGTTGTAGTTGGAGCATCAGTTGTGGTTGTTGGAGCTGTTGTTGTGGTAGTTGGAGCTGTTGTTGTGGTAGTTGGAGCTGTTGTTGTGGTTGTTGGAGCTGTTGTTGTGGTAGTTGGAGCTGTTGTGGTTGTAGTTGGAGCTGTTGTTGTGGTAGTTGGAGCCTCAGTTGTGGTTGTTGGAGCTGTTGTTGTTGTAGTTGGAGCTGTTGTTGTGGTTGTTGGAGCTGTTGTTGTGGTAGTTGGAGCTGTTGTTGTTGTAGTTGGAGCTGTTGTTGTGGTTGTTGGAGCTGTTGTTGTGGTAGTTGGAGCTGTTGTTGTGGTAGTTGGAGCTGTTGTTGTGGTTGTTGGAGCTGTTGTTGTGGTAGTTGGAGCTGTTGTTGTTGTAGTTGGAGCTGTTGTTGTTATAGTTGGAGCCTCAGTTGTGGTTGTTGGAGCTGATGTTGTTGTAGTTGGAGCATCAGTTGTGGTTGTTGGAGCTGTTGTTGTGGTAGTTGGAGCTGTTGTTGTGGTAGTTGGAGCTGTTGTTGTGGTAGTTGGAGCTGTTGTTGTGGTAGTTGGAGCTGTTGTTGTGGTAGTTGGAGCCTCAGTTGTGGTTGTTTGCACTCCACAAACAGTCCACCACATACACACTATGTTACAAAAATTAGATTTTTCAACCAATATAAATTACATATAAAGTATTTCATTTTAAGAATATATTTTAATATCTATTCCATTATATTGAATGTGAGGGTGTACTTACATATGGTGAGGAAAGTTCTCCTTCTGCCATTATATTTAGAAATAAAGGACCTGCTAAAATAAAAATTTAAGATTTAATTTCAAGTAGGGCTATATTTTCTAATGGAGCAAGGCAGTTGGATGTAGTCACAAAAGGTACATAAATTAAATGACCTAAATGTTCCAGTGTTTTAAAATATTCAAAGCTGTGCAGATTTTCGATTATCTAAGTAAACTTTTTTGCAAGTAACATCTCTGATCACCGCTCCAAAGTCTTGGGTCTTTGCACGTTCTTGTTTAGACACCATTATGTAATTTCTCTGCAGCTTTTCTGAAATATGTTGTGCTAAATATTCAGATTTTATGTGCCATTGGGCAGAGCATACAGAAACATCCATGAGCAAACTCATTATTGCCTAATTGAGCCCCGCCCAAGGTCACCGAAAATATCAGGCACTGAATATTTCAGAACACATAATGATTAGTTAAATGGCATTTGGTGATTTGCTAAAACAATGTGTATTAAAGACTAAGTGCAGTCCCAACTTGTATCACAATTCTTTTTGAGGGTGCAGAAATGTAGATGAGGACTTCGAAGGCACAGCCTCAATATAGGGCAACCCGAAACGTGACAGCAGTCATCAGGAAACAGGAGATACTTTTGTTACAGACTTGGTAAAACATTCTATAAAACACAATTTTCTGGGGTTTTTGTGTAGAAATAAATGTAGACAAAACTACATGAAACTACAAAAAATGCATTGAAATCGTTTGGTAAATTATAACGGTTTTTTATTAAAAAGCTGCAGATGCCTCATTTTTCTAATCCTTTCCCGATATGGCGACTTGTTAACGGAGTAACGGGCCAAATTGGTCACTGTGGTGTCTGTATGTCATGTGTAGAGCTTATTAATCGACGTCACGCCACGTTGAATGTTGCTCCATTGGGAGGAGGATGGCTGCTAGGGCGTTCAATACAGTGTTTTGTTTTTCTTGTTAGATTAGCAAGACCGACCTACCATAGTTATATTTCCTGTGTTAAAAAAAACTGCAATAGGCTTGCATTACAGAGAGTCGTTCAGGAAAAGCCCATCGTAAATTCACTTTCGATTTCTTCAACAAGTAACGGTAGCCTACATATCAAAACAATAATAGCAGTGTAGTATTATCCACCCAAGATGGCGGCGCCACGGCAACATATGGCGTGACGTCAGCTTCACATTCTCTATAGAGGAATGCACGTGTCATCACTTTACCACGTGAACATTACTTGAGCACGTCGGAGCGTGCCTTCCTGGGTGGCAAAACTTTCAGCAAAATGACTGCTTGCAATATAAAGAAACGCAATTCCACGAAATATTTCAGCGTCAGGGAACACCTGTTTCCTCTGTAAATCGCAGTGAAGCCGTAAGCTTAAGCGACCGTAACCGACGAGTCCGCTGCTTGTAATTTCAGCAAATAATTGCATGTTTTAGTCCAAGTTTCTTAATTTCTCCTATGCTCCTCAGCCAATATGCTGGGTGTTTTGCCACCCAGGATAGCGTGTCCCAGGGCGTGTCCCGACATCTTCACCATGGAAAGTGACGTCGATGCATACCATCTATATTACCCTATAGCCTATGTATTAGATGTATATAATCTCATCTCTTTCCTCAACACCTTACACTTATTTATTTAGTCTTCACTCTTTCTTTCACATCACACTCTTCAAATAACCTGTGTTTATAGCTTTGTGATCTGCTTCAGGTTTTTTGAGAACACACTGCAAAAAAATCCCGTAAAAAGACGGATGTAGTAGCCTACTGGCAGAAAATTACCAGTACATTTTACTTTATTTTACGGACATATTCGTTAATGCTAAAATGCTATTTAATCCAGTGCAAAATACAGGTAAAACAACTGTAAAAATGAATACGGAAAATGTCTTCATATTAATACAGTATATTGTGCCCTACTTCTAAGGATTTTTTTAAGAGTGCAGCTTCATAACACCTATGCATTTTTGCAATTATGTTGCTCAAATTGTTTATTTTATTGCCTTATTTGTACGTTGCTTGGATGAAAGCTTCTCCTAAATGTTTAAATGTTAATATTAAATATCATTTCATTATTTGTTGCAGTATAAACAAAGTCCAATAGATGGCGTTAGATAGCTTTTAGTCTCCTTGACATTAATTGAATCATTGATAAAGTTGCCTCGCGCAGCGGTTTACAAAAAATTGAAAGGAGAAGGCTACTTTTGACCAGTATCATTATTGATGAAGAGTGGACAATACACTTTGTTCATATATCTAATTCCCAACAAATGACTGCCAATATGTTATGAATGTGTAAGGGGTGCATTTTGTCATGCACAAAGTATGGAACTGTCCGTTTCACGCACATAGGTCACATCAGTGGGTAGCCCTCTTCTTACAAAAACAAAACGCATAGCCTGCTGTCCACTCAAGTTGGCATCTAAAAATATTTTTGTGCACATATGTGTACAAAAAAAGTTTAAATCATTCCCTAAGAGCAATAAAAACACACAAACGTCCCGACTGATGTGGCACTCAAAAAGGGCACCCCTGCTTTATAACCACACTTGCGTTCTCGGCCACCGGAGAGCTAGTGAATGTCAAACCTCATTTAATTTATCATGTTCAGTAAAACGACATTTAGCAGTCGAGGAATGAAGACTCGAATAAGCACACGAATAAGAGCGAAGTTTGAGGAATCCAATCAATCATTAAGCAACATACCGCATAAAACACTGAAGTATAGCGACTGAAGTACAAAGAAAGATAATGTATAGGATTGTGCTTTTTGTGTGATATTGTAGGCTATCCCCCCAGATGTTCCTTTTAAATTATTTAACATAGAGCAAATCACAGTTCCTAGCAACTTTTTAGTAAATACTTCTCAAACGTATATTGAAATGACTGAAATAAAATGATAACGGTTCAGTTTTCAAAGGACAAACTGAACAGAAGTACGCCAAAATACATTAAACGCTTAACGCAGCAGTCTTAGATATAAACTTTGTTACACATATAAATAAAAAATCTACAATATCACTTTATGTAGTATAGCCAAGAAGTGTTTAAACAATTAATGAATAAATTTTCCTATGGTCAGGAACTTACCCTTTATCTGTGTTCAAATTCATAACCATAAGCCTCAAAGTGTAAATGTCCTTAAAAGCTCCTTGCGATTTGTCCGCTTGGAGAATAATTAGGAAACTGGTGAGACAAAACTGAAGAGGACGTTTTAAACATTGACGTTTGGAAGGTGTGGCAAAATGGTGACGGATCGCTGTAGCGCGCGCACAGAAACAGACCAATGTGCTGATTTATTCCCTGTCAACAATGAAGAGACAACAATGAAGGGTGTATGTCCGAACATTGCTGATTAATGGTGAACTCAGTTTAGTTGCCTAAGCAGCAGGTGCCCGTGCGTTGTCATATTCAGCCTAATTAAAACAACACTAGGCATTTGGTTCTTTATGCAAAACTTGATCTTATGCAAATTACAAAACTGTGGATTTAAATAATATTGCTTATATAAATGATATATACGTATATTAATTTGAATTTTCTTTCAAATAAAACGTTACAAATCTGTCAGTGTATTTATTTCGTTTGATGTCTGAAAATGTTAATGTCGTTATATATATATGGTGTTTTTCAAACAAAATAAAGTAGCTAACGCAGTGTGTTAAAATAACTATTTTACATTTTCCCTTCTTGTCTTATCTTATGCGCACAATTAAACCATAAAGGGTAATAAAGAAGACGGATATGATTTGCATTTGTCAGTGATTTTGATGTAGGCTAAACGAAAAACGTTAACTGGAATTATGAAACTGATATGCATGTAAATTATGTAATTATTAGGGAGAATCCCACATATCATTTTTTGATGACTTTCTGCCGTACCAAACGAATTTGTAATGAGCAGCTTTAAATTAAAATATTTATTACAATATTTGATATTGTAAGTGACGATCAATATCAATAATGTAATAATTGATAAAACAGGACAATACTTTAAACAATATTTAGATTTGCTTATAGAAAGTAAGAATAACATGGTTATCAACAAATGAATGAACAAACAAGTAAACATTTATTTTTTAGTTTCTACATTTTGGGGGTGTGAAAACAACTTTTCATGCGCATATAGGCATAGAAATTCAATCAAGGTGCACACAATTCGTTTTTCTTTTGCTGTCAAGGTTTTGTTCTGATGACATTGGGTGTGTCCAACACACTTGAAAGGACTCGAACACCCATTCATACTACACAGGCACACCTTTTAAAGTTATCTACTAACAATATAATATTGTTTATTCAACATTGGTATTGCAATTGTTATTATGTTTGCATTATTTTTCTAGATGTCATGTTTTTTATTTTATTTACATTTTCCCATAAAAATGGCTTCAAATGTATCCAACTACAATATATATATAGTGTTATTTATTTATTTGTTGTTTTTGTTTTTGTCTTTGGATGAGATTTTTAAATCCAAAGTCTTACAGAAAACACAGAAACTTTATGTACTTTTATATTTCATTTTTTTCTCCCATCATACCATGATTGACAAATCATGTCCAACAAACAAAAATATCCTCTTGTATAGGTTTGTCAACAAGACTCATGTAAACTGTTTTCAGAACATATGCACACACGAAAGCTGTTCAGCCATGAAAGGTTTACCGTGTATTCATCAGATAAAGGAAAATTTAAATAACTTGATAACTTATAGAGAACCCTTTACCCTTTTTATAAAAAATCTATTTGTGGTTTCGTTATCACACTGTTACAGTATGTTCAGCTTTTCTTCACTTATTTATTACAACCATCAATTAGGTATAAATAATAATTTGTAGTGGTTTCCAAATAAAAATCAATTGGCTGTTATATTCGAGAATGTGGAAACTACACTCTTCTTCAAAAGTTTCTAAAACCAACAATTATTTTTTTTCTAATCTATGGCATCGCTGTGAAGAACCTTTTAAGCACCTTTATTTTTAAGATTGTAGTTCGAATGCTTTTGGACATTTGCGTGATAATGTGATGTTTCCACACAGGACTAATGAATAAAAGCAATTTCTTTAATTGTTAACAATGATTATGCTAAGGCAGAGACAGTCTTTGGCATGAAATTGTATTTTCAATAGCCTAAATGTTGTGGTAAACAACAATTATGGAGACCAGAAATGAGTACCAGATGTCTGGTGGCTCTGGGTTTCCACTCTGAAGTTGTGAGGCAAGTTTCTCATATTACTTGATTACTATAGTTCTAAAATAACAAAGGAGAGAAACAAAGGTGAGAGTTAGGAGTAAAAAAGGCAGAAGAATGTTTAGAACATTAAGGTGTAGTTCTGTATCAAGGTACTAAAATAATAGAGTCACTTCAAGGGTAGAACAACTTAAGTTTCTATCTCAATATGGCAGAAAAAGAAAGAGAATACACTGTAAATGGATTGCATGATACGGTACTTATCTGTCGCATAACCCACTTTTAATTGAATAACAAACTTATCAAGGATTTCAGGCCTTCATAGGAAAAACATTAGGCCTTTAACTCAACCTTTAACTTTTCGCACAATTGGTTACATCCAAAAATCGATGAGTTAAAGTTCTGTAAACAGATTATTGCCATACCATGTAATTTGTGATTGTGCCAATTGAAAACTTCAGATGTAGCCAGAATGTTTTGAGTTGAGGCCTGAAAGTTTGTTAGAGAATGAGTTTTTTCATTTTGTTGTGTGTTACTAAAAGAGCAGGTGAGAAAGAGGAGGGAGTGTATGGTTATAAAGGTTAGTATAGAAGATGAGGTCAGTTACTTCAAAAGAACATTTTTTAGTGGGTGGAAGCATTTGAAAAGAAAATGACAGCAGGAATGATATTGAGTTATTAGGTAACAAAGCCTGTATACAGAATTGCCTACTTTTTATCTAGCTGGTATACCATTATGCATAATGTACAAAAATTATATATACTATTTAATTATATACTTTTTTAACAATGAACAAATATTTTACATCTAATTATAAACATTTTATCCGAGTGAAAAAGTTTAAAATATTTTAAGATATACAATAAATGAACAATAGCCTATTTTCTATAAATCAAGAAGATAACTCAATTTTTCAGCCATTTTCTTGAACACACGTTAGCACAGATTTGTTAATAGAACAGACGCATATATCATAGTTCAAAGTGACTGAACAAACCGCTTTTTTGTGCTGCCATATGTGATGAGTCAGGAGTGAGGATGTGTTGTCCAACAATAACAATGCACTTTTATCTTGTTTGACTGGAATTGTCGCTTTTCTTCATAATCTTTATTAGATAATAATTTTCGTTGAAAGAAACAAAATACCAATCTTCCCTCTAGCTCAGTGGTTAGAACAAGCGCTAGCAACGCCAAGGTCATGGGCTCGATCCTAGGGGATTGCACATACTCGGATACAAATGTATAGTAAAATGCAATGGGTAAAAGCGTCTGCCAAATGCATAAATTATAAGGCAAGAGAAAATAGTCGAAAGTGTGAAATATTTTCAATCATGAAACATAGCCCTCAACTGAAGTATGTATTTTTTAACTAGAAGTACGCTTGAAAATAAAATTCAAGACATGGGAATTAAAATTACGCAGTTGCTCTGAAACAACCCGCTATAATTGGAAAAATGTGCATTTATTATTTTTGTACGAATTAATATCTGCAACCAACGTTGAGAGACATAAGGTTATCTTAGGACGTATCGGATTCCTTCTGTGTGAATTGTTGACGTTGTTGAACTTCAGTTAATTGAAGGGCTGGAATGCTATTCGTATTATGTTTTGAAACTTCGAAAGGCGTGGAAACCGGTCCAGCATAACATTTAAACTTTTAAAATAGTATTCCATTCTTAAGGATTTTCAATGCATACAAAAATGTTGCTGATGTTTTTGGGTGGAGTGATGCTGCACCTTATACATATCATTCAGAAACCTGACGTAGCAACGGACGTCGATCTTACGGAACGTTTCCAAGGTAACAGAAGTTTCATGCAAAGGAGTTACAGTTGTTACTAAAGTTCAACCACCTCTACTTATAAAAATGATCAATAGATTAAAACAAATACATTCAAAATGGATAAAGTTATGGCTTTCCTGTGGCTTAGTGGTCAGAGCGGCGCTAGTAACGCCAAAATCATGGGACTACGCACCCAGGGATTGCACATACATAGAATCAAATGTAGCCTATAGTTACATCAAATGCAAGTCGCTTTGAATATAAGCGTCTGCCAAGTGCATTAATGTTAAGGGAAAGTTTTTTGGATATAGTTTTCACATAGGCCTAGTTAATATGTTAAACGTTAAATCGTGTAATAATTTATAGGTGACCTATACATTTTTTCAATCATGCTTATAGGCCATAGTTAGGAAATTACTAAATTATTGTAACAATGCTGAGATTGCTCAAAAATAAATGCTCGTAAATTCATATTCTTCTGCGTAGTGTATAATTATGTAGACAGGCGTGATAACATTGTCTTGGCTCACACAAAGAGATATAGCAGGTTCGATTGTTATTTCTGAATTGCAACATCTTATGGGACCTTATACGGACCTTCAAGTGCTACCGTTGGCTCTGTGCAAAGAAGTTGTAGGCTTACTTCCGTTTTTTGAATACAAAGCATATAGGGATAGTTTCGTGAAAAAAATAACTTCTGCTTGACATTCCGTCATGAACAATTTTACCCGTTTCCACTGCTATTTCAATATACCATTTTATTTTATTTCTTTTTCAAATGCTTAGTTGAGTTTTTGCTTGTGAAGTTAAATCCCGCTTTTGATTTTTCGTGAGTTAAACAATTCACCGAAATATAAATAAGAATAATTGTATCTGGCTGCATTGAATTGTAGCTTATCATAAATTCAGTTTACTTTTCATACGTGCCTCTATAACAATTTTTTTATTACAGTATTCTAAACATATACTTGTTTTCTCACAAATATGTTCCTATTTTTTTAGTAAAACCATAGTAGCCTCACTAAAACTTTGCCATATATTTGCTTAAGTTTACCCGTATTTGTATGGTACAGCCCCTCCCAAAAAAAGTCACCACCCGGGCAGTGCTATGATTAGGGTTGCTGCAGTTGGTGAGGTCTAGATTCAGCAAAGGTATGTTCCCAAATAACTAGGTCAGCTGACTACCCGAATATAATGAATGACCAGGTTATTCCATCATAGGATTTTTTTCTTCCCTGATGGAACGGGCATATTCCAAGATGACAATGCCAGAATTCATCTGGTTAAATATGTGAAAGAGTGGGTCAGGGAGCATGAGAAGAAAGTTCAGATCTTAACCCACTTCAGAATCTTTATATGCTGGATAAGACTTTGCACAGCGATCCGACTCTCCCATCGTACAAGATCTTGGGGAAAAATTATTGGAACTCTGGACGGGATTAAATGTTGTGACATTGCAGAAATTTATCAAAACGGTGCCATGGCGAATGCGGGCTGTAATCAAAGCTAAAGACGGGCCAACGTAATATTACAGTGTGTGAGTTTTTTGTGGAGGAGCAGTGTGTATATAAACAGTAATTATCTGCTTAAAAACATGGCTTATCCATATTTGCTTAAAACATGCTTATCCATAACTGTGAACTTTGTTTTTGTGCCAATAGTTGCGTGGGAACCATTTCTGCTCATCTGAATTTGATCTGAAATGCTATAGGACAGAGATTAATGCCTGGCCGGTTCTACACCCCTAAACAAATGTAAAAGCACCCTCAGATTAAACCATTAAAAAGGACAATGACTATTATAAAATAAGGCGGAAGAGCCATCGGTGATTTGCTTCTGAATAACTCATAGCCAATTGAAATGGCTCAGTTTATTCCAGTCACAACGACGGCTTATGACAGATACACGTCGTCTAGATATATTATATAGAGCACAACCTTTAAATTTGCAATTTGATGGCCAGTATTTGGACAGCCAGTGCCATGAATCTTCCTTCAAGGAAAGAAGGTGGGTGGAAGCTGACAAGCCCCTGACAAAAGTTTTGGGCAGGTTTACTGATTTTTTTATTTTGCATTAAGATGGCACAGTCACACAGAAATAAGATGGTAAACATTAAAATGCAAATACAAAATTGGCTTCAAATCCAATATTTTGTTCTTGAAATGAATTCGTTATTTTCGTTAAATTATTGTTTTATTTCTCCCACACCTCCTGAAGCTATAAAGTAGCTTCAGCTGCTTGGCTTGTCATTCTGCTTCCAACAATGTTATTTTGCCATGACTAATCGACATTACAAAAACTGGTACAAAGAAAACTAAGATGTGGCTGCCTGGAACTTCTGTCTCCTGTATCACTCTGAAGTCATCATTGACTATTACCGCATAAAGTACCTCGTGTACTATAGTGTAGCCAAGTATAATTGTGTCTTTGAAATGTGTTTCAAGCTTTACTTGTATAATGTACTGATCCCTAAAGACCTACATCTAAGCTTGAGCTCACTGGTTATTCTTAAACACAACTGAAATGTTACTTATTCAACCTGTTTTCACTCACTTTCATGACTCACACAGGATCATATATCATTGTTCTACATACTTTGTCTCGTTTTCATGTGATTGCAGTTATTATGCTGACTGGAATTGCCAAGATTTTTCTCATGGTGCTCATCGTTTCATAATATTACCCTTTGCAACAATAATACGCAATTTTGGTATACTTGTTTTGTGTTGCTTTTAGGAGACTTTAAAAAGACTTTAAAATAATTTAGACACCAAATGTGAGGATAACTGTAAATTATTTACCTAAACAGAGCACTGGCATAATGGTCAGTGGATGTTGGACAACTTAAAATCAGGATAGGAGAGCAAAAGTTCAGTGTTTAATAAACAGTGTCATCCTTCTTTAAATCTTCACACCTAATAAACCTGAATTACTCCAAAACTTCACATATTTTCAGAATTATTTTCACAGAATTATTTTTATCAAGGTGGATTTGCCATTTCCATTCTATAGACTCTGACTCACAGTTTTGAGGCCTTTCGTGGAACCATTTAATGTTATTATAAAGCAACAAATGCAGAATTACTGACTAAAACCATGAATCATATCTGAATTTCTGATCTCATTGTGATCCTATTTCTTGAATGTTAACTATATCATTTCATTTACAAGGTGCACCTGTCTAGAGAGTTCCTGCATTTGTCTGAGCAGCTGTTAGGATATGTTGGGTGTTGCTTAATAATAATCTGAAACAAAGAATTAGATTAGGTCATTTTTTAATGATTGTTTAATAAATCATCCATAATGCTGACGCATCCTTAAATGTGTTATTAAATTAATAATAAAATTAAAAACTAAATAACAATATATTGTTGTTTCAATAAAATAATTCATTTTAAACATGACCATTTCAATTTAAAACTTTTTTTATTCAAAATGTGAATGCAGTTCAAACATGGTCATAAATACAGTACTATGACAACAAATGTTAATATTAGCCATACATTCTAAAGTACGGCACATAGACTTCCGTTTTAATACAAATACATGCATACACATGATGGAAGGTCTTACACAAAAAGTATCAACCTGTTCTGTACACAGACATGCCAAACGGTTTTATCTCACTAGAAGTCGATCATTGAAAAAAAAGGAAACCACAAAAAAGCGTGTACACAACTAGCTTCCAAAATGAAATCTGGGATGTGCAGCCCATGGAAAAGATTTCATCTGATTTCATAAAACAGGCTTTAATCTGCCCTATATATGAATCCTCTCTACACCATGATGATGCAGATGCCTACAATGGCTTTCAGTAGCTGCAAAATCCTTGAAAACGTGATGTAGGTTGTAACCTACATTTCCTCTACGTTGGCCCTTTCTAATAAACAGGTCATCATCCACTCATACACCTCACCCCAAATTACATATCTACAGCTTTTAATTGAGTCACTGGGCAAAAATGCAAAATAAATACATGTATGCCCTACACAACTACACTTCTCACCGAGCAAACTTTAAAGTGCTGTTGTAAATTTAAAAAATGACATAGATGAGAATTGTAGCGCTGAATGATACCATAAAGCTTAAAGTACAATACATTTAGCATTTTATCCAATTTGACATCATATCCTAACCTCGGACTCGCATAGACTCACCTTCACTATGAAACATCTTGTCTTTTTGTCCTCTCTTTTTTAATCCCTTTGTAAAGTCTGTATATTGTACTACTTTCTATATAAGTATTATTGTGTATAGCTGCCAGGACCTAGGCACACAATTTTCACTCCCTGTACACCTGTGATGTGACAATCAAAGTGAATTGGACAATTGTTCAAAGTTGTACAAAGTTGTTTGTTGAATGAAAACCTGGTCTTATAGCAATTATTTATAGAATTACATTCAAAGACAAAATTTGATAATAGCCCAAAATAAACATTAGAACTCCCAACAGGTATAAAGATCAGAGTCGAAGCAAGGCGATGGGTTCTTGACCAACCTTCCTCATGTTCAGAACGGTGTTAACAGCGCCTGCTGGTGGACAATAAGAGACATGGGGCCGGTTGCACCAGCTGGACATAAGAAAGTGGGTGTAACCCCAACCTCGGATTTAACTACGTCCAGACTTGTGATTAATATTTACACCTGTGTTGCACCATCTAAAACTACGACCAGGCGCAGCTAAACTCAGCTTGGAAAATGCGCGTCGCCGCGGCCACATTCTATCGCACTGAGAGTGACATTCTTATGGCCTAAAATGATTGTTAAAAAATGTTAAAGAGCAATAATATTTATAAAAGAAATGCAAAATTACAGTAAGAACAAGGAAAAAGCCTAACGAAACTTGCATGCAAATGCAATAACGAAATAAGGAAAAAGAAGACGTCTGACATGAAGCAGCGCACCATTCCCGCCTGTTTCATTACAGCCTATAACTGCGGTGATAATTCGTTGCTTAATAAAAAAATTAAGTGCTGCTCAATTGAAACCTTGCTATGAATTATCGGCAGTGGGGGGAATGTGTTAAATGTGTTAAGCAGGACAAGCAGAACGGAAGGCGAATAAATAAATAGTAAAACATCACTTTTCGTTTGTGTGTACAGTATGAAACGAGTAAACACATTGTTATATATTCTATATAAAGATATATTTTAGTTAGTTTATTTCAATTAGAATATAGAGTTTTAACAGTGGACTGAAAAACTTTAACTGCAGATGACAGCAGATTTGGTTCTGTTCATGTAGGCTAGATAAAACTCAACAAGAGTCATTAGTTCTTGTGAATTAATTTAAAATAATCCAGCGCCATTTTAGGTATTAAATTACGTTTCTTGCTCCTCCGGTTAGTTTTCTTAAGACATCTCATATATCTGATCGTTCGTGCTTTCTTCCTTTCCCTTCGCAACAGCAAACAGTGCATCATACTACTGCTCACAAAATGTGGTAACGTTACGTGTGCACTAACTTGTCAATGAAGAGCGACATTATCTCAATTAGAATCCTTTAATTAGAACAAGAAGAAATTGTATTAACAGGGTGGGAATGCTTGATTAATTAATTTAACATAAAACTATTTTAAATAAAGACAGTAAACACAAAGACAACTATGCTTTTTTCATTTTTTATCGTTTATGTAGGCATTTTGATTTTCCACTATCGTTTTTTTTAACTGGTATATCCTCAGCATGGCCTGATCAGTTTTGAGGTTGCTGGGTATCAGAAGATTAAAGGACATTTTATGTATGCTGTTTTAAAAGAAACCTTAAAGCCCTTCTTTGAGCAATTTAAAAAAATTCATAAAAACAAAAATAGCAATTAGTATATTGGTAAACAAAAATAGCATTTATTATATTGGTAAACAAAAATAAACTAAAACAGTTAAGACATACTAAATAATAAACGTTCTAAAATAGTTAGGAAAATATTTTTTTAAATCAATATAAAAGAAATACAAAAAATGAGGAAAATTATGCAGATCAGTAGAAAACTGTACCACAATTACAGCTGGTGGATGCATAGCATACACTCATATTTATATAAAGCACAACTGCATGCATATCTATGACTGTACGTTTCCACTGAATCAGGAGAAAGGACCCAATGACGTAGTTTAAGGGTGGACAAGGACACTTCTGACACCATGGCTCTCGACTTGAATAGAAATGAATACAACAATGCGCCAATGGAAACGTACACCTCACAAACGAAAGCACCCACATGTACACAAACATACACGAATGACAAACAACGGCATGTTCTAGAATTCACTAGAAGTGGATCATTGTAAAACAGGTAAATTGTACCATACAGAAACTGTACAAAACAAACAGTTGGTAATTGCAGTTGAGAGCTGTTCATACCATTTGTTTTGTACGCAAAATCTTTTCTGAAAGTTTATGAATTGGCAGTGAATTCATTTTGGCAAAATATTGCTACACTGTCCCTTGGGGGATTATTTAACTAGTATTCATCTATGAAATGCTTGCTTTACCACCATTTTTGTCATTGATAGTTCACCCCAAAATTCTATCATCATTTACTCAAATATACTCAAATTCAATGACCCAAAAAGAGATTTTGAGGAAAGTAGTAACCAAACAGCACTGGCCCCCATTCATTTCTATTGTATAGACACAAAACCAATGCAAGTGAATGGGGGCCAGTTACATTCTTCAAAACATATTTTGTGTTCTGCGCGAGAAAGAAAGTCATACAGCTTTGAAATGACAAGAAGGTAAGTAAATTATGACAGAATTTGTTTTTCTTGGGTGAACGATCACTTTAATTCTTTAGCATGAGGACTTTCTACTTTCAAAAAGATGATAATATGTACAATGTCTGTACAATGTGAAAATAAAGCAGTTTTGCAACCTCCAACAATATTCTAACGTTTAAGCCTTGCCATTTCTAGACTCATTCTGGACTTGCTATATGTAAAAAAAAAAGGCTGAGGTATTACTAAGAACTGTGCAATTTATTTCAATGATAGACCGTCCAAAAGCACCGTTAATGCATCTTCATTGTTAAAAATGTACCTTAACCTTTATGCGTAGAAGCACATCATTCCTTAAAGCACTAAATAATATTTGAACCATTATATGCTAGGCTTTAAACAGCATCACTTATTCTTCTACTTGTATTATTTCCTCTGTGGGTTCTTGTAAAGAGCTAACAAACCTCCGGATAAACAATCTCATGCTTCGTGTAAACAAGCATAAATGACTAAATCAAGATAATCATTATTCTACGTCTACTTCCAGAGAACTCTAAATTTTATCCACAAACGTACAAAAATATAAGTTCTGAATACCTAAGATTTGATACACAGGAAAACGGTGCATAATACTACTAATAATAACGCAACATTCAGTATGCAACGCTCTCAGGTCTAGTGGACAGCTTGGGAATGCTTTAGGGAAAGAATTCCTATTGGTTACTGTGTATATACCCATGCTTGCATTTGTTTCACTCAACTCAAACAATAACTGAACAAAAACCTGTCCCTTGCAAACCACTTTCTTGATTACTTCATGTCCTCATTTTCCACCTCTCAAGTCTCTTCCAACTCCCATTCTGCCTTCTCCCACAAGTTCCTTTCTTTTTCCTCTCATACTTACAAATTTCCTGTTCATCCTTAACCAAACAGTATTATCTTAGTTGTAACTCAAACACAAGCAAAGCTTTCTTCTAGCTTATTTACAAATTCTATGCAGAAAACACCCCCATTTCAACGTCTACCATCCACAAGATCCAGCATCGCATTGTCTTTATTTTTTGCCTCCTCCTCACTGTTGTTTTCCCTCCTCTTCAGTGATGCCCTGGGCCTTCAACTCCTGCAGTATGTTGTCAAGATAGCCAGGGTCTGGATAGCCATGTCCAGTAAGATTGGAGCCAAATTCTGTTTTGTGATGGATCTCATTCCAGATGACAGTGTCTGATTCTCCTGTTGTGCTAGAGGTGCCAACTGAGAAAATTAGTCTTCGATCCCACGCCACCAACAACATCCTTAACACCTGAGCACATTGAAAAAAGTAGACATTATTAGAAACTAATTTCCCACGGTTACTTTTTTGGCTTACATGGATTTAGATGCGTTTTCATTTCAGAATGACTGACTTGCAGATGATTTAATACAATAACTTCTACATAGTTGTTTCCATTTCAAACCTTGTACATTTCAACAAATTTTACTTAATTTAGTTAATTTGGATGTCACGTTTCTTCACAATTCAAATTTGACCCGAAGGCAATTGTGTACATTTTAGATGAGGATAATTAAATAAATATAAAGGATTTTCAGAATAGCTTAAGATAACTTCAAAGACATCTGTTCTACTTTTGTCCAGTTGCTTAAAAAAACGGAGTCAATGAATAAATAGTATAGGCATAGATTTGTTGGACTTGCCTTGCGCCCTTTTTCATTATCTGGAAGATAGCAATGACGGGGAAATCCTCTTGCGGTGAAAGGCCTCCCTGGTTCTGGATGCCCTGGACCCTAAAAAAAGAAGACAAAAATGATATAGTAATGAACAGAATATATAGATAAATAAACAATAAATGTGCTTTGAGAAAATTATGCCGACTGACAAAAAAATGCAGTCTTCAAGAATAATACAAATGATCATAATATAGATCATAGGTTCCCAAACTTTTCAGCCCATGACCCCCAATATAACAGTGCCAGTGACATCCTCGGAAGTGGTTAAAGTACACAAACGTTGCGCACAAATGCGGACATGCACCTATTCAACCCAAACTTGCATAATGACAACACAAAAGAGCACTGTCTTACTAAATATTGTTTTATAGTTATTTACCCATCATTACCTTACTTGTTGTTATACATAAACTATGAACTATTGTTAAAGATGGTCGGATTTCATCAAACTGATTCAAGTGCTGATGGATGTGCCTCTTTTCGTACCTTAGGACGATGGCCTCTCTGACTGCGGCGCTTCTCCGCTCTCCACCGCTGGACTCCCAGCGTTGTTTTTGGTCGATATTAATCAACGTTTTGTTTCAACAAATAAGAATATCCTAAATTTAAGGCCTGAAAAATGATCTGCGTGCACATGGGACTGTTTAACGTGGTGCTGTAATTGGATTTGCAGCACCTAACCTAATGCAGTTGCAAATGTCATTGATGTCATGATTGAGGGGGAGGAAATTCCTAAGGCTAGTGGCTTTTATTTGCATGATTTTATTTTTAACTTAACTAATATTTCTATTTTTTGCTACACTTATTGATTAAATACACTATTTCTAATAAAAAAATAATAATAATCATCTTGCCCATAAGGGCAAGAACAGCATTATGATGCATTAAAAAAGCTGCTCACATCAACACGTACTTCATTTCAGTTGAGTTGTACATTTAAGGGTTAAGATTACCGAATACTCTACATAAGTCATACCTGTATGCTGGACGGTATATTGTAGATGATGCGAATGGTTTTGCAGTCTGGGTGTCCTGGCAGCGAGTGAGGGATGACATGGTACTCCATTTTACCAGGTGGCTGGTTGCCCGTTTTTACTCCGTATATTGTCTTGCACGTTGGACACTGCAGGCTGCCATCTTTGTTGCCATTGTTATACATGGCAACCAGGCACTGCAGATGATACAGATGCCCACACTGTGTCAGTCTTCCTATTGACTCTGTACGTGAAACGCTCGTCATATCCGGACCCTTATATCCCGATGGTCCCCCCAGAGCTTCCATGCATATAGTGCAATCCTGAAAGGAGATACAGATGCTTACATTGTAATAATGGAATGTCACGTTATGCAAACCACATGCGGCATGCACGGGTGTGCAAACGTGTGAAATGATACATGCCTACGGGAGTACTGATGAAACTATGTTCAGACTATGTTTTTGGTGATTTAATGCAATACGTCCGCTACTGATCCATATTATATGAATATTGTTTATATGCCTATATATATTTTATCTGCAAATATGCACAGTTTAGCTTAATCCTAACCATTTGTGTTGTTTTTGTTCTTTTTAAGAAAAAACGTGGTATAAAATATCTCTTTCATTGACGCGGTTCGCATTTCCCATGCTAAAGATCAAAATTACTTTCTACTGCCATCTACAACGTCTACGCTCAAGGCAACAACGCTACATTTTCCCGCCCCCGCACCCTAGAGTACGTCATTAGTTTTATGGTTCCAGTCGAGCAAGTTTTTAGGGCCGGAGTTCAACCAATTACCTACGTCATTGTAAAAATACTAAGGATGTCTTACTTCTTCGGGTGCATTCCTGACCTTCTGCAAGTATTTCTTTACCACCTCCTCTGGCGTTCTTCCTATAAAAACACATCAGCTATGTTATTTATGACTTAAAAACAACAACATATTTCTTATTAAATGTTTCATGTATTTTTTTGGTTCTACTTTGTCTCATTTTAAAATATTAGTCATCTTAAGGTCCCTTAGCAAATCGGCTGGCCCCCTTCTTGAGAACCACTGATTTACAAAGAAGAAATCAGTAATATATATTTAATCAGCAAAATATTCAACCACAATATCGCCAATGGTGCCCCCGCGATGGTTGATTCACTTTTACACAGTATATACAAGACAAATTAATCCCTTTCATTTACCAGTATACTGTTGGTATAAAAACTTATATATTTTTCAAATACAAAGACCTTAAAACTGTGTTCTGGATCTCTGTATCTCTACCCTAGAGCATCTGAATAGATTTACATACAAACGGGAAAACAGATGTATGCAGTTATTAAAAAACATTATATAACAGTAAAGCCTTTGAAAAAAAACAATTCTCATTTCATATGCATTTTTTCCCTTTTTTTACATTTTTAAACAAATCATCTCAACTATATATTAGATAACCGTTACCTTGAAAGTACATGTGTGAAAATAAAAGAGGAAACTAAGTTGTAGTCTTAACAAACAGCAGGACTTTTTTTGGCAAATCAGACATACCGACTTCTGTCTGATGAGGTACCACGAAGTATTTCACATACTCATCGCATATGCGATAGAGAGAGAAGCCTCTGGGAGAAGAGGAAGCACAAGACACAATCTGTCTATTCAGGTGCTTTAAAGAGCGTCTTACTTTCCTTCAAACACAGCGAACTTGAAGCCTGACAGCAGGCGAGTCACCCCGAAACCTTTTGAAAGATTAGATATTTCTCATTCATTACCATCTAAAGCAAAGACCGGGCAAAGACATTAGCCAATGGCGTTTTAATGTCAGCTCTATCAGAGCGTTTCATTGGTTAAACGTGCTGAATGAATACGCCCATTACGAACAAGTCAATTGAGTCAAATTGAGAATGAATGAACGAGAACATATCGTCAGTGTTGGGGAAGCTACTATGAAACTGTAGTTAGATAAGCTACAAGCTACTCATCAATAACAGTAGTTAATTTACAGCTTAGTTACCCATTTGAAAAAGCAGTTAGCTACACTACAAGTTACTATAAAAAAGTAGCTAGCTACATTGAAACTACTTTTAGAGTGTCATTGTATATAAAGAATAACTGATTCATTGTTAATGAAAAATATTTTAAGAAAACAATGTAATACAATACAGTTATGATTTCAATGTTATTTTATTTTGTAAACTACACAGTACGCAAGTTAAAGTTAAACTCAAATTTATCTCAAGTTTGCTAAATGTAGACAATGTGAATTATTAAAACAACAAAAAGAACAACTGTTGGGCCAAATAACTCACCTGTATGTGTTTCCTTAAATTTGTGCTTAAATCTTCGATGCAGACTGCGATTAAATTTTGAGTTTCGAACAGAATACATAAAAACGTGTAACCATTACTGTTTGCATCTTTAAGAGACATGAACTTGGACAAATAAGGCCATGGGTAATTAATCACTGAGGGTCAAACCATCCGCCGTTTAGATGTGCAGATATTGAGTGGTTTACCGTAAATTCCAGGAACGCTGCTTTTAAAGCTTTATTTAAATGTAGAGGATCCGTGTCTCTTGTCAATAACCTATTTTTAATAAGTAGAAAAAACGGATGGTGGGTTTCAGTTGGGGCCGTCCCGCAATATATGCACACCATATGGATTTTTTACTGTAGCATTTTGGAGAAATACCCAGTTTTCCACTTTAAAAGGCTATAGAAACATTATACATCTTCCGATTCTGAATCTAGAATTCGGTCGCCATGCCTTGCTCCATCCTGGATGGATGTGTGTGTGTCGAGTTAACTTCGGCACATTCACGTAATCATCAGACGCATCTGAATACTGTGCGTAAACCGCGAGATGCGTCACAGGACAATAGCTGGCAGTAATGCAAACATTTTCAGTAGTAAGTAAGGTGACGACGCATGTGCTCAGTGCGCTGCACTACTTATTGCTTTAAAGTTCGTCGCAATGGAATGTAGCGAGTAGTGTTTGGGCTCGCTACAGCGCTACTTGCTTGTAAAAGTATTTAACTACCGGAAAAGCTACACTGTTTTAAAAGTAACTTAACTGCCGTCAAGCTACAGAAAAATGTAGTTAAGTTAGTAGCGTCGCTACTTGTAGTTAGCTACTCCCCAACACTGCATATCGTTCATGGTCTAATATTCTCTGTGTTGAGACAATGGAAATCCAGTAGTTACTGAACTTTTCTGAAAAATAAAGGTAATGGTTTAATTTAATTCTAAGGTAAAATAAATTATGTCAAAACAGTTAAATTTTTGTATAGAACATTTAATTGCACCAATTAAATGAGTTAATCCAGATAGATTTTAGTAGACCAATGTAATGTAGATTTGACTAAAAGTATGACTACAAACTAGACTATGATAAAATGGGATGACTTAAACTAAATTGCATTTTAGTCAAAAGACTAAAACTCAATCAAAATTAGCTGTCAAAATTGACACTGATCTTAATTCTAATTTCAGTTAAGCCTTAAAATGTTAAAATTCTTCATTAAATTGTATGTACAACAAAATTGACTAAATTGGTATTATTTTGAAAATAAATTTGATTTGTATTTCAGTTTCATTTTTTTATTTTGTTCAAAATATCGAGATGTGTATCATATCGTGAACACAGCATCAAGATATGAATCGAATCGTGAGCTGAGTGTATCGTTACACCCCTAATATTTACCGTTTCCCCCCTCGGAACAAGATGAAGGTTCACATGTATCTATACTGTTTTGGGAACGAGGGAGATAACAGCACCTCTCTGGAGAAGCTTTGCCTTGATTGAGACTTTCTCTGTCCTTGGTCAGAGAGTCCAGACAGGGGCTTGAAAATGTTGCAATTGTTACCACGGAAGAGCATTGGTTGTGGAAAATTTTTTCGTTAAATTATGTTTCATTTCTTGTATCCTTGTGACTCGTGATCTTCAATTCTTGATGTCTACAGGCCTTAATGTACTTCCCCTAAACCATTCAAATGTATGTTCTCAAGGATTCTCACCTTTGTGGGCTTGCTTCTTGGTGGTCTTGCGGCAACCGTGTCCAACGCCAGGAATTGGTTTAATGTCGCTCTTGCTGACAGATGGGGGATGTAGAACTACTTTAGGTGGGCGAGTCAAGCACACAGGTAGTCCAGCTGCACTCATCAGAATGCCAGTAATACCTGTAACATATCAAAATACTCAAAAATTAATTTCCAGTTTGTCTTCTTTTTTATAAATCACTAATTAATTTGACAGATACTAATGCAGATAGAATGTCTTCTTTTTTTCCTACCAGCTAAAGCAGGAAGAACAGTACTGGTGTCATTAAGGTTTTTCACTGGCACTGTCGGTATCCTAAAATAAACAAAATCAACAACAATATAATAATTCAACATCACCAGCAGATCAAGTTCAATAAGAGTCATTTTCTCATGATTTTTACATGAAACAGATCTCATTCCCCATGTACTGCCATAGTAGGGGAAATAAATACAACGGGGATGAGATCTGTTTGGTTGCTGACATTCTTCCAAGTATCTTTCCTTGTGTTCAGCAGAACGAAAAACATGTTGCAGGTCTGGAATAATCTGAAGATGATGAAAGAATTCTCTTTTTATGCTTAACTATCTCAGATGATGTTTCTTACACGAAAGTAAAAACTTAACAAAATATGCAAAAATGGTTGAGAGGTTTAAATAAAAAAGGATGTGCTTAAAAAGAAAGCACAGCAGTTCCTAATCCATTTTGGGCAATCACATCTATCATTATACATGTTTCTATTCCTCTGCTTGTTTTATTCTGCTTTTCATTTAAATGGCAAGAGTGTATGAAGGTATTTCATATGGTTGGGTAGATGTGGCTGGTGAAGCTTTTGACCTCCACTGACCCCTGAGCTCACAAATACAACACATTTGCCTTTATGCTTTCTATCACACACATGCCCAGCAACGGTTGCTCTCTGTCCCCAGATGGCTTTAAGTCCAAGACCCAACGTTCTATTATAAAGCTCCAGACAAATCATTTAATATGCTATTGTGTACTTGAAAGCACACATGCATGTCACAACACTTTATAGACTTCGACTGTTTTGGAATGTCGGATTTGCTAATGGTTTCAGAATCTAGGAGAGGTAAAATTTTATTTATCAATTTACTAACATGTGGTTTTAATATGTCATCACAGCAATAAAAAATGTAAACGGTTCTTCACAAAAGAGGTTCTTATTTAAAATGGATTTTTCTTCATATTTAATATAAAATGTGAATAAAAACTCCAACTTGATACTTTATCTTTAAAAGAACGATGGTCGTAGCATGATGTTGTTATGCATATACATACTATATAGCTTACATAGTTTCATGAGTCTTAAAGAAGGGTAACCAACCACTTTTAAAAAGTATATAAGCGGTATATAAGACTGCTCCAAACCACTACTACACACAACTCCACAAAAATTGTCTTTTGTCTGTTAGGACAGACAGGGACAAAATCATTACAACAGAAATTGAAAAAAAACTTGTTCATTATCTCAACCCCTCTCTAAAAGACATCCAGACCAGACACATACTCGACTAGGGCAATCGCTTCAGAGGGGCACCATTGTGTTGCTAATGCAGACGGCCCCTTGTCAAGTTAACAAAGGTTGCTGCAGAAACCGTGTGTGAACGCAAAACTACCACTGAGAGCCGAGGGAAAAACACAGAAACGTCTATAGACATGAGGGGAGAGGGGGGCGTTCTAGCCCCAGATGGTCAAACAGAGCAGTCTGGGGTGATTTAGCCGTGTAAGAAACGTGAGAAACACACTCCCACGCAAAGAGAGAAAAGGGGAATGAGTGTGGCTAATAACATTCTCACATCCTATAGAGAGGTCCAAACTTTGATAATACTCAAAATTCTTCACAACATTTTCTCTTGCTATGTTTTTTTTTTATAAAAAAGCATAGTTTGAATAGAAGACTCAAAATGTTTAGTGCAAAAACATTCAAGTCATCACATAGTCAAGATGTTAACATGAAAATACAGCAAGAAATCATTTAAGATATTGCTTGAGCTACCACACCACATTGTAGTGGTGAAACGGAATACATGTGACCCGCAGATTTACTGAAAAAATTTTCATCATAGGTTAAAAGATAGTTACGTTCATGCGCTTCTCCCTCTCGCCAGTATCTCAATTACATTGACATGACGAGTACAATATGAAAGCACATCTTCGCATATAACTTAACTTAAGCCTCTGCGTAAAAGTTGTCTGTAAGGTGAAAGTAATGTTGTGTTGAGTCAAAGTCCAAATGACGCATTCGATAAAATAATAGAAAGACAGTCGAAATGCTAACTCCATGATCGCCATCCTAACACTTGTCACATTTATAACAGTTGTCAGCTGTTTACTCTGATTGCATGTTTATATCATATTTATTTGCTATACATATTGACATTTTTTAAATAGGCCTCATCCATGCATACTATACAACATAGCTGTTTAATAATGTTTAATAATCTTAAATATAATCTGTTGATATCTTCAAGGTATATTCTCAACTTCTTCTTTATTAAATTCTATAAACTGTTCATATTATAATAATAAAACTATGATGAGCATTTAGATTAGCTGATCCGAAAATTATCCGATCCGTGACCCAAAATTCGTATTATGATCCGAACCGTGAGTTTTGTGATCTGTTGCTCCACTACTACGTAGCGATTGTGTCTGTAAATGATGGTATTTTTGACAAGTATCTGATTTTTTAACAAACTATTTCCACATTACTTTTCTTTGGGCATTAATCTTATTTTATTTATTCAATATACATGTTATGCCATTTTTTCACAATAATAATAATAATATCCAATAATCAATGTATGACCTAGCAAAATCTTTATATCTCCATTGGATCAATTTCTTGTGGTCTGTCTGCACAGGATCAATAAGCTTGTTTCCTTTCTGGCCCCTTTAAATGCAAGATAAGATTTGGATCTACGTCAGAGCGTCAGCGCGCCCAAGACTCTTTATACAGCGTTGTTGGCCGGGCAGCCAGAGCGATTTTTGACACTCTATACGGTGACGGACTGAACGTACAGTAAGAGTATAAAGAAATAGATCTTCTCACCCAGAGGCGACAAGTGCTTGTGACTGTGCCATTGCAATTCTCTGCAAAGCAGGCCGACTAAGCCCTGCCAGACTGGCACGAGGTGGCAGAGGGGTAGCATAGGTAGCTGACCGTTGTTGGGGTAATGTAGTTGAAAAAGTTGTGGACGGTGTAGTACTTGATAGCACATTGACGAGCATTGCGGTTTGCACCACTGTTGCTGAAGATGTGTTTTGGGCAGATGAAAGATGCGGTTTGGTTGAAGGGTATAAAGGTGGAGGCGATGAGCAGCTAGATGACATTGTGAGAGCTCCAGTGTCCGAAGTGAGATGGGATAGCGAACGAGCAAAATCACTTGAGTTTTTGGGTTTTTCAGAAGGCGTACAACTGAAGGACAATCCATCTGGTATGGTATGGGAGAGAGAGTTTAAAACAGACAAAGATTTTGAGTTTTTTGGAAGTGTCCCAAAGCTGGATTTAGGATGGTTTGCTTTTGTTGCGTGTGTTTTGCGTCCTAGTGTCTGCGACGCCGTGGCATGGGTCTTTATCCTCATTACAAGCATGCACTGCTTGCAGGCACACGGTTGTCCAAGAGGAGTGAGAGACGAGACTGAAAGCGTCCCGCTAGGGTAAACTACACTTCCTTTTCTGATCAGGGTAGAACCAGAAACACCTATCCCAAGAAGGGCCCCAGTTGACCCACCACCTGATGAAGCTCCTCTCATCGTCCTTCCAGTTACACTATGAGCCTCTGAAGATTTGGGCAATGGCCCATAGACAAATGGATAAACCATGTCAGAGCGTCTCTGAATGCGGCGCTTCCGTTGCGTTTGCATGTTAAACTGGGTCATGGCCTGGAAGTCCACGAGATAGCAAAAGCCCAATGACGTCAGGTCCAAAGAGGGTTGCTGCCGGTCATGTGCCGCTTGCAAGGCGATGCTCACCTCCGTGTCATACACTATCCAGGAACCTGCATCATTTTCCCACTCCCATATCCAACCTTTGCCTGGTGCTGAGGTGGGGTCATAGAAACTCCGCCGGACTGGTCTTATTGTACCTGAGGGGTTAAACAAAAGGATTATTGCACTGCAAAGGGGACACACAATGAATACATTTAAGAGTATAAAAGGAGCCATTCTTTTGCTGTTTTTTAAGCTCGGATTATGTTTTTTGGGTGTTTAAAAGTGGTTTCAAAAAACGCTTTATATTTCACATATTTCTATTGTTCACCGCTGTCCCTCTTCTCACATAACGACTGGATTTTTTCTGGTTTATATAAAGTCCCTCCTTCCGAAACCCTCTGATTGGTAGAGCTGAACCAATCTGTCATGATTGGTTTCCTACATAGAGCGTGTGTCTGAAGATGTCCCACCCACACCATATCAGCGATCTTCCGCTTCTCAGGCTGTTGTGATTGGTCGGTCCCCCTCTGTGCGCATGTGTATTTATAAGTTTTGGCTTTTAGCAATAAACAGTAACAATGGCATCAACTTTACTTTATCAGTTGAAAACATGCGGATCGATCGAAGTGTAACGGATGTCTGCCTGTCGTCAATCTTTGTTAGAGATCACAATTTTTCCCCTACTATGGCGAGAAAAATGACAACGGACAGATTGGGTCACACCAGTTACATTATTTAACACTAACAACAGAAGCGTTAGTTTTGCATTTTTATATTGGACCTAAGTTAGATAATAAAACAAGCAGATTGATTAGGATAAATTTGAAAGCAGGACTTCAAAGGACGTTTCATAGAAGTGTTTTAAAAGTATGTGCACACACACACACAATATCAGTGTGTTACACAGAACAGCTTTCAGACCCCATGTTAAAGTAATGGAAGGTGTTATTTGACCGTTGGTTATCTTAGAATGAGTGTAGCTAAATTCTTATTACCAGCTGTAAGACAGCTCAGACAAATGTTACAATCTCTGATAACAAAACACTACTCCAGCGGCTCTTCCTCTTCTCTAAGCAAGACCTTGCCCTTTTTTTTGGCGTATTCCTTTGGGCGTAGACTTTTAAAAAATTAGGAATAGTGACATCATTTACCCGGGAAGTAAAGGGCTGTAGTCCTTGAAAAGTGAATTCTGTTAAATAGAATATCTTTCTTTGCATTGAACTTTGAGCTTTATCATGTTGCAGATATTGTTTATGCTCTAAAAGCAACATTACACACTAACTAAAGATTGAAATTGGCATCACATGGAATGGCCGCTTTAAGACTAAACAGAGCTTCAACATGAAATGCATCAGTTAATAAGATATTGCAGAGACATTTCAAACAAATTCTTATAAGAATAGAAGTCATGCACTCTATTGTTAATGTATTATTTAGAGTCAGTATCTCTCTCCCCCAGAAAATACTGTATTATGAGCAAACATTTATGTGACAAAGAGTAGCCCTAATCCGACTTTCTAATTTTAAAATGAAAGTATCAGTATAACACTGGATATCAAAGCGACTACTGGTATTACAGGTTTAATAATAACACCCTTTGCTCAAAAGATTCAACCCGCAATGTTTGCGGTTATAGTCAATGAATGCCTATTGTTATACTTTGAACTGAAACTTATTCAGTAGACTAGAAATGGAGTTTAAACTTTTCCCATGGGACTGAATCGGTTGCGCATTTTTCAGCACTAAAAGGGTAAGACATAAGCAACACTCACTCAGTTAAAGCCACAGCAGCGGTAAATGGAATACACACATCTAAGATCTAATGAGCACAAACTACCAACAGACCATGCACCATGTACCTACCAGTACAACTCTTTAAACATTAGAAAGTCTTTTGTAGAGCACAATTCGTATTTCTACGAAATTCTTATTCTAAGGATGTCATATTAAAGTACAAAAATCATGTATATAAACTAAGTATAAAATAAAACGTAAAACACTAAAGTTGGTGATTATAACATGTCTACATTATGAAAACTTTCATAGCCTTTATTTCATCATAGGTGTTCCAAAAAGAAGGTGGAGTAAAGCAAAAATCAATCTTCAATTGTGTCTGAACTCACTTTACCAGCTCCATGCCAAAAAACACAATCCCATCTTTTCTATCGGAATTAAATAACGATCAGGGCTGTGTTCTTTTGTAAATGAAGAACAGATAACAACGCACATGTTTTCATTCTTTTGAGAGAAGTTAATTCTCGAGATCTTCAATAACATGTGGTTAAGAGTCATGGGTTGGGAAATCAAAATTCCCTAAATCTTTTGAAATAAAATGGGTCACTTTACTATAACCATATTAATTTCCGCACTCATTTAGTGGCTACTAAAGTTACAGGTATAACCAAATTGTGTCTACTCTCCACAATGTAGCCACTACAAAAGATTGTCATGTCCATGTTCACATGCCAGTCTTATTGGCTGCATTTCAGTTTGCACACTTGTGCAAGTATGTGTGGGTATAAAAGCTTATGCCTCAGGGTAGGGTTGCACCAGCCATTCGTAAGTTCTTTCTTAAAGTGAACGCAAAGTCGACACTAGAGGCTTCATAACTACTAGGTACTTTGTGAGTAAATCTGTATGTTATTCGGTTGCACCATTTGGTCTTGAGGCAGAACGTAATTAGTAGCTGTAAGCTCTCTGTAAGGTAATTTATGGAAGCATAATATGACGTTTACCTTCAACAGTCCAATAGCAGCCTTCAATTTCGTGAGAAAAAGTTGTGTTGAAATTTTGTGAATTTCAAAACATTCTTGATTTAAACTTATTTTACCTCACAACTAATTATTCTATTAAATAGCATACTTCCTTTCATGAATAACATATTTAGAATTAGATTTATAAACAACTGCGGTTAAAAAACAATACAGCCTAATTAACGCAATTATAAATGACATTCATTTTACTGCAACCACCAATTAAATAAAAGCCAGGCAGACATAACGTTACACACACGGAGGCGCGCTAGGAAGGTTCTTGTTAGTGCCATTAAAAATTAAATGGCATCACATAATGTTCTCTATTTTCAAAGGTAAGGGACTGTTAATGTCAGCATTATCATGTGTGAGTCTACTATTTTATACCTACAGCTACTCCTGATGGAAGGCTTTCGTAAATATTAAGTATATAAGTTGAATGGTGCAACTCAAAAATATTTAGCAGCGCGTAAATTGTAACATAGTGCCCGATGAGATCTAAATTGTAACTTAGTGCCCGATGAAAAACTAGGTTACTAAGTTGTCACATACGCACAGCTTGCGCAACCGGCCCCAGAAGATCATAAACTCTGACACAGGGTTAAGGTTCCCAGGACCTCTGCAGCAGCACAAAGCCCAACAGCAGGTGTAAAGGGACTTTCCATCTGTCCTATAGTCGCTGACTCTTTGCCTATTTTGACTTCCCATATTCGTATATCCTTTTTCTATTTTAAACAAACAACTTTTTTTTTATCATTTCCCTTTATTAAAATCATAAAATAGACGCCAAGATCTCCCGATATTTTATCTAGGTAATTAATCGCAAATTATAAAATAAATACATACATGTGTATATATTTTGAAAATATTTTGATATTATTTATTCATATTTACCAATAATTTAAATTATTTGTAACAATCAATAAATATTTATATATAATTTATATTATATATAAACATTAATTATTTTATATTTCATATTTTTCTTAAATATATCCATGTATGTGTTTGTGTTTATAAAAAACAAATTTATTGTATTATTTAATGCACAGTACACAGACATTGTGCAAACAAAAACTAGTTATTGATAAGGGGTGGGAAAAAAATCAATATGGCGATTTGACGTGAAATTTTAGCCCGCGAGACATTATCGATACTCTGGCACAAAGTATTGATTTTTTTTCAAATACAAAAGATGTAAATTCAAACCTACACTATGCCTACCAGAATGCCAATACCCACATATTTCTTGTGGTGATGCTCCTAGATTACAGATGGTCAGATGAACGGAAATTGTAATTCACAGCGGAGTACTCTCAAAATATTGAATGCACTCCTCAAGGAAAAGTAGTTCTATGGATAATTGTCTCTGTCAGGAACACAACATCTGTTTATCGCAGAATCGGCGCATTGTGATATTATCGTAATTGTGAGCCGTGTGTCGCGTATCGGGAGGTACCCTGCGATTCCCAGCCCTATTATTGACTGGTCAATATTTTTGATTTGAGCGGAAATTTGTCTAATGGCAAAGTTAAATTATTGATTGGATTTCTCTCACACATCCCTATTGTAAAGGTTATTTCTAATTAATGTCACTCCATAGAAAGACATACAAAGTATCTTTACAGCATTAAAGTGTCTAAAGAAGCATACCATAAGACTTAAGACAATTAATACAGTGCATTGCAGAAGTGAAAATTATGAGAGCAGAATTCAGAGCAGATAGTGGTTTGTATGTTCGCTGGACGGGTGATACCAACAGAAACAATTCACAGAACAGTCAGCCTGAAGCAGTTCACCAAATCTGAACATTCCCTATACTTTTCCCCCCAACCATGTGAGAGTCGCTGGATAAGGAGAAACACAATCCAGCCCTGTACCTGTTTGTGTGTGTTAAAGAAAGCAGAGCAGCCGACAGCCTCCCAGGGGCAAGAATGGATGAAACTTCACACAGCCTGTTGCACAATCACAACCACTCCCCTTTCCCCTTTCGTTCTTTTTCTTGGAAGCGTGCTGGTTTCCCTGGGTAGTACTTATTGGCACGTCAGTATCTGTGTTTCTGTTAAAGTTACTCTTCAGGTTCTTAGGGCAAGTCTTGACAGAGTTTTCTATTAGGGTCACAAACATTACTATAACCTCATAGTCACACACAATGTTCTAGTCATAAAAGATTTCCCTTAAAGAATTTGTTCACCCAAACAGAAAACTCATATTATTACCAGAATGTCCTTTCCAACCTATAACTTTTTCCATAGAAAACAACAGGTCAACAAACACAAGTATCACACACTGGAAGCACATTATCCGCATGCCCAAGTAAACTCCTAATGAAAAATGCGTCAGTTTAATCTTAATTCTGTGCATTTCAAAGCCATAATTTATACATACCGGGCGATATATTATTTCTTTGCAACCTATATTTAACAGTTGTGTTTGCGTTGTTGGATTGAGCTCAATAATCCATTTTGTAGTATTAGCCCGTTTCTCCCGTTCTTCCACAACAGATTAATGTATTTTGAAGTCAGGTGTGATGTCGGTTTAGACATGTGCACGATTAATGGCGGTTACCACTAAATCCCACTGAAATCGAGCTTGCAGCTTTTATGCAAGGCATTGCTTATTTTATTATTACACAGAATAAGGAGGATCCGTGTGGATGCAAGTGACAGCCAGTTCATAGCGTATACTAACAAATGTTGGGTAGGATTTCATACGACGTTTAGTATTATTTATGGCGGCGTTTAGTACTTTTACTTTTAAACGCCAAGCAGAGTTGACATCTGGGGATTCATCATTTTTAAAAAACAACAAAGAACGAACTGGTGACAGTTTACAAAGAAACAAGGAATGTGATCAACTCGTGCGAAAACAAGAATTAATATTGGCAAGACATTTCAAAGGTGGCATGAACTCTGTGATCAGAAAGGTTGTAAACGGAGGCAGACATCGCTTTATTTCAATATTTCAATAGATAATACAAAACCGTAGAGCACTTGTTGTGTTAATAAAGACTGGTACAGTTTCATTGGTTGTTCTTTCTATCTTTGTTATATCATTATGATAAATGTTATTTAAGACCTATTCGCACGGGATTAGTATTACCTGGGGACCTCATGTGATTTAGAAATAACCTTCCCACATCTGTATTTCATGTGGCGTGAATTAGCACGGAAAAGTGAAGCCTTTGATTTTACAGACTTATATCCCGGATATGATGGCAAGGCTTTGCATATAGTATATATAGTTGTATGGTGTAGAATGCTGACTGTGCCTGTCAGCATTTGAGACCCGCGTTCAGGGACCTTCTGTCCTGTTCTCATTACGGGAGTTTCCATGACAATTAACAAAACGACCCAGCACTCGAAATAATATCAAAACAATTCCACACAGCCTCAACTTGCGCTATTTGGGTCTGATTAAGTTCTTATTTATTTTGTGTCATGTCATCTCCCATGTTATCTGTGTTAATTATGCGCTACTGAAGTACAGTGAAGATTCTCACCATTGCACCGTCACAGGCCATGACTCAAAAAATCGGACTCACCCATAGACATGTGCCCGGTTTACCGCGGTTACCACTAAATCCTGCTGAAACCGAGGTGGCTGCGATAATGCAAGGTTTTTTTATTTTGTTGATGCATAGCCTGGCTGTGAAGCACAACTCTGGGATTAGAAGGAAATGCTGCTTGATCTAAAAGCAGTGCAAGTTTGAGGCGCTTATGACGTGCATTTATAAAAGCAAGACCCGTCAAACATGATCATTATAAATAAACTTTATTATGTATGAAAATACCTGAGGAGGCTTGAAGAACAGTGATAAAAACATGTCCTTAGGCATTTCCTAGAACTACTTGTGTTATGGTCTTCTTCTGCAGTGCGTATTTGGAGTTTCTGCACGAGAGCGCCCTCTGGCTTTCAGATGCAGCAGCATTTTACCGTACTTCACTCACAAATTGTGCATTAATCACGTGACATAAATTTTCGGTTAACTGGGCAGATGTCTACTCATCCAAAGTTGAGCAGTGCCAAATCACAACTCGCCTAAATAAATACCTCCGCACATCACCTGCAGTAGCACTTACAAACTGAGATGGCGACAAAGAGGCCAATCTTACAGATATTGACCGATTCATAATTTTACCGATAATATTGCCGATATTTAATCAATTTTCCATCCTCGGGTATCTGTTTTCTAATATCGGATTCACCGATAAGATCCGCAGTCTTGTGGCCGTTTAGAGAATTGCATGCAGGACGAGACAAGGGAGAGGCAACAGAAACGAAAGCGTGCACAGGTAATGTATACTCACTTGCTTAATTAATATTATTGACTGACAAAAATATTATTAACGTAACATACGAGATATGCAATGATTTATATGCCGTTTTTTTTGTTACTTTCATCACAATGTATTATTCCGTCATACAATGCATTTACTTATTCGGCATCACATTTTGCAATGTTTTTATCCATCCGTGATAGTGACTGTATCTGTGATCGATTAACTAGAAGATAAACAGCGCTTCAGTGTCTTCTCTCTTTCCTGACCCGTTTGATGCGAGTTGACGCGAGGCCGTATGCGCGTCTGCTCTCCCATGTTCGCGTGTGATCTCTTACTCAATGAGCTCCGTGTGTGTGTGATTCCTCGGTCCCGGCCAATGAGTTTGGTGCAGTGTTTGCGTTTGTGTTTCAGACCCCTCTTTTTTTTTTTTTATTGGTTAGAATGATTTATTTTTGAACAAAGACACTTTAGTAACAGTGCACTTTATTTTCACTCTTTCAGACCCCTCTATTTATTGGTGTACTGATGCAAATGTTTTGCTTTGTATGCAAGGAGGGAGTGATTGTTCTAAATAAAATAGTTTGTTAAGTTGTGTTGTAATCAGTGTGTCAAAAACAGAAGTATAACAGTAAATAAATATATGTTCTGCATATCAGGTATCGGGCTCATAAACATGCAAATAATCTGTATCTGTTTTAAAAAAACAATATCGGTCGATCACTTAATCCTACAGACTGCCGCTTTAATCTTGTCTTGCCTGGATATTTGGTGTAAATCTTGCTTCTATCAACTCCCCCTTTCTGAACGTCCACTGGTGGCCGGTACCGCCCCGTTGAGAAACGCTGTTTTAGGAAATCACTATATCTGGTACATTACAAAAAAGCACAAGGTGTTTAATGTAAAACTATTTAACTCTTGGATTGTGTTTACTATATTAAGAGAAATCTTAAATGTTTTTGTTATCCAGTCGTATACATTAAAACAGCAGCTAGATGGATTAAAGAAATTCAATGTCGCATTCTGACCAGCATATATCATGTTAAACGTATGAGTTTTTGCAAAAGATGTTAAACGCACTGGTGTGCACACCAGTAGATACACAAATGTCAATAGAAGGTGTGAACGATTCATTGCTGAATGCATGTTAACCATACCGGTTAATACTCCCTTTTTTCACACCCATTTCCCGCCACCCTCCCATTTTGTTATTTCTCCGGGTATACTCCCGTATTTCAGTTATTTCTCCTTTGAAAATCCTGGACCGACGGGAACAGGAACGTGTTCACAGGGTTGCTCTGTGACTTTATGATAACTTATTTGCCCTGGAAAACCAACCAGCCCCCCAACTCCAAATACCACTCCCCCACCCCCCTCGGTGGGTCTCACTGAATTTTGGTACACAAATATTAACAGGTATTATGTTAAAGGAGTGATTTGACGGGGCTAAAACTAATATTATTGTTTGCTTTAGATGTAATACAATGTGTATACATGATTTAAGGTTAAAAAACGCTGTATTTTCCACATACCGTGCACGTTTGTATCTCCTCTTTCCTCTGAATAGCGAGGTGTGCTACGATTGGCCAGTTCACTAGTGCGTAGTGATTGGTCGAATAATGCACGGAAATGTAATGCCTTTTACCATATTCGGAACATCAGGCTGCGCGGGCGACGGTACAATGATTTACAAGACCGCCCACCTTACTTGATTTGGGCGGTCTTAGTCGTGTTACGAACTGACGTAGATTCGCCGGGGTGTGGGTACACGAGGCTTTACGGCAGGTCTGGGTGAGCATTCGCTTCTAGATAAAATAAATCTTTTGTTCTGACACTTACATTTTTGCAATTTTAGATGTTTTATACATGCATGGGCAACTAATAACACACCAAAGAAAAACACGTATTTCCTGCGAATCCCCCCTTTAACATACACTTTTAAAATATATTGACAAAACATTTGCTATTGCACTTGAAAAAACACATTTGCCATTCACTGGTAAACTTCTGCACCACAACTGCACGTGTTTGTCATCATCCTTGTAAATTGTACGGCAGAATTAATAAACATTTGTTTTTTATACATCTATAAGGCTGTTATGAGAGGACATCACGCACACTATGGACTTTTATGGTTTATCGTGTTTAAAGGAGCTGATCTAATATAATCTTACCCGTATCTTGTCTGAACTGATGCATGGACTGTCGATCGATGATGTACGGGGACAGGCGGTTGTCGGCTCGGCCTAAAACGACGCCGCCGCCGCGGGGATCGCTTCTTATCACCTCCTCTATGTGGTGAGAAACAGCCGGTCTGTAGGGCCGCCAACGACCGTGCTCGTTGAGCCATTCCCAGACGACCACGGCAGAGGCCGGTAACATCGCTTCCCTAAAAGTAAATAAGATTAGTTACTTCTCTTCACAACCGCCATCGGACTTTAGTGAACACTACTAACGTTACCATTGTGCTGCTAGCCGCGATAAACTATTATTACAAGCGTTCAAACTACTAACGTTACACGATATTAACTCGTGTATATACTTATCAACCGGACCAAAGTATATAACGTTAAATCACATGCGTGTACTCACGTGTTTTTAAAGGAGATTTAACGCGAGAAATCCCAGCATCAGGGCAATCTTTGTATCACTCCCATTACTCCAGACAACTCCGTTGTCTCGACGATTGAAACCGTCGGAAATTGTTCTTCCTTATTATAAACATCGGCGTTTGCAGATTCGGCGTGTGCTCCTTCCCTTTCTGCTTAACTGTTTGGTGAGAAACGATGTATGATTTATCGAAAGTCATGAATACATCATGTGAACGAGTTGGAAGTGAAGCGCTCGCGCATCGCTCCGAACTGAAAACACGCAACAACCCCCCCACAACAGACTCAAAACCTGTTGGGTTGGTCATGTGTTTTCATGTCGTTTGAATGATGAACAAAACGTCTATGTATTTAAAAGCAGTTGGAGGATTAGTCAAAAACTGCATTTAGGAATAAAATACCTTTTTATGTCCCTTTGCCAAAATAGGGAAATATCGTTTAATCAACAAGTTTTATTCTTAACGGGATTTAAACAAGTTATAAAACGTGGCAACATTAAGCCTTTAACATTCTTTTTTCTATGTATCACATTATTAATACAGTTTGGGTTTAAATATGTGTCACTTTTTATTCTAGAAAACGAGAGTTTGCGTTTGTATAAAATAAGGCAATTTATTTATAAAACAGTCAATATACAATAATCCCAGCAAACAATGTTTTGTTCCCAGAACGTTCTGGGAACGTTAGCGCATGGTTCCCAACAAAAACAAACAAATGGGAACCATAGGGGAACGTTCTGTGTTTGCTGGGAAGACAATGACACAAATACCTGAAATGAACACAGCTGAGCTCTTATTGAACACATGCATAATAGCTTGCTTTTGCACATTAATCTGTTGAATTTTTTCACATTTGTTTGGACTGATCATAACACAACACATTAATCATTATATAAAGTTCAGTGCTTTTAAACTATTACATGTTTTCAGAGCTTTTTTGTTATCCAATTGTTTCAGTGTCATAACATATATTTTAAAATCATTAACAAAGTGTGAAATGTTTGGTTTACATGAGGCCCATTTCCTTTTATGTATATGATATTTACCCAATACAATAAATAACTGTATAATATATTGTTTGCTTTGTATATTATAATAAAACATCAAAAACACTAATTTCCACCATACTTCCCAATTTCCTCTTTATATAATTTTCCAAGTCTTTCAAAAATAATCTTAAATAGATACAATGGTAAAACAAATGTAAAATGATTTCTTTTTCCATCCCACAATATTCACATATATAAGATATGTCCAGTTTAAATATTTTTCAAACGTGCTTAACAAGATAAATTCTATGCAAAATTGTAACCGATACCTCCTTAATTTCGTTACCAACACAGAACTTATTCTGTATTTTCCAAGCTTTCTTCCAGTTTATATCACCAAATAAAGAAGACCAAAAAAACTTTGCGGCAGGAACAAAAACTGTACATAAGGTATTTCTTATAGAATTAGTCCTGCTCTTTTTATTTAAAATACGTAATATGTAATAATTTTACAATAATCCTCAATATTGATTTCCCTTGAACTAGAATTTCTTAATAGAAACACCACAGTCTTCGGAATGGTATTGGAGAGTCAGTATAGTCCTAACTCTTTTTTGTTACCGACGTCATGTGGTGAAGAGTTGTTGTTGAAAGGGGGAGAGAAGCATTAAAGATTTCAAGTGCAAATAAAAAAAAAGGTATGCATGGATAAATAAATTTTAATAATCACTGCAACACTGTGTAAAACACTTAGAACTTCCTGTTTGATTGCATGGTGATTTAAAAAATATGTTTAGCTTATAAAAGCTTGTGCTTAAATTACTTGACAGACGAGGTTGTTAAAAAAAATTACATTTAAAATGCCAAATGAAAATCTGGCCCCATCATTTGTGCAGTCACAATTATGGTGGTACAATTTTCTCGGTTATATAGTTTTTGTGTAACATTGGTATTTTATCATGATGTTAAAAATCGTTTCAGGGAAAAATAATGTTAATTAATGTCAAAAGATGTAATTTTATACATAAGTTAAGACATTGGTGGCTGCACAGAACAAATATTTGAATATATCTTGTTTTGCTGTGATGAACCTGGATGCACTTCACATTCTAACATTGTTATGCATATTATTGGTCAAAGTTCTAAAAGTTGAATCGTTCTGATTAGCGAATCCATTATTTAGACCATCTTTTGGTCCAGAGCATTGGCTGAGAATAAGCATTGGTTAGCTGAAGAAATGGCACAAACAATGGATTTAGTAAATAGGAAGCATATGTAATACCGTGCCAATGTCTACTCTACCACCGTGGTTATTTAAATGCCTAAAGTGGGTCAGTAAATTAAGTAAATAATGATATTGAACGGATATAACAATGTACAAATTTATACAGATGTTTCAAAAGTTCCAGAATCTAATAAGACAGGAATAGCAATAGTCATACCACAACAAGAAGTAGTTATCACAAGAAAACAGAGTTGATTGCTATAGTCGTAGCTTAACTTTGGCTGGAAGAGACACAGATCAAGAAAGCTAAAGACGTGCTCAAATTTCTTGGTAACCCTCCACAAAAAAACTAAGAATGCACAATTTTCTCTGAAATAACTTGATACTGAAGAAAGTAATCGGCATCCACTATTGTTTATTCCATTTTTAATATAAATCAGACTTTGCTTTTGATTTTTTATTCAACATAATATTGTAAATAATAAAACAAATTATAATGTCATGGATAAAAATGATGGGACCCCTAACCTAATATTTTGTTGCACAACCTTAATGTTGTGTTCCCACCAGCCGCGAATGAAGCATTAATCGTGATTAAACATGATTTACATGTTAAGTCAATGCAAAGAAGTGATAGGACATCCAATAAAAAAGAAGCTCTGTGGCATGATTTGTGTCACGGTTTCCTCTGTTTCTCCCCTTGTTTTTCACTTGGACTTCACTCCCCACGATCCCTCATGCTCATACACCTGTCAGCCATCAGCCTCATCATCCATGGACTATTTATATGCATCCCGTTCCGTTGTTCTATGTCCGATATTGTTTATGCTACGTGTGTCTCTGTTCCATCTTGGATTTATTATTAAGCCTATTTTTGTTTATGCCATATCGGGCTCTTTGGATGTTACGTCAAAATCACGTCACTACTATAGCAAGCTCCTGATTGGTTAATGCTGCCCAAATTTTCACCAAAGTTCAGATGTTTCAACTTGGATGTTCCCACAGGATGTCCTTTTTGCATATTGTGTCTTTGCATTGACTTAAAAAAAAATCTGAACTTTGGCGGAAATTTGCGCAGCGTTAACCAATCATGAGCTTGCTCTAGTAGTGACGTGAGTATGACGAAGCGACTAAACTCAAAATGTTCAAGTTTCTAATTACGCACGACTAGAGCTATTTATCTGTGCAGTCACATTTGGTGGGAATGCTCTATTAGAGGCAAACACTGTAAGCAAACGTTTTCTTTAGTGCTGTACCTGTTAACAGGTAGTTTGGCTCACTCTTCCATGAGCAAACTGCTCCAGCTGTCTCAGGTTTGATGGGTGCCTTCTCCAGTCTGCATGTTTCAGCTCTTTCCATAGACGTTTGATGGGATTCAGATCAGGACTCATAGAAGGCCACTTCAGAATAGTCAGATGTTTTGTTCATATCCATTCTTTGGTGATTGTAGCTGTGTGTTTTGGGTCATTACCCTGTTGGAGGACCCATGACCTGCAACTGAGACAGAGCTTTCTGTCACTGGGGAGGACGTTTTGCTCCAGAATGCCTTGATAGTCTTGAGATTTCATTGTGCCCTGCACAGATTCAAGCAAAGCAGCCTCAAAACATAACCGAGCCTCCTCCATGTTTCACTCTAGGTATGGTGTTCACTTCTTTGAAAGCTTGATTTTTTTCGTCTGTGAACATAGAACTGATGTGACTTGCCAAAAAGCTCCAGTTTTGACTCATCAGTCCAAATGACATTCTCTCAGAAGGATTGTGGCTTGTAAATATGAATTTTAGCATATTTCAGTCAAGCTTTTTTATGTTTTTCTTTCAAAAGGTCTTCTTTCATGGAGTCCACTTTTGCCCAAAAAGCAACGGATGGTGTGTGGTGTCTATGGTAAGCCGCTAGAGGGAGCAGAGTAATTAATTCATTAGAACACGAGAAGAGGAGAAATAAAGTTATACTGAGTTCAGCCACGTTCTGTTTTCTTCGTCTACCATACAACTTAACATGGTGCGATCAGAAGCGGATCCTTGTAGTTCAGAAACTTCACCTTGGAGTTCAGCTTGTATGTCTTTGGCAGTTATCCTTGTTTCTACCATTCTCACACTTTTCTTCTATTCAATCTGGGGCCGATTTTCCTTTTGCGGCTGAACCCAGGGAGGTTGGCTACAATTTCATAGACCTTCAACTTCTTAATTATAATTGCAACTGTTGTCACAGGAATTTCAAGCTGCTTGGAGATGGTATTGTTTCCTTTGCCATTATTATTTATATTATTTTCTGTCTGAGCTCCTCAGACAACTTTATCCTTTCTTTGGTCCAGGTTCAGTTTGGTGCACACAAGGATACCAAACAGCACTGGGACTACTTTTCTCCGTTTAAATAGGCTGAATGACTGATTACAAGATTGGATACATGTGTGATACTAATTAAAGAAACTAATTCATTTAAAATATAGCTATAATCCAGTTATCTTTTCTAAGGGGTACCAACAAATGTGTCCAGGCCGTTTTAGAATATCTTTGAAGAATATGCAATAATTAATCTCTTTCCACAGCTTCTTTGCTTTATTCTATGACATACCAATGCAAGTACTGTACATGATACAATAGGTATAATTATATCACTCTTCAGAAGTAATGAAGTATTATTTTAATGAGCTGTAAGGGTTCCAACAAATTTGAGCACATCTGTATAATATGCTCAGATTCACTGGAAGCGTAAAGGAGTATTCAGTGGCGTCAATCAAATTGCAGACAAGATATTATTATAGAAATTATGCAACTGGTATATAGACTTTATGCTCAAGGCAAGGTTGTTTCATTTTTATGGGTACCAGCATAATATAGATATATAATATAGAAATTGATGTAAAGATCATTAAAGCAGAAGCAAAGACAATTGAAAGTGACCTGTTTTTGTCAGATATGGTGACCCATATCCGAGATTTATCTCTGCTTTTAACCCATCCAGAGAGTAGTGAACACACGCACAGCAAGTGGTGAACACACATACACCCAGAGCAGTGGGCAGCTATCGCTGCAGTGCCCGGGGAGCAAGTAGGGGTTTGGTGCCTTGCTCAAGGACACCTCAATCGTTACCCTCTGGACCTGAGGATCGAACCGGCAACCTTCTGGTCACGAGTCCAACCGTCTAACCATTAGTCCACGACTGCCCCTAAATTATCATACAAGCTGTTATTAAATCTTTGTAACATGGATGGTATATGCAGAAGACATCTCTATAAAATTCAAAAGAAACTAGGGCCGTTTCTAAATATGTGACCCTGGATCACAAAACAAGTCTTAAGTAGCATGGGAACTTTTTTAGTAAAAGCCGCAAATACATTGTATGGGTCAAAATGATCTATTTTTCTGTTATGCAAAAATCATTAGGATGTTAAGTAAAGATCATGTTCCATGAAGATATTTTGTAAATGTCCTACTCTAAATACTTAAAAACGTTATTTTTGTGAGTGGGTGGCCTGCTACAGCACCTCTGATGGACAACTTTAAAGGCGATTTTCTCAATGTTTAGATTTCTTAGCACAGATCTATGAAGTTCTATGAATATAAGATATGTCCGCCAACTCCCTAAAATGTATAAACATGCCATTATTTCACCAACTGTAAAGCAAATGCGTTTGAGAGACATTGAAATGAACGGGCTTCATTGCAGTGTTTGGAACTATTGGTTGCTCCATGACACGAGTTATATTCCATTCTTCCAACTGACGTCTATGTGAGTGTCGTAACCACTAATCTATATAAATGACTTGATTGCGCCTAGAATCCCAAACTAATGGCAGGATGTGAATCCACCGGAAGCGATCACTCCGCCATCTTGGTATGCCCAACTGACAGAGAGCACCATTGACTCATTGACTCACATTCAAAATGATGTTCTACAATAACCTGTCTTCCAATGTTTATGTATATTTTGGGCAGAATAGCGACATATATAAATCAGTGTATAGAAGGTGAGTGTGTATTGCACACTGTAATGGCACGTGTAAATGTTTAGAAATAAAGCTTCATGACTTATTTCATATTTATATTTCAGAAAAGGTTGAGGTGTCTCATAGCTGATCTTACATGTATGCTGCAATGAAAATGAAGTTAACTCACTCTATATCTAATAAGACGGGGAATCATTTAACTACCGTCTTTAAATGATTCCCCTTTAAATACAAATTAATCATTTACATGCTATACATTTGCTTTGTAAGAATGTACTGTGAGCCCTTGGATGTAAAGATGGGGACTGGGGAGTTACTGTTTTATCATTCGTATGTGATTTCTCCTTATTAATTTAACGTTTGGGCATACCAACATGCCGGCACGGAAGCTGCAGTGTTGTGACGTCATGAGCAATCCAGTCATTTATATAGATCAGTAGTCGTAACTCTGCTTTTCAACGGCTCTGTTGAGAAGGATGTAAAGGCGAACACGGATTGGACGATCAAGAACGACACGTGACGTCGATCACATGACGCCCCTGAAACCACCATCATGGCGGACGTGGACGGTCAGAGATGCATTAGCGCGTTATTGAATGGCATCACGCAACGGTTTTATTATGGGAACTCGCACATCACTGAGGACTTGCTTAAAAATGAGCTTTATGCAGAGATGCCACAGGACGAGTTTCACGCTTTACACGAGAAGATGAGAGCGCTTTTAAAGGTAGTATTATTGAAAATCCTTATGATTATACACTTTATCTTAAAGCGTTTACTGCACTATAATACAAATTGTAATTTTTGCTTTTGTAAAACAAGTAAGTTAGTTTAAACGGAAGTATGTCTTTGTTACTTTATCAAGTGTTCTTTAAGTGGCAGCAGTTTTCTACATCCATTAGCTTGCAGATCTCTAATCTAAATATTCTACAAATTGTGCTCTTGAGGCAAATATGATGACGTATACAAAGAAGTGTATGATGACGTACTACAAAAATACACATCTGCACTTCCAGTTCAATTTTCATGCCCAATTAAAACTTGACTTTATACAAACAAAAAACACTGTCTTAAAGCTCGGTTTCACAGACAAGGCTTATCTTAAACCAGGACTTTGTTTTGGATAATATTAACATATTTAATTTGCTTTTATTAAAATATATTTATATGAACAATACTGGTGTGCATGCATCTTGAGACAAAACAATGGCATTTACATATTTTAAGTTATGTCAGGGCAATTTATTTTCAGTTAAGACAGCTCAAACTTTCATTTTAGTCTGGGACTATTTTTAAGACTTGTCTATGAAACAGGGCAATACTCTACTGTGAACAGTAGGCCCTGCGTCTTCCGCGTGTCCGTTCTGAACAAAGTTTTTTTTTGCCATATTAAATCACGTTTTGACCTTCACTCAGCCCCGTGCTTATCTTTTCTTTGTGTGTTTCTTAATGTTTCTGTCTTCAGTCCATTGCATCTGCAGATATGGACCAGGCGCAGCTTGAAGCTTTTCTCACTGCACAGACTCGCAAGCAGGGTGGCGGTGGAGTGAGTCCGGAGCAGGCGGCCTCTCTGTCACGCTTCTGGAAGACCCACCGTCCGCGGGTACGAGAGAGCCTGCTGTCTCAGAGCCTCTGGGAGCCTGGCCTGAGGGCCCTGAAGTGGCGAGTGGACCTGCACACTTCCTCCAGCAGGGGGGAGCTGACGAACAGCCCTGTGGCCTTGGTGGAATTAGAGCTGGGTCGCAGTGGTGAGGTGAGATGAACTAAAGGAAAGTTTCTTTCATGTCAGTGGGAGATGTGTTATTTTAAAGTGATTCAACATTTAAATTTCAGCAATTAACTTTTGCCTATGGAGATAATAATAAAAGTTTTTGCTATGCCTTCATAATTTTGTGACTTGTCCCAGATCGTCCTAAAAAGTATAAAATCCTAATTTGTTACATTTCTAAACCATGATAATCAACGGGTCAGTATTTGTTTTGTGAAAATGATGTATGCCACAAATTACAGATGTTGCACTTTAACATTTAATGTCATTTAAAATGATTCATCAGCTAAAATTGCTAAAATGTTCACTCATAAGTGCATTCGGTTCACTTCAGTATTTCTGTGGTTGTTTTAGGGTATATAGAAGATTTAGGCTGTATTATCAAACACACCAAGAGTACGTAGAGGCATGTTCCGAAAATTAAGCCACACCCCTGCTTTCTGAATTATTTACCACACATCTGCAGAAGTTGGGACATGTTTGATTTTTAGTTTTATTGTATTGTGAAGCATGGGACTTGTTACTGGAAAGATTTAAATGGGAGACATTAAGACTTTAGTCATACATTATAGGAATGACATGATGAAGTGTAAATAATGATTAATTTTGTGGACGACTACCCCTGAAAAGGTTCACAGTAGATGGTGAAATGGTAGTAGACAAACAATACATTATTTGCACACAAAAAAATTCAATGACAATCTAAGTGTGTATCTAAAAAAGTAAAAACTCAATTAAATGAGAAATGCATGAGGTTTTAATATGTCTTTATTTCCTCTGGTATCAAAGTGTTCGTGTAGAGTGGTCAGAGTTCTAGCGAGTAGAAACCCATTTGAGATAATAGCCCTAATTACAGCGCTAATATATCCTCTATTCTATTTAGTTTGTTTTCAAATTGATATGCCATTCCATACTGACTGTAAGTTATTAAATAACCTCATTGATTCGAGGCCAGAAGGGCATTAGTTCTTTTTGTCTGGTTTATTTTCTTTTTGAAATGCACATTTACAAGTAGGTTTCAATTTTCTCTCTCATCTGTCTTCCGGTGTTTGTCTGTCTGAGTGCTTTAATTGTGTCTCATCATATCCACTGTGTGCTGAGAGATGCATTACACAATATGTGGTTCATGCCCGGTTAATAGCAGGACTATTTTGTGTCAGCAACCCAGATACAAAGAGCAGCAATATAAACAATTCTGAAAGGTTTTGTATGAGTTTTGGGTTAAGGGGTGGGGGAGATAATATGAGCTCACAAAAGTCTGTAGAAAGTCTCCACAGCGTGATTGAAATGCAAACATATGTGTTTAGGTCTTTGTTGATTGTTACCCGGCCCTGTATCTGTCTTATTTTAGAATCAAAATTGATAGCAGATAACTAACTAAATAAATCACCCCTGTATCACTGAATGCAAATTTAGTCCTCTGTTTTAATGTTCAGAGTTCTCCACATGTCATGAATCTTACACCTTTGTGTTGATACAGGTTGTAAACAGGTGTGTCAGCATTACCTTAATAGCATGTAAATGCAGATTTCTGGTTTACAACCCAGCTATGTTGTAGGGCAATTTAGGGTTACTGTTCAAAGCGTGTATGATATGTAGTTTGTCCCTTTTAGATACATTATAGGGAGTTAATAGTTGGTGTAAATGATCATTGTTTGTCTGCTTCTTTTCTGCTTCAGAACTCTGAGTTTATGTGCTTGGAGTTGGATGAGCAGAAGGTCAATTCAGTCCTGAAGAAGATGGCGGAACTACAAGAAAACATTGACAATATTGTGCACCACAGCTAGAGCCTTGTGCGCATGTTTGAGTGCGAGTATGAGTGGGTGTCTTTGTGTGTTTATGGTAGTATAAGTGTGAATGCAGGCTTCCTTTATTTTCAAATATTATATTCATAATTATGAATAATGATCTTTCTTGTCAAAGATTTGTCATTGTGAAACTAACACACCAATACAACATAAATGTTTATTATGTTTCATTTTTTAAACTCTGTTTTTTTCTTCTCTCATCAGACTTTATGCTTTGGTTTTGGTAATAATATTAAAGTAATAAACCACACACACCGACATGAAAAATACATGCCTTTCCAAAGTCGTCTTGTTTAACAAACTCTATTTGTATCCTAACAGCCATCGACTTGTTAAACGCTTGTCGATTTCATTTTCAGGTTTGTAGATAAAAAACAAAACAATTACATTAAAATAGTGAGACCACTATTTTTTTCAAACAGTTTGACATTCATTTCTGTAAAAAATGGTCGTAATTGAATAAAATTATGAAATAATTTACTAAACAAAGACTAATGTGAGGTCTTCTCTTTCAAACACCTGTATGTAAATTGTTTCATACACTTGTGTTGTTATTTTTATATGATACTAAAGATTGAGAGTTTAATTCCAGGAACTTGGGAGATACTATCCCTGCCAGCTGCCTTTATCAGTTTTATCTGACATGCCCGAGAATGACCTAAGACGAACAGTTTTAAAGAAGCAGAGTAAAACATGTTCATAAAAAATTCTTCATAGTATTTGTATGTTGACAAATATGGTACAAATTAGTGTCAAAGGAAGATAATTTGAGAAATTACTTTGTGGTTTGTGTCTATACATGAAACTCAATGGGGCCTAATGTTGTATGGTTACCACTGTTATTCAAAATATCTTCTTTTGTGTTTTGACATGAAGGTGAGAAAATTATGAAAGTATGTACACATTTTTTAACAGATTTCTGAAGGTTTTCATACCCTTTTTATGTTTCATCAATATTCTGTATCACATTTAGTGTATGTCTGTTTTAAGCGTCAGCAATAACTTGTGAAACCACCTGTCCAGTTTAAATATTGAAGATGACTGAATATTTAAACATATTTAGCACCATCTTCCCATAACCTGAGATGTGTTGTGGGTTTCAAAGGTGTAAAATTCTGGACGTTTTATTATCCACATTTATTAGGACAAACACCTTCCTCTAGTTGGACTTCTGTACTTTCACGTTTTCTATGTGTCTGTGAAAACAACATGGTGGCATAAAAAGCTCAACAGTAGGGACATCCACCAATTACCCCCATTAATTAATCAGATGAGAGGATACTGGTGTAATTGGTGCCATGTGAGACATGTGAAGCCTTGTGTGCGTTTTTCGTCTGTCTGCTCCTGTCGTCCATTATTAGATTTCAAGGGTGTTAATCAACATCCCAGTATGTAAACTTAACGCAGTCGTCATTGTGGTCACATGAATGTATTGTTTGTTCATTATACTGGCCTGATAGTGAGGCTGTATGAGAGCCAACACAATGGTGGCAGCTGCTCTATGTTCTGGTTTAATTGTTGGTATAGAATTCTAGTGTTGACTTTTATATTTTTAAAAAAGCTAAAAAAATAGCTTTATAAAATAATGTAACAATATGTAAAGTGCATGGTGTTTGTTTATAGAGTTAAACTTTTGAACTATAGGCACTGAATAACTTCTGCCAAAATGTGTGGTTCGATATGTGTGGATTTGTGACCAATGTTTTGACATTTCGTTGTTTAAAACAGCAAAGAACAATGTTTTTTTAAGGCTTATATGCAGCAAATGCTTGCAAAGTGAAGTTTTGTAATATCAAGGCAACATTGTAAGTATATAGGGGATATATAACAGGGAGGTGCTCAGGCTGTAGAGTGGGAGTGGCCTGGAAAAAGTGGAATTATCAACAGCTCACTGCCTGACACTATGCGCAAATTATTTAAGAGATTAACTCTTAACGCGACTTTACATGTTTGGGAAAGAATGAATAACACCTTCAGCTCCTTCGTTAGGATTGAGAGCAAAATATGAAGATGGATCTTTGAAGAACAGGACATTTTTTCTGTTATAGAGGTGAGAATATCGAGCACCTACACGTGCAATTAAATTAAATCACCTAAACGTTTATTTTCTGCGAAACTGAGAAGATATCGTATAACGAACTGCTATACAAATTCTCAAAGTTAAACCAAGCGTTTAGTAAATGATTATTTGCTAAATAAATTTCCCGTTGGTGCTCGATTACCTGGGGTATTCAATTAAAGTTCCAAGAGGTTCGGTCTTTAGGCTATATGTTCTTCCAAAAGTAGTTCCTTTTATAAGTTAAATAAATAAATATTTTATCAATTTAGCCCATTTGGATATACTGTATAAAAGATGTTATCTTTTATCTGGCCATTTCTTTTATATTTTGATATCCACTTATGTATGTATTGTAGGCTCTCTGGCTTTAAGGGAATGCCCTCTTAATAGAAGTCTGATAATTAATATTTGTGGATAAAAAACTACTGACAACATATAAACAGCAAATCTAATATTACATTTCAAATGCAAATCATAAACAGAAAACAAAGTTACTTCCTAAATTAGCCTTTCTATGCCATTAATACCAGAACTACTATCTTTAAATAAATTCCCAATTGGAATGTTCATCACAAAATGTGACCTTGCTTGTGAAAAGTATTTTTCAAATGCATTACCCACATTACTCTGACATGTTTAGGCAGGCCTTTATGTGGCATAATTCTGATGTCTGTTTGTTGCGACTGCAACTGCTTAATGTTGTTTTACTCGCTTTGCAATGTTTCTTTAAAAGGTCCTTAGAAACATTTGTTTTTAAATTGTGGTGTTGTAGAATGATTTGTGCATCAATAAGCTGGCGTATTATGTTGAGATCCTGGTTTTGTGGGCTTCTCCTGGTGAAGAAGTCAAGGGTCACTTTTTAGATTTGAGATTCAAAGAAGCGTTATTGGCATGATAAAAAAGATTTTTACATTGCCAAAGCACAGAAAAGTTTAATGTAAACATTCTGTACCAATACAGATATACATATCAATATAAACAGAAAAAGAGCAAAGTATTGATGACAGTTCTCAGTGAGGGTGACTGGATCATGTCATATAGGAACAGTTTGTGTTGTGTCAGTGTTTTGTTGTGTTGTGCTGGTTGTTCTTTTGTCGTGGCAGGACCTGACATATCTTGCAGCCCAGTTTGAGCTTACTGAGTTTTCTCCCAGTATGTATGATATCTTGTCCTTTTGTTGAAACTGGTTAACATCTTTGTGGAAGTTTGTAAACTGGGTAAAGAATGTTTCTCTGATGTGTGTAGTTTGGACATGAGATTAAGAAGTGCAGCTCTGTTTCCACTTGATTCTGTGTGCAGTGTGGACACTGTCGCCCTTCTCTTGGTGTCCATGTCTGTCTGTGTCTGCCAGTCTCTAGAGTGAGTCTGTACATGCTCGAGAATTCTTAGTTTTAAGGTCTGATACGGTTATGTGGTATTCTGCCAGTTTATATTCTCTGTTTAATCGCATGTTTTGGGTTGGAGAGTTAGTTCTGAGATCAGTTGGATGAAGAAGCTTCTACCGGGGTTCAGCTCTTGATGGCTTAAAGGGTCGATTTGTCGGAAATATGTGTTTTTCTTGTCTCTGGTGTGTTTTAAGTTTCCCATGCATGTATTAGACACGTAAAATTGCAAAAATTGATAGGGGTCATATGCCGCGAATACGTGTTTTTCTGTGTCTTTGGTGTGTTAAAAGTTGCCCATGCATGTATTAGACACGTAATATTGCAAAAAGTGTTGAAACAAAAGATGCATTCTATCTAAAAGCGATTGCTCAACCAGACCTGCCTGAAACGCCTCGTGTCACCACACCCCACGAATGTACGTCATTTCGTGGTATGACTTGACTAAGACCACCCAAATGTACACGCAAGTAAGGTGGGTGAACTTGTAAATTTCATTGTATCGTCGCTGCTGGAGCCATGGAGACGCTGTTTGTTTCGTTGCGAAAAGAAAGCCTCTTTGCTTGCCCTTCCAATTGATGAGACAACTAAAAATGAATGGTTACATTTTACAACACTTTTCCAGAAAAGTACAAACCGAATATTCAAGTTTGTTCAGCGCATTTCACCAAAGATTGCTTCACAAACCTGGGAGATTTCAAGACCGGCAATGCACGAAAGCTTTGGTTAAAAAGTGGGGCCATTCCGACCACTACAACTTCTCATGACAGGCGCTTCAGATTCGCAGCCTGTCAATATATTGTCATTGTAAAAGACTTTGCTATGGACTAACTCGGGTTTAGTTTGTCGTGTGTTTGGGATCTGCAAATGCAGACACGCGTGCAACATGAAAAAAGACAACATAAGTCATAATGTTCCAACTAGAGGCAACAAATGTTGTGTTTATAATGGGATTTATTGTCTTTGCTGAGTCGCGACGAGACGTGGTGTAACACTTGTTGATCAAGAAGGGCCAACACCATTCCCTGCTTCTTTCTATCTCACTCAAACTCTGTATGATGTATATGGTTGTTTGTTTATAGTATTTATAACGTCGTATATGTAAAAATTATAACAGTAAGCTATAGTTTTAACTATTTAACATAATATTTTTTTAATAAAACCTTACCAATCCTTTACATCCTGCTCAAGTCGCGCTGGCAAAGTTGATGTATAGGCTTGATCATGTTCAATTTCCGTATCAGATTCGGGCTCGAATTGATATAAGGAAGTACTTATAACATTTTATTACCTGTAAGTGCAATTGCTTTGGAAGCTGATGTTCTGAATATGGTAAGAAACGTTACATTTCCGTGAAACGCTCCAGGATTCGACCAATCACTACGCACTAACCAACTGGCCAATCATAGCACACCTCGCTTTTAAGAGCGATGAGCTCTGTAAAAAATCAGCGCATTTCAGAGAGGCGGAGCAAAGAGGAGATACAAACATGCGCAGTGTGTGGAAAATACAACTTTTTTTACCTTAAAACGTGAATACACATTACATTACATCTTAAACAAACGATAATATTAATTTTAGCCGTGTCATATGACCCCTTTAAGTGTCGGAACAAAAGATGTATTTTATCTAGAAGCGAATGCTCACCCAGACCTACCTGAAACGCCTCGTGTAACCACACCCCTTAAAATCTACGTCAGTTCGTAACACGTTTTGACTAAGACCGACCAAATGTATACTCAAGTAAGCTGGGCGTACCTGTCAGTACAATTGCTTTAAAACCCGATGTTCCAAATAAGGAAAGAGGCGTTACATTTCCAAGCAGTCTTCGACCAATCACTACGCACTAGTGAATTGGCCAATCATACCACACCTCGCTTTTCAGAGCGATGAGCTTTTTAAAACACCAGCGCGTTTCAGAGAGGCGGAGCAAAGAGGAGATACATACATGTGTAAACACATTGTATAACATCTAAAGCAAACAAAGCATGACCCCTTTAAGTCTTTGTGATGGAGTGTCTCTGTATTGCTGTTCTTAAGGTGAGTGGAGAATTGTATAGCTCTTTTTTGTATTTAATTATAAGAGGATATACTCCTATTTCTGCTCTGCAGTTATTGTTTGTATAGTTTTACGCTGTACCTGTAGAATGTTTTTACACATTTCTGTTTGCAGAGTCTCTATTGGGTGTTTGTCTCATTTGGTGTATTCTTTGTTGGTGAGAGGGCCCTAAACCTCACATCCATACAGCGTGATTGGCTGTCCTTTTGGTCAAATGTGTATTGCCTCTCACATATTTCGTTTTTACGTTTTCTTACCTGTGCCTTGTCACTTTTTTATCCTGTATGTGCACTGGAAGCTTCTGTCACTAAGACAAATTCCTTGTGTGTCCAAGCACACTTGGCAATAAAGCTCTTTCTGATTCTGATCATTGTAGTCTTAGTCCGCCCCTGTATCAGTATGCACGGTTTACCAGTTTTTGTTGTCCTACATTAGGTTATTATCAAATGAGGGGAACATTGTGCTGTGATTAGAGGTTTTGGTATGTTTTCACGGACACATTTCAATTATATTTTTGTGTCAAAAATGATCATGCATGTTTAAAATCAGACCAGTCACTAACATAACAAGACAAGTTACAAATCTTATCCCTAAACAACAATGAAATGTGTCAAAGGAATAAAAATGTAGTAGGCGATTTACAAATCAATGTTTACATTTCGACTTCACACATAAAAACAATATAGAAAACAAAACAAAAGTCCTATAAAAGGTTTTAATTGGTTTTGTCTTGAAAATGTGTCAACAAAAAACTGCCATAAACATTGAGGGACCATCATAGTAGATTTAGGTTGCTCCCAATATTATGATTATTTTTTGTGGATTATTCTTACTATATTACGTACTATCCTAAATATGTGTTTACAGCATACATTTCATCTCTGGGGTCACTACACACCTTCAGCACATCTTTCACACACATTCGTCATGACTTCGTCCTATCTCCATACCTGGGACAACCCCTGTTCAATGAGATTTTGGACATTTAAAGGAGAGCGCTGATAACATTTGCTTTACGTTGTGGAAAATTCAATTTAAAGAATTTTGGGAGGAGGGCTCAAAATTAAAGTTAGAAAACATTGTGCTGTCCAACAATGAGGGGTGTCCTGCAGTCTGAAAGGGTCTGACGCTGTACGTCTGTAATTGGTGTCATGTGGAACACATGATCTTTGTATGAAAGAAGCAAAGCATGTGACAGCATGATGAAATTCAGACTGCCCTTCAGAAAACTAAGCTAGGGGACAAGTATTAGATTGGGTTAATAACTCAAGGAGATCAGAAAGTTTGGTTGACTTTACAGTCGACAGGTTAGGTATGAAATACGGGCTGATATGCAGCAGGTTTCTCCCTTACTGTTCCTGTTCAGGAAGAAAAGTGTTGGAGGAATCAGGTCGGACTTACATATGGAACTCGCCCTTGACCTTCCCTGCCGATGTACTCGCTGTGAGTCATGGACCGACTTTTACTTTAAGTGTTTTACATTAACCATTTTTGCTTATATTTGCTTATGATATGTGAAACCTTATAACATTTCTGGGTCACTTTTAATCCTGATTATCACTGTAATGCATTCAAATGGTTTCCTTGAAATAAATCATACTATTTTCACTGGTGAACTAGTGTTAGATTGTCACTAATTTCTTATAGGATAGATTAGAACTGATGGTGGTGAGAGATGCTTTATCTAACTCTATCAGGTCTGCCTGACCTTTGACACTGCCTATGTTTTTGGTTTGGGCGTGTTCATGTGCTTTAGATGTGCACACTGTCTTTTCAAAAAACATGTTGGGATGTGGTCTGAACAAAGCCTAACACTCTGTCTACACCGAGTGTGGACAAAATTTCAAATTATATTGGATTCTAATGCGTTCTATCTCTTGTTGCGTCGCGCCGCATCTGGTGTAGACATGGTGTTAGGAAGTCTAACTAATGTCACTCAGGTAATGTTTTGTTAGGAATTCCTATGTGTTTTTACATGTTCTAACTACAAAATAACAAGCCAAAGGATTTGTTTATTTCTGTACTAACAGGCCTTGACTCACTGACATGTTTCTCCATTTCCCACGTGATGTGGCTTAAAGAGAACATAACATGAGATCATGAAAATTACATTTCATGCCGTGTGTAATGTTGCCATGTTTGAAAGTTAGCAGTCAGCCAAGTTTACAATTTAACCAAATTGTTGGCTTGGAAAATTGGGAGTGGTCTCTGAATCACGCAAACAAGTCGTCCCTAGTCCAATTCGTGATCTGCCGCTGATTTACGTCACTACATATAGTCCTGCCTTTGTTTTGCTATGACTGTCCCCCAAACACTGTAGTTCGTGAGCCTCATTTGCAGTAGACCAATCACAACAGATTAGACCATCTGACCAATCACATCAGACTATCCTAGCGGAAAGGAGGGGATTGGACAGATGAATCGCAGAACAAATCATTTGAGAGTCAGTCAAGAAGTAAGTTAAAAGTCACTAGCTATTATTACAAAATAATAGAGATTTTACACCTTCTATGTACATAAATTTGTTGTTGGACACTCCATAATCCAAAGTAGGACCTTAAAATCCCTAGTTATGTACTCTTTAAGTAAACTCTGTTTTTGTGATATCTTCTGTAGACAGCTTACAGCCGTCTGCAATGACCAGAGACCACCCGCTAACATCCTTCCCATCATAAAATATGAATAGCTGGTCATTGATCATCCTCTAACCTAAAATTGAACATTGTCTCTTTTTGTGGTTGGAGGCGGTGAGCGCATCTTAAAGATGCAGGGCAACTGGAAGACGACGAAGGTGCTTGGAATGCTGATGCTGGCCAACTTCCTCATCTACATGTTGGTGGCAGTGTCCCGGACCTACAATCAGAATAACCACAAGCACCGAAAAGTAATATCAAAAGGCTTCTGGAAAAAGCCAGAGGTCATGACACCAATCTGGAACCGGGAGCAGCAACGTCTGGATGACGTCTACTTCCTGCCCGTTGCAAACGGCAGCGAGTCCTTCCACGACTTTCTGACAATCCCTAATTGGCTGAATAAGAGTCACATGTCTTCCTGCCAGCGAGATGACAAAGTGATGACACAAACAAAAAACTTTAGTTCACTTCCACAGCGCTTTAAAGACTTCCTGCTGTACAGGGACTGTAGGTCATTCCCTCTGATAACGGATGCACCCAGTGTGTGTTCAAAACCACCCTTCCTCTTACTCGCAATAAAATCCATCGCACCTCATTTCGATCGACGGCAGGCCATCAGAGAGTCGTGGGGTCGTTCCGGTCTCCTTGACGACCATCGCATCGCCACTGTGTTCCTCCTTGGCGACACTGCTGCGACGGACCACTTTCCAGATTTGTCAAATATGGTCAAGCATGAGGCCGTGTTGCACGGAGACGTGTTGCAGTGGGATTATCGCGACTCATTCTTCAATCTCACATTGAAAGAAGTTCTTTTTCTGGAATGGTTTGCCACCAATTGCTCCTCCGCCCAGTACGTTTTCAAAGGTGATGATGATGTTTTTGTAAACACACACCACATACTGGAATATCTACGCAATTTAACGGCAACCAGCTCACGAGACCTCTTCATTGGAGATGTGATCTCCAATGCTGGACCTCATCGGGACAAAAAACTCAAGTATTATATCCCAGAGAGTGTGTTTGTGGGGAATTACCCTCCCTATGCGGGTGGGGGAGGTTACCTTTACTCAGGTAATTTAGGGATGCGACTAAGAACTATCTCACGATTGGTCACTCTGTACCCAATTGATGACGTGTACACTGGGATGAGTTTGAGGAGACTGGGTTTAGCACCACAGAAACACACTGGCTTTAAGACTTTCGGCATTGAGGAGAAATACAAAGACAACGTTTGTGCTTATAAAAACTTGATGCTGGTGCACCCCAGGAGCCCACAGGAGATGATTAAGATTTGGTTTGGAATAAATGACCCTGAAACACACTGTGAGTGAGAGACATTTTATGGTCGATGAAAAATGGCATGTCATTTCTAAAGATAAATGACAGCAGGACACAAACTTTCTCTTTTAATGTAAATCATTTTATTATTAACACTATCATAAGACCAGGGCAATTTTATTACATGAAAATCAGGATGTTTCCATGACATGAATTATAGAGACTGTGGCCTTTTTTATGTTGAGATGTGAATTGTCATTCCTATTTATATGTTTTTCTGAATTACAAAAAGAGCTGTGCTCTAAACAAAAGATATGGTGCACACAATTTATATCAAAGCAATAGTGATAACAGATGTTCTATCAATTATGCAAGACACACAGAGTCGTGAACTTTGTGGCATTGTTATAGAACAACATATGATACGGCAACACACACAAACCCATGTGTGATTCAGAAGTTCAAAGTCTAGCAAATTTCCATTGCTGTATAAAGCTGTTAAACTCACAGGTAGATAGGATAGGATTTATTGTGATCTTTGACCTTTAAAACCTAGTTTCTGTCTTTAACACTTCTAAGTTAATCATCCAGTGCTTTGTGTTTAATACTTTATCAGGGAATACTAAATAACTATTTAAAAAACATACTTTTTTAATTGACTAAGTATTAGGTTACCCTAACATTGCCAGGTTATGATTTTGGTTAGTTAAATCTATAACACAGGAATTGTATAATATTAAATTAAATTAATTGTTTAATATCTTAATTTTAATTAAAGTGTGTCACAAAAATACCACATTCCTAACAACCTTTACCATGTGCAACAAGGTAACACCATGGACAATTCTATCAGACCATTAAGAATGATCATATTTACTGATCCTAACCCTGTTGCAAGATGTATACTTAGTTGCAAGCAAGCACCCTTACAAAAATGGCATTTAGATAAAAAGTTGTGTGCATTTGACTTTATTTGACTGTAATACCTTTAAAAAATAAGAGAAATGAAAAATGTGCAGTTGGCTTTTTCCATCTCAACTGAGTAATGCTGCGTTCCACATGCAGCGTTTAGCACTTTCTCAGTCCTGATTTTGTACCATGTTTAAATATGTAGTGAAACAGCGGTATCTGTTGGACAAAAAGAGGGTCGTGTACGGAACACGTTAAGATCGTGCGGCCACCCGTTTAGTCATGCGCAATCAAAAGACTTCATGCGGCGGCATATGACTTCACAATATCGCGAGAGTGCTTCAGGCACACGCAGTATTCCGATCTCGCGGTACTTGAATGTCATATGCTGATCGTTCTGCACAGCGACGTTTATTGAACAACACACCTCTGCTTTATTGATTACAGATATAGCACAGGTGATTTTTGAGCACTTCCTCAGTTTTTCGTTTGAAACAAGCAACTGATAGCAATTCGCGAAGTTTACAATCATAATCCTAAAATGCCGTGGCGGCATTTGTTGTGTAAATGCAGTCTTCTCATATTAATCTATTTCACACTTTCGGCGACTGGTTTGGAGGTGAGTAAACTGATCAATCAGTGGATACAATACAAATAAGCTTTTGATCAAATTAAGAGAGCGTGATCGGTTAAGATCTTACTATTATTGTATGTTTTTGGCAGATACACAGAAATGCAGGCCATTCATCCGCAGGTAAACAGCTGTCAGTCAAAACGTATACTTTTGATAAGATATTACATGAGAATTGGTCATACAATGTAATGCATCACATTACGATAGATTGTTTGTGTGTTTCTTATTCGGAGTATAGCTATACGTAAAATAAGAAATATTAGTTGTAATCCTAAAGTACATTATATATTTCCTGAGTAGACTTAGTCAAAATTCCACATCCAAAAAAATGTTCAGGTGTGACAAATATTTGGGCAAGTTTATGTACAAATGTTTCATATAGGCACTCAATTGAGTAAAATAAATAAATAAATCTGTGCAAAAACATTTATTATTTTATTTTTTCAAATAAAGTATGTTCAGTATATTTTTGCATTTGTTTAGAATAAGAGCATCTGCTTAATGTAAAGTTAAATATTTTATGATTTAGAAGATGAGAGAATAAAAAAATGGAAATGGTTTATTTCACATTGTAAAACAGTTCTATTACTGCTTCACTGACTCGCATTAAGATTCAAAAGGTCTTTATTTAATAAATCAAAATTTTCAGCGGCAGGAGGCAAAGAGCGATATGCATTCTTTGCCCTCCGGAGCTGCCACCAAGTTCTACGGGGTGAAAGCGGTGAGTTGTTCTCCCCCGACTACCTGTGCGCCAACCCCCCCGTCTGGTGCAACTGGACCATCCAGGTGCATCCTGGGAAGCGTGTGGAGTTGTACCTGGAGGACTTTACCCCCTCGGAGGCTTGTCACATGAAAAGTGATCAGATCCACCTTGATGAGTCTCCTGCTGCTGCCGGTGGGCAGAGAATACTGGAAAGGTGTTGGAGAAAGGCACAGTACATGTCGGTGTCCAACACCGTTCAGGTGGTGCTCCTTATTGGTGGGAACCGTCCCACCCCATACAGGGGGTTTTATGGACGTTTCAAAGCTTTTGGACCTTTGGATTCTATTCACCCCCTGTATGAAGGTGAGCAGTTGTCACAGGGAAGCCTCATATGTGTCCATTAACTGTCCCAGCATTTATTTATATTTTTTTGTACTTTAATCAAAGATTTTAATGAATGGAATGATGGGTTGATTTTTGATGAGCAGAATCTTTGTGTTTCTCCTGACAGAAGTGCCCTTAGATGTGATAGAGGAAGCATTAGGTGGTGGCGAACGGGAAACTGATGCAGTTACAAATGCTCCATCAGCTGTGGGAGGCATCACGGCCGATATAAAACTGTCAGACGTGAACGCCCAAACCACTTCTCATGGTCTGACCAAGCCTATTATATTCACTCAGTTTGAGTCCACATCAGTGGCCAATGGACTTGTCTTTAAGAATAGGCAACCGTGGGAAAAGAGTTCTGGGGACGTCCAAGAAGTATCTGCTAGTTCTACAAATTCAAGTCTCACCTCTGGTTACCCCAGTGATGTTGAATTTCTCGAAGATCCGCATTATGATTATAGTTCCATTCCAATTCCGAGAGAACAGCAGGCGCCAGCAGGTGGATCAGCCCAAATTCGTTCAAAATACCAGCCTGCCTACAGACACATCACGGACATGTACCTCAGGCCACCGGTCGAGATCGAAGCCACTAAACCAGACGCTCGGTCACCAACAGCTATGCGCAGGAATGTGGATGCGCACTCCCGTTCTTCAGGTAAAACTGGGTCAGTTAGAGCCACCATGGCATCTGATGCTGGGGAAGTTTGGTGGCTGAGGGGGGGACAGGTGGATGATATTGCCATGGAGACGAGAAAACAAGACGATGATATAAAACCACCTGTCTTTATGGACACTAATGCTCCCAGAAAGCCTAAACTCCAGCGCAGATCCAAATGTGGAGTTTTAAAGCAACATTTTACTCTCATCATAGTCTTTATTTCATAAAAATATTTTTTGTCTATAAAGACTTGCATTTCTCTCCCCTTATTTTTATTACTGTAATGTTACTACTGTAAAATGTAGACCGCTTTGTCTAAGGCACTGAATTTATAAAATCTGCAGGAGGTATAAATACTAATGTTACAGGTATGTATCAATAGTTTGTTTCTCATGATGGGAATAATTTACGAATTGCACCAAAATGTTCAGATTTTACATTTTGTTTTTTGTTGTGTACTGTCGTTAACTGTTGTTTTCATTACACAGAAAAAGCTCAGAACCAACAGACCATTACAAATGCCACCCAAAATAATCATTTACCTGGGGGTGAGAATTGCTTGGACACATCTCTACCACCACCCCTTAATTCTACCAATTGCATTTCACTTTAAAATAATGTATTAGAGTATTGCATGCTTCATTGCATACATGTTCAAGGTACAATGTGATATATCATTGTCTGTCCAATCAGAGCTCTTGTTTGAGGTAGCTGTGGAGGTCAGTCTAGATTCTGAGCACCTTGAAAAATCATCTTCCCTCCGAAATCCTCTGGAGATCATGGTGGGTAATATAAATGACTTTTTCGCTGAATTTCTTTTTTTTTAAGTTATTTTAAATGTTTAAGCATTTGAAATTGGTCTTTTCAGATAAAAGAAGAGCTTGGGCATCTCGTCATAAAAAGTCTAGATTTAAAAAGATTCAAAAAGTGAGTTGTAAAGTTGCTTTAGATATGAAGCAGTTAAAGGAACAGTCCACCCAAAAATAAAAATGGTCATCATTTCCTCGCCCTCGAGTGGTTCAAAATCTAAATAATTTTTTTGTTCCGATGAACACAGATAACTATATTTCGAAAAATGCTTGTAACTAAAAAGTTCTGTTTGCTCTCCTAAATTATTCAAATTATCTTTTGTGTTCAAATTTATAAAGCGATTTTTTTTTTCCTACTACATAGTCAATGGTGGCCAAGAACTGTTTGGTTACCAGTATTCTTCCAAATATCTTGCTACAAATGTAAACAGCTTTGGAACTATTAAGGAGAGGTAAATGAAGACAGAATTTTCATTTTTGGCAGAACTGTTCCTTTAAATAGATATGGTGACAATCGATTGGTTTCTAGGTTGAGTTCGGGGGTTTTGTTCATCATGTGGGCACAGTTTCAGAAAACTGCTGCAGGACAATACATGTATGCAGATCTTCAGTCCAGTATGCAGAAGCTAATAGGCAAGATTATCAAATCCCAAACCAGCGAAATACAGGGCACCATAGCCTCTGTGTCAACGGAAGGTACACTCACATCTCAAACACATTTACAAATCTTACAATTTGCTGTCATTAGTTGATGTTTATCTGCCACAATATTCATTATGTAAGTTTGTCTGTGTTTGAATAGACATCAATGAGTGTGATACACACATGATGATGTGTGTTGCACACGCGGAGTGTGTGAATCAGTTCGGATCATATTCCTGTCACTGTCTCCGTGGTTACCATGAGGCTCGTAAGGGGCTGGCTGGGATGGTTTGCGTGGAGTCTGCTGTTTCCGGTAAGAGAAGAGGGTGTTTACAAGTCTACATAGCCTAACTTGTTTGTGAGGTATAATTCTTTAGCCGTCTAGTCTAAAGCTTTGTCTCAACTCTTTCTAGACTGTAGCTTTACATCATCTCCCAGAGTCCTCAAGGGCATTTACGCCATCTGCAGTCTGCTCATTTTGCTCATCTTGTTGTTACTGGTAGTGGTCACATTTCTGTACCGTCGGTACTACAGAGGGATCTTCATGCCACGCTGCCAGAAAACAAGCATATGCAGCAGTGTGGAAACGCCTGCCAATGATGAAGACAATAACAACACTGAGAATGACGGCTGTGGTGGTGCTGACCCTCCTAGACTCCCACCTCCACCCCCACAAATGAGACTTTCCAAAGATGGCCTCTGTTCTCTGGATCTACCATTGTTACGGTTTAGCCCTCTTGCGCCTCCTGGTGGCTTCCGGAGTAAAATACACGCAGAGAAACATGAGTTTTGAAAGATACACACTAACGTTTGTCTGATCAGTAGAGTTGCACTTAAATTCATGATATGTGTGTGACTGGTCTTGGGTCGTATTGGTTTTCCATTTCCATTGTTGTTTTATGCCTTAGCATGTTTAATCTGCTTTAGCATGTTTCATCTGAAATATTTTGGTGAGAGTTGGCTGCCTGTAGAAATTGGGCTTATTTTTGTTTTGTCTATTCATCCCTGACTGGTCACATAATTATGACTCAAAAAATTGATAAAGAGTTTTCGGTATGTTGTGATTTTATGTAATGTTTTTTATAATAGACAGAGAGAGTTAAGAATTATATTTCTCAAATGATGAATTAACATGGAAATTTCCCAAATACAGAAATATACACTTGCTGCATAGAAAAAAAGTCAACACACGCTTTCAGTTTGCGCAGCATTGTAAAGTCGAACACGGTTGAAGTGTGTAGGCTGTGAACGCATTTAATTTTAGGCCATCAGAAAAACACCAGGGCCCGTATTCATCTATAATCTTATCGCAAAGAGTTGCTCCTAGTGACACAATTCTAAGAAATTTATTAGAAATATGCGCGTTTCGCTTAAAAGTACAGAAAGATAGTAAAGAAAAAAGTAATTCATAAAAGATCTTAAGCTCTTGCGAGGAGCACTTTTAAGAGACTGAGTTTCTTTAGCAGCAGAGAAAATGGACGAAACATGAAAAGTGAGAAGAACTCTGTTGCACTGCCTGACAATTTCCTTATTACTTTTAAGGTTTATCAGATAGTGTGTGTTTAACTTTTGATTATCTTGATTTTGGTTTTCTTCTATAGCTGCTTTGATGCAATGCAAATTGTAAACGCGATATAACATTAAATTACATTGAATGACCTTGAGTTAATAAGGCACAACACTTAAGATCGTGCAGGGTTCATGTTTGTTACTGATCCTATTAGAGACACGCTGATATATCCAAGACAGCGCAGAAATGCCATAGCGCCAGAAATAGAAGAAATCACCACATTAACATTTAGCAACTTGACAGATGCAGCAGGGATGATTTGGTACTGTTACAATCTTCCATGGGGATCACACAAACAATTTTACATTTACACATTTAGCAGACTTACAGAAACGTTTTGGTCACTATGAATTTTCTATCAAATACGTGGACATATCAGCATGGTAAATTAAAAATAAAGAATATATGTGTATGTGTAAAAATAACATGTTTCATTTCAAACTAATGACCCTATACTTAAAGCGCAATTTTTCCTTCTTGGCCAACCAACCAATCACAGCCTTCAAAAGACATAGCAATGGGGTCAGCTCCGCCTCCCCACTAAAATAAAATGTGATGTCTTTTCCTTGCTCAAATTTGCTCTCAGATTGGTCCTGAATAACTTTTAAGCTAAGACTCCTACTGGAAGCTAAATGAAGAGCTTTCTTAGAGGATTCTTGGTACCTTTAAAAATACGGGCATAGATTTCTAAGAAGAAATGACGCAAGCTGTAGGTTTGTTCGTTGATTGGAACGAAAACTAAAGATCTGCATCTGAACGACAAAAGTGCAAAAATAAAACAGTCATTCTTCCAACTCAAAGTGGTGCTCTGCGTTGGCGTTGTCGTATAACCAATGTCGCTACTTGTGCGCATGCGCAGTTTGCTCAATCGCTTCCGGGGAAGAGGCTGCTAGTAAGTGATTCATACAGTTTTCAGACTCTGTTAAACGTATTATTGAATAAAAACATAGCAACTCAAATCGTAGTTCTCCTTTTAGTAATAAAAACGCCGGCGTCGTCACACGAGTTGCGTCATTAGTTGTGGTGACGCTCATTATTTGTATCTCTCGTGCGCGAGCAACCTGTTGTTGTGTTGTCCAGTTGATTTGTATAGCGCATCATTGTTGAGTTACGTGCCGACTTGAATTGTAAAATTATTCATTTATCATTCGTGCTTTGTTGGTTAACAGTGCAAATAATGGCATTCTTTGCTAGCACAAAGCTTATTGGATAGAGATTAGAGATAATGATTATTCATGGTAACGTTCGAGTGACTGTTGGTTATTTATACAGTAACGTTACAATGATCTGCAGAACCTTTTTGCAGTGAATGCATGAAGTCCACATGTGAGTGCATTATTGTTGCTGTGTGATACTGCATATATGAGAAAGAGCTGCTAACTCATTGCGCTTGTATTTCAGAGGATGTTTGGGTTTATCTGGCGGTGTTTCTACTCCTCGTGTCTGCGCTTCTGGATGAAATGGCTCCTGCGGTTGGTGACAGGAACGTGCGAGCTGCAGCGGATTTGTTTACAATGCAATGCCGGAGCGCTCAGGACATCACAAATAGGTGCAGCTTACTGTTGTTTGAACATTCAGTTCTGTACACCAATGTGAATATATGATGTCATTTTGAAATGTATTCATCCCTTTTCATACAATGACAGTTTAAAGTGATCACATTTTTCAAGTTTCAACAAGCATTGTAATGACTCATACACTATTTATATGTCTGACTTTATTTTGTCTTTGCACCCCATGAGCTGACATTCATTGCATTTTTTAATTTTGTGTTAAACAAAGCAGCTTTCCTGTAGCTCAGTGGTAAGACCATTGCGCAAGGTTGTGGGTTCGATCCCAGGGGATTGCAAATACCTATGTAAAATGCATAGGATAAAGTCGCAAAGCGTCTTCCAAATGCCTAAATGTAAATGTAAACAAAAAAATTACAGACATTTATGGGTGTAGAAAACAATGACAGTTGCTCTTTTAATGTCAATTATTGATCAACTGTAAACTTTCATTAAACCAGGCTTTGGGTTCTCATTTATAAGCTTTGCAAACCTGTTGTCCTTGTTTTTCTTTGTAGAATACTCCCTGAAATCATCTAAAAGCAAGGTATGGATACTTAAGCACTTTCTTATCTTGGTATTAGCTAAATATTTATATGAGCTCTTCACTTTTTTGCTGCTCTTAACACACATTGTTCTTGTTCGCTTTGGATTGTGTTTAATCAGGTATTGCGAGCAGCTTTATCTGTGAAGGAGGCAGACTTGGAGGACCTAATAGCTCAAATAATTCAGGAAAAGAGAATCAAAGTGCAGAAAGATCAAACGTGAGTCTCTTTTTATTTTTTTTAAAGTTCACACTAGAAATAGGTCAAATTGAGCACATTGCATTGTGGGATACAGTATTGAGTACTACTGTGTACTGGTGAAATAGTCAATAATCAATAATCCTGGTTTTAGATTTATGTCACAAAACAACTGTACTTTTCATATTTTATAGGTTTAAGCTGAATTTTCAGAAATGTTTGTTACAAATAAGTGGATATAGCGAACTGTTCGAGGCAGTTGAGGAATTACGAAAAGAAGTGTATGACTCTGAAAAGGAGGAACATGAGAAGATGCTCTTGAAGGTATATTTCAAATCACAGTAGCATCCACTCACAACCCTGCAGCAATAACCTGTTGACCTGATCTCTCAGTGAAGGGTTACTAAACCAGAATGATAATCCTATATAGGTTTGAGTGACAGAGTTCAATTTTGCTTGATCTTTCTGTTTGTTCTGAGCCAGTTGTGGGAGTTGTTGATGCCTTCAGTAAGGCTGGAATCGAGAATCTCGAAACAGTGGTGCAGAATTGGTTTCCAAGGTGATGACCCGAAGACCGATTTCAGAGGGATGGGCATGCTGGGCCTAACAAACCTTCTGTGAGTGGAGCTTCTTTAATTTTTTCAGGATGATGATGATGTCACATGTATTGGCTCTCCAGATTCAATCTAACATTTCCTTTTGTTTGTCCAGTTTTTTCAGTGAAAACTACACGGATGCAGCCAGGAAGGTTCTATCACATTCAAATCACCCCAAACTCGGGTAAATCCACATTCTGCTGGTTCATGTCAATCAAACGTCAAGATTTTGTTACGGCTGGTCATTGGAGGTGTGTGTTCTGTTATTGCAGGTACTCGTATGCCATAGTGGGCATCAATCTAACCGAGATGGCATACAGTTTAATGAGCAGTGGAGCATTGAAACCTCATTTTTACAATACAGTATCTGGAAAACCCCAAATGCAGCACTTTCATGAGTTCTACTGTAAGTCTGCACAATCTTTGTATGTATTTAGGTCGTGTTAATAACTTGACTGAAAACTGACTATAAAATCTTAACCGATGTCAAAATAAGCTTCGATATTGTGAGGCAGAATTTCTTGTTTTCTTTCTCTAGGTTACCTGGCTTACGAGTTTGATAAGTTCTGGTTGGAGGAGGAACCCGAGAGCATCATGGAGTTCAATCGCTACAGGGAGAAATTTCATGACAAGGTCAAAGGCCAACTCCAGGCACAAGAGGTGACGCTGAGCTTTACTTTGGACGCACAAAAATGACTGTTGCATTCCAGCATAACAACAAGCACAGGAGTGGCTATATTTTCCAGCCGATGAAAAAAATCAAAGAGAGAGAACATTTGCATTTCAAAGTTGTTTTCCGTTGACTTCTTGATAGCTTTTAGTAAGGAAAAGTACAATGTGCATGTAATGTTGAACACAATAATTCCACAACAGAAATTGTATAATGTGTACTGTATTGCTAATAATACTTTAGTGCATTAACAGTAATATTTTAAACTCCATTTAATTTATTGGAAAGTCAATTAACACTTAAACGTTTTGATTGTGTTCAAATAATTTCTGTTTCTTTGTACAACACTTACCCATCTCAGGAAGTAGATGTTTCTGTTGATGATCAATAATGATATCAGAATGTTTTTTTCCTTGGCAAATTGTCTTTTGTATGCAGCGCATACAACCTCTTTTGCATGTTGCCTCCCCCGACACACACACATCTGCACATTTCTTAATGTGGCTTATGATGGGAAAGAACAGTTGAGTGTTTAATATCTAATCAGTTTTGTTATCTGTTCTGTGAATATTGTTACCTCAATTCAATTCCAAAGTACAAGCAGTTGTATGGACAAATGTTTATGTAACCTTGTGTTGTGTTATTTAAAAAGGGTTTGGTTTTGAAAACATAACTTTGTATTCTTAATGACACAATTAATTTTATAGTGTTTATCATATCTAATAAAAAAATAAAATTAGACTAAAAACATTTTTTTTAATGTTCGTTTTTAATGACATGTATGGAGGAAAATTAAATAAGAGTTTAACAAAATCAATTGCATTCTAATTTGAGATTGAATTGAATTTAAAAGTACAAATTTCTTTTATTAAAACTTGATACATCTAAGTAAAAGGTGCTGAAGCTTGTAAAAAAGGTTCAAATGAGTAAAAGAGACATCCTTGCCAGGACTATTTTTAACTTGCCAGGTACAAAAAGAGATGCAGTCTTACACACATTTACAGTGGGTAAAAAAAGTATTGAATACGTCACCATTTTCTCAGTAAATATATTTCCCAAGGTGCAGTTGAAATGAAATTTTCGCAGGATGTCGGTAACAATCCAAATAATCAAAACATACAAAGAAAACAAAACAAATAATTTCGCAAATTAAGTTATGTATAATAAAATGGAATGAGAAAGGGAAAAAGTATTGAACACGTGTAGGTGCAAAATGGCTGGGAAAGCAAAGACACCAGCTGAAATCTATCAGTATTTAGAAACCAATTCTGGTCCTTGTCAATGGAAATTAACATCAGATGGTCCAGCCCAAACTGATGGCATATAAAAGGGTGTCTCAATACCAATGTGTCTTCTCATAATGGGTAATGGCAAAGAGTTTTCTCAACACCTTGTTTCTCAAAACAAACTGATGGCATTTGTAAAAGAAGGATTTCTAAACTTCTGACTGTTCTAGTGAGCACTGTTGGGGCCATAATCTGGAAGTGGAAAGAACATCATTTTCACAGTTCATAGAAGACGCCCACGAAACCTTCAAGATTTTAAGAATGTTTGTGTGGAAGAATGGTCCAATATCACACCTGACCATACAGGAAACGTCTTGAAGCTGTCATTACCAACAAAGGCTTAGAAATAAATAAATTTCAGTAAGCGTGTTCAATACTATTCCCCTGTGTCATTCTATTTTATTATAAAAAAAACATATTTTTCTTTGCATGTATGGATTACTTGGTACCTTTACGACATCTGGGGAAAATGTCATGTCTACAGCACCTTGACAAAATCTATTTACTGACACAAATGGTGAAGTGTTGTTCAATATTTATTTTACCCGCTGTATACACTTGGGCAAGGAGAACAAACCATCTAATTTAAGATCTCATTTAGACAGCACAAAATAGTCCCAAAATAATATCGCAAATTTGCAAGAGCTGTCAATATGAAAGCAAGCATTTCATTATGTTTAGATTTTATAGAGAAAAATAAAATCTCAATGTTTTACACACAAAACATTTTAACATTCCAAATTCACTATAAAGTTGACTAAACTTGTTTTACATGTGTATGCAGTTCTGGTTTCCAGAATTGAGGTGGTCTCACTTCATAGGTCATAGTCAGGTCAGGGAATAACAAATAAATGGTGCAGTAAACAGCTCTGTTGAACGGATTAATAAAAAAAAAGAGGACACATAAATATTAAATGAACATTATGTACATTAACATCAGGAACAGAGGATATGTGTCATTTGTGCGTTTAAAGAATTAGTTCTTATATTAAAGTGGTTTTCAGAATAAGGAATGCATTTACATAAAAAATGCTCTGAAAAAATAGGCTAGTTATCAGCATCCTTGTTGTGTTGGCTTTTAAACTTCCAAATCTGAATGAAATACTTGGAAGTAAAATTCCACTCCAGTCATCTAGAGAGGTTACAAGTCTTTGGGTTTAAAAGTGGGATTTCTGATTTAAACATCTATGTGGCCGCCTCGAGCCTGTTTCTGTACATCATCATGGCTCTCTTGAGTTGCTCGAATGATACAAACATCACCACGTTCCAGGAGCCCAACCTCAGGAAAGAGGGAACGAACCTAAAGAGCACAAACAAAACATTATTAATAACTCAAAAATCTGATCTAAATTGTATTTTCAATGCAAAAATACCCAACGGCTTATACAGTATATATGTTAAAAGTATATATTGTATCACCTAACCCTCACAGAAAACTTTCTGCATTCTTATTCTTATGTGAGGATCTCATTATTAGATCATTCAACATAAACCTTTATTTCACAGAGAGGGTCATGTTTCTCATTTTCCTCAAAGAAATTTCCTCCGTATTAAACCATGGTCCCATTGTATAATGTGTTGCCAACAGTATAAAATTTTACAATCCAAAACTAAAATTATTGTGACTGTGATAGTCTTTGATCTCTCACCCTTTGTAAAAGGCAGTGGGACCCTCTTTAGTCATCATAGTCCAGGCACAATTGATTGAGCTTTTGTATTGACCAGGAGGAGAGTTCATGTATCGAGTCTTTACGACATCGACCGGGGACGCGATCACTGTCGTGATGAAACCGGCTCCAAACGCAGATGTGAAATGGCATGGCAGATTGTCTGTTATTCCAAACAGGAGTGAGAACAATAAGAAATAAAGACACGTTCTCTAAAAACAATGCGTTTAAATAAGGTCAAAAACATTCACAAACGTTATTTTTCAATATTTTCACTGGAATTGGCTTTAACACACATAGCCTACAGTATTATTTCTTTGAAAGTACCTTTACACCTTCGCTCTTATTTTACAACCCATTCAACTGTTCGTACAGTATGTACTGATATCATCGTATTTGGTTTGTTGAGTAAGAGATATCAAAGCCTTACTCATGTCTGTCTTATCAAGTGAAAGAGGTTGTAAAATATCAAGAGATTTTTGGAGCAGTTTAATTTCAACATGTTCCACAACAATTACTTCAACTAGTGCACTGATTTGAAACCAATCAGAGATCATTCAAGCCTTTTGTTTTTCTTGCCTTTCTAATTTGCTTTGAGTTTTGGGAAACACTGTCTGATTTTCTTACCCGACATTAGTTTGTGTCTAAGAATTGCTTCCTTGATGAGGTCATAGGACACGAGTTCTGTGCTGTTGACCAGGGCGTTTCTTGTGATGTTGGGTAGTGTTCCTTTACAGGGAAGACAAATAAGCAATGTATTATTGGGTCTTAGATTATTCAAGAAAAAGTGTTGATTATAAATGTACTTATAGAACTAAACTTTAGGACTAAAATAACCCATTTGACACAAGATTTGTATTCTATGCTTTTTTACATTGAAAAACGTATTGTGTCAGTAAGTCAGATCTTCGGTGTGGTTGGCATGAGAAACACTTTCCACTTTCCAAATCTGTCACACACGTCTGGTTCAAATAGGATGCACACAGTCAGTTTTGGACCAGAGATCTGACTAGCCGGACCGTAAAACAATAATACCTTGGGAATATTTGAATTCCTTTCTGGGTACACACCTTTCCACAACCCTCTAAGACCCTCCTGCTGGAATATTTGTCTGTAAGCTTTCATGGTTCCATTGTAGCGACGTCCCACACCCTGCAGGTTTTTCTGGGCCTGGAAACGCACCTTCACCACGTCTGTGGGCTGCGCCATGGAAACGGCCATGGCCCCTGTGGTGCAGCCAGCTAAGATCCTGATGCCCACATTGGGGTCTGTAAAACAGAAGTGAATAAACTGAACTCCCTGTTGAACGAAACCCAAATGATATTGCTCAGATAGTATAAAGTAAGTATCTAAGAAATAGATGTAGAGTAACAGATGAGTACAGAAACATAAAATACATTGAGTTTGATACATTCTCGATCCTTTGTGAGATTACAGGGGAAAATCTGAGAAGCTGTAGATCAATCATTCGTTTGATCACCATGCAGAATAAACTGAGATTTTAACGAAACTTCTCTTTTCAAATTCAAAATTTTCAACTAACTGTCTTTGCCCCTTGTGTAGAAGCTCTTAACGCTGTCGTACAAGCCGATTCGTATGGAGGCAAAAGCCATCTGTCTCTGTAGTCCAGCTATTAATCCGTTGTAGAGCGAGCGTGGCCCCTCCGTTCGCACCATGGTACTGATGGTCCCAAACACACCCTTGTACCGGATGCCCTTAGCTGCTCCTGTCGTGACTTTCTCTCCCTGGATCTAGAAGCAAGAAAACAATAGTTTTATGAGTTCAACAAAATTTTTTTTCAAAGAATCTGAAACATTAGAACTGTATATAAATGGCTATTGACATGTTTATAAATTCTTCAATTTATTTCAAGTCATACGGGTTTCAAGCCTGAAAGTCCTACATTTGCAAAACAGATTTTGCTTGACATTTTAGATAATCATGTTTTTTATTGTGCTTTTCATGTAATATTAATCAAACTGCAGTTGGGTTGTTTTGATTAAGTAATAATAACAAAACAGTGAAATAATACAAATAACTAACACAATAAAAAAACAAAAAAGCATTTTAACATAATAAAAACATGATTTTTTTTTTTAAACAGATGTATCTGTTTTTGCAAATAAACTCTTGATTTAATTACTTAAGTCATGTAGAAACAGTATTTAGGCAAAATCTATAATACAGTTACTTAATTTAGACACTTTTGTGAAATGTATATAAAATCTCTTATATGTCATAATCATAAATATCATGAAAGCAGTCAAGACTTGTTAATAAATAACATGCAATTAGTTGATGCGTTCTGTGCAGACGTTCTGAAGATGTTCAACCAGGTGAGTGATGTACAATATGTACCTGCAGGCGAACTTTAGCCGTGTCCAGAGGAAACGTGACTAAATCAGCAATGCAGGCCGCTGTTCCTGCACTCAGAACTTTAACTCCAAGAGGAGGTGGAACATCAGACGGCTTTAGACCCACCATACCGACAGCTGGAGTGCCAAAGATAGACAGAGACAAAGGGATAGGAAGAATATTGGTATTTTTTAATATATATAATTATTATTAAATGTTAAGTCGCACCATTAAAGCTATTGAAATATTTGCATTACAAAGAGCATTTATTAAATGCTTAAAGGTATAATTCATCCAGAAATAAAAATTCTGTCACTCACTCTCTTGTCATTTCTAACCTGTATGGCTTTTTTTCTTCTGCAGAACACATAAGGATATATTTTGAAGAAATTTTGTAACCGAACAACCAGTGGGTACCGCCATTGTTCATTTAACAACATTGTTCAAAATATCTCCTTTTCTTCAGAAAAAAAGTCATACAGGTTTGAAATGACAAGAGGGTGAGTAAATGATGAAAGAATAAAAATGTTTTGGTGAACTATCCCTTTAAAGCCTTATAAAAGACATTCATATTTACAAAAGATACATTTGCACCAAGAGAAGGTCAAAATCACTTCAGCTAGACGTTTAGTGTAGAATTATTTATAATGTAAATTATATTACATTATAAATTAGTACATTAAAACACATTTCAACAAAGTACATTTCTATGCACAGTATTAATGTATGCAATATTTTATGTATATTTATACATCATTATTTTTACATTTCAAATAATAATAGCAGACACATGAACTGACCTGCGGATGGATTTCTCTGTCTGATGGTATGACAGGGCTCTTAGGGTGAATTCTCAAGTTGTAGAAAGGAAAGCAGTCATCCTGTCCTTCTTTATATATCACTATCACAGACTGTTTTCCTTTTTTTCAACATCCACTTCCTCAGGGAGGTGTTTCTTTGGGACTGATTACTGGGTAACACAAAGTCCACCCTCTTACAGAGAGCCAATGTCCAAAACATCCCACATCCAGATAAACAACACTGTAGGCGAACAAAGCTGTCCCGAACAGTAATGTTAAAATATTAACATAGATTACATAAAAATGTAACCTCTTCACAAAGGTCAAGAATGGGACAACATGCTTATCACAACAAAACAGCCATGGTTATTGAATATATAGACATACAGTATGTTTCCCAATGGACAAATAAGTAGGAAGGTTTTGGTCTTAGTGTACAATAGCAAGATCTCATGAAACTGAATGAACGCCGATACTTGGAAAGAGGTCAAGCAGCTCTCGGCCAATGATGGGTGAGTCGTGTAAGGTCTGAAAGATGATTGGCTTCACGGCTGGGTGGGCAACAGGGTGGTACGGGCCAAATGACAAACATGTCTGTGTTTCTGTTTAACAGGAGGAAGATGCCGTATTTTGGCTCATTTCAGGATTTCAGTAGAACATGTGTCATTTTCTCAGAACTGGAGGCCAATCACTTCAAAAGCAATATAATTGTAAGTTCTCGAAAAAATTGCCTTTTAATACGGCAAAAATGATTATTGCCCTGTGAAGTTCAGAAGTTCAGGAACTCAAATTATCGGTCGTGTGGCTCAAAATGGTTATTAATCCCACATTAGATTTGTTTTGTTTTTGACCATATTGAAACATTTGATGTGATCAACCGATATAAGTGATCATTGTTTTAAAGTAAACAAAAAAAAGACTGAATTACATTCTAACTGTGTGAAATATAATAAAATTAGTCTGATCCCAAATCACATTTTTCCACCACTCTGCAATCTCTCTGCTTATATGATCTCACTGCATTTATGAAGGTGTGATCCGGTCTAATGTTATCTGAATCAATCACTGAGATGTGAAGGAGGGGCAGCAGTGATGTTTGTGACTGAAGGTCATGGAGGACTGATAAGAGGAGGCCTGTGCAGCTTTGCAACTTATGCAAGACCCTTGCAAGGCCTAATGGTTAGAGGGTTGGACTCGTGACCAGAAGGTTGCCGGTTCGATCCTCAGGTCCAGCGGGTAACGATTGAGGTGTCCTTGAGCAAGGCACCTAACCCCTACTTGCTCCCCGGGCGCTGCAGCGATAGCTGCCCACTGCTCTGGGTGTATGTGTGTTCACCACTTGCTGTGCGTGTGTTCACTACTCTCTGGATGGGTTAAAAGCAGAGATAAATTTCGGATATGGGTCACCATATCTGACAAAAAAAAAACAGGTCACTTTCATGAGCGCAAGATTACCATCAGTGGGTGAAAGCCGACTGAAGACAAATTACAATTTGATTTTCAGTAGTATATTGAACTTTAACAAGTACATTCTATTTGCACGTTATAGTATTATTGCAAATTTTCTGGTATATTGTAAAGTAAGTTTCCAGTACTGATAATATTTAAATAGGCTTATACACTTTAATTAAACAATTTACGGTTTCTAACAATCCAACACTGCATAGAGAAAAACAACAGAAAATCATGTTCTATATTATATTTACAGCTAGAATATAACAAACTAAACTTTGGTTGCAGGGTTGCACAAATTTAATGAATTGTTTAAATTAAGAAAATTGGACAAGTATAGCAATATTTCTATTTTCAGTTCGGCCCAGTGTTGGGTAAGTTACTCTGAAAAGTAATGAATTACTAGTTACTAATTACATATTTAACAGTTAAGTTAGATTACTGGACAAATTAATCCCTCCAAAAAGTATTTAATTACTTATTACTAATTACTTTCTATATCCTATATCAACCTTGATTAGTTAAGTGATTGAAGGATAGACTTGAAACGCCCTTTTCATTTATTCAAATAAATAATAGAAAACTTCATAAAACAGTATTATTAACTGACCAAAGTGTAACAAATGTGAGAATTATACATTAAAGAACTGATTTTAAAGTTAGACTGGAGATTTGATGTCAATTCCACTATTGCACACACAAAGTAATAGTTTGATTACATTAAATTACAGGAAAATTTAGAGTAATCCCTTACTTTACTTTTTCAAGGGAAAAGTAATTAAAGTACAGTAACTAATAACTTAGTAACTAGTTACACCCAAAACTGGTGCAGCGACCTAAAACTTTTAAAGCATTGCCGCAAAATGAACTATATTACATGATTCAGCATATGAGGATGTGTTGAGCATGCATTATTAAAGTAGACTTTACTTTCATTTGTTAATTCATAAACAGCAAATGAACAGGGACATTTTGTCTGTGCCGCATAATACTTGGATCGAGTACAAAAGATACAAGGCTTAAGATAACATAACAATCCTTGATAAACAGAACATATAACAGCTAACTTCCAAGTCATTTTTGATGAGAAAGTGCTTTGGCACGTACTGTACTAAATAACTGCATGTGTGCATTTATTTAAATCTGATTCATAATAAAGACAAAAAGTGTTGATTTGATTGGGCAGTTCTGGCAATAGGATAGTGGTTGGAAGTCAGGAGAAGACGTACTTGCCTGGGACAGAATGGTGTCATCATCAGTGAACTCCCAGAATGTCAAGCGCTCGGCTGGTAAGAGCATCTGATAGGACGTTCACGCTCACACCCCCATACGTCAATTAGGGTCAGGAGGAGAGGCCATGGGATTATATAATTTACTGTAGGACACATTCATTGTCAACCCTGTTAAGGACAAACAGCAGTGTTGTAATGCATTTATGCCCCACAATGCAAATAATAAAGGTTCGGTGCTTTACTGGCCCCTAGTGGCCAAGTTGTGTTAAGAACAGCGCCATTCAGCATGACCAAGCAAAAATTCCTCTCCACAGGAGTCTTTGTAAAAAAACACAGTCTGGTTCATATTAAGTCATTCAAACACTGAGTTATAAACCAAATTCTGGACTTAAATACATCATTTTTTCAGGAATGGGGTATACATTGGATAACGATTACTTTAAGGTAACAATGCATGGATCCCATTTTTATTTGTATAAGATCTTATTATTATCTAATAGAAATTTAAGGTTGCAGGTAACGTAGAAAAAAAATATACAACATCTGTGAATGTACTAACTTACTGTAACAGAGAAAAGCAATCATTACTTTTGAACTAATATAACAAAATATTTATCAGAAATACAAACCAAAATCAATCTTCTTAAAAGAATTAAATTATGAGCTTCGTTTTGTACACCATTCATATAAAAAAGCAGCAAATGGTTGTAATTTACAACAACACAGACAACATTTAAAAAAAACCCAGAGAATTCCTCTATACTTTTAATTTCCGAAGGGGATTCAAATCATTTACAGGTTTGTTTTAAGCATTCACATTAAAACATTAACTTAAAAAGAGGCTTAAAGTAAAAAAACGGTTTATATAATCAGTTTACAACAAGGTGAACTCACATGCCACATGCCTCTGACGGTGAATGCGCACACTAAATTAAAAACTGTACACAGTCGCTGTATGGAGTATACACTCTAAATAGTGAATGCCTAAAAGTCTGATATTTCACACCTGGACCACATTGTCTCTCAGCTGATTAATACCTAGTATTTAAGTGTTATTAATATACACACATCTTCACCGTTTATGTCAAATAAAATCCAAAGTGCAGGTGCCGAAAACCCTAAGAGGAAATTTGTTGTGTTGATTTAGGATGCTATGTGATGTTGTTCCAAGCAGCAAATATCCTTTTTTAGCATCAGGATGCCTTCTCTTTTTCCACAAGGTGATGGTCATTGTACATTTCAATGCCCATTAAGATTACTTTCACATATTTCCCGTGGATTGAAAGACCCTTGACTCTCCCTGTGAAGCTAACGTTACTCAAAGACTACTTAATAGATTTTTGTAGGACTTCAGCATGTTTAGCCTGATCAGAACTAGTCAGCTACTCTAGACACGATTACTATGATAGACATCCTAACATTATAAGATACTTTAGTTAGCATTTCTGTATATAAAGTAAACCAAGTGCGTTGTAGTATACAATAGGTCAAACGGATCTTTGTAAAGGGAAAAGGGATAAAGCTCTGTTTGTCATCTCTTCAGAAAAAAAGTCAGAACTGTCCGTTTCATTACAAGCTTATATAAACACGACTTTGATGTTTCACACTGATTAATTTGGAGATACGTTGGACAAAACAGATGTTTTAATTCGACTCAGCTTTATTTAAAGGGACAGTTCACCCAAAAATAAAAATTCTGTCATTCCAAACCTTTAGGATTTTCATCTGTGAAACATTAAAGATGACTTTAACAAAATACTGACTGTTCTCAGATTCCTGGCAGTTCTTTCTAGATAATGGAAGTGGATAGGGACTAGAGCTGGGGAGCCCACAAAATAACAAAAGAGCACCATAAAAGCAACCCATATGACGTTTGTGATACATTCCCAGTCGTACCAAGACACAATTGTTTTGTGCGAGTAAAGACTGTTATTTTCTATAAATCTTCCATTCCACTGTAGTGTTGTAGTCCCCATCTACTTTCATTGTATGGAAACATGTACAGAGGTTTGGAATGGTATGAATGTGAACAAATGTAGACAGAATTTTTATTTTAGGCAAAACTATTCCTTCAAATCTGAACGTATGGCTGATGAGTCAAGATACAGTTTGGAGTCGAGAAGGTTAGGTTAAATCAGCCAGATAGCGAGATCTCATAGTCAATGACGGACGTGTGAGGTTCTCCAACCTTCCGTACGTTCTTAGCGTTAGCTATTCGTGCAGTGATGTCCACCGGTTTCTCAAAGTACTGGACCAGGGCATGTTCGGTCAAAACAGAAGCCAGGAACTGCTCGAACGTAATGGTCCAGTCATTATCGATACTGGTGCTGTGAGGCAGACCACCTTTCCCATGATGGCCTGCTCTGCCCTGGGGCCCACCGTTCCGTATAAGCACTGTGTCCTCGGCGATGTCCTCGCACTGAAGCTTGTCATCCAGCTCATGGGACCCGGCGCTCAGAACGGAGTATGAGGAAACGGACGTGTCATCTTTGGTCTCATCGTCAGAGATGAGCATGGCGGAGGATGTTGCAGTGTCTTTGGGGGAGGAATCTTCCAGCTTGATGTCCTCCATCAAGAGGGAACCCGTGACGCAGGAGTTGATCTCGGCGTCGATCGTGCCGCTTGGCGGGACGCTTTGCTGGCGCCGGTCTCTCTGTTGCTTGCTTCCGCTAACTGGAACCTGATCGTCATCTTCGTCGTCAGCTTCCTCGCCGTCTTTGCTAGCCGGAGAGCAGAAGAGTTTGCCCACCTCGCCCATCTCCAGCAACAGGCTGGTCACCGTGGCGGTGGCGTGGTACAGCTCCTGCTCATTGGGGTCTTCGCTGAACATGTTATATAGAGTCTTGCACAACTCGATGAACTGACTCTGATCATAGGAGGAGAAAGAAACAGACCATCACATGACAGAAAGCATAAACAATCCTATTGTCATATTGTAGATTTGTCCATTAAAGGGAAGGACATTCAATGCAAACTATTCTGGGTAATACAGCTAAAATCTTTTGTTTTTAATATTTTTACAATATTTTAATAGTTTACTTTAGGGTCCAATGTATGAAATTTAGCGGCATCTAATGGCATGGTCGTGAATTACAACCAACGGCTCTCTTCACCCTTCCCCCTCCATTTCTAAACAATACGATGGCTGATGTCGTCACATTTTCGTTTCTTTGCCGAATTACATAATGTAACATTTTCTTTTTTAAATAATCAATATATCACCCAGACATTTTCCATGACTCTTTTACTCTCCACACTATCCTAGAAATATCCTAATGTCTTAATGGAAGGTAGTCATAATTTAAGTGTGACTTCAGGTGTACCTGGTTGAGTTTGGGTAGATCCTTCATGTTCTCTAACTTAGATTTGGTCTCCTGGTTCCACAAGCGCAGGTAGGTACGGTAATCTGGAGTGTGTTTCTTAACTTTATTAAAAAAGATGACTAGTTATATACTGCAAATGTAAGCATAACTTTTTGTCATATAAAGTTTTAATAAATGATAACAAAACCTTTTTCATTTTTAAAGGTGACCCTGACAAAACCATCATCCTTCTCAGTTCTGTTCTTCGGATCAAGGCCTGTAAATGAGAGGACAAGGATGTAGAATTCAAGTATTTTAATGAGAATAAACAAACAATATGCAGATTAATATTATTAAAATGAATCAAAACTCTAACTAGTGAACTCTCAGAAGACTCAATAATAAAATAGTAAGGATGAAATTTTATGCACATGCATTATTTATCTGTTTTAAAAATAAACTGGGTTATTCAAACTAAAGTTAAGAAACACGCCACAAAAAATAGCTATACTGAAACGATATCTTTTACCTCTAAACATGCACAGGGCCCATGAGAAAGGCGTTTTCAGCAATGTCTGCATTTTTTATTAGCTTTGTTTAAAACTATGCATTATTTGAAACGTTAAATATTCAAAATTTACACATTCTGAACTTGTTTTTGCAATAAATACAATGCTAAGAAATGGGGCGCATATATAAAATGTATAATTTACTATATTTGCCGTGCTAGAATAAAATGCAGTAAAAGCTGATATAGAACAGTGCAATGAAGCGCGGTGGACATGAATCCTGAATTAGTACCGCTAGATGTCTCTGGAGTTATGTCTTCAAAGAAATACTGCATTGCTTCACAGGCCGAGTCAGGCTCCTCCTGTTCATGATTCACCTCTGAGAAGTAAACCATAAACATTACATTACATTACACAATACATGGACTTTCGCAAAAACACAACTAAACACAGCTTGATTGTCATGCAGAATGTAGTATAACAACCCCATTGTGAAACATGAAGTAAAACAATATTTATTCCCATGTCAGAACGTTACATCTCACCCACCTGGAAACACATGCATCTTGTACAGAAATTTAAGTTTCTCTGTCAGGTCACAATGACACAGTATACCTGCAAAACAGTACATTGCTTTGTGTATGCCAACAAGTTAAATGCATAACAAACACCTCAATAAATGTTCTGGTTGTTGTAGTTTTGATTTTAATTTTATTAATATCTTAAATTAGCTTACATTCTTAGATTTTTTCAAAAGTTAATTTAGCATTTTAAGGCCTAAATACACTTGACTTCTTTTTTGAAGCTGCTAGCGTCTGTTTTTCATAATAATACTGTAGTGGAGTAGGCGGGGGCGAGACTGTGATTCAAGGCCGGTGAGTGAAGTGTTAATGAGCACCAGCTGTGCGAGCATCGGTCTCGTATCACATAGGAGATCGGGAGCATAAAAGAACGAGCGTCCGGACCGTCGACATGTTTTATTCGCCGGCCCTCGACCGTGAGGGGCGGCCGGCTGTCTTTTTACTTTTGATTTTATGTAATTAAATGTTTAAATGTTTGCCGGTTCCGGTCTCCTTGCTTCCTTTTATTGAGCTTTTCTACATTGGTGCCGAAACCCGGGAGGAAGGAGAGACATGCTGACGGATAGTCCTTGCCGCCGAATGGCCTCGCAGTGCCGGAGTGTTCGGGCAGCGCAAACGAAGGGCATCTGCCAGTGGCTGCCCGAAGTGGTGGTTCTGGGGGAACGGAAGTGCACAGTGCGGCCATCGCCTAAGCTTCGGTGGGACGGCGACCTTTGCTGCCGCGAACCTGGGTCGAGGTGGGGTGGCTTTCGTCGAAGCGGTAGCGGGGGAGTTCGGTGCTGAGTGCGATACCGTTACAACACATTACCAAAATCAACGCGACCACACGCGCCAACTCGTTGGCTAAGGCTGTTATAGCCTCACTGGCTCCGTTAATGCAAGCTCAGTGCCCCCGGTCCCGTATGGCATGACATTACCAAAACTTTGTATAAATGTTAATTTAATTTTCACTGTCAAGAACTTCTGATTGTATTTCTAGTGAGAAATTAGTATTGTAGTTTTTAAATATGTGATTGGTTATTGGAAGACGCTCTCTGTTTATAATTCAGATAGACTTCCATTACACTGCCTATGAAGCCTGTCTCTCTAAGCTGCTTCGAGTACAAATGCCATCTTTGAACATCGTCGGCTGGAATTTGTAACCACAATAATAAAATAAAAAAAAAGTCCCATTGTCAACTTTTTCTAGTCAAAAATGAAGTCAAGTGTGAACACGGCCTAATTTTTCATTTAGCTTAAGCATTTCCAATCATTTAAATAGGTTTATTTATTAAGTTATTACGTTTTAATTTTAGCAAACTAAAATAACTTTAGTTTAAATGACTAATTTCAAACATTAACTTTGCATTTGAAAAACCTGATTCCTTTCTAAGCAACTGTGGTGCACTCACTCAAGCCGTTGATGAATTCGCGGAAGTTTATGAGCCGGTCTGCGTTATTATCCTGCAGACGGAAGAAGCGCAGGGCCAGATCATCCGCGTGTGTGCCGCAGGCCCAGGGGAAGAGCAGCACGAAGAGGCCCTTGAACTGATCGAAGTCAATACGGTACTGCTCCAGGTAGGGCAGGCTCGGGTCGTGATGGCTCATGGGGTTATTGGTGCTGCCCCAGTAACAGCTGGTCAGATGCTCAGTCTGATGGAAAAACATACATGTATCGGATGTGAAACTTTAATTATAAGCCAATGGATGAGATGAATGTTCATAATTAAACTCATTAGTCCAAAGGAATGCTCATAACATGCAGAAGTTCTGAAATATAGATCCTCTCTGAGCTGTGACTCACTTTAAACAGTGTGTAGAGCTCCTCCAGCTCATCAATGCTGAAAGCTGTCTCTGTCACTATGGTCCTCACCTGGAAAAAGGACAAGAGGACAAAAATGAATGAGAGAGCAACTTTATTTACAGTTTAAATTTTCTCACATCAATCGTGAGAATCATGCAGTTCATGCAGTTTTCATAGTTTGTTCAGTTATTTATTTATAGAAATCATACTATATTTCCCTGACTGTAAATACATCATATAAATACATTATAATAACATCACATGCATTTCCAGTCATTTTTCAATGGAATCGCACATATTTGTTTTACAAAATCTATATGTAATTGACGGTACAACGTGTGTGTAGTGATATTCATTACCACATTGCGTTTGGTGTTATCTTCAATAGCCTGGATGACTCTGAGCCTTTGTTTGAAACGCATCTGCTCGATGACGTCCGCTCTTATGGAGCCAAACTTCTGCACGCGACAGAATTAACACAAAAAGTTATATACATCACATCTTATGAATGTAAGTGTAAACAAATCATAATGTTGATAAAGATAACAAAAAGATTCAGATGCTAAACCTCATAAGAACTGCGGACGAGTTTGAAGATGTCCACCTCTGGATGCGGCTCACCGTTATCGGTTAGGAGAGAGTGCAGGTGGGGAATTGGAGGAAGCGTGCTGTCTTTATTGGTCACGCTGTCTAGATATCTACAACAGAAGGACACAAGCATGTGTGCTTCATTGTGTTTTCATAGAATTTACTTATTCTCAAAATCACTTAAAGGTATTCTGTGATTGTGAACTGCTGTATGTAGTGTACTACATAGTATGCATGTAAAAAATTAAGTGTACAGTACTATGTAGAAAACTACAGGTACTACACACAGCCAATCTGCAGTATATTACATATGGTTTACTTAAATGCAATGGACATCAAATACTTTGCTCAAAACAATAGACTACATATAACCACACTGCACTTGCAGTATACACAAACTATACTCCAAATGCAACATGCTATATACAGTATATTGCACTTAAATAGCGAACTCTAATACACCCTGCAGTAATGTTATATAAAGTTTACACATTGCAATTTACAGCATGTAGTAAACACCCACTCTGTAGTGTACAGTATACTGTACACAAAACACAATGTACTACATACAACCACTTCACACTATACTGCATTCACTATACTAAAAGGGGTCCTATGGCGGAAATATTTTTGTGTTATAATTTGCCAATGCATGTATTAGACACGTAAAATTGCAAGAATTTAAGTGTCGGAAAACAAAAGATGCATTCTATCTAAATGCGAATGCGAACCTAGACCTGCCTGAAACACCTCGTGTAACCACTCCCCCACACATGTATGTCACTTTGTGGCATTATTTGACTAGGACCGCCCAAATGTATACACAAGTAAGGTGGGCGGTCTTGTAAATCTCATTGTACCGTTGCAGACGTTACATTTCCGTCCAGTATTCGACCAATCACTACGCACTAGTGACCTGGCCAATCATAGCAGACCTCGCTTTTCAGAGCGATGAGCTTTGTAAAATATCAGCGCGTTTCAGAGAGGCTGAGCAAAGGGGAGATACAATCATGCACGGTATGTGGGAAATACAGCGTTTTTTAATCTTAAATCCTGTATACACATTGTATGACATCTAAAGCAAACAATAATATTCGAGTCAAATGACCCCTTTAAAATGCAATATACAACATACACACACTTAGCAGTATAAGGTCTACTGTACTCATAAAACTCAAAGACATAATATATAACCATGTACTTGATATTCTTCATACACCATCTCAGAAGTCTATAGTATACTGTGCTCAAATTAAAATGTATCTACACCGTATAAAAATTACTACATATCTTTCTATGTATTAAACAGTACACTGTGCTATGTAATATTAAGGCCTAGTACATAACACTGCATTTAAATGTGACGTACTACATTAAACCCTCAGCAGCATACTACATATACTGAACTTGGAATGAAATATACTACAAATACTGCCCTCAAAATGCAATATACTAGGTAGACGCAGTATAAAGTATACTGTACTCACATGCAAAATACTGCATAAACCACTTTGCAGTATACAACATATAGTGCACTCAGTGTGCCATATACTACATATGGATAGCTGACAAATATACTGTTATATGGTGTGACATAGCAAAATTGTTAACAATATATTATTTCAAATTATTAGTATTATTAATATTTATATCTATAATATAAAATAGCGTCTAAACTTTTGCCGTCACATCATAGGACACATTTCACATCAGTTTATTTGTCAACTACCAATATACAGTACTCAGAATAAAATATACTATATGTACTGTACTCAAAACCCGATGTACTACAGACAACCACTCTGCAGTACACTACGTACAGTACAGTCGTGGCCAAAAGTTTTGAGAATTACATAAAAATTAGTTTTCAAAAAGTTTGCTGCTAAACTGCTTTAAGGTCATTGTTTCAGTTGTTTCTGTGATGTACTGAAATATAATTACAAGCACTTCATACGTTTCAAAGGCTTTTATCGACAATTACATGACATTTATGCAAAGAGTCAGTATTTGCAGTGTTGGGCCTACTTTTTCAGGACCTCTGCAATTCGACTGGGCATGCTCTCAATCAACTTCTGAGCCAAATCCTGACTGATAGCAACCCATTCTTTAATAATAACTTTTGAGTTTGTCAGAATTTTTGGGTTTTTGTTTGTCCACCCACCTCTTGAGGATTGACCACAAGTTCTGAATGGAATTAAGATCTGGGGAGTTTCCAGGCCATGGACCCAAAATTTCAACATTCTGGTCCCCGATCCACTTAGTTATCACTTTTGCCTTATGGCACGGTGCTCCATCGTGCTGGAAAATGCATTGTTCTTCACCAAACTGTTGTTGGATTGTTGGAAGAAGTTGCTGTTGGAGGGTGTTTTGGTACCATTCTTTATTCATGGATGTGTTTTTGGGCAGAATTGTGAGTGAGCCCACTCCCTTGGATGAGAAGCAACCCCACACATGAATGGTGTTAGGATGCTTTACTGTTGGCATGACACAGGACTGATGGTAGCGCTCACTTTTTCTTCTCCGGACAAGCCTTTTTCCAGATGCCCCAAACAATCGGAAAGGGGCTTCATCGCAGAATATGACTTTGCCCCAGTCCTCAGCAGTCCATTCACTATGTTTTTTTTGGAGAGAAGTGGCTTCTTTGCTGTCCTTCTTGACACCAGGCCATCTTCCAAAAGTCTTCGCCTCACTGTGCATGCAGATGCGCTCACACCTGCCTGCTGCCATTCCTGAGCAAGCTCTGCACTGGTGGCACTCCGATCCCGCAGCTGAATCCTCTTTAGGAGACGATCCTGGCGCTTGCTGGACTTTCTTGGATGCCCTGAACACTACTTTACAAGAATTGAACCTCTTTCCTTGAATTTCTTGATGTACTTATAAATTGTTGATTTAGGTGCAATCTGAGTAGCCACAATATCCTTGCCTGTGAAGCCATTTTTATGCAACGCAATGATGGCTTCACGCGTTTCTTTGCAGGTCACCATGGTTAACAATGGAAGAACAATGATTTCAAGCATTACCCTCCTTTTAACATGTCAAGTCTGCCATTCTAACCAAATCAGCCTGACATAATGATCTCCAGCCTTGTGCTTGTCAACATTCTCCCCTGAGTTAATAAGATGATTACTGAAATGATCTCAGCAGGTCCTTTAATAACAGCAATGAAATGCAGTGGAAAGGTTTTTTGGGATTAAGTTAATTTTCATTGCAAAGAAGGACTATGCAATTCATCTGATCACTCTTCATAACATTCTGGAGTATATGCAAATTGCTATTATAAAAACTTTTCCAATTTTCAATATTTATGTAATTCTCAAAACTTTTGGCCACGACTGTATAGTGTACTCAAAATTCAATATATTTCATGCATGGACCCTGCAATACACTACTTACAGTACATTGTCCCTAAAATGCAATATGGCCAGTGGTTCTTATACACTACCTCCCCAGAATGGTCATGGCTTCTCCATCATCTTTGCAGGCCAGCAGCTGATGGATGTTAGCATCCAGCACCGAGAGCGCAAGCTGGAAGATGACCTTGATGCCCTCGTAGAAGAAGCAGTCCACCACCACCACGGCACTTTCGAACGGCATGACGGACAGGAAGAGCGTGAGGAACCACGACAGTGAGATGGTGGAGATGACGGCCAGCGCCTGCATGCAGTCGTACAGCTGAGGGACGTACACGTGCGCCAGCTCCTCGAATACACCCTGATCCACCAGAGCACCTGAGGAACAAACACAACATCACTGTCAACCTGTGGCTTCTACCCGAATGGAGAATCATTTGGAGAATAACTACCCTGGAGCTCACCTACAACTCTGGTGTTGTAGTAATCTGGTAGCATTCTTTCACATAGGGCAACCAGGAGCCAGAAGGCCTCTTCCTCTTTAGCGTACAGCAGGAGTACAGAGGTCACAATGTTCATAGCCTGTGGAAAAAATTAACTCGGATCAACATTTCTGAATTTTATATTTAAAGGGACAGACTCAAAATCCTGCTCATATCCTTTTGGGTTCCCTAGATGAAACATATGATAACATTATTAAGATTTTATGTGATCCGTCCCTTTAAGACTACATAAGGGTGTACATGTGTAGCTGTAAGCGTGCGTTCATACCTGACAGTAACCAATTTTGGGGTTGCGAAAAGCGTATGCCGTGAGGACTCGACGCAAGGCGGCGATGCCCATCTCATTCTGAAAGGCCGGATGCTCGGGAAGAGACCGATGCAAATCTCTCTCGATCTCCTCCGTGGCCAGATTATATTTCCCCATCGACTTTTCCACCAGATCCTCGTAATAACCAGGATGAGTAGCCATCTCATTAATCGCTCCTGTGAACATCAAATTTGACTCGTTGAACCAACCAATCAGAACCCATTCATCGCTTTGAAACAAAACAAAGGATTCTGTTATTTTTTTCCACCTCTGCTCATGTAGACAACTGTAAATAAAAAACAACATACAACATGCACTACCACATAAGTAGCTGATGCGCTCGTGTGTTTCAGTTTGTTTAGTGTGTTTGTGGCCTGTCAAGGTTTCGAAACAGTTTGTTTTGCTGAACAATTTGATAACACATCTCATGAACAGGAAGCTGCTGTTAAAGACAAACAGGTATGTTCGTAACCACAAGTGAGCCCCACAAGAAAAGTAGGCCAACAGGTGTGTGCGTGCAAAGGAGTAAATGCAGAAAAATCTTTCATCCACAGCTTATTTAAATGGTTATCTGTCAAGTTTTAAACTCACCAGAAAACAGGAGCCAGAGGTCTCCTCTCATGTTCTCCGGGATGCCCTGCAGCACCAGCTCTTTGGTCTTCTCCGTTCGGTACATACACAATCCCTGACCGTACTCGGCAAAGTGATTTTTCCAAGCCTGCTCTTTCAGAAACTCTTTAGCCTGAATGCATTTAAGAGAGAGGATGACATCATCGGAAGTGTTCAGGAGAGCATGTGAGAGAGGATTCAGTGTTTGTCAAGTATATGCTGGAAAGAATCTAACAAGCATCTTACTAACTCAAATACTGTCTAATACACTTGTTTCTGGATGACATTACATTTGTCTTTCATATATGCTCATACTCATACAGCATTGAAAAAATTCAAAGCAGTTGACCGAAAAACGATTTCTTTGTCTGAATTTACAAACATTGTTCACTTGAGTTTCATGTCATGTTTTGTGCTACTTTAACTACAGCAAACCTCACTGACTATAAAATGCACTCGCTGCAACCTTTATGTTCCCAATACAAAACCTAAGATCACATATTTTAAGCGTGTTTTCTAAATGTTATGTGATGACATATGTTTGTGTGCATACTAGTTTGGGATTGAACTCCTCTGGTGATCGCCGGCGGTACATGGTCATCAGTGCCTGTGTAGCTGTGGGAACTGTGTTGTCGTTGAGATTAAACCTCTCGCTTTCTCCCTCAGAGCTGAGAGCACCGCGCTGAGGACTACAGGACAGAACACTGCCCTGCTGAGAGTACAACTACAAACAGAGCAGAATATTGTATAGCATAGTATAGTAAAGTATAGCACCGTATAGTATGCATAGCATACCATTGCATTGTGGGTAAAGTATGGCATACCATGCAATATAGTAAAGTACAATATACTGTAGGATAGCATAATATTGTACACATAGCAGAGCATGGCATAGTATAGAACAGTCCAATACAGCACAGTAGGCCTATAGAATGCAGCAGAATATCATATCAAGGTGTACTATAGACTACGGCACAGTATTATATAGTGTGCAGCATAGAGTAAAAGTATAGCACAGTATGGTCATTATATTGTACAATAAAGTACAGTATAGTAGGGTGTAGTAAAGTATCATTCTGTCTTGTATCAACAAATCAAACAACACAATCTTCCATATCACGTACAGTATAGGTAAGCACAGAAATCAATGTTTATTTTCAGAAGAAGTATAAAGAATATACTCATAAACACCAATATAACAAACATACAACATTCTGCCCACCTCGTCGTCTGAGCTGCTGAAGCTGCCTGTGATTTCTCTCTCAAAGTAGATTTTGGAAGAGGTCTGTTGCAGGAAGTCAGAGATCCTCTGCACCAGGAAGTCCCGATCTTTGAGGTTGGCAAAGAGGAAGGTCATCTTGTTTTTGGTGCTGATTGACAAGGGGCTGGGCAGGACGTTGGAGCTATCAGCCTTCTCAACGATGGTCACCTATTGAAGACAGATACAGAAGGAACAAGGGAGGATGGTTTATAACAGGCGAGGGGTTCAGAATTGCTCACTAGGGATGCTACAGACAACAGATATTTAGATAGTCAGTGTCATCGTATGTGCTCAAACAAAATATTGTGACTGATCGAGTCTGGCAGAGAATGTCTCATCTGTGACTGACCTCTCTGAGTGGGATAATCAGACTGCAAGCGGTTTCCTCTTTACTAGTGAAGCAGATATAATTGGTGGAGACGAACATCTGTCCGAGGATGTGCATCTTGTTGAAGGGAGTCCACAGGGTACAATCGGTGTGACCGTCCAGCTTCTCATCTTTGGGAAGGCGGAAAAGCGCCCGGTATCGTTCGCTTTTAGCCCTGGCATCCAAATCCCTAAACACATTATATCTTTCAATTAGCTTCAGCTCCTTACGTTAACTACGAACATGATGAGCTGTACCTGTACAGACCTTTTGAGGGCTGACACCTTCTTGGGTGATTTCTTCTTCAATTTGGGCAGAGAGCGGTCCTGCTCGAAGCCCTTGTTATCCAGCAGCTGGCGCATGGCTATGTTGGCCAGCTGCTCCATGAGTTTGAAGGTCTCGTTGATATTCAGGAACATAGAGAAGACGTGCTCGCTACTGCGTGTGCTGACTCGCACCATGTCAGGCAGCAGAAGGGTGGCGTTCTTCTCCAGCTGCGTGATGTCAGCCCAGCGGATCACCAGCTTAACTGAAAAAATCATACATATTCATATAGAGATTCACAAGCTTTGTGTTCAGATTCATAGTGTAAACAAAGACAGAAGGATAAATGATGTTTGTTAAATATCTCAGTCTATAGTGCACAACATAAAAACTCTGAGGTTGTTAGGTGATTGTAGAAGCTATTGTAGAAGCTAAAGAGGTTTAACTTCATTTAAAAGAACCGAATTACCAGTAAAGCACTAGCTTATCGCCGCTTACTTTGGCCACGTTTCGTTTTGTGCTGCACGTTTCGTTCTGTGCTGTTTAGAGGCGTGGAAATGTCCCCGCAGTAACAGACTGGTGTACATTCATGAACGTATCAAAAGTTAACAGCAACAAAATGATTTTAAGTAGTTTATGACGTGAACATCGCATACTTTTAAGAATTAAGCATTTAGTCGATAGTGATGAATTTTTATAGCAACCGTTGTAAACGTCTCCCGGAAATCGTGTGAAATTCAGCCAATCAGATGACGAAAAGTGTGCCTTATGCATCAGAAGTTTAGCGAATGGTCCGTGGGTATGACGTCTGAGGCTGAAACTAGTTAAGCACTATACTATTCATTATGCTTTAGAGAGATGAACGGAGAAGTCGCTGTTACCATGGAAGCAGAATTTGCAGCCAAACAGCTCTGCAGCGAGTTTCAATTGTGTTTTCTGATAGATAAATGTTGTAAAGAAAATATATGTTTAATGTTTAGTTATATACATCCAAATGTTGGGAAAATGAAATTTCCACAGACCACAAAAAAACAAATGAAACACAAAATGTCAAAATGATTGCAGGGCTCTCAAGTTTTGACCCGAGTTCAGAGTGAGGCTGATCTGAAAAATGTGACGCATAAATTTGTACAAATAAAACATATGTATTTAATTCAGCATCTCTTAGTGCAGGTTTGTGTGTGTGTGTGAGAGAGAGAGAGAGAGAGAGAGAGAGAGAGAGAGAGAGAGAGAGAGAGAGAGAGAGAGATCATGGTTAGTGTTGTTTATTGTAGGTGTTGGTAGCAGGTTTTGAGCCCTTCAGCACAGGGGTTGGTGGCATTTGAAACACTGTGGTTCCAGGCCAGCCATTTTCACTGTCATGATGGATGACAGAGTTCCATCTAGTGCCAAGCTGTTCCTGGTTTTGGTTTTGTTTAGTCAAAAGAGGATTTGTGTGCATGTGAAAGTTAAAACCAAAAGCAGCGTCCTGGAGAGACCAATAACCAAAATCTGTCTTTAGCAATGCTATTTTCTGACTAGCTGTTCGGTAGCTATATTTTTTTATTTGATTAGCTGGTGCGTGGCATGGCCTACTGAACTCTATGGGGAACTCACTTGATACCTATAATAGCAGTTCGACTTGGTGGGCGTTATCCTCTGCTTGAGAAATACATGGTGTGGCGTGTGAACTGGTTGTAATGCGTGTGTCTCACACCCAAGGCGTAAGAAGATAGAGCCCTGTGATTGCTTGATCGAAATGATTCTTGACTTGAATATTTATGGCATATCCTTGAACAGAAAGTGACAGTTCTAAAAAAAATAATACATAGATAAATTCAGTGAATTTAGTATTCAGTTCAGCTATTTTAGTTGCCATTACTGTGTATACTAGTATCGTGTGTACTGTAGATGGGTAGTTGAAGAATAAAGATGGGTTGTGTCCTATATGGTGTTACATTGCAAAATTTAGAAAGCAAACTCGTAATTTAACATTGTTTTATATTCATTTATAATTGTATCTATCATAAAAATAGTATAAAATATATTTATTTTAAATGTTAGTCACACCCTAGGACAAATTTGCATATTAGTCAACGTCCCAGATTAGCTTTAGCAACAACAGCCGGTAGAAACTCAAGAAATATGATTTATCACATGATTCCTGTTTATGATGAGGCATCAACCAACTTCAACACATGTTACAGTACATAGAGGAGTACTCATTTTACACATCTCATCAGGGCTGAGAGCTCCATCCTTACCCTCTTTTCCCAGTAGGTAGGAGTAGAAGCAGAGGTGGTTGATACTGAGGTACAGCCATCCCTGACGGGGCACTTTTCCTTTCCAGTAGCTGCAGGAGTAGTAGTTCACCAGCTTTTCCTCTTCGGGCATGCAGAAGAGCTTACGAAACTTTGCTATTGCCTCTTTGAACTTATCGGTGTCATCATCTTCTTTGATGTCGTGGCTTTTGTTGTATTCAGCTATGATGCCCTGAACAGCAAGACAGATATAGAGAGATTGTGTCTCTGTTCTCCAAAACTGCTGCCATATGAGATATCCCAGAATGTGCTGTAATTGACAATTTATTTTGTATTGACCATATTAAAAGAAAATGAACAAAAAGTTCGATTTTGTGATTATTTGTCAGTGCCTAACCTGAATTTTGCCCTTTACAAAAGTGGTGATGTCATGTTCATTCTCAAATATAGAGAGCGTCTGCAGGAGGTTCTGCTCCAGCCACTCCCAGTTCTCTGTGATCTCCTTACGAGAGCTCCCTAGAAGACATAAAAACATCAAGGCAGAGAGACGTTTTGAGTTTGTAAAATAACACCAATATATACCACACATATTAAGTATCATCAATTTCAGTTCAAGTCAACATCCAAAACTACTTCATTGACTTGCAGAATTCTGCAGCAGATGGTTCAGAATACATAATTTAATTAACTCAACTCTCATTAAACAATAAATCAAATAATGTATTGGCAAGCTAAATGATTAAATACACCCTGTCTGCCACAGGATTAAAGTACGCGTAGTATAAATAGACTTTGCCTTTAGCTAATGTGTGAAATACACGGTTATTTTAACATGATTTAAAGGGATAGTTCACCCAAAAACTCAAATTTGCTGTTTATTTACTCACCCCCAGGCCATCTGAGATGTAGGTGACATTTTTTCTTGAGTAGAATCATAAAGAAGTTCGTTTGGTAAATCCGCAGCCCTTTTTACTTCTATCATGGGAGTCTATGGGGTCCACCTGTCCAAGAGTTCCTAAAGCACATAATTCCAAAAGAGCGCCTTCTGGCGACACGTTGACGTGTTGTGAAGCGAATCCTTTTTAATAATATTAGTCATACTGTGCATCCTCATTACACGTCTCGATCGGGATCTTCTTGTAGTATTTGGTGGCGGATGGCATGCCAGCATCTGGTGCATTTTAAGGGAGTGTTGAGCGACAGGTGCTTTTTTGGAATTATGTGCTTTAGGAACTCTTAGACAGGTGGACCCCATAGACTCCCATTATATGAAGCAAACAATCTTCTTTATGGTTCTACTCAAGAAAATGTCAACTTCATCTCGGATGACCTAGGGGTGAGTAAATAAACAGCAAATTTGAGTTTTTGGGTAAACTATACCTTTAATGATGATATTTGTAACTTCCCTCTATATCGCCATCTCTGTTTGAAACATAAAATAGCAGGTTATTTATCTTTACATAGGTTTAAATCAATTGACTGACATGTCCCACAAAATCATACCAGCAAGCTCAACCTTTTAATTTAAAGCATTACTTTTTGTACATTAAATAAAAATATCAATAAGACAAAAATACCAACTCTGGTGTTTGTTACTGAACCAGTTTTAATTGAATCTAGTTTTTATATGCTTGCATTTCAGATTACAAAGTACAAACACAAGATTAGTGCTAAAGGTATTTAGATAACATACACACAGGTCTCTATTTTTGGTTACTTTTCTTTAATAAAGAGATTTACCAAATGGCTTGCAAGGAACAGCTTGTGAAACCTGAACCAAACGGCATTCCCTTTAAACAAGATTAGCTAAGAAACAGAGCACTATCTGCTCCTCTGGGAGGCTAAAGCTCTTTTTCATCTTTCCTTCGCTTACGCGCTGTGTAGAGCAGTTTGTCCATTTGGGGCTACTGTAGAAACAACATGCCGAATTCCGTGTAACGGGACCAGCCGGGTATGTAGATAGAAATAGCTTATTCTAAGGTCATAAAAACATAACACTTCTCATTGTGTTAGGCACTTTTACACCTCTGAGGACAGTTATGTATAATAAATAGAATTTCTGTCATCATACAACATGGACAGTTTTCACTTTAAATTCCGATTGGCTGAGCCACGTTAGAAGGCATTAAAAAATAACAAAAAAACATACACCTGTGACTGTCAGACCTGCAGAGACTCTTGTAGTGATCTTATCCGCACATTGGTTCAGCATCGGCAGGTTAACCGTGCTTAAACATGCCAACCAAACATCATGTGTTGCTGAAGCATCGATTTCTAAATCAGCCCTAGCGCTGTGATCAACGTCGATGTTGTCTGAACTGAACTTTAAAATCCAAGACCGTAAGCAAACTCAAGCAACATTTGAAAGAGAAGTGGACATTGATTTCTGTCTTCCCATTCCACTTTAGAAGCACTAGGCCATGAGGTAATGCTCTGGCAATGAGAGGCCACCCGGGAGAAGGCGGAACATGAGGGAATATACAGAATGGGAGGCATATGGAGGCAGTATGTTACCGTGGGCGATGGTCCAGTAAACCAGGGAATCGGGGGTCTGGTAAAGGATCCTGTATGGAGCCACACGTGCACTGGAGTCCAACACGACATCAAGCGTTCCAACCAGCAGACCTGTGGGAAAAAAGAATATTAGGCTATGGATTATGACGCTATGATACTGGAAAATGAGAACAGTAGCTTCAAATAGCACAACTTTAGGACTCCCACATCTACTGGTCAATTATTTCCATCACTTTTTCCATTATTTCTCATTTTTGTTATTAGGATAAGGCTTTGGAAATGTTACTAAAAGATGTCTAGATGCCAACATTTTAACTTGAAACAAATGTAAATTAACTTTTAAAGATCGTAATAATTTATGACTTTTCTGAGCCTGGTTATCAAAACACGACTATATTCTTAGATTTCCAAGCTTTCGCACCTGCTGAATTTTGAATATGTAAAATCTCAGCATTCTTCAAAATGTCTGTCAAGTTCTCCACATAAGCTTGTCCTTGCTGGTTTCTTTATCAAATATATTTGGCTAATATTATATTACTTTAAGTTATGAACATAAAAGCAGCACTAGAAACCTTCGACCATGTTTAGATACATTCTACAGAAAGACCCTCAAAATCATCATGAAAAAATGTGAAAAAGCCCCTTTGACAAATTCAACAAATGACCAAACGCAAGAAACAGGAACTTGGATGTTACTGAACCATCGGGATGTGAATAAATCTATGAATGTTCATTGTCACACTTCCTTAGTACTAGTTTCCTGGCTGTATATATTATGTTTTATGTATGTAAATCGGTGTGTACTATATGATGCAAACAAAAATATTGAATTTAATTATCATTATTTTAATCTTCTTGCCAACCATAGTAGTCTTGGTCATTGAAATGTAAACACTCAATGGAACTTATGGTTGCCCAATTTAAAATAAGCAAACACATGTCTAGATATTTATCAAACACTATCAAGGCCAAAAAATATAAAAAATAGCCGGGAAAAAATAACTTCGTTTTATGCGCATCTGACCAACCAAAGTACTGATCTTGTTTCACAGCATCTGAAATGTTGATACAGTCATTCTTAAATGCCTACGCAAATTTGTCAAAGTATAAGAACTGTCACGACTGCATTTCCCAAACAGCAGTATCATTTATATAAAAAAAATTATAAAATTCAGTGGCTTGTCTTACTTTTCTTACTAATATTTATTACCAGTTTATTAGGAAGTTACGGTTGACTAGTTGAATGGAAACGGTGCTTATTCGCTAATGTTTAATGCTAATTCGCAACTTTGGATGAAAACTTGGATAATGCTGAGAAATATAGATTGTTATAAATTTGGTGGTGCAGATTATGTAAAGCTGTTGGATCCCCAACAACAAACCTGAGGAACATTTGCATTGCCTCAGGTGAAACTATGAGTATCTGAAAATCTAAGTATCTGACACGCCAAATTAGGCCATCTGCGAAACCTCCCCATCAACAAGTTAAGCCTTCTGGCATCACACTTTATCTTCACATCTGCACCACTAAGTCTCTCCCTGATCTGAGAAGATCTACTACAAGGTATCATGTTCAACATTGGTGGGATGCAACCTAGCTTGCGTTCAAATGCAGAGTCACGATAAACTAGAACATGTACCAGAAATGTAACATGTAGCATTTCCCCTTCCATTTCACGTCCTATAAGGTGTTGTGTGTATGAGTGGTGAAAAACAGGGATCTTCTAAACAAGCCTGTCTTCCTCTTTCTGCACAGGAACATATGTGCGATGACACCCCCTCCTGAACATGTGACTTTCTGTTCCTGCTTTGATACACTCGGATGAGCAATGGTTTCCTTGGTTGCAGAAACAAGAGCGCAGGGATTTCAGAATACAGTAAATCTCACATGATCTATTCAGTTACAGGCCCTACCGTTCACCACTATGAGCCCTAAGTAAACTGGAATTGTGTTGTGGGATACAGTTTTCCACAAAGCATTCTCTTTGCACATTTTGGCAAATGTGGTGGGTCATCCTTCCATCCCGTGCTTAGGCTATTCTGCATATAATTACATTGAGGTTTTTACAGCAATCGCATATCTATTAATACTTGTGTTACTGCTTTCTCTTAGTAGAGATGAACAGAAATGATTCTGCAAATCTGATGTCTTCCTAAGCATTCGAGGAGTGTGGGAGGAACATTTGTTTGTCTTTTCTAATTCTAAATATAGAAAGTAGCTGCTCTCAATCGCATTCACCGTAAGGTCATCTCTGCTCACACAAAAACAGCCACTTTCCAACACATGGGCAAAATCAATATCTTTTTTAAACAGCAGCGGCACTGTACTGAAGAGCATAAACTGCCTTTTTCCCACAATAAACAATGTTTGGCTTCCTAAAGCCATGCTGAGCACAGTATCAACACCTAATGGACTAAATATGTTGCTATACTGGCTGTCATTTTAAAATGGCAGTCAAATAAAAAATTTCGGAGAAAAAAACAATACCGCCGAAGACAATGATAGTATTCGTATATATATTTTATTTAAATATCAATATTGTCTTGTTTTTCCTAAATTTATTAGTAAACTTGAAGAAACTATAACTCGATTATGGCATTCCGCTGATTATTTGCTTTTGTAAGAAATAAATGTTAAAAAGAAGTTGCGTAACTCTATTGAGAAAATACATTAAAAAAATAGCCGGAGGTATTTTTCCTGACCAAAGTTTGGATCTTAAATCTGTCTAGTAGAAACAGCAGATATCAAATACATTTCAGAAATAAAAAAAATTCCAAAACAAATAATCCTGAAACCTATAAAAACACAACATCAAGTGGACTTAAAGTTTATCAATTAAAGAACATTTGCAAGAAACTCGACAAACATACAAAACATATTCAATACTTCTCAGGGGCTTTTGGCCAACTACGATATAACCAAGATTTTGCTGAGAAAGTCTGCTGGGCCGTACCAGGATGATCAGCCCTCACTAGAAACTGGCACATTTATGTAACAATGATGACATCATCTTTTCTCAGTTTTGTGTCTGTGTACGCTTTGTGTCTGTCTTCCATCGCTGATAGACACAAAGAGGTTGACACACAAATAAATACTGGAAAAGTTTTGATTCTCATCTGTATCTTTATCTTAAAGATCTAATTTCAAAAACCTGTTCCTTTCAAAGGTTAGCATGAAACAGCAGATACTAGTCAATAGAGATAAAGAAGTTGAAAGCAAACGTCTCGCATACCTGTTGACCACCTAGAAATTCAGGTCTGGTCAGCGGGTGAGGCACTTGTCAATAAAACATTTCACAATATCAAATTATTTTGTCCTGCAGGAGGGTATTTTAATCAGCTACTCAGCTAAATCAGCTAATACTAGGTCATTAGAGCCACATTGGAAGGTACATGATTGGACTGAATAACTTTAAGATCTTTCTAACATGCAATGAGGAAACTGAATCCAGATTTGCCTTCTTACTGGAATTAAAGTATATATTCGATTTATTGAAAGCAAGAAGTGTTTTGAAGACAGTAAAGATATTTTTGACAATGTGCGATTTTTACTAAACGGTTATCATGGCAAAAAAGACAAAATTTTCCAATCTATAAATAATTGTATCAAATTAATCTTAACGGGTGCAAAACTACCTTCTACTATCTTGGAGTGTCAAGGAGATTCTGGAACGTAATAATCAACAATATTGACACAATATCAATAATCATGGCAATCGATATTGGTTTATTTACAATACCGGTATGTCATGACATCAGTGACATATTTAGCTATAACCTTAACATAACACTAGATCGAAGGGCTCCCTCAACTGGGCAATGCTATTGGAAAGTAGTCTAAAAATTACAAATTAACCGGCCAAATATAGTTTTTCTTTACATTTACACATTTGGCAGACGTTCATAGCCACTGCGACTTACATTTATTGTACACAACCTAGGTTATATAAACTTCATTAGTATGTGTGTTTCCTAGGAATTGAACCTGCAACCTCTGCCCTGCAAAACGCAATGCTCTACCAATTGAAATACAGGCACCTATTTTATCAACCTGCAAAAATGGTCGGTTTAAAAATAATTCTAAAATCGTGTGGCTCAACATGCATCCTTTGGTTTTGAGCAAACATATGGAGCCCATAACAGCTGAAGTACATGCTGTCTAAAAAGGACAACAAAATGACTGAACATTTTGAAATACAAATAAATATTTCGATTTATATTTCGTTCCAACTGTTATGCTTTAAAAACACTACCCACATTAAAAAATACATGAAAACAGAGGCACTTAGTAATGCATTTCAGATTTTTATATCATCATCTAAAATCGTATTCCACACTCAGGTAAACGCGCACAGGTGCGTTACGCGTAAAACTTAAGCAGCGTGACCAATAACAACAGACGTCCGTCCGACTTGCATTAAACACACCTCTATGGTTTTACCCACGTGTGCAAAACAGTCTCTCATCTAAATAACATTATTGTGCAGGCACTTTATTCAATAATTGATAGAATTACCCGCGAGTCCGCCTCCTCCGTCGCCATGGCCCTTTCTCTTCTGCAGGATGAAATAAGGATTCGCTCTCTCTGTCATCCATAAAGCGCTGGCCAACAACACCTCTTCGGGGTTGACCCACATCTTCACCACGATATCCTTACCAGGGCATCAACAATAAAACAAATTTGAGGGGTCCAGTATGGAGTCGCCGTCCTTAAGCTTATCGAAGTGTAAAATCGCGCACCCTTTAAACGAGAATCCACGCGCATCGACAACCGGTGACAAAGCACAATTACAGGTTATCAGAGGCATATAATATCCAAATATTTAAAGCAAACGCGCATATAATATCTCTCTCTCTATATGATCTTCCCGTAGCGCTATTCAGAGCCGCGCTTACACCACCTCACATCTCACAAACAGCATTGCCACCTTACAGAAAGGACAACGACATTACGTCTGACGATGACTGTTATAACTCTTGAAATGCAGAACCTGTATATTTCCAATGTTTCATCCTGAGGATGTGTATATTTTCGGCGTTTCAATCTCGGTCTTTGTTATTCGACACTAGATCAAGTGCAGCCCCCGGACATTACTGCGTCTCCTTTCACTTCAACGCAAAAGAAAAAGGATAGAATTTGTAACCGCACGCTCCGTTGATGTTTAGTAAATGAAACGACCTGACAATTACTTCCTAACACGTAAAACAAACAATGCATGACATTTCTATCCTGTTTCAATGATGCTTGACTCTCTAGCGCCACTGCAGTACGCGGCAGCGCTCTGTCAGCGTGCGTCACGGGCAGGCCGTCGTGACGTCATATTGGTGGGCGGACAACATTGATCACATACAAGAAAATTTATTGACAATATTATTTTTGTGCTTTAATCAAACGGATATTAAAACAAACATTATTATATCAATACGCAAGTAAATATAAATAATTTAATTTGATTCAACAAATGATGATTTAATGATTTATTAAGTTTTTTTTTTTGTATATTTTATTTTTAGTTGATTGTTGTATAAGTGAATGGTGGAATTGAATGAGAGCTCTGTGTGTAAATCGTAATATCATAAAACTACTTATGTTAAAAAAAACCCATGTGCTTTATAAATAGGTCAAGTAAATTAAAAACAGACACCAGTGTGCAGGGGGTGTTTCCCCATGAAATGGGTTAAATGATGGTAATTGAAAAGATCATATGTTATTGTTTTTCCACGTGGGTAACCACTTTGTGATTTTAGGTTCAGCACCCCACGCCCATGAAGTAACAGGTGGGAGCGAGGCAAGGCGCAGGGCGAATCGCAACAACCACATAAGATACCACATGAGAGTTTTACAGAAGAAAAATAGCATCTAGAGCTGTTTACACGGCGGTTTCTCAACTGCTGGTGGGTGAAAGTCTGCTGGAGATGGAGCTCTCAATTCACTCAAACCACAGGAAGAAAACAATAAGCTTGTGCTAGTCGATGCGGTGAGAGGCTGGAAATGATTTTGAAAGTGGTAAGCTACATACAGTATTGAGACTTATCATATACATACAAGTTTTCCAAGATAATTTTGCTGAAGTCAGTATAGCCAAGTGTGCTATATGGAATCCAACTTATACTAAAAATATTTGACCACTAAATGTTACATCTGACCAATGAGAATTATTTCAAATTATGTTGAGATTTCCTGTCAACTGGGATATTTTCGATAATTCCAACGCATGTCATAATTCCCATTTAATGTTAGGCTACAACAAATTCTCCCTTGATACAGTTAGAGATGCTTTTAGAGTTGTATGAGTCATTTTTGTGACATTTCTCATTTGTAGCCAACATCTAACTTCATATAGAGTATTTGGGACCCAATAACATGAAACCAATTTAAACTAATTTTACTTCAGCCATGTGACTTTTAATAGTGCATTTAACAAATACTAGGAGGGAGCTTGATAAAATGTGTTTGGAGCTTGATTTAATTGAGAATTCGAAAAAGCAAGTGAATCATCTGTATTTGGAAAACAAATGGGGCACATTTTGATTTCATGTTGACCATAATTTAATTTAATGAACATAATTTGCCATTCAATCTATTTCCCAGCAGTCATACTGACTTTTAGAACATGAGAAAAGCACAACATCATCACTTGTCTTCAAGAAAACAACATAGCCAATAGAATAGTGTATATGAGTTATCATAAAATGTTTATTGATGTTTTATACTTTTTTATGTTTTTATGACATTTAACGTATTGCTCCCTGAATTCTCTGTAAGTCGCTTTGTATAAAAGTGTCTGCTAAATGTAAATGCACACTTTCTCAGGGTGACACATGAAACAAAAAGCCTGGTGTTCAAATAGGAGAGATTGTTCAAAGAGTTTTTTATGACTGTTAACTTTCCCCACAGATGTCTTTTTACAACATAGAAACTAAAAATGAAACCATGAAATGTGTACTTTCTATAATAGTGCTTTCTTAGATGACTCATAAACAACCCAATAACTGTTTAAAGGTTATGCTGAGGTTAACTGAGCAGGGGCGCCGTATAGGGGGGGAAGTTACAGGGGACCCAAAAATAGGTACGAAAACTAATATAAAATTATCAAACCATCATCACTCATTATATATTACAATTCATTATATAATAAATTAATGATCTCTTTGTTTTTGGCAGTTAATGTTAAAAATCCCCATTGACCGAAAAGTAAACATCCATATTGACCGACCAACTGTAACTGCATGAAATGGTTTGGTCCCGCCTTAGCGCTCTGAGCGACTGTGTTCACTGTTCAGCTGCAGTCAGTAGATGCGCCAGAACTACAGTGACCACAATGTTGCCTAATCAAAATCTGGTTTTCAATAAAGGAAAGAGAAAAAAAAGAGAGAGAGAAAAGACAAAGAAAAGCGGGTCAAACTTTAAACCAGTTTTTCACCAAGAAAGGTGTGTAGCCTATAGCAGTGGTTCTCAACTTTGGCCCTTGAGATCCACTTTCCTGCCGAGTTTTGCATCAACTCTGATAAAACACCTGAAGAGGCAAATCAGTGAATTCAGGAACAGACGCGTTCAACTTAATGTTGTGCTGCGCAGATTGTTTGGCATATCGCATTAAAGTACCGCGATAGCAATTCAAAGCGTACAGCGCAATCTGCACTTGATTCTCTTTTGCGGTACTTAAATGTCATACGCGGGCCAGACTTGAGAACCACTGGCCTATAGTCTGTGAGTGGTATTAACCTGTTGGCTTAATTTACATAGGGAAATAAGATAGCTAGCAACATACTAGTGTTAGCCTAAATTTAATCACCATTTAATCAGTGCAGGGAAACGTTTAGCACTATAATTACCCAGGTGTGGAAATTCCAATTTACATGTCCACTTTATTTTCTTGTTGGCATACATTTTTTTAAGTAAAAAAATCTGACGTTTTCATTGTTTTGAGAGGATGTTAATTTTTAAGTTTGTTCGTTTTTCTGTTTTAAAATCTTTCATTAAAAATTATAATAATAATAATTAACAATAATAATAATTTTGTTAGGAGAATACAATAAAAATACATTGAGACTGTTAAAGATAGCCTGCTCCAGCACATTTTTTATGGTTGATTTCAATCTTTCGTCAAATAGGGAACTGCATACTAGAATTGCATGGATGTACAAATCACCAGCAGTAAATATTGTGCTAGTACTTGTATTGAACTGCAAGAAGGAAGACAGTTGCAAGCCTTTAATTAGAGTAATGTAAAGCTTTTGATGGAACTGTTAGGTCCTAGATCTGTTACAACATATGCGCAGAGGGGGCCCAATTTGACTTTTTTTACGTCTGTAACCTTCGTTCCCTGATGGAGGGAATGAGACTATGTGTTGAGTGACAGACTGGGGTTTGATTCTGACAACCTATCATCTCCGAGATAAAACTAAAACGCCAATGGGGATTGGGGAATAGCCCGCCCATACGGGTATAAAAGGAAGATGGCGGCGGTCATTCATCACCCTTTGTGCTGAGGAACCTGAGAGGTGCTCCTTGCGGCGGATCGGCAAAGCGTTGTGGCATGAAGACACAACGTCTCGGGTTACAGACATAACCGAAACGTTCCCCTTCAGTCGGTCTCTCGACGTTGTGTTGAGAGACAGACTTGGGTTATATCTTAACACGCCACGGCGCTGAGCCGTAAAACGATATGAGCTGAGCGACACTGACTAGTCTGGCGAGTCACAAGTGAGCAGTGCAGCAAGATGTAACCTTCCAGTGAATAGTAGTGGACATACTGCGAAGCCTTTACTGATAGTCATCATGGACAGGGCGTTCGCCTCGTAAGTGAGGCGCCTTCCGGAGCCACCACACTGGGAAAACACTGCTCTCCTAGGAGAGTGTGTTACGGAGACCACATCCTGCCGTATGGGAGGTAACATGTGGAAATACTGACATGGTCTCCCGAAGGAGATCACATGCAAAAAACATTACCCCGCAGCCAGCTGTGTGCTAAGGCATCCGAGCCTCCTCGGTCAGGGAAAACCAAAGCGGGCAATGGGTGGAGTCCCGGGAGGCAAACAGGTCCACCTGTGCCTGCCCGAACCGCTCCCATAAGAGCCGGACTGCGCGGGGATGGAGCCGCCACTCTCCGCTGGGCATCCTCTGACGAGAGAGCATGTCGGCTGTCTGGTTCAGGTCGCATGGAATAAACGTGGCCCGCAGGGACCTGCTGACTCCATAGGTGGAGGCGTCAGGCGAGTTTTGTCAACTGCCGTGAATCTATGCCGCCATGTCGATTGATGTATGCCACGGAAGTAATGCTGTCCGACCAGACTAGCACGTGATGGTCCTGCCCTAGAGGAAGAAACCTCTCCAGTGCCAGGTGGACCGCTAACAACTCCAGGCAGTTGATGTGCCAACGCAGCTGGGTAGCTGTCCGATGCGTAGACAGAATGTTTGTCCTCAGCCCTTTTCCGAGTCTGTCCGCTATGGGACGGTCGACCGCTGCCCATCGGGGACGCACCAGGTGAGCGTACTGGGTTATTGGTGGTCTACAGAGCCGGAGCTGGCATCCATAGGAACCCCCAGATCGGCCCATCCGCTCACCGAAGGTGTCGACGCCGCCGTAGCGGTAGTGGACACCTGGGAGGAAGACCGGGTGGTGGCGGCACTCACAAAGAACGCCGCCAACCGTGACCACAACACCTTGATCGCCATGTTCTCACAGACAGAACACGCGGGATCAACGAAACCGGCCTCAGCGTGTTTGACCCCCAAACACATGAGGCAGGTATCATGGCCGTCTGACTCAGGGATGAGTCTGTCACACCCCACGGCACAGCTACGAGACGTGCCGTTTTAGTTTTATCTCGGAGATGATAGGTTCTCAGAATCAAACCCCAGTCTGTCTCTCAACACAACGTCGAGAGACCGACTGAAGGGGAACAGAGCATTCTTGTTACAGCTGAACTTTACAAACACACCTGATGTTACAGAAAGTACTGAGTGTTAACAAATGAACAATATTATCATACTTATATGAAAATAATATGAAATACTATTGTTATTATTATTATTATAGAAAATCCCAATCAGAAAGTGGTTGACTGAATAGTTGTAAATGTAATTTCTATAGTAAATAGGCTGCTGTAGAGTAAATTCTATAGTAAATTCTACAATAACAATGTTTATCATTAATTAACACATTTAAACTGAGACTGCCTATTCGTTTCGATACAGGAAATTGCCTATCTGCCTACTCAACTATTTGAGTGTAACTCTTAAAAAAAGGTGCATCAAAAGGTTCTTCCATGCCATAGAAGAACATTTTGTTTCCATAAAGAACTTTTAACAGGGATGTGATCCATCTTCTCTTAAACAAGCCGTGGTTTCTCCTTTAATGAAACAAATGGGCCTGGAAAAGGACCGATTCTTTTCAATAGTAGGTTCACACAGTTATGGAACAGTCTTCACCTGTATATTTGGCTGATCCCATCTATTGAGGTTTTTAAGTTCCAGCTGAAGAAACATTTCTTCAGTCTGGCCTTTGAAGTAGGGAAAGTTTGATGCGGGAATCTTTTACAAATGCTGTCATACGTGTATGTTGTTTATGTTTATTTTATTGGATTTTAAATTTATGAAGTACTTTGGGCAACAGCGTTCCATTTCAATGTGCTATATACATAAATAAAGTTGAAGTTTAACACCTGAAGGTTCTTTGTGGCAAAAAAAAGGTTCTTCAGATTATACAAAGTAAGCAAGTAACCGGTCATTAAAGAACCTTTGACTGAATGGAACCAAAAAGGGTTCGTCTGTGGCATCCCTGCGAGGAACCTTTAAGCACCTTAATTTTTAAGAGCGTACGTAATTTTTGCGCTACTAGTGGCACCAAGTGGAATTGCATTCTGGAGGGGGGGTTGGGACTAGAATGGAAAAAACATAAATGCAGATGTTAACAATGATAAAATATATAATATTCACACTCCACATAACAATTAATATCACAAAATTAATGCTAAAGTATATTGTAGTCAGCTTCAAATATTTTTCTTTATTTATTACCCTTTTACGGCGATACAGTATTAGTTCATATATGTATAGTATCCCCTCCAGCCTCAACCAACCTGGAAAAAATCACTTTGGTCACCGTTCATCTCATATCCTGAGCCGGGCCTGCTACGGTCAGTAATTATAAAATAGATACATTAAAATGGTGTATTTAAATAAACTTACAATTAGGTTTAAGTGTTTCATTTCCTCTCGAGAAATTTGTTTTTATTAGCAAAATAGATATTTAATAGACATTGTAAATGTGTGGGAGAAGCAAGCAAACCTTTTTAATGTCAGCCACCAGGGGGCAGTGTACAATAAAAAAACAAGTGTTTTAGCAAAAATAACAAAATCGGGCCTTTTTAAGGTTTTTATTAAAAAAGTCAAAATTCTGTACTTTGAGTTTGATATTTCTTGGATTAGATGCCTTTTCCACACATGCATCAGCCACATGCAAATAGCTTTTACAACACCATACACTCTAAAAAAAGGCTGGGTTAAAACAACCCAATTTGGGTTATTTTGGTAACCCAACGTTGGGTCAAATATGGACAAACCTAGCGATGGATTATTTTAACCCAGCCTGTTGGGTTAAATCTTTGACCCAACATGCTGGGTTGTTTAATTTAAATCAACTTTTGCTTAAAAATTACATTGCTGGTTTAAAACAAACCCGAAATGTTTAAAAATATAATAATAATTTCACAGAGAATTACTTGAGGCATCAGTAAGAATCCAAAGTTTTATTAAGGATCAAAATGCAAGACAAAAGGAATTCATAAAAACATGCAATATGTTATGCTCAATGAACAATAAAACGGCATATAAAACATTTTGATGAAATGTATGTTTATACATATTTAAAGAAAATTAACATCAATAAATTACATTAGTTTGGGTTTTAACATATACATTTAACAAGGTTATTAAAGTGGCACAAGTAAATATAAATAGTTCAACAACTTAACAATTCAAAAACTCATATAGGCCTACAGTTAACAAAGTGGCACGTGTAAAATGCTTCAGGGCATTTCCAGCGTTATGGATGCGACATAAAAACACTATAAAAAGTATTTGACTAAATCCTTGTTGATAGAACCGCACTTATATGATAAAATATCAGTCTATGCACAAGTTTTCTATAAACAAAAAGAAATAAACAAGTGTTATGGATGTGAAAAAGGGACACCGTAACTTTACTCTTCATATAAACTCACAAAACATTTTAAAGAGCGTTAGTTCTTTCGGTTCCAGTACTGCTTAACCTGACACATCCACGGAGCAGTCTTACTGAAGAGGATTCTTTTCCTGGGAGTTTGTAGACAACAGTGTGGCGTGCACTTCTGGAAGTGGATGTCCAGCAGGAGGGTTTCTTTATCAATTTGTTCATCTTTAAAGAGAAAAAGAGACAAGAGAAGAATTTAAGGAAACTGGCCTACCCAGAGCACAATGGATTATAATAAACACATAAAGAATAAATCAAGTTTACCTTTAAGCCTGTTATGAGAACATCTAAGTTCCAGTCGACTTTCTCCTGAATAGAATGATCTATTAATATTTGCTGTTATTCTGCATCCTGTCAGTGAGGGAAAAGAAGAAGAGTGGGATATAGTACAGAAAGTTAAACACAGTCTCAAAAAAATTAAATTATACACTTTAAAACAACACTTAAAGTAATTCGACAAACTCGGGAATAAGTAGAAGACTAAAAAGACCAACAATTGTTAGTTTCATATACCCAAAATTAATTATATCGCACGGTTAATCACTGACGTTATAAGAGCCATCGGTTATTCCCTAAGCACTGGCCGAGATAGAGCTGCTCTCAGCGGTGACACAACTGCTGACAGCCTGAAGCTCAAACCTCCGACAGCAACTTAACAAAGTCTCAAAGAGGCGTTATGTTTATATATAAATCACGTATTTGACTTCTTAACAACTAGATTCTGTTCTAAAAGACTCTTAAAACTACGTTCCGTCACGAACATTAGTGGTATTTATAAAAAAAATTGTTGGATGTTTGCTTTTGACACGACGCTCTCTCGTGTTGACCTTTTACTAATATAAAGATGCGTAAGTTACTGAACTAAATGACTCACACGGGTCAGAAATTTCAAAGGGAAATGTTGACCAAAAAGGAAGTTTAAATTATTAAAAGGCTGTAAATTAGAACAACGTGGGCATAACGTTACAGACTAGCTATCCAAAGCTAACGAAGCTAGATTGTAACGTTAATTTCAAACCTAATGCGAACAGCGGAATTTAGCATACTTTTGCATTTTTTTTGATGTACAGTAATAGTTTTATACATTAAAAACTCGTATAATAAAACATACCTTTTATTCTCCGAATAACAGCTTTTCGAGATGAGGTGGATCAAAATGCCCGCGAAGGTAGAGTTTGTGTGAGGCGTCGAGGAGTGGGAGGGGTTTACTCTCTCAACTGTCAATCAATTGGACCCGACTGATAACCCTGCGTTTGGGTTACTCATAAAATGACCCAACACTAAGAAAATAACCCAACAGGCTCAACCCAGCTTTTTTTTAGAGTGTACACAGAAGAGGCACAATTCAACCTTTAAGCCTATATCGGATGTTCCACTACCAACTGAGGCCTAGTTAAATAAAGTCTGATATGAAAAACATAAGCATGGCCTGTTTCTAGTGATGTTCTCTCGCAGGATGGCACACAGTTCAGGATGATCTAACTGAAGGCTAAGGATCAGGTCAGAAATTGAGGTCACGCTTTTGGGTGAGCCTGTGCAAAGAAATTCATTACCTAAAACCAGGTGAACCTGAGTAAGGGGCTTTTTGGTAGAGGATAAAAGATTGAGACTGAAATTGGCATCAGGGTATCAGTCTAAACGTAACACCATGTTTCCAGGAAAAAAAACATATGTCTCGATCTCTAGAGATAAATCAGTGGAAGAGTACCATGGATATATTATGTCAGAGATGGTTATGTTCTGTTGACAAAGCTTTCACATGCTTTTGTCTTGGTTCCTGCACCAGATGTCAACTGCATGACTTAAATGCCATTTGGAAAAGATGATTCCTACAATTTGTGTTCCTGTATTGGCTTTTCTGTGTTTCAGTATTTTTTGCTTGATTTACTTGTCATTAGTTATTGGTACAGTATTATGTATCTTTGTTAAGTATGAAACTTTGTGTGCCGCTGTCTTGACCAGGTCTCTCTGGAAGAAGAGACTGTGAAGTCTAAATGGGAATATGGGGGTTAAATAAATAAAATATTATTATGGTCCAATAAATTTCAAACCTAAATGTAATCCTTTAAGGACAATATAAGAAGAATCATCTTAAATATTTGCTCTAGGAATAAAAGGACAGGAACAAACATTGATGTTTTTTCAGTTTTATTTGCTGTACAGACTCATGGAAATAAATGAGATACTTAACCACTTTGATCACTCTGTCTATGAAGAAATTAAATAATATTTTTAAAGCATAAAACTTACTTACAAAATGAGCAGGGGATAAAAAACTTGCAACAACACTTATTGTCTTTACAATAATGGACTCTGAACATGCAATATATTTCATTCTATGTGTTTACTGCAGGGTGACACAAATAAAAAAAAAAACAGAAGATCAGTACAAGTTGAACATTTACTTCTATCAAAGGGAACATAAAATGTGCCATATTTGTGCAGCCTTCTAAGGTTTATAATTGTCCTAGCTGACTTGCTTTCTTAAGGAGATACAAGGCTTTCTATGGTAGCTGGACACAAAAAAAACAAGAATTTAGCATTACAAAATCTGACAACATTTAAGTAATATCAAGTGTGGTCAAATATGATGCGACCCCAACTACAGGAGTTGAATTAAATGTCGAATAAGCATTTGAGGTTACTGAGGAGATTGTTTATAAGATTTTTTTATTTTAACAGGAAAACTGTTTCAGTATGACAAAAAAACTTCTGGCAGCCGTAAAGATGTATTTTAAATTACATTACATTCATTCGAAATACTGTATTGTTTTGTAGCTTGCTTCTGCAATTCAGTGAAACCTGCCTAAAGATAATAAATTCATCAAATTAATTTACATTATTAAAACTTTACAACAAGCCTATCAGGTCCAGTGTATGACATAACATGGATTTATTGAACAAGAAAAGCACAATTAAACAGGGAGAACTGTTATATGTTGACAATACTGTCTAAAAGTACATACTGTATACTGTATAATATATTCCCTAAAGGGGTCATATCAGGAGAAATACAATGAAAATTGTAACATTAAAAGCTTTTTCCACTACAAATATTCCACTAATATTTGGTAATTTTGAATACTTGGACATGGCCACCCATATTTACATACTTTATTTCTACAGACAGAGCAGACCCGTTTAAACATAAGGGTCAATGAGAACATTCGTTTAAATGAAACCAGATTTTCTACTAGGAAAGACAAAAATATTTAGTGATGAAATTGGATAATTGACCATCTCAAATTAATTTGATCCTGCTCTACAAAATATTGGATTATTTAGTAAATAGTGATAATTACTCTTTTTACCTAAGCTTTCTTTATGTAGCTATTTTGTTCTCCAGAAAAAACAATAATCAAGATTTTTAGCCGGAGACCTCTGGTCGAATTGACACAGAATGACCATATTACTAATACTAGGATCACAGACTACAGTATTCTACAGTAAACTACAACAGACAGTCTTTCAGAATACTTGAAAATTCATCATGATAACAAGAAAATGATTTAAATAGAAAAGTGCATTCACACAATATCATCCTATGCTAACACATGTGACCTAAAATATACAAGCATGTCAAATGTCATGTAAATGCAGCATTCAAATAAAACAAAACACTGAAGCTTTGGTTAATTAGAGTGTTGAACATTCTCTTGTGCATTGCACATTATCCCAATGTCTGGAGCAGAGCATTCTGGGTATGAACGTCTACTTAGGGCAGTGCATTTTAGGTCCCACAATTAAATATTGGAAGGAAATGAATCGATAACGTATGTAGTTAATAAGGATAAACGTCTGGGATTGAAACTTTACAGTTTGCAGAAATATAGATTGCAATCTGCATGCTGTTCGTTACAAAACAATTCAATGAGATGAAAAAAAAAGGTTGCATTTATATTTCTAAAAGGACTGTATGTACAATCTATTTAAAGGTGCCTTTTTTTTAGAAAAATAAACTCTTTGTTATTAAAATATTCATTCAACAGTCACTTTTATTTTGGGCAAAGTAACAAGCAAACAGCCATTTTTATCAGTCAAAATCAGGGTTTCAGACTTCTCAGCCACCATAAAGCACCATGGGTAAAATTCAAATGCTGAAGGTTTGATGTAACTGTTTTTTATCCCTTTTAATCTTTGTTATGGTGAAGAGATTAACAAAATAGCTACATTCACACTGCCAAGTTTAGGGAGTGACAAATATGATTGTTATGTGTGTATGAAACACAAGCAGCATCTACAACCCCAAACTCCTAATGTTTGTTTGGCTACGTAACGTTTCCAAAGAATGCATGTGAAACGTTTTACACATTATACAACTATAAATGTTGAAAACTTTCTAGCGTTACATTGCTTGACTTCATAAGTGCTGCCCGGCTGATATGATTGCCAGTTCTCCATGCTGGAATTGAAAGGTCAAGATGAGTGCAGTGCATTGTGGGATGTGGTATTCTGTACAGCGTGCATCTTGTCAAATGTAGTAGTGGGTCATCTGGACATTCAATGCAGACAGAAAACTCACATCCTCACATCATACATACATCACTACACTATTGTACTGTATGACTTTTAATAATGCAGCTACAGCTGTAATGGTGTTATCATCCCATTTAAAGCAGATTAAGCAGTGTTTACATAGCTTTGTTTAAGATACTTTAGAGAAGACCAAATAAGGACTGGGGAACATAAACCGCTACTGACAAAACCTATTAAACATCTGCTGCTAATAAATATCATGCTCTTGCTAGATCCCCCTGAATTTGTAACATTGGCAACATAACTATTGGAAAATAAACCATGGTTTTATAGCATATCATTCAAAACCTGTACATGGCACTTTCCTCTGTGGAACACAAAATAGGATATTTTGAGAAATATCATAGTGGCTTTGTGTCCATTCAATGGCAATCAATTGGACCAATGTTGTTCGGTTACCAACATTCTTCAAAATATCTTTTTGTGTCCTGGAGATGAAAGAAAGTCATACAGAAATCAATCATGACAGTGAGTAAATTTTAAAAGAATATTTTTTTTGGATGAGTTATCCCTTTTAAGGCCAAAAACATGCTTGAATGAAGTATGTGAACCAAAACGCTTGAGGTGTGCAGCATGTTCTTATTTAGCTTCCTGTCAAAACAAAATTGTGTGAAGTTGTGCTTTTGCCTCATTGTGATTTACAAATATATTATCTATAACAGAGACATCCCCATGGATGCACAGGAAACCGCTGCTAAAACACTGATCACGTCCCTAAATGAATGTGGTAGAAGCAAAGGTCCACCTCAGAGGATGGTGTGATATGATACACAACACTTGCAAAAACAAAAAATGCATTTATAGTGTCCATCCCGTAATATAAGCCCTGGTTTGCTGCACCCTAATGTGTCACTTTGTTATCTGATATCTATAATAAATTCTTAACAAGACACTTTTGGTGTATTTCGGTTCCTCTCAGAAGTTCTAAAATATAAAGGGGATCTTGGTTACTTTGGCTGGAGGACAACTAAGCGTGCATTTTCACTGATGCTGTCTGTAGTAAACACAAACTGCGTTTGACACATAAGTCTATGCACTTTGTATCAAGATATAAATTTGTTGTGAAATATTGCGGGTATCGGCAGTGATCCCTTTGAGAAGCTAAACAGTCAAAATTTCCACTAAATGGAAATGTTTAAATGGAAAAGGTTGGGTTGCTTTCTACTTTACGCACCCTCAGTAAACGAAGAGCAGAAACATTTAGGGATACTTGTGGAATATAAACAAGCAGTTCCTGTGACAGTGGAACAGAAAGCTGATGAGGTCACGGGTTTAGAAAATATCAGTGCACACCCTGTGCTGATACTGCCTTCGCATGCTTTTATTGTTTGTTTTGGGTCCACTACAGACCTTCTCCCTTAATGGCATGCTGAGTCCATCGGCCCCTACGGCGCCCTCACAGGACTTCACATCTTCATGTGCGGTTCTGGTTCTGACTGAAGGTCCATGTCGGACAGGACCAACTGTACTGGCATGATGAGGGAAGTTTCTGAATCATGACTAACAGAGGGCTGCTGTTCGCCTGAGGAAACAGAGGAGAGCAAATTCCGTCATGGAAATTCAAATATGGCAGCACTGCGGTAACTCTGCGGTTTACTGGTGATACAAGTGACTAGTTGATTTCTCTCACAAATGTACATTTTGCATCAGAAAACACCTGAGGGATGTGTGTGCATCGCCATTTTAGGTGAGCTGAGATCAGAGGAACAGTTTAATGACTGATAGCAAAGTGCTGCATGTGCACACAAACACACATTACACTAGAGCTGAAACAGAGAACAAGAGCAGATGAGCTTTCATCAGCCTGAATGGGCACTAGTGCAGGAATTGGAACATGCTGGCACAGATTAAATATAGAACCAGAGGAAATGACACACATCATTTTGATTTCCCAGTGCACTGGAGACTGGTTTATATAACACCCAGATAACATTACTTAAATCATGTCTGAGATTTTGTCGGTTCTTGTATGTCTAGATTGTTTATGATTGCTTACAGCTTGTTCTTCTGTAATTCCCAAGATGTAAAAGTCTTTTTTTTACATTCCTGACCATTATTATTTATTCTGCAACATCCTTGGGGGAGCATACGGCCTCAACAACAGTCTTCCAGCGAACTGTTCTGTTCAGCTGGGCCCACGACCATCCAGCTGCCTTCAATTGTGAAATGTTTCACAAATAGACACCAACAGAACACAAAATTGCATGGGCATGGTTGAAGTGAGCTACACCTGCATCGCCACAACTCCTCATTTGCTTTTAACATAGCTTTGAAGACTGGCAATGAGTTGACAGATCTTATAATGAGAGGGAGGTCATTCCACAGTTTTGGACCTAATTGTGAAAAGGCTCCCCTGTGTTTGTATTTTGTCCTAGAAACACAAAGGAGGTGTTGATTTTCAATTGAGGGAGTTACAGTAATACACTCAAGTGAAAACGATACGCGTAATAGCTTTCTCCAAATCAGTGGTGGATAAAAGCGATTTAGTCTTCGCTAATAAACATAAATGAAAAAAAACAAGATCTCTCTACTGTGTTTATTTGCTTGTACATCTTTAATTCACTATCCAAGATGGAGCTCAGATCTTTCACATGGGAGAGAGAAAATAAAAACGGCGACAAAATTGACCATTGCGGAATTCCCCAGGTCAGATGCAATCTTGAAGAATTGCAGTCTTGGCCTGCTCACTCCTCTCTTTCCTTGTGGGTTCCACTCCAGTGCCTGTTTTAATGGTTTGTTTGCCTCCACAAGCTTGAGTTTGATAAAGTTTCTGGCCATCTAATGTGAAGAATGCAGCGGAGGCATCTGTTGTTTTCTAATGGCTTCTTATGTTGGAAAGTGCTGTTTTTCAATTCTGTTTAGTGCTTTCGACTAATACTAATACTTAAGTAGGGCGGTCGAATATTAAAGAAAAATAAGACATGTAATAAATAGCATGCTAAATAATGCGATATTCGATATGCAATACGATTTTTTTCCTAAAATCAATTGAAATTGTTCTAAAATATATTGAAAAAAATATATAACCAATGTGGCTCCACAATATTATAGAAAAATGTGATATACAATAATATGCAAAATAATGCGATGTGCGATATAATATTGGTGTTAGCTTTGGATGGAGGTTGTTAAATTCCTCCAAAGTGGTCTAGAAGTAACTTTTTGAATTTTTTTAACAATTTTTTAATCAGTTATTGCAAATTATTGCCATTTCCATATATTTATTGCGATATGCACGGTCCTATACTTAACTGTAATAAAAAACCTCCAAGTTTTCTATGTCTGCATTACTTGCTATTTTCAATGTACATATCAAAGCGTGTCTACACCAAACGCGGTGTGATGCGACACAACAAAAGACAACAGAGTGCATTAGAACCAATTATCATTTAAAATTTTGTCCAAACTGAATGCGGCACGACAATCCCATTAGAACAAGCTGTGAGTCGTGTAGCGTTGGTCGAGTCCGGTGTAGACAAGATGTTATGATGTATATTGTGCACAAATGCATTTATTGTATATTATGTGTACACTGTGTATTCAATTACCGTGTTGATTACTGTGTATGTACAGTATATGACTGCAGTGTTAAATACTTATATTTGCCATAAATTAAAGTCAGATTTTTTTACACTTTCATATTGAATATCATTTTTTTTTACAATTCGCTATTGTATAAAACACCACACACCCTTTCTGGATACTCACTGCTCTCTCCGACCTGCAGAATGGAGTCTATCTCATGGTACATGTGTGACAGGCTTGTTGTTCTGACAGCTGGATCCAACACCACAGAGTTCTTGCCCAATGTGACTTCACTGGCCCCCATCATAGTATTTGTGGGGGGCCCCCCGACTGAAACCTCATAGTCCTGAGGGATGTCATCATAACAGTCTGTATCGGCCTGTTTAGATTGTAAATTTCAGCATTGTAAGAAACTACATACAGTTGAAAGAAAAAGTATGTGAACCCTTTGGGCTTACTTGGATTTCTTCATAAATTGGTCATAAAACGTCTTCTGATTAGGGATGGGTACCGAATCTCGGTACTTTATCGGTCTCGGGGCTAAATTATAAAAGACCGAAGTATCGATAAGCTCTGACGTTAACGGTTCTGCTGTCGGTACTGGAGAAATTAAGAAAAACATTTTCTATTTATTATTGCTAACTGACCAACCATTTCTAATTTGCGATAATATTAAAGACATTTACCTGCATTTTTGTTACTCGCAATCTCGCACGCGAAATGTCCGTCTGTCCAACACTACAAAGAGCTCGCGCGCACACAACACGAAAGCTTGCGCTTAATAGAGTGAGGATGGCGAAGAGAACCAAACGCTCTAAAGTCTGGTTACATTTTACTCGAGTGGATGCAGATAATGCTCGTTTCAACAAGTGCAACAATATTTTTGCTTGTAAGAGCGGAAACACAAGTAATCTGGCTAAACATATCTCTAAAGTGCATTATGTTCAGACAGATAAATGCAAAGTTTTCGACTGCCTGCTAGCTAATAGTTCATCATCCACGTCCTGAGGTACGTATGCTAGCCTAGCAGTCTTCCTAAATAACACAGACATAAACATTGCATAAGATTTCTTTAAATTAGTATGTAATAATTTAATAAACACACATCACATAAAAAATAGCCTACATATAAATCAGCAGCAGCCTAAATAAAACTTAAACATAAAAAATGCTTTCACAGTACTGCATTTAAAATGGATGAATAATAATAAATTATGCTTAAGAAATTATAAAGCAGAGCTTACCTAAAAATTAATTTGTATTGATGAAATACATAAACTTTTTTGTGTTTGTGTGTTTATACATATTATATCCCTATTTATCATAAGTACTAAATGCACAAACACACAAATGAAGGAAATATGTGCTACACTACACACATCATCACAAAAGAGAAGATCTCCAGCCACAACACATAATTGGAATACCATTTTTTATTATTATTAAACAAAAACAACAAAAAACACAAACAAATTTAGGACCACATGCATTTTATTTTAATTCTCTATGAATAATAGACGGGTATCAGTCATCTTTTACCTGCATTAAGATATGTTAGGTCAACGAATGTAAAAAATAAGAATGTTTTAAATAGTGAAAAAAACTCCAGCTATAGTTTTGTCTTTCATAAAAAAAAAAACACAACAAAAAGTACCGATAAGAGTATCGTTAAAGTACCGGATCGTTAAGTGGTATCGATAAAAGTAGTAGTACCGTTAAAACCTTAACGACACCCATCCCTAGTTATGATCTTCATCTAAGTCACAACAATAGAGAAACACAGTCTGCTTGAACTAATACCGCACAAACATTATATGTTTTCATGTTTTTACTGAACACAACATGTAAACATTCATATTGCAGGGTGGAAAAAGTATGTGAACCTTTGGGTTTAATAACTGGTTGACCCTCCTTTGGCAGCAATAACCTCAACCAAACGTTTCCTATAGCTGCAGATCAGACCTGCACAACGGTCAGGAGAAATTTTGGACCATTCCTCTTTACAAAAGTGTTTCAGTTCAGCAATATTCTTGGGATGTCTGGTGTAAATCGCTCATTTGAAGTCATGCCACAGCATCTCAATCGGGTTGAGGTCAGGACTCGGCCACCCCAGTCGGCGTATTTTCTTCTGTTGAAGCCATTCAGTTGTTGATTTACTTCTATGCTTTGGGTCGTTGTCCTGTTGCATCGTCCATCCTCTGTTAAGCTTCAGTTGGCGGACAGATGGTCTTAAGTTTTCCTGCAAAATGTCTTGATAAACTTTGGAATTCATTTTTCCATCGATGACAGTAATCCGTCCAGTGCCTGAGGCAGCAAAGCAGCCCCAAACCATGATGCCCCCTCCACCATATTTCACAGTTGGGATGAGGTTTTGATGTTGGTGTGCTGTGCCTTTTGTTGGTGTGCTGTGCCTTCTCCACACATAGCGTTGTGTGTTCTTTCCAAACAACTCAATTTTGGTTTCATGTGTCCACAGAATGTTTTGCCAGTAGTGCTGTGGAACATCCAGGTGCTCTTTTGCAAACTTCAAACGTGCTGCAATGTTTTTTTTGGACAGCAGTGGCTTCCTCCGTGGTTTCCTCCCATGAATTCCATTCTTGTTTAATGTTTTCCTTATTGTAGATTTGTCAACAAAAATGTTAGCATGTGCCAGAGATTTCTGTAAGCGTTTAGCTGACCCTCTAGGATTCTTCTTCACCTCATTGAGCATTCTGCGCTGTCCTCTTGCAGTCATCTTTACAGGACGACCACGCCTAGAGAGTGTAGCAACAGTGCTGAACTTTCTCCATTTGTAGACAATCTGTCTTACCGTGGACACATGGACATCAAGGCTTTTAGATATACTTTTGTAGCCCTTTCCAGCTTTATGTAAGTCCACAATTCTTGATCATAGGTCTTCTGAGAGCTCTTTGGTGTGAGGCATGGTTCACATCAGACAACACTTCTTCAGAACAGCAAACTCTTTTTTATTGGACTTTAATCAACACATTCAATCTCATCACATTGATTGGACCCCAGGTTGGCTGACTCCTGGCTCCTTTTAATTCTTGGAGAAGTCATCAGCCTAGGGTTTCACATACTTTTTCCACCCTGCACTATGAATGTTTACATGTTGTGTTCAATAAAAACATGAAAACATATAATGTTTGTGCGGTATTAGTTTAAGCAGACTGTGTTTCTCTATTGTTGTGACTTAGATGAAGATCAGAACACATTTTATGAGCAATTTATGAAAAAATCCAAGTAAGCCCAAAGGGTTCACATACTTTTTCTTTCAACTGTATAGAATGTTCAGGCAAAACCCAGGGTCAAAGGTCGCATAAAGTAGCCCAGTCTTACCTGGATGCCCAATGCCTTGAGGATGTTTATTTTGCACATTGGACAGGTTCTGTGCTCCAGTAGCCAAGGGTCCACACAGTTCTTATGGAAAACATGGCTAACAAAAACAGAACAGACGCGTGAAAACTAAATACAAAAAAAAGAAATGAAAAACAACTATGTAATTCTCTATTGTGCTTAGCCACAGGGGTGTATCTGAGACTCATAACTCTAGAATTAATCAATATGTCTGACTGGAAACTTACTGGCATGGCAGTATCCTTACAACATCATTTGGCTTGTAGTCTTCGATACACACTGCACAATTGTCAAACTCCGACTCGGTCTCCTAGAAAGAGGAGCACAAACAAATTATCTTCATCATGTTATCTTAAAGGCCCCGTTTGTTCCTGTTTTCGAAGCTTTTATTGTGTTTTTGGGTGTTTAACAATGGATGTTCATGTTTCTAGTTTAAAACAAACTTCATATTTCACAAACTTCTCTTGTCTATTGTCCACCCTTGTCTCTCTTCTCACGAAACGACTGGATTTCTTCCGGTTTCTTAAAAGTCTCGCCTTTCGAAACGCTTTGATTGGTAAAGCTGACCAGGTCTGTTGTGATTGGTTCCCCGCTTAGAGTGTGTGTGTGAAGATGTTCCACACACACCATATCAGCGAGTTCCACTCCTCAAGCTGTTGTGATTGGTCGGTGCCCCTCTCAGTGAACATGAATTCATAAGCTTTGGCTTTTAGCAATAAACAGTCACAATGGCATCAACTTCACTTCATCAGTTAAAAATATGCGGATCGATCAAAGTGTAACGGAGGTCTGCTAGTGCATACGCAAACGTCAATCTTTGTTAGAGATCAAGTTTTTTCTACTATGGCGAGGGAAATGACACCGGACCGATTGGCACCAGACCGGTTATATTATCACTAATAACAGAAGCATTAGTTTGTTTACAATCTCTGATAACCAAACACTACTCCAGCGGCTCTTCCTCTTCTCTAAGGAAGGCCTCGCCCCTTTTTTGGCGTGTCCATTTGGTCCGAGGTTATTAAAAGCACTCGGAATAGTGACATCATGTAGGAAGTAAAGGGCTGTAGTCAATTCCAGCCGTTCTCTGTAGTCCTTGAAAAGCGAATTCTGTCAAAGACAATATCTCGCTTGGCATTTAACTTTGAGCTTTATCATTTTGCAGGTATTATTTAAGATACAATAGCAATACTACACACTAACTAAAGTTTGAAAAATACGATCGCGGGGAACGTGCTCTTTAAAATGTACTCCAAATGGCGAGAGGGGCCAAAAAGAACAACCATCAATCATAAAAGCAATCCAAATGACTTCAGTGGGTTGATAAATAAAAACCGACTCACCTTGTCTCCCTTCCTGATGGTCCTTACTTGTAACTTGCTTATGGCCTTTTTTGCAGCGTCCCCCAACCGCCTCTGCAAAAGACTTCAAATGAGCTACAAAGACAATAGGCCTTTTTCACACTTCCAGGTTTTTGACTTCCACATCGTTCTACGCAGGGTAAACGATGTTCTGGTTACAGCCTCATCCAAGTCTAAAAAGAGTGTATGGATTAAATGCCTTTGTATAATAATGTAAACAAGCTTAATACCTTTATTACCACCTTTTTAAAGTTAAGAACTTAATTTAAAAAGAGTACTGCTGTTTTTGTCTTACATTAAGGTTTGTACCGTTTATGGGACAGCAACCTGAGGCAGGTACTTGCTGATTTTAACTACTGAACTGCATATAATAAATCCAGTGATGATGTTCTCTCTCTCTCTGATTTGGTCCAGCAATATATCGATAAAAAAAAATAGCGTTACAGTAAAGGCCGTTGTGCTTAAAAAACATCACCCAATCCTTCCTGTCATCAGACTTTCTGTTTTTAGAAAATTACAAAAAATGTCTTCTGTTGTCTGTTAATCTCGCTAGTGCTTCTGGCATTATCAAACATTTTTCAAATTGTGAAATATATTATATCAGGCGTTTTACTCGCTAGTGCATTGGATCATGGGCACGCATTATGTAATCGTCTTTTATTAGGTCTGCTCTGTTACTGTGATAGGGGAGTAAATAATTGTCTATGAATACAGTATATTAAAATAAACTGAAGACCATGATTATTCAGGAAAATTAGAATCTTATGTGCAGTATTGAAAGATTGGAGAAGGACAATACAGATGTTTATGGTTAACATTTCATAATAATTTATTAACATAAGTTAGAGCGCAATGTAATACGTATTCTTAACCTTGGTTAATTTTTAAGTTTTACATTTATTAGGCTTTCACAATTAAGTTTGAACATTCTACATTTGGTAGTATGAATGAACTAAGAATCGTATTTTAATTACAATAAAAAAAGAAACCTTACCTTACCCGTTTATGATATCTTATTTACTAACAAATATTAACGAGTTACACACTATGTTAACAGTGTACCTATATTTAAAAGAAATTTCTTATAATACAGTGACGCGATCACATTTGAAACACACAAGCTAGGGTTTATAAACTCAAAACACTTAAATCAATATTAGCAGTCTGAGTGCACAAAACAGATAAACGCACAGAAATTAATTGACATATTTAATATATATTAAAGTCGCAAAAAATGACAGTACAGATAAACCTTAGTAGCTTACATGACACGAGCGCATTCTATAACAATGGGATTTAATCTGTAGGTGAGGTAACCCTGCGGTGAAATAGTTTCCGACTATTTTTTTTGTGAAAAAGGCCTATCACCTACAGTAGATTGACAGATATCAGCCATGGCGGGTCAGATAGATGCAGTTATAGCAATGATCCATATAAATTCCCACTGAATAAATTTAATTCTATGAAAACCAGGTTTCCTTTTTTAAATGAGTAATGTACATTTATTCTGATCAGAGATTGCTTTAATGTTCAATTCAGTTTCAAGTTCTGTGTTTGTTAGCGTGACTGTACCTGGTTGCGATCTCTTGCGCTGGCGTAGCAGAACCTCTGGATGTAGTAGAAGACCAGCCAGGCCAGAGAGAGGATCATGAGAACGATGAAGGAGATGGAGACGAACACAACTGATGTGCGGCTGACGTACTTCTGCAGGTTCCGTGTCCCGATGTTGATGTACATCTCCACAGTGATTTTCTTCTCCAGCAGGGCCATGATCTCACGTCCTTTGGGCTCTGGAATCATGATAGCTACCACATCTCCGGTACCTAAGGGAATGAGAGACATGAGTAAAACAGAAATGTAATCTGATTAGAGAGTTGCTGAAAGCCAAACACACTGCTTTACTCATGTTATGGTATACAGAATCGTATTCGTGCATAAATGGAAACACAGACGAACATTTGCTGACACAGACAGTCAGTGCGACTGCGTCTTTAAGTTCCCCTTATGATTCCCTGTGGCTGCATCAGTGCAGGAATATCTGTGCTGAGACAACAATACTGAGCTTTTAAATAGAATTCAGACATCTGATCTTCTTTATCGTCTTCTAACAATACCCGAAGCAGCCAGCCATAAACACCCTAGCAACAACCTAAATAACATAGCAACTGCCTCTAACAAGCATACATCCCCTCACATTTTCAAATGTACAGCATATTCAAACCTTTAAAGAATTTAAACTAGATGACCGCATCCAAACTTCACAAGTCAGCTTTCGAACAATGTTTTAAGACAATGCAAAGAAACATTTAGTTATTCATAGAATTTTTAAACAACGTAATATGTTTTTTGTGTATTTAAGAGTTCAAAAATGTATGTTTGATGGATATACCTTTTTATGCATCATGGCATGGTCTCAGTTTTTAACATTGCAGTTGGGTGACATAATGCCACCCTTAAGGTTTGCTTTTTTGGAATTCAACAGACATTGGAATGAAATGGCTGTTGTATATGTGATTAAAGGCACATTTGTAGCGGTCTCTTAATCATCTTCAGAGCTACCATGTTTGTAGCCTACAGGCAAATATTTTGCTTGCTATATTTGACCATCTTTTCCTGTTTCCAGAGGAACATTTTTCTCATTCTGTCAAGTTCTAGGCAGGGCTACAAGTGTTACTACTTAAATTGTAAGAGGCACTAATGTTTACAATATGAAAGAAAGATTTTTTTCCAACACATGTTAGGAATTAGCTGTAAATGAATAGCTGTAGTACAGCCTGGTTTGTGTATATAAAAAAGTGGGTTCAACTGGTTCAAAGTAAAATATTAACCTGTGAAGTTCTAGAACAGGATACTAGTGTTACAGTCTTACAAGCTTTTGTATCAGTGCCACCACAGCAAATTGACGAAGAATTCTTAAAGCAGTGCTTTTGTTTTCATAAGAACTCTTAAAGGCAGGTTGTCCGATTTCTCATAGCCGTTGTTGATGTTGAAATCATCAAAACTGACACAACCCTACTCCCATCTGTCGCTTTCGTCAGTTATCGGCTCGACTAATGTTCATCCTGTGCACTGTGCTCCTTACTGCTGATTGGCTACAAGGTTGTTTGGTACTTGGCCTGACTTTTTCTAATCAAGCGTAATTCGGAAATCGGACACCTTGCCTTTAAGTGAAAGATAAATAACAGCAACTTAAAATAATAGGGACACATGCTGTATACAGCTTTGGAAATAATAAAAAAATGCCTTTCATTTCTGCATGTATTACTGGCATTTTATTCCAGTGTCTATTGAATTCTGATAAAAGCAAATTTTAGGAACGAAATAAACCCCCCAACACAATGTAAAAAACTGGGAGCATTCCAAGACACACAAAAGCCGAAATCTGTCTTATTCCATGAAATGTTAATTTTGGAACCTTTAAATACATGTAAAACGTTTTATGATATGAGCTTGTTATTTATGTTATAATAACCATGTTAAATAATGTGTTCTTTATACTTATTATAACCAATTTGTCCAGTTTTCATTTTCTGTAAATATATGTTTTGGGGGGATGTTGAGAAAAATATACTTCCCATAATAATAAATGAACAAATTTATTCAGAAATACTGAAAATAATTTTCCAGTCCCCTAACATTTTCAAAAGCTGTATATTTGAGGTGCTGAACCAAAGAATTCCAAAGCCAAACTGCAAGACAGGAAGAGGAAAAGAGCGACACCGATCACAGTACAAAACAGAGACTTAAAACTGCTTGTCAAGCTAGTGAACTTAGCCAAAGCAGAAGTCATGAAAAACACAGGAAGTGAAAGATCATGTGAAATTTCTGCCAATGTTTTGTCAACATCAGGCATCAGCACACTCAAATATTTACATCATGTTCGAAGAACTGCATTCCACAGAACACGTAAAGATATTTCATAACTGGTTAAGCAAACTCAATAAAGTCTGCATGTGAATGCTTTTGTTTAACTAATAGGTGTGTGGACACGTGATCTCTACAAAACCCCTGAAGGTGTCCTGCCGTAGCATCAAGAACTTAGCAGCAGATCCTTCAGGTCTTGTAGGTTGTATGTTGGCCCCATTGAGGATCAAACTTTTTGGTCCACCACATCCCAAGGATATTCAACGGAGATCTAGGGACTTTTGAGACCATAAATGTACATACCCAAGGTTTCCCAGCGGACATTTGCCCACATATTATTCTCTTACCTTGGTGTGGCATAGTAATGGTTTCATTGGGATTGTTGGAGCCCAAATTGAATATGACCACAGCAGATGCATTTAGGCTGGCTGCATGTCTTATCTTCTCTCTGTATGTACAGTTTCCTCCTGCTATCAGTGCTATCCATAGACTGTTGGGATGGGGCAGTGGGAATTTTGTGTTGCTGTCACACACCTGTCTGTCCTGCAGTAAAGAAGGCATGAGTACAAATCCCCGAGCATCTTTTTTAGGGGAGTGTTCCCCGTATCTCCCGCATTCAGTTTTCTCTGTTCTGACTTGAGATGTTACTGGGTCCAAGTAAGTGATGATGACAAACGCAGTGTACCATTCCTCTTTCTCGGCCACTGTGAAGTCCAAACACAACAACTGCACAAAACAAAACGACAGCAGCCATATAGACAAGGCAAGACTTCGGCAAGCTTGCGTTAAGGACATTGTCATGTATTCTTAAATGGTCCCCAACAACAGTTTTTCACGAGCTGTGAGATGTATTTCTCCATACTGTCATTTAATATACTGATCCATAAAAAAAGTGACGATCTTTGAGTAGCGCATTAATATAAAAGTCCACCATAGAAACATGTCCACGTTTAAGTCTGTCTTCATTTTAAAGTGGCTTATAGATGCAGTCAAGCATCCCGTCTTCACCCATCATCATTTGCGGTTCTTGTGACGGTGCTACCCACAAAGTTGCCAGTTATTGCGACAGTTACGTTGGAGAAAATATAAAGCCGTGTATTTCTAGATAAAACTATATACTTAAAGCGTAGTAGCAGTAGTATTGGTAATAATAATAATAATAATAATAATAATAATAATAATGAAGAGTTAGTGGGGACAGACACCGATCTCAAGTATTTGATATAACGAAACATTATTGTCCCACACACACACAAAAAATTCAAACTTAAAAACAAAAATCAGTAATTGTAATCTGTAACTAAAATGTAATTGTACATAGCATATGAGGTGTCAGCACATGAAAATAAGTAATATACCTACCAACATGCTAACTGTCAACGACCGAAAGGAAATAAAGTCCTAAACGTGTTTTGGTTGTTACCTGGCAACCCGTTCTGACTCCAACAGCAAAGTACCGTGTGTAGCCCTCTTATCTGACAGGCGGGACTACATTTCATTTATTTTTCCGTACATAACCTGTCAAATATTAAAATAATATTGCCTTAGACATATAATCCGATATAGTCACATATACAGTATAAACAAACCAAAACACACACAAAAACCAGCTTCCAAATGCGAGAGGAACTAATGAAAGCGCTGGAAAGTTTTCGTACGTTCCGTTTTACTGTTGCACACACCCTGTGATCAGCACAGTTCTAAGCTGACTGTTTCCTGACCGATTTAGCGTTTTTTTTGGTATGTTTGGCATGATAGAATCGATCGATTATGTTGTTTAGCTCTGCACTGAACTTTAATGCGTTTGTAAAAGTAATTGTTAACTGATGTGTCTCTTAAAATCATTTATTTAGAGGTCAATTCATTCACGTGCGCTCTGTGGGATAACACATCAGTAGCATATCCGGACAGTAAAGCAGTGTCACCGCAGTTTAATTCGCGATTCTTTTTTGTGATATTGAAGGTGAGAGATGCCGAAAAAGAAGACTGGGGCTCGTAAGAAGGCTGAAAGCCGAAAGGAGCGAGAGAAACAGATCCGAGCCAACAAAGATAATGTTGATGTGGCTAAACACCCGTGCAACTTTGCCATGGTAAGCATGTTTTTTCTAGGCGTTTATGTTACAGATTACAAAATACTATTCACATTAACTGTATTTTTACAATGTGAACGTGTACAAAAGTAAAGGAATAGTTTCCCCTACATACACAATCTGTCATTATTTGTTTACCCTTATTTCGTATCTTGTAGTGTTTTTCTGTAGTATAATACAAAAATGGACAACCTTTTATTTTTATTACAGGAATGTGATAAATGTCAAAGGTAAACTTCATTATATATAGTTTTTTGTTGCAATTTTTACAGTAATAACAATCAGAGTGGAAGGAATAAACACATTTTTATATTTTTTTGTCAGGCGGCAAAAGAACAGAGCATTCTGCTATTTTTGCTCGTTGGTGCAGAAACTTCCCATGTGTGCACAGTGTGGTGAGCCTTACTTTGTTAAACAATGTTATTTGATTGATTATCCTGAACAACTTCACGCTCAGATGTTGACACAACCTGTGGCATTAGTTTAGGGCATGACATTTTGAAAACCAGTGGAAAACTACTTGCATTGATTATGGATAAATTACACATCTCACATTTGAACAGATTTATTCAAAAAATTGCTTTCATTTATACATTTTCTTTCTTCAAAGGCAAAACAAAATGTATGAAGTCTTCAGACTGTGTCGTCAAACATCCTGGCATTCACAGCACCGGAATGGGAATGGTGGTATGCAGAAACAACAACAAGTCTTAAATGCTAGTTCACTTGAACAGCTATTGGACATTTTCTTTCAGTCCATGGACTATAAAACAATTGAGTGAAATGTGAACAAGGACGTGAAGTGTTTTTTTTTAGGATTTTGTGATTTAATGTTTATGCAGTACTGTTTGTGACCATTAGGGGGCCATCTGTGATTTCTGTGAAGCCTGGGTGTGCCATGGCAGGAAATGCCTAAGTACCCATGCCTGCTCCTGCCCCCTTGTAGATGCAGACTGCGTTGAATGCGATCGCAGTGTTTGGGAACATGGTAATGTGCAAACAACAGAGTCTTGTCTATGATGCATGGGAAAATAACTATCAATAACAATTTACCGTTGGTGAAATTATCTGCTTTAATATTGCCGGACAAACAAGTGCAATGCTTGTATAAAAACATGCTTTTTATCCAGGGGGTCGAATTTTCCGTTGCTCTTTTTGCCACAATTTTTTGTGCGAGGACGATCAGTTTGAACACCAGGCGAGCTGTCAAGTGTTGGAGGCTGAGACTTATAAATGTAAATTTTGTCTTTTTTAAATATTGTCATTTTAAGTAAAATTTCTGTGACTTAGTCTTTTAATCCAATTCCAGGCTTATCCTGCAATCGACTTGGTCAGTACTCCTGTTTACGATGCAAGGTTAGGATTTTTTTCTTCTTTTATAACATGTTTGTTTATGTAAATACTTTGTTTGGACAAACGGCACATCTTATTTGCAGGTGTGTTTCTGTGACGATCATGCCCGAAGCAAAGTATTCAAACAAGAGAAAGGCAAGGCTCCACCGTGCCCAAAGTGTGGACATGAAACTCAGGAGACAAAAGATCTGAGCATGTCCAGTGAGTGCCATCTCTTATCTTCCATTAAACATTTGTTTAAATTAAGTATTTATATAAGAGAGAAGCGGGGATGTGTTTTCTTCAGTACACTTGATTGAAATAAAACAAAACCGTGATATGGCCGTGACTTGCTTGCCAGAATACTGCATTGTTTTTCTAATACTGTAGCAGTTTGATCGCTCTCTTTTTCACTGGATAACTTTGCTTGTACATCTTGCAGCTCGAAACCATAAATTTGGTCGTCAAAGTGGCACTGATGAGGATGGAGCATCAGGATACGCCTCGTACTGGAAAAATTTAGAAAGTGGGGCAGGAGACGATGATGAGATCGAGGAGGACTATGACTTTGATGATGAAGAGGAAGACGATGAGGAGGACGATGATGACGAAGAGGAGGAAGATGATGCTGAGGTTGAGAACTCGCTGTCAAATCTCAGCTTGGAAGCCACCTGTGGAAAGACTTCATAGAAATGGAAAAAATATTTTGTTTGAGATTGTTTAGGTTTAGACCCAAAGTGAGTTTAAAAAGTGAGTTTAACGTCGTCAGATCTGCCTATGTGTGTCTACATTTTAAGACATCCTTTTGAAATTCAGATATATCTGAAGTAATATTTTTAAAACTAAGTTTTGTGACATTTTTCATGATTACCTCAACTTGAGATTTCGAGGCTTGGAAACTAATGTCAATGAATAAAACTTCAAGTAAAAATGTATGTGACTTATTTCATTGATCTATTTTCCAAAAGAAAAAACACTGGGGCAGTGTTTTTCAAATGACGTCAGTTTTGGGCGTGGACACGAGTTTGTTGGTATACGATGGTTTTCAATGAAGTGCACATAGAAACAATGCCATGTAGATCTTAACTAAATAGAAATTGTTCAAAAATATTTTACTATAAATAATAATCTTATTAAAAAACGTATGACTACCTTTTACTGTGATATATATTGTATGAATATTTGAAAGTAGTTACACTATTAGTCTATGACGTGATCAGTGGTTTTCAGACGCTGTCTTGTGCTTATGGTCAAATGAACTACGAGTTACTTTCGTCGAGTAGTTTTTCTTCACATGCGTTTGATAATACTCACAATTAAAACGCCCAAAATAAATGATAGACAGAGTGACGAGTGTTCACTCTGCCAAGTTTTCCGCCACATTGTATCAAAGTGAAAGAGATTCAGCCAGTCGGCGGGCTGGGCGTTCTGTTAGCGTGCGTGGATTTCAGTTGCAGCAGATCAGCGGAAGACAAGACGGGTTCAATGAGCGCTCGCGGAGGAATAATGTATAGGAGAATATCTCGCTGGAGTAATAAATAGGATTTGACCCATTTAATGACACACTTCACGGAATTTAACATAACGAAAACATGTGAATTGTATGCAGCTCTCGTGGTTGGCCTATAATCGATCTGGGTTCGATGATTCTTATGACCATCTGCTTCGCAATTATCGTAGGATTTAGGAATAAACCACCAAAACTGAAAACAATGGTACGTGCACTCTTGTAAAGTCAACGCATCGGGGTTAATACATAGGTCAGAGATTGTAACGCACTGCATTGGTCAATGCACCGCAATAGATCCGTGCATTTATGAATTGATTGTGGATTTTCTTCTGTAAGGGGATAAATGCCCATTCGTGAAATATATTCAATTTATTAGCCTAACATATTTTTGCATGTAGCAAAACGTTTTTGACATGTCTTCGTGGTTTGTTAGTCTATAGAAATTTTGACAAAAGAACTGTAAACTAAGGCTAGGTTAGGTTACTAATCTTTATGTAATTGCAGTGCATGCAACAACCTCTCTTCTCAATGTTGCTTTGGCGTATGAGAATGATAAAGTCCCATTTCTGAATGTGTATTTCCTCAGCAGCATTAGTGTGACGCATCATGATTTTATAAATTGCAATTAGCAGAGAGGAAACGTTTTCCTTTGTTCATGTGTCCATTTTGCCGTGTGTTAGTATTAACCACTGGAGCTCCAAAAATAAGTTTTTTTTCAGCAATTGCAACCTTAATTTGTTAAGTCTATTGGTGTACTAGTTGACTATTAGTGAAAGCTTCACTGCAAATATGTATCAGCTTTCAGTTTCGACAGACTGTCTTGTAATCGATTCCAGTAACTGTTTGGCCTTCAAATAATTATTTTCCTCAAACTGGAAAGTTCTGCTTTATTTTGGTCACTGAATGTATTAAAGGCGCGTATGATGTTTTTCAGAGAATTGTGAGATGTGGTTGTAACCCCTGGTGCATTGAAACTCACCTGGAATGCCCTTTGAACTCCGAGGTTTGGAATTCTTTCTTAATTCTAAGGTATATCCGAGAATGACTGCTTATTTCATTTTATTTTATTTTCGTCACATTGCTCTTACTAAAGCAATGTGCATGTAGCCTACTATGGGGTCCCAAAGACAGAACTATAGAAAAAATAGAAGTTCAATTTCGCCTCTATGTTTTGTTGTATGTTTTGTTGTATTGTATTTATTTCTATTTACCAGATAAAGTACAAGCATGAGCAGATGGCATACTTTCGGCCTTAAACATTAACAATAAACATTAAAAAACCGACGTGATTTTGTGCACGCATTTACATGTGACAAAAAAACAACAATTTCTCCTTATCGGCCGTTGTCTTTGTTTGCCTGCCTGCCGTTGCTATGTAGGTAGCAAGTGACACATATGTAATAAAATATTATTCTGCTTTAGCTTAACATTAGCTTGATAAAGTGATCTTAAGAGCTGTGACCTTGGCATGAGGTAATATGAACCTGCTATTATGACAATTTTAAATTCAACATGCCTGAAGCAAACAACATTTCCTGGCATAACCTTCAGTACATTATAAATATGAAGGATTGCATAAAAAACTATTTAGCTATGTTATACAAAATGGTTGTTATGACTTAGGAATTAGGTAATAAGTTTGAAATGTAAAAGCGATATCATAATGACTTGTGATATATTATAACATGATAGTGGTAAAAGCCGGTACACAGTGTTTGTCTATTTAGCCAATATTGCCATTGCAGAGAGTATTTTAGAGTCACATGGGCAAGGGTGTCAGCTGCCTATAGGACATGAGTGGCATGCTACCTACCCAACTCTTCGACAGCATTTAAAGTGGCACACTGACGTTTCTGGATAAATTTAGTCGAATGTTAGTAGGGTAAAGGTTAGGAAGTACGAGTAAAACTCAGACTACTTTACTGCCTGGTCAATAAGACTGCACTCATTGTTGCTTATGGATGCATAATGGAGATAAAGTCTATGGGATCAGAATTGTTTCATTATTCTGTATAAATAAACTACGATTCGCAAATAAATATAGACAATTTCACAAACATTTTTTAAATCCACATATGCACAAAAAGCGAACCATAAATACATGTTAGACGTTCCACAAAAATAAATGGAATTCACAAATAAATACAATGAGATTTGCAAATAAAAAGTATTTACAAATGTATTTTAATTATATTTATTTGTAGATCGCCTTCTTCACATTTGTGGATCGCTTTCTGCACATTTGTGGATCGCTTTCTGTGCATTTGTGAATCGCTGCACGCATTTGTGGATCAGTGCACGCATTTGTGGATTGCTCTCTGTGCATTTGTGGATTTTGAAACATTTCTAACGTCAAATCGTGCGCACAATCCACAAATAGGTGGACTCCGCCCACTATCTACGCAAGCCAATCAGTTAACTTCCACTTTTGTTGTCCAATAGGCCACGTTCTAACTTCAGCCAATCACGTTTTGCTCTGCACTAAGATTCAGGGAGCTAACACGGCGACTAGACGCGGTCTAAAATCTGTGTTATACGAAGAAATGATAATGGCCTCTTCTTTATACTATGTAATGATCGCTTGTGTTCATATACATTGTCCGTATTGTTACATATATGCTGTATTTAAACGTGTATGACTTGATAACAGCGTGCACGGACTGGAGTGGAAAATCCCGGTGACTAGGGAGTGAGGACTGATTTGGTCTGCCAGCCTTTTTATTGTGTTTATGTTCCAAAGGGCTAAATTCAGATTTTTTGCAACTGTCGGTGTACTACCAGTATAACGATGGCAGAATTAACCTGAGGGGAATCATCAGCATTGTGAATTTCTATGTCATTCATAATTCAAAATAAAACGTAATTTCTACAGTCATCTCGGTTTATCCCATTCCTGAATTATCTCTGCTGCTATCGCTACACTGTTCTGTTTACTAACTAACTCTTTGCCATGACAAAACCATATGATACCTGTTATATACATTAACAATAGCAAGCGTAGTCTTTAGTGGCAGCAGCGTAAGTAGGCTATATTGCAAGATTATCATGTGGGACAAGTCTATCCACAATTCCCCACATAGAAATACTATAGTAGTATAATACATTTACTAAACAGCTCACATAAAGTGACAAGACACAGGTAACAAAATAATAAAATGAATATGTAATAGACAATACACATATGAAAAAAAACAATACATGTCAAAAGAGAACCGGATGCCATATTTTATGCATGTGCCATATATACAAGTTATTAGGTGCTATAAAAATTGTGTAAGGCAATGGGATAGCTATATTATATATTAAATCAGTAACATATGTATAATAAATAAATATAAGTGTGAGTGAGTAGTTTAGTATTGCGCATATGTATTGCACAGTGAACATTTAACTGTTCAACTGTTCATGGGGTAGATGGCCGGAGGAAAGAAACTTGTCCTATGTTTGGCTGTTTTGGTGCTCGGTGCTCTGCAGCGCTGACCAGACAGCAGCAGTTCAAAGAGATAGTGTGCTGGGTGTGAGGGGTCCAGAGAGTTTTGTGAGCCATTTTACTCGCTCACTCTGGATGAGTAAAGTTCTTGCAGTGATAGCGGTAGTAGTCTACCAGTGATTCGCTCAGAAGTCCGAAATATCCGCTTTAGTATTCGGAGTTTGTATGTGTCTCGAGCATGTTCACTGAAATTGAGAGAAAGTTATGTCGCCTCTAAATGCAGCAAGTTTTAAATGACTTCATCGATCAACACAAAATTACAATGCTAGAGCACTTCAATAAACTTGAACGTTTAGCAATCTTTAAAAGTACGTCTCTTGATGTACACGAAGCGGAAGAGCCATTTTTTTGTTAACAGACTGATTCGAGCCTACCTGAGCATGCTTGTTTTTTCTCAAGAAAATCAAGTAAAACAAAATAATTACCTTTTAATTGCAGGTAACTGGCATTGTAAACCAATATCAACCGATCCCGTCATCCCGGGACACCTTCCGCATATTTTCGGGGATCTCTGTATGAAAATTGCTTTACTGAAATGCCCAGTAATGTCCAGTGCCTTTTGTGCGTTTGTATGGAGAACTCATTCATTTGTACAATTGGCTTCAATTCATTTTTATTTAGCAGTTTCATATTTTGCTTCATACTTTTTTCATCGAAGAAAAAGTTGTGTTGCCTCCCTTGCATTCTTAATGCCCCCGTTGTGCTTTTATTTGCCATTAAATAATGGAAATAAACAGTATTTTAAAGCTGTCCTATATGTCATTTAAAAGGCAGCAATATATACATAATTATAACCCAACAATAATAATTTATTTAGCACCAGGTAAAATGGAGACGTTTATCGTTTAACACGCTACTGAGAGCACTGCCAGATCCATTATCATTATCTACAGTAAATTGATTATCTGCAGTTGTAGCCTATACCAATATTTACTATGGTAAGGTTCGAAAACACAAATTGTATAGGTTAACATCATTTACTTTTGGGGTTGAATTTAAGAATATATTGTGTGCACAAGATCATAGTAAAATAATCGACATCCTTTGTCATGGCAGAGAGTTAGACAGTAAACAGAACAGTGTAGCGATAGCAGCAGAGATCATTCAGGAATGGGATAAACCGAAATGACTGTATAAATTAGGTTTTATTTTGAATTATGAATGACATAGAAATTCAAAATGCTGATGATTTCCCCCACATTAATTCTGCAATTGGTAGTAGCCTATACCGACAGCAGCATTGCGCATTGCAAACTCTGCGAAACTTGACAGGAGGAACGCGCCGAGTGTTTGGATCGAAATAGCTGCTTAACCATGCAGTAATACATCATATTTGATCGAATGACAAAATCGGAATTTAGCACTTTGGTCCATAAACACAATAAAAAGGCTGGCAGACCAAATCAGTCCTGACTCCCTAGTCACCGGGATTTTCCACTCCAGTCCGTACACGCTGTTATCAAGTCATACACGTTTAAATACAGCATATATGTAACAATACGGACAATGTATATGAACACAAGCGATCATTACATAGTATAAAGAAGAGGCCATTATCATTTTTTAGTATAACACAGATTTTAGACCGCCACTAGTCGCCATGTTAGCTCCCTGAATCTTAGTGCAGAGCAAAACGTGATTGGCTGAAGTTAGAACGTGGCCTATTGGACAACAAAAGCGGAAGTTAACCGATTGGCTTGCGTAGATAGTGGGCGGAGTCCACCTATTTGTGGATTGTGCGCACGATTTGACGTTAGGAATGTTTCAAAATCCAGAAATGCACAGAGAGCAATCCACAAATGCGTGCACTGATCCACAAATGCGTGCAGCGATTCACAAATGCGTGCAGCGATTCACAAATGCACAGAAAGCGATCCACAAATGCGCAGAAAGCGATCCACAAATGTGAAGAAAGCGATCCACAAATGTGAAGAAAGCGATCCAAAATATATATCAATAAAATACATTTGTAAATATTTTTTATTTGCAAATGTCGTTGCATTTATTTGTGAATTCCATTTATTTTTGTGGAACGTCTAACATATATTTATGGTTCGCTTTTTGTGCATTTGTGGATTTAAAAATTGTTTGTGAAACTCTCTGTATTTATTTGCGAATCGTAGTTTATTTATTCAGAATAATGAAACAAATCTGACCCCATAAAAGTCAGTATAAGTGGTTGCGGTTGCAGGATTAGTGAAGCATGATAGAGTGACTGCTGTAGTGGAACATTATTATAGAGATGCTTTCTGTGAGCCAAGGATATATTGCTATTAAGTGAAGCTCACAAAACACGTTGAGGTCCATTCCGTGGCAAGTGATGTCTTAAAAAGTGACTAAAGTTCACCCAAAAACGAACATTCTGTCATCCTTTGCTCACACTCACGTTGTTCCAAATCAGTATAAATGTCTTTGTTCTGCTAAACACAAAGAAAAATATTTGGAAGAATGTCAGCAACTGACAATTCTGTGGTTTCATCTATTAAAAAAATTTGTTCTGTTGATCATAAAAGAAAAGAAGATATTTTGAAGAATTTAGGAAAGTAAACAGTTCTGGGGCACCTTTGGCAACCATTTAAATTTTTCCACTAGTCAAAGTAGAACAATCAAATGTTTGCAGAAATTGAAAATATATTGCTGGAACTGCTTGCCATGCATCTCTGCACAGTGATTTCTGAGTTCCTGTAATGAGTTTTCTTTCATAATAATAGTAGAAATTCTTAAAATGGAGATTAAGCACTTTTTACAGGACAGTGGGTAAATAGTTCGCTCAAGTATGTTTTGTCATAATTTGTCAAAATGTCTTGTTGAAACCACAGAAAGTTGTGGCAGAAAATACACTCTGTGCCAAAACGGCATCAGATTTATGTCAAAATACATATTGGCTATTTCAGACTGCAGTGTGAAACAGAAATGTATACAAGCTTTGCCATAAAGGTGTTTTTAAATCATTTTTTCTGTAAAGAATTGTTTATTTGGGTAGTACAAGTGAGTCCACGACTTGTACAGTTCTTTAAAGTGATAGTTCTCCCAAAAATTATAATTCTGTCATCATTTACTCACCCTCTTGTCATTTCAAACCTGTATGTATTTTTCTTGAGAACACAAATAAAGATTATTTGTTTGTTTTCTCTGTTTTTGTGTTTAGCTGTCTAAGTGCCCTGATGCCTGTGGCTGACAGTCATAAAATACAGGCTCTGATAGACCTCAAGAATGCTCTAAACCAGACAAGAGCTGCATTTGAAGTAAGTCACTAATGGCTTCTGTGTGATTTAAATGCAAAGCGTGTTATTTGTATGCCATGAGGGCCACTTTATGGATTTTAAAAAGTAAGGACCCTTTGTTAAACCTTTTTCCTCAATTGGAAGAAGCAAGCATTGCAAATGACTTTTGTAAATGAAATATGTTCAATTGCATTCTATTTAACCATTTTACATAGCTACATAATTACAATGTCTTAATATATAAATTCTGTGTAGTACTTAATGTAGTATTGTTTTGTTCCCCCCAGAGGTCTGATGCCAGCTTGTATGCACCAAATATTGAAAGTATCAATGTAAGTGTAACTCTCTTACACTAACCATTAGCATAACATATAATCTGATCTGTGTATAAATGAATCCAGTACTAATGTACCCTACTTTTTTTCAGAAATGTACAAATAAGTTTTTCGACTGCTATTTGTTGGAGATGAACGTTGTTTTGCATGAGGAAGAGGTCACAGGTGTAAACATGGAAAAAGTGGAGGCAACTTTTGAGGAATATAAAGAACGTGTAAGTGAAAGCACCACAGCAGTGAGCGTGTAATAAAAGAGAGTGTTCTGACTTTAAATTTGGTTGTGTTTTTTTCCACTGACTGTCTAGAACTGCTCATCCATACATCCATGTGAAGCAGAAGAGCTCACAAACTCTGTTGTGTTTTATGAAAGGATGAAAACTCTTCTTGAAAAATTGACTGTTCTTTGCCAGGATAAACCTAGTGAATCTTCGTGTGATTAGAAGGATTCTTCATGTCAAATAAGCTTATTTATCTTCTATTATATAAATTATACTAACAACTTTTTTATCCATATTTATATGTAACACTTCCCAAACCTATCTCAGGCTAAAGAGTGTCATTTTGTAAAGGTTGTAATAATTATATATTTTTGTAACAAATTAATGTCTGATTGTAAATATTTCTGACCGTACAGAATTTATGTTGAAACAATATGAAATACTGTTTAAAGTTCTTTGTACAGATGGGAGCAGAAGGTGCTATTATATATACATATAATGCTGTTTTTATACAGTCTTGTTACATTAAACATATTTAACAAAGCAAATGGAGTCTTTTGTTGAATGTTAGGTTAGCATAACTTTCATTAATCACAAAACCAAAAATAAAAATCTACCACATTGCACCTTTCTACAGTTCATAATGCACATGTCAATAGGCGTGTTTATTTTAAGAGCTTTGGCATCTTTGGGCATCAGGAGGAAGTGTGGATATTATTTTGCTTTCCCTTAGGAAGTTCTCAGGGAATTCCTCTGTGACGTAAACCCTCATAAATAAAAAATGTTTCATATTGTGCACAGTTTGCAGATGACATTTCCTCAAGTAACATTCTGACTTCTTGACCAATAGTTACTTGATCTTGAGGTGGTCTGGGGCCTCATTTATAAAACACGCCCACGGACAGAATTGATCGTAAAGTGTGCACACGCAAAAATCCACTGCAACGTTGAAATTGATAAAAAATGGCATGTGACTTGATAAGTGCTTAGCGCCACGTCAGGGTCTGAGTGAATAATAATTCATTCCGGCTGCTTGTATAAGATTTGGACGTTGACATTTACACAACCTATATCAAAGACATTTATTATACATCATTAAAGGGGGGGGGGGGGGGGGTCTGAAACTGTCCACCTGCGCGCAATTTCACGATCATTTGCGATTGGTAAATTTCCCATCTGATAAGAGAGCCATAGGCTTCACGTGTTTTCTGTGCGTACGTTCGTTCTATGATCACACGTACGCACTTTGAGAAATGATCGTAAAATCACATTAAGGACAGTTTCTGCGCAACATTAGGCCCCCGGGGCCTCATTTATCAACAGTGCGTAGACGGTTCCTACGCACACCGGTGAGTTGTTGTTGATAAATCCCACGTTTGCTCGTTGACGATCATGTTCATTTGCGTTCGGAAACGCCCTCAATGAATCATATTTGGTGACGAAACCTCCCTTTATAAAACACGTGAATGTACTCTGTGCTCATACTAAACAGATCACATCAGAGTTTGCGCAATGCATGGTTTGCTCAATTATATTTTTATTGTTCATTTCAAAATGATTTATAGGAGATTAATTTTGCATAAATTTAAATGTTCAGAAAATTACGCGAGAATTCGCAATGTTATTATTATTTGGGAAAGGGATGTAGTAATAGAAAAGCAATAAGATGTTTAGATGTTTTATTAATATAATTTGATAATAATTATAAATATGCAAACTTCTTTCTTTTTTTTCAATTTGTTTGAATGTATTTTCTTTCTTTTTTATATATTGTTCTATTAAGTGTGTCTTTTACATTGTGCTTTCAATAAAAGGTCTGCCAAATCATCCAGCAAAGTGACATAGGCCATCACACTGCTGCTACATTTCAAATTTGTATTCAGATTTCCCATCTGTCTTTTGTAGCGTCCCAATTATACAAATGTCTAACTTGAACTATGAATTAACTAATTGAGTGTTTGCAAATAAAGGACACAGGACATCAGTGGCACTTCCTTTTTGTAGTATCACTGCACTACATTTTCTGCGTAAGGATGCTCAGGTGTTTTCTCGTATTTACACAAGTACAAGAACAAGTTGGAAGATCCCACACTTGGCGTTAAACTGTTCTCACAGTCCCTGGTCTTTAGGATATTCCCCCAGGATCAGTAGCAGTATGAAAGCAAGTGTGAACACAAACCAGAACAGACACATATTGGTTACAAGCAGAGTTTCTATGACAGCTGACCCAAAATAAATGTTGTTATTATGTTTCAAGTTTAGTTTGGAGTTAGTTAGTAGGATCTTTCAAAATTGCTTATGAAGGAACAACTTTCTTGTCCAAAACCTGCCCCTAACAGATCTTTACACACACAGTATACCACAACAAAGATACTACAGTAGTTCCCGATGTATCAGAAGTGTTATGATTAAAACAGGGACAGCAAAGAACAGTTGACAAAGGCATTTGATGAGCAAACAGATATAATAAAGAAATGAAAACAACTCAACAATTTGAGTAAGAAGAGTAAATAGCAAAGCCTTGAAGGTTTAGACGACTTCACCCTCAATCTACTTCGTCATCAACACCTGTTTAGCTGTTTTGATGGCCTGTCATGCAAATATGTGGATTATTTGTTTTCCTTGGGCACACACAGTTGATACACATGTTGTTATTGTTTTAGGAATGTACAGTTGACTCTTTCTACAATACGTCCTGTTCTGACTGGTGACAGATGAGCACAGACATTTAGATAAACACTTAGCCGTAGAAAACACATTAAACGTAATAGAAAAAGGATCAGCTTGGTTTGGATTCAATATTTGTTATTATGAATGTGGATTGCCTTTACCATGATAGGCATCCTACTGGACAACAATACAGAAAAAAACACAAGACAACAAATGTACAAAACAAACCGCAAAGTCCATAGCAGATTTTAAGAAATAAAATATTTCTTACAAGATGCTAATATATAGAGCACACAGTGTGTAAACAAAATTTACATTTCGTGCAAATGTGCATAATGTTAAATTTACAATCCTTTTAAAATAAGTAATATTCTTCATCGTCCTAACAAACTTAGATGATATTGTGCAATTGCTGTATATACCAAAACAGTTATGACAATAAAATATATAAAAAACATCTTAAAAACAACAGGTTTTGACACTCAAACATATACAGAGAGGTGATAATGGAGGGGGATATATCAAACAATTACAGAGAGATGCCTGACCTTCCCTTTTTAATAAAACATAAAAAATTATATATCTAAAGTTAACATGGTATTTTTTAATCATGTAAAATAATTCCGTGCATTGGCTTAACAATCTAAAATTTAACATTTTAATTTCTGGTGGCTGGTTTAGCATCTATAAATGCATACACACACATACATACAGAAGTCTAAGACCATTTGTGTGATATTTTGCTATTTTGTGTTTTTCTCATGTATTTCATTTAACAAATGATATTATCAGCATAGCAATCAGAAATAATTATGGGGCATTTTTTCATATCCTTTCCAGGTTGAAATGTAACATTTCAAAAGTCTGAGACCCACATTGTTAAAGTGGTCTCAGACTTTTGGACCCCGCTGCACATGTGGTAACCGATAAATAATCTTGAGTCTCTCCTGGATATGTTTCAAGAATCCACTTTGCCATACGTTCCTTCTGGTGGCCGGTAGCATTTTGGAAACGCCATCAGTTGTATCATGTTGAAAGCATATTTTCTGCACTTTATATTCTTTTGCACATTCTCAATCCGGCATCCTTCTCTGATGATGGAAGATGGAGAAAGAAAAACAGGGGTGATGATGAAAAGGCATGCCTGTGATGTTTATGCCAACACGTTATGCAAAGCATGTGGAAACTAAATAAAATGGCACATCATGAATCAAATGCAAATGGAAAAATGTTAATTCTTAATGTCATAACAAACAAATGAAACAGCTGGTTTTTCACATGCTTTCCAAGAATACCCATGCATTTATCTTGGCTTTGGTGGAAAGGAAACATTTGCGTTTATCAAATAACAGGACTTCAGTGGAACACATGTTTAATCTAACTCCTTACAAAGACATGCACCACCACAGTACATTAAACCCATGAGCAACATTCTAAACGTTCTTCAGCTTGACCTTTAGTGTTCCACAAAAAATACATTGTGAGCAAAACATGAAGGAAACTGAACTGAGGTTTGTGTGCCAAAAGTGAAATAGCTAAAACCTGTTAGTTATTAGCAGATAACCACATCACTCACAAACGTTTGTTTGTCAAGACTGCAGTTGTGAGACCCAAGAGAAACACTCAGAGCAACCAAGCAAGAAAGTTAGACAGATCTTAGGTGTGACATAATCGGCAGTTTATTGGTATTTTGCAAGCAAAAAAACAACGCTTAAAATGAGCCAGACCACCAGCAGGTGGGAGCTGACCAGCAGAAGGGCGATGGGATAGAAGTGTCGAGACGCCGGCTTGTTAATAGCTATCGAGCCTGTCTCAGGGTCGTCCCATTGGGCTACATCTCCCTGGGCCAACCGACCGCTGACTCAGACCCAAATGAGAGAGAAAAAGCACAGACAAACATCAAAAGTTAGTAAAATAGTTTGTCAAGACATTAGTTTAGAAGAACACTAGTTTAAAGGACACACGTACACACTGAACAGAAATGGGTCTGTGAATGCCCAGCAAACACCTAATGTATTAAAGGATAAAGAATGAATGGAATTCAAAGAACAGGAAAGATGTGAAGATAGTTGTAATGCAGGTCAACGGATAATCCAGGTGTGGGTTCTAGCAAGAACTCTCATTAACCCTTCAATTATTTTGTTAGGAAATCTATAAGTTTATTCAAGAAGTTAATCACAGAATGTTAACAGATGTGGAAAATAAATTGTATTATTTCCGTGACAACGGCAACCTTTTATTTACATTGAGAGTTACTTAATAAGTTAAAACAGTAAGATAAGGTTAATCTTCCACCTGCTTCTGGATTCCAAAAGCGGCAAACATTATTTTTCTAAGGCGTTCTTTTGAAAAGAAATGAAAAGGTGTTTGTTACAATAAGTTGCTTTATCTTCCTCGTAAAAAAATCTTCACAATTGAGCTGACGTCACGCGTTGACACAGATCCAAATTTAGCACCACGTGCGTCAGATAAAATTTCTGAACTGCGTTGGTTTTAAACTCAACTAAACCGGTTCAGCTATGTGAAATCAAACCCTGACATCAACAGCCTTCCCTTCTCCAACAATAACAAATTGACAGGTCATGAAGTGAAGCCTCTTTTAAACCAAAATCATTTGATGTTTACTACAATCACATCACATTTAATTTCACATTAAAGTTGCAAGAATAGGGTCTATTTTGATCACAACACCAAATGAGGGTGAATTTGCTCAATTATCATGAACGTATGTCTATTGAAAAGACGATAATTATATTTTTTTGCTTTATTGTAAATATGTTATGTTTTATCATATTTAAAACGTATTATCGTATTTGGTTTTGACAAAAGTTTTCAAATCCCTGCCTTTATCTCTAGAACAAAGAATTTGAGCGCACACAAAGCCTGCTGTGACAAGCACGAAAAATAATGTATAAAAAGTAGGTCAATGATCAGATTTCCCAAAAGTATTTAATTATACCTTGATATGGTTTCAAGACCCATTTGAGTTAACTATTTGGCGTTGGATTGAACGAATGTGAAAGAGCAATGCTATTCAGTGTGATGTGGGAAATAGTGTTATAAACAATTATTTATTAATGATATTAATGTATAGTTACATAATTGAAATCAATTATATTACTTAAACAATTACATAAATTAAGTTCATAGAAAGGGAGTGTATTAATTGAGTAATTATGAAAACAATGTGGTTATGAAGGCTTACTTTGAGCTCCGATTGGCCGGTCAGATGTTGGCAAAAAAAAAGCAATTACTTCCATAATCTGTTAATCTCTATGGGACATAATTCCACGGAATACTTTCCATTTAACAGGATATTGGTTACTCAAATGCCATAGAACTGTGTCATCTATTTGTTAGGACCCCCAACCGATTTCTTTGAATTGAGTAACTGAAAAAAGTAATCGAAGCCAAGGACTTTAAATTCACCAACACTTGTCAACATTTTGGCATCCTCACCCAATAAATTCCAGCACACTTGTAAACTTTTAATTACATCCTGTGATGTACATACCGATATTGCATACACGTATGCTTTGTGCCACCCTGAGCAGGTAGGCTTCCCAGTTTAGGGCTTTGTGTACACACACATCTAGTTTTTCTAGCCACAGTTAAGTCGAATTGGAAAGATTTTAGCAAAACTCATCTGCACAGTCTGGAATAAGGTTGTACGGGAGTGTAGTGGGATGTCACCAACTATGTTGGCTCTTAATTCTGGAACTTGTCACAGTTAATTGTCAACTTCCTTTACAACAGTGCAAAGCCCACAGAGATCAACTTTTCTTAAAAGCTAATCCTCCAACACTTCTTAACAAAAGCATCTTCATCTACTTAATCACCATTATCATCTACTCAGAAGTGTCAGGGTTCCTGTATAGTGTGTCTTTGTTTTCTCTTGTTGAGCACATGTTATGGGTTACAGCCTGTCATGTGCTTTCCTGTAAATTTGGAGTAACTCCGCCTCCTCGTTAGCCTGTTGTCTCCTCATTATTGTTTCAGTCTTCTCACCTGTGGTAATCAGTGTCTTATCTCTTTTCTCTCCTATCTCGTTTTCTTTATGACTCTCACCTGGTTTACTCCTTGTCTTCTCTCTCACCTCATGTTTCTAGTTTGGGTTTTTATTTCCTTCCCTTTAAATTCCTTTCATTTGTCAGATTGTTGTATATTACCAGTGTGTGATACCCTGTGTTTGTTACAGTCGTTTCTTGACCGATCCTAGTCCTGTTTGTATATTATTACCCCACTTCGTAGTCCCCAGTAGTGATGGCAAAATTAAGCCTCCTGAACCACTGAGACTTCGCAGTCTATTGGTTCATCAAAATGTTCATTACTCGAAGCTTCATTCAGCATTGCTCATTAGTGACACCTAACTGTTAGGCAAAGAAACAGCAGACAAATCAATCAATTATGAGCCAGTGACCACAGAAGACAATTGTCCATTGCTTAGGTGTCAAATAAAATGTGTTTTTCTCTGTGTAACTTGTGCATTCTTTCTTTCTTTCTTTCTTTCTTTCTTTATAAAGAATATATATATATTTTTTAATAAAACGTAATTATTTAAAACGTTAATTATATACAATTATATAAAACTGCTAACAATTTTGTCTAGCATTTTAAATGAGTTCAACAATTATATTTTATAATTAGATAATTAGATTTTAATTCATCACAGCTTTATTATGTCATGTACACTTCCGTGCTAAACCCTCCGAGAGTTGTCTTTACAGAACTGTATTTACTTTGAAGAATTCATTCCATTGACTTCCATATATCTATGCCAGCAAATGCAATGGACTGGAAATGCAAACTTCAGCAAAACATTTTTTGCATTTTGATGCATTCCAGAGGTCAAGTTTGGTGAGCTCGGATCTGTGAATTGATATAACATGATGATGAACAGAAGATCGACATACCACAGCGTGACCTTTCAGTTGGAGGAAATGTTAATATTGCTAATAAAATTGCTAATCTAATTTAATACGATACAGCTTTGAAATAACGATGATGAGTTTGATATATGATGGGACAAAACAGAAGTGTGTAAAGAAGAAGAGCAAGTGGATCAGGCCTGAAAACTCGCTCACCTCCGCATGCAGTCCAGAGCTCGCACAAAGTAGTCTTTATTGAGCTGATGCTCGTCCCTCAGTATTGAGCACTGCTCCAGCGTTACTGACATGGACGTCCTGTCTTTGGCACTTTTACAGCTGGTGAAGCGGATTCCATTCAGTCGGCGACAGATCTGAGGAGCCAGATGACATTTCATTGGCAATTTATTACTATGACATTGATTTCAGATTATTGATTTTTGTATGATTCTTCTGTCTTGAGTACAGTAGCTTTTAGACAGGGACAATAATAAGAATGTTTAAACTCCAATACCATTAGATGCTTAAAAAGGATTTTCTTTCCAGTTTATATTGTATCTCGCAGAAGGGAGTACACCCCTCACATTTTTTTAAATATTTTATTATATCTTTTTATGCGACAACACTGAAGAAATGACACTTGTACACAATGCCAAGTAGTAAGTGTACAGCATGTATAACAGTTCAAATTTGCTGTCCCCTCAAAATAACTCGACTCCATTAATGTCTAAACCGCTGGCAACAAAACGTACAAAGAGAGTACGCCCCTAAGTGAAATTGTCCAAGCTGGGGCCAAAGTGTCAAAATTTTATGTGGTCACAATTATTTTCCTGCACTGCCTTAACCCTGGCATGAATTTAACCAGAGCTTCACAGGTTGACACTGGAGTCCTCTTCCACTCCTCCAGGATGACATCACGGAGCCGGTGGTTGTTAGAGACCTTGCGCTCCTACACTCTGTAGGGTTAAGGTCTGGAGACATACTCGGCCACTCCATCACCTTAACCCTCAGCTTATGTTCTCTGTTTGACTTTTAGTGTGCGTAATAAATCGTACACTTCCCGGACAGATTCCATGACCTCAGAGCAAACCTTACCATTCCTGCCAGCCACAGAATCTCCACATTCTTCCTCTTCTTAGTTACAACATTCTGGCCAAGGGTGTCGAGAAGTTCTTTAATGTCGGTCTGTGTCTGAAAACAGGGCAAGCCTTTAGAAAGGAAGAGACCGGGAACAAAAAAAGAAGATTTGAGATATCACGCATGAATGAGTTTAAAGAGGGCCTGTTTGTCTTTGAATCGACAGGCACTGACTGGGGTGAGATTAAAAAGTCTAGCGACATGTCCTCCAGTTGTTCTTGAGATACGGAGATTAATGGAAATAGGACAAGAAGTGACATGCTATGATGCATCTTGGCATCCGTCTGCTGGGAGCGCTCATAAGCTGAAGCTGTCACGCTTTGTCAGGAAGATCGACATATCATAGAGCAATAAGTACCTGCCCTTATTTTCTTAAACTGTAAAACTGAGGTCAAACTCTGTAGAAATGCACTGATGTAGGTGATATGTGATATGTTTCATGTTTTGAGCAGTTCTTAGTTTTAACAGACAGATTCAGTGAAGACCCACAGATATGATAAATTAATGTTTAAGTAATTTTATGTTTTTGATATAAATAAAAATATACAATACTGAAATGAAACTATTCCTTATTTAATTTATAAATATAACCTTTTTTTATTTTTATAGGCCTAGTGCTCCCCCTGTACATAGGATTGAAGAATTTTTATTTTGTAAACTTATTCCAAAATTTACATTTTGTATAATTCAACAATAAACTTACATTCTGATGGTACCGTGTTGGTTAAGGATTTATAATAGCCTTCAAGAGTCTCAAAGTTCTTCTGGTTTATTCTCTCTTGTAAAGATATGTCACCGAATCTGTGAGGGAGACAGAGAGGGTATCAGCTCAGACACGCTAGAACCCACATCACTGATGTATTATGATTTATTGAACACTTGATTCACTGGCTTGTAACTCAATAGGTGTTGAAGGATAGTGATTCGTTCGTATCAGTGAGATCTCTAACCTCTCGGCGAAGGTCTGCTGCTCGTTTATGCCCACATTGAAGAGCACAGGAAGCACACGCAGCGGCTTGCCCTCTCGGAGCTCCTCGGGTAACGTTTGGAAGGCATGATGTGGGAGTGGCACCTCAAGAGTGTAACGGTCTCTGGAAGGAAAAGAGGTCACATTAAAGAAGTCCATTAAGCACTTGTGTCAAAATGGAAGTATGCGAATGAGGTGTTCAGTTTTTGAACAATATGTGTTGATTAATAAACGCTAACTCTTTTAGAGCAGACATGTATCATCTAGATCACGGTCTCTCTCACCGTCTACCGCTGACGGTTGGCTGCAGGCTGTCCGCTTCTTCAGACGTCGCCTCTGTGATTTTGAAGGTCACTCTGTGCAGGTCCGATATTCCCACCTCCATATCCTCTAACATTCCTATTTCTTCGCCTGGGTGAGAAAAGTCCATAAAAGTCAAACAACATGTTTATATTGAACATATAATATGAAAATTTTACAAAGGCACTATGTTACTCTTTTCACATCGTTGTTTGACACATTAATCTGCTCTTACTATGCATTCCAAAACCATAACAACAAGATCTTAATGATTGATCGGAGTGCTGAATTCCTCACATAAAACTATGAACAACATCCTCGAGCACTCAACGTTAATACAAAAAAATCACTTGAATCCCAAAGGTCATAATTTGTATTCAGCTGTATTCCATCTGTTTCAAAGCATGTCCAAGCAGATGATTGAAATCGACACGGAACAGAGCAAAGTACAGTGTGTGCTTCTGAGAGTAATGTTATGTTTATTTCAAAGTTTGGTTACCATGGTGGGACACAGCATCATCATGACCGCGCAGTGCACTTACAATGTAAAACATGAGGAGAAGATGAACGCTATTATAAGTGAAAGTGATACATACACTACCAGTTAAAAGTTTTAGAATACTTGAGTGGAATGTTTCCCATCATCTTAAAATACTTTTGATATAAAGGTGTATGCTTAAATGTCTGAAATTAGTTTCGTAAAAATAATTATAATTCTACAATTCATGAAAAAATTAAATTATCAATAATAAATAGAGCAGCCAACAAGAAGAGCTCACAATATATGTGAATATTGTATAAAAGAAATCTCATGGAAAGGGAAATCTCAAGAAAGTGCTTGCCAAAATACATTTCTGCAAATTCTAGGGAAAAGGTGAAAATATATGTAGAAAATAAATAAGTTTTGATTTATTTTTTGTTACAACAATTCCCATAGTTACCTTTGTTTAATTTCATAATGTCGACGAGTTTAGTATTATTCTAAAATGTGGAAACAATATGAATAAGTGAGTAAGTGTTTTAGAGCCTCTAACCGGTAGTGTATATATAGACATATAAAAAAAGCAAGTAAAAAAGCAAAAATAATTTTAACATGTAAGGTGTGTTCTTTAAAGGGATAGTTCATCCAATAATAAAATTTCATAATTTATTCACCCTCATGTCATTCAAAACCTGTTTATTACTGTTTTATAAGATATTTTGAGAAATGTCTTAGTGGTTCTGTGTCCATACAATGGAAGTCAATGTTGTTTGGTTACCAAAATTCTTCCAAATATTTTCTTTTGTGTACTGCAGTAGATACAAAGTCATACAGGTTTGGAATGACATGAGGGTGAATTTTTGGGTAAACTATCCCTTTCAGTAATATGCCATACATTTTTGCTTGTGTTGAATGTTTGCATTGGAAATGAAGTTTGTGAATGATTTGCATATGTAACGTTCATCGTTCAGGAAAAGTGTGAACCGTGAACATACTCACTGTATGTACTGAGGAGACTTTCAAACTGAGCCACAAGTCCGACCGTATGCAGCTGTCTGAGAAAGCCCTTATCCTCCAAACCCGCATATAAACGCATGACAAATCCACACGCCAATGCAGCCAGCTACAAAAACAAAAAAAATATACATTTTTGCATTCTGTTTAAACACTGTTGGGAAAAAAAGAGCATAGACAGGTTTTGAATTTCTAAGACGGTCTTAACTGGCATCAGATCGATTTGAACTGGCACTGGTGATTATTATTGTATACAAACCGGCCACGAGATTACTAGACGTTTTACATGACACATGCAATGTCTTCTCCAAATTTAATTTCATTGTTTTTTCTCAGTAAAGATGTCTTTTAGGGGACATTGCAACACGAAATGTTTGAACCTGTTTATTTTTCTTTCTTTGAAGCAGGACATGTTTCTGTTCCAAGTTCAAATACTGTACATGTTGTTACTGTTTGCTGCGGCACACAAGTCCTGCCCTCATGTTAGCCTACAACCTCGCATGATTTGCTCTTGTTTGATGCAATCTTCAGCGCTTTTGGTGTTGAGACCAAAGTAGAAGCTTTAATGCAATTTGTTAAGGGCCTTAAAGGAACAGTATACACAAAAATGAGAATTCTTTATTAAAAAGTTGTTAGTCACATTTGTGTACTATAGGAGCATGAGATTTGAAAGTCTTAGAATTCCAGAAAATAAAGTTAAAATTTTTGTCCTGTTCCACAAACCAAAGGGTGAATTACAAAATAGCACATGTGTCCTATTTCTAGATGTATTGACTTTCAAATAGCAATTTTGGAGCTTGTCAGCCTCTGATCTGCAACCATCGTCATTTGGCTCTCTCATCTGAATGGTGGATCTGACTCACGGCTTGGCTGAAGACAGCATCTCGTCTTTGCTGGAGCTGAAGACGCTGCACAGTGCTGCACGCCGCTTCCTGGAGTAACACAAAGCTCATCGAGTGTCTGGCTCTCTCTGTCACATCCATCACGCATTCCTTTAGAGTGTGAACCAGAACGGCCAGCTGATCATGTAAATCTGCAGCTGTTGAGGAACATGGACACAAAACAGATGTTTGTAACTCGTTGAGAGCAGTGGTTTGGCTTGAGGGTGTAACATTTACGCATTTGGCAGTGAGATGTTTTATTCAAAGCAACTTGCAGTGCATTCAAAGTACGTTTTCCCTGGGTATCCAACCTACAAATGTTGTACTATAAACCCAATGCTATAGAAACACATATAAAAAATAATTTGAATATCAACATTGTTTGCGCAATTTCGTTTTCTTCATGGCACCCAAGAAGGAAGGGGGCAGGTCACGTCAACTCTTGAAACTTTTTGAACTTATGTTGTCTCAACTCTCTCTTTTAATGGCTCTGACACAAACAACTAATAAAACTATTATATTAAGTACATTTAGCATTGTTTACAAAAATAATCATCTGTCTATGCCAGTTAAAGTATAATCAAAACTAGATGGTAAAGTTTGAGTACAAACTTTATGTTGGCTTGACAAAGCCTGTCCTGAAGAGTTTGAAATAGTTTGAAAGGTATTATCCTTAAACTTTTTCAAACATGATGGAAAAAATAATGTGACCCCAGTGTGTAAAAACCGGGCTTAGAATGTTTTTAGCATGATTAGCATGTTAGCTAGCATGAAAAGCATGTTTGGTAGCATGATTAGCATGTTACTAGCATGTCTGCTAGCATGTTATGTCTGCTAGACATTTCACATTCATAAATGCAAGGGGCAAACCTTTACAAAGGGCAAACCTATTTTTGTAGTGCTTGAAAAAGAGATTCAAATGTAGATGTGATGCCAGGTTTAAGATTTTTACATACGAGAATCTGGCAAGATTCTCCTTATGTGTGTGCTGCAACTAGAATTTCAAATCTGTCAGGATTTTTTGTCTGAGCCAGGCTTTAGCTACGAGTGAAACGAACCAACTCGTGTGTCTCTACAAATTTCTGATGCAGAGATATAGGTATTGCAAAACGGTTGCTAGGCTAACCTGTTTGGTTGCTATGGGCGTTGCTTAGCATCTGCCAGTTGATGATACTCTAAGCTATGAGTGAAACAAACAAACCTGCATGTCTCTATGATGTTATAATGCAGAGATATAGGTATTGCAAAACGGTTGCTAGGCTAACCTGTTTGGTTGGTATGGACATGGCCTAGCATCTCCAAGTTGATGATATTATAGGCTTTGAGTGAAATTAACCAATCCCCATGTCTCTTCGATTTTCTAATGTTTAGATATAGGTATTGTTAAACGGTTGCTAGGCTAACCTGTTTGGTTGCAATGGGCGTGGCTTTGCAGAAGCCAATTGATGATGCGCCAAGCCCCAAGTGAAACAAACCAACCCCCATGTCTCTATAATGTTCTGATGTAGAGTTATAGGTCAAGTTAACATGTTTTGTCGCTATGGGCGTGGCTTCATAACTTAATGAAGTTTCTGAGAAAGTGATTGGTTGCCTGAGTCAAATGAGCCCACCCCCTCGTCTCTAAGTGGTTGTACTGCGAAGATATTCAAAAATAAGTCTGGCTCTGTCAAGTCAACATAACTAGATTGTAAAGTTCGAGTACAAACTTTATGTTGGCTTGACAAAGCCTGTCCTGAAGAGTTTGAAATAGGTTGAAAGGTTTTATTGTTAAACTTTTTCTAGCATGATGGAAAAAATAATGTGACAACACAGAACAGTTTTGACGCCTTATATGGGCATGTTTCCTGTCCTATCATAAGTATAGGGGGAATTTTGGGGGTCTCTTACACCCCAGGGGTACAATATACACCCCATTGTGAGTTATGTTCTCATAGAGCCTGCCAGCTTCTTCAAATGTGTTAACTTGCAATTTTGTACTTATATCAAGTCAGTTTGAAGGTTTGTGGAAAGTTTGGTGGATGTAGCTTGATAGGTCTATGAGGAGTAGTGTTTAGAAATTTTGGGGACGACGAGAATAATAATAATAATAACACGTTTAGAACAAAGAACAGTATGTCGGCTCTGTCAAGCCAACATACTATGCTTAACTTCAAATAAATGAGGGCTTGTTATCTCAAAATCCTGAAACCAGACCTTTCCTATTAGCCTGTTTAAACTAGCTTCCCATCTGGCAGGAAAGGTTGAAATGCCATGAAAGGGGCCAAGAACGATAGAGGTTCAAAACTGTAAAATAAGCTAAATTCATGGTTGTTGAACTAAAGTGTATCTCTGATCGTCTGCCTCATAAGGAGCAGAAAATGTATCTGGATTAAATGAGCAGATAACATGACTCTCCAGAACAACAGAAGACCATTTAAATTCTGACAGCCAAGAATTACAGTATTATACTATACTATATTCTCTACACAATTTACCAGAAATATTGTTTAAAAGCAACATATTATCAAATTGTGAGTTTGCATTTAATCAAATTTACATGAGGTAGAAAACTATTATGACCGTCTATTATTGCGGTTATGCTTTTCAGCGTACTAAAATATTAATACTATAAAAAGTTATTAAAAGTTAGTTAGACATAAGCCCAGTCCCCATGAAAATCAATAGTAAATATTTGATGCCCTTTTCTAAGTGCATCTTTTATACTGGCACATGCGCCAGCTTGTTACTCTTGGCATTTATCATATAGTCCTGGGAATCATATTCATTTGTTGTTTTAGAAAAAGGTTAAAAAGCAAAGCCCTTTCATTTAGATTCCTTAAAGAGCCGCTCGTATGCTCAGAAAAAGTTTCATCATTTTATTACTGGAGTGTGCTCGAATGCATTTGTGTGATTTTGTGTCAATTTTTTTGCAGTGCCTGCTTTTACTCTCTTATAGAACAGCCTGATAAAAGCTCCTGTCTCTTTAAATCCCCCATCCTTAAATGCTCAGTCTATTCTGATTGGTCAATTAAAAACACAATACACTTAGCAAAGATAAATAGGCCAACACAAAATACGTCTGATAATCTACAGCTAAATCAAATGAGAAAGTATGTAACCAATAGATACAGAGTTTCGGTTTATTTTTGTAACTGGCACCATAAACCAAAACCAAAAGCAAAAAGCTTTTGTTGTTGTGTTATTATGTACAGTTTGTTATTGTGTTAGCATTTTTAAGATTTTAGATAAGAGAATCTGCCAAGTCATGTTTGCGCTCCTGCTGCAACCCGAATTCATAACCGCCCAGGATTTTTTAAATCCTGTGGTCGGAGTCAAGACAACACTAAACACAACAAACAATCTGCATAATTCTGTATGTAACTTTATGTAAATCTGGGCGTGATAAACAGGTTCACTCTGTATGTTAATTCTCAGTATAGCAGATAAATTGATCGACAACACTTGTTTGGTTTAAAAAAGCCTTCTGACTTATTATTCAGGTAAAAGCGTTGTGTAAGTCCGCTGCTTTAGAATCTGTACAGTTAAGGTAGCTGTTATTGCAAAAATAATGAGAAGATCGTCTAAATATAGAATTCTGTAGCCTAGTGCTTATGAATCGTGTAAAAAAAGGAAATGCTGTTTTTATGTTCCTCTATACAATGTTTTTTGCAATCAGATGTAAAAAAAACGTCTTCTCAACAACCTGTTGATACTCAGTTAACAAACACATTTAGTCTAGTGCATTTTGGTGAGATGTGTTTGATTCTGCTTGGATCTCATCAGCCAGTGGGCGGCCTTTACTCAGATGTGTGACTTGTGTCTACATAGACATGTCACGGAAGTAACTGACATTCCAGACCTCGTTTCTGGAAAGTGATTTCACTTAAAGAGAATACATACCTTCAGAGTTGACTTTGAACTTTATACATTGCATTTAAATGCATTTTTTATGCCCAAACAGCAACGTTACACAATAAAAGGAGATAAAAAAGCAAAATAGCATCCGAGCGGCTCTTTAATCTAATGACTGAATCGGCATTCTAATCTTGTTTGTTTTTCAGACACGTTCTGTTTTGCCACTTCTGTGAGTAATGCATTTTGCATTACTCATCAGATATTTGGCAGTATCATCATTTCTATTTTGCATGTCCCCATTCCGCACAAAGATTTGTCTTTGAAGAATCACGCTTGACGGATACACACCTGCTGGGGTGTATCTGTCGATTTGAATCGCAACATAGCCGTCTTTCTTCATAGTTTTAATTTCATGTTCACCCCTTGCCTCGAGCTATGACACATCAAACTCAACAGGTCCATCAATTCATCATTTATTTGAATGTACTGCCATTGTGAAAGTTATTTGTTTCAAATATCTTTTACAATGACACGACACTGCAACTATTCTAGACAGAACAATGCACACATGTAGACAATACTGCATAATGTGTATGCTGTCAACAGTAATTTAGCACGTTAAAAATCAATAATTGGCGGATAATGCTAAATAATTGATGACATCAGACGCAATGCATTTTTGAAGCCACCAATCCTTTGTTTACACATTTATAGGGAAACAACAACAGAGCAAGTGGGAAATGGCAAGTTTTTTCCCCGAAATTTTAAATCAAATTTGGCAAGAAATAAGTTTGGTATGGACACAGAATCAAAAGCAAATTTATTGCCCTGTCAAAGTTCATTATTATATTGAGAATTGCAAAACTGCAAATTCAGTCTGTTTCCAATGGGTGGCAGTATTGACTTTTTTCAAAGTCATTTTTTCTCAATTGCACAGCTTGTCATTGGTTGTGGCTTTTCACACTTTCTAACGCTTTGTGTGGGTAGTTGGCAAAAAACTGCAAATTGCTGCTAAAACTCATCTCTCAAATGACCGATCTGACAAATGTGCTTGGACAAAGTATACCCAGATGGATTGTTGTTTATGTTTCTCTAGCTTATGTAACTGGTAGATCGCTGTGCTGTCAGTGCAAAGGTCATGGGTTCGATTCCCAAAGAAACACAAACTAATAAAATGTACACTGAATGCACTGCTACTTTTGATAAAGTTCAAAGAAGCAAATAAAACCAATTTTGAAAAGTTGCTGCGACAACTTTTCAGTGTATCGTAACTAGCAGAAATAACTTCTGAGATTATGTTCATGGTTCACATTTTTGGGGAGAAATATCTCAAATACAGGTATTGTGCGAGTGTGGTGGTTTGTCATGTGTCAATAACACACCAGGATTGTGGGAGGTGATGACATCAGCAAGGGCTTGACAAGGTGCCGTCTCTTGGTTGTTGTTTTCTAACGCTTGTATCTTCTCCACCATGGCGATAACACAGTTCAAGCTCTTGGCTACACCGGCCCACACCCTGTCCTAGAAGAGGCAAACCCAACGTTAATGGATCAATAGTGAGTTGGACAAAACAAGTATATGTCTAATCAACAACCCACTTTTCATTTGACATGTTTTTCTTCCACATATTTTCAATAACTTAAAGGGATAGTAAATGAAAATAGTTTTATTAGTTCCTCATCCTCATGTCATTGCAAACCTGTATTACTTTTTTCTTCTGCAGAACACAAAAGAAGATATTTTGAGAAACCTAGTTGAGACCCCCATTGACACCCATTGTATGGACATAAAACCCTTGACATTTCTCAAAATATCTTCTTTTTTGTTACACTAAAGAAGGAAAGTCATACCGGTTTGGAATGACATGAGGATGTGATAAAAATATTTTGATTTTTGATGAACTATTCCTTTAACTCTTATATTACTTGAGAACTGAATTTGTAGCATCTGATTGTAGCATCAGTCAGTAGGAGAATGAAAAAAAAAACTACAAGTCAAATTAGATTTTTAAGACCATGTCTAATTTTGTCCGCTAATGTTAAGTTTATATTTTGTGTTATATAGAGTATAAGAAAATACTAAGGAAAAGGCTTTCAACAAAACATTTAATTCCATAACTTTACCCATACTTTTCACCAGATTTGCTTTGAAACATTTATGTAAAAGATGTTGCACATGTTACATAACCAAGTTTGGAGTTTGGATCCTGTGTTTAAAGACTCCCCACTGAGCACTATGATCACAGGGAGCTCAAAAGTTTGCCTCTCTTTAAGCTTACCAAAACTGGCAGTACCACTAAGTCCCAAAGTGTTAGCAAGCCTAGAGCACCCCTTCATAGGTGGTCTTTTTATCCTTTACTTCTCCAAGTGGTGCACAAGGGTGCAGGAGTTATTTTGACATTGATTAGAGATGGTTGTCTTATCTCGGCCTCTAATCCTCTCTTTAGCCTGGTTATGACACACATACACTTCAGAAGGCAATTACAGGAGCTAGACGCCACACTATTTCACCTGCTTGTCACAGCAACGACGGCCAAACAAACAAAACACAGTCTTTTTAAGCATCTTAATACGAGATATCCTTTGTTTAATGACATAAAGGTCCCTAACAAACGTTAAAAGCGCCTGCTGAATGCGACAAGGCTAACCCCATCTCCTGCCTCGCCTCATTCATGTCTCTATTTCTGCCAAATTAGTTTCAGCCTCTTGAGATTCTATCAAATAAATCAGAGCACGATTGTTTTTGTACCTCAGAGCGTCACTGTGATGTGCTGAAGAGCACAGCCCAGACATACGGAGGGCCAGGTGTGTGAAACAAATCAATTAAAAAAATAAATTAGGTTTTAAATTGATGCTACGCTGACATAGGATCAAACGTGTCTGTAACGCCAAAGACACAGGATGCCAAAGTTCAATATTAAAGTTTGACGACTGACTACTTGATTTTCAACATTACATTTATAAATACATCTTTATAAACCTGTGAACAAATAAAACCCGATCAAAACTTGCCCATTCTTCCTCGTCATACTCTGTCTGGTGAGGGATGGAGTCAGAGCGAATGGGAGAAACTTTGCTATCTTTTGGAGCCATCTGAGAGCTGACAACATTGTTGCAGAGGGTGTGCGGCTCTGCGGTAACGTTCGCATTCGCATCAGCTTTGGGCTGGCGGGACGGACTGCACGTTTTGCTGACGTAGCCAGGACGGGCGGCATGCAGGGCCAAAAGGGCACTCTTGACCAACTCGTCCTTCAGGGCGTGCACAAACTGCTCTGTCTGGAGAGAGAGAGAGAGAGAGAGAGAGAGAGAGCATGTGTGTATTTTTGGTGAGGGTTGACAGTAATCAATTGAACACTCTCACAACAACCAACGATTTGGCAAAAAAAGTTTCTTTAGAAGTTCATGTACTCATTTTGTCATATTATATATTAGTATATTATAATGTGACTAGTTTACCACTTTTGTGTTTAAAGAGTACCTAAACTGTCAGCGATAACCGCGATTTATCTTAATGAAAATTTTAATGTAATTTTTACCTTTTTCCCAACATTGCATGACATTGCAATACATACTTTGAGATGTTGTGAAAATGACATTGGGATGAAAATAATATTTGTTCACAAAAACAGAATTCATGCAGCACTGTTCGACAAGAAAGTACGTTTATTAACAAAAAGTCCACAGGGGTGAAACCATGTATCTGGACACCCCCCCCGTGAGCATTTGATAACCCAGTATTTTAATAAGGCTGCGTTTTATTAAAGTACAACGGAGCGTAAGAGTGAGTGGGAAGATTAAAGAGATGGGGAGAACCATTTCTGAAAAGCTAATAAGCAGCCAAGGACAAGAGCACATAGCAATGGCCGGACGATCACCGGAGAACAGCGAATGAAGACGTTTGGATGACAGAGAAGAAATGAAAAGACAACTGATGCGGTTCATCTCGGTTTCAGCTATATAACAACATCATCACATGATTCGATTAATCTTTTAGAAATTCAGAAAACAGGAAAGTGGCATCTTCAGAGATATATTCTCACACTTGTGCACCTGGATGTTTGACAAGAACTATGTCTGGTATAAAAAAGACTGGTGCAACACCAAATGTAGCATTCACACAGCGGCTAACTATGGGTGTCACTCCACTTCTAAAGACTGAATTAAAAAATCTATAAAAAATTGTATTGTGCCTTAAAGGTTCTGTGTGTAAGTTTCAGAGGCCACTATTGGCGATGTAGGAAATTGCAACCTACAGCTCCAATACCCCCTCTCCCTCCCATTAGAGAAGCTACGGTTGGTGTCACAGGACAAAAGGGTTCCGTAAATGATAGCGGCCATTATCGGTGGTGTTGATAATTGCAATCTACGTCTCACAGGCGAACAACAGACCGAAGTTACGGACACAGGACAGAGATGTCGTCGTCTGAGACAGCAGAGAGTAACCTTTGCAAGTCAAGTTACAAGGTTTATTTACAAAGAAAAATAAATAAATTAAATTGACTTAATTCATTATTTACTCTAATCGTTATAGTGAATATTATTGTTACTTGTTTAGAATTGAGACAGTGATGTATTCGCTTATTTTGCATAGCATTTTTTGGCACGGTAACTTGGTTCGTAACTTACTGCCTATTGAAACCGCTTGCTAATGGTAAAGGCGTGTAATCTAACCGCGAAAGTCTTAGCAGACGTTTGGAATCACCCCAATTGATCAATTGTATCTTCTCAAATCTTCGTCTACACTGTATTGCTGATAAACTATGCAACTTGGAATTTTGGATTCTATCCTATCAATTATTAAATTACACATTTGTATGCACAGAAGCTAAGAAGTATTATAATATAATTTACACCCGATTTATGCAAATTATGATTGTAAAAATGATTTCTAACTTGATTTGCACACGGCCATGCAAAAAGGAATTATAGTACAATTACAAAGTGCTAAAAACAAGGAAAAACTCACTTGATGCTCATGCTCATCTATTAGCTAAAGCTATCAAACAAACAGTTCACTTATATAGCGGAAATTAGACAAATTTACTGGTCCAGCAGAAAGCTGGCAACTTCGGCGTCGCTTAGCAAACCCTTGTCCTGCTTCAGTGCCCTCAATTTGGGAAAAGCCACGCCGATGTTTATTCGGGTTTTTTGTCTCGACTTCGCCTGGCTGCATCGTATTTTCTCTTTATTGAACGAACGGATTGACGCTCTGTCGGCTCTTGTGCAGAGTATGTGTGCTCCGCCATTATCGCAAATTTCGCTTCTTACTTCAACAAAGAACCGTTTATAATTCTAATAAAGAACACGACAAGTAAATTCTGTTATTGTTTTTCCTCTTCTTCTGCTAATCCTTCTATGTAGTCGTTTTGCAAGCTGCCTGAAAACACAGCCGAAGATGAAGAACTAGTCCCGTGCATCCTTCGTTTTAGGAAACGCGCTCAGTTTGTCCTTGTAGTGATACTATAGAAACATGGCTGTGCACATTGATAAATTACATGTAAGGGTGTGCCCGCGGTGTATATACATAAAATTTGTACACATTGTAAGGTAATATAAACATTTCGGTTCATTTTGTAAGGTATTTCTTCACCACTCACAACATAGTTTTGTATTATATATTACATTTTGGTGAATAAATCCTTCAAAATCCTACACACTGTACCTTTAAATTACGCCATTGTAATTCTTACTAACAAACACTTGAAGACTAAAAACAATCAATAAAAGTGAAACAATTTGTATTTGAATGTAGCCAGGCAGCACATAAAAGCCACTAAACTGCTGTCCACCGCCCTCAAGGCCCTGTCTCGGCCAAGCATTTTGCATTCTGTCCCAACTTCATCTGGCTCCATGAGACTATTAGCAAATTCACAGCCCCAGATTGCTTATCTTTTCAATGTAATTTGCCAGGCGTCAGCCGTAAGGTTTACACAGCGTCATTGCTTTTCACAGGCAAATGAGCAGATTCTCTTCTAGCTCGATTGAGCTGTTTGCCTTGACCTTTTCTCCAACCCACCGATCGCTATTTCAGATATGATAATCACATTTCACAATTAAACACAATTTCTAGCAACAAATTCCCACTCGTTTGGATTCTCGCCGGTCTGAATTTTTTTTTTAATGTTTTTATATAAAACTTGGATCTCAGCTCGGTGCTATAGTTACTACAGCTAGGAAACAGACACATACACAACTGTTGACATTATCCAGGGCTTCAAATTTAAAGCACTCAGACATCAAGCATGATAAAATGTTGTACGTGTGATGTTGTGTCATAGCAGTTCACATAACTGTGAATGACATGTTCATGTTTACAATTCCACTCCTGGGACGCCAACATTGCACATGTTTCCTTTGTCTGCCAGTTCAGTTTATGGACCTCTGCTGACAGGAATCTTAAATATGAGGAATGGTGGGTCTCAGGAATGGAATTAAGATTTACTGCCTTAGGGTTTGTTGATATTATTAAAAAATATATATTGTGTGACCCTTTCCAGGTATTTCAGGACATTCAATATATAAATATATATCAATATTTTTGTATTTACTCTGAAAGTGTTAAAGGGATGATTGCACTAGAGGAACCTTGAGGCAGATTTAAAATGTTTAATGCATTAAAGTCTTATATATAAATAATATTACTTACAGTAATATTAGTATAAGTAACTTACAGTAAAAATCTGTAAAAAAATGGGCAAATTTTTCACCAAATATACAAGAAAAAAATATATTTAAACCGCTTTATTTGGACACGCATAAAATATAATAATAATAATGATAATCATCATGATTTTTATTATAAAAATATGTATGGAAAAAAATTGAACAATACCAATACAACTACTCTTACTTAAAATATTTTTTATTAAAATATTTATATATTCATGTGCATATGTTTTTTTACTAAAAAAAAATTACTCAACAAATTAAGTTTCTTCTTCTCTATGTTATTAATAGATGATGAATGTTTGCTTGAAAGGATAGTTTTTAGAGCGAATACAAAAAGGGACAAAGCAAAATCATTTCTGAGTAAAAACAAAAATATAGATACACACTGTATAATAAATATCATCAAAGGTCTAATTTTTTTTTCCCTTTTTAGCTACATCACTCAGCCCTGGTTGGTGGTGAAAAAAGGCACAAAGACCGGAATACAAAATCAACACAAACACATGCTCACGGTTGGAGATTTCAATCAACTCGAGCCAGCTAGCTTCAGCTTTTGAATCGGGTGGCCGCCGTCACACTTCTAATCAAGGAGATGACGAGGGGCAACAGGGAGAATTAAGCGATGAAGGCGTCTGATTGCCGTTATTCCACTGAGGCAGAAACAATCTCTGTGTCACAGATTGCCCACCGACAGCACCAGATGTAATTCATTAATTACACCCATAAAACATGAAGTTCTCCAAACTAGTTACTCAGACTGGAGGCTTCTGTTGGTTTTGGCCGAGGGACGTGACGGAGCACTGGCAGTTTGTCAAACTGCCTCAATGATGTAAATCTGACCTGTTTCAAGCCAAGACTTGCGCTCTTGTGTGAATGGAAATACATGGCATCTGAACACTGTGTGTGAGCTGAGGTGAGATTTGGTGCCATCTGTAGAGAGACAGAACCCGGTGTAGGGATTTGTGCATGCACAAAATCTAACATTTTAGAGTTCTGATATTTGAGAATTATTAAGCATGCACAAAACAACATCTTTAGAATTCAAAAAACTGTAAATATGATACTGTGTTAATACCACACTTATCTGATACCCTCGCATTACCGACAGTCATTTGCAATAAAACCTGAACATATTCTCAGAGATTTTGTAATTATTTTGTCACCTTTATTTTTTAGAGTGTGGGTCTCTTTGAACCCCCGCTGGATGTCATAGATAAGAAACTGGTCTCACCTTCTCCTCTAGGTTCTTAAGTGTGTCCTTCAGTGCCTGGCTGGAGCACTGCTGGGCCACCTGCAGTAGCTGGTCAGCAAGCTCAGAGATGAGAGGCTGCAGCTGGAACACCGTGCCCAGAATCTCCCTGGCCCTGGCCGTCTGTTCTGGAGGGTAGTAGATGGACTGATACGCCGTGCTATAGCTGAAGACAGGTGGGTGGTGAGAAAAACATGGGAGAGAGATTGAATAAATGTCAGCGGCAGCTGAAGGCTGTCATATTGTTCGTGATCAAACAGGTGTCAGATTATTGTGCCGCTGTGTACAAAATACGCTGTGACATCAATGTGTCGATATGAATGGTAAACATATCTAATAAACTCAGCTGAACCAATTACAATCCCTGCGTGAATACGCCTCACTTCCTGTGGTGTGGTTCGATAAGGTATGATGACGGGTTTGTGTGAACTGGATTGCGGAATGGGTTTCGTCTAAACTCAGGAGCCAGTAGAGAAATAGCTCCTTTGGAACGAGTCAACAGACATGTACTAGATTTGATGTACAGGGATTTTCAACCAATCAAGAAACAGTTTGTTAATGAATATAGGCAATACTGCAACACACACAAATTGGCAAACTTACAAAAATGAATAGATTCATTGAGAGTAGCGTATTTCTTTCAACACTTTCAAAGAACAGCATCCATGCTTAGACAACTAGGAGAAAAGAGCCAATACATATTGACCAGAGGATGTGCAGCCACGCTGGGAGGTGCATGTGTCCCGCCTGGCTGGACCCAAGTTAGTCTGTACGTTTGTTTGCGATGGTGGAGATTAGAAGCGGAGTGAGAGCGTCCTGATCCCAGATCAGTGTATCAGTGCAAAACTCAGACAGTCTGGGCTCATCGCTTCAGATAATTGGCTCCTGAGAGAATCACTAACCGCTGCGGCTCTGAGCGAATAAAAGACCTCGCTTAAAGACAGGAGACACATACCAAAGCATATGAAAAATAAAAGAGCGTGTCGATAACACCGCCGGGGCTGAAAGTGATTGATTTCACGTCTGTACCGAATCTGGTTATCTTCAGTGCAGGGTTATATAACAAAATCAAAAGAGTGATGTTACTATCTCGAGTACATTTTTCAGCACTTAAATTAGTATCCTTGTAAAATTAGTGTAGCTTTTAGAGTAACAAGTGAATTGTTGCGAAATGTAGCAATTTACAGTAGCAAAAAAAAATTGATCTGTTTGAGCAGATACAATGCCATTCAAGATATTCGTAGATCAGCCAGTTCATTTGAATCATAACAGCATCCTGAGAAGACCATGTGTGTGTTTTTAAAGGGGACCTACTATGGAAAATTCACTTTTACATAATGTTTGAACAAAAATGTTTTTCAGCATTTTGTGCTCTGCTAATACACACATGGAAGTTTGTCATAGGCCAACCCAAAAGTTACCATCAAAGTGGTCCTTTGACCAAAAGCCAATTGGATCTTTTCACACACTGTTGGATTATTGCAAAAAAAGCTCTGTGATCAACAAAGGTTTATTATACTTATATGTTTTGTCCATAAAAGACAACAATTAATGTTAAAGAATCTCAAAGCCTAAATGTAATTGTCATGAATAAAAAGCTAAATTTAGGCTATACGCAAACTACACCAGGTCATAACATAATCCCCACCCTCCTGAAAATTAACCATATTGATTACCATTTGTATAACCATGGGTTTACTACAAAAACCACTGTTAAACTATGGTTACTGAAGCAAAACCATGGTTTAAGTATAGCAAGCCTGTTGTTTTTGGTTGTATTTGTAGTGAAAACCCATAAAATGTTCTCTGATTAGAAAGTATTCTTTGGATGAATCTACATGCCTAATTTCGTTGGAATTGTCTCCAACATGCATTATTTTGTTTTAGATTTTTATGTTACGACATGTCCCTGACAGTATTGGTAGTACCATGTACAGTAAAAATTGTTAGCAACCGCCTTTTGACATCTGGAGTGAACATGAAGGGCTATAATAGTGCGTTTTGTTAACATTTGCTGGAAATGTCCAAAAATCATCTGTCTGTCTGTAATCGAGTTTGGAAATCATCAGTCTGTCTAAAGAAATATGAAGTAAAAGTGTTTCACTATACAGCTTTGTAAAAAAAAATTGGACCAAAAGCCCTGTGATCACAAATTAACGGGAGCAGATGAGGATGTATCTATAACATATTCATAAAGCGACTCTGTTAGCTGTTGCTGATTTTGGATAAAGCTTGACAGTATTTACCTTTAGTAACGATAAGTTGGTACGGTTTAATGATAACAAAAATATGACTATTAATATGCTATTTAGCAAAGCAGTGTATCATAGGATCCGTCATGTAACAAACAAGGAGAAGAAGAAAAAGAACTTCCGTTTTGCTGTCGCGCTGGAATTACAGACAGAACATGTTTTCAAGTACTTATCGTAGCACCTTCGCTAACACACAAAGAAAAGAAAACACTTATCTTGATAATCAAACAGATACTGTTCAACAAAGAATTTATATCCTTCATCTAGCTTTGATCTTGTCTCAAGCGAAAATTTGCCTGCAAGATGTTGTTCATCATCTAGCCGTATTTGTGGCAGCTGTGAAAGGCACCTGGTAAAGTCCATTCTGAGGCGCTAGAGGAAGTAACGTTACACTGCTACTCGGCGGAACGGAAGATGTGTAACGTCATGTGAAAAGGGCCTATTGGTTGATGTCTTCATGCAGCGGTCTGCAAATCAAGCAAACCAGCAGTAAACAGAAAGTGTGCACTATTTCATCAAAACCTTATTAGGATGTGATTCACAGAAAGTGCTGGAGACATAATGCCATCTGAGACCCAGCAATATGGTTAATGACTTGTTGGGCTGACGCCTCATGGGAGCGAGACCCTATCTAGACTGAAAAGAGATTCTTTATCAACCCTGCTTCAAGAAAACATCACTCATGCAAAGATGGCAAGCGGCACGAGACAGCAAGCAAACAGTGGCGACCGACTCATTCATCAAAAAGCACTCACAAATCCTTAAGCCATGGATCCTGGTCTCTGCAGACCTCCGTCTGAGCAAACGGCATGTTTAATTTGACATAAACAAAAACAAGGCTGTCAGGGGCGCAAGTGCTGTCTGCTCAGTACTGTTGTGTAGCGGCCGAGGCATTCGGGCAAAATGAACAACAAGACATCAGGTCACACAAATTTAAGTCATCTTTGAACATTTATACTTACAGTCTCAGTCTCAAATATTATGGCATTTAAGTTATTTGTATGCTATTTTGTGTAAAATTAGATGTCCCACTGGTATTTGTAATAAAGCTTTACCACTGACAAGATTTTCCAACACAAAAAAAGTTTATATTGTATAATACTCTTGAAATAGTTATATACCGATGTATTTGTTTACATTAGTAGTTGTAAGCTGAATTGGTGTCTTAGATTTATCTGCTCACATCACTCAAAACATTATTTCTGTTTACACTAAATATAAACCATATAAATATAAACAACATAAATATACATATGGAGAGTTTGGTTCCAAAATGAGAAAACTTTTCAAAAATAGTGCATTGCAATGAATATCAATCAAACTGCAATTGGATTTAAACCATGATAACTACAAAATACAGCTAACTAACACAATAAAAACATGATTGATAACATAATAAAAAACATGATTTCTGATTTTTTTTAAACAGAGTTATCTCATCTTGGAACCAAACTCTTCATAAAAATATATGTAATTAATATAAAAATAACATCTAACAAATAAATCAGCGACCGGCAAAGTGTGTGTCCAAAGGGTTTGAAACAAGCTTAAACTAATCTATGACTTCAGCCTCACAAACACACAGCATGGAAGCAAAGCAAGTTTCACCAAACAGCAGGAGACATTAAAAAAGGTCTGCAACCATTAGCCAAATCCTTCATGTGCAAAAGATGAAAAGTGTTTAAAAAAAACACCCCACATATTCACAAATTATCAATGGAAATACAAATACGGTAATGAGAAGAAAGGAAGCACAAAGCCCTGGGTGTGTTCAGGCCAACATTATGTCTCCAGTGTATCTCTTATTAAAAGTCCAGATATGGAGGCTGGACATGATAAAACACATTTTATGAAACTGTTCAGCTGTACTACAAAAAATATATAATCTTAGCATGCATCCAGAAAAACTGCCTAAAACTGTTTTATTTTTTATAATGAAAAATATCTTTAAAATAACTGCATTTTTATGACACCTCCCTTGTCTTTGTGGCAAGTTTCAAACTGATAAAACAAGTGAATTTTTTTTTTTAAAGCAATAAGGCTCTTATTCCACCTGCGCTGTATCGTTCACGTTGCTTAATCGTTCCACTTCAAGAACAGTTTGTTATTGTGCTGTATCGTTTCATGTGCTTAGAACGGTTCGGCGCGATGGTGGAAAAGTGCTCAACACAGACTTTCATTTGAGATTATTTCCTTATAAACAAGTATTAAAATATGATGCACATGAGTAAAGAGTCTTGTATCTTTTTAGCTGTTTTTTAGAAACACATCACCAAAAGTTTGCGTAATGTTTTACTGAGCAACTCACAAATGCCTTTTGCCTTTGGAATATACAGTACCATCTGAAACGTACGCAGGTGCAAATACACACTTGCTAAAAAACCTCCACCTCTCGCCATCTAGAAGAAGTCAATTAGCATTGTGCAGTGAGCAATGCTAAATCCAATGCTATAAGATGGGAAAAAATTTATGCCATTCAAGTCATGTCCTCTCACTCAAACTGAAGACAAATCAAATGAAAATAAAGGCGTAAAGTAGCACCATTGTACACATTAAGGAGAAATATAAGCACAAGCTCTTTTTGTTAGAGGAGGCCTCAGGGAACATGAGAATGGATATTGATTGGCTCTCACACAGATGGCCAATCAAAGGCAACGCAGATGCATATTACATCGGACCGAGTGTCCGCCCCTGACCCCATGAATCAACCCATGGCTCCCTATCCGCCTCTCTTTCTTGGCTTTTCAAACAGGGAAGACAGACAAATGGCTCTTTCATTTTGCTCTCGGCGCTCTTTTTCTCCAGCACCCTTTTTCCTGTGATCAATTAATAATGACCAAGTATCATGTCTGTTCTATGATTTGTCTTTTAATCAAAGAAAATGATAAAAGCTTGCTTTCTGAGAAGGTCATGACGGGCGGGCGAATCAATATGGGTGTGCGCTTCAGGTTGTATGTCATTATCTGTAAAGCGACACAAAATAGTCCAAGATGATGCAACATTGATGCAACATATTTATACAAAACAAATTCGTGGTTGACATGAGGTTTGAAATAATTTCATTCGCAGAACATCACTGAGGTTTACGGAAGGACACATGGAGCCAGAGAACTACACAATTGGCGCTGTGAAGGAACTATGTCAAATAGTAAACAAAATGAGGCCGGTATCTGCTTGGATAAATGTGCAGCGCGAACGCTCTTTCAGAAATTGATTGAAACAGCAAATGTCCTTGCCTTGTATCAGCGGCTCACTCGGCCGATAAATCTCCCCAAATAATGCACCAAAGGTTTGGAGGGCAGAAACCTTCGAATACGCTACTTTACAACTACTGGTTGGGCTCGGTAACTTAAAAAAACAACTTAAAATAAATGGTCTTATGGCTGTCTTTCAATGAGCAAGTTTCTCTGAGGGTTCAGGAAAAGTACAAACCAAGCGATTGCAAAATGGTCACATTCACAAGGACGAAATCAACCCCTCAGACTGGACTATACGCAAAACAGATCTTTTTTGTGTGCAAAACTCAATTGTTCAGAGAGACTAACAATGAATATCTTGTGAAACTCTTTGTTTATAACAATCACTGGAGGACTGAACCCGAGATGCCTGACTCTCTTGAGAACAGAACATTCATATTTGAAATGTTTCGTGTGACAGACAAACTGCTGTCGTTTCTGCTTCAATCACAGTTCGGCTGCTGCAGTGGAGAGAAAGTGACTCAGTATGTAGAGAGCTCCCCAATTAAACATGTGTCCTGTGTCAGAGAGAGAGAGAGAGAGAGAGAGAGAGAGAGAGAGAGAGAGAGAGAGAGAGAGATGGAGAGAGAGAGAGAAGGAAGTAAGAGAGGGCTGACAAACATAAAAAGAGAGAGAGAGATGAGGATGTGAAGAAGTGAAGGAGGGCAGACGAGAGAGAGAAAGACTGGGTGAGGACTTTAAGAAGAAGGGAGTGAGGGCTTACGGACAAAGAGAAAGAAAGGGTGAATGCGAGATAAAGAGAAAAAGAAATGAGGAGAGGGCTGACAAACCCACAGAGAAAGAGACAGAGAGACAAAGATTAGGGGAAGTGAGACGGGACACACGGTCAGAGAGTGAGAGAGGCAGAGAGACAGCAGCACAAAGCTCCAGAATGCAAACTGGCCACTAAAGCACTTTTTTAAAAAGGACAAATTACAGATCAAATAAGTTCTTGTACGTCATAGTATAAATATTAAATTAAATAAAAAGTTGAATGTGTTTTTCCTAGCTGAATTAAACATCTATACAGGAAACACTGGTGTGCTCATTGTGCAAGTTGTTTGTTGTGTACCGACTGAGTCAGATAAAACCACACATCAAAACAAATAAAGTTTTCCTCTCTGTGGCCGATGCCCATTAGATTACAGCTGCGATTTTATTTCGTTTTTTTAGTTACATTTGTGACCATCTAAGCAGCAGTCTGGAGCCTTGAGAAAAGTAATTAAATCACAGTCAGAATTCATTCAAGAGCGACAAGCAACGTTACACCGATGGGAGCTCACAGGGACTCCTGCTCCAAATGTCACGTCTCTGACGTTATTAAAGTTATTAAGGAGGAGAGACCTAGAAAAAAAACAGGCCAATTCCGTATCCCAGCCTGAGCACAAAATGTATCAAATCCATTGTGCTAAAGCAACGCATCTGAAGCTAAACTACTCGTACCGTCAGTAAAAAGCAATTATTCTTCATGACAATATAATCCTGACTCATAAGAGGTTCCCCACATGCAAGCCAGAGCTTGATATATTTGAAAAAGGCTGCTAAAATGACTGGATGAAGAGGAATGTGGGATTTTGCTTACTGATTCAAGGCTTGTCAGACTGTACCAAATGACCCCTGTGAGATCTTGTGAATGAGCTCAAACCGTCCGCTGTACAACATCTGTTTTGTACAACACTGCACGTGTTGACTAGGTCTTTCAAATCATCAATCCACATCACCTTCTTCCATCATCTACATGAGAAACCAAAGACTGCTAATATTGCCAATGCCTGCAAAAAAAAATGAGTATCTGGAGTCTGTTGTTGCCGTAAATAAAAACGAAAGTTACCGACTGCTCGTTCTACAGAGCGAGGTAATTTAATTTAGATTTAACGTGAAGGGAATGCTAAATTATGGGAAAAATTATTTACAGCGAAGACGTGAAGGCAAGAGCACGTCACATTAAACAATCCAAGACTGCCCATTTCGTCCCACTATGGCAGACCTCCCGGACTAAATGACTAAATGTTCACAGCCAGCGCTGAACTTATAAATGATGATGCCCTGGAACAAAAACTGGTCACAGATCAGGCACTCAACAAAACCAGACTTACTGCCTGCAGTGTGGCGTCTGACTCGTGTTGTTTTTCTGTAACAATGTTTTAGTTAAGTTGAGATGCTCACAGTGTAAATTCAAAACAACAGGCGCACAAAAAATATAGCCACGGTGCATTTCTCAATAACTTGCGATGTGGGAAATGACTGTGTATGTAACATTATTGGCTAGACTGAAATGTAATTCACATGAGTTGCGGGGTATTTACACAAATATCCAGGGAGCTGAATGGAGATTACATCATTCGAACGCTGAAATCTCATTAACGTGTGCATTTTATAGCCAAGTTAAAGTTTTTTTGTTTGAATCAAATATTTTCTCTCATTAAGTGCCAATTTTGTTAATCTCCCTAGAGACAAACCTGGTCTACTGATGGTGGTACATTTCTATTTTCTACTGCAGTATTCATAGAACGGTCAACAAAAACCTTATGTTCACACGTACTTGACCGTAGGCCAATGAAATGCTTATGTTCAATTATATGAACGTCAACAATATATTGACCTTCAAATGGTACCACCTTGAAGTATATTCACATTAAACATAAGACAAAATGTTTCAAGCCCTCATTTTTAAGTCACTTTGAGAAAAAGTAAATAAATGATTTTAAAACATGATTATATGTGATTCTGTTTAATCAGATAATGTATTTGAATACATTTGTTCTAGTATCTATATAGCAGGCCAGCGAGATTGTGATTCATAAGGCAAAGTCGGGCTGTTTCATTTTGCTGTTATAAAAAATAAAATTCACCCTTAAAGCAGAATAATACCTAGCATCAAGTGAGATCAACTAACCTCTTCTTCTCCGATTCGTATTTGCTGACCAGTCTTTGCAAGCCTCCGTTTTTGAAGCCTTGCGAATGGGCCGCCGGAGCTCCAACTGTGACTACATCATACACAGAATCTGTGGAGAAAACAGCAACATCCTTCAGCAGGTCTCACAAATCACCAACGAGGCCACCGAACAGGATTTATGCCTGGATTTCCTCTTGTTTTGAAAGCGTCCTGTTGTTGTGTGAAGGTATTCAATCATTCACTTTCTACACCCTATTCCACTTTTTACTCTCTTTCTAAAGAGTCTTCCTGACACGTATATTAAACACAATGCTGTTGTTACAGTATTTATGTTTTTCAGACACATCCCAAACATACTAATGGATTTAATGGTTATAATGGGAATTGTCATCATCATCAGTATAATCAATTCATACGATTTTATATTTTGAATCATCTCAGATCACAAAAATTTGCAGTTCTGCGTGCACTGAGTTCAATGCACTACAGAAACGGTTCTAATGCCACAGATGGCCTTTCTGTTACTCTATGGCTATATTTCTCCTGACAATATACAACGATGTCTTCAATGCCTTCAAATCCTTTCTGTAGACTATTCTGAATGACCCTGAATAAAATAATCAGTCCACTTGTTTGTGGAACTAAGGCCCATGTGGCCATCTACAGGTAATACATTGTAAAAATATGGAAAGCCTGCACAGAGAGCGACCTCTTACGCCCATTAAAAAGCTATTAATGAGACCCTCTTCAGATACACTGGCCCCAGAGAAACAGGATGGTCGAATCGGCCCGCTCTATGGCTTCCTGGGGTAGTTCTCTCTCTCCTAATGACGACAGGGTTCTCACATTACGGCTTCTACAACACCCTTGTGCTCTTACGCTGCCCCAGTCTCTTATAGAATGTCTAATTGGCTGTTTCAAACAGTGCACTCATACAATAAATATAGTGCTGTACAGTATACTGTAAACAGAGCAGGAACATCTGTCACACTGCCCCAATTCGAGCCCGTTTGTGCTGGATTCTGCGATCTCTATAAATGGAGGCATTGGAGGATGTGTGCTTTGGAGAATTGTGGCTAAGGATCATTATTTGCTAATCCTAATATGTATTTAAATGCTGGATACTTAAGATGAATTGGTATTCGTATAATGTTTTTATGTACGAGGGCCGGGCAATTTGCAGATTTCAGATAATATTAGATTTAGACCAAATGTATTCAATGTTTTTAAATGTTTGATATTGTTCTATAATAATTAAAAAGTTGTTTCTGAAAACCTGACTATCCCCATATTACCTTTCGGGGAAAAATTAGATCTTGCACAATGTTTTAATCAATGTTTAAAAACAGGAATAGATTCCTGTGCAGATTTTTTTAACCCAACCCAAATAAAATCCTTTAAGATTTTAATGATTATAAACTTTGATTCATCTGACATGCTATGGCACAACTTAAAAGCAGCTAAGTGGCTTGACATCACTATGCAACTCGTAAAAATCACATCACTGCCATACTGCAGTAAGAAGCCTGACAGCGGCTGTCTCCAAATGTCACCTCACTTCTTATATTTGAGACCATAAGCAAAACGTTTTCCTTGAAGAGTGTCTTTGTGCAGAGTCCATAAAGATGGGCCGCCATTAAGCACTTGAATCGGTGAAGGATTTTGGGCTTTTAAAATCTTATTCTCTCAGTCATTCATTACAGCATTGCTCTGGACTTTCAGTCGAGGTCTAAGGTGCAAGTTTTATGCGTTTTTAAATGACATTCTTGCATAGAAACCGACAGTCATTTTTGGCATATGCAATAACCCGCTCGTAATTTAATTTGTCTTTAGAAGTGAAAAGGCATTCACGTTCACAATCATCACATGAAATGCATTTCGAACACCTTGAGTCGACAATCTATCTATCTATCTATCTATCTATCTATCTATCTATCTATCTGTCTGTCTGTCTGTCTGTCTGTCTGTCTGTCTGTCTGTCTGTCTGTCTGTCTGTCTGTCTGTCTGTCTGTCTGTCTGTCTGTCTGTCTGTCTGTCTGTCTGTCTGTCTGTCTGTCTGTCTGTCTGTCTGTCTGTCTGTCTGTCTGTCTGTCTGTCTGTCTGTCTGTCTGTCTATCTGTGAAGAACTGCTCATATTATTTTATCCTACAATCAAAAGTGTGAATTCCTGCTGTGCTACATGTGTCCTGCCGTCAGATCCTCATCAGTGATCTCAATGCAGATCTGTACCTGTCCACATGTCCCTTCTGACCCCTCACTGACTGCATCACCACCTGCTGCTGTTTCACACATGTATGACTGAGCCCACTGCTCTCACCTAATAGGGTGGCACTGATCTGTAGGACCACCACATGCTGCTTCCCAGAAAATGATATACTACCAGTAGCTTAATAGCTAGACAAGGAGAGTAAGTGAGTGGATGTGTCTGGAACTGCATTTCTGCAGTATATTGAACGGTATGCACTATGCACATCTCATACATTTATAGAATATCAAGATGACCTACTTTACTACATTATGCAGTTCAGTAGAGTGCACTGTGTGCAATACTGTATCCCACAATGCATTGTGCTAAACTTGATCTTCCAATTCCAGTGTGACTCACTACTTTAAAAATGTTTGAAATTATATTTTTTATTTCTAAGATATCAATTAGAGGGCAATGGTTTAAAATGTTCTAATAGTATACACTATATACTGTACAGCAATGTGTTCAGTAAGCCATTTCTCCTATTCAAACACAACCAGAGAAATTGAGAGAAAATGCATTGCACCTGTTTTTCTTGGACACGTCACAAGCATTCTCTGCGTGTGCAGGTTGATCGGGATGAACTCCAGATACTTCTGGCCTTTGCTGCAGCTTGGCTTGAACGACGGGCCTAGGAAAGATTGGGAGAAGCCAGACGTTTACACATAATCTGTTTTAGTCCTCCTTCAAAAACAAACAAACAAACAAAGACGGCAAAGTACAAACAGACAGTCTCGCTGCCCGAATGGGAGCTCTCTTGCCATCTGCTTTTATTGAATTACATGCAAATATGGGCGCTTGCTATTCGTTTTATGCGTCTTTATTATGCATCATAGCAATGGATTTGAACGCATTCAAGAACAAAGTGACGTCTTGATCAAATGAATACCACTGGGGCTCGCGGTCTCTGGAAACCGATGGTAGGCAGATTAAATTCATAAAAATATGGCAATTAAACCTAAATAGAAAGAGGGAGCCACAACAAAGACCTTTACAAGGGCCTTTCATTCAAATCTGTGAAAAGAACATCGTTCATACAAGCCGGATAAAAGATCAAATACATCACAGTTGACCTTGAATGAATACTATAATAACCTGTGCTACACACTAGCGAGTCAACCCAAAATCTGATTGTAGATATAGCAACTAGTGTGAGTACACATATCGCTCTCCAGAACATTAGCAAGTTTATTTTTCCAGTGTAAATCCAGAAACCCCAGGATTTAGTGATTTACAGCACCACCTGCTTAGTAAAAAAACACCCAATTAAAATCTTAATAAACTGATACAGTAAAGCCCCTTTAATGAAGCACATATCGCCCGGTGACACCCGCGTGTCTTTTGATCCCTTGAATTTAAGATATGCTAATAAAGCCAGCAAAAACCACTTTGAAATGCTATCAACCCTTTTAAAGTACTTTTAAGCACATTGTCTGGCCATTTGTGCTGTCAGTAGACAAAACATTACATGCATAAATAATATAAGTACATTATAAGCAAATATCTACATAATTAATGATGGGTATTGAAGAAGTACAAAAAATATGAAAATATAAAGCCTTGCAAAAACGTGGTATTATTTAACCCTAGCACAAAAGCAAAATAAAGTGATTACATTTAAAAAAAAATAAGTACTGGCTGTTCTTGTATTCTCACTATTCACAGTGGTAACTTGTATTAATATACAGTACAATACCTGAAAATCCTGCATAGTTCACATTTAAGCAAAATACATTTCTGTATTGTGATTGAGATTAACCCATGCTGTGTGTTGTGTTAGCTGTTCAAATCCACATCTAAAAGCATGTTAATAATAGCACACCAAAGTTAAGATTACTCACTGAAAAGCTCAAAGACTCAATGCTTAAAAACCTCAAGGACTTCCATTACAGCCCACCCAACATTAACATGTACTTGTATGTGATCTTAAACTCAAAGGCTGATCTTCTGCTTACACAGGTGCTCCAGGAAACTAGCCCAGGCACTTAAGAACTCGCCAGAATGGATCAGACCTGCCAGTGCATGGATAAAATGTCTCTTTCCATAGTCAGGAGGTAGAGCTTGCCCCCCTTTTAGCGAACTATGCGGCTGCACCCTAGGGGAACCCCAAGAGCACATGTAATTACAACTCTTTTGTGATATTCACGACAAGCATGCATTTTCTCACGTAGAGCCGTACCAATCTCTGGTGTGTGTCAAAATGTGTGAAATTGTTGACTGAATGCAACATTGCATCGAATGCAAGGAGGCGGGAGTTACAGGTTACAGAGCCAAGCAGTGACCAATCAAATCAAAGAATACGAAGCTACTGTCACATCTTCAGCTGTAGTTCAGCAAAACATTCAATAATTTACAAAAGAATAATTGACAACTGTTTAGTGTTTATTGACAGAAATGTTGAAAATCTGACAGTATTCACTGATGCAAACGATAAAGATGAAATTTACGTGATTCATGTAATTTATAATTATCTGTCAATTCACCGTTTTATTTGAGAGTGGGTTTAGATTCATTAAATGGCTTTTACGTAAATACACTGAATAAAAAAATGTAAAAAAAATAAATTATCCTCAAGGGCTGTGTGGCTTTAAAATGGTTTCTATAGGTTGTGGTTACAATAAAATAAGATATATATTCCTACATCCCAAACACAGCTACAACTAATAGAATTGGGTGTGTTAGGTTTAAAGTCTGCATGCAAATAATCAAACATTGACAATAGTCGATTGTTTTGGGGGCACAGGGGGACCCCCAAATAAATTTCTGCTTGAGCCCCCTTAAGTCTTGGGTCGGAATAGCATCCTCCTTACATACAACATATTTAAGTCTTATTGTAAGTTGTAAAAGCACTTGATAAAGGGACAGTTCACCCAAAAATAAAATACTGTCAGCATTTCACACCCTAATGTTGTTCAGAGCTTGATTTGACTTTAATTTAGATATTCTGAGAAATGTTCTTTTTGTGTCAATACAATTGAAGTCTATGGGGTCCAATGTTGTTTGGTTATCAACTTTCTTCAATGTATCTTCTTTGTGTTCTGCATAAGAAAAAAAGTCATATACATTTTAATTGACATGGAGGTGAGTAAAAGATGAAATCACTTCACAAAGTAACAAAGTCACTACACAACATGTCGCATGGATGGTGACCAGGGCCATATGGTGGTCTTCTGTAATTAGACAATGTTTGCTTTTTCCATTTGAAACTTTACCTAACACCATCAAAAAACTACAACTACTATAGGCTACTGTTGTACTTTTACTGTATATGTATATAATGCTGCTTGTCAAAACCACACAAAGCAATCAAAGTTATATGTGTTTACGGACATTTAAATATTACAACTATTAAATATTTTAAGTGTATTAATATTATAAACCAAATTCTTTAATTATTATTACTGACGTTTGTTTACCTATAAGATATTATTAAACTAACCTTATTTTTAGCTAAATAGTCAGCTAAAGCTGCACAAACAGTGCAGCTGTAAATACTGGGGCCGTCAAGGAGGTGTAACTGTAATTATTGAGATAACTGGCTCATTCACACATCATTATCACAAGTACAGTCAAGATCATGTACTTGTGAAATAAATAAATGAATAGCCGAGTAGCTTCGTGATTACTCCATTTCTGATAGTTTGACCCTTTTGGTTACAATATTACATTTGGCACGATTAATTTATTCCACAAGCAATACTCCATGCAAAATACTGTATAACAACTTTTAAGCTATTGAAATGACAGGGAGTGTGGACGCAAACTCCCTAAGTCCATCATTATAAAAGAACGGCTTAGCATTATTTTCCCCCACTGTGTATCGTGTGGCAGCTGAAGCCACCCAGCGCATCATGAGACGGGACAGTGTGACTCTGCTGTCATTCAGACAGGTGTGTCCTCCCTCTGGGACACAGGCTAATGGAGCTTGGCCAGCCAGCCATGGCAGAGGAATTAACCTTATCGCTGACACCATCTGGCCATCCAGGTGCATTCAAAGGCTGGTGAGGGAAACCCCAGCAAAACTGACCGCCCAGTCTGCAGACCAGCTTGTTTTAGAAGGGGACGGTACAACTAAAACCTTTTATGATGGAAAAGTACACATTACATAAATAACACAATCTTTTAGTCTATATCTCATTATCTATTTAAAGTCTGCTCATAAAATCTAGAAAAACACATCACGACAACAGTTTAAAGCGATCATGTCTCCAATCAGAGTTTTCTGGCAGGCGTACCTGAGCATATGTATAGAACATTATGCATGTTTTATTGCTTTCATTACATGCCCGCCTTTTTGTGCCAAAATCTCCAAGGTACACCAAGGTATAAAAAAACGGTTTAGGCCCACCAAACTGCCAGAGGAGACGATAGGCACAGAAGTCAAAGCTTAACACACTGCCGGCTAAAGGTGCGAATACTTCTGACTGATGCAGAAGAGATTCATGCATTTTAAATGGGCCCACATCTCCTTGGCTGCGCCAACCGTTTTCAATGTTTTCCTCTCATTAAACAGACGCCAGCAAAACTCCCTGGGCAGCAGCATGAAAAGTAACGTGTGGCGTCTGCCTCGTACCATAGACTGTCTGTGGTTTCGCTGTGAATCTGGGAAGCAAATCAGTGTTTAAAAGCAACATTAACTTTAGCAACGGTTTTCACTCTTTGCTTAGACAGTTTAGCTGGCAGAGATCTTAAAGGGACAGTTCAGGCAAAACTATATATGTTGTCATTTAATCATCCTCATGTCATTTTGAGCTGTTTCCAAATATATGGAGGAGGGCTGTTCAACTCATACTGTGAAAAGAGCACCGGTAAATTATCAAAAATGATCAAAATTGTATAGTGTAATATAGCACATAATGTATATACTTTTTACAGAATTTTTTTCGAAAAGATGCAATCCATCTCCAACTTTTCTTTTTAAAAGTATACTGCCATCTCTGTTTGAAAGAGAACATTGCACGTTTCTTTACGTATTTATCCCTATGTGGGTTAAAGGGATAGTTAGGTGTGCGAGTGTATGCGAGTGCGCGGTTTCTCCACCCAAGGCCGCACAAACCCGCGCGAGGTCTGACAAACAACAGGATAAGCTCACAGAGCCGCTAATTCCAGCAGCTGCAAACAATGCTAACAGAAAATGATTAATTCATTAGCTATCACCGTCTGAAGTACCCAGAGTCAGGCCTGTCTAATTAAAAATGAATTAAACTAGAAAAGAAACACTGCGCAGGCGACTGCCCTGCCGCCCCAGGGTTATGAGGCCGGCGAGAGAACAGACCTGGCCTTTGCTAGACGACGACGGAAAACCAAACGCTCTCCTGAGCCACGAGTTGCCAACCTTATTATAACTGATAACATGAGGTATCAATAATTAATACTCTGCAGTGGTACTGCGGTGGATTATGGCAACATCCCACAGGACAGAGGGGGCATATACAGCTCGTGTACAACAGTGATGAGTTGATCAGTGAGATTCTCTAAGATTTAATATACTTTTCGTTTCCATCTGTACCCATGTGAGATTACTGCCGTCTTTTAATTTCAGTTCAAAAATCCTGAGGAGCCACAGCGTTTAACAAATCTTTCTTCATTCTCACTTCATTCGTTATCTCTTCTGCATCTCAGTTGTGTCTCTTTCATTCACCCAGGAGACACAACTGAGATACAAAAGAGATCTCGATTGAGGTCAAAGAGTGTTTGGTTTGAAGTGGAATGAACGGCAGCTACAGCAGACAAGCTAGAGCTCGATGAAGTAGCCGGGAATTTATGTGACGAAGGGTTGCAGAATAACCTCTCTCTCTCTCTCCCTCTCTCTCTCTCCCTCCCTCCCTCCCTCCCTCCCTCTCTCTCTCTCTCTCTCTCTCTCTCTCTCTCTCTCTCTCTCTCTCCCTCTCTCCCTCTCTCTCTCTCTCTCTCCCTCTCCCTCTCCCTCTCCCTCTCCCTCTCTCTTTCTCTCTCTCCCTCTCTCTCTCCCTCCCTCCCTCCCTCTCTCTCTCTCCCTCTCCCTCTCCCTCTCCCTCTCCCTCTCCCTCTCCCTCTCCCTCTCCCTCTCCCTCTCCCTCTCTCGGGACAGGGGTGTCAACATCGCTCAGCTGGTCAAGCACAAACCTGTGAACTCTTGTCACTGCGTATCGGCCCTAGTAATGGCTGATCGATGTTAGATCAGGTTTTTTGTCTAGACGACCAAAATCATCAATGAGTATTTTTGCTTGCTGGCCGAGGTGAGGTGCCGCAAATACTGACATTTAGGGCTCTGATTTTACTTTTATTCATAATATGGATCATGAATTATAGTCAGGACCATGTGGGATAATGGTATACACTGCTTGATGGCAAACATTTTGTTGTATCATATACAAATATTTGCACAACTAGGAAACAGTGGAAACTCCTCCTTAGAGGTTTATTGTTTATGCTGTATACCTCAAGGTCGCGCACATATTCCTCAATAACAACAGGAACAACGAAAAAATCATGTTACCACGCCCCTTTTAATAACGTCTTGTAACCCACTAAATCCAAACTTGTTCGAAAAAAGGAACACTTGAATATACATCAGTTTATGACTAAAATTACAGAAACCAACTCTAGCCAAAATATATTCGGAGTGCAATAGATTTCATAGTTTAGCATGAATTCCGTTCGTTTTCATGAAGAGGCAGGGTTTATGATCTATACTGCAGCCAGCCACAAGGGAGCCACATTTTTTAGGATGCATGCTTGGTTTTTATACACAGCGGTTGTTGCTAGAAGGGATACAGAAACAGCTGGAAGTTGTGCTTAATCTCGCCATATTATTACAATAAAATGCATAAGCTAACACCTGGCCTAAACCTCACCTTACAATAATAATACAAAACTGTTGTCACCGTGACAAAAATTATGCGTTATTGAAGTGCACATGCCCAGTGGAGGTAGCTGTATCCCGTTCTACTCAAAAGCATATACAGCAGTAATAACACTATAACTTAAAGCTCCAAGACACAAATTTTCGTCATCTACTGGCATATGTGTGTTATATATGATGAAATGGTGACCAATCAGTGAACGAGTCTGAACAAATCATTTTGGTGAATGAACTGAAAAAGAACGAATCACTTCAAAATTCTCATCACTACAGCTAGATGCTGCTAAATTTCATACACTAGACTTTAACCCTAAAAAATGATAAGCCATTTTTGTACTATTGTTAACATGTTCCAAAATAAATGAGTAAATCCCAATATGATTATAATAATCTATAATATTTCTAATACATAATTTTTGTTATTGTATTGATTTTGGTCACAGTGCCTAAGCTAACACACACTATTAAATAAGGCCAAGAGGAGCTTGAGCAAAATGTATGGCGACAGTGTGATAATTGTCATTCTGGGATATGCACTGTGTGTACTATGTGGTTTACACAAGAGGCTCTGAGCTATAATTTGAAACCGTGTCGGTAGAACCACAGCATAAAATCACAGCACATATCCGACTAATTGAGCCATTCTTGTTTTTGTCCTTTCTTCTCAATTCAAACTTTGTTGCCATGGCTACATTACCCCTGCACACAGACATAAAACAATACCTCCGACCGCTACACTATGGCAGACCCTGGTGTGCAGCCAGTCGTATCGTTTAAAGCAACAAATATGTATTTATTGTAAACAAGTAAATGAAAATAAAGCGTGCTGTATGTATGTTTATGCAATAGGAGTCAGCAATAAAACGGCAAGCGCACAGCACAGCTTTTCTTGTTCTTTCGGCAACCGTGTGTAGCCATTCAAGTTTAATGTTTCATTTAATTTTACAGCTAACGTGAGCTGCGTGTATAAATTTGATGAACCAATAAATCACGCATGAGCGAAGGTCAAAAAAATAGTTCTTTCATGACGGAACTATTGATCAAGCAAATGTGAAATGCAAATTGCAGAAACTATTTGCACTGGGGAAAAATCTCATTTAGGAACGCGTGTGTGTGTGAACATCAGAATCTCTCACCGGTAAGTTTCTCCAGTTCAGCGAGTGTGTGCTGGTATTCTTTGATGATATGGTCATAGCGAGAGATGACCTCTTTTCTCATGTTGTCCCAGTGTGGAGAAAGTGCTCCCAGATCATTCAGCTCCTGTATCCTGTGAGAAAGAAAATGACATCAATCATAATCATTACAACAGACCCTCATACAGCGGAAGTTCAAAATATATACAGTAGTGGCCAAAATTTATGTTCACGGGTACTTGTAAAATATTAGTTTTAATGCTCCTTTATAGCATAAAAAATAATGGAAAAAACACTAAACTGAAGGTAGGCCTATATATTGGACCAAATTATTGAGCAAAAATGCCATAATATCAATTAATATTGGTTTTGTTCAAATATACAAAAATGCATAGAGTGAGCTTGGAGGAAAAGAGCAAATATTGATACAATTTCATCTGTATTAGTATCATTAATATTAATATTCAGGAATGCACCGAATATTCGGTAACCTAAAATATTCGGCCGAAAATATGAAAAAAAGCATGTTTGGTGTTTGAAATAATGTGAAATGGCTGAATAAATTTCCGGAACATGTGATACGACGCAGAGAGAGAGAGAGAGAGAGAGAGAGAGAGAGAGAGAGATTATTAATGAAGCAAACATCTCGCAGTGTGTGGGGAAATTTTAAAGTTTTAGAGAAAGACTGAACGGGACTTGCCTTTGGGACTACATTTCTGAATGAAAGCGTCTTTACCGGTCGGTAACTTGTACTTCAGACTGGAGCGGGCGGCCTGACAGTAGAGCACACAGTTCCCTATACTAAACAACATGTCAAAGTATTTACTGTGCATCACAGCCATGAATGCAACTTCTGAGACAACAGTCAGCTTTTGTGGGCGGAGTTTGTAGGAGAGACATGAATTGAAATGGTTGTCTGCCAGCGTCACTCATGGATGTTTTTTTTTCTTTGAATTATTTTGCAGTGTAGCCTATAATAATCCAACAGTTTTCGTTTATCGTATTTTTAGCTTATAGTGTTGAATGGCACTTTTTAAAGAAATGATTTGTTGTAGGGGTACAGAGTGCAGTACAGCAGTCAGATATTGGGCTAATATTTTCAAGAATAGAGAGGGCTCAATTTGTTTATATTGCATTATATTGAAAAGCAAGACAAAATATATAAAGCGCATTTTGACCATTCAGTTTTGAAAAAATTGGCAAAATAAATAGAAGAAATGCAAAAACATGTTCGTTGTTCGTATTGGTTTTCTACACTTGAAAAATGCACAAAAAAACTAAAACCTTACAGGAAAAAGCAAACATTGATGAAAATTTGATTTGTTAGACATGGACTAAACGGTACAAATCTCCCATCATCAATTGGATTATTCATGTACCCTTATACATGTGACCGGCTCATGGAGCTATCGAAGAAGCTCAATTATTCACTAACTAAATGCACAACAGAGGAATGAACTCTCGCCTTCAGCAACCGAACCCCCATACACATGGATTTTCCCATTATATCTCTCGCCCAACACTTCTCCCTGTAACAGAGAACTCGTTCTTATTGGCCCCATCCCTTTTGCGAAGAAGTTCCTTTCCTTGACTTGCATTGGCTTTTAGAAAGCAATTGTTCATTGTTATCGTGTGATGTCTGTAGCTATTTGTTGCACAACACGACACAAGCGTGGTAGATTTACATAAAACATAGGGACTTATCTCTCTAAGCAGACAGCGAGCGCTTTCTAACGGGTCTCATTAAGAAAAGGTTCAGACGTCTTTCATTGTGCCGGGAATTTCCAAGGGAACAATGCTTAATTTTCATGTAAATTCCCTCTCAGCTTTTGTTAAAGTTTAATAATTTCAACAATGTGATTAGAATCTTCAAAGAAAAAAAGAAATGAGCAGAAATGGCCTTTTAAGAAAAGAGTGATTATGATTTTATTTAAATTTGTCAAAGGGTGGATCTTTGTTTATAACAAGCTAAAGAAAGAACAGATCTGATAAGTTTGAAGTGTTTGTAGATTGAAGCAGTGGCTCCGAGCACCTTATCTAGATCTGTTCTGATATGATCACCTACAGTACATCAGGGGAAAACTTTGATGACACAGTAGCAGAAAAAGCGCTGTGATAGCATTGCCAGTGGCCGCGCTAGGGGGCTGTAGCCCCCGTCAGAAAACTGCTTAGCCCCGGCAAAGCACCCCCAAGGATTTAGCCCATCTTGTGAGCAGAGGCTATATACACTGACTCTGCCTACCAGTTTTGACGCTGGCCAACTAGCGTCTCAAGTGGCGTAGCGAGTAAAGCCTCATGTCTACTTTTTTCAAATCAGATGTTATGTTGTTTTTGTACGTGAGCGCGGGCGCTATCAGAGTTTACGGTATTGTTAATGAATTGTTAAACTACAACCGAGTAAATGGAGTTCGGGCCAGTTGTGAATATTTTAAATGTTTTGATTAATCTGCACCACATAGGAACCGGTCATAAAACTCACATTTTACTACGAATTCTATTTCAATACAAAGAACAGAAGAGTATCATTGATTAGTTTTTTTTGGTTAAAAGAAGTAATATTAAGGCTAGCGAAGCACCCTTGAAAGGACTCAAACCTTGTGCTTATGGATAGGCAATTTTTTCTTAACAGAAACTTGTGATGGAATAATAAAACCACAGGTCGACTGTATGCTACGGTACGTTATGTATTTTCATTATGAACTATTTTCATAATTTTAGTTGAGTTAATAAATACGTTTGTTTCGTAGGTTACTTTACACATTGCATAATGTTTTCAACAAAAAGCACAGCTTATAATGAGCTTGATCAAAAATGTTCACAAAATCTTTTTTAATTAACAATGACTATAACCAAGTGCACCCACGGAGGAAGTGTAGGTTAATGCACTACAACACAAGGTGTAGGCTGATGCTGTTCTGTATTTAAATTATAAAATTGAATGTTGTCTTGCTAAGGTGTTTATTGATTTAATAATTTTAAAAGCCCACCCTCTAAACTGTTAAGCACGCCCTTAGCCCCCTCAAGAAAACGTCCGGGCGCCGCCCCTGAGCAATGCAAAGGTTTTGGGTTTGGAAAGAAGCATCTGTCAAATGCAAGTATGTAAATAAAGCGAGGAAAAAACACTTTATTTCTGGTTGATATCAAAGGTTGTACAGGTGCACAAACAAGAAATACAAACATGGTTTATATATTTTGTGCAGTCTGCTTTATTATAATATAATATAAGATATTTAATATAAAAATATATTTATATTAAGATAACTGTAGTAGAGTAGGCGGGGCGAGACCGTGGTTCGAGTCCGGTGAGTAATTGTTAAAGGGCGCCAGCCGTGCGCACACCGGGCTCGAATCCCGTAGGAGATGGGGAGCATAAAAGGAACGAGCGACCGGACCGTCGAAGAGAGAGGTACGGGCCCGAACATGTGTTAAGTTTGTCTTATATATTTGTATTTATGTTTTGTTCGCCGGCGGTCGTCCGTGAGGGGCCGTCGGCTGTTATTATTTATTAAAAGTTAATTTTATTGACTTCCGGTTCTCGCCTCCTTCCTTCCGTATCTTGAATCTTGTTACAATAACATTTATATTATACATTGTAAAATATGCATTTAAGAAATTCACATATTTTTTAAATAATTTCTGTCAGAAATAGACAGCAAATTTGGGTATAAAATAACATGAAACGCATGTAATTTCACTTGACAAAAATGCCATTTTACATTTAACGTGCCCTAACTGCCGCAATATTACGCAATCTTTTTTTATAGTGTTAAATATTCGTTTTTCATTTAAATATTGTCAAACTGTTCGGTAACATAAAAACTTTTAATGCCTGACTTTTTTCTTTTGTATGCAGAACAAAGTATATCATGTCCACAGCAAAACAAAAGGTGAGAAGGACTGAACTAAGGGAAGTGCTGACGGATTATCTGAAAGTACATGCATTGTTTCATGTTCAAGGTCACACAGGGCAGATTGGTATTATGGGACCAAATTACTGCAGGTCATTTAAAGATTTTTGCTTTAGACACCAGTCCGTATCTTCCTCAAGTACCCAAGTCATTCAGAATGATCTATTCCTGTTTCATTCTCATTGTTAAAGAAGCGTTATCTTAGGAAAAAAGGTGAAAAGAAATTATTCAATTTCATGCCTACAAGTCAGAGAAATCTTGCGCCGAAGCTGGTGAGTCGCATATAAAATCATATCTGCCATCTTGTTCTGTTCAAAAGCTGCGACTTGAATGTAATGTAGCTTTATCAGAATGTGCTTTGAGTGGACCAGGATGTGATAATAAAAGAGAGATTTGTAGGTGAAAAAAGCGCATGCGGGACAAAGTCAAAGAAATTTCTGTTTCCTATTTTTTTAGGTTTGGGGTGAAAATAGACATACTGATGGGATAGCAGAGAAAAAAGACGTTAGAGAAAAATGAGGAACGGTATCACGATGAGAGAAAACCAAAAGGCTCTGATGTTTTGAGGATGAGAGATGACAACGCTGGAATTATGTGCATGTGGCAGTAAAGGAAGCGGTTACACAGCGGCCTTCATTTCATGGTGCGTTACGGCCCCTGTTCGCTTTAATTTACCAATGCCTTTGTGTCTGCCTTCAATTCCACAAATGTGAAGGGAATAGCAATTAAATGCAGCTACCTTTACTGCAGGACCCCAGTGCAAAACCGGACAGATCTCCGGCGAGGTTGCAGTGAATTGATAGTTCACCCAAAAATGAAAATTCTGTCATAATTTACAATAATTTGCAGCCATTCGGTTGCATTGGTTTTGTGTCAATGGGTGCCGGGGCTGTTCTGTTACCAACGTTCTTCAAAAATATCAGCTTTTCTGTTCTGTGGAAGAAAGGAAGTCATACAGGTTCGAAATGAGGGCGAGTAGATAATGGCAGAATTTAAATTTTCGGATGAATCCTTTCAAGAGCTCAAATCGTATTGTGTCATGTTACGGATGGCTGTGAAACAATCGCTCAAGTTTATGCTTGCCCAAAGTACAATGAGAGAGAAAAATGATAATGTTCATCTGTCTCATAGCAGAGATTCAACATGGTATTATGAACGTTCGGTGCAGTCGGGTTTTTGCACGTAATGAACATCACGATTTAGATTTATTTAGTAATGTTGAAACTACAAAATACACCAACCTGAGGGATAATTGAATAAATAAACTGGGAAAAACTATTTGTAACATGGTGCTGGAATAATGACAACATTAGGTGAGAAAAATGTCACTCTATCTCTCTCGCTTGCTCTCTCTCCCTTTCTCCTTCTCTCTCTCTGTCCAATCTTCCTTTTCTCTCCTACCAAAACCCATTGATGGGCTGTCTGCATCAAAGAAGGATAGAATAAAAAAATGAAGTCTTGATGCAGCACCTGAGCTACAGTAACATCTTCACCGTTCTTCAACAAACACAGTCCTGCACTTCAAAGGCTTTTGAAGAAAATGCCACATCAAGTGACATGTGTGGGCTGATCAGATGAATGCGCAAATAAAGACACGAAAACAAAGACAAAAGATTGCATTTATAATACAGACTACATATGTATATACGCTGCTTGTCTGTGTAACGTTCTTCCTTCAAGAATTTGAATTATAGAATTTGAATTTTTTTTACATTTCTGAATTTGAATTGCGGAAGCAAATATATATAAGCTATTTAACCCTCTGGGGTCTGAGGGTGTTTTAAGGTCCTTCAGAAGTTTGGACATTCCCTTACATATGTGCTTTTAAGCAATTGTGGATTATAAACACATTAATCGCCAAAGTTCTATTGAAAGTCCTGTTAAACTATTTTAAGAATTAAATAATATTTTTATTAAAATGTTATTTTTAAAGTCGTCATGAAATTAAAACTGACTATTCTTATTATTAAATGGACTATTGCAGTGTTTATTATAAGTGATTTATCTGTTCAGGTCACAAGATGGGTCTCTATATTTTTGTTTGCTTTACAGACCAAGTTTATCAAGCTTTCATCAATGTGTCCAAGGAAACAGGAAGTAAGGGTAGGGCTTCTCCCCCTCTCATGCAAACATCTCACAACATAAAAACATTGAACCGATTTGAATAAAGTGAGAGATTGCAAGTTTTGAAAGCTTGTATCTTCTATGATAACTTTGTCAATCTATTAGAGCGCAATAGTTTATAGACATCCTTGAGGCTAACAATAAAATAAAAACATAAATTTTGACTTCATGGAGACTTTAAGTTCCACTTTAAAACAGCCTACTTCTATTCCGTTTATATATGTATTCAATTATATGAAACCACGGTGATTATTTAAACTACATTTTCAATTCAAACCAATGCATGTTTCATTTAAAGAAGATCACCATTACATAATTTCTAAACATGAGAAAGCCAGACAACAAAAATATGGGTGTAGAATTCCTAGATTTCACCTTGAAATCTGAAACCCTATTTAATAAACTGCTATTTGGTTTTGAATTTAATCAAATTGTGTTAAACCAGAACCAACACAAGCAGATAAAAACAGGCTTAAAGGTGAATGTGGTGCCCGGGCTGATAATTGGATGTCTTGGGATAGAAACGGCTACTTAAGTTACCTGTCTACACGCGGGAGAGCAGGTGTTGAGGCCAAATAGCCTTGCTGAATAATGCACACATGATGATAATTGCTTAGCAGGGTCTGACCCACGGGCGCTACAGTCTGGGAATGTGTGTCTGGCCGAGTTAATGATCGGAAATTCTTGAACGGCCATGCACGATTCCTAGTCTGCCTTAAAAATGATTTTGACGAAAATGCGTCTATGCTAATATCTGTCAACTTTAGCGTAGTCGCCACGGATAATGATGTGAGCTGAGAGGCATTTCGCATGTGCATAGAAACTCGAGGGAAAGAGCGAGTCTAGGAGACGCAAACTTTGCTTAGACAGGCGGCAGAAATAAGACTCAAATCTGTGTTTTGTAACCTGAACAGCAAAAAAATACACAAAAATAAACATGAAATCTGCGTCTGCAAACCAGAGCTAAACATGTTTTTTGATTGAGCTGAGCATTCATACATACTCAGAGTAGCAATGCAAATCCAGATCCGTCACCTCTTGTTACCTTCTTATCACCACATCATAAAAAGCTATGAGTTCAGAGGATTCCATGTTCAACTACGGCCGCGCAATTCAAACACTGCCTACTGTAGCATCAATGTCTAAAGCAACAATACATTCTAATGCATTCATTCTTGGAACAATCTGTGGCCCTGTTCTTTCACAGATGTTCACAGAGGTGCGTGGCAATCGTGAAAAGTTACTTTGCGGGGACGGCTTCGTTTTATTGAATAGCGCAGGAGCTGAGAAGTAACACCCGGTGTTCTTAAAAACATCAATGCACTTTGTTGGAGAGTACTATTTACCGCTGTGCTTTATAAACCTTTTGACTTAAGGTTTCTTCCAGCGCACACTTGTTCTTTTCACCTTGCGATTCCATGTAGTTCAATTTGCTTTTGCACAGGTAAGAACGCTCCAACAATGAGGAAGAGGGAATAGAAACGGAAGGGTAAAAATGAAAGAGAGAGAAAGAGAGAGGGAGGTGGTGGAGTTTCCGAGGCAGAGGACGGGCACTCTGCTTTGAAGTGTTAAACATCATTGAATAATTTAGCACAGGCTCTAAGTATAGCTCTAAAACAGCCATTTCAATCTCTGAAATAAACCCTTGCAGGAAGAGCATCCTATCTCGCTGGCTTTTTTGTTGCATTCCTTTTTCCAACAATTCCAGACTTTCCCCAATGCTTACCTCGAGGAGAGGGAACCACCAGGGATCTTACAAAACAGTCATCATACTTATATGCTCATGTCTACAGCGTTTTATAGCATTGTGTCTTTATTGGAAGCAACTGATGACCCATCATAATGGCAGTACTGTAATATGTATTATTTTCACCGGAATACAACCGAAACCAATTGGATCTAAAGGTGCTGTGTGTCATTTTTTGGAGGATCTATTGACAGAAATGCAATATAATATTCGTAACTATGTGTTCAGAGGTGTATAAAGACTTTACATAAGGAGGCGTTATGTTTTTATTACCATAGAAGGAGCTATTTCTATCTACATACACTAAGGGTCCCCTTACATGGAATTTACCGTGTTGTTTCTACGGTAGCCCCTAAACGGACAAACTGCTCACAGAACGTGTTTCGTAAATACTTTTGTAAAAAATCTCCTTTGGGAAAGTTGTGAAAATGTGATAACATCTTAGTTCTGTGTCAGCCACCGTAGTGCTTCGAAGGGGAGGGGGGAGGCGTGGAGTGAGCAGTTGGTTCCAATTTGAACCTCACTGCTAGATGGCACAAATTTAATGCACTGGACCTTTAAAGTTGACTTTTAATAGGTTATTTAAAAACCTGATTAAGTAATAGTACAGCAATATTTACTAGTAATTTGATATTGTTAATATTATTTTAATATAACTATTTTAGTTGTATTCATAAAAGCTGCGATTACTTACAGCCATGTCATGCAAAATTTATTTAATATCAGAAACAAAATACCATGTATTTAATTTTTAAAATAAAGGGATATCACTAACATCACTATGTGAATGCATTACAATTAACAGCAATAACAATTAAATAAAAAATATTTCAAATAATTACTCAAATAAAAATATGACACATCCATCCAGTGTAGAAACAGTTTAAGTGTTTTGAGGTTCAAACCTGCACACGTTTGTTTAGCAACCCAGGCCTGTCGTGGCCTGTAAATCTTCAACACTTTACTCCGGCTGTCACCTTTGATCAATGCCAAGACTGAGGTCTCACCTGTATGTGTCCTCCTCAATGTAGAGGCTGATGAGCTGTTTGGGGATGCTAAAGGACAACGTGCACTCAGCCATCTGCTCCCGTACCAGCATCCATTTACTGTCCACCGTCTGAAAGCGATACACCTTACAAACGGCATTCTTAAACACTGAAAAAGAAAGTGAGACATATTGTGTCAGGTTTGGAACAATATGAGGGAGGATAAATAAAGAGTTTTATAAACAAAGAGTTTTTTATTATAAAGATAAAAAAATAGTTTTTTGTTCATGTCAACTACACACGCAAGAACATTTTATGTGATGTACAGTTATACTAAATCCAAACTCTCAACAAACATCTACCCTGTTCCACCGCATTGATAAAAGTTGTTGAAAACCCTGCTAAATAACAGAAGGACAGATGAATGAGTGACCTCTAGAGGAGGACTAGTGGACGTAAACGCCCTCGTTCGCCAGAGAACAGGATTAACCTTTGACTCCACTCTCGTTCTAATCCAACAATCAAAGTAGATTGAAGCGAGCATCTGCTCAAGCTCTTAGAGTAATGACATAGCTTTAGGTTTGTATTGGAGCACAATACATATACATGGATGAGGGTGGTGGAGACAAAATTCATTAGCCAGTCTAACCATAGTACAAAGACTAAAATGTTTTGACGCTAGCAACCACGATAGTAAAATGTCACAAATTGTTGGTCGACTAATTGTTTTGCCTGGCTGCAGTGACAAATATAGATTGAGAGACAAGAAACAGATATTTTATACCACATAAAGGAAAGACTTTCAATAATGTTGACTTTTATTTTAGTCTTTGCACCCACAGAATCGTGAAAACAAACAAAAAGGCAAGGAGGGGCGAGATGTTTAAACCTTGGAGTAAACGGGGCTGACTTTTTCCACACCAGGGCCCAGTTGCATAAACTTAGCCGCTAAATTAAGACCTCATCTTAATAACTAGTCTCACTGACTAGTAGTTAGTTAGGACTAATTAGTCTTGCTTTTTGATATTTAAATTAGCCCAATCTACCTTCTTGTGTAACTGTTTTAAAGAAGTAATGACAATTCTTTAAGACAAAAAATAGGTGAGTAACTTCTAAGTAGTTTATGCAACTGGCCCCAGGTCAAATAAATCGACATTGACTAAATGTCTTTTAGTCTTTACCTATTCTCTTAAAAGTGTTTACACTGCTTCCTAAGGGAGTGGTTCCCAAGATGGGCACCTGATGTGACAATAGGGTACGGAAACGTTATGTTTTTCTATCTACGTATATACACCGCGGGTCCCCTTACATGGAATTCGTCATGTTGTTTCAGTAGCCCTAAACGAACAAACTGCTCTACAGAGTGTGTTTCGTAAATACGTTATCTCCTTTGGCGAAGAAGTGAAAACATGACATCTTGTTGTTGTGTCAGCCACCGTGCTTTGAAAGGAAGGGATCAATCGTGGAGTAAGCCGTTGGTTGCAATTCGCAACCTCACCAATAGGTGCCGCTGAATTTCATACACAAGACCTTTGAAAAAAATACATATCACAATACATTTAAATAAAAGAAATGAACGTACTCACCAGCATTCATTATAGGTCCATTATCTTTGTCATTACTTCCATGTGACGTTTCATACACAAGCGTGCACTGTTGCAAAAACAGAAGTGTGTATTAATATTAACAGCAATGCCACTTTTTTATTTTATTTGTATAGTACACAATGTTTTAAAGCAGCTTTGGCAGAAAATCATACTGTAGTATCCTAACTTTCCAGTTCGATGACATTTCTTCATGCCTTCTTCTTTGACACTAAATAATATTGGCTTGTTCTCTAGTGGTTAATTTATAACAGCAGTTGGATTTGATTTTACTGCATTTGACCCATCCATGGGTTAAAGAAACCCATTTTTTTTAGAGTGTAGGGCAGCAGATAACAAGCCAAAGATGATATTCGAATGGAAGTGGAAGTCTATGAAAGATAAAAGACATAATGAGCGGTAGGTGGCAAAAGCACCCAGTCCTTCTCTCTCACTCTCTCTCTCTCTCTCTCTCTCTGCTACAAGCCACACAAACATTTGATAAGCTGTCACCTGCACCGGTGCTCAGATAATCGAGGGGTTCTCCAAGTATCCCAGAGTGCCAATGTAAGCAATCCGGGAGCCAAAGAGACCCTCACGCCAGCTCAAGACAAACACAGCTCCTCCATCAACTTTAGAGAGTCAGCCCCGAAGCGCTTACGCCCTGATCACTTTAAATTCAGACTCCGCACCAGTGTTTAGTGCCTGACAGATGACTCTTCACGTCTCATTACATCACATGACCTTCAATGGGCCTGGAACAGTTTCGTGACACTTCTTGGCACACAGCTCAAACAAAAAACATACCATATAGCTAATTCCAAACATGTGCACTATAACCTAGTGTTACGATAACAATCATTTGTAAAAACTTTATTTACATTACTTTATAAAATTACATTACATCATTGTTGGTTTATACAATAAATAGTAATTTAAATGACTATTTATTTATAGGTGTATTAGCACCTATTGTATTATTGCTACTGTATGACATATCTTCTATTGCTCCCTAATCTGTCTGTAAGTCTCTTTGGATAAAAGCGTCTGCTAAGACTAAATGTAAATTAATAAATGCTGCAAATGTATAGCACATTGATATAGTTTATTCCCCAAAAAATGCAGGTTTTTCTATCCATAATTCTCTTTGATTTGCATTGTAAAAACCATGTACATCCTTTAGAAAGAACAGCTTAAGCAGGTTTGCGGATTTGAGCTTGTCTCCCAGCCCAGTTAAGCTTGTTTCTTGGCAGGTTTAAGTCACTTCCATCTGGTCTGGAAAGTTCAGCACTACCTTTGACAGACTCCCTTTATTCCTACTTTATATCTTCAGCACACAGTATTCCAAATTCACTCACTTCCACTCCACTCATTGTAGATGTCGCTGTATAGGGAATAGTATATGAGTGAGCGAGTGAGTGATTTCAGACACAGCAAGTTCTCTAAACACACAGTGGCAGACACTGCACTCAAACATCAGCTCTGACCAACACTCCCTTCAGAAGAACGCGAGGAATAAGGACTAAGCTAAAGCTTTGAGCCGATACATGCTCAGACACTTGCTTCAATGGAGCCTGATGGATTTTAATGCTTTGTAGAAAGATGCAAGAATGTTAAGTTGCTGTGTTAATGTTGGACTGCTAATTGTGAGTCTTCTGTCTGTCTATCTTGTAGACTGTTTCAAAGCAACAACAAACTTTCCTGCGCACGCAGGCTTTTGTGAAAGAGTCCCTGCAAATTATTTCTGAAATCAAGTAAAAGTGATAAGAAGTAAATTACATTAGCTAGCAAGTTAAAAGTATGTCCAGTCAGTATTATTTTGGGTTACCAGTAGAAGAAGGAGCCACAGGAGCTGCTCACACAGTTCTACACGGCCATCATTGAGTCTGTCCTGTGCTCATCCATAACTGTCTGGTTTGGTTCAGCTACTAAATCAAATATTAAGAGAGTACAACTAACAGTCAGGACTGCTGAGAGGATCATTGGTGCCCTCTGCCCAACCTCCAAGATCTTTACACCTCCAGAAAGAGAAAATCATTTTGGACCTCACTCACCAAGCTCTCTCCCTCTTCGAACTGTTGCCACCTGGCCGGCACTACAGAGCACTGACCACAAGAACAGCCAGACACAAGAACAGTTTTTCCCGCAGGCTACACTCAGGCAGAACAATTAAAAGCTCTTACGACACACTGTCCATCACATTACACACTTGCACATGGCACACAGCATCTGGAAACTGTACATAGTAAGAAACAATAGGTTAAACCTGTGAATAATACATCTGTACACTCTTTAAAAAAGATAAAAATAAAATAAAAATAAAATGTTGTTTTTTGTCTATATTTTTTCACTTTTGGGTTATAGTGCATTATTATTATCTATTTGATTTAAAAAATGTTCTATCTTAATGTTTATTTGCACTTTGTTCAGACCATGTGTACACTTTCTTCTGCACTTAGCTTGTGTGTGTAAACATAATTGGCAATATAGCTCCCACTGATTCTGAAGAACGGTTTCTTGGCCAAACTTAAATGCGACAAAGTAACACGACCCATTCAACAAATTGTTTATTTCATGCAATTATTATATAATAAATTATCATTATAAATGAATGTTAATATAAATTAAATTAAATATAAATAGTTACAGTTATATTATTACCCACTAGCCAGACCGATCAAAACCACAGAACGTAAGTAAACTTCGTGCCATGTGTCCGATGAAACCGCCAATAAAGTCCTTGTCAGGCAGGACAGAATTATAAATAAATGCCTTTAATGAATGAATTCATTTATTGAATATAATGAAATATAAATGAATCAAATACAAATTTCAAAATGGTGGTATTTAAAATATTGACTTGTATTGTTTTTGGATATACATCAAACAATAGATGTGTGATAACATGTTTATCTTTACCTACCAAGCTTACAGTATATAACCTTCAACCTCTAAGATTTGTGTTTTTTCTGTTTCTTGTTGAATGTTACATTAGTAATTACATAAAATACATATTAATAAAATTCCATGTTATTACTTCTTATTAAGATTCAAATAATGCTGCATCCAATATGTTACATCACTTCAATGTGAATTGGTTTTCAGCTATAAAAATAATTTTCAATGCATTTCTGAATGCAGCACAACCCAGATTCTCTGTGTAAATCTCCTCCATTTGCTCTTCACGTTCATCTCCATAACTCTCAATAATTTTCCCATCCTCTTGATTCCCTTGCTCATCACACTCTCTCTCTCTCTCTCTCTCTCTCTCTCTCTCTCTCTCTCTCTCTCTCTCTCTCTCTCTCTCTCGCTCTCTCTCTCTCTCTGATTAATGAAGGTTAAAGGGGTCTGCTGGTGTGACAGTGTTAGTTATTAAGCTGACATTCTGTCTCTCAGGGTAGCACATATAAACGCTCAGAGAATTCTCAAAATGGGTAAAATGGATGTTTGCTTCTTCACCGAGCTTTGCAATTTAATTTTGGTGATGTGCCACTTTACCTCCACTCAGTACTGGAAACCAGCATCACATAAACTGCAGCTTGTGTAATAACTTGTTGCAGTTACAGTTAAATCATACAATTCTAAACATTTCACTAAACTATTTTAGTGTTGTCCGAAGCAACAGATGCTGCTTCAACACTCCATGGCCATTCTCGCCACAGCTCTTGGAATAGGTAATAAACATTAAACAGTACCAAAATGACCTTAGAGGACTTGATTTACTGTGAAGAAAATTGTATCAAATATGTTTCCCAGCGTATCCACATGCAAATGAATGTAAAAAGCTTTTGAAAGGGTTTATTTGGATAACCGGACCTTGTGTGCATGTGAGAGCGTCTTACCTTCTGGTGCATGTCGGTGGTGATGTGGTCCACCTCTCCATCCTCTATCTCACCCATCTTCAACCTGCTCACCACCACTGTCCCCACTGTTGCTGAATCATCTTTTGATCTAAAACACATGAAAAGAGAAGATTAAGGAAAGTGTGTGTGCGGTGGGCATTTGAGTCATGCATGTTTATGAGTACGAATAAGCGTGTCCAAATACTTTTCATATGAGGGATTAATGAGCTCTCTAATCATTTATAAAGATCGACATGAAAACAATGATGTCCAGGGATAAGGATAAATGTTTACATCAATTAAAACATGATAATGAAGTCATGTGAAGGTCTCAATCTGGGATTACATTTGGTGAAAGAACATTCCCTGAGTCACAAAAAAAATAATTGTAATAGATTGTTCACATGTCACTCTGACAATTCTTCCTGTCTAAGTGGGCGGACCTTGCCTGCAAAAGCATCAGAGCCTTTGCAGTAGTCAAAGGTCCGGCTACAATAGACTGCGAGGGACATAATTATTCTGACGGCATGTCGAAGTGCTTTCCGGAGACGCTCTCTCGTATTCTACTTGATATTCCGTGAAACGCATTGATTAAAAACGATTAATCCATTTGTGTTTGGACTGCAGTAACCAGCCACAGGTTTGGCACGAGCACCGGCCGTCGATGTTTGCTTGCCAACAGACTTGGAGCGGGTGTGATGTTTGAGGGTATGAGTGACCTCATATTAACTTTGAAGCTCAATTGAGTCGTTGAGGAGACACAGAAATCTCAAGTCAGCCTTTAGAGACGCACTGGCGAATTATCCACCCATGACCATGTCCTAGACAAATCTAATTGGCCCTGGGTCTCTTTATGACAACAGTAAATCAAAGAGCTTTGTTATAGAACAAGCTGACTGCGTATTGTGGGATACCCACGCTTTTTGACCGGGGGCTTACACAGTTTTTCCAAGACTTTACAAGCCAATTTGCAGTTATATAAATTATTCTGAAAGGATTTTTAACCTTCCATATGCTCCCTGTTTGACTGCCTTAAAAATGCATTGATTTCCACTACATTTCAAGGTTTCCCAAGACTAAGATTCTTCATTAAAGCCACTACTTTATTGTAATGCATTTGTGCATTACAATACATCAGAACAGGAAGCTCTATGCAATCAGATTTATTATCTAGTATTTATTTTCATTTTACAGTCAGTATCAACAGGCAGACACACTGCCACAGAAGAACATCTTTTGATCTGTATGCAGATACGGCAGACTTTGTATCTTCCGCCCACAGTGCGGTGAGATCGAGCCATCATTAGCTGTCTACCATACAAGCATGGCTGCACATAAAACAAAAGATGCAGGTATTTTAGGTTTTAGATGCTACTTTTTCCCCCACTGCTTTTAATTAAGTTTCCGGTATATCATTTTAACGGTCCTGTGGTGCGGCAAATGTATTTTAAATACAAATACTCCATGTAGCCTCTCAATTAATGCATTTTTAATTTTGCAGTCGTGTTTAGTATGTCACACTGCATTACATTTAAAGCGATAAGGATATTTTGACACATTGTGCTCTAAACACACACTGTAAATACTTAAAAACTTCAACATGTAGTAGTTAACTTGGAAAATGGTAAAATGGTCTCTCTATTGTGCAAAGACAGCACGGGATTCAATAAATGAATATGGAAGCTACACATTTCATGAGTAGCGGGAAGGTCAAATTCTCCCTCTCTTACAAACACTCAAAATAGAAAATTTGTTATTTTCTACATGCGGTCCTATCTTTTTTTGCTACTACAGTTATTTATTTGTATTTTACCGGATAGGTTTACGTTATTGTAGATACTATATTCTTTATATTATTTTAATTAGGTCCACTTCCACCCTTTTTTCTTGTGAACAGATAAAGTAGGAATTTCATCGTACCTGGTACACGTGGCAATATCTTGCATTAATACAATTGGTAAGAGGTTTACCAATTAAAAAATAATTTGTGATATAATTATATAATTTGTACATAATTATATTGCATTAGTCATATTCTAAAAATAGACCCCAGGAAGATCACAATGCTTTTTTATCCAACATGTTGATTTTATGCACTTCTGTATTGCACTGAAATTGAAAGGCTATTTTTATGTTTTTTAACACTTTACAATAAGGTTCTATTTGTTAACAAATAGCTTATAACTGTACTGAAATGAACTAACATTGACAAGGGTTAATAAATGCTGAAAACTAAATTGTTCGTTGTTTCTTTAATGCATTTACTAATGTTAACTAATAGCAACTTATTGTAAAGTGTTACTTTTTTTACACAATCTTGGCAGTCCAGCAAAATACTAAAATATGCCTATAAAAACAAATGCACACACCAACAAATATTGCTGCAGCTTCATATTTCATATTTTAATATTAATGTTTTTGGGGGGCAATGATTATTATTAGTCACCCTTTATGTTTGTAATTTTTTCTGCCAGTAAAACCATCAAAAGTATTAAAAAGGGCTTGTTAACGTTTATCACATTATTGAATCATTAAAAGATTTTTTATCAGAAAAAATACTATAACTGGGTTTCACAGGCAGGGTCACAAATGTATGAAGTCCTGCAGCATTGTACGGAAGGGTGTCGGAGGGAGCTGAACGCGTTGATGTCAGTTCCATAAATCTTCACACGTATGCCAACACGAGTCTTGATGATTTATGATGTCTTTAAACTCACAGCTGCTCTGACACAATTCTCCACTGTGACCAAGTGTACAGTCAATTAAGCTGAGCAGAATTAATATTTCTCTCTCACACAGCCTCAGCCATTTTTATTTGATAGAAGGCAATTGAAGGACTTGATGCTCTTAACACAAAGTAAAAGATCTGAAGAAAGTTGCCACAAAAGGAGCTGGAGTAGTTCAGACTGTACGTGATCTTCCGGTGGCAGCAGGTAGTGAAAAGTCAGTCGAGGAATGACATTGAGGATACACTTGACTGATTTGTATGAAACCAGAGGCCTGTGTGTTGCAGACATCTACAATGAATAACATGTCTCTATGAGAAACTATGTGGGATAAAATCTGTTTCAAAGTTTAGGATCACTAGACGGAAATATTTCTATGATCTTGAAATCTTATTATATGAAGGAATATATCTGAACATTCGGAACTAGTTATGTAGAGAAATAGTTTTATTCAAAAAGTCATTTGGACAAAATATTAAAGGAAAATAATCAAATAAGAAGCCATTATAGATGGCAACTCAATGTTGAAAAAGCATCTCAGGGTTAGAAGTTGTCTTATAAAATGCTGAAAGTAAACTTTTGCAACTTCTAGTTATACGGCTGTCTACTTAGATAGAAAATGACATTAAAAATAACATTTTTAGTTATGTTTGTGTTATTTATCAGTTTTATTATAAAAAGTGAATTACCTCTAAACTTTTGATTTGTATTTTTGGAATTATGTTCAAATAAAATGACCCAGAGCTATTTGTGTTTGCAAAGCACGTTATAAGTTGCATAAATCTGTCTTTATTTTTCTCCCCGGTGAGAAGCTCCATACATTTCGACCCACCATGAGAAAAATTTGTCTCCGATTCTTGACCTACATAATGTCTGGACCGGGCTAAAAATAGTTTGCCGATTTTATGATTTGTTTGTAATGACAGCAGAGTAATGCAGGCATACATTTAAAGTGGATCGTAGAGCAGTTCTGGATCCTTGTTAAAGATAAATGGGGTCTTTTCCCTCTGTGTTTCCAGTGACTCAGCAGTAATTACGTCTGGATTGCCGTCTCAGTCCGTGGCATGAGACGATGAACAGAAATTGGTGGAGACTGACTGTGCAGATGGCTGTTTTGGACAACATCCAGTCTTTTTAAAATGACGAACCCATTAATGAACATGAACAAGCCGAGAACACTGCGCTATTTTTACAGTTCCACATAAAAAATTGATTTTATTCATTCAAAAGTCATGTTGCATTCGCAGTCGCTGACAACAGGAGGTTTTGATTTATCTCCTCTCTCTTTATTAAAGTGAACAGCTCACCGATGCCGCTCGGCTCTTTGAAAAGGTCATTCATCTGTTGATTTCCAAGGGCGGTTAAAATCGCTGCTACAAACGAGGTTGTGTTATGAACATCGTGTATGGACTTGATGCTATAACAGTATATTATAGACTCCATGTTTCGTTTTAAGAAAGGTGGTGATCTAAAGGCTAACCGAGAAATCGGTTAGTCTGTGTACGTGTCGTGATTGATTGTTGGGTTTAATCTCAAGAAAATGTCCACTTCATATATCATCCCAAAATAAATAAATTGCTTAATAACAATTAGGACAATAAGACAATAAATACTGAATCAAATGACAATAATAAAAGAAAATATGCTAACAAAGAGATACGGTATGGTGCATTACGGTAATCATGGTGAATTCTGGTAATGGCAAATATTAAAAAAGTGCAAAAAAACAACTAAAATAAACAATTTGTATACGAAAATGCTCATCTTTTACTTTCTGTTGTTTTTCATCTGTTTATGCCCTCTGATGTATAGCTCAATCTTTCTCTCTTATGAAGTCCACATTGCTTGTTCTGAAGATTATATATCGTGGCTGTGTGTTTGGTGCAGTCTCTCATTTCCATAAAGCTTCATTATGTAGGCCCTGCTTGTGGTTGTGAGTCAATTTGGGCAGGCATTTGAGAGACCGGTCCCAATCGATGACAATTGAATGAGAGAGCCAGTCATCGGTGCTGAAAACAGGAAGCCAGCCATTGACCAATCACAATTCAGCACACTAACTTTGCTCTATTATCAACTTAATAAGGATGTTTCTTAAACCTGATTATTCCTGTTATTCAGGTATATTTACATGAAAAATTTGGTCAAAATCAAAATGGCTCAAGGGAAGTCGGACTGAATATACTTTTATTGTTATTTTTTACATTTTCTGCATCACGAAAACATGGTCAAAACTGTTTAACGGAGCTAAACATATTGCAAACCTTAGAAAAAGACACAATGTAAATGCTACATATACACAGAATTCTTTCACAATATCTTCCAAATAAATTTAAAGTAAACCTCTTGTTGCAACTTGGTTGCATCACTACAAAAACTTGTGGAACCTACTTTTTTACCTCTGATTAATTATGGCAATATATTATATTTGCATGCAGCATCCTGCACCATAGTTGGTCTTGATTCTGTGTAACATGCATCCTTGCATTATTATTAAAATTGTAAAGTCATATACACATCATTGCACTCACATCACTTATGATTAGGTGGGTTGGACATCATTGTCCACCCGCGTAAAACAGCACTGGCATATATTAATTCATAAATATATATGTGGGACACTTCCTACCTATCTTTTTCACATTTTTAGTCTTAACTCTGGAAGTTATGAGTTACGCTCTTCAAACAGGTTACTTTTTACTGTACCCTTTTACTGAGGGAAACTGCTTTTTCTTAATATGCACCATGGAATTAAAAAAAATTATAAGGAATGTTGTAAAGTGACGTAATTGTTTCCTTTAGAAAGATTTGTGTGTGATTAAGGGGTGCTGCATAACTTGTATTTTCATGTATTTTAATTGTTTGTATCTTAATCGGAGTATGTATGGCTGCAACCTTGGCCAGGTCTCTCTTGTAAAAGGGGTGTTTGATCTCAATGGGACTTTCTTGAGAAAAATAAAGGTAAATAAATAAACACGTCCTCACTGCATCACCCATAGTCGCTGAAATCACAGGAAATCGCCAGATCTCTTTATAAACAAACAAGAGGCACATCGCTGTAACTGTACAGTTTGTGCACAACCTTTGAGAAAAGAACATGTTCCTTTTCACAGTTCGTCAACACTGAAAATGTGTTTTTCTCAAGTCACTCGTTCTGTAGCCTCAGCAAGTTCACAAAACACTCAGTGTTAACAGAACAAAGGAGCAGCTTACAAACACAGTTTCTTGACAGACAACATTCAACAACATCTCTTTCCTCCAATGCATTGTCGCACTGCAACTAACTTAAACGTCCCCTGATACAATGTTTTTTGTATGCATATCGTTCCTACACAGTGTGCGACCCTTATATCTGACCTGTTTGCTTCTGGATAATGCAAACACGCTCTCAACCTTTAACACCAAAAGTCTAGTCCTGTGGTTGTGAATGTAAAAGTCCCCCAGGCAAGTAAAAATGTCACGCAAAGACCATTTCCTGCAGAGTGTAAGTAAAATGCACGGCAATCTATAAATAACTTGTTTTGAGGGACTGGACGGAAATAGCTAAAAGGTACGCAGTTAAAAATAAGTCATGTTTTAGAAACTCTGAAAGCCTTGGCTGGAAAAACTCTTTAAATATGTCACGTTGCATGCATAATGAAGCATTCAAAACACAGTTGTGTCAGCCTGTTTGTTGGATGGAAAGTACAGAAGTCTTACATATAAACAATTTTGTCAGTCATAATAAGTTACAGACTGCCATTTTATAGTTTCACAATTAGGAAACAATATATTAATACTGACCAACCTCGATTTGATGCATATTTGAAATTGTAGTGTCGATCATTTTTTTAGTTTACTATTTTAAAAATAAATATTTGTCATTATAATAATAGAAAAGATGCTCTGTATTTTTTCAGAGCTCAAATACTGCAAATAAAATAAGTTCATATTCACATTACAGCAGTAATATTTGTAAATGTACTTAGGAATAGTTTATCCTAGTTTTCATGGGTCTTATCATGCTGTCAGTCTTTCACTATGCTGTTGGATGACTTTATGTCACTCCGGAGGTTTATTTTAAATTAAAATTTGGAGCTGTATGTCAGAGGTAATAACAATATTTTTGATATGGTTAACGTCATACATTTGTGAATAAAACTGCTAATACTGGTCTCGCACTTCCTGAGATTCAAGAATATTAAAGGATTAAGAGTAAACCATACAGTCTAACCATAACCGTAGAATGAACCATGCGTTTTCAGCATAGAATTCAAAGGCGAAAGTGAGTGCTCGTGTCTGTTTCGTGACGTGTGCAGTGGGCTGGCAGAGCTCAAGCAGGAAGGATTTGAGATGTTGATGTGAATCATTGATATTGACAGTGTGGAATGTTAGCATTCTGCCTGTGAGCTTCTGAAAATCCCCGGGATTATATTCATCAGAATTGATGCAATACCAGCGCTAATCTTCATTCGCATTATCTCACTCACATACAAAAACTCCTGAATCAAAATGCAAGAATTGGATAATAAATTAAATTAGTTGAAAAAACGTAGTGGCCTCAGTTTAAAAAATCTGACCAGGAATTAAAAACGTCAAATCCCACCCCCCCCAAAAAATAATAAATACTGTTACTTACCCATAACCTCAAAAACTGTGAAAAACTAACTTTTGACATTTTTGATGAAATAATTAAAATATTTTAAATCTGCTAAAGACCGGAACACATTAGTTTTACTACAATTTAAATAACATTTTCAATACTTAAAAGTTTTATTGAATTTCTCTGTGAACTGAAAATCCCAATTTTAAACATTACCAAATAACATATTACCCGGATATTAGCAAATAACCAACCTGATCTCACAGGAATTTGTAAAAAATTTATGAGGTGGCTTATTCGAATTTGTACGTTGTGAATTGTCCAAAAACGTACGATTAATAGAAGAAAAGCAACACTAAATTCCCATCCCTGACCCCGCCCCTACCCCTAACCGCTAAAGCAAATGATACAAAAATGTACAAAAGAGATGGTATGAATTTATACAAATTAGCCAAAATTAGCCACAAAATTAATTATTTCAACACAGCCATGGGTAGAAATAAACTTTACTTTTACCAGGGTACGTACAATTCAAACATCGACATTAAACCTTCAGAAGTTTGACTGTCCTCAATCCCAATTAAACATGCTCTTCACAAATCTCCATCCTTTGCATCCCTGTCAAACATGACATACAACATGAATACATGCGTGCGCGTTCTTTTTGCTGGTCATTAAAACAGAACGCATCCTCTCGCCTCGCCCCACATGTCAGGCCATGACAAGCCGGTCTTATCCTCGTCCCTCTGGTGTCAAAGCCCACTTCCTCCGCTCGAAATGCACAATCCACTCTGTCAGCCATTTTAAGTCACCGTGGAGGAGCTCTGTCTAATACCTTCAGACTAACAATGAGAAAAATGTCAGAGCCATGAAAAATGGACCTGCTCGTCTGCCAGCGCGCCGGCTTTGAGCTAAACGTCAAAGCAGGATCGGACGGCCGCTTGCTCTTTAACCTCAGCAAACAGACTGCGGTTTGTTTACCCTCTAGCTTTGTTTTAAGAATGGAAATGTGTTGCAGAAAGACAATAAACAACTTTGAAGTCAGGTGTAGGTGTCCCAAATACCCGTGAGCCGTCTTGCTCTCTACCCGGACGACAATTGAGGTTACTTTTTATAACTCAGAAGGTTTAACTGTGAGGTTTCATAGGAGACGTAAAAATAGAGACAAATGAGACAACTTCTGACATAAAGTGGGAGTAAAGAGGTATAAAATAAATGTGATGTATGATACGTGGCCCAGATTATTTCCTCCTGGCAGAATTTAATAAGAAATCTTTGAGTTCATCTTAAACCGATCAAATCTGACCACAATGACACATCGATGAGATTTCTCTTAGTTGAAAGACAATAGGTTTGTCTTTCGAAATAGTCTTTATAACATGTGACCCTGGATGACAAAACCAGTCTTATGGGTACATTTTTCAAAATTGAGATTTATACACTACATGAAAGCTGACTAAATACACTTTCTATTGATATATAGTTTGTTATGATAGGACACTATTTGGCCGAGATATAACCATTTAAAATTCTGGAATCTGAGAGTGGGAAAAATCTAAATATTGAGAAAATCGCCTTTAAAGTTTTCCAGAAGTAGTCCTTAGCAACGCATATTACTAATGATGGGAAATAAATGAAACTTACACCATTGATTAACCACAGCTTAAACTTTATACACATAAAATTTCATAAAAAACTAATTTTCCAGGAACATATAAAATTTTACACCTGAATTTTACACTTGAGCTGGCAACGAATCATCAATAACAGAGGCAGATCAACATGCTAAGATGATGTTTTGTTTACATTTTGTCAGAGCAAAATTGGCATAACTTTGACAAACAACTCATGAAAACCACTACTTTGTAAAGAAGGCATTTAAGAACGTATGTGACTGACTGACCTGAACTTTGAAGAATTTTCCCACTCAAGCGCGTCGAATTCTGAGTCTGCAGTGAACACTTTGTATTCCTTCATGGCACGGAATCGAAGCGATCTAAACATTAATTGAATTCGTCGTCTTCCGGGGCATCCTCTTATGTCAAGCCGGTCTCTGGACATTCTGTATTATCTTCCCAATGATTTGCGAAACAATCATTTACTAGGTTCGTTAAATTATTGCTGTCATTAGCGTTTAGATTGAGCAAACGCGCTTCCATCAGAATCCATGTTTTGAAGCGCGATCATGACGGATTGTGTACGCTGCGCACGTGAGACGCTATAGCAGGCCGTTGCTAAGAGGAAACAGGTTTGTTTTAACACTCTCTATTGGCTTACCCTTGTAATGACATAGAAGAGAGTAGATTAACTTGAAAGCGGAATCTCTTAACTTTACATAGATACCAAACTTGAATGGGTAGTTATCATAGAGCGGACAGCAGCGAGTTAAGTTTGTAGGCATGTTTCTGACCATTTTTTGTTCGCGATATTAAGGGATCGACTCACATAAATAAAGTTTTGATATATTTACGGTAGGAAATTTACAAAATATCTTCATGGAACATGATCTTTACTTAATATACTAACGATTTTTGGCATAAAATAAAAATTGATCATTTTGACCCTAACAATGTATTTTCGGCTTTTGTCAGAAATATACCCGTGCGACTTACGACTGGTTTTGTTGGCCAGGGTCATACATGTCTTGAAATTGTCTCTACGTAGGCAGCTCACTAAGCTTTGAGACTGTTTTTAGGACCGCAGCTGGAACAAAATCTACAAAGCAAGCTAATATTTAGATAATCGCTTCCGAGTAACATGCCAGCTGCACACGGAAGGCTGTGTTCATGAATTTTCAAATCGCAAAATCTTCCAGCATTTGGCATGCAGAACATCACGAGCCAGCCTGGTTTTAGGGGAATACAAAACTTTTTTTACGCACTGAACAGAAATATGAGACACCTGAACAAGACAAAGTCCTCAAGATGACTGAGGTTGATTTACAACATTCTTCCCTCCAATCAGTGAAACGCCATGATGTTGATTTCAAACTGAGAAAAGCATGCAGTAAAAACAAAAGCAAGTATAACACATCAAAAAGCATGACAGTTCTGCTACGACCTTAAAACAACCTAGCCTGTGTGCACGCTGTGTGAAACCCATCCTGCCTGCCTCAAACATGTAAATGGCTTCCTAAGTGAATGCTTGCATACTTTAAATGAGAAACAAGTGTTAAGAAGCAGCCCACAATTAAAAACCAAAGAGGAAAACACATGCAGACAAGAGACAAGAGAAACACTGCCGTGAGAAGCCACTGTAAAGTGTGAAGTGCTTGTATTTGCCATCGGAGAGCTGTTTATACAGAGGTGCACATATCCATTTTCCACTAAGATATGTAGCCTATTTCACAGGAACAAGCCGGGCTACACAGTTTGTGTGTGTGTAGGTCTGTGTGTTTGTTTGCTTTTGAACGCTGCAGTGTTGTGATATGAAGACTATTAGGCTGAGAGTTTATGAAAAGCTAAGGATTGGTACGGCATACTGTAGATAGCCAAGCTTCACACCAACACTTCTGATAAAACGATTCAGTATAATCTCACCATAGTGAGCACAAACATACATACCGTATACACGTACAGTCTTGCGAAAATTCCCATACCACTGAGCAGTCAGTATTATTAAATGACAATTCCCACTCTACTGTGGTCCTTGAAGAGACCCCGGTACGTGACATGACAGGAAATTGAAAAAACTCGATATATTCATTTTGTGTTTTAAATACACTTTTAAATGTTATACATGATCTATAAATATGTAATACTTATATTATAAGTAGCCTATGTGCAATTTTAGTATAACTGTTGGTTGTATGAATTATTGATTTTTATGACGTAACAATAGCGTGACAGGCAGCACAAACACAGAGCGGGAGCATACAGACGCTTGTGACTCTCTCACTCTCTCTCTTTTCAAATGACCTGCAGGTAAATTAAGCTTCTTATGTATTTCTGGATTTGAACCGCTTTTTAAAGCTTATGTTAATGCTTTAAAGCGCTAATTCAACATGCGTCTGCATCTACTCGAGGTTAATCAATGAAGCGTGTGTTGCCATAGTTGTGAAGGTACATTTTAAGAGCCGCTAAAAGAAGCCAATTTTAAAAGGGTTATGTTTTTTTTACTAATAATAATATTAGTAAAGTCATAATGTAGTTTTTCAAGTGCACTTTGTACCCTGTCTGAACACTTAACAATTAAACAGGCTTTATTTTGTTTCTGCTATGCATTTAAAGGGGTCATTTGAAAACTAATATTATTGTTTGCTTTAGGTGCAATACAATGTGTATTCATTATTTAAGGTTAAAAAACACTATTTCCCACATACCAATCATGTTTGTATCTACTCTTTGCTCCGCCTCTCTGAAACGTGCTGATATTTTACAAAGCTCATCGCTCTGAAAAGCGAAGTGTGCTATGATTGGCCAGTTCACTAGTGCGTAGTGATTGGTCGAATGCTGCACGGATATGTAACGCCTCTTACCATATTTGGAACATCAGGTTCAAAAGCATGTGTTCTGACAGGTACGCCCACCTTACTTGCGTTTAGATTTGGGCGGTCTTAGTCAAATTGTGTTACGAACTGACGTAGATTCGCCTGGGTGTGGTTACGAGGCGTTTCAGGCAGGTCTGGGTGAGCATTCGCTTCTAGATAAAATACATATTTTGTTCCGACACTTACATTTCTGCAATTTTACGTGTCTAATACATGCATGGGGAACTTATAACACACCAAAGACAAAGAAAAACACGTCTTTTTGGCGAATCATCCCTTTAGGGCAAATGCGTAAACACCCATGATGGGTGTCTGTGAGAGGTTAAACTTCAAGTTAATGTCCAATCTGGCCATCGTCGGCAAACCAATAAAATTATACTGACCGTGATAAATAACAAGTCTGGCAATTTTTTTGCGTTTTATGAAGAGAGGCTATCGAGGGTGGTGGGCAGAGAAACATTGTTATGGAAATAACATTAAATGTGTTCCGATGATATAGTATGTACTAGGGATGTAAATATATAAAACTGCAGCTATACCTCGCTATAAAGTCCACAGTACGATACTTATTGCAATATTCAAAATGACAAATGATTACTTGGAAACTTGCAATAAGCTTCCTATTTTCTTCCCAATCCTCTTTATCCTCCTCTAATCATAACTGTCATATAGAAGTATGAGTAGCATGAGATGGGTCAAATGGCCAAAAAATCCTTTCTAAACTATATCTGAATTTCTGAATATTTGGGTTGAACTTTTAAAGACACAGCTCATACTACAGTTCCCTTTGTGAAAAGAGGCATTCACGACTGAAGCAATTATGTGTCATTAAGGCGGAGGTCGACGGAAGCTATTCATCTCCACGACTATTTAGAACAGAAGAAACAGGGTCATACAGGGTGAGCAAAGCATCATGGGTTCGGATAATTACCTTCCTGGTCGTCCATCAGCGGGTATGTCGATAGCGACATTAGGTATTAGCATGCTAGCAAATCACTTAGTAGATTGGAAGTTCCATTACCGGTGCAGACTCTCTATTGCATTTTGATGTTGAAAGTCTCATTTTGAAATCATTTTATTCTTAAATAGCATGCACTCCTGTCCATTTACCCTATAAAGGGTCCGAAAAAAGAAAACTTACAAGCTGTGTACTCAATTACACTGAAATTCAATTATACTGAATTTGGGTGACTGATTACTATCCGTATATCCATGCAGTTCATCATGTGGTTTACTACAAACAAACCCCAAAACTTCATCTAACAACTAAGATGTTACCTTTTAACCATGGTTAATTTTCAGATGCAGAGAATTCATTTTAAATAGGAAAGTAAAACTCATCATATTTTAGGGATAGTTCATCCAAAAATTTTAATTCTGTCATCGTTTAATATCCTCTTGTCAATTCAAACTTTAATGACATTCTTCCTTCCACAGAACACTCAAGATATTCTTTAAAATGTTGGCAACCGAACAACGCTGTACCCATTTGCTTCTATTGTTTGGACAGGCAAGTAAATCATGACAGATTAGATTTTTTTTTTGTCCCATATACATATAAATGGTCACAATATTATTCATATATCCAGCAATAACAGGTGCACCATAACGTTTACACCCTGACCCAACATTAGACAGCTTCAAGGAAGTCGTCATTCAGCACAAAGAACAACCGGTTTACATTACGAGAATGCAGGATTTGTTACGCCATGGGTACGGCACGTCTAGTAGAGAATCAACCAATATACTCCTTCCAATCAATACAGACTTGAAAAGATCTCCACAGCAAACCTCCCATTTTCTGTCCTTCACTCTTTACATCTGCTCGGATAAAGATCTATAAATAACTGTCATGATACACTGAGAGGAAACAGATAAACAGACGGCTATGTATAGGTGACCTGCAAGGGAACAATGTGTTGTAATACAATGCCTTCTGAAACACAGCGTGGAAGACCTGAAGTCGTCTTGACGAATGTGAGCAAAATTCCCACAAACATACGCTTTTCGCTCATTTCCTATTCAAATGATAAATATCGCTTCAATTAAAGCCATAATGTTTGTTGGAAAGTTCACTCACCATGCAGATAAATGAATGGAAATGCTGCATATTGATAATCATTTTTATACAAACATTTTTGTTTAAATAAGACAATATCAACACCATATCAAAGCCTGTTTACCAAGTAAACAACAACCATAATTAAAGTAATTTCACACCATAAGGCACAAAAAATCGATTTGTTTGTTAGTGGTTTAAACTGGTCTAGCTGGTGTATTGGCTATATTCAGCCAAATATTCACAAAACAACACAACAAATCAAGTAAAGCAATCCAACAAATAGATCTAGCATTGTATACCAAAGACTATGCCCATTCGTGCCCCCTCAGATTTTTGAACAGTCAGTTCTTCATGCAACCTCAAAATTATGAGTTAGGCATCTGTTAATCAGTTGCAGGATTCTATAGGAAGTTATGTTATCAGTTATGAGCTGAACCCTCATCCTCTTTTGGAGATTTTCGCCGCGAGAACTGGACCCATGATCTGGGTTTTTGACTTAAAAGCGGAGCTCCCCAGACCGATCAGTGAACATTACAAACTACTGTGAGAACAGACTGTTCCATATGCCTATTGTCTTGACCCCTGCCCATCTTGTTACCTTATTATTGCTTCAGTTGCTCCAACTGATCTCCCGCATTACTTATTTGCTGTCCTATTTATGTTCCTTGTGTAGCAGTCCAGTTTCGTTGTCTTATGTAATAAATTGTGTGTCGTGCCTGCTGTTTTGCCTTGTCCCGCCTAGCCAGTCAAGCAAGTCAAGTTGTGTATTTCCCCCACGGGGGGATTTTGTTGCATGCCGAGGTGGGTAGAGTAGCCAAATTTTTCACTCAAGTAAAAGTACAAGTAACTGGAGAAATTGGTACTCAAGTAAAAGTAAAAGTCACTATTTGAAAAATTATTTTTAACTATTATTATTATAATAAGCAGAGACCAAAGAACAGACAAAGATAGAAGAGACAAGTAAATTTCTGTAAATTTTATCTATTCCCAATGTCAATGTAGCCTACACAACTACAACTTACTTAGATTGAATAAAGACCATATCAAACTAAAGTAAAACTGTAGAGTTTTGCATTTACAAAGCATTTAACTAAACTCAGAGCATTTTCTAAGATGATCTAGATCATCTGCAGTGGTCACGCAGTGCAACGAAGTAAACGTACAGATTTTCTATAAGATTTTATTTTATTTTATCAAATAAAAGCCAGAGACTTCCTGCAAACTTCCATTCACCAACAACCCTGACAGAACGAACTGGCCAAATGAGGACTCGCAGAAGAAGGGTATTCATTATCCACCAGCTTCCAGTCAAAAGCAGTCCCCTCTATGATAGCATTTTTCATTTCAAGACTTGCAGCTGCAGCTTCTCCAGAGGTGGCCGTAGACACTGCAGCTTCTCCACAGGTGGCCATTGAAAATCCAGTTTCCCCAGAGCTGACCAAGGATGCTCCAGTTTCCCATATGTCGGTTGTTCACACTTTGCTTCACTCATGTAAGCGGAGAAAGAGAAGAAAGGCTTCCATCTCACCAGGCCCTGTGGTTCCAGAGTTCCCAAGCCCCAAGTTTCATGGTCCTGGAGGGGTCCTGGTTGAAGTGGCCCCAGATCTCCCAGATACGGCCATAAAGTGTATTTGGAGTGCTGTCCAGGGAGCGGGTTCCGAGCTTGCCTGTTCCCATGAATCGGGATCAGGGAGAGGAGCCGGGGTGGTGGAGAGATGTTTATAGACTTAGAGAAGGCACAGGTAATCGTATTGTCTATATACAGTTGAAAGAAAAAGTATGTGAACCCTTTTGGTTTACTTGGATTTCTTCATAAATTGGTCATAAAATGTGTTCTGATCTTCATCTAAGTCACAACAATAGAGAAACACAGTCTGCTTAAACTAATACCGCACAAACATTATATGTTTTCATGTTTTTATTGAACACAATATGTAAACATTCATAGTGCAGGGTGGAATAAGTATGTGAAACCCTAGGCTAATGACTTCTCCAAGAGCTAATTGGAGCCAGGAGTCAGCCAACCTGGGGTCCAATCAATGTGATGAGATTGGATGTGTTGATTAAAGCTGGCCTGTCCAATAAAAAACACACACCAGTTTTGAGTTTGCTGTTCTGAAGAAGCGTTGTCTGATGTGAACCATGCCTCGCACAAAAAAGCTCTCAGAAGACCTACGATCAAGAATTGTTGACTTACATAAAGCTGGAAAGGGCTACAAAAGTATATCTTAAAGCCTTGATGTCCATGTGTCCACGGTAAGACAGATTGTCTACAAATGGAGAAAGTTCAGCACTGTTGCTACACTCCCTAGTCGTGGTCGTCCTGTAAAGATGACTGCAAGAGCACAGCGCAGAATGCTCAATGAGGTGAAGAAGAATCCTAGAGTGTCAGCTAAACACTTACAGAAATCTCTGGCACATGCTAACATTTTTGTTGACAAATCTACAATAAGGAAAACATTAAACAAGAATGGACTTCATGGGAGGACACCACGCAGGAAGGCACTGCTGTCCAAAAAAAACATTGCAGCACGTTTGAAGTTTGCAAAAGAGCACCTGGATGTTCCACAGCACTACTGGCAAAACATTCTGTGGACACATGAAACCAAAATTGAGTTGTTTGGAAAGAACACTGCTTGAACAAAAGAGAACATTGGAGAACAAAAGGCACAGCACACCAACATCAAAACCTCATCCCAACTGTGAAATATGGTGGAGGGGGCATCGTGGTTTGGGGCTGCTTTGCTGCCTCAAGCCCTGGACGGATTACTGTCATCGATGGAAAAATGAATTCCTAAGTTTATCAAGACATTTTGCAGGAACACTTAAGACCATCTGTCCGCCAACTGAAGCTTAACAGAGGATGGACGATGCAACAGGACAACGACCCAAAGCATAGAAGTAAATCAACAACAGAATGGCTTCAACAGAAGAAAATAAGCCTTCTGGAGTGGCCCAGTCAGAGTCCTGACCTCAACCCGATTGAGATGCTGTGGCATAACCTCAAGAGAGCGATTCACACCAGACATCCCAAGAATATTGCTGAACTGAAACACTTTTGTAAAGAGGAATGGTCCAAATTTCTCCTGACCGTTGTGCAGGTCTGATCTGCAACTATAGGAAACGTTTGGTTGAGGCTATTGCTGCCAAAGGAGGGTCAACCAGTTATTAAACCCAAAGGTTCACAAACTTTTTCCACCCTGCACTATGAATGTTTACATGTTGTGTTCAATAAAAACATGAAAACATATAATGTTTGTGCGGTATTAGTCTAAGCAGACTGTGTTTCTCTATTGTTGTGACTTAGATGAAGATCAGAACACATTTTATGATCAATTTATGAAGAAATCCAAGTAAGCCCAAAGGGTTCACATACTTTTTCTTTCAACTGTATATGCTCTCTCACTTGAGTTGATAGGATAGGTGCCGCGATTGCTGATAGCGAACAAGCTGGACTGACTTATATGCTCCGGCTCCTCCCAAACTTTGTTACTAAAACATCATTAAATGAAAGCCAGAGACTTCCTGCAATTGAGTCCTTGCCTTCAATGAATAAACCACACAAGATTATGACAGAAAGCCCGTTTTATCTAGCATTTTTGAAAGCACAGACTTCAACGTGTTAAATAAAATCTTAAATGAATGCAAAGACATGTGGAAATGGGAGTTGTGTCATCTGCGTTAAGATATAGCTCTTAAAGAGGCCGCGTTCTTAAACCTACTGATGTGACTCCTATCACTGATGTTCATCAAAGAACAAAAGAAAATAGGAATTTAATATGTTTTGTAGCTTTAATGAGAATTCTTCTGTATTTAATTTACAATTTAGCATTAAAGACTGCATTTGTGTTTAAGAACTTCTATTACATTTTTGTATAGTTCCTACCTATTAGACATGATAGCTATCAATTATACTTTTGAAGGGCTATAATTAATGTTAAAATAAATAAAAAACTATTCATTTAAAAGAGACATCAGTAACAGTACTAGTATCAGAATGTTGGCTTTCATTCATAAAATGATGTGAGAAAGTATATTTTAAAACATTAATGTTATGTGCCATTAATGAGGAATAATCAATTTTTTTTATTTAATCAATTGACAGCACTAGTTAAAATAATATATTAAATAATACATGAATAATTAAAACTTTTCATATATCAAGAAATATATGCACTTAAATGATTATATTATGTATTATATTGCATCATATATTTTTGTGTCATAATATAATTTTGTAGTGGATAATAAATCTGTATTTAAGGCAGTTTAACAATGGGTAACCACTTTGCTTCATTTATAATTGCTTTTACTTTTGTGCTCTGTGTTCATTTGTATGCAAACAATGACTCTTTTACAACTATAGCACAAAATTCTATACAAGATATGTGTTCTCAAAATACACATTTTAAAATGTACAGAATTGTTTTACTGGGAAGAAGATTCATATATCAATAAGATATTGTTGTAATTTAATCCTCGCAATAATTTGTGCAACGTTTTGAATACGGATAAGAGATATTTTCTATAATATTGCTTTAAATGCATGTATTTGTAAATACAGGACATGTTTCTCTGTGTAAACTGTCCCCTCTAAACAAATGGGTGAATGACTTCCCTGGTATAAACGTTGCACAAATAGTCTCAAACCCCCACCGATGTGAAATGCAGACATAACCCAAGCACCCATTGGCCAGTCAGCTCTCTCTGTATGACGACGTAATGCGACAAATACGCAAACAGACGGCGGCTTTCTGCAGGAATCACAGCCTTGTTTGATCAGCTGTTTACTTTTGATTCTTCACTTTCCCCTCAGAGAGTTCAGAGCATGAACACAAATCAATGCCAAATAAAGTTCAGACCATAAAACCGCCGAAACGTAGCAAACACTCAATGCTCTTCAACTCACCTTAAGTTGAGAGAAAGCTGTTGGTCTTTGGACTGGTAGAGATCAGCCACCGAGAAGCTGGTAGTTCCCAAGAATCTGCTCTGCTGAAACAGATGAAAGAAAGCATGAAACGTTACTCAGCATTAGCAACGTGGCCTTTGTTAGTTGCACTAGCAGTGAACTCCACCGGCTTGAACTTGTTTGGGGTTAAAAGCCCCCTGAGAGTTTCCAACATACAGTCGTGGCCAAAAGTTTTGAGAATTACATAAATATTGGAAATTGGAAAAGTTGCTGCTTAAGTTTTTATAATAGCAATTTGCATATACTCCAGACTCTCATGAAGAGTGATCAGATGAATTGCATTGTCCTTCTTCGCCATGAAAATTAACTTAATCCCCAAAAAACCTTTCCATTGCATTTCATTGCTGTCATTAAAGGACCTGCTGAGATCATTTCAGTAATCATCTTGTTAACTCAGGTGAAAATGTTGACAAGTACAAGGCTGGAGATCATTATGTCAGGCTGATTGGGTTAGAATGGCAGACTTGACATGTTAAAAGGAGGGTGATGCTTAAAAATCATTGTTCTTCCATTGTTAACCATGGTGACCTGCAAAGAAACGCGTGAAGCCATCATTGCGTTACATAAAAATGGCTTCACAGGCAAGGACATTGTGGCTACTCAGATTGCACCTAAATCAACAATTTATAGGTTCATAAAGAACTTCAAGGAAAGAGGTTCAATTCTTGTAAAAAAGGCTTCAGGGCGTCCAAGAAAGTCCAGCAAGCGCCAGGATCGTCTCCTAAAGAGGATTCGGCTGCGGGATTGGAGTGCCACCAGTGCAGAGCTTGCTCAGGAATGGCAGCAGGCAGGTGTGAGCGCATCTGCACGTACAGTGAGGCGAAGACTTTTGGAAGATGGCCTGGTGTCAAGAAGGGCAGCAAAGAAGCCACTTCTCTCCAAAAAAGGGACAGATTGTTCTTCTGCAGAAAGTATAGTGAATGGACTGCTGAGGACTGGGGCAAGGTCATATTCTGCGATGAAGCCCCTTTCCGATTGTTTGGGGCATCTGGAAATAGGCTTTTCCGGAGAAGAAAAGGTGAGCGCTACCATCAGTCCTGTGTCATGCCAACAGTAAAGCATCCTAACACAATTCATGTGTGGGGTTGCTTCTCATCCAAGGGAGTGGGCTCACTCACAATTCTGCCCAAAAACACAGCCATTAATAAAGAATGGTACCAAAACACCCTCCAACAGCAACTTCTTCCTACAATCCAACAACAGTTTGGTGAAGAACAATGCATTTTTCAGCACGATGGAGCACCGTGCCATAAGGCAAAAGTGATAACTAAGTGGCTCGGGGACCAGAATGTTGAAATTTTGGATCCATGGCTTGGAAACTCCCCAGATCTTAGTCCCATTGAGAACTTGTGGTCAATCCTCAAGAGGCAGGTGGACAAACAAAAACCCACTAATTCTGACAAACTCTAAGAAGTTATTATGAAAGAATGGGTTGCTATCAGTCAGGATTTGGCCCAGAAGTTGATTGAGAGCATGCCCAGTCGAATTTCAGAGGTCCTGAAAAAGAAGGGCCAACACTGCAAATACTGACTCTTTGCATAAATGTCATGTTATTGTCGATAAAAGCCTTTGAAACGTATGAAGTGCTTGTAATTATATTTCAGTACATCACAGAAACAACTGAAACAAAGATCTAAAAGCAGTTTAGCAGCAAACTTTTTGAAAACAAATATTTATGTAATTCTCAAAACTTTTGGCCACGACTGTACACCTGTCATTCATGTTTAAGAGGCTGTATGTTTTAATATGTTTGACAACCTCAAAGCTGCTATAAAATGCTTATTAATGCATGCACGCTTTAGTTAAAGGGGCAGTAGATGATTTGAAGAATGTTGGTAACCAAACAAAACTGGACCCAATTCACTTCTATTGCATGGACACGAAACCTCAAAATGTCTTCTTTTGAGTTCCACTGAAGAAAGAGTCGTATACAGGTTTAGAATTACATGAGAGTAAATAAACAGTGTTATCATTTTAACTTTAGGGTGAACTATCCCTTTAACCCACTAGAGATGGTGGTCTAGTGGGTTAAACCACTAAACTGGTAAATCAAAGGTTGCTGGTTCGATCCCAGCAGCCACCACCAGTGTGTCCTTGAGCAAGACACTTTACTCCATGTTGCTCCAGGGGGATTGTCCCTGTAATAAGTGCACTGTAAGTCGCTTTGGATAAAAGCGTCTGCCAAATGACTAAATGTAATTAATTGTATTATTGTACCTATACTTAATTTTTTTTTTCATTTCAGAAATGTCATTAATGACATTAGAAATGCTGGTTTGTCTTTAAATACATAAAATGACAAAATTTTGATTGGATGAGCCAAATTCGAAGTCTTGAAAAGCGGATGACATAAATACTCAGAAATACAGAATGAGTTTCATTAAAGGAGCACTGCAGTTATTTTGAACAGACAGCATTCCTGTAGTCGCACCATGATTTGTCAGGATGTGACTCAGCCACAATAACCTTGAAGCTCTTTGAGGTCATGTGACCACGATGTTTGCATGGCTAACTCACACCTGTCTAAAACGCAGCGAAATGACGTGACACGCGGCGGATGCTTTCAAAGGGAACATTTTCATTCATAGCACACGCGGTAATCACCTTCTCCTGGCAACCTGTGTGTGGGAATCCAGGGGTTGTGTGGGCATGCATAAAGTCATAGAGATGAATGTGCAAAGGCCATCAATAAACACACACACACACACACGAACTGAGTGGATGCAAGTGAAAGAGCGAAAGATAGAGATAAATAGAGGGACAGAATGGATGGATGCTTAAATGACAGACAGATAGACTCCCAGGAGTTGTGGTTCACAAATGTATTCTAGTTTAAATATGTAGCATTCTTGGTTCGTCAAGAGCCTAATGAGGAAGATACAGAGAGATGAAAAGTCTGGATTTTTGCAAAACTCTGACTGGTTTTGTTCAGCTGCAGAGATACGGTCATAGGAAGGACATACAGATCTCTACACGGCTCCAATTAGTAATTAAACCAGCACACACACACACACCCCTTGACATTTCTCAAAAAATCCTGTTACAGTCATCTTCACTGTAAATTAGCTATTATTTATTAGTATGATCTTACTCGTTGTATGAATACCATGCACTGTGCTGTGTTTTAACTTTTCTGTTTTTCCTGTTTGCCCCTGTAAAGCTGCTTTGAAACAATACACATTGTGAAAAGCGCTATATAAATAAACTTGAATTGAATTGAATTGTAAAAGTTCTCCACTGGTCCTCCATGATCCACAGACTTGCTTCACATCTCCTTTGCTGATTTTGGTACAATCTATGTTGTTTTAAACAGCGTAAAAACTCTTATCGCAAACTGGAAGCACATTTACAAAATTCAAATGCTAATTTACAAACATTTTGTTAAATTTTAAAAAATGTAACAACATTCCCCATAAGAGAAATCATTTAGTGGAACTTTTGTAACAATATTGTTCTATTTGCCCGACCCAAGAAGCTCTGTAATACTTGAAGAGAGATATCCATTGAGAGACCCATTTATCTCAATTGCCTGGCTATTGCAGATCGACCAAAAATCGTGTAGTTATGGCACAGCAGAGTCGATGTCACGACTAACTGACCCATTCTAACCGGCCATTGAATCTAGCGACATTGGTGGAACAGGTGGAACTCCCCTTTGTCTTCATTTTTGATAAACAAACACACAATGGATGGGTGGAGGGGGTGTTGAACTTTACGCTCCAATTCTTTAGAATTGTGGTCATGCATTACAAGTGCGACATAAAATATCATACAGTTCTTGTCTCCCTATTCTCTACCTTTCTATCAAATACGTTAGCTTGTGTATCTCCCACATAAACCCTTTTAGTTATTTTACTTTAAATAATTAAGACAAACACAAATGAAAAAATGAACATATTCAGATTGTTGCATTCAGAGTTGCATTCGTAGTATTTTACTCGTATCGATGCACGACTACATTTAGCCAGCTGCTGCTGTCAGAGATGAGTCACAGATGAAAACAGGAGATCTGTCTCCCAGTAATGCTTCACATGATGAAATACCGTGGAATATTTTGTACAGTTTTGTTCTGACAGTAACGCGGGGTAATTAGGAGCGCGAATCTGTTTATTCCAGAGCACGCGTTGGCTTAGCATCATCTCTGGAGAAGGTCACTATCAGCTATACGGGAGGGTAATGCATAGAGAGAATAGGGATTTATTGATCTCTTTGCATGTCCTGAAAAGGTTACAGGCCAATTTCCAGTATTGACAGAAGACCGAGCAGAATTGCTGTACTGCGAGTCTATGTAATAGGTAAATGTACTCTACAAACACTCTGTAATTAACCTCCATTTGTTTTAAAAGTACTGTTCTTTAACACATAGAATGTAAAACAATTCTTTGCAATCTTTTACAAAGTACTCCACGAATACTTTAACCACAAATGTTTTAAATACTCCACATCTATTCTACAGATGCTTTATATACAGTATACACTATCAATAGTGCATGTACACACAAGGAAACACAGGGTTAAAACCACAAGCACTTCCAAAAAAACAAAGATCTTCCTGATCCATCATGATTTCCTGCTCATGCACAATGGCAAGTTCTTTGTGAGGTCATTTGAAAGCATTGGTTGCAGATTTATGAAACACTGAAATTATTATCGTTTTGACACTAGGAACTTGAGACCAAAAAGGTATAACATGAAAAGCAATGAAGTCCACCTAGCAAAAATGGCTCGCATATAGTCATGAATTTTGCTTTATATCATTATAGATGTTTTTTTGGACACATGAGCCTGGCTTGAAGTTAACTTCCAATCTGTGTTTGTTGATCGGTCTTGCTATTGGCTAACAATAACATTCATATATTACTATTTTATCGTATAATATTTGTATTAAATATACAATTTGTTCAATTTTATTCTATTTACATTTTTTTAATAAACAATTTGATTGACGTCTTGTGTACCTTTGTCGCATTTAAGTTTAACCAAGTGCCCGTGTTACTGGTAACCCAAAATAAAACTGACTAGACATACTTTTAACTTGCTAGCTAATGTAATTTACTTGTAATTTTGGGACACAAAAGCGTGCATGCGCAGTAAATTTCATTTATGTTGTCACTTATAGTGTAAATGTGAAATTTTTATTTTGTTTACACAGCCTGATTAATGTAATTCATAACTATTTTACTAGGTGGCAAATTCATGTGAATTATTATGATGTTAGTCATACAAAAAAGCAATACTGAAGCCCCACCCATTAATCTAATTGTACTAAAATGTACAAATTCATATGAATTAGCCTTTGACTGCATTGGTTTTACCTTTAAATACTCTACAGACAAGATATTCTAAAGACAATTCCAAAGTACTCCACAAGCAGTCTATATACTCCTCAAATACTCCATTCATACACTACACTAAACAAACAAACACTCACACAAATTCCCTGCACACTGCGTTCATCTTTGCTAACTCACTTTCACTCGCTTGCACGCACGCACGCACGCACGCACGCACGCACGCACGCGCACACACACACACACACACACACAGGTGGGACTTCCTGATGCTAAACCACCTGCAGCAAAATCGTTTTTTGTGTAACTCTGTGTTTTCTTTCTAGCTTCCTTTCCTTTTTTTCAGTCCTGTGGCTCCTCGGGCGACTCATGAAGGGCCAGACATCAGCTCACAAACAGTCTAAAGATGAGTCACATGAGCAGGCTTTTTTGCTCTTGTACTTTTCCAACTGTTGGTGGAGGAATTTTCAATCTTTAAAGGGCAGCGTCTATTCTGACCTCCTCTACTTCCTTCCTTAGCGCTTTCTTGCTCATTTGTCAGCTGCACAGTTGCGTTTGCAAGATTACACAACCACACGCGTGCATACTCAACATATTTATGCATGATATATTTAAACATCGCTGAACGTCAGAAATGAAGACTACAACTTTTTGTTTGGAAAAGGTACAGTTCGCCTGCATCCGCTGTCTCTCACACTCAGTTTAAAGAAACATGCATGGAAAGGCAAACACATACACTTGCAAAGGTGCAGTATGCGTTGAAGGGACTCTGTGGACAATGCATCAATTGCTTTTCTATTTCAGACATTCAGCGATCAACTACTGTCCTGTGGAGCAACAGTTTGACAAGAAAGTAAGTTAAACTCGACATGTTTAAAGGTAGCAAACCGAAAAATATGTCCAGACATATAAAAAATTATCCTATCACTAGGCCTAAGGGACTCAAATTGGAATTTCATTTTTTTTAAATAATCTTTGTTTTCAAAGAGGTTTCCCAAAACACATCGCTGTTAGCAGTTGGTTAGCAAAAAAACATTCCCGCCCCAAACTCATGCCATTGGTGAAGATGAATGTACAACTGGTTCACGTTGTGTTGACCTTCCATTTTTTATTTACTGTTAAGAACGAAAATTACAAACAAAGCTGACACCAAACTAATGCTAAAAATATCTACCAATATGTTCACAGTATGAATTGTGAGAGGTTCAATGCTAACCAGAGTATTGTCCTTCTGAAACCCTGTATCTCCATATTTAGTGATTTTTATTTTTTGTCATAAATCATTATTATTAGTCACTCTTTATGTTTGTTTCTGGTTATTGCAAATGTCTAACCAATAAAAGTGCTTGTCAACTTTGATGACACCGTATATAATCATTTTAAAAGTTCTGTGTTTTATTTGTATTTCCTGAAAAACACAGAATTTGGACATGCAAGTTTCAGCAGGACAGCAACAATATGAGAAATAGTCATCAAAAGAAAAACACTTATCTGTCAAACTTTAACAAAACCGATATCAACGAGATAAGATCAGGGAGGCTCGCCTGACATTCATAGTTTGATCACTTGGAATCTCTCATTCTGACAGGTTGAGGATTAATAACAACTTGTACTCCTGCCTTCTTGACACTGGGTGAAGTGTGTAGACGCATAATGCCAGCACGAACCACAACAAATGATTTCCACAAACTAACCCAAACCTCACTTTTAAAAGAAAGCATTGAACATCTGTAGAAAAGTAACATTAATATAAAAATGATGGCTCAATTTCTCACCTGAGGACACTGCATTCTGTCAAATTGAACTCACTTCTGTGTACAACTGCATACCCAAACTAATCACACACAAAACACACATGTGGCTCGACAAAGACAGCATGTCTGACACTTCACATCCCACATATATCCACCCCGATCAGCCACCACCTGCACAAGAGCACCAACTCGAGTCAACGACCAAACAGACCTTCCGATCTATAACTTTGGTCATTTCTGCATCTGTCTCTGAAGAATTAAACACAGGATGGCTTGAAACCTCTGCATATATACAGAATTAACCCTCCTATTCACATGTTGACATCCTGGAAAGGGACTCACTTGAGAAGAGCAGCGCGCAGACTGAGAGATCCAGGGAGGAAGTGCCCGAGCAGAGCCTTGTCGCGGGGCAGAAGTGCCTCACGGTGCAGCTGCGCGATGGGCTCTCGGCATCCTCCTCTGACAAGCGGCGGTCTGGAACAGTCTCTCTCTCGTCTGTTCATACCAGCCGGGGCGAGCAAACATTCACTCACGCACACGCCAGCGGAGAGTGCAGCATGCAGGAACAACAACACAACCTGAATAAACCTCTGCAGACCTGAGTCAACGCCAGTGAGAGAGAGAGAGAGAGAGAGAGAGAGAGAGAGAGAGAGAGAGAGAGAGTGTGTGAGCTAAAAGGGGAGGGCAAAAATCTGGGTAGGCGTGTAATACAAAGAGATTAAGGAAGGAACAGAGAGAGAGAGAGAAAGAAAGTGAGCGAACGATTTCTCACACTGAGTGTTCAGGAGTTAAACAGTAACTGGGGTCAATGACTTGGCTACTTGAATTCACATTGTTCAAATACACACAGAAACACACACATAGAGTCCAGTGTGTAATATTTGAGTGTGTGTTTTCTCTCCTTTGCAGTGTAGATGGAGGAATCGCAGTTTTAAGGGCTTACAATAAATCCCCCCCACACACAGCTGATGGTTTTACTACATTAGTGAGGAAATCCCATAAACGCAGTAGTGTTTTATGGAGATGATATTAGTTTAAGCCCAGCCCTTCCCACTTTTCAGATATATAATGTAAAACATATTGGTCCTGTTGAGGATATCCCACAGTGGAATTTTTCAAGTTAAGCTCGAGAACAAACTGTTCCTAAGCTACTAAAAGAACACGCAAATGCACAAGTCTCTGTTTAACCAAAGATATTACACACATTTTCTATCTAGATCTTAATGCAAATCAACGTTTGATTGTATTGTCATAAATTAGGCTGTGCTTCCGTAGGTTTTTCTTGGCAGCATTTCAAGCCATACATAACCCACAACAATGTGAATGCCAAACTCTACAACTCAAGCTACACAAACAACTAAAGAGTCTAAGTTATTGACACTGGTCGTCTGATTTGACCTTCTTGACAAACAAATCTGGCCCACCATTCAAGTAGATGGTAATTAGGCATTAATCCCTTTTGCCTACAAGCAGAGTAAATTAAAAGGAGTTCACCCCAAAAATAAATTAGCCTATCCCAGGTGTAAATGTCTTATTTTAACGGATCACAATTGCAGTTAAATTTAATCATATCCTGGCTCTTCAAAGCTTTGTAATAGCAAAGGATAGAGACCAAGTTTTTAAAGCTCCAAAAATTGGATATAACTTATCCGTCCAGGGGCGGATTTAGTGATTTGAGGGCCCTAGTCTCCAAAGTCAGTCCTGGAGGGCCTGTGTCCTGCAAAGTTTTGCTTCAACCCTAATCAAACACACCTGAACAGCTAATCAAGGTCTCAAAAAGCAGACTAGCAACTTCCAAACAGGTGTGTTGAGCCAAGTTGGAGTTAAACTCTGCAGGACTGTAGCCCTCCAGGACCGACATTGGACACCCCTGCCCTAGGAAAATCCATGTACTGCAACTGCAGTTACAAATGAAAATCTGTTTAATGCACGCAGTATTTTTTGTCAAGACACTCCACATATTTTTGACGAGAGTTTGAGGCGGCACGAAATTTGACTGAGGCGGCCGCCTCCAATTTCTTTATGCAGGAAATACCCCTATATACAGTGTTCCATCTCTCCGTGTGTTTTGTTGGGGTTTACAACCTTTCGTGCATTTAAATGTGACCAAATTTCTGTACTAGTGCGTACAGTATGAATCGTTAGCACTGTACTGACGTTATTATATTATGTCAGTAAAGATGAAATAACATAAAAAGTTATGGGATTTTCCAACTATTTTGATGATTACTTGGGGCTCTCAGTGGCTGCTGACACGGGGTCCTCCCCTTGCTTTTGGAGACCCCTCCAAAAAAGTAAAGTCCGCCCCTGAATGCTTCTCAAAGTAGTACCTACAGCTCCCGGGTTAATACCAATATTGGGCACGTTACTTAAAAAAAAAGTAATTAGTTATAGTTACTTCTCACAAATAGTAATAGAGTAAGTAACTGAGTTACATCATTATAAAAGTAACTAATTACCAAGGAATTTAATTGCGTTACCTTTTGAAAATGTTCAAATATGTCAAATAACTTGGATGCCCCCTGTCATGAATTCCAGGACACGGAGAACCCAAGTGCAGGCAACACAGGGATGAAGGGGTTTTAACAAGGGTTTATTAAATAATAAATACACTAAAAAAAATGACAAAAACAAAAACCCACGAGGGGGAAAACAGGACTGGAATAACTATTAACAAAAGCAAGAACACTGACTGACTAAACTACCAAACAAACACTTGAACATAACACACTAACTAAACTAGACTTACTTGAAAGAGGAAGACAGGAAACAGGAACAAGGTATAAGTACACAGCTAAACATTAACATGAGCTACGGCAAGGTACAACGTACAGGTACATCAAACAATCCAAGAGCACAAGACAAGAGACAAGAGGGTGTTTTAAAGGGAAACGAACATAGGATAATTGGCAGGGACAGGTGTGGGTAATGAAACAATAATGGGAAGTTAACAAGGAAACGAGATGGAGGGAAAACACAGACAAGACATGAGAAGGCGCATGTCAGCCAATATGTAAGCAAAGACATGTCCTCCCACACAAAACCCAAGGACTTATGCCACGACTCCACTGCAAGACAAGAATAACCATGACATGATAGTGGAATCATGACAGCCCCCAATATGTTAAAATAATGAAATGGAAAGTAAAGAGTATAAATTATTTGTATAAAACATTCTACACTTATCTTAACTATATTAATTTTGCTGTGGGTCAATGTGAGAGACACCTAATAAATTCAATATTTTACATATCAATATATTATTATCGTAAATATTATCATTACTATACTGGACTGATGAAACACAATAGAATAGTTCAGAACTTTAACTATTTATTGCACAGACCACAACTGTTCAACAAATAAGTCTAAAAATGAATTATGCTTAAAGACATGTACCAACTTAATAACTGCTGGACATACTGTACTGTACCACTTAGCCTTTTTTTCGTAGTTTCTTTACAAAAGTAAAGTTTATTAACAAGAAGCGCTCTTAATGGTTTGATTTCTTTCCAATATGATAGTTGAATGTTAGTTTGTGCATACTTGAGATTACATTTTAGGAGACAGAAATCGGAATATTTAATTACTCGCAGTTATTGATCGACAGCGGAGCGCAAGGAAAGTTTCGCTTTCGCTTTGGAAATGTTGTAGATTTGTGTTACCCGCAACACTATCCCTGCCTCATTCCATCCATTTAAAAAAGTTTTTTGAGTGAATTGTTCCTTTAATAAGCCATGAATGGCCTTCGACCTTCATGGGTATCTCTAGTTGTCACTTAATGAATAAGAACAGAATATATTGCACCAGCTTTAAATAAAAATGCCATGCCTAAGTATAGAGTTGAGCACTTAAATTATTTTCATGTAGATTCACGCATTTGAAAAATTTTATATCTCAATAGCACTGTCTATTGTATTTCAAATCCACAGCCTATCCTATTCTAATGCAGTGAAACAACAGGAATGCTGCATCATATTAATTTGACATAATTATTTAAAAATGAATTGAAATTAGAGAAAAAAAAGGAAACCTTGAAAATGAATGTGCTCTTTCGTAATTAATTTCAGATGGTATTCTGAGGATGTTTTGAATTATAGTGAAGATTTTTTGGCTGATGATCATTTAAATTCCCAAAGGCCGTTCACATGGAATGTGTTTGCTGCATTTCTAACTTACAATAAAACACACACAACTGTTGTGCGTATGGAAATACAGATGCTATAATAACTGTTTTTGCCAAAGACTTGATGCCTCTAAGTTTCTTTAAGTTAACTTTTTGGTAAATCTACAAATTTTGTCTGTCTATGCACACACAATGCTGAGTTTGTTATAATACCATGAAGTTTCTCATGCCTTGTGCCAGTAACCAACAAAAGAAAGCCAATTACTTAGAATCTGAAACAGGATCACATTATCATCACAACATGCTGGAGTCACATACCTGCTTGAACATCAAAGTCAAACAATGCTTTCTATCTTGACACAAACTGCAGGAGACCCTTGCAGTGCCATACGTACAGGGTTTGTCTAAAAATCTCCATACGTGACACTGGAACACAACATACTGCCACGAAAAAGAGCAGACTACAGTCATTCCACAACATGCCCATGCACGTCGCACACCTCCACATGACTTTTAGGAGCTAATACCTTGTTACTTTCCATACCTTCAACCAGGGTTAGGCAAAATTCAGATTTTAAAAGTGGCTGCTTTTCAACTCATGAGTTGGAACGCTGGATGAAGGCATGAGATCAAAACTGAAAAATCATATTTTTGTATGGAATATTGTACTGTGTAATTATCTTTGCCCTTAATTATTTTGTTTAATTCATGTGCCCTCATAATCTTGACCTACTCCCCCTTTCCCCGGCTTTTTTATGGAAGGGTGGCGAAGGGAAATCCGGCACAAACTCGGATTCAAACCTGCCTCCTTTTTTATCAACGCCCATCTTCCAACAATCCAATTAGATCTCGATGTGGGAAATCAAGTCCCGGCCTTCATTTCCTCTCATTTCAGAAGCTGTTTCACTCGGATATACACTCTTTAAAATAAAGGTGTTTAAAAGGTTAAAAAGCTTGTTTAAAGAACCATGTTTTTCCTAAATTTTTGTAATCTGAAGAATCTTTTGTCGCCACAAAGAACCTTTCGTGAAACAGAAAGGTTCCTCGGGTGTTAAAGGTTCTTTATGGAAAAAAAAGTGATTCTATGGCATCGAAGAACCTTTTGAAGCACCTTTTTTTTTAAGAGTGTACATCACATAACGTAAAAAAATATGATCGTTACTTTAAAAAGCTATACAGTTTTGATACAGTTAGCAATAGCAAGCGTGCAAATTGGAAAAGATCCCACCATCCCTGCAAAATTCTCTCCAAAGCCACGCCTCCTCTTGTAAATTACATCATGTCTTTTCCCCAGTGTGACAGCGTTACAATTAAACACATTCCATTACAAAAATAATAAACATAAATAACTTACAGTTATTTTTAGAGCTTAGCGGTTTTATAAGCTTGTTGTTTACAGTATGTGTGAGCAGTGTGAATAGTAGGCCTATACAATGACTAATTGAATATTTTATTTTTCCGAGACCATTAGTTTTCCACAGAAGATCCACTTTAATTATGGATTACTATCAGGATGTGAAGAGAACCAGTAGGCCCTATAGCAATAAATGTTTTTGAAAAAGCATTGCCTGCCCTATGTTTCATATAATTACTACTGAAAAGGTAGAATCTATTAAAAAAGTTTGAAATTGCAATTACTATTCTGCTTATACTGTTTGTCACCTCAATTTGAACTCAATTTTAAATCCGGCACAAAATTGAAAATTAAATAGCATCTAAATTCAAACCTTGAGTGAAAGTCATTTTTCTCTCTTTCAGACATCTGTGGTTGGGTCTTCTAAAAGCCTAATGACGTTTAGGAGAAGTTATTTAGAATATAATGCAGAATCAACCAGTCATTAACACAGACAAACCCAGATAGGGGGAATCAGGAACAGATCTTGCATCATCCGAATGGGTTTATTTCACGATAATGACTCAAGGCAATGACTTTAAGGTCACGACTGTACATTATCCCACTTATTGTTTGCCTATTTACCAAATAAAATGAAGTGAAATATTGATGCAAGTTAAAATGATGTTATATTATTATGACACTGTGTTAATGGGTCTATAGTCAATTAAAGCATGTAGCAGTCCAATAAATGTGTCTGACCTCAAAATCCTTTAATTGACCAATCACAATTAAGCATTCCAGTGAGGCATGTTATAAGATGTAGATATTTGAATGCATCTCCTCACTTAGTGTCAGTATGTGCTTGCCTATCTGTGCAAGTTTTACTCCACACACGAACCCTGAGGGAGGACAGCAGCCCGCTGGGGAAAAGCTAATCAAATTGAACTCTGAGTAACCTCAGGCCTGCAGGTACAGAAGGCCAATCCAACAGCTTCTTTCGGAGGGATTCACCTACAGCTTTAAATCACCAGGGAACATTACAGGAGGTTTTGGTATAGCAGGGGTATCAAACTCATAACCTGAGGGTAACTTGACAGGTGGTTCTCTGCAGGAGGCCGGTTAAACACAGCTCTGCATGTTTAGTAGAGAAAGGACTGTATTCTTTATGAACTTCAATTCAGATTGAAAGCAGTTCCACTAAGTTAATAGAAATATGACATGATGATTTGTAATGGTCAGATGTTGTTACTATATGCAATGCAATAATCAATTTATCAAATATAACATTGGTCAATTTATAAATATAGTGTGATGTTTATCCTTTATTAATAGTAATACAAATTATTGTAGTTGAATGAATAAAAATAAGATGCTTGTCAGGGTTGGAGACATTTAACATAACATTAACTTTAAGCGGCTCTACAGCACCCCCTGGAACAAAGTTTGAAATCTTGTAGCATATCCCATATGTATACATTAAAACATGACTAAAATAAAAATGAGTTATAATTCAAGTGTTCAAATACAGTAAGATCTTACTTAAGCCAACAGTGTGAAGTCAGAGTGAACCAGGTCGATTTTAATAGTTTTTCTAATTAAATTCTTATTCGATTTTAATTGTTTTTCTGAGTGAAACAATATATATATATATAAATAAACATGTCTGTTAATTGAAATCAAATAAATGATTATATTCCTAAACTAAACTAACCGAAAATTAGAAATGTTGCCTTAGCAATAAACTAAAATGAATTAACGTTGAAGTTATAACATGATTGATTTAAAATGAATAAAATTACAGTACAAAAATATTATAATTATATCAAATATTATCAATATAAAAAAGTTACTGTAACTTATATAGCGACATAAAAAGTAAAATAACAGAAGCACAGAACAAAATAGCTGAAAATCAATAAAAGCTAAATCAAATATTAATACAATAAATACAATAATAAAATAAATACAATAAACTGAAAAAAAAACTATAACTGGCTCAGAGATTTCATGAGGACTTTTAAATAAAGGGCTGTGTGGTCCCCAGGGGTCAAAGTTCAGAGTTTAAGAGCTCTTATCTCAATAATTCTTTCCATCTTTTCCCTTCCACACACATGCTCATTAAAACATAGTGTCTGTCTGTGGGCTATTTTAATCAAGCTGTTTGATGCAGCCTTGTGTTTGGATGTTCTGTCATTGTGAAGTAGCCTACTGTATGCAGGTGGGGGGCCTGCCGATAAAAATAACAATGACATGATGATTCACTCCTGATAATCTCATCACAGACTAACGTTTCAAAACTCCGCTCAACAAGACATCGTTTTTCAGTCTGCCAGCATCAATAGCCTGCGGCTGGTCGATTGCCTTTTTTTACTAACTCTGTGGTAATATTGACTTTGAGGAATTTAGGGACAAGGTCATTCTGTATACACGCACACAGACACACGCTTTCACACATTCAAAATAACTCTTGAAAAATTGCTTGAATCTAGTGGTCAGAAGCCTCACAAAAACATTTCCACCAAGAACACGTCCTCACAGTCAATCATTCAAATGTGATCACACATGTCCACACATGTGATCTGTTTGATATGTTTGAATGCTAGCACTGAAAAGCGCACATGTGAATTTCAGGAGAGTTTGGTGCGGGCATGTTGCTAACATGGGCGATACACTATTAAAGGGATAGATCACAAAAATAAATGAAAATCTGTCATCAGTTAATCACCCTCTTGTCATTTCAAACCTGTATAATTTCATTTTTTCTGCGGAACAAAAAAGGAGATATTTTGAAAAATGCTTGTAACTAAACAACGGCAGTACCCATTGGCCTACATAGGTTTTGAGTTCATACAATAGATGTCAATGGGTACCGCCGTTGTTCGGTTACAAGCATTCTTTAAAATATCTTCTTTTGTGGTCTGAGAAGAAACCTAGTCATTTTTGGTTTGAAATGACAAGAAGGACATCATTTTCATTTTCGGATGAACTATCACTTTAATCTTCAGATTGAACTATTCGAATTGTTTGCATACGTTTTTGTCACTGAAATTTGTACAATTAAAACCAAAACAATATTTAATTTATCAAATGTAAACATTCTCTCTGCTTTTATTATGTGCTCAAAATGGCCACTGTCCCCAGTAGTGTATTAATAAAGTACATATAACTCTTTATCACACATGTGAGTCTTTCAAAGTGTTTGGTGATGCACACATCATGACCATATAAAAGCCTATGGTATATACCTGAATTTTAGTTCAGAAAGCTAATCTTGTCTGAATGGTATGAGCAAAAAATGTTGTCAACACATTGTTTCACTCTTACTGATACAGTATTATTAGCATTGCCGCATGTGCTCATAGCAGTTGGTCTGACACCTGGTGTGTCATATTTAAGACCAACTACATTTCCTTGAAGTCTTTGTTTTATTTGTTAAAGATGTATACATGGTTTATACAAAACTGGACGCATTTTAGTTGTTACATTCACCTCAAACAATTCAAATTGAACCACCCTGATCTCCGGAGTTGGATTTGTAATATCGTACATATGGCAGAAAAACAATTCTTTACCTACTAGTATGGAAGCAACTTCCTGCCCCTAGAAGAGAAACAAAGTAACGAAGTCTAGTGGCCTTTTGTAATTCAGAAGCAAGCATAGACACTACAGTCCATACACAACAGTGACCTTTATCAAAAATAATTGTACAGTTTTGCCAGTTCACATAGAGCTACAGGTATAAAGACAACACACATGTGTATCAAATTAATGAGAATTATTTTAAAAGAATTAAGTCCAAAAGAAACATTTCATGAGCTGGGTTCCTTAGATATTAAGAAAACACTAAGTAACTTTGTACAGCGAGAGATTAGCAAACTATTGAATTTAGCTGTGATCCACTAATACAAACGTGCGCAGACAGGTGATAGCCAAAGAATCGGCGATTGTTGGGAGGAGGAGGGGAGAGGTCGATGTGAGACCACCTAAATTACATTTCAAAATGAAAAATGCATTACAAAATTGATCTGGACAAATCCCATCTTAAGGGGATTATAAAGGAAAAGGAGGGGTGTTTGTAAAATGGCCTGGCAGCTTCCCTCAAGAACGACTTTGTTCAAAGATTTGTGATGTTTGGCTGTAAAGTACTATGTCACCTTTTTAAGAAATGCTCACGGCTGGAAGGTATTCTGGGGTAGAAGAAGATATTTAAAAAAATGGTTTTGTGTCCATGCAATTGAAGTCAATGGGTGTTGATGTTGTTTGATTTCTAACGTTCTTCAAATATCTTCTTTTGTGTTGTGCAGAAAAAAGAAAGTAATACAGGTTTGGAATGACATGAGGGTGAATAAATGATGAATGATTACAAACCATAAGCATTAATTAGCATGTTGGTCATTAAGTCAAAAGAATTCAGTTCACTTTGCATTCACACTACATTGAAACTTGACTTTTATTTTCTAACTGTACCATTTTCCCTCACACTATACAGGATAAACTGAGTTTAGCGTGCTGTTCAAGGGCTTCTCGAATTGCCGTATCCGTGTTATTTTTCCCACAAGCCTCGTCCCGGCGCCACGGCACTTTTATAACTGACAGACTTCACAAGATGTTAAAAAAAGCAGCTGTCAGACATTCCGCTCACCAGTTCCAATCTGCATGTAAAAATTCAGCAGCTGCTTGATTTTTGTGAGTGCCACATTTGTCTAACAACCAGTCGGCCGAGTTCCCTCTAGTTCTGGAACCCTGCCACTCTCTACAACTATAAAATCAAGAAGCAGACATCCAAATCGCTGTTAATACTCGCTGCCGTATTAAACTCTGATACCATCTACAATAGCACTGTATTAACAACCTTATTCATCACTTTTCACCTCTACGCATTCAGGGGGACGTTTTTTACTGGTCGTTCAGTGTAAACTGCAGAGACTACGCTCGTGGGAAGTTTAAACGTTAGATAAACAACATAAAAGTAAAATGATGAAATTGGTTACGTCGTTTAACAAAGGGGCTCATTTCGACCAAGACGTCATGCTGCATTGTTAGGTGAAAAAAAATCATTTTAGCACGCTTTTAAAACTTAGTTGGGCAGACTTGCAGTATACTTCGTATGTACAGTAAGCAGCAACTCTAACACCGTGTCTTCACCGGACACGACTTGCAGTGTTAACAGCGCTAGTTTTTTCAGTAACTAGTAATCAAATGCATAACTGTTTCCCCCGTTACAAAGCCGTTACCTTTATTGACAATAAAATGCAGCATTACTATAATTGAGCTCACTGAAGCAGTTTTGATCCGAGTAGGCTCTCTCTCATCCAAATGACCTACAAAGATTTTTTTCCCTGCTGTGTAAGTTGAGCTGTTGGACACATGACTGATTTTGAATTGCGTGTGGGGTGGGAGATAACCGCTTATAAATGATGATGATTAGCTTGGGAAAAGTAAATTTTTCCACCATAGCCTAGGAGTCGGAGAGCGATGGCAAGAGCAGTTCAAATGAAAATCTCTGTCTCAAGCTCAGTGTTTTATCTGGAACAACATGTTGCCAAATTGCTAAACTATCAAACTACAACTTCAGAAACCACATCTTTGCAACTTACAACTTTATAAAAGGATAGTGTAGTAGAGTAGGCGGGGCGAGACCGTGGTTCGAGTCCGGTGAGTATTTGTGGATGAGCGCCAGCTGTGCGCACACAGGGCTCGGATCTCGTAGGAGATTGGGAGCATATTAAAGGAACGAGCGACCGGACCGTCTAAGAGAGAGGTCCGGGCCCGAACTTGTGTTTGTATTTGTATTAATGTTTTACTGTGTTGTTGTCGCCGGTGGTCGTCCGTGAGGGGCCGCCGGCTGTTATTATTTCTGTTATTAAATGTTTAAATGTTTGCCGGTTCCCGCCTCCTTCCATGTCTGAATCTCTACAGATAGTTCCCTCCCACCCCAATATATCCCTCTAAGAGGACAACTTGGAACAAAATCTGAACAAATCTGCCTGGCCCTTATTTATTTCTTTCCTTGCATTTCCCTCACAGTAACAACGCAGTCATTTGATCATTCATTGAAACTGAAAAAACTTGCAGTTGAAAGTTGGTACATGTCTTTAGAAGCATAATTTATGTGTTTTGACATTTTCTTTTTGACCAGTTTCTGTGCAAAAAATAGTACAATTTCTGAACTATTCTATTGTGTTTTATCGTTCCAGTATAGTAATGATAATATTTACAATATTGAAATGTAAAATATTTTATTTAATAGGTGTCTCACACATTGACCCACAGCAGCATTAATATAGTGTAGATTAGTGTACAATGTTTTATTCAAATGATTTATGTTTCCATTTCATTTATTTAACATATTTAATATTGGGGACATCCAAGTCATTTGACATATATATATATATTTTTAAAAGGTAACGCAATAGTTACATTCCCTGGTAATTAGTTACTTTTATAAGGATGTAACTCCGTTACTATTTGTGAGAATTAACTATAACTTATTTCTTTTTAAAAGCAACGTGCCCAACAGTGGCGACCAGCATGATGCGAAATGACATTAGAGTCACATTAGAACCCATTATAATTAAAAAATGAGTCCACACTGGATGAGGCGCTCCGGTCGCGTCCGGTTTAGACACGGTGTAAGGAAGTGGTCAAACAGAGACTGACTATTACAAGTGGCTGATTCGCAATGGCAGCAGATTATACACATTTAGTTTCTTACACAATAAACATTCATGTTAGCATGTTTCCATGGTAACACTGTAAGGGAATAAAACATTTAAACATAACATTTAAATAATCAACATCTCAGTTGAATTATAGATACCCTGATCACACACACATACATCTATGAGACATCTATTTGATGCTGCAATGCATATTTTTGTCAATATGTCTCGGAGACGTTTCGTGTCAGATATCTTACAGTTATTTAAAAATATTTCTGAAAAATGTTTATGGTTTAGAGTGTATGTAAAACTGTGTTTTCTAAGACATTTATCAGATGTTTTTACACAGCAGATGTATTCCAGATCTCAGGATCTTTAGCAGACATCTTACAGACATACCTGTGCTATCTATTTGGATGGATTTGTCTAAATAAGATTGCTGCATTGCCTTCTGGGATTGCTTTATCCTTTACGGGTGCTTATGATGCTACTTAAAATATGCCACAATACACTTAAATTAATATGAATATTTTCCAAATATATTTTTTCATCCGTATTTTGAATTAAGCTGTTTTAGCATTAGGGAAAATGTCCATAAAATTAACTGCTAATGTATTGGCAGAAATTATGTATGCAGGTCACAAAGTTTAAACACATTTTGTTTCATAAAAAAGTGCACAAATGCAATCCTTTGCATTCATGAACAAATGCTAAGGGGCTGGCAGAGAAATAAGATATAAAATGATTCTATACTTGAGCACATGCATTGCTGAGAAACCAGCGACTGCGATTCCATGTTTTTCTAGAGGAACCCTTTGAATGACAGAACATTAACATGAAATTAGCATAAATAAAACTGGCAGATGGGAATAGTGTTCATAAACGTGCATGATTTTATTCGAGGGCTGTTTTGAAAATACATTGTGTCGGTGGTTGGAGTGAGTAACTTATCAACACTATGTGCGACCCAAGACATCTTAATAATCTCCTGATTAATCTCGCCGTGAAATACAAACACAGCCGTGAACAAACTCTTCAATTGTCAACTCTTGGTCTAAGTTCTTATATTAAAGTCCTTTGCACCTCATTCCACCCTTAAAATACGAATAATCAGAGAAGAACAGAGCGCCGGGGTGGCAGGGAAGCAAAGATGGCTTTTCATTGGGATTGACAGGACGGTTTTATCAGCGTGGAGCACCTGCGCGAGGGTCAGAGCCGGAAAACCACACACAAGCAAAGCCGATCTGGGCAGTTACAGCTGCTGTAATTGGTTTCATTGACCCTTCTCTGATCGGAGCTTTTTGATTCTGAAGGATCTCTGACAGGTTGGGTCAGATATTACTTCAGCTGGCTCGGATGCCATCAGGGGCCATTGCTAATCTGCAGGAAGATCCGACACACACACGCTTCCATTCAAATAGCTGCAGTTGCAGCATAAAGCTATGAGGTAGAGACCAACTACTATTTTTAGTATTGTCTACATTTAAGCGTTCATGGTGTGTTGAAAAAAAAATATATATATTAAAATAATAAATCTATAATAATAATAAATTATATATTAATCATATTTTAGTTGTATATATATTTTTAGGGTAAAGTAATAAGATTAAAGTTATAACAATAACATAATAAGGTAAACATTTGATTAAAAGTTAATAAATATCTTGAAATAACTTTAAATCAAAGATAATTTAAAGCTGACATATAACACAAATGTTTCAAACAATGTTTTCCATAATTGTGTGATCACTTAGTCATTGCATTGCATTATTTACATTACTTTAAACCATCAAATTACAATTATGGCTCTTCCAATTCTATGTGTCATACAGTACTTTTTCCACGGTAAAATAACCGTATTCTATCCACTGTGTCACATTCTGTATTCAGCTGGCTGCTTCTCATTTGACATTCTCTGCTTGAACGCATACAATAGAAGCAACAACTTCAGATCTCCAGAAATGAAAACTGTCCTCATGGGGGAGGAAAACTGCGACACACGGGTCACTTCTTAATGTAGGTGAGAGAGAGGAAACGTCCTGGCCAGAATATGAAGGATTACCTGTCAGGCCTGAAGGAAACTCGCTGCAGTCTGTGTGTATGATTCTCTTTCTGTACTCTTGCAGAAACAAGCGCATTACTTGAAATAAATCTTTGAATGTGACAGTTAACAAAGCTCAGTAATGTGAAAAGGAATGCTTTTGTGTTTGTTTTATACTTATAAAAATGCACTGCAGATCACTTTACATACAGTAAAAGTAAGTGTCAAATGCATGAATGTAGATGTTATGATATTATGGCTGAAATAAATCCACACTTGGAGGAGGTTTTGAATTTAAAGGGCAAAATGTGGTCAAAGACCACAAACACTGATACACAATCCACAAAGGAATCAAGCCAAAAGCAGTAATCCAAAAACGTAATCCACAAGGCAGGCAAAAAGGTCGAACATGTGGAACAAAGCAGTATCAATGAAACGCTCAGTAAGGCTGTCACCAATACATCACAGAAAGCCGAGTTCATTGCAGATGCTGCATGTGAAAGGTGCTGCCATAATGGAAATGGCAAAACGGCCATAAAAACACAAATAAATAGAGAACCTGCATTTTTCTGAATAAGAAGTACAATGATGCTTACATTTCTCATCCAATTTCAATGTTTGACAAGCATGAGTTCTCACGATTCCTTTTCTGACAAAAGTAACTTCCTGACAATAAATAAATAGAGACAAAACTGTTTTGAGGTCCATGTAGATAACCCATTAAAACTGGTCATGCAGTATGTAATTTCCAAATTTCCTAACTGAATGAAATGTAAAAATAAAAATAAAAATACACACGCCTATCTGACATGTTCACAAAGATACTGGTACCCACCGCCTAAACTGCAATATCGTAGGTTGAGCTAATGTTGCTGAGTCGGGCTCCTACAAACAGGTTACAAAACTATCTGGTACATCTAGCTTGCAGAAATGAAACACTGTCCCTGTAAGGGCTAATTCCGCAAGGCTTTTATCTAAAATGACTGAGGGCACACAAATCTAAAACCTTAACTCATCTTTAGCCCTTAAATCAACATGACCACTGAAGTATGCATAAATAATTAAGTGTGCCACAAATAAAAGATTCCCTGCTGTCAATCGGCATGTTGTCTTATTCGCTACTAGGCCAAACTGCTGTAATCAATGAAGAGTGTCAGAAAACACACATTTCCTTTCAGTGTACGAGATAAGCAGGTGCAAATAGCCAGTATAATTCTTACACACAAGTGGTGTGCAAATTTCTTTCCTGAGGAGAATGCTGGAAAGGTCTTCAGGTGGATACTATTAGATTACAGGCTGACAGCAGAGGGGATGCTGGGATTGAACTGCAGGTGGTTGCCCTTGCTCATGATGGATGCTGTTGTTGTCTGCTTCTGTGTAACTGATCCCAGAAGAGTGCTCATGAGACTGGAAAATATGCATACATTTACATTAAGTCATTTAGCAGACGCTTTTATCCAAAGCGACTTTCAAGTTGGGTAAACAATGGAAGCAATTGGGCAAACATAAGGACAACAATGGGGACCAACATGGGACGGGACTGTTGAATAGGCAGGTCAGGTCTGGGTGCTCATTCGCTTCTTGATGAAATACATATTTTGATCCTACACTTAAATTTTTGCAATTTCACATGTCTTATACATGCATGGGGAACTTATAACACACGGAAGACAAAGAAAAACAAGTAATTCCAGCGAATGACTCCTTTAACTCGTCCGAGACATTCCACACATTCATTTAGGAGATAAACACCGCAAAAAGGCAGATGTAAGTGTTCAAATGAATATTAATGCGCATCTGCAACATTAACTACGGTACAACGATATTACCATTTCAAAAATAGAGAGACATCGCAGGTATTTTTAAGCTTTAGCATCGCGATGCTACCGTAGCACCTGTACGCCGTGCAACCCTACTACAGTATACAGAGCCAAGTTAAGTTTATCTAAGCATGCTTTTTTTTAAGTGTAGGCGAACAGACCAAAAAATCAAGAGATTGAAGTATTTATTTAAGGTCATTACTTGAGAAGCAACTGAGACAATAATGAGATATCACGATTCATCTCTCTTTTGGGGTATTGTGTTAATTTCTTCTATCAGGATGCAGTTAAGTGAAATATCATGCAGAATCACAACAAAACACCAAACCTGTGCGAATGCTGTGAATGTCTATAAACGTAAAGGTGGCGACGTGTTGCTCCACATCCTGCTTGTTTCATCTTTATCACTCAGTTTCTTTATCTCCGTGTAAGGCTTTGATTCAAGCTTCTCACTGGATTAAAGATGTCTTGTCCTTCAGGGCATAAATGAGTATAAGGATCAGCCTGCCTCTTTATCTGGCATTATGATGACATAATTTTCAGAAAGAATGATGAAATATAATCTGTGAAAGATTGGATTTTGTATGTTTGTGCTGCTCGTAAAGGATCAGATCAGGTTCATTTGAAGTGTGCAGGATGAACTTTAGAATTATGTGAGATGATGTTTGTGATGAAGAAGCACGAAGGGTGAGATAGTAACTTGTGCTATTTTTCAAATATTGAAAGAAAAATAATTCCTCTGTCAACAGACACAAATATATATGTAGATATACAGTATACTACTTGTCAAAAGTTTAGGATTATTTATTCATTCTTTTTGAATATTGTTGTAATATGGTTAAATAAAAGGAAAGAAGGAGATGGGAACCGGCAAACATTTAAACATTTAATAAAATAACAACAAATTAAAAAGACAGCCGGCAGCCCCTCACGGACGACTGCTGGCAAATAACACAAACCACAACTAAAATCCAGGCCTGGTCCTCTCTTATTGACGGTCCGGTCGCTCTTCCTCTTATGCTCCCGATCTCCTCCGTGATACGAGACCGGTGCACGTACAGCTGAAGTTCATTATCACTCACTCAACGGCCACGACTCACGGTCTCGTCCTGCCTACTTCACTACAATTGTTTTCACATTTACAATAGTAAACTAACCCAAACTATGGTTATACACTGGAAATGATGTTTTTCAGTATAACAATCTTATATTACATAGTCCCCATCCGCCCCCGATTTGACTTCGAAAACAAAAAAACTCTAACAACACAGGCTATAAATCTCCCATCTGCTGTTGTTTATGCACTTCATCATACATAATGTTTATTTCTAGAGTTATTATTTTTAATGTGTAAACCATGCAAAATCTGTGTCCTGTAGCAAAGCTGCTTTTCATGTCAACAGAGATACAAACACAGGTGCTAGAAAATAAAACTTTGAAATGTGTCATGAAAATGTTCGATGATTTTAATAAAGAATGATGAGCAGGCATGTCTCATTCAAAAAATTACGTCAGTACTTTCAAAAACATGGAAACCGGATTCTTCATTCATGTTTAATGCTCCACAGCGAGGTGCATTGCAGCTATAAAGCGAAATCAAACATGTCCAACTGAGATCTTTTGATCTTCAGATAAGCCACTATATATAGACAGCAATCTCTTGAGTAAACTCAAAGAAGAACCAGACCTGACAGCAAGTTCTGACTTCAGTCCCCCACCGGGGGTTCAGAAATGTTGCCTTGTGTACACAAATATTTTGAATTTTAAGGTCATGGGAATGTTGTGTTCTTGTAAAGGGCACTGTAGGTTACTCCCTGTACTTTAGATTAGGGTTCTGTATATTTAATGTATAATATTAAATATCATTTTTCTTTAAACAAATATACTCGGTCTGTATAAATGCTGTTTCAAAATGAAAAATCTCTTAAAGGAATAGTTCATCTTCAATTATTTACTCACCCTTTTGTCATTTCAAACCTGTATGACTTTTTTCTGTACAATAACAAAGATATTGAAAAAGAAATAGAAACCAAAGATAGAATATAAAAATGTTGGCAACAGAAAACCGTTGGTCCCCATTGACTTGTATTGGTTTTGTGTCCATTCAATAGAAGTCATGTCTTTCTTAGTGCTTTCCCATAATGCATTGCAAAAGATAGATGAGTCAATACACCCATAAAAATGCTGATTATAAATAACCAACAAATACAACAAAGTAAATACTGAAAGGTAGCTAAAACTCTAGGATGTTGACATGAAAGGCATCTGAATATGTTGGCAGTTGGGTAGCTCACCAGGTTTTAAAAGGGTGTCATTTGGGACATGGCTCAAAACACAAGTCTACTAGAGTAAAGGATCTCCTCCAAAACCCTAAAAAAGCTTCTTTACTTACCTTTGCCTCGTGGTTATCCTTCACATCATATATGCTGAGCTTGATGACCGATTCACTGTAAACAGGCCAATCGGGTGGGAAACTCACACCAGCAGGAAACAGAGGATCTCTTGTTGTCTGCAAAGAGGAAAAGGACAGTCAGTGTTTGAGGGCTATAAATGAGTCAACAGCCTTCTTTAAACACTTTTAAACACATGTGTCCCTCTCTGCCTTATGCTTCCACAGATGGAAACAGGGCTGTATTGAGTGCCACATTCAACTATTTGCTTACTGTAAACTCAATTTATTTTCATAAAATATGCGGTCACCGTTTCATGTTGAATGACTTCAAGCTCAGGTGAGATGCCACTGATCAGCGCTTCTCAGGATTTGCTGTGAAAGTCTTACAGTTTCATCTATAAACTTATTTATCAGGGCGTGCAGCAAGACGTTTCAGATGGCCTGTTGAGATAAAACTCGCCCTGCCTGAAAGAACAGGTTGTGGTTCACACTGCTTGTTGTGGTGACTGTTGTGTTGATCTCAGATCTGTTCCTGGGAAGGAAACTTGTAATCACGCCTGTATTTACACGCTGGTATTTCCTCAGGTTGTTGTCGATGAACTGGGGCGTGTCTTGGATACGGCCCCTTGAGACGGGTGGCGACAGATAGCAAATACAGATTGGGGATATGAGCTCATTAACACAGAGAGAAGTCCAGTATTAAGTCTGAGACTGGTACAGCTGACAACTCACCTCTTTCGATGAATAATTAACTGAATCGTACACATAAAAGACAGTTGTGACTACTGTATATCTCTCTTAGTTTAAATTATGCAAATTGGCTTTCACTATCTGAAACTTATGTCTGAAACTTTGTACTGGCACTTCTCGTGACTTGCCCTATTAAGATGAATAGCTTCTTGTGCTTTCAATAAAAAACAGCGCCTAAATAAATAAAGTGAATAGATTCGTGGTCTATCTGTTTATTATTTAATGCTGCATTTCCACAGCGGCAACTTTTCCCCCCTGGAACTCGGGACATTGGGGCAGTAATCGGTGTGTTTCCACCGGAGGAACTGGGATCAAAAAAAGTTCTTAGTAAACATCCCCCCAGAAAGTCCCTACTTGTGAGGTGGTACTTTTCCAGAGTTCCATTCAGTGGTGGGCCTTGGTTCTCGAATATGATGATTGGTTAACTCTATATGCTGCATCGTGTTCCGGTAAAAATGAACCACCATCTTTTTTTACGTTTCTAGAGGTGCGTGTAGTTTCAGCTGTTTACTGTTTGAAATGGATCAAAAATACGACAGATGGTCCAGGCTTTATTAAGAGTTTTTGCTGAGGACAAAATCCAATGGGAATATGAAACGATGACCCGCAATGAAAGGTATACTTAAAAATATGAAGTCGGTTATCACAAAAAGTGTCCGTTGCTTTATGTGACGTCATTGTTGTTCGACATTACCGCCCCCCCTCGACTGGGAGGACCCGTGAAATGTAATCCTACGTCACGGGACTGATTTTCCTAATCTTCACAGTACTTTAGACCACTATGGAAATGCAGACAGCAACAGGTCTGTGGAGAAAAAGTTCCTTTGACAAATTGTTCATGGTAAGTAGTGTGGAAATGCAGCCGTAAGCTAGAGCTTTCTAAAACTCAAAGGGCTACGACCCACCGAAAGCTACAAGGCCCCCATATTCATTTTTACTGTCTTGGTTTAATGACATACATGAATAGAATACTTCCTGTATTTTTTTTTATTTACTTTTAATTTCTATCATGGGCAATTCCATGAAAATGTCAACGGTCTCACGAAAATATTACATTTTTACCACGATATTTACTATGGTAACAGCATAGATTTTAACATTATTTCTAGTGCATGGTTATTCATAGTCAGGTAAGTGCCATTTTTAGGATTGTCACATCCATAACGCTACATATTCCTCATAAATGGACACTTGAGAATGAATGTATAGTAACTATTTTATGTTCTATAAAGAGGCATCCCTTCTCTATTCATTGGGTATTATTGCTTCAGGATTGTGCATTTTATTTTACAGAAATCCTACAAAGTTTATCGTCTCCCAAAAAGCACGTCCTGGAATTGCCCTTATATATTTATTATATTAGGCTATCTATAGTTTATATTACACTCTAAAAAATGAAAGTAAATATAAAAAAACACAGTTTATCAAATTATTAGTTACTGAAGATATTACAGGATACTATGATATTTATTCTCTACTGTAGTATATTTTACTATAGATTACTTATGGAAATACTAAAGTATACTGTACTAAAATTCCCACCCAAATTATCTGCAGTCTGGGAAGCCCTGATCTAAGCAGACAATACTATCGCCGTTGACAAGCACGTCTTTAAGTTTCTTGGTCCTACAAAGTAACAGAGAGTTTTGATTTGTTAAAAAATATTTCCAAACCAGAAAGCCATCAAGCCATAATGAAGCATTTCAAGGTTAATTAAACCAAAGTAATCAAAAAGAAATGACAATTAATACAAAAAATACATAAGCAAACAAGTTTGAGGATACAAAATGAAGTATTCATCATTTATCAGTTACAAGGAGCCAGATTGATTTTATAAGCTGCTTAATTAAAGAACCAGCAGGGAATGGGGGCTAAAAGGCCTTACAGCGGACCCCCGGTCAGGTCCTGAGAATCTTGCCAATGTAACAAGCTTCAACAGCACACTAACCTTATCCTCCATCCCTGGAAGTTCGGCAGTGTTGGAGCTGAGTTAAAACAAGTGACCAGCAAAAATCCAAAGGTGCTCAATCACAAGGTCAATACCATCGGCGGCAATAAATCAGTGTAGCGTCACAGGGGAGCGCTGAAAATTCTTCTGCTGTGTGGGTAATGGTCAGTCCTCAGGGCTAATGGCCCCGTTTCAAAAAGCCGGGTTTATTTAGTGTGTGTGTGGAATATGCAGGAGTGGGAGGGTGGGGGTAATTTAGACGTGTCCCAAAGTGGCCAATTTGTTCTGTAATACGCTGCCATGCTGGGCAGTTCCCTGCACGCTCATATTTTAACTCCAACCGGCCATTCAATAGAAAAATAATACAAAAAGCAAAGTCTAAAGAGATGATTTTGGCCAGAAACACTATGCAGACATGCACACTTACAGAACACACCAGCATCCAGCAAGAGCTCTTCAGTCTCAGTCACTTGAGCATTCAGGTCGCCCAATTAGACCAGTACCAAACCTACACTGGTATTACACCAATGCTGGTATAATCAAAATTTTCTGCATGATACAAACACACACATAGCTTTTCTATGCGCATAACCAAATATGGCATTTTATGGAGCAGCAGGATATTGACGTCATGGCCCCTCTTCAGCACTGATATGCATTTTTAGAATGGGACTTTCCAGCAGATTAAAGGAGATTAATTCCATTGCCTCTCCTACTGGATGGGAACACACAGACCCACATTCATCTGCTGTATTTAACCTGGGATAATGAATTTACATTTGATCATCTAGCAGAGGATCTTATCCAAAGCGACTCGGAAATGAGGCAAACACTAGAAGCAATCACATCAACAAAAGGGAAATAAAGTTCAAGTACACTAAATACTGGTCTCAGTTTGCTAAACACAGTACACACAGCAAAAACGTGTCTTTATTTGGAAAGGATGGGAACAACAACAAAAATTAAATGTTTGTATTATTGGGCAGGTGTTGATGAAAAATGTGTTTAGGCGTTTGAGGGGTATTAAATTGTGTAAGGTTTTGTAGACTTCACTACCTGACCTCAAAATCATAGTGCATGCTAGATAAAATCACTGTTTTGGTTTGATTTACCATCTGAAACACTACATTTTGTTGTCATTTTACGCATTTAAATTCATTAAATAGTAATTGATGACCCATGTTATATGTTTCAAATGGGCAACTTGTGTTTTGTAATGGAAATAATGATTAAAAATGTCAAAAAAGGGCTTGTTTGAATAGTGACCTATAAATACACAAATATACATATGTACATACTGTAAACATATACAAAAATATGTAAATAAGCCTTTAGTAACATTTGAATGTGCACTCAGATAGTTACCAAAAGACAACTTATTTGTTAACATTTCTGAGAAGATTTAGTACTACTTGAAGAGTTAAACTACTACTTGTTTTTATTACATCAGTTCTTTTAAAATAAATATTGTAACATTGATCATATTTGTGATTCTGTCTGTTTAGAAGCATTAAGTAGTCATAGCCAAAAGTGAAAAATAAGTCATGTATTTATCACTGTAAATGAAATATTAAGATCGATGTCGAGATATAATACTCACTTTTTTATTTAAAAATTGAATGTTATGTTTTTAAATACTACACGTATTAATTTTATTGATGATTTGTTATATGCATTTACTCTATTTATTAGTGTATATAGGTTTTATTATTGTGCACAAAAGAACACAGGAAGTTAGCTTCCTTTACACTCACTTAAATTTTGACATGACATTACTCAAGATAATACGATTATATTTTCACAGAATATTCTTTAGCTTATGTTGTATGTAGAAAACAGTAAATCCAACCTGATTTTACGAGATGGCTTATTTGTATGCATTCGTACGTTGTGAATCGTACAAAAACGTACAATTACTAAATAAAAGACTTAAGCCCTTCCCCTAATGTTACTGGTCCAAAAGCAAATGGTACTAAAATGTAAAAATGACATTGTACGCATTCATATGAATTAGCCAACATTAACCACATAATAAAACATAATTAAAAACAAATTTCAATGAATTCAACAATGCATCATTAATCTACATCACGCTGTTCTATTTTCCATGTTCAGATCCAATGGTCACAATCTACAGAGGTCAACGACCGACACAATTAAACCACCAGAGAGTCGAGGGGGTTGTCTTTCAGAATCAGCATGCAGGATCTCAGACACCGCAGCTGTTCCCAAGCAAGACCTCCAATGGGAAACATAGGAATTTGCCAGGATGAACGACTGACTGCCTTCAACATGTTCTCTCACACACACGCTTCATGAGATTACATGTGTATTATCAGAAGAGGACGGCAAACAGCTGCAGTCTCTTAGTATACTACCTGTCTATATTAAACAACAAAAGTGGGCCAACTCTCTTCAGAGTGTGCAGCCCACAGCCGCAGCTATTTTAGACAACTGCAATTCACTGGGATTCACAACATATATACTATCTCCTGCTCTAGAAATGCCTGAGGAGCACCAGGGATATGTACCCCACAGCTCCTTCTATTCGCTTTCATAATCGGTATATCTTCAGAGATGATAGGATGCATTTGAGGAGTATCTCTCATCATTTATGAATGCAACAGCTGCTGGAAGAGGCCAGACAAAATAACACGATTCCCTAAGACAGGGTTTCAAGGATACCCCCTCAAAATTAACATTTAGAAGATTGAAGGTAAAACAACGACATAAATTTGAGACAATGTGAGGGTGTTTTTTTGTAGGAGGGTAATTCTGTTCCCTAAAATGTATCAGTAAAACATAACATATTAAGAGTTATAAATAAATATAACATCAGTAAGCCTAGTAAAAATACATTAAAATATGCTACAGGTCAAAAGTTTGGGATCACTTATTCATATTTTTCCATAGTATAGAATAATATTCAATCCATCAAAACCATGAAATAACACAAAAGCTGCATGTGGGAATTATGTAGTGGCTAAAAGCATCCAAAATTAATTTTCTATGTTATATTTTAGCATCTTTAAAATAGCCACCCTTTATCTAGAATCGTAGACTTTTAATATACCATACAGCTTCTTTAGATCTCAACCTGGTATGCTTTTTATCCAGTACTAACGGAATTTCCATCTATGCTGGACTATTATTGACTGCTTTTAATATATTATTTGGTCTAAATAATCCATTAAAAAAATAATCTAAAAAATGTGTTTTTCTAATAAAAAAATGATATGTTGGCACAATATCGCAAAAGTTATTTCAAACATTGAAAGACACACCTTCACATTAATAGTTTTTAATAAGATCGTAAAAAATTTTTTTTCAAGTGATCCTAAACATTTGTCTGGCAGTGTATGTTTTAACATTATTGCACACAATTATCTAAAATTTTGATATAGACATACCCTCAGCCTCCAACAACATGATATGAAGTCCATTGCACCTTTAATCCAGAGTTCAGTGAGTTTTTAACCAAAGGTGCCAACCTTTAGAACTTTCCATTACTACTTTAACACTGTATAGCAACATATACATGTATAGATTTGAGCATGTGCGTTGCTGCTGAACTACAAATACAGGCGTACCAACTGCAGTCTTGTGTGGATTTCAAAAACCTCTTTCCTCCAGCAAATCAAATTTAAAGGGGAAATAGAGTTCTCTTTGTGCACTCGTGTGGGGCCAACAGTCCATGCGGAGAGAGAGAGAGAGAGAGAGAGAGAGAGAGAGAGAGAGAGAGAGAGAGAGAGAGAGAGAGAGAGAGAGAGAGAGAGAGAGAGAGAGAGAGAGAATGAGAGAGAGAGACATTTAGACACCCCTCCAGTTTCGCCTTGAGAGAGAGAGAGAGAGAGATAGAGAGGGGGGGGGGGGTGGAGTGAGAGAGAAATTAAGACACCCTCTAGTTTTGCCTTGATAGAGAGAGTCAGAAAAAGAGAGAGAAAAAGAGAGAGAAAGACATCCATGTGCCACTGGAGGGTGTGAGATATGGCCAAAAGGAACAGCCAGCTGTTGCCCTCAATAATGCTCTCAGGAGAATTGTCAGCAGAAACTTGCTTCCCTCTCACAATAAATAATGTGTGTTTGTATTTTAAAGCAGGCTTATGTTATGGATAATGAGCAGTTTGTTTAGCGATGGTGTGGTATACTGTATGTGGGGACACATATTGGCCCACTTTACAAATAGTATGATGGTTTCGTCTGTGAATCTATAAACATTGACGCCCAACCTTCATGTGTACAGTTATGAACTCTACAGCCGTGGAAAAATTAAGACACCCCTCCAGTTTTGCCTTGCATCAGCACTTTTGTATGTTTTGTGGAAATTCCAGTCCAGTATTTCAACAAAAACAAACCTCAGGAATTACAGAAAGTCAGCAAACAGCAACATGAAAGACTGAGACAATGCAAAGACGCATACAAGTTGCGTTGTTTCAACATGAATATGAGCTTGTTTTGTTTGCATGATTTATTCAAGATCGGCAAACATCTTTTAGTTATTTTTGCCCTTAGTCATGCATTCATTTTCTGTAAATACATGCAACAAATACTTTTTTGTTTGGAGTTTGGGAAAAATGTTACTAGTTCAGAGATAAAAACTATTACTATCACAATTTTACTTTCAATTTTAACACATACAGTACCTACATGGTACACATACATGGTAAGTTTAGACATATTGAAAATAGTTTGGCATGTGGTCTCTAGACTGAACTCACAGTTGTGGTCAAAAGTCTGCAACCATGGAAAATTAGGCCTTTGCTTTACATTCTAATATGATTAAAATATATTCAACATTTTGCATTTATGTTGCAAAGTTGTGCATGGAGTGTAAATTAAAGCTCAGCTTTTATACTTTTAAAAGTTTATATATATAAACATATACATATCTTTAATAAAATTACACAAAACACATGTACAAGAGTCAGAGCTCAGGAGAAGGTTACAAAATATTACCACTCAGAAGTTCCAACTAATATTAATACCTAATAAAACGTATTTAATAAAATTTTGTTTTTCTTTGTTATTATGCTTGAAACTTACTCCTCATTATCGCTTTTTTGCCAAATAATTTTGTTACTCAAGTGTTTTTTTATCCATTTTGTACAAATACCTCATACTTTGATGGTTTAATCAAAGCTGAGGGCACATTACAATCAAATGTTATACAGTACAAATACACTAAACTATATTATAATATAATTTTATAACTTTTTTTTTCATTTTCAAAATTGTGTCATTGGTCCAGCAAAACCATTTTCACCACCATGAAGTTTCCTGTCCTTGATCTATAACCAACAAGCGAAAACTGTGAATTTGAAAGCAATGACAGTTTTATACACAGATCTGTAGATAAAGAGAAAGTGTACAATATTGTCCAAGATTCATTCCCCAAAAGGAGGGAAACTCTTTGAATGCAGCGAAGGGTTTGTTTGTATCCACAGGAAGTATCTCAGGAGGAAACAGGAACTCTGGCTGGACGCATGGAACTAGGTGTCTGGAGCTGATACATTGAGCAGTGTCTCTTCTTTTTAATTACAGCTGAATTTCTATCAGCACCCGCTTTAATGAGGCTTTCAGCCTCCTCTCCTGGTTTCCTCTAGCAGGAAAAGCCAGTCAGCTCTGGTGCTCTTGAGGTCAAGAAGAGGAAGAGGGATTTCTCTTTCTTTCCTACCCATTTCTCTTGTCTTCCTGTATAACTGCACTGCAACTGCCTGATGTATGTTCAATAAGCAGTTTTCTTAGAGTAGTCTAGTTCCAACACCAAAATATAGTGAGAAAAAAACAAGGTCATGGGTTTTACTCCCAACACATACCTTACATTGGGCATTGGGTGTCTAGCTCGACCTGATTTTGCCAAGTGGTTGGTGTCCTCAGGAACCGGAAGACAGTTAAAATAAAGATTTAATATAAATAATAACACTCACGGCCGACCGCCGGCAAAAAGACATAAATACAAATACAAACGTAAAACATGTTTGGGCACGGTCCTCTCTCTTCGACGGTCCGGTCGCTCGTTCTCTTATATGCTCCCGATCTCCTACGTGATTCAAGGCCGGTGGGCGCACAGCTGGCGCTCATTAACAATTACTCACCGATCTCGAACCACAGTCTCACCCCGCCTACTCCACTACATGTTGATTCAACCAGTTGGCAAAAACAGGAGAGCCTGGGTGTCTATGTACTCCTTTGTTGATTTACAAAGCATAATACACCTGGAAATAAAAAAGTGCAACATGTAAAAAAAGACAGAACAAGAAGATGAAAATTTAAGAATAAAACTTTTATTATAATTGATATATAAACAATGTAAATTGTTATTTTGTTTAAACACCTTTTTTTGCATGACTGGCTTTCAGAAACTGCAAAAATTGGAAGGACCATAAGAAACGGAAGGATAGTAAAATTGACCACTGACTAACAACCTAGTAACTCATTTTCCTCAGGTCAACGTTGGTTAATTGGAAAAGTATTAATATCGTGTTCCGAGCATCCCAGTAGGGTTGTATGAGGTGAGCTTGTACCTGTGCAGTATTAGTTGAGTCCGAACTCCAGACGTTTTTCTATAGTCTCGGACTTGTCTTTGACTCTTAGAAGTTGGACTCTTGATTTTCATTAGGTTACTTTTTTTGATGGGTGTCAATCTGTAAAAAAAGATGATAAATAATATCAAATGAAGTTGATGACTGATCTGAGTGTACTGGTTCTAAGATACTGTGCCAAATTAAACTGAAAGTTACAAACCTCAACAATGGTAACAATCTCAAACTGTAGTATCACATAATATGCAGTTAAATAAATAATTGCTCATGAGTGCATTATTTTATTGATTTATGATTAAAGACTACAATCATTATCACCTGATCATACAGGATATTAGTTTTCATTGCTTCAAAAATTTTATTTTAGCACACTATTAATACAGACAATGAAATGATGATTCTTGTTCTAAAAGACAAGAATCAAGAACCCAACTAAAGCTAATACCGTTTATGTGACTTAAGTGAAATTGCTCTACCTAAAGTTAATATAATGATATAATTCAATCCGCTTTTTGGTCATTACAAATAAAGTATGTGGTCTTGAAGAGGATTCTTTTTTTCTGTCTCTGTATTGACCGTCTCAGTTGGACTCGGTCATGACTTGGACTCGAACCTCTTTGGAGTTGACATGGACTCAAAGCTCATTAGATTCAATCACAACTAGTCCTGTTCTTGGACTTGCAAAGGAGACTTGACTACAGCCCTGCCGTGTACTCCAGGTAACGCAAATGTCAGTGTAAATATAGTATAGATATCCCCAACCTATTAAACACAGATGTGTCAGTGGATTAAAACGATCTTTGGATTCAAGTGATCCATGACTCAACATTATAAATGCCGTCCGGCCAGACATTCAGCACAGCAGAGCTCCTGCAGTGTCCTCCTATTGTCTGAGAACGGCTATGAAGAGACCACAATAAACTTTCAGCAGTTAGGGTGGTTGTCATTTTAACACCAGATGTAAATAAATGCGCTGTCCTGCAGTGTGGTTCAGTGTACATAGATGTGCTTGATAAAATTTCTGACGGAACACACTAGAATTAGAAGATGATAAATCTCACTTAGATTTTTTCTGAATCCAGACTTCAGCTAATCCTAACAAAAGATCTGTGAATACCACAAAAAGAGCCAATGCCAACTCAAGTTTGAGCTGCAAAAAAATCACACAATCTAGCAATAAATAACGGTGTCCTCCAGGACAAAACTGCTCATTTATTTATGCCCTTTTTGCATTGTGTTTCATCAGATGTGAAGCTTCCACCGCAAGACCAAAAATCCTTAGACCACAAATACACAAAGACTTTATATCAAGGTTAAATTAGTCTAACATAGACAATATATATGTACCTTAAAAGTCAAATTTCAAGTATTTACTTTATTAGTGGGAACCTTCAAATACTATGGACCTAACAAGCATCATGTACACACTTACACAAACACATACGCACAAACCGTAGGGTTGTATTTGTTAACATTACTGAATGCATTACATGAACTAACAATACCATTATAATACGGTAATAATCTTTGTAAATAAGCGCCCTATATAGGCATAAACATAGTTCTGTATAAGTATTTTTACTTTCAACAACATTTTTAAATATAGGTACTTTATCAGTGTTTTTACTTTGAAAAAAAGACTTCACTACATTCTAAAGCATTTATCATAGTTTCACTCTGCTACATTTTATAAATAAATGCTTTTGTTTCTACCTTTTAAGTACAATAAAATCTAGTATTTTTTCTTACATTATTTTTACTTTTGATAATGGTAAAGTTAAAAAATAAACTAATGTAGCTACATAAGTACTGTATTAAAGGTAAAAAAAACGTATCAATGAAATGTAGTGGAGTTAAAAATGATATATTATGAATTATGATATATAATAATGCTTTATAATGTATTGCAGTATTTTATTTAAATTACTCATAAAGTACTAACACTGCATATAAAGTGTCATTTCCAAAGCATTAGCATCACCAAATAATATTAAATTACAAAAATAATGACATTGGTGGAAATTAAAAATTACTTATGAAGACTGCTCCATTTTACGTAAAATTGCACAATTTTATCAGATTGCAAGACTATTGTTATAATAACATTGAAATGCGTTAAACACTGTGCATTCTGGAGCAAATCGGTCGTTTTAAGCAAGTAAGTGACTTCATTCACACAATGACTCTCCATTTATCAAATGAAAACTTAATGTTACATTTATTCCATATCAACTAGAGTCTTTAAAAAGCCACTTAATCAGAATTTTCGCACCTGCAAACCTGCTGAGCCATTACGACTATACAAAATGTGATCTTCAATTAGCATAATAATCTAACACTCTGAATAATATTAATCACATCTGCCAATCCTTGGCACAGCAATTACACCACGCTGTTTATTTAATGTGACTGCAATATAGCGACCAATTAGCATAGAAGACGAGTTTGCTCTGTAATTAGTTTACAACAGCGAGACTCGGCAACTTCGAAATTCATCAGTTTGAGCATTCAGGAGAAAAGTGGGGAAACCCATGTGTTCTTTAAATAAGGATTATTAATCACGACAGTATCAACATTGGTGTTTTTAATGTGACGGTATTTGCATCCTCATTATTTAACACCTGTTTGGAGCGTTCATTTGATCAGAAACACAGACATGAGAAGCACATCTCACCCGACGTTTCAGTTGCCATGTAAATCATCCAAATTTAAAAGCCTCGTTGGCCAGACGATGCAACTTTCTGAGGTGAACCTTTGAAAAAACGTCCTCTTTGAATCTCCATGGAAAGAATGCGATTGTTAAACTTGAGATTTTGTACGACTGGGTGGCACTTAGACCTCGATGAGCTTGTTAGCGCGAATAAAACAGGCCATAAATGAATACTGACCACCATTAAAACTACAAAAGGCCGCCAGAAGGATTTAAGTAGATTGCATCAAAGGGTTAAATTACTGAATTTAAATGTGCAAAGCTGCGTATAACACATGTTAACAAATCTTTAAAGGCGTCACACGTATTTGAATAAATCTGTGAGGCGCTAAATGAAATGGCCTTACTAAAATGTTAATTATGAGAAAATGACTGTGTTGGAGACAAAAGATGTATTTTTTCTCATCTCATCTCACTGAACTTCAGACTTTTATCGTCTGTCCCTGATGAAGCCAAATGAGGGCAGATAATGGTTTAAAATTCAATTTGGCAATTTCAGGTTGAAGGATTGATTGTCAGATTTTCAGGGCAAATAGGTTTCAATGTGTGTTGTTTGTTTACTTAAAAGTGAAAATGTTCAACCTTTTGGGTGGGATATAAAGGGATATTTCACCACCAAATAAAAATTTCTCTAACTGAATATTGTTTTCTTCTTGAAGAATAAACCATATTCTAATACAATGCTCTCCTTGCCGGTCTTCCTGCATCAACTATCAAACCGCTGCAGCTGGTTCACAACGCAGTAGCATGCCTCGTCTTCCAACAGCCCAAAAGGGCTCATGTGACACCCCTTTTCATCTCTCTCCACTGGCTACCGGTTGAATCCCATATAAGGTTCAAGTCATTAATGCTTGACTACAGGACAATCACTGGATCTGAACTGGCATACTTTCACGCACTCCTACACCTCATCAAAATCCCTGAGTTCAGCAAACCAACGTTGTCTTGTATTGCCTTCCCATAAGCACAGTAAATCGCTTTCCCACTAATTCTCATTCTCACAACTCCAACTCCATTCAAGAACCGAATTATTTCGGCACGTAGCAGTTTTAAAATGTATTCCAAATAATAAGTCTAACTTCTCAGAAGTTGAGCTACAAAACAAATAGAACGTTTTCGATATTTTGGCTAACGATGCGAAAAGTATTTACGAAGAAATAAACCGGGTAAAGTCGCAAGTTGCTTGCCATGCACCGCACTGACATCAGTTTGCTTGCGGTCGGTTTAATATTCAGATCATTTTTAACTTTCTAATGGTAAAAAGGTAGTTTCTAAAATGAACGATAAGCAGCATGATACGTCAAACAAAGAAAGAAAGGAGGCAACCATGTTTCTTCAATGTTTATGTAACCCGCAGTTCTGGTGTCTATCCAAAGATCACGTCCTGTTTAATGCATATATTTCACAACATGCTTTCATTTGGTAAACTAGATCTGGAGTTTAATTTTTAATGTTTTGATATGTTTTGACATACCACGCTTTCAGGACAATAGGCCTACAATTCGTTAACGGGGCTTGTCTCTTAAGGCGCACTTGCTGCGGCTGCCATATTTAAATTAACTTTAAAAAGCCTGACATTATGAAAAGCCTACTGCATTTGTTTAAGAGAAATATCCATATTGACAGCGCTATTAACGTTGATGTCTAGCTTACGTCATCTCTCGAATGCGCGTAAACCAAAGCCTTGTTTTCCGGCAGATGACACTGGTGTGTCGTAAGTCACCGTCATTTGCCTAAAAAACAAGCCTCACGCTCATTCGAGAGATGACATCAACGTTAATACTGCTGTCAATATGGATATTTCTTTTAAACAAACGCATCGATTCTACCGCTCGGAAGTTAAATGATACGTGTTATTATAACACCGACTGCATTATTTTTCAGTTAGGATGCCTTGAAATTTTGATCCAGGGGTAATGTACTATCCCATCCCTTATATAACTCTGTATACACAGCGCAGTGTTTCAGATGAAATAAATCAATCATCAGGTATTATATAACCATTATTATAATAACCATCTTTCATTTCAATTTTCTAAATTTGGTCTCTAAATCTATGTCTAAAGCGTATTCGCACGAGATTAGTAAATTTGTAAAAAATCTGTAAATTTGAGAAAATCACATGCTTCACTTATCCCATGCGAATGCGCCACATGAAATACAGATGGAGGTAGGTCATTTCTTAATCACACGAGGTCCCCAGATAATACTAATCCCGTGCGAATAGGTCTTAAGATGTCTGTTAAATGTACAAAAGTCTTCCGAAGTCTAAGACTGTTCATTTTTAATTAACATTTTCAATGTGCTCTATGATTTTTTGATTCTGTATGTGAACTCAAAACCCAAAATATCTTGTGATGAATGTGCAGGCTTGAGAGAACAGCTGTAGCAAATAGGAAATCCCTCATTCCTGTTACTTAGCAACAAGTACAATGCTAATATTCTCCACCTGCTGAATATTTATACTCTAAATGAGTGTTTTGGGATTGGAAAGGTGAGACAATAGTAACATTTGGCGTGATCTTTGCACAGAAACGGACCCCCAAGACTCTGCATTGCGATAGAAATTTGTTAAAGATTAAATATTCAATTTTTGCCATTTTTCATTGCCTATTAGTGCATCTGTACATGATTAAAATAATGATTGGAATAATAAATGTAACCTATTGAAACGGTCAGGCTTATAATTCGCAGTGAGAAAGAAACCATATATCAGCCAAGTCGGCATCTAAAATGTGGAGAAAGCTTTCCGGAAACTTCAATTCACATTTATATTTCCCACACTGCTTCCACTCGTGAGAAAAAAAAAACTATTAACCAATCAAATTAGAGAAACTTTGTATGATTTCTACAATATTTAAAAAACATATATGTTTGCAATACAACCGAGAAGAGCTTCAGGCTTCAGTTTTTTTGAAGGAAGGTAGTTTTAGTTTCCCATCATCTCAAGCGTGTATCTGATTTTAATCCGGATCACGTAAAAAGCCCACCTGTTAGAATTGTCCCATAATCAGGACTAGTTTGGTGACTGATGGCAGATGACGGGGAAAATCAGATAAAATCAGATCAGAGCCGACTTGTAACACAACACCGAGAATCGAATTTGGGTTGCCGTGGCAGGAGGTAGAAAATTGACTGCTCAACTAGACAGAACTGAGGTCCATTCAAAAGCAATTCATCTGCTCCTGCCTTCAGCTCACTCGAGAGAGATGGCAGAATAAACTATACTTCTCTCATTCAATCCTTAAGCTGATTGTCTTCTCTGATGCAGTCTATCAATAATGTTCTGTAGTTGTAGCCGAGAAGGATCTCTGCATGTAAGTTCGTAGACCCGAGGAGGAGGATGCATGGATGATGGCATGGAATGAAGGCTTGTTAGGAAGAGTCTGAAACTTTGGGAGAAAATCTGTCCTATCGCAGATGTATTGGTTCATCACTCTTAAAAATAAAGATGCTACATGATACCTTGGATGGAATTGTCCCACTTTATAACCAAAGCTTTCATGCACAGCCGGCCTTGATTTCTCCCATTTTCATGAAGCAATCATCTGTGAAATGCGCTGCACACACTTGAATATTTGGATTGTACTGTTCTGGAACAGTATGGTAAATGAAATGTAACCATTCGTTTTAGTTGTCTCATCTTTTGAAAGGGCAAACAAAGAGGCTTTCTTTTCTTTTCACAACGAAACACACAGGGCCACCTCGACATGGCTGCGGCGGCGACGATACAATGAAATAAACAAGTACTTCTATCTGACTTGAGTATACATTTGGGTGGTCTTGGTCAAGTCATACCACGAAATGACGTACATTCGTGTGGGTGTGGTAACACGAGGCGTTTCAGACAGGTCTGGGTTCACATTCGCTTTATATAGAATGCATCTGTTTTTCCGACACTTTAATTTTTGTAGTTTTACATGTCTAATACATGCATGTATTAGAACACACCAAAGACACAGAAAAGTATTCGCGCCACATGACCCCTTTAAATAAACTTGGTTTTTATACAGGGGGCGCTATTGCACATCTTTTGAAAGAATACAGAATCTTTGGATTCAAAATTAGCTAAAATACTTAATATTTGCAGAATTTATCATTCTGAATCCAATTTGGATAAAGTATTTGACAAAAATATGCTTTCTAAATTTTCGTTTTGTTCAAAATGTTTTTAAATTAAATTTTATTAAACAGGTGGGAAAAGATTCCTTAAAGCTTTAATGTTTTAGGAAAAAATATCATACAGTAACAAAATATATGTTAATAAAGCAACATAATAGTTTTCCAAACATAACTAATAATTCTTATAACAAAGTACTGAAAAAACTCTGTATACTCAGATATGCCAAATGCTTTCAACATAAACTATGAAAAAACTGTACAGGGACATTTAACATGAGTGACATGCCCTTCACAGCAGCATCTAAATGAGTCCCTAAGCTTTTATTTCTAGAATGTGTCACCTCTCACTGTCAATCTCTGTACGTTCGAGATACAGAGGCTGTAGGTAGCAGGCATCTAAGCAACAGAATGTTATCACTGGTGCTGTTGGTATATGAAGAGAGAGATCTATCTATGTGAAGCCTTCTATGAGTCCGGGTAATTAAAGTGCCCCTGCTGCTTCTATTCAATCAACAAAATGCCATTTCGACTTTCACAGGGAGCGATCAGAGGGGACGAGAGTTCGTCTTCACTTGTAAACGCTAATGTGAGACACAGCAGATGTAATTGGATGATGCTTGCAAATGGTCTGCGGTGGTGACCGTAATACTGACCCATCATCCGAACGCTCGCCAACTCATTTGAAGGCGCAGAACATCCTTGGGAGAGCGCGGAGGTGATTTCAGGGCAAGCCGTGTCTGAGACTCTAATCAAATGTCTTGATGGATGCAGAAGAAAAAACTAATTTATTTAGTTCACAATGACATGTATTTGTAGCTGGTAGCAAATTAAATCTCAGCTTTGTGTGTGTGGCAATGCGTTCGTTCAATATGTGACTGTGACAGGCATAAATATTAGTCTGCAAAGTTTTTAGTTAATCTCCTTCTCTGCTTAAAGGAACAGTTTACCTTAAAAAGATAATTTACAAACCCTCATGTTGTTTAAGTATAATATTCTTTCCCAACGTAACCCAATAGAGATTTTAGACACAATGTCTGTTTAATTTCCTATACGAGGTAACGGGAGATTTATTTAAAGTCTTATGAAGATGTATGAAAGCCTTTTGTGAAGCACAAACCTAAATATAAGCCACCTATTGGAGCTCTTAAATTAATTTTGTTTCTTTCCAAGCACCACTAGCTCTCATGTCACAATGAAAAGAGGAAAACACTTAGACATCATGGCTAACATTTTCTTTTTTATACCACAGAAGAAAGAAAATAATCCAAGGCCAAAGCGACACAAATATAAAAACATGAAGACAAAATTTTGGGGTGAAATATTTCTTAAATTGCAGTTCTCGCTGTCCACAACAAAGAATAGAAAATGATAGGTCTTACTGACGCCCATTTAGACAGGTTCTCTGAACAGATGCATTACTTAGTCTACAGAAAGCGATTTTTAGAGACCAAATGCTTTGCACACTTTTTTTCTTGCCAAAGGCGATGAGGTGCGAGTAATGGTTGACGGGAGAGGTCACGTCTGATGTCAAACTTCAGAAATATGAAGTAAAATTGCAGGAAATACATAAATATAGAGCAGAAAAGTTACAATCACTGAAAAGAGACTGACAGGATGAGAGCTCAGATCAATGTGGCTTTGAAGTAACAACCGGTTTTGAACGTGTAGTCTGCGAGGGGAGTGACTCAAATATATTTCCCGTGATGGCATCATCGACTGAAATATAACCTCAGATCTAAGACTTATGCAGGCACAAGTCCAGGTGTGAGGTCTTTGGACATGAAAAATCTTCCTTCCTTCTTCACCATCAAACATAATAATAAATAATAATAATTCATTACATTTATATAGCGCTTTTCTGCCTGGGCACTCAATGCGCTTTTACATGGTAAGGGGGCATCTCCTCAACCACCACCTCTGTGCAGCATCCATCTGGATGACATCTACCAGGAGGGCTTTACACAACAGATATCCTGGATCTGGTATATTTTCATTTGGTGATGTAGCTATAAGCGCCACAAGTACATATGGTAGCACATGTTTTTACCTCAAAAGATGAAGAGAAAATGTATGTTATGATGTTAGAAGAAGAAGTTAATTAACTGCTTCAGGAACATTTATGCATTTCCATGTAAAGCTAATAGGAACTGGCTCGATCATTAAACGCCGTCATCTGCTTGTCATGTGGAGACTAATGACTCCAAATCTCACATGACTGATGACAGTGGCACTTCTGCAATATGCAACCCGTCCGCAATATATCCTACAAATGGCTGCGTATGTCACAATGACTGCATTCATAAATCTGGGGGCTTGATTGGTTTCCTCACGTGCCCACACAACCGATCGCAGCCCCAGACACCTGAACGCTCCACATGCCACGTCTACAGATCCACAGACAGCTCATCGCTTATGTTTAACTGCACCTGAAGAATTATGCAGATTTCTCTGTGAAAAAATAAAGCTCTGTGCCTAAACATATACTGTAAACCATGAGAAAGAATATCTATATATTTAATATCTAAATTATTTTTACAGTAATGAGATTCAATGGAGAGAAAAGGGAAACATTTGGAAATGGATCTCACAAATGTCTATTAGTTTCAGAAGCAACCATGTTACAAATTGAGCTCAGATTTGCCAAGAATCCAATCAAAAGTCAGAAGTATTATTTCAATATGAACGCAAACATTTCTCATCTTATTTACATAAGTCCACAAACTTTTGACAAAATTACTTAAACCAACTTCATTACAAGTTCCAACTCAGCTCCAACTCACTGCTGGCCAAAGTTTTAGAAGTAAAATACATTAAAAGTGTGAAAAATAAGACGGTAAAAATCATCTGGATTGGGAAAATGTGATGTGAAAAGGTGATTTCAAATTTTTGAGTTTAAATTGAGATTTATAATAATATTAACGTTAACTTAGCCTTTAACATGATGTGTTACCTCTGCTGAAACGGTGGCATGGCTAGTCAACTGGGGGCCTGTCAATCATCTTAACATGGCCCGCTTTAACATTTTTAATAAGTGGAGAGACTTGAAGAATGGTGTGCTTAAGAAATGCGATGTGCACACTCGATAGGTCGCGTCTTGAGCCCTTGAAAGTAACCGCAGAAAGTGCACTACACCACATGAACTGTTGTCTCAGAGAAGGGAAAAACAATGTTGTTTTCATAACTGCATTCATTATGTATGATTTAAACAGCTATATTTACGAAAACAACTGTTCATCTCCCCCTCCAGAACTTGCACTTCAAAATTTTTTGCCCTTATAAGTGCGGGGGGCACATGAATGCGATTGGAATTCACCCGAAGATTCGATACTAGCCACATCTATGATAATAGGATTCTGTTTCTTGCAAAGACCAATTGATTCGCTTTATAAGATGCCAGTTTAACGTCAAGGGGCAGAGATTACTTTTGTGCTGAATGTGTTAGCATTTTTTACTCTTGTTAATTCAATCAAATATCTTCATAATTATCTTTTGAAAAAACAATGCCACCCACATCTTGGAAGAACTGGGGGCTAGTAAATTAACTGCAATTTCAATTTTGGGTAAAGTAACGCATTAAGGAATATAAAATCCAATTAAAGACAATATCCCTTTTAAGTAAAAAGATTGAAAGGGCATAAAGACTGAATGTAATATTTGTGAGCATGTTTTAATATATGACCTATAAGTAACAGCATCAAATCAGTATAAAAGTAACACGATTCAATAAACAACAGAAGAAATGAGCTGTATCCTATTTGATACTTTTAGAAAATGGGCCTTAAATAATAATATTTGAAGACCCATGCTCTATGGAGACATTTTGAGACTTTTGACCTCAGCATAGAGAAACAGGAATTATGATAAAATTTAGTTGACAAGAAAAGATAAGAAGACAGGAGATTTAAGCAAAAGTTTCTCTAGAAGTAATAATTGAGATAGATGAACAATTAATCCAATTTAATTGTACTTAAGTATTTGAGTCATTATTTTTGATTAAAAAAACAAAAAAATATATATTTATAAAACAATTATATAAAAACGAAATGATTTTTAAAGCCAAAATAATTGTACATAAAAAGTTCATTGTAAGCAATTTCATGGCAAACATTTGAAATCAAGTTGAAATGAAAATCAACTAGGAAGTCTATCCAATCTCCATGAGCTATGAAAGATCAACCTCTGAGCGATACAATTTCCTGTTTTTTATTTGTATTCCTGGCTCTTATTAGATAAAGGGACAGGCCTTCTTACTGGCTCAACCTCAAAGGACCCATGAAAATACTCCAGCATCCACGGTCTACTGCATTCCTGTAAAACTTCATAATTGCAGCTTTATTTTAAATTGTAACCACTTATTGGCAAACGAAAAAACACAGAAAACATTCATTTCTAATGAGAGGGACACGCAAGAGGCCTTCAGTAGTATAATGATCGTCGTTCATCCTAGAAGCTCAGCTGAGCGCATTAATGAAAACTCAGCTGGGCCACACAACAGCACACAAACACAAATAATTATTACAAATATCGAATTCCCCGAGGACAAGCTCTAATCAACCGCGCTTTGCTGATGATGAAGTTCTCATTATGTCTGCGACTCAATTGAGTGACCTTAGTTGGTCCTAGTTGATTAACAAGTACCGATGAGAGGCCAGGGAGCGACGTCAACGTATTTATAACCCGAGTTCATAAGAATAAACAAGCACATACGCAAAACGCATGAGGTAATACCCATTCTTGTGTGCACTGAACCAATGAGGCTGGACGGACGATCCATAATGTATGCAGATGTTGAAGGATGTTTGCCATGCATTACTGATGAATGCATCGCCGTGACCTCATTCCGCACAACTTAAGTATCTGGCCTTTTTATAAAGTTTCCGGATGGAGATATGCTTGTGCAGTAGAAAGCTGCATTTGTAATAAGAAATGCAAAAGTCATTCCTAACCCCAAAAGCCGAACCTGACCCGAAACCAAAAGCCCGAGATTGCATCGACTCACGTACTTTCTCCCGGAAGAGTCACGGCTCCAATCTGAATTCTCTTGATTGCCCCTATCAAATCCTTATCCTGTTTCATGAATAGATATTACATTACTTCTGCGAGACCCAGGGGGAATCCGAAGGGAATGCTTTTCATATTCACTTTCTTCTGCTAGGCCCATTTACTTATAAATGACTGTGAAAAGAGGATCATGGGAAATTTCAGGTCTCGTTCAGCGCATTTGTACACCGGTTTGTACTTGCGCACGACGTGACTCAAAACGCTTCACGGATAAACTCGTGCCCCATTACCTCAACAACGCGTTGACATAGATAGTGTTTGTGCCGTTGCTCGTGGGAATCTAAAGGTAGACTGACAAAGCTGTTTTGGCGAATATCAATACAGAAAATGTTTTGATCTACCGTGTTCCACCAGCTGGATCAACCTTAACCAGCATAAACTCAGTATTGAAATTTATGCAGGATTCTGGTTAAACCTGATTCGTGCAAGAGCAGCTCTGAACGTCTTCTATTGTTGATCTGAATCTGTGTATGGTGTATCTGCTCATTTGAACAGTTTGTTGAAATAATATTGCCTCTGGCATCATTAGAGAAACTTTTCTAGGTCACCTAGTGCAAATGTGCGTATGTGTGCGATGAAAATCTCTCCACGAAAATACAAACAAATCCACCTTGCCAGTGGAAATCTGCGGCTGTCAACCTCGTCGCCTCTGTTTGCTCTGTAATTACCTGTTCAAAATGCTGCATTGGCAGAAAACCCCCAATGCTGTGCGCATGAATGTGGTTATTGTTACTTATCTTAAATAATTGTCTAAAGGCATCACCGCTCAGCAGCATTCGGCTATACTACAAAACGCAGAGGCTTACTTTAGAGCAATGAACATGCGTTGATTGTTTGATTACTTAGTTTTTTATTTTGTTCTATTAAGGGTTTTCAAACTTTTAGATGAAAAGGACCTCCAAATTTGAGGAACCTTTTGTGAGGGATCACCTTTCAAAAATAAGTAGGCTATATATATTTTTGGTATAAGCTCTTCGACAAATAGTTAGTATAATGTTCCACAGACCTTGTTATTAGAAATGAAACTGTAATAATCTTCAGTAAAATCTTAAACTGTGACGTCAGCCCAATCGCCCACAACCACGGCCATCTTTCTTTCCCAACGTTTCACGCTCACAATCCCCAGAGTATTGATACACTCCATTACTCATAATGCATCACATCACAGCAGTTAGCTTGATTTTTCCGCCACCTGTCATCCATTCCCCGGACAATATTTAAATGCACACCTTACTTGTAGTTTTGTCGGATCTTGTTGTTCCACTGTTGGATTATCACTATGTTTGCTATCCTGTTGCCATTGTTTTTGGAATTTATACCTTGTGATGTCAAGTGGATTATATCTTCCTTTTTTATGGATGTTTTATGACCTTTTTTTATTCTGGACAACCTGTTTGGAATAAATATCACGTTTAACAAGGCTTTAGTAGAGTGACGTCATTTCTCTGGGTGAATCCATTACAACAACTTTTGCGATTTTGCTGAGAAATTTTATGGGCACCCCTCACAACATTCTGCAGGCCCCCAGTGGTCCCCAGACCCCAGTTAAAAAAACATTGGTCTAAGGAAGCTCATTTAGTTATGTACAGCATGAGACTAAATTTGAACAAAGCAATTCTGTTATTCCAGAAAATAGCACTCATTACGCACCTTAACCAATCTAAATGCTTAATGCTCTAATCAAATCCTTTAATAAAATTTTAGCAAACTTTTACAAAACATTTATTTAGGTGTTGTTGGTTTAGTTTTGGTAAACTATTCTCTAAACAGAGTTTAATGCTCTAAAAAACACACAATAATCTATTCTAGGATTCTCAGTAAAAGACAAAGTTTTAAAACTTGGCTACATAAGCATTCTTATATTAGAAGGCATCAATATTTCATTGGGAATGAGTCTGCTGTATGACTTTAAAACGCTAGCTACTGTATAGGTTTTGGGACAGAGCCGATATGAGAAATTAAGAATGTCTGCCGAAAGAAAAACTGAATATCAAAAACACTTTTTAGTGACAAATGAAAAAATACGGAAAGAGACGACGCCCAAGTCGATTTACTACACTCATGGACATCAAGGCATTCTTAAATTACCTGTCCACTCAGCTTTCAATAATTTCTAGGTGACACGGCAATCATAAAGTGCAGCATGTTTCCTTAAGAGAACAGAGAAAAGTTAAATGCTAAAGCAGCATCAATAACAAGTCCCTGATGGGAGCTCCAGACATTTTCCACATTTCTGTGCTGTAACTGTGGGAAAAATTAAAGAAACAACTATTAATTGATACTAGGTATATCAAAAGTGCTCACCTCTTTTCCAAATAGCCCAAAAGACTTGAACACAATTAGCTTATTATCATGGGGTGATGTAGGTGGTAATGTGATTGGATCAAAACATTATTTATGGCCATTCTTTCCATCGGATTTTGCAGATTCTATGGTGGTCTGCCAGTGGTTCTGCACCTCTACCTGGCCTTCTGCCCATGTGAGGGATGCTGGGAGATTTAAACTCCTGTGCCAAGGTTTTGTGTGGCCACCAGGCAAAACATAACAAAGATGGAGACAGGAAAACAAACACCAGTGGAAAACACTAAGTCTCACCTGCTCTTGGAGAGTCATTCCAATATTTGCCTCATATATCTGAAAAGTCTTGTGTATATAGAAACACTCAGCGGAAGCACCTTAGAAGTGGGGACAGCAGGAATAATTGTAACTTTTTTACAGAAAACATTAAGCTTAAAGCTTTGAAAATGTTATCTTAAGCATTTTGACATGCCAAAACTCATTAACCTAGGCAATTGAATTCAAAACTTAAACGGATAGTTCACAAAATAAACATTTTGCTATCATTTATTCACCCTCTTGTTGATCAAAACCAGTCTGCGAATCTGTATATATTTTGAAAAATGTTTAAAAAAATTTTATTCCAGCAATGGAAGTCAATGGAGGCCGATATTGTTTGGTTGCCATCATTCAAAACATCTTCTTTAGTTTTCTGCAGAAGAAAGAAAGACATACAAATTTTGAATGACATGAGAATGAGTAAACAATTAAATAATTATAATTTTAGGGCAAAACGTTCCATTAAATTTGAAACAAAAATGTAATAAATGCAACAGGCCAATGTCAATGTACATTAGGGAAACTTTACATTTTCTATAATTATACAAAAATAAAACCTTTAACTTCAGTCTCCTACTCTTAGCTATTGTACAAAAATAAAATATTACCAGTAATATGGATAACATGTATATTTTGTGTAACTTTGCAAAAAAAAGGTCTGTTTTATTAGGACATTTTATTAATCCCCTGTGAAATGTAGAACATTTCTTCCCTATTCCCAGCTCATGGCTGAAAAAAGTCAAATTCAGAAAGTAAATTTCCAACTCAAAGACTTGACTAAGATGGAATTTTAGGAATGAGCAAGGTAGGCAGGCTAGGGAAAGTAGAAGAGATGAAGAGAAAGTGGTGAGGCAGGAGAGAATTGATGTTCTGTACACTGCACGACTCCGAACATCAATCTGCTTTGGGAAAGAGAACGTTTGAGCGTAGATGCCAGGACCAGTATTCAAAATGTGCAGAGCTTCCGCAAATTCAGGCACTGAAAGAAAAGCAATCAGTCAAAGCCTGAGAACAATTTCACACTCAACAGGTGTGACAGGAAGAAATCTGGAGAGAGATAGATAGATAGAGAGAGAGAGAGAGAGATAGAGATAGAGATAGAGATAGAGATAGAGATAGAGAGAGAGAGAGAGAGAGAGAGAGAGAGAGAGAGACAGAGAGAGAGAGAGAGAGAGAGAGAGAGAGAGAGACAGAGAAAGAGAGAAAGAGAGCGAGACAGAGAAAGAGAGAGAAAGAGAAAGAGAAAGAGAAAGAGAAAGAGAAAGAGAGAGAGAGAGAGAGAGAGAGAGAGAGAGAGAGAGAGAGAGAGAGAGAATAATTCAATTATTATTGTCTAAACCACATAACCTACTGTGCATATGTATTAGTATTACATGTAATAAATGTTGATCTGTTTAATAGATAATACATTTATGAATTATGACAGTTAAATGTATAAAAGTTGTCACAGTTTCCATGTAGCTTGATCCAAGCATTTTAGAGATGTTGCTTAACAGAATAAAACTTTCACAAATAACTAAATAATGACCAACCTTCCTTTTAAAAGTGCACTGTTCCTTTAAGGGAGCAGTAGAATATTCAAAGACCATACTGAAAAATAAAGTTGAGTAAATATATTGGACAAATACTGGAGATGAAAGTAGCAGCATGATAGGAAGGATTTGAGCAAAAGTGAGATTTCATATTTCCATTTCCTTCCCGCACTGGCCTCATTATAGCGTTAAATGTTGTCATCCGCAGTAAAAAAATACCTAAAGCGCAGGAAAAATTATTAAATCTGTCAAACCCAAGACAAAAACGTCAAACAAATAGCGACACTGAAAGCAATCAAGGAGTGCAGCCCGAAAGGTGTGATATACATATATTTAAGAATAAAATAGGAAATAGGAACAGTTTACCTAAAAATGAAAATTCTGTCATTATTTACTCCCTCGAGTTGTTCCAAATCTGTCTAAATTTATTTATTCTGATAAACGCAGAGAAAGATATTTGGACGAATGCTTGTATCCAAACAGTTCTTGGACACCATTGACTACCATAGAAGGGAAATTGCTTTATAAATTAATTTTGTTCTGGTTAGCACAAAAGATGATATTTTGTAGATTGAAGGAAAGCAAACAGTTCTTTTAACTACCATTGTAATTTTTTTCTACTATGGTAGTCAATGGTGGCCAGAAATGTTTGGTTGCAAACATTCTTCCAAATATCCTCCTCTGTGTTCAACAAAACAAAGAAATTTATACAGATTTGGAACAATTTGAGTGTGACTAAATTACAGCATTTTCATTTTTGGGTGAACTGTTCCTTTAAGACAGAATTTAACTCTGTGCCTTCGAACAGTAACTGAAACAGAGATGAATAAATATTTAAGTATCCGGCACTAATAGACATGCAGTGTCCATATTTTTCCCATCTAAAAAGTTTCTTGCCATCTCGTTTTTGATTTTTGTTTGTCATTCAGTTTGGTTTAGTGCCTCAGAAATCTCAACAGAGTAAATACATGTGACTAAGGCTTCTGGAAACCAACATGGCAAGAAAAATAGCAACAAGAGACATGTGTTCAGGAATCCAAAATCGGTTCATTAGGCAAAGATACCTTTCATCTCTCGAGTTTAGCAGGTCTAGCCTGGAAAAGCGGACGAAACTCCTGTAAGCCTCTGTGTCAATAAAATTGATGTCCCACAAATGGGAAGTCGAGCAAAGAAGGAAAGATAATGATTTCACGATACAGTCGGGAGAGAATCATCTACCAGATGCACAGAACCGCCTCTATATTTGGGTGTTAGGTTCTCGCTCTATATTATGTGGCGTTTGACAGATGAGTTTAATAAAGAGGCTTGTGGGTAATGACCCAGAGGAGGCCTCAATCTGACGGGTGTTATGGGGTAAAATCACAAGGTAGAGAAGGTTGTACGGGTCAAGTTCACTCCAGCAGAATGAACGCGATTTAGTCCACACCATCAAGAACGGTCACGGCGAGTCACAGAAGAGACTGCCAATACGGCAAAAACCGACTAGAATCAAACAATGATCAATAGTATAGAAAACATTGACAACCGGTTTAATTTGTCATTGAATAACATGATAACTTGACCAAATACATTTGGTTAAGTCATTTTGAAAGCTAGATGATATTCTTAAAGTTTCCTTGACAGAAGGTTGACATTAAGAGATCATTTTACTTTAGACAGCCCATCCTCAGGCTCAATACTCCATACACTTTCTTCACTCGTCTAAATGCTTATTGACGAAGTCTACATCAGAACTCAAACACACAGACACACACACGGTGGAGACCCGACAGACAATAGGAGAGACTGCAAAAGATCCATCATGGTGTCAGAAACATTACCGATTCTCTTTCACTTCGTCTGTATCGACATCATTCCTTATAAGAAGAATAGTTCTTCTCCTGGCCTCTACGCTCATCTCTGTACCTCAAGCTGCAGGAGACAGTTATGACAGATTTTTAAGTTCTGAATTTTTTTCCGAACACACACGCTGCAAGACGGTTGTAAGGAAGTGTGCAGTACATAAACTGAACTAAGCAGTGAGGACAATATTTTATATTTCAATTATAGTCAACATTTAAGCATATACAGTATAGCTATTTAAAGAGACAGTACACCCCAAAATTTAAATTCTGTCATCATTTAATCACCCTCGAATTGTTTCAAATCTGAATAAATGTATTTGTTCTGATGAACACAGAGAAAGATAGTTGGATGAATGCTTGAACCAAACACTTCTTGGCCACTTTTGACTACCATAGTAGGAAAAATTAAAATAGTAGTCAAAAGTGCCCCAGAACTTTTTGCTTTCCTACATTCTTCAAAATATCTCATTTAGTGTTTTAACAGAATTTTTTTTTTTAAAGCAATTTTGCTTACTAAGGTAGTCAAGTCAATGGTGGCCCAGAACTGTTTGGTTACAAGCATTCTTTAAATTTTTGGGTGAACTGTTCCTTTCAGGTACTAAAAATTAAATAATAGTTTGTTTGTTACACAACAGGCTTCGGATAGCAGCGATCAAACTCAGATGAACCGCAAAAGAGCAATCGCATCAGAGTTTGTTTTAATCGAACCAAACATGACAAGTGTAAACACCACTTTAAGGACCCAGTTTATTGTATTTTGTTGGATAAGTAAAAAATTGCTTGTGGGTTATTTCAAGATCCCAAGAGATAACGTTAGAACTGAAGTTAATGCACCCAATAAAAACAAGGCTGTGTTTTAATTGTAAGTCACATTGTAAGGCACCACAGGCAAATATTTGTAATAAATTACCCAATTTGTATTTTATGTATTTTTTATGCTTAAAAAGGCCACATTGTAAAATTAAACTATATTGAAATAAAGTCCTAGCACAAAGTTTTACAAACTCCACTGTATAATAACACAACACAACACACAAGGTTTTATTTCGCACCCTCTCCTGATTGATGTCCTGAGAGAAATTGTAATTGTATTCCCTCGCTGGGTTTGTTTGCTTTGTTCAATGTGCCTGTCATGGCAGTGAATAATCAAACAGAACAGAGGAAACCATTCAGAGTTATTCTACCGCTGAGATCAATAAAAACATTTCATCCAGCGGAATTGTGCCAAAGTCCTCCTGGAACCTTCAGGCGTAGGCTGAAATGACTAGTAATAATGCAGGTCCTGAAGCTTCGGATGTGAACTTCGTACATCAAAGCATGGTTGAAATGAAGTGAAGCGTTCACACCTGTTTACGTCAAACACAGAGTAGACTGAATGGACAAAAATGGATTTTCTCATATTCTGGGGAAAATGTTAATGTTGGAAGACAATCACCGTGATGCTAGGGCGTTGCAAAAGCTTTCAGGGTAGTTGTTAGCGTGTTTCTAGGGTATTCTGGGAAGTTCCTAACTTGCCTGACTTTAAAGAGCCAAGTAAGTGACTATTACATTCTGGTCACTAGAAAAAAATTTCCATCCTCAAAGCAAGCAAATCTGTTAAAGACTACATAACATAGCGATTTTTAGTTTGACTTTAGTTTATCTAGTGTCCAACAACAAGTTTATGCACATAGAAGGTGCAAAAACACAATTATTTCGTAATAATATGCAGTTATTCTTACCTTACTTCTTGCCAGACTCTCAAATGATTCGTTCCATGATTCATCTGTCTAATCCCCTCCTTTCCGCTAGAATAGTCTGATGTGATTGGTCAGATGTTCTAGTCTGCTGTGATTGGTCTATCGCGAATGAGGTTCACGAGCTACAGTGTTTGGGAGAGATGAGTGAAATTTTCAGGGGCAGTCCTGGCAAAACGTAGGGGAGACTATAAGTAGTGACGTACATCGGCGGTTCGCGAATCGGACTAGGGACGACTCGTTTGCGTGATTCAGAGTTGACTCCCTTTGTTCCAAGCCAATAACTTTGTTATTCATTTACCTTCGGATTAACAACTTGGCAGACTGCTTACGTTCAAACACGGCAACATTATACAATGCATGAAATGTAATTTTCATGATCTCATGTTATGTACTCTTAAACACTGTAAATTTCATCGACACACCTTGGGGATAAAAAGAAATAAAGCACTGGACAACATAAATACATTTACATTACATTTACGCATTTGGCAGACGGTTTTATCCAAAGCGACTTACATTGCTTTAACCTTGTAACAGTCCTAGTAAACTGTTACCTGTCTCCTATGTTAAATGCAAGTTGTAATTTAACTCCCGGCCATTAGAGGGAATTAGGGAGCCATTATTAGGAAGATCTCTCCATACCAGAGAGTAAAAGGAAGAGGGAAGTGGGAGTTAGGAATACTTGTTAGCTGAGAGCACATGCTCTTTCTAGGCTTTCATTTGGAAAACCCTGTTGAGGAACATTTGTGTTCTACATCTCAATAGGGTTTTGGTATCTGCTTGATTTTGATGGCTTCTCAAATGGTTCAAATTCCTGATGTTATCGTCTTCTACGTGGAAGTATATCCGAACTCCAGAACGAAGAGAGACTTTTACCTTGGACTAACTCTTATTGAGCAAATGTTGATTTTGTCCTTCTAACCCCTAAAACATCTACAATGGGATGATGGACCAAGGACATTTGTGGTAACTCTGGACCTTGATATCGGGTGTATTGTTATAAGGTTTTGCTTCCAAATGCTATGCATCATGAAATTGTCACAACCTTGTGTATGATCTTAAAATTTAGACCTTACTTAAGGAAAATATAATTGTTGGTTAATGGTGATGGATCCCTCCTCATTTATTTATGTAACTCTTGAAGTTAGTGTTAAGAGATACTTAGGTATATGCAATCCCCTGGGATCGAACCCACAACCTTGCGTTGTTTACGCAATGCTCTTACCACTGAGCTACAGGAGAGCATCATTTAAATAGCCATCATTTGTCAACGCCAAACAAGTCACTCAAGACAACCAGCTCTGACATACACAGTAGGTCAAAAAGTCTGAAATGTATTGGTCAGGCTGTTCAAACCCTGCTTTCCATGTGTACTTTCAAGGATGTGTTAAAGGGTTAGTTCACCCAATAATGAAAATAATGTATTTTTTATTCACCCTCTCGTCATTTAAAACCAGTATGACTTTCTTTCTTCTGCACAACACAAAAGAAGATATTTTCTAGAATGTCAATAACTGAACACCGGTGGTACTTATTAACTTACATTGGTATTGTCTCCATACAATGGGGAGGCTCAGGATTATGTAATTTTGTAGGCCAACCCGGAAGTAAGCGCCACACTGGTCCCCTCGGCCGAAAGCATATGCCTTTTCCCCATAGACTTTTGGAAGACCGCAAAAAATAAGCTCTGAGATAAATAAAAAGGTTTATGATGTTTACATGTTTTGTCTATCAAGATAATCTTTACAAATGAATACAAGATTTGTTACTTTTGAAGCCGAAATACAATCGACAGAAGTAAAAATATAACAAGATGATATAACCAGACTACACTTAAGGTTGCTCGATATCAATGTCACCACCACCAAGCCTCCGACAACTCTTTCAATCTTAATTAAAAATGGTAAGTAATTACTCCGTGAATGAATCCGCATCTACGTTTTAAAGATCCCATTCCCTGCATTTTTCAACCTTTAGTTAGTGTGTACTGTAGTATTGCTAGTATAGTATAAACAATACCTCCAAAAGGATACGGCTCAAAGTTCAGTGCCAAGCGATTTTCAAGGACTACAAAGAGCGGCTGGAATCGGACTACAGCCCTCTACTTCCCTTGTACATGATGTCATCATTCAGAGTGCTTTTAATAACCCCCGCCCAAAGGAATACGCCAAAAAAGGGGAGGGACTTCCTAAGAGAAGGGGAAGAGCTGCAGGAGTAGTGATGGTTTATCATAGATTGTAAACATTTGACAGAACTACTCGATTAATTCACTTCACTTTCATCACAGTCCTACAGCTGGTAATAAGAATTCAGCTAGACTCATTCTAAGATAACCAACGGTCAAATAACAGCTTCTGTGACTTAAACATCGGCAGTAAAAGCTGTTACGTGTAATACACTGATATTGTGTGTGCGCATACCTCTAAAACACTTCTATGAAACTTCCTTTGAAGTCCTGCTCGCAGATGTCTCCTAGTCAATCGGCTTGTTTTATTATCCATCTCGGGTCCAATATAAAAAGGCAAAACTAACGCTTCTGTTATTAGTGTTAATTAATAAAAAAGGTCTGAAGCCATTCGGTCGGGTGTGCGATCTCTAACAAAGATGGACGTTTGCACATGCACTAGCAGACCTCCGTTACTGTACACTTCGATCAATCCACATACTTTAACTGATAACGTGAGGTTGAGGCCATTGTTAATGCTTATCGCTAAAAGCCAAAGTTTATGAATACCTGGCACTGATAGGGGCACTGACCAATCACAACACCCTAAGAAGTGGAAGCTCGCTGATATGGTGTGGGTGGGACATCTTCACAAACACGCTCTAAGCTGGGAACCAATCACGACAGACCTGGTCAGCTTTACCAATCCAAGCGTTTCGGAAGGAGGGACTTTATATAGACCGGAAGTAATCCAGTCGTTTTGTTAGAAGAGGGACAGCGGTGAACGATAGGCTTGAAATATGTGAAAAATTAAGTTTTTTGAAATTAAAAAACATAAACATCCAGTTGTAAACACCCCCAAAAAAATATCAAAGACTCAAAAACAGCAAAGAATGGATACTTTAAGAGATTTGTGCCCATGCTGCATTATTTGTGAGCATTATAAATGTGACGACGTCTAATGTCCCCGCCAAAGGAAGAAGTCGCTTTCAGCAACTTGTTAGCAACCCCCATTTTTAAGACACAATAAGGCTTTCAAAAATCCCAAGCGGATTATTATTGGTGTAATTTATAAATATTTAAAGGTTTTGTTTACCACTGAACCAAAAACCAGATGAAAAACCTATAGACTTTTGAGGCATGGAACCAGAAGTCTTAAAATGCTAACTCGCTTCTGGGTTTTGCAAACAAAAATATGTCATCTCTGCGGCTCCCTATAGAAGTCAATGGGTACCGGCGGAATTTTTAGGTAAACTATTCCTTTAAGCTCTGCGCTTCTGAATGTGTATTTTCCCCTCTTATTTATAAGATGAGCGGATTTGCCTGCCGTTGACCATCAGACTGTTTGCTTTCCACTTTTAAGAATGTAATTTGTATTTAATTAAACTAAGCAGACACATCCTACTCCCATTGGCTTGAATTGGTTTTGATTAGAAAATTGACACTTGGCAAGAAACGATCTGCCACTCTCATAATTAGATGTGTCATATGAATGACTGCTTTGTTTTTAATTGGCATTTGCCATTTCGTAAATTAAAATCAAGACTTCTTCACTCCGAACAGCGTTTGGTGTGATTAACTCACGTTTGGACACGGAGAACCGCGAGTGCCACTTGTTTTTACAGGGAACAAATCACACTCAGTCAAGCACAAAATAACTCCGGTTTCATACATCTCATAATGTGTAGTGACAAACCTCAGCTCATGCTGGCACAAACAGCATCACCTGACTGCCTCCCGCGACCTCCAGCTACCCTTCTGCATCACAACGGCTCTGAGGCACTTCAGACAGGGTGAGGCATGGAAACGTGTATCAACCATCCATGTAAAAGTCCTGACAGCCGTATGCCTACAGTTCCCATGAGACTGTTTGTCACGCTGACTGGAGGAGTTGCAAGGATATTCATTTTTATAAGAGAGGTTAGGCTACTGTGTGGAGCGAGTGATGGAGATGAGAGGAACTTTTAGCACACTAGTCCTAAAGTTCTTGATTTAGGACAATGATTCATAAACGCACCTCATGCCATAGGTTAAGCAAACAACAATGCAGTGATAGCATCAAGAGATCAATGGCTGGTTAATGCACATTAAGCAATATTTTAACATCTAAAACTTATTTTGTCCGTCACAACATCGCTCCAACCTAGTTGTGACTTCAATTACAGGATAGCATGGTGAAGAACCGCAGAGAAGAAGTTTGCATACACAGCCTGTTGTTTTTTTCCTTAAGAAGCAGTGAGGCATTACACTTGCCACAAGTTATTAGAAACGTCGAGGAGAATTTGGCAGAATGTAGGCAAGCGGCTAACAAGCATGCGGCGCAGACCGCAGAGACTTGAGAAAAAAGGACAGGTGATGTGAGAACAAAAACGCTCGCAGCTAACCCACATTGAGATGATATATACTGTAAGGGCTCATACTGTAGTGACTGCAATGCAATTCAAGAGAACGAATTCACCACAGAGTCCCTACAGTAAGATGAGCAATGCTAAATACGCCTCGCAAACATGCCAGCGGGGATGTTAAAGGTCGGCTGCTGCCCGGAAAGATTACGTGGACCACCTCCTGGGTTAAGATATTTCACTGAGCACAAAGGCTAACAGTCAAATCTTTTAATATGCAAGGTCATTTTACTCTGACCTAAAAAGCAGGTGCATATGATGTCTTACGTGTTCGAGCCTGATCGTGATGAAGCAGGCATTGAGCGGTGCGTCCCCTCACGGCAGGCCCCGCGGTGGATTTGGATTTGCTCCTGGTGCATATAATTGCTCCCTCAGACAGAGCTGCAAAGGCCTGTCACCTTCTCAAGGAGACGCCAGGGGAACCAGAGAAGAGCGGCACACAGGCGAGGTGTGTTTTCATTATTGTCCTTTTTATTATTGATTCACAACAGAAATCAACACTTCTATAGCAGTTGGTTCCAGTTCATGTGAAATACCTTTATATTATTGGAATGGCATTGTATGTAGCTAATATTGTGTATGTTTGTATGTTTGTGTACGGATTTAATACAATGTGGAGCCTTAGTGTCCCAAAAATGATCATTAAACAAACCACATATTTGAAAAGGTTTGCGCGGGTTTGGTTTATGGGTAGGGAAAGGGTTAGGGGCTAGACTATACAGTTTGTACAGTATAAAAGTCGCCATGTCTATTTAACTATCGAGTATTTTGGTAGGTGAGTAATCCAATGTTTTGTTTAAGGAGTAATGTGTAATTGTTTTTTATTTTTAATTCACAATAGTGAACTACTGGTCCAATTTCACATTTTTGTTTTTGACACTTTCTGTTGTTTGTTACACAAAACTGCAAAAGGTATTTGGGGACAAATTGGTACCCGAAAGTGGACAAAACCTGACAAATCTGAGCAAAAACTAAATATTTGTAAACAAATTCTAATTGGAAAAAAACCCAAAAGCATTTTAGGGTTAGGCTATAGCAGAAGGGTCCGTGGTCGTCCGCGTGGATCCCATTTTTTGAGACACAACAGCGGATAACAGCGCATGCATGAAGTGCACTAGGGGTCAATACACACAGAATCGTCTTCTCCTCTTTCTCTTATTTTCCTCTTCCTCCAAGAACAATAAGCAAAGAAGCATCTTTTTTTCCATCCTCCCTGGTTGCTGTTCCTTCTTTATCTCAGTCGTCTGCAATGTAGTTGCCACTCTTTCTATCATTGATTTGCAGTGAGCCTGTGAATAATGCAGCTCAGTGCTGCCCACTGACGGTCTGGTGGGGTAGACATACTCATTTGTACTGCGCATGTGTCGAACTCGTCCGTCGGCATGTATCCGAAATGGAGTATGTGCAGCAAACGCATTTGTGTGCGAGACAGATGTGGAAAGTGAAGTATAACCGGGCCTTTAGATGAGAGATGCTTGGAGCAGGGACCCCCTTATACTAAATGTGTAAACGGAGCTATTTAAATAGAAACAACCCTATTGTCACAGCAATATTATGTTAAGACATTATATTAGCTCTTTTATGTTATTGTTGTACATGAGCTAAATACTTTTCTGTGTATTATTTTAGTTTTTTATATAGATTGCTTGATTATTTTAAGGGATTTGCAGCATCAAACATATAAATTTTACTGTGAGATGGACAATTAAACATTTATTTGAACCTTTGTTTTTATTAAGGCTTCATTGAGATGACTCACCCTGGTTAATGGCACAAAGACTATTCTTGTTGAGGTAAAGGTTGTCTCTGGATGCAAAATATTTTTTTTATGATTTTATGCATTCTGCTGTAAAATCAGACCGTTTTATTAAGTGTCATTGTTTTGGTCTTCTTCCGCTCCTCTGTAATATGCACTGCTATTTTATAATTCTGAGCTCCGTCGTCTTTCTCGTGGTTCAGCATGGTCATGGCTGTTACACAAAAATGAAAAAAAGTTTTTTTCTGCAGAGCATCATTTCAGACTAAGGAGAGCAAGATGCAACGAGTCTGCGTTTTACAATGTAGTAGTGGTGTGGTGTCATTCGGCTGTCAAATTAGCGCTTTACAGCTTTAACAAATTTGAGCAGAAGCTCAGAAGCATATAAGAATGCACTTTATTTGCACGCAACTCCTTTCATGCATGCTTTTATCGGAAGGGAGACGATAACACTACTGATTTTATGATGCAGATGTAACGTTTCTTCTATTGCTTGTTTTTGACTGCAAGCAGGCAGGTTAAAATTGCAATGCTTGTGAACGAGTCCGCTCGGACGCGCACGTGCGCAGCTTAAAGAGAACATTGGTTGTAATATTTCTGTTTCCACGCTTTACATTTTTAACAAAAAGTTGCCTGTTAGTAAACAGTAATTAGAAGACCCCTTGTAGTTCCACCGCGGACCCCCTGTTGGCCTCAGACCCCCGGTTGAAGACCCCTGGGCTATAGTATTTATAGCTACAGTACCAGTGTATAAAAACAAAAGTCTATGGATAGATAAGTCATTTAGACAGATAAGTAAGTCTGTGTGTGTGTGTATAATAAACACATAGTACAAAACTGTAAACAAATAAAAATTATTTAAAGACGTTTCAACGGCAACAATATTTTGGCCCAAACTTAACCTCGGTAGACCTCTGCAAAGAATCGACAACTGTTGAGTAGTTTAATTAGTAAAGTTAATTTAATAACATTAATATACAATAAAATATGAATGTAAATGAATATGTATTTAACTTAAATATTTACATTTATGTATTTGGCAGGCACTTTTAACCGAGGCAATTTACATTGCATTGTACTATACATTTGTTTCTAAGTATCTGCAATCCCTGGGATCGAACCCATGATCTTGGCGTTGATAATATGCTCTAATCATGCACTGAGGCTAAAATGATTGAAATTAGTTGAAATATTAAATAAATTGTTACATTATAACTAAACACACACACCGGAAGTTAACTTTGGGCCAAGCATGTGTTTCCGACCATAAATCAACATTAAAATATATTGGAACCACTTTTTATGTTTCATTTGTTACCATAAGACAACTATATTGTATGCTGACCCATGAACTATAAACATTATTTCCACTGCTTTTATTAATCATAGTAGAAAATGCATATCTGTTATAAGCAAACATTAATTGTACAATGAACTAACATGCAAACTGGATAAACAACTGGATTTGCATTAACTGAATGCCGAAACATAATACAAGAAATATGGAGGAAAGCAGTCAAATTTTGCGTGGCTGAGGCTGCAGTATTATCACAGGGTCTGTTTGTATGGGAGACATTTGTTATGTTTATTAGGCATGTAACGGCGCTGTGAAATCAGGGCGGTCTGGTCACTCGCCCGTGCTGCATTATTCAGAACACAGCACATAAGCTACTCTAAATTCTGTGTGCGTCTGTTGGCAAATGTCCTGTAACGGCTCAAACTCTAATAGCTTTCCACGGCATATGGAAGCGCCATGATTAATCATATTTGGGTGGGGACATTTGTACCAGCCCAAAAAAATTCACCTTTAGCAGTTTTCGTAATGTTGCCAAATATTTTTTTTTGGACTGTCGGGATTTAGTAATGTCTCATTTATACTTAAGATTTGCTTTAGGTGACCTACAAAAAAACTATTATTATTAAGAAGCCTGAGGGGTTGGATTCATTATTCTACAAAGGAGCATTAAGTATTTACAAAAAAAGATCCACTTTAGTCAGTTGGGGATGGGAGACAAGAAATTATGTTTTTAGCCTTGAAAAAATTGACTGTAAAAACTGTTTAAATGCCATTTTAACATTTAAATAATGTAATTGACTTCCTGCATGAATGTCAATATGTGGAGGACAGAAATGACCATGACTTAACCAATAACTTTGTATTTTTCTGAGCGCTTTCCAATGTTTGTACACACCTTAAATAAATGAAAAATGTATTTTCCGCCCAAACATTCATTATGAGCTCACTGATGCATTTAATGAAATTCTTATGCTCAAATGTTTCAAATGTCTTCATTATACAATTTCTTCTTGAAAAAAGGACGCTGAGGCAACCCACTGTTATAATGAAATGTCCTTGTTTCCGGCTTTAGGAAACAAAATGTGAACATTTTTTGTGCTTTTTAATTTAAGATTTATCAACGGAGAATTCAGAGACAGAAATTTTCTCCGTGTGCATAATTAAAACCGTATCAACTAGAGCCTCAAGAAAACATAAATGTATGGTTGCCAGTACTTTCCAAGTTATTATTTTTGAGATTTTAGAATGTTTCAGGCGGTTGCTAGATCAAATCAGATCAGAAACAAAAGAATCCACGTCTTTATGATATTTTAATCACTAGATATTCTGTGGTCGCTCTCTACTGTATATATTGTATTAGACAACTGTACACTTCAATCATTATACAAAAACCATAACTACCATCATTTATAATTAATGATGCACCTTTCTTCTTCGACCCGCATGATTTGAGGGGCATTCATGTCTGTACAACAAATCATGTGAAACAAGTGACAAATCAAAGTTTGAAGTGTACGGCGTAGATGTGAAGTCTGTCCACCTGCTCCATGTGCCGCTGCACTCCAGCTGTGAGGCGAATGATTTTAAAGGACAAACATGCACTCTCACAATCCCTAGCTCTCCGAACTGAAATATTTAGGATGTACCCATGTCAGCAGGAATCTATTTAACCGCAGTGAATCGATCCCATAGATTGGATGATAAAGACGGCAGGCGGGTGTGAAGGAGATGAGGTCACGGCGGACCGGAAAAGTTTCCGCTTCACCGCCAGGCTCTGTCACGCTATGAAAAATGCATGAGACCTGCTCGGCAAGCACTGTGATTTTTTTATTTATTTTTCTTAGCAAACTAAAGGCAGATGAAGGAAACAGGACACTTAACGCACAGACGCTTTGTGTGGATTAATGTGACACAACAAAGTGCAGGGAGAAGCAAATTTCTCCCAAACGTTATTAGCAATAAACATTATCAACTGGCAAAAGAGCAAAGCCGTAATCCAAAAGGAGAGACAATATTTTTATATTTTATGCTAAGCGCTTCTTTGTCGTTATAAGGAAATGGCTTAATGCAGCTCGATATATTGAGATCATAACCCTGGAAGACACATTTTTATTCCACCTATTGACCATAAATCTTGTCTACAGTTAAACTGAGGAGATTTCTTTTTAAAGCAAAGCCTTAGTTCACCTAAATAGAAAATTCTTTCTCATGTAGTTCCTACAGAAAACAGAAGATCAAACATTCTGCCAAATATGTTGCTTTCTGTTTTACATAGGCCGGTGGGAGAAAATAATGCACAATCCCATCATTACAATCCCCAAATGGTCATTAGCATAAAAACATGTAGAAAAACTAAAACCGCCACATCTACGTTCCACCCAGACACTTTCCTGTGTTCACGCACAACAAATTCAGAGAACAAGCAATTACAGATGGCTGTGGTGGAAAAAACTTGAAAGCCAATTAGGAAAGCAGCAGAGAAGAGAGGAAGGCACAGGGCCGATGCTCAGAGCGCAAATAAAAACCAGTTGACACGGATGAAGAACTTCACATGGCTTTCATTACTCTATTTTGGTAGGAATTGTACCAGACCATGTGCCTGCATCATCTTTCTGCCAAGACACTTCCCTACTTTTCCGTTCCAGCTTCACGTCATATTTATATTATTTGTATTATTTGACAAACGGCTTATGGTTCGTTCACACCAAACGCGAACAATCGTGTTCCACACTCTTTATTACTCGCGGGAATAGTTTGTTAGCAAGTGATGCCGCTCGATTTGTGTCATTCGCACCGCCTGCTGCGAGTTCGCGTCTATACACATCTTTGCATTGCCTTGTATGTAATGTACTTGAGTAAAACGCTTAATTCGAATTTGCTGTGAACCCAATGTAACATTATGTCTGATTCTGCTGTACTTACATAATGTCTGAGTGCTGTTGTTTGAAAAAAATATAAATATACTTCAACTATACTTTAGTAAAGTTCAAGAACCTTTAGGAATGTATGTAATAAAGCATACTGACACCAGCATACTAATATCAATCTACTAGTAGTATCCATGTAAGTGTACTGTTTTAATAATACTTGCTAATTGTCACACTATTTAGTTTATAAAAGTATACTTCTACCTACTTCTACCTTTAAGTGTAACAGTAGTATAGTTAGAATATAACTAGTTTACAACTACACTGAAAACACTTCAGTATGGGGGCAATTCTCAGTATTAACTAGATGTTAATAGCAGGTCTATTATTATTGGCCGTTTATTAGTACTTATAAAGCACATATTCTGCATGACCTTATTCTACATCCCTAATCCTACCCAATACCTAAACCTAACAACTACCTTACTAACTACCAATAAGTAACAAGTAAAGAGTTTCCATCCATCCATCCATCCATCTTCTTCCGCTTATCCGGGGCCGGGTCGCGGGGGCAGCAGTCTAAGCAGGGCTGCCCAGACTTCCCTCTCCCTAGACACTTCCTCCAGCTCTTCCGGGGGGACACCGAGGCGTTCCCAGGCCAGCCGGGAGACATAGTCCCTCCAGCGTGTCCTAGGTCTTCCCCGGGGTCTTCTCCCGGTGGGACATGCCCGGAAAACCTTCCCGGGAAGGCGTCCAGGGGGCATCCGGAAAAGATGCCCGAGCCACCTCAGCTGGCCCCTCTCGATGTGGAGGAGCAGCGGAGCTACTCTGAGCTCCTCCCGAGTGACCGAGCTTCTCACCCTATCTCTAAGGAATCGCCCGGCCACCCTGCGGAGAAAGGTCATTTCGGCCGCCTGTATCCGCGATCTTGTCCTTTCGGTCATGACCCACAGCTCATGACCATAGGTGAGAGTAGGAACGTAGATTGACCGGTAAATCGAGAGCTTCGCCTTGCGGCTCAGCTCCTTCTTCACCACGACAGACCGGTACAGCGACTGCATTACTACAGAAGCTGCCCTGATCCGTCTGTCAATCTCCCGTTCCATCCTTCCCTCACTCGTGAACAAGACCCCCAGATACTTGAACTCCTCCACTTGGGGCAGGAACTCTCCACCTACCTGAAGTGAGCAAGCCACCCTTTTCCGACTGAGAACCATGGCCTCAGATTTGGAGGTGCTGATTCTCATCCCAGCCGCTTCACACTCGGCTGCAAACCGTCCCAGTGCATGCTGGAGTTCCTGGTCTGATGGGGCCAGCACGATGACATCATCCGCAAAGAGCAGAGATGAAATCGTGTGGTCCCCAAACCCGACGCCCTCCGGCCCCTGGCTGCGCCTAGAAATTCTGTCCATAAAAATTATGAACAGAACCGGCGACAAAGGGCAGCCCTGCCGGAGTCCAACATGCACCGGGAACAAGTCTGACTTACTGCCGGCAATGCGAACCAAGCTCCTACTCCGGTCGTACAGGGACCGGATGGCCCTTAGCAAAGGGTCCCGAATCCCATACTCCCGGAGCACCCTCCACAAGATGCCGCGAGGGACACAGTCGAATGCCTTCTCCAAATCCACAAAACACATGTGGATTGGTTGGGCAAACTCCCATGAACCCTCCAGCACCCTGGAGAGGGTATAGAGCTGGTCCAGTGTTCCACGACCGGGACGGAAACCACACTGTTCCTCCTGAATCCGAGGTTCTACTATCAGCCGGATTCTCCTCTCCAGTAGCCTGGCATAGACTTTCCCGGGGAGGCTGAGAAGTGTGATCCCCCGATAGTTGGAGCACACCCTCCGGTCCCCCTTCTTAAAAAGAGGGACCACCACCCCGGTCTGCCAGTCCAAGAGCACTGTCCCCGACCGCCACGCGATGCTGCAGAGGCGTGTCATCCAAGACAGCCCCACAACATCCAGAGACTTGAGGTACTCAGGGCGGATCTCATCCACCCCCGGTGCCTTGCCACCGAGGAGTTTCTTGAGTACCTCGGTGACTTCAGCCCGGGTGATGGGCGAGTCCGCCTCCGAGCCCTCTGCCTCTGCTTCCTCAGCGGAAGACGTGACGGCGGGATTGAGGAGATCCTCGAAGTATTCCTTCCACCGCCCGATGATATCCCCGGTCGAGGTCAACAGCTGCCCCCCTCCACTGTAAACAGCGTTGGTAGGGCACTGTTTCCCCCTCCTGAGGCGCCGGACGGTTTGCCAGAATCTCTTCGAGGCTGACCGATAGTCTTTCTCCATGGCCTCACCGAACTCCTCCCAGGCCCGAGTTTTTGCCTCCCCAACCACCCGGGCTGCAGTCCGCTTGGCCTGTCGGTACCTGTCAGCTGCCTCGGGAGTCCCACAAGCCAACCAGGCCCGATAGGACTCCTTCTTCAGCTTGACGGCATCCCTTACTTCCGGTGTCTATCACCGGGTTCGGGGATTGCCGCCTCGACAGGCACCGGAGACCTTACGGCCACAGCTCCGAGTGGCTGCGTTGACAATGGAGGTGGAGAACATGGTCCACTCAGACTCAATATCTCCAGACTCCCTCGGGATCTGGTCGAAGCTCTGCCGGAGGTGGAAGTTGAAGATCTTTCTGACAGGCGATTCAGCCAAACGTTCCCAACAGACCCTCAGATTTGGGAAAAAGTCTTAGTTAATGGTTTGTTTATAGCGAGAATTTACCCCTATAGTGAAGTGTGAAAAAAATGTGTACGCGTCAAGTGGTTCCACGCAAATATATTAAGTAATCTGAACAAATAAAACTTTAGTTGTATGAACAAAGTATTTTTTTGTAATATTGACAAAACTGTTTTGAGTCAATCCAAACCATTCCGATTGTACCAGTAATTTTAAGTTAATTAAACTCAATATTTATCCTTCTCATTGGTACTTTTTGTTGTCATTCATAAAATATATAAAGACTTACTGCATGTAAGTCAAAACACAATGAGCATATCAGATGAGAGGCATCTCAGTACTGGCATTAGCCAGTTAGTTTTTGAGTGTATTCTTAAGGGTATAATAGTTCAATACTAAGCATATTTTTAGTTTATAATGGTATTGCCAAGTATACTGTCAGTAAACTATTAGTAAAAGCTGTAAAAAACTTTTATATTAGTATAATAAAGTACCATGTATAGTGGGATTTAGTATTTTCTATGAATTTAAAGAAATACTAAAAGGAGACTGAATGTAAACTTTTTTTAGAGTTGAAAAAGTATTAGCACACTTGAATAAACTTATTTTGTGAAAGAGTGGCCATGGTAATCCATTCTGCAACCTTTTACAGTAATTTCTGAGAAAATAAATTATTATCAAGATCAATATAAAAAAACAGCAAACGGCTGATGAAGAGATTTATCTGAACAAAAATAAAGCCGTGACATTAGCAAACCAGACTACATCAAAAAAACTCACCTATGCAGACACAACACAAAAACACAAGAGAGAAAGTAAATCATTCTCAGAAAGACTCAGAAATCATTTCCACTTTAGTCTGCGAGTTCCCCTCGGACATCCAGTAATTGATTTTTTAAACCTCTATTGTCATCAATCTCAACACTCTCAGCATTTCCTGTTATATCCAAGCAGCTTTTTAGCCCCGGGAGGCTCTGATACCCCACTCTGCACTCACCCCACTAGACCCAAGATGACTTTACTTTCCAAAACCCTTTCTAATAAACAAAGGGTCCTGTCTAAATGCCCCCAAATGCTTGAGAAGAGTCACAGACTCCAAAACCTAGTGAACTGCCTACGGATGCAACGTTTAAGAAGTCATAAACACACTCCCTATAGACACCTTTTGTTTTAGTAAACATTGTGATGCCTTTTCGTGGGCGGAGCATAGGTGGAGGCACAAAGATTCCCTTGGCCGCTTCACCCACGCTAGCGAGCACGTTTTGATAGCTTGTTTTTTGACAATGACTGAAGAGAATCCAATTTAATTTGAATATGTAAGTTCAGTTACAGCCCGGGACTGTGACTGTTGTTGAAAAAGTCAACTTTAACAGAAGGAACCAGATTGATCAACTTGTACACGCTCACTCAATGGATGGACGAACTGTCAGTATTATGTTACCTCCAGTTAAGTGGTCTGACATCCACACATACCACATAGAGAAAGAACCCAAGCGTGTATAGTCAAGACAAACTGAGAGAGAACAGATCTTAAGTACTAACAGTGGCAAACGTCACCAAATGCAGCTTTAATACACACCTGACACAAAACATGAGCCTTCTCACTGTTCCCTCTCCCGGGTTTATACTAATGTACTAATGAATGCTGTAGAAGCAGCTACGACAAAACTTTTTCTTAATGCTTATTCTCCAGTGGTTGGCTAACTTCTAGTTGTACTACTAACAAAGTCAGCTTGTATATGTGCAAAAAAAAAATGGTTAACGTTACGTGAAAAATTACTTAAAAATCATTTTTGTGAAGTCTGCTAGTTTTATTGTGTTTAACTACAACTGTCGTCATTTTTTTTTCTGGCAATGGCAGCTGGGATGTGTTAGAATGTCCGATTAGAGCATTCGCTCTGTCGATTCTGGTACTCAAAACACAGCAAGTCCTTATGTAGCCGACTCTGTGCTGATGTGTATTGGCCATCTCCAGTTTTCCCGTTGTTTAGCATTCAGTTATTGACGTTTCGAAATCGTGACGTCGGCTCAACAGAGTCAATTCAGTACGAAGACTGTTTCAGAAACATTGTACATCTTCCAATTTTCAAATTCAGTTTCCTCTATTCCTCCAGCCTCTCTTATATAATAACACAATAAACATTATAAATGAGTACAGCTGATGTCATACACCTACATATAGTAACTAGATCATATCGCACAAAATAACTAAAGAATCAAAATCTATAAGAGAACTGTACAAAAACTGTTCTTTACAACAGCATAAGAGCAGAGTTTCTATTTAATTTGCCTTTCTTGTTCCAGCTGTGCCCTGACAGTATGCAATTATAAGGTAATACTTTTAATAGGAGACATTCCTGAGCTTCTGACAGGAGCATTTCTGCACCCAAATCAAGAGTCCCTTAAGAAAAATCACTTGATGAGCAAACAGCTACTTTAAGTAGGAAAAGGCATTGAAGCAGTTTAATTGAGCAAGGATTTAGACTTTTTTTCTGTAATGCTAAAGGAATTCAGCCAGAAAATTTTCTCTTCAAGACAAGATGACACATTTGGCAAAACCGACAGCCAGCTGTGTGCATGTAACGTGCATGTGTAGAAAAGAGAAATATTCAGATTCCAGAGTGAGAATTTGGTACCATCAGTACTCAATATCACAGGGAGAGAAAAGCAGAACATGTTTTAAAAAGAAGCCATGGCACTTTTTTATAGCTGTAACCACACTGTAAATAGCGTAATGTCACCATTCATTTTAACAGATTTTTCACGCATTATGTTCAAAACATTTTGTTTAAATATGTTGAAATACGTTCTTTTACGCGTACAATGCCCAAATACTCTATTTTTGAAATACAGAAAAAGAACGCAAACTTTCAACAAAAAATGAAAAAAACATTTACTGTAATTTCACGGAATAGTTCTGGCTTCCCTTTTTTTACAGGATTTTTGTTTGTCAAAAGCCATTTAAAGGCCAGTCTTTACTACATAAACACCATAGTTTTTTATTTAAAACTGTATTTTATATTTATGTTTTTATGTATATTTCATTATATTTATATACAAGTTTATGTCACGGTGTGACAAATGAGGGCGGAACTAAAGTTCGCCGCAATTGTGTCCCCTCCGGTATAATAACAAGGAAACACTACCCCCGTGTAAGTGTATATCTGTTGCCCTGCCAACCGGGATGAGGAAATTGACACCAGGTGTGGGAAATTAATTTAGAGCCATGACGAAGCCATGTGGGCATTGAGAAGGATATAAAAAGCCAGTGAAGAGGGACTGTTGTGTGGTTCTCTCCCGTGAGAAGTCGTTCTATTTGAGTGTTGCAGAGAAGAATTGCGGGGAGCAAAGGGAAGTGCTGCTGGAGGGGACTCGAGGAGTGTGGAAGAGTTGTGAAAACACACCGTTTGCCTGGAAGGGAGAGAGATAAGTAATCGACCATCGTATCTCGTACCTGCATGTTTCGACACTGAATTTGAGGTGGATTGGAGTGCTTTGATTGTGCTATCTAAACGTCACTGAGTGAATTATACTGATTCATGGTCGATCTCTTGCCCTCTTCCCCCGTGTTGGAACGGTGATGTGAATCCGTCTATGTCTGGGGAGGAAAACCCTGAAATATCTTCTTCCCAACATTGGAGCTCGTTGCTTGTGGCACGGAGACCCCTGGAGGAGTTCCGCTCAGCCCGCGACTTGAGCCTGCTACAACCCCAAGTCCATCTGCATGGTGTGAAGTCATCTGTCCCCTGCAACACACCCCCAGGTCCATCTGCATGGTGTGAAGTTATCTGTCCCCCGCAACACACGTGAGAGTTGTATATCGCTGTTGAAGTTGATTCTGTCTGTCCAGGAGAAGCTCCGCTCGGCCTGCACCTTTGAGTCTGCTACAGCCCCCGGTCCATCTGCATGAGAAGCTCCGTCCAGCCGTTGACTCGAGTCTGCTGTAGCCCTAGAGTTCCAACTGTCTACTCACCTGTGGAAACTTACCTGTCCGTCGTAGGCCTCTGTGAACTTTGCATCAGTGTGGGAAGAGGATTAGCCCTGACTGTATATCCACCTGTAGAAACTCACCTGTCTGTCGTCGGTCCCTGTGAACCCTGCATCAGTGTGGGAAGAGGAAGGGCCCTGACTGTCTACTCACCTGTGGAAACTCACCTGTCTGTCGTCGGCCCCTGTAAATCCTGCATCAGTGTGGGAAGAGGAACAGCCCCGACTGTATACACACCCGTGGAAATCCATCGATCCATCTCAGGCCATTGCGAACCTTGTATCGGCGTGGGAGTGGGCTCCGGAGACTGCTGCATTGCCTCGATTCCGGGGAAGAAGAGGAAAGGAAGATTTTAGCTTAGGTTATTCAAATTACTTTTAACTTTAATAAAAAGAACTGTTATTCCCTTGAATTCTGTTTCCGTCTCGTCTCTGACACGCTCCTCAGGGTGGTCCTGGTTCAGGGGTGGGCGCAGTCCGGCTTGGCCCATCCCGACCTGTGACAGATTTGGCGTAAGTCGGCAGGGTACCACCTTGAGTTGAGCGATCAGAGTGAGATGGCTGAAGAAGAAGAGCCAGTAGTGCGGCAACCGGCAATGCCGATTTTTATGGGAGCCCCGTGGGCCCAGAAGTACGGAGGCCCTGGATCAGAAGTGAGTTTGTCATGTTGGAAAGCGCAGGTCGAGTACTTAGCCGGACTTCAAGGTCTGAGTGCCCCCCAGAAAGTACAGTTTGTTTTAAATTCCTTGGAAGGAGAAGCAAGAAGAGAGGTACAGGCAGCACCGGAAGCAAATCGAACGACGGTCCAAGCAATCTTTGAATTTCTCACGGGGCAATATGGAGACACCACCCCGGTAGCTGTCCTGCGAATGCAGTTTTTCAATTGTAGACAAGGGCCTCGACAAAATGTCCGTGCATTCACACTACAGTTGAGGGAACAGTTCTCCCGTTTGAAAGGAAGACAGGATCATGGTCTGGGTGATGGGGAAGTCCTGTTGAGAGATCAGTTTTTATTAGGATTACGAGAAGGCCCTGTGCGTCAGAGTTTGCGGGTCCAACTACGACGAGAACCCGACCTCACTTTTGAAGAGCTGCGTGGAGAAGCTTTAGCCCTTGAACGTGACCATGCTGCGAGCGTAGACCCTCCCAGTTGTCTGGCTACCAACGCCACTAGTGTTCCACCGCCCCCTGCTACATCGGACTGGAAACAGGCCCTTCGGGAGGAGCTGAAGAAGGACGTGCGTGAGCAACTGTCCGAACTGTCTAAGTCCCTCGTGGCAGAACTTCGCCGGGAACATCCCCGTTCATTGCCTCCGCCACGGGAGCGGGCGTACTCCGATGGGGGCCATCTCCCAGAACGCCGTCCACTTCGGCCTTTGGGGCCTCGATTCCAGTGGGATGAACAGGGTCGTCCTCTCTGCAATAACTGTGGAGAACCGGGTCATTACTTCCGTCAGTGCTCCTCCAGACGGGCATCGCAGGGGGGTTTTTTAGAGCGTCCGGCCACTGTGGGTCAAGTGGTCGGGACCCCCTTGTTAGACCCTCAGCTTCCCACACTCCCCAACGAATACCTGGTGGGCCGTTGCCCGGTTGTGGCGATTCAGGTCAACGGCCAGGAAGTACAATGCCTCCTGGACACCGGGTCGCAAGTAACCTTGTTTGCGGAGAGCCTGACTCATGAGTTATTTGGTGCCCAGGGTCGGTCGACGGCCGAAGCCCCCTGGTTGACCCTGCGTGGGGCAAATGGACTTGACATACCATACGTTGGATATTTGGTGATGGATCTGGAGATACACGGGGTTATGGTACCCCAGAAGGGAGTAGTGGTGGTGCGAGATGGCTGTCTGGGGTCTCATCGGGCCCTACTGGGCATGAACGTGATCTCTGAGTGTTGGGAGGAACTGTTCCGGGGCAGACCAGTGCGAACTGCCTCGTCATCGGATGGCCAGGAGTGGGATCGGGTGAGAGCCGACTGTCGCCGGGTTTGCCTGGCCGAGCAGCAGGGCGAACGGGAGAGTACTGGGAGAGTGGCCTGCCGTTATGCCTTGTCCGTTCCCGCTCGAAGTGAAGCCGTGGTCTGGGCCAGGGTGCCCTCTCGGCTTTATAGCCCCCAGGAGTGGGTTTTGGTGGAGCCCTACCCGGATGGCCCCAAGGTGGAAGTTGCTCGGGGGCTGGCGTCCGTAAGGAGAGGCCGAGTCTCAGTTAGAGTCCGAAACACAAATTCTTTCCCGATCCATCTATACCGCCACCAACGCCTGGCCCGAGTTACCTCGGTGAAGCCCCATCAAATTCGAGAACAGGGAGAAGTGGAATTCTGTCGAGTAAGTCCAACAGTGGTAGAGGTGGCCCTGGCACAAACGGGTCGACACGTGGAAGAGGTTGGAGGAAGACTGCCGACACACCTGGAAGGAGAGTCGTTACGTGGAGAGGGATTGAAAGAGGACCAAGTCCAACAACTCCAATGTTTCTTGACGAAATGGCAACATTTGTTCTCTACCCACGACGAGGACTACGGCCGTACGGATGCAGTTAAGCACCAGATCCCGACCGGAGAGGCCACACCCAGCAGGGAGCGTTATCGACCTGTGCCTCCGACCCTGTATTCAGAGGTTCGCACCCTCCTGAGGGGGATGTTGGATAAGGGAATTATCCGGGAGAGCAGCAGTCCTTGGGCCGCGCCGATAGTACTGGTACGGAAGAAAAATGGTTCTTGGAGGTTCTGTGTGGACTACCGGCGGCTCAACCAGGTGACCAAAAGGGATGCTTTCCCATTGCCCCGAGTAGAAGATTCTCTCACCAGCCTTACACAAGCAGCTTGGTATTCGACACTCGATCTGGCCAGCGGATACTGGCAAGTCCAGGTGGATGAGCGGGACAGGGAGAAGACTGCGTTCACTACCCCCTTTGGGTTATATGAGTGGGACCGGATGCCCTTTGGCCTCTGCAACGCCCCAGCCACCTTCCAACGGCTCATGCAGCGTTGCCTGGGCGGCCAACTAATGGAGACCACGCTTGTCTACCTCGACGACGTGATCGTCTATTCTCCGGATTTCGGGTCCCATCTCCAACACCTGGAACAGGTCTTTCTCTCCCTGGAGAGGTATGGGCTGAAACTCCAGCCGAATAAATGTCAGCTTTTTCGAAAGGAGGTAAAATTCTTGGGCCACATTGTGAGTGCTGGAGGGATTTCTGTCGATCCGGAGAAGGTGGCGGCTGTGCAGGGGTGGGCCACCCCTAAGACGGTACGGCAGGTTAGATCCTTCCTGGGCTTCGTCGGATATTATAGGCGATTCATAAAAGACTTCTCCAGAATCGCCAAGCCAATCAATCAGCTGCTGGGAGGTACGGGACGAGTTCGGGGTCGAGGGTCGCCATCGATCCAGTGGGATCCGGCGTGTGAGGAGGCCTTTCAGAGGCTCAAACAAGAGTTATTACAGGCCCCGATTTTGGCTTATGCCGACTTCACACAGCCTTTCATCCTGTACACAGATGCCAGTAACCTGGGTTTAGGAGCTGTCCTGGCTCAGAAGCAACAAGGAAAAGAGAGGGTAATCGCTTATGCGAGCCGAAGCCTGCACCCCACCGAGAGAAACGACGCCAATTACAGTTCCTTTAAACTCGAGCTGCTGGCAATGAAGTGGGCGGTGAGTGAAAAATTTAAAGATTACCTGTGGGGAGCCAGGGTGCAAGTGGTTACGGACAATAATCCGCTCGTACATCTGCAGACCGCCAAGCTGGGGGCGGTAGAACAGAGATGGGTGGCACAACTGGCGAACTTCGATTACCAGCTCCAGTACCGGCCAGGGAGAGAACATACCAACGCCGATGTCCTATCTAGGCTGCCAGAGGAAGGATCATCGGGCCCGGTATTGGCTCAGGAAGCAGGACATGACGAAGGACTAATGGTGGGGATTGTGGAGGCACCCGGCCAGCCCTTGGAAGAACCCCCGGGTAGTTGGGGATGGGACCCGCAGCGCTGGAGGGTATGGCAGGGCGAGGACGAGGATCTGCTGGTGGTCCGAACTTGGCTGAGGCGGAAGGCATGGCCCGCCGGTGCGGAATGCCGAGCTCAGACCCGAATAGTGCGAGGACTGTTGGGCCAGAGAGAGAGACTCTACTTGAAGGAAGGGGTGATTTGCAGGGCCCTCCAGGATCCCAAGTGGGGCGACGGGGTCTGTCAGGTGGTGGTCCCCGAGGGACGCTGGTCAGCGCTGTTGGAAGCCTATCACACCAGGATGGGGCATCAAGGGCAGGAGAGGACGACGGCCTTATTACGGCGACACTTCTACTGGCCCGGGATGGAGGGCACGACGAGGGCCTATCTACAGAAGTGTCCACGCTGTATACTGTTTAAGACCAGGAAAGAGGTACGGGCTCCGCTGGTTCCAATTCAGGCCAAGGCACCCTTGCACATTGTCGCTATGGACTATCTGACCCTGGGTCGGCCGGTGGACCGGATCCAGTATATCCTTGTGGTTACGGACCTGTTCACGAAGTACGCTTGGGCCGTTCCGACCCTAGATCAGACTGCCATTACCACCGCCAACGCCCTGTGGAAGTACGTAATTCAGCCGTTTGGGTGTCCCGAAGTACTCCATTCTGATCAGGGGCCTAACTTTGAGTCCAGGGTGATACACGAGCTGTGCCAGCTGTATGGAGGGAAGAAGACCCATACGACCCCTTATCACCCCCAAGGGAACGGGGGGTGTGAGAGGTTTAACCAGACGTTGCTGAGCCTGCTGGGGACCCTGGAGGAGGACCAACAGGGCCATTGGGCCGACAGACTCCCGGCATTAGTTCAGGCATACAACAATAGCGTACACAGTACTACGGGCTATGCCCCAACTTACCTTATGTTTGGAAGGCATGTGAGGCTTCCAACTGATTTGCTCTTGGGGACCATGGCGGCGGAAGAAGGGAGCAGTCTGACCGATTGGGTGACCAGGCACCACCAGCGCCTTCAGTCGGCTTATGAGCAGGTCTCGGATCAGATCAATCAGGCTGCAGCGAAGAACAAAAGGCTATACGACCGGACGGCTCGGGAAGCACCACTACTACCAGGGGAGAGAGTATTGGTAAGGGACAACCGTCGCCAGGGGAAGGGTAAACTAAGCGACCGGTGGGAGTCACAGCCCTATGTAGTCCAGCGGCAACCACACCCAGACCAGCCGGTTTATGCCATCCGTCCCGAAGGGAGAGCCGGTCCAGAGCGGGTGTTGCATCGCAACCTGATTCGCCCCTGTCCGAACTATCCGACTCCTGCTCCCGAAAAGCCCCCCGGTGAAGCAGCATGGATGCCCCAGTTGGTAGGATGGGCGGTGGTCCCGAGGGGACTAGGCATAGAGCCACGGCCTGAAGAGCCTATTTCTCCACCCAGGCGGCCCCAGCGGGAGAACCGAGGTCGGCCCCCAGCTAGATATGGAGACTGGGTGTCCGGCTCCCGTTCTCGGGACTAGAACGGTTTGGCGGGGGAGTATGTCACGGTGTGACAAATGAGGGCGGAACTAAAGTTCGCCGCAATTGTGTCCCCTCCGGTATAATAACAAGGAAACACTACCCCCCGTGTAAGTGTATATCTGTTGCCCTGCCAACCGGGATGAGGAAATTGACACCAGGTGTGGGAAATTAATTTAGAGCCATGACGAAGCCATGTGGGCATTGAGAAGGATATAAAAAGCCAGTGAAGAGGGACTGTTGTGTGGTTCTCTCCCGTGAGAAGTCGTTCTATTTGAGTGTTGCAGAGAAGAATTGCGGGGAGCAAAGGGAAGTGCTGCTGGAGGGGACTCGAGGAGTGTGGAAGAGTTGTGAAAACACACCGTTTGCCTGGAAGGGAGAGAGATAAGTAATCGACCATCGTATCTCGTACCTGCATGTTTCGACACTGAATTTGAGGTGGATTGGAGTGCTTTGATTGTGCTATCTAAACGTCACTGAGTGAATTATACTGATTCATGGTCGATCTCTTGCCCTCTTCCCCCGTGTTGGAACGGTGATGTGAATCCGTCTATGTCTGGGGAGGAAAACCCTGAAATATCTTCTTCCCAACATTGGAGCTCGTTGCTTGTGGCACGGAGACCCCTGGAGGAGTTCCGCTCAGCCCGCGACTTGAGCCTGCTACAACCCCAAGTCCATCTGCATGGTGTGAAGTCATCTGTCCCCTGCAACACACCCCCAGGTCCATCTGCATGGTGTGAAGTTATCTGTCCCCCGCAACACACGTGAGAGTTGTATATCGCTGTTGAAGTTGATTCTGTCTGTCCAGGAGAAGCTCCGCTCGGCCTGCACCTTTGAGTCTGCTACAGCCCCCGGTCCATCTGCATGAGAAGCTCCGTCCAGCCGTTGACTCGAGTCTGCTGTAGCCCTAGAGTTCCAACTGTCTACTCACCTGTGGAAACTTACCTGTCCGTCGTAGGCCTCTGTGAACTTTGCATCAGTGTGGGAAGAGGATTAGCCCTGACTGTATATCCACCTGTAGAAACTCACCTGTCTGTCGTCGGTCCCTGTGAACCCTGCATCAGTGTGGGAAGAGGAAGGGCCCTGACTGTCTACTCACCTGTGGAAACTCACCTGTCTGTCGTCGGCCCCTGTAAATCCTGCATCAGTGTGGGAAGAGGAACAGCCCCGACTGTATACACACCCGTGGAAATCCATCGATCCATCTCAGGCCATTGCGAACCTTGTATCGGCGTGGGAGTGGGCTCCGGAGACTGCTGCATTGCCTCGATTCCGGGGAAGAAGAGGAAAGGAAGATTTTAGCTTAGGTTATTCAAATTACTTTTAACTTTAATAAAAAGAACTGTTATTCCCTTGAATTCTGTTTCCGTCTCGTCTCTGACACGCTCCTCAGGGTGGTCCTGGTTCAGGGGTGGGCGCAGTCCGGCTTGGCCCATCCCGACCTGTGACATTTACATTATATATGTAAAGATCAAAAAACAAATCACTGCTTTTCATAGGAGAGTTTAGTTAAACATATGCATATTTAAAGCCTTTCCAAACGCAAGGACCTCTGGAGGTTCACTTCCATCTAAACATCGTGAAAAACAAAACAAGATAAACAACAACAGGTCTCAAAATAATATGGATTGCTTGCGCTACCAACGGGACAAGACCAGTCCAGTCAATATGCTAAAAAGGCCTCTCTCAGCAGTAGTAAAACTAACTTTAGCATGCTTTTAATATCTATTTCTGCTTCAGTCCAAGAAATAAATGAGAGCAGGAACATTTTATCGATATTACCATCGGACGCTAATAAAATTCTTAATGTGATGGGAATTCAATGGAGTTTTTTAGCAGATCAATATCAAACCTTTCGGGCAAGAGAACTAATCAATCACATGCGATTATCGATTATAAAAGTAGGTTGTGCCAATTAAAAGTCAAGACGTTACCAAAGAGATCACAGCATCGCATCCCATCTGTTGTTGACACAGAGCCAGCAAGGTCAAGCAGGATACAAGCTGCTTTTGTCAGAAAAAACACATTTTATTTTAACACCCTTTATTTTTTGCTTTACGAATAATCTATGTTTAAGGTACATATACTTTACTCAGGACATCAACTTGCCACACTTCTCAATCTATGAGACAGAGACAGGTGCATGGAAATGCTGCCCAACACCGAGGCTCTGTATTCATGTTGTGTTCGACTCGAGGAAACAACACGTCCAATGTCATATTTTATTCTGACTGGACTTTGATCAAGACACTGCTGCTCCACATTTCTTCACCGTGATCTCTGACGGAAGACGGGCTAGTCTGCCACAGCAGGAGAAATCAGAGGGTAGATGAAAATGCAGAAGACCAAGAGCATGAGGTTCTTCAGATGTTTCTCTCCAGCCATCAATATTACATGAGAAAGAACAGTACAGTCTCTCTGTGAAACTATGGGTGGCATTTTTAACATTGAAATTGAGTACAGAGAGTGTGGTCTTAAAATAACATGGCAGAAAATTCACTCATTATTTATACACCATCATGCACAATTTGACAACGCTGACATTACCCAAACATGATCAGTGGCTGTCGTTCCCAACATTGTTCAATCTCAGTGAATAAAGATTTATATGTTGTTCCCGTTCTAAACTAAACAAGATAAAAATGAATAACAGTATATGGATTTTAAATGACATGCAGGGGTGAGTAAGTAATGACGTTATATTCACGGTTCAATTATACTAGAGAATAACTGTGAAATATGCTCACAACCTTTTCCATAGTCTCCAGTATTAGCAGAAAGAATCCATACCGCGGGATCCATATCATTCTGAAAGGCCAACGCAGCGACACTCCGCGAGTCACCCACAGACTCACAAACTAGCTGCGAGACGTACAAATGTAGATATAAAGAATGGTTTCACCAGTCTCAATAATATTTCATAGACCTTCAATAAAGCTTGGAAAATACGAATATTGGATGTCTGCTAGAGAGTTTGTTTCTCTGTACAATGATTTCATCTGATGGCCACGACATTGCACAAGCTCACTGGTTGCTGTAACAGAAATATAAATACTGTATAAAGTAGAGTCGAAATTGAGGTCTTACTGACAATATTTCATGAATATATCCGTGGCCCGATTCTATGGAATCGGAAAGGGGTATAGTATACACAGGTATCCGCTCAATCACTTGGACAGTGAGAAGGAAGTTGTGAAGTCTCTGTCTTACTAGAAATCTCAGCAAGGTTCTGATAACAGGGATGTTGCTCTGAACTCAATATTGTTCAACGTTCAGTCTCACCATCTCTGTTTGAAAAATACAATTTTAGGTTACTTTACACACATTTTATGGGTTGAATTGAAATGACATAAAACTGACATTTTGTGAGAAGTTGTACCGAACAGCTCAACTTATAATTGTTATAAGCTTACAGATGTTAGGTTAAAAGACTGCACTGATCTTATGTTCATTCACTTCATCAACAACTGATTTTAACCAAAAGATTTTGAACCAAAAGGATTTTTTCTAATGAAAAACGTGTATAATATTGTAACAAGTTTCAATATAAAGGAAGGAAGTAGACGGGAACCAGAAGACAGTTAAACATTTAATCAAAATAATAACAAAAGTAAAAAGTAAACATAAACATGTGGTCCTCTCTCCGCGACGGTCCGGTCGCTCGTTCTCTTTTATGCTCCCGATCTCCTACGTGATACGAGACCGGTGCGCGCACAGCTGGCGCTCATTAACAATTACTCACCGGTCTCGAACCACGGTCTCGCCCCGCCTACTCCACTACATACCCCCATCGCCCCTCACAGGCCGGGGGGTACCCCCGAGACTGTGCTTGCTCCCCCCCTCCCACGGGGGGTCTCCCAGTCTCGGAGTACCTTTCCCCTGAGGGCATGCAGCGACGAGACGAGACAACGGAGACGGGAGCCCTCGGAGCGACGGAAAGAGAGAGGGGAGAGAAAAATATATATATAGTCCGGTTCCCCGACATGCTGCCTCTTGGTCCTCAACGAGCCGGGGTACTCTCCTTCGCGGTGCCTTGCGGTGGCCCTGGGCCCTCGGTGGACGGCTCGACTGTCCGTCCCCTGGCGGCTGGCGGTGGCTCCTCCTTTAGCGGGGAGTCGAGGAGTGTTCCCCGTTCCCTTCTCCTCCCCCTTGGGCGGACGGACGCAGGCTCCGGCCTCTGGCAGGTGGTGGCCGCACTCGGCACTCCCGCCCCCTGCTCCTCCCCCTCGGGGGACGGACGCAGGCTCCGGCCTCTGGCGGACGGCGGCAACTCCCCCGCTCCCGCTTGAGCGATAGCCACCCCACCTCGACCCAGGGGCGCGGCAGCCGTTGTACCGAGGCTTTGACGGTGGCCGCACTGTGCACTTCCGTTTCCCCAGAGCCACCACTTCGGGCAGCCACTGGCAGACACCCTTCGACATTGGACATTGTTAAATGATGAGTCTCATAGCCACACCCACCAGCCGGCCATAGCGGGAAGAACCAGGAGACAATGTACAAGATAGCAGTCTAATTCATAGTAATAATACATTGCTCAAAACTTTTAAGCACCTTCTCAAACTGTTCTGAAGCATGCTTTTTGTTTATGTTTGTTGGCAGACACTGCTATTAGTCAAAAGCTCATAATCTAAGTTAAAACAAAAATGATAAAATCACTCACATATTACACATAACTGCGTTTTTAGTTAAATTTAGCTTTTAGCCTTTTATTAGCCTGAGGCGGTTCTAGACTACTGTAACAGGGGGTGCCCGGCAGGGGCCACTTATGCTTTTAGGGGGAACACTAACATGTGTCATGATTAATTTTCAGTAATTTTTTACTGTCATGTATTACTATTTTCTCTAGAAGAAAACTAATAAGCTAATAAAACAAGTTCAGCTCAAAATAATGTTCCGTTGTCATTTATTTTGCAACACATTGTATATAGACAAAATAACAATGACAACAATGACAACAATGATAACATTTAGGCACTTTTCTGCATCTTAAGAAAAGTTCTGCATCTTAAGACCCATCACCTTGCGGATGGGTCCTCTTTTCTTCTGGACTCTTCATTCGCTAAGCTTTTGTGCATTTCTTACTCTTTTTAGAAGCATCTTCTTTCTCCAGCCTTGACTGACTATTATCTTTAGTTTTCTTATTATAAAGGACGTTATTTTTTTCTCTTCATTTTAACTGCAAATGGGAAAATTATGAAAATGTGTAAATTAAAAGAGGACTCTCACATACACCACAAGTATTATACAGGACAGTATAGAATAAGCTCTATTGATTACTTGAACTGTGTGCTAATTTGTCCTTGGGAATGACAGACCATTTATTTGAATTAGGCAAAAGTGCATTTTATCAAACATTCACCCCAATAAATGTAAAATTAATTTCATTAATAAACAAAAAATTTTTTGTGTTACACGTTCTCTGGCAGCAGCTGGTTCTTTGTATAGGAACGAGTCACGACGCATTTAGAATGCGCAAAACTGGAAAATATAGGTCAGTATTATTTTTATTATATTTTTACGAAATATTTCCATTGCCATTACCAGCGTAATCTTGCTGACGGCACACAGACTCGACATTGTTTGCGTCTTCTTGCGTAATTTTTTTTATTTTTGGCACACAAAGATATAATTACTGCCACTCGCAGGACAAATTCTGCATTGGACCCGAAATTGCTCCGTAGTGGTAAAAAATTCCAGAAACGATTCCAGATTTAGAGGGACCAGTGGGGTGGCCAAGTGTGCTGACCTCCCTAGAACCGCCCCTGAAAAATAGACCCTCTTGTGGTCGAATGTGTTTAAACATGACCGCAGACGGAAATAATGCGAGGGGAAACAACAAGTCGGGATTTAACCTTTGGCTGAAGACTTAAAAGTTTGGTTAAATGACTAAAAAAGGGAAAAAACCCTGCTTCTCTCTGTATGTTTATCTGCCCTGGTTGCGTTCATTTGTAAATTGTGTGCACTTATTTTGTCGATTCGAAAGAACGACCACATTTACATTAAGTCATTTAGTAGACCCTTTTATACAAAGTGACTTACAAGTTGGGTAAACAATGGAAGCAATTGGGTCAAACATTAGGACAACAAAAAACATAAGAGCCATAAAAACATCTCTCACAAAGCCTACTACAGTGTCCAGAGTTAAGTTAAGTCTTATTATTATTTATTTTTATTAGATATTCTAGAAAAGATATAGAAATCAGAAATGATTGGTCAGGACCAAAACACATTGAAAACCAAGTATACACAGTAACCGTCCCACGGACTTATTTAAGCTGGAAAGTTAACGTGTACGTTTTAGCTAGAAGTTTCGCCCTTTAACAAGGAATAAAAATTATTTAAGTCTCACCGTTTTCTTGTGAAGTTATCAGAAAAAGTTATCAGTGTTCCACAACAACGTTAGTGTGTTCCACAACAACGCTTAGCTGCTCACAGATGCACCTGCCTCTTAATCAGCCTAATTTACGGCACAATTGGCCGATGTCGTTTCAATCGGTCGACCGATACCGATTACTTTGCTTTCAGCCATCAATAAGAAATTGATACTCCATTATTCCACTCTTCAATTCATTCTGCAGAATTTTGCATATTTCCCCCCTCAAAGCAGAAAATGCAAAGCTGGGCTACAGTAGCTATATCAAACACAATGTTTACAGCTATGATCTCATTTAGAGATTCAATGTTTTTGCTCGCAGGCATCGAGATAAATCTTCAGTTTCACACCAGCCCTTATATGTATGGAAAGATCCTGCACCAAGGAGGGGGGGTAACATCACAGGTAAAGTAGTGCACACCATATGAAACACATTTTACTCTGATGTTCCTGATTCAAAGCACAAAATGGCTTGAGGGATTTTACGCAAGCTCTGTAACATTAATTGCTATATATCTTCTTTTGTTGTCGGTCATACTGCGACAAAAACTCCATTTCTCTCAGCATTCATTTAAATGTGAACAATTCAAAGGTCTATAAGCCATGTTCATAACATGAGGGTAAAGTCGAAGTCAAGCTATATCGTAACTGGATCAAATTTTTCTAATGTCAAAGAAACACAGCAGATTTTTTTTGCGCATATTCTTAATGTGAGACCTTTAAATTCAAATGGATTTTATTTGGCAGTCAATGTGCGTTCCCAGCAATGTTGTTCCTCTTTTCTATTATTATTAAAGGCTTTTTGCGGTGTGGCTATTCCTTAAAATTTAGAATGATTTTTAAAACGTAATAGTTAAAGTTATTGTAATTGATGTGTACATCAATTACAATAACTTTAACTATTACGTTTTAAAAATCATACTCTATCTGTGGAACATAAAAATTAAAGATTGGCAACGCAAGACTTTTGCACAAAATTCAGACAGACCATATATATCAGGCTCCAAAAATTACAATGAAAGGCTCTTATTTTGCTTTATAAAACTTATAAACACGGTCACTATTAATATGAGGTTTATTACTACGAGGATTAAGACTGTCTTCCACAAAAAGAAAAAAGCATAAGGGTTTGAAAAGGACATTAATGATGACAGAATTGCTATTTTGGATGTGCTGTTGCTTTAAGCGCTTCACAGCAGTGCCGTTTGTTTCATAACCTGCTTCCTCTCATGTTAAACCTCCCGCTCTGAGGCAAAGCTCCTCTTTCCTCCTTCAAGCCCTGAATTATTCAATATTTCGCTTAATGTCTTTGTTTTTGAAGATGTTGTCCCTCAAAGCATCTCTCCTTTCTTCTCCCTTTCAAGACAGCCTTCACTGAATTCATTTTTCATCTGAATCTTATGATGATGTGAACCATCTGCTCATGTTTTATGAGAGGAACCAGTGAATCCATCAATACATAAGAGTGATCTTGATATGTTTGAGACACATGGTTACAAGGACAGATTGGGAAGTTATACAGTACAGAAGGCCAGCAGACATACAGGCAATCTAAAATTGATGCAAAAATGGCAAGTAACCTCCAAAGGTCACTAAAAACCACATACAGGTTTGGAATAACATGAGAGGGGGTATAACATAAAGGCCAAATCTTCACCAAATGATCCATTGTCTTTTCATTCATGCATTCTCAAAAACTTATGCGACCAATTACGTATTGTTTTGAATGCGTAACCTAGCGTGCTATTTGTATATTCTCCGCCTGACTGCGTGTGGTGTCATCTAAGATAACTGTGCTTTCCTCAAGCCAACGAAAACAGCAGATGATTATTGGAGGAGCAGGATAAATTTTCCAAGATAAACATGCCGTGAGTCAGCTGAAAACACAGCACTATCTGTGATTGCCTTACAAACACCCGGCAGGATCCTATCAAGTTGCTCCTAAGGATACTTTGAAACCCACCGCATCATCTATTAGCCCCCACGCGCACATGCAAACCCATGATGGGCGATAACTTATTCAGCGTGCTCTAAATATTCGTCAAATTAAATAAACTTTCAGTAAAATGCAAATTTCGTCCTAGAAATGTATCTCTCAGTGATGCTGGGAGGTGTTTGCTTAGAGTGTGTAACAGGCCTACAGAAATTTCCTTATTAGTTCATAAAAATAGAGTACAAAGGTATGTGGAAGACAAAAGAAGATATTTGGAGATAAGAGTGTTTTTGTGTCCATACAATGGAAGTCAAGGGGGTGTAATGTTGTTTGGTTGCCAACGTTCTTCAAAATATCGTGACATGAGGATGAGAAAATTAATTTTCATTTTTGGGTGAATTTGGGTAAATTTTCATTTTTCCTTTATATTATATTCTAAACATTACCCCTGACTATTATATAGCGATGTCTGTTTTGTAAGCAAATTATTCTTGGGATAGGTCTATTGACGAATCAATTAAACCAATTTGAAAAGTTTTAGAGATTTGTTCATGATTCATACTGAATTGTTACATTCAATAGACAATATTCACAAAACTGTCACAGTTGCGGACAGAACCCAAGCGCAGGAAGTCAGAGGATACAAAAAGTTTTATTTAAATAAAACAAAAACCCACAATGGGTAAACACGATGAACAAAACAAGAATCAAAACCAAAAACTTCCCTCAAGGGGGACAAACCAAAACAAGGTCTTGAGAATAATAAATAATAAGTCCACAGCAAACAAAAGGGAATAGGGTTATCCAACAGGTAAATCCAGATTGATTGGAGACGGGATATAGGAAGGAACGATCCGACAAGAGCTAAGGGAAACCGAGACACTAAATAGGGGAACATTAATGAGGGGAGACTGCATGGGGACAGAGACGGGCAGGTGACAAGACTCAACACTAATGGGAACTGGCGGGAAGATGATGGGACAGGTGAAAGGGATGAACGCTAATGGGGAGCTGGGAGGGGCTAAAAGACGTGACAACGGAGAGAGAACATGGCAATATTGAACCAAAACAATGCCATAACCTTTCTCCACATAAAACACATGGTTATGTCATGATCCTGCCACAAGACTTGAATATCATGACTAGAAGAGGCAGGACCATGACACAAAACAAAGAGAATACATTTATAACGCTGTTGTTACGGAAATAGTCTCATTAAATTGAATGTGACAATTATTAAAGAAATTTTCATGCGTGAGACCTATCGAACCGAAAAACTTCGGACATGTCTGACCTGAACTGAATTGCTCAACCGAAAACAGTCTACTTTTGACTGGTAATGAGCCAGATGAGGTGAGGAAAACCTTCAAAATAATCTTGTTTTCTCTTATTCTATTATACTCCATCTTAATTCTCAAACTTGGCATTGTGATACTGCTGATGTTCCAGCTCTTGTTTGGAAAACTGAAAATCTATAAGCCGCTAAATACATCTGCTAATTATCTACATGCTAACGCACAATACAAAAATACTTTTGTTACTGTATGTTAGCGTCAGTGTAAATGGATAAAGGGAATATGGATTATGATGACACAATGCACCAGCATCTCTGTGTGTACGAGTTGTATCTGATGTAGAAGTTCACTCGGGTACTGATACTCAAAGACGATACTGCTAGCAGCACGCCTGCAACTCTTTCAGAGAGACAACCTGAATAACAAACAGCCTAGAAAGACTGTATAAAAGATGGGCTTGCAACCTAACAATCAATCACTTAGCCAGCTGGCCACCGTAGGTAGCCTTGCTTACAGAATTTAATGGAATCAGAGGTCAGAAGGAAAGAAACAAAACATTGCAGGTACATACAGCGTGACGCAGTCCTCCCTCACAGTAGCTCTGACCTTCTCACACAATGGCAAAAAAATCTCACCTGCCCGTCGAGCTGGTTTTGTGTCTCCTGATGTTAGGGGAGATACAAGCGGCAGGTTCAAGTTTGTGACATGGAGAAGCCCCTCGAAGTGCGTTTATGATGCTCTGCAAGGGGAAATTCTCAGGTTGGCGCTGACGTTTCAAGGTTACTGGAGCATGCTTGGCTGTCGGAGACCCTGAACAAGAGAAGGGTCGAGGAGTAATCACATTTAGTTTCAGCAAACTAATTATATGAAGTAGTCACTCACCTTCAATGACAGTCAACCACCAAACACGTCACAAGAAAACACACCTTTAAATGTTTTTCATGTGATATTTTTTTATTAAAATAAAGTTATTTAGTTTACAACTTCATTTTATAAATGAAATGGAAAATAGTAGGGCTGGACTATAAATATTTGATATATATATTTTAAAGAAATATTAAAATTATACATGTATGTGTGTGTATTTATATGTACATAATTATTATATACAGTACACACACACATATATTATGAATACAAAAACTTTTATTTTGCTTTCGATTAGTCACCACAAATCATGGTGCAGCCCTACCGTTATCATAAATTATTTTGGCCAAAATAACTGTGTAGCAAAAGTCTGAAATTGTGACACCCCTATTAAAGTGATGGTTCAACCAAAAATGAAACTTCTGTAATCATTTACTCACCCTCTCATCATGCCAAACCTGTATGAGTTTCTTTCTTCCGCAGAAAACAAAAGAAGATATTTTGAAAAACGTTGATCGAACAGCGATGGCATGCAATGACTTGCATTGGTTTTTTCTCCATTCAATGCCACTATTACACACAAGTCTATGGATTCCACTGCTGTTCGGTTATCAACATTCTTCAAATATCTTCTTTTGTGTTCTGCAGAAGAAAGAAAGCCATGCATGTTCGTAAGGACACGAGGGTGAGTAAATGATGACAGAATTTTCATTTTTGGCTGAACTATCCCTTTAAGATCTACTTAGCACTACAGCACTAACACCATTTGTAAATATGATTACGACTGCTTATGAGAACAGCAGTATAATCCTTCCCTCGTATAGGTACGGCAACAGAAGATAATGACCCAACAAAAACTCTTCAAAGGAGGAGTGTGTTTTTGTAGCGATGGAAGATCCATCCTGCTTTTTCAATCGGAGATGAGTACACCGCTGTCCACGCTTCTTTCCTCTCCAAGCACTCTTCAATTCCCTATGGTATGAGAGAAAATCCAATTACTTTTCAAACAACCCCAGAGGCACCAAATGGTGCTCGGCTTCTGCCAATTATCTCTCACTCTCAAGGCTCCTTCTCGGTGACAGACACACGTTTCGAGTGTTTGGGACGTTCAACAGGTCCGCTGACAAAACCCCCTTTATTTAAAAATCATTTGATATGATTGTGCAGAGAAAGGGGAGAAAACGTTTCGTCCGTGATCTGTAAACTTCAACGCATCTTAAAACACGTTTCGAAGCAATGCTTAGGGAAAAGTCAGGTTTCTTTCCCACGAGATGAGAAGGATGACACTTCTGTTGCATGTGAAGTCAACAACAAACTCTCCACTCCTGTAATGTGAACAAGACAGTTTTAAACTCCTTGCTCAAATGCAATGTGCAATGTATGAGGTTACAAGTGACTTAAGCAAGTGATTTCAAAACAAAGACACTCTTAAAGTGACCTGCCTTCATTCATGCAATCATTGCGGCGGGATCATATTTTGAGCATGGGGTGCAGGGAATTTCTTTTTTTTGCCAGGGCAGAAGTTATGACTGCGCAATGAGCGAGCTGCTTAAGTTTAAAGGGTTCATAACATGAGATCATGAAAATTAAATTTTCATGCGATGTGTAATGTTCCCGTGTTTGAAAGTAAGCAGTCTGCCAGGTTGTAAATCTGAAGGTGAATGAATAACAAAGTTGTTGGCTTGAGAAAAAGGGAGTCGACTCTGAATCATGCAAACGAGTCGTCTCTAGTCCGATTCGCAAACCGCCACTACATATAGTCCATAAATCAAAATAGGACCTTAAAAATCCCTAGTTATGTACTCATTACATAATTATTAAATAACGGAGGCAAAAATTAGTTGCTGCCAAGACTAAAGAAGGATGCCAGTGTGATTACAGGATACAGCATTAAAACAAACACATAAACGCATATTTACATTTACATTTAGTCAATTAGCAGACGCTTTTATCCAAAGCGACTTACAGGTGTAGTAAGCAATGGAAGCAATTGGGACAGCATAAGGACAATAAAAGCATAAGTGCAATCAAAAAAGAAGACTGGTCTCATAAAACCTAACACAATATACAGAGCTAAGTTAGAGTTTTATTTTTTATAAAGAGTAGAGAAGAAATAGAAGTCAGAACTGATCATTCAGGTGGTGACAGAAGGGATGTGTTTTCAGACGTTTCTTAAAGATGGCTACAGAATCTGCAGATCTTGTAGCAGCGGGCAGATCATTCCACATAGGTGGAACCGATCCTGAGAAGGTACGTGAGAGATATTTTTTACCTTTTTGGGATAGCACCACAAGACGTCGAGCGTAGGGATGTATGCCTTTAGCCAAAGCACGAGACTAGTGATCACGAGAATAGTGATCTGGATCAGGGGAGAACACTCGACCCAATACTCACAGTGTGAGAGAGGTTTTCAATCCCTGTAAAGGGTGCAGTCTTTTGTCAAAAGAGAGGGTGCCTGGTGGGTGAGGCGAGGGTACTCCGGGACGCCACCGGATACTAGGCAGGGGTTACAAGGAGAGTTGACGAGGACAGGGCAGCACGCAAACAAAAGACAAGGCTAGAGGGATGTGGTAACTGTTACTAGACAAAGGAATTTAGGCTAGACTCACTAGACCTAAGTCAGTCTGAACTGGCAATACGAATGCAACGGTCAGACACAGGACGAGGGAACAAGAGGGTTAATAAAGAGAAACCTAATGAGAATGGGCTGCAGGTGCGGGATTACGGGAATGAGCAAAACTAAAGGGGAACGAGCAACAGGTGCTTGAGTGATGAATAGATGTAGTAACGGTGAGGGGAAAGCCCTGATGAGGAAACACGAGGGCGGGGCGAATGAAGCAGACACCGAGCACGTGGCAAACCCTCAAACAACGGAGCACACATGCTCGACAAAAACATAACACACCCCCCTTGTGCCAGTTAAGACCTAGACAAGACGGGATCATGACAGAATTATATTTATTTTTGGTAAAACATTTTAATTTACAGAGTTTCTATTTACAAATAGCCAGCCTAAGGCAGTATAATCATTATATTTTAATAAATTATTAAAATGATGGCAACGTATTATTAAAAGATATTAAAGCTCTACACCTACCCCTAACCTAAACTTTATGAATAAAAATGAATTTTAACAAATGCCTTCATGATCTGAAATGTAAGCGATAGGTGGATTAGAACCCCGGTCTCCAGTGTCAAAGCTATATAGACTATACATTTTACTCCTCTGGAGTCGCTGTTTAAAGTGGCGTCATGGTTAAACTTTCTCTATTCCAATCACTCTATTCCAATCACATATTGGTGGGCTTGGCCTCATATAGTCTGCCTTTATTTATTTATTTATTTATTTTTGACACTGTTTCAGCTGACACCAGGGGGTGCTGCAGCCCCCAATTCCCTCCGCTACGCATGCAATTATCTAATCGTCTACACTAACTATGTTCTGATGAGCCTAACAAGCTCTTTCACGCCATGTCAGGAGACTAAAAACTAAATCAATAATGCGGTATACACTGTTAAAAACAAGATTCATCAATTGTATTCCCCTTGCCCCATGATAACAGCGCAATTCATTACAAAACTGATGTTGTTATTGACTGTGCGGTAATATATTACACAAATGGAGAACAGCTCTCATTAAAAATCCGCATACACTACAAAATACCAATATGTACCAGAAGCCTCGAACAATGAAGAATCCGTGCAGCGTTTTTTAACATTGTCAATGCGGGGCTTCATTTATTCATGAGGTTGAACAATTACCCAGTCAGACGAGAGTCAATCACACAGAAAGCAAGTCAACCTGCAGCAGGAAGTAAATCGCACGCAGTATTAATCAAGCTATAGACCAATGAGACTGTAGTAGAGTAGGCGGGGCGAGACCGTGGTTCGAGACCGGTGAGTAATTGTGAATGAGCGCCAGCTGTGCGCACACCGGGCTCGAATCACGTAGGAGATTGGGAGCATATAAGAGAACAAGCGACCGGACCGTCGAAGAGAGAGGACACATGTTTTACGTTTGTATTTATATTTGTTTTGTTCGCCAGCGGTCGTGAGGGGCCGCCGGCTGTTATTATTTATATTAAATCTTTATTTTAACTGTCTTCCGGTTCCCGCCTCCTTCCTTCCATATCTTGAATCTTGTTACAGAGACCTTCTGTGCTAATTCTGTGGAGGAGATTTTAAAAAATACCATGAGTTAAACAGAATTTAGGATATTACTTCATTCTGGTGGCTAAAAACAATGTCAAATTAGACAAAAATGTTTATTATTTAATAAATAATACTGAAATTGGCAATGTCTTAAACTTCATGGCTAGTCTGATTTAGTTTTTTTTTACAATAAATACTTAAAAATGACAAGAAAAGACCAGAAAATGCAATGAATCTTTGCTCTGTACACAGAAAATGTTAAGGAACATCACCAGTTTGATATTAATAAATTAATAAATATTAATTTAAGCTTCAGAACAGGTATCCGTAGAAATCACTCTGTATCTGTATCGGTGGAGAAATGTAGTATCGGTTCATATCTAAAAAAAAAACAGTAATGAAGCTCGTCCTCTAACCCATGAAACCAAATTGTACTAAACGTACGTATGAGATTGTATGTATTTTTATTTGTATTGATTGTTTTGTATTTTGTTGCTTTTCATTGTAATAGTTTGCAATTCTGAAACTTCGGAAAGAAAATATATCAAAATACAAATTCAAGAAAACAGTATTATGTTCCCTGATTATAACAGCAATTATTGGTTTGAATCTGGAACAACCCCTCCTTGAACTGCTACCTTACCGTGGTAGAGGGGTTTGAGTACCCGAAAGACCCTAGGAGCTATGCTGTCTGGGGCTTTATGTCCCTGGTAGGGTCTCCCAAGGCAAACTGGTCCTAGGTGACGGGTCAGACTAAGAGTAGTTCAAAAAAACCTTATGATGCCAAAAAATTTGAGGACCGTGACGTCACCCTCTTGATCTGAACCTGAGTGGTGTTCTGTTATTGGACTTATGTGCTTGTCAAGCTTGTCCATAACGAACACCATGTTAAAGCATAAGGGTGTCCATCAGTGCACATGGCACCAGGACACCCTAGGCCGGAGGTCGATGATCGACTTTGTGGTTGTTTCATTTGACCTCCGGCCGTATGTCTTGGACACTCAGGTGAAGAGAGGGGCGGAGCTGTCAACTGATCACCACCTGGTGGTGAGTTGGATCCGATGGCGGGGAAGGAAGCTGGACAGACTCGGCAGACCAAAACATACTGTGAGGGTCTGTTGGGAACGTTTGGCCGAATCCCCTGTCAGAGAGATCTTCAACTTCCACCTCCGGCAGAGCTTCGATCAGATCCAGAGGGAGTCTGGATATATTGAATCCGAGTGGACCATGTTCTCCACCTCCATTGTCATCGCGGCCACTCGGAGCTGTGGCCGTAAGGTATCCGGTGCCTGTCGAGCCGGCAATCCCCGAACCCGGGGGTGGACACCGGAAGTAAGGGATGCCGTCAAGCTGAAGAAGGAGTCCTATCGGGCCTAGCTGGCTTGTGGGACTCCTGAGGAAGCTGACGGGTACCGACAGGCCAAGCGGACTGCAGCCCGGGTGGTTGAGGAGGCAAAAACTTGGGCCTTGGAGGAGTTCGGTGAGGCCATGGAAAAGGACTATCGGTCGGCCTCGAAGAGATTCTGGCAAACCGTCCGGCGCCTCAGGAGGGGGAAGCAGTGCCCTACCAAAGCTGTTTACAGTGTAGGGGGGCAGCTGTTGACCTCGACCAGGGATATCATTGGGCGGTGGAAGGAATACTTAGACGATCTCCTCAATCCCGCCGTCACGTTTTCCATTGATGAAGGAGAGGTTGAGGGCTCGGAGGCGGACTCGTCCATCACTCGGGCTGAAGTCACCGAGGTAGTCAAGAAACTCCTCGGTGGCAGTGAACCAGGGGTGGATGAGATCCGCCCTGAGTACCTCAAGTCTCTGGATGTTGTTGGGCTGTTTTGGCTGACACGCCTCTGCAGCACTGCGTGGCGGTCGGGGACAGTGCCTTTGGACTGGCAGACCGAGGTGGTGGTCCCTCTTTTAAAGAAGGGGACCGGAGGGTGTGCTCCAACTATCGGGGATCACACTTCTCAGCCTCCCCGGGAAAGTCTATGCCAGGGTACTGGAGAGGAGAATCCGGCCATTGGTAGAACCACAGATTCAGGAGGAACAGTGTGGTTTTCATCCCGGTCGTGAAATCCTGGACCAGCTCTATACCCTCTCAAGGGTGCTGGAGGGTTCATGGGAGTTTGCCCAACCAATCCACGTGTGTTTTGTGGATTTGGAGAAGGCATTCGACAGTGTCCCTCGTGGCATCTTGTGGAGGGTGCTCTGGGAGGGCTATCCGGTCCCTGTACGACCGGAGCAGGAGCTTGGTTCGCATTGCCGGCAGTAAGTCAGACTTGTTCCCGGTGCATGTTGGACTCCGGCAGGGCTCCCCTTTGTCGCGGGTTCTGTTCATAATTTTTATGGACAAAATGTCTAGGCGCAGCCAGGGGCCGAAGGGTGTCGGGTTTGGGGACCACACGATTTCATCTCTGCTCTTTGCGGATGATGTTGTCGTGCTGGCCCCATCAGACCAGGACCTTCAGCATGCACTGGGACGGTTTGCAGCCGAGTGTGAAGCGGCTGGGATGAGAATCAGCACCTCCAAATCCGAGGCCATGGTTATCAGTCGGAAAAGGGTGGCTTGCCCACTTCAGTTTGGTGGAGAGTTCCTGCCTCAAGTGGAGGAGTTCAAGTATCTGGGGGTCTTGTTCACGAGTGAGGGAAGGATGGAACGGGAGATTGACAGACGGATCAGGGCAGCTTCTGTAGTAATGCAGTCGCTGTACCGGTCTGTCGTGGTGAAGAAGGAGCTGAGCCGCAAGGCGAAGCTCTCGATTTACCGGTCAATCTACGTTCCTACTCTCACCTATGGTCATGAGCTGTGGGTCATGACCGAAAGGACAAGATCCCGGATACAGGCGGCCGAAATGAGCTTTCTCCGCAGGGTGGCTGGGCGATCCCTTAGAGATAGGGTGAGAAGCTCGGTCACTCGGGAGGAGCTCAGAGTAGAGCCGCTGCTCCTCCACATCGAGAGGGGCCAGCTGAGGTGGCTCGGGCATCTTTTACGGATGCCCCCTGGACGCTTTCCCGGGAAGGTGTTCCGGGCATGTCCCACCGGGAGGAGACCCCGAGGAAGACCTAGGACACGCTGGAGGGACTATATCTCCCGGCTGGCCTGGGAACGCCTCGGTGTCCCCCCGGAAGAGCTGGAGGAAGTGTCTAGGGAGAGGGAAGTCTGGGCATCCCTGCTTAGACTGCTGCCCCCGCGACCCGGACCAGGATGAAGCGGAAGAAGATGGATGGATGGAATCTGTAACAAAGTCATGGAAACGTCAGACCGCAATCATTAATCAAGAGTTTGTGCGCTGACTCTACAGCCCACAAAATCTATATCTTACATAAAACACTACACACAGCATAAGTATATTATATGGGCTCATTGTCACAGTTAATTACCGTCCTAAATGTAATGATAAGAACACTTGAAAACCACACATATGCGTACGGCCTTGATTTTTTTTCCTTTTCAATATTTATATCATTGGCATTTGTAACACGTGTCGCAGTGGCAAATTCCACATCACCAAAGAGAGTTCTTTTAATAAACTTTAGAGACGCTATAGGCTATGGCTCAGTGTGCTGGAAATATCTAATGAGATTTTTGCACTAAGTTAAACATCAATACCACAGCATTTAAGAAAGAAAACTTTCAGGGGATTTCAACAAATTGTGTGAAAATTACTAAAGCTTTAAAACGTATTGGCTTTGTGACAAAGGCGTAAATATCAAAAAGGCATTAAAAACGCAGTTTTAAAGATATCAAGCTGCTTATCTGGTTTAGCATTAAAGCTTTGTGGTTTCAAGAGAAACAACCTCCTTTAATGGGGCAGAATCAAAGCTGTTTTCCTCGTTGTTTTACTGCAATGAGCCAGTTAACTCACAAAATTATTAGCTCTTTTCTTGATAGTGTCGCCTCATTCGTTACAGACCATAAAACCAAAGTCTAACAAAGTCAAAGCCAGTTCACAAAGCTCTCACCCTGGTAACCCCACAGGGGCTATTACGATTGGTCGATTTAGCTCAAAGAAATTACACTGTATCTTAATATTCATATTTCGGATGTTTTGTACTAATTTATGAATGAAAAGCCATGATTTATTATCTACGTACCTGTTTCTCCAAGGTACCATCATGATACTTATACAAAAGACAACTGCACCATGATATTCTGAAACTTTGTTAATGAAGCAATGAAAATAGCCATTTCCATCTTGAATACACCAGAGGATTTTAGCTTCCTTTTTCATTCAGAGGCGAAGGAAGACTTTGTAAGATAGCAACAAGGAAAAAGTGAACAAGATCAAATGATCAGCAGGCAACCGACAGGAACAGAATTTATAGGTGGGTGGCAGGGACACATTTAGTGAAAAAGCAAAGCTTTTACATCCCAACACCTAAAAGATTCAGAAACGTTTCTCAAAAACATAATTAATTGGTCTTTGTTTACAGGACCACTTGAAAAGAAAGAGTGTCGCCACAAAAAAAGGAGTCGAGCCAAAGAGAATCATTACTTTCAAATAACCAACAGTAGGATACCCAGATAATTGGTCACATGCTCTACCTCAAAAGAGGGGTAAATGTTTTTTTATATGGACTGTAGGGCTGGGCAGAATGATGGAATATTCTGTTACCGCGGTATAAAATGTCAATCGTTAGAGATTTTTCTATTACGCAGAATGTAAATAAGTAGGCGTGGTTAACTCGGCACTCTGCAAGATGGCCGTTATTATGAAAAACAAACATGTGTGAATGAATTCACCCATAACAAATTAATAAATCAAATACTCTATCCGGCGCTTTCTCTCACCACAGTGCTCGTGCAGGGGTGCAGTGATCTACGCGAGCATATAAAAAATCTAATTCTCACGTATGTCAGAAGTCAGGTTGCTTTGTAAAGCTGTTAATAGTTTTAAATAAAGTAGAACTTTAGGCGAGCCAAGGCAAAACTAGCGATGAACGCATGATGATGCTCACCACGTGAGGGCTTTTGACATGATGCGCAGCTACTGGGAGACCTGTGTGGAGTCACCAGAGACTCAGAGTTAAGATAAGCACGAGAATAAACAAACCTGAAAGAGAGTGTCAACACACTAAAAGTGCACATCTAATATAGAGTGAAGAGCGATAAGGACCTACAGTACAGACCATATGAACACCAGTTTATAACACCAGTCATATACTGCCCTCTATACTGTGCATATATTCATACTTCATTGTTATACTATCTTTCTTCCTACTGTATACATATGATATAGCCAGAAGATAAATATAAATAAATAATAAATCTGATTATCAGAAATAAATTTTATATCTTTTGTACATTTTCATAACTTGCCTTCATTTTAACTATAGTGAGCATTTAAATGAACTGTAATAAATATAATAATTAAATCAATCTAAGAAAAATTAGGTTTAAGATATAGAATTAAAATAGGAGATTGTTTCTGTGAAATATGTCGACACCGTGAAATAAAAGATTTTTGGTAATTCTGCCCACCCCTAAGGGACTGTATGGCGGCTGGTTTTCTCTCTACAATTACTCTTTACCAGCCTGAACTGACCAGGAGATTTTATCGAGTGGTTGTATAGTTGGTAGTTATATTGTCATTTCCAGTGCAAGATGCTCTAATGTTACTGATGGGCTGTGGGTGTCTCCATAGCTTTTTAAAACTGGTAAAAATTATGTCACTCTAATAAAATACTAAGAATCAGTTACTTTGCCACTAAATATTCATATTCGGCAGGACAAAGTCTTGGCTTACATTCTCTTTCTCTGCTCAAACAGCCCACTACAATATTTCATTTCAAATCAGCACTTCTAGAAACACTGTGGCAATTCCAGTCCAGTGTTTGCTACATTTCAATAAAATCAAACCTGTGTGACATAAAGTTATCTAAAAGCAATGTGAAAAACTGACAGAACACATGAAAACTGTGATAAAAATCGAGGTTATCTCATAAGTTGTCTTTTTTTTACATTTCCCAAATACATTTTCCATAAATACATATTGCTTAAAAGTGAATATGAACTTGTTTTCTAAGCAGTATTTGATGTCTGAAAAAAATGAAGAGGGTTAGGCTTTTGCTTAAGCTTTCATTTTCTTCAAATAAATTCACTAGAAAGATTTTTTTTTTTTAATTTGGTAAAAAATATTGTTAGTAGTCCCCAGAATGAAACAAAAATAATAATTATAACTAAACAAATACCTTTATATATTGTATTTTAAAATCATAAAATGGTCTCTTAATTTTTACGTGGCTGTATATTTACAATATAAATCATTTTTGGTGGAGGCAAATAAAGACATTATAACTTCTCACAGTAACAACACATTCTCCATCTAAAAATGCCAACCATAAACGACAAAGATTCCACTTTACTTTGCCAACTCAAATTGCTGTCAGTGTGAATGCTCGATAAAGTTCACTTACTCCACTTTGATTTACTTTCCTTGTATCTGGCATGGGTAAGAACAGAATACAGGTCAGAAACAGCATGAGGGTGAGCAAATAATCGCGATTTTTCATTTTTGGCCTTTACACTGAGCTTGTTTAAAGTTACAGGATAATTTTGAGCCCTGGAAAATTCTCAGGCCATTTTTCGTAATGCATCAAAATTTTACCGGCAACTATTCACACATTTGTCTTTACAGTGATGCCTGATCTACAAATGTGAATGTCTTATAATGGGGAAGCAGAGTGTGTGTGTGAGAGAGAGAGAGACAGAGAGAGCATCTGGAAAGCAGACAACAGTTAACCAGAAATACGAATTCTCTCATCCTCGGAGCACCGCCGCCGCCTCCCCCTGCCATTTCAATGCTCCCTCATTAAATCACAACACAGCATGACCTGTCAGGACTGTTAACATTTATTTCATGTGAATTCATTCAAATTGAGTGAATTTTACAAATGGCGCCCACCAACTGCCGCCACGTTTTTTTCTCCCTTCATTGAATTAAAGCCAGCAGAGCTTCTGTGCTTTTGATTTGGGGAGAAACATGACAAATGGCTATATTTATGGGTTTCAGAAACATTGTTCTCTGAGGCGCAATTGTTCAAGGCGTTAAACAATATCTAGAAAAATGCAAGGGCAGGAGCTGGAGATTAATCTTTGCGACGACTGAGTAAATCCCAGCAATGAGCGCGGTGCTATAAATATAGGCATATATGTTCCATAACCAATCCAGCCTTAAAAGCCGCATCCCGCAGAGACCTCCCTGCTGTCCGTCATTGACACCCTGAGGCTGGAGAGAAACTCCAAATCATCATTCCTTATTTTACTAGACCTGTGCGCTGCCCTCCACACAGTGAATCATCGGATTTTTGCGTCCAACCTGACGGATCACAAGACTAGCACTTCAGTGACGTTATGAAGTTATGAAGGCCCAAAGAAAACAACCCCACTCAAGTTCATGGAGGTGGTGTGTTCTGAAATGATGCTCTGCATACCTTTAAGACACCACAAACCAAAACAGCCAAGATAGAATCAAGAAGATCACAGCCTACCTGAGTAAATCCATCCTCAGCTCATGGTCAATGGGTCTTCTGGCCTTCCTAGACCAATGAATGTTGTGGTGTCTAGTCTTCAGCCATCTAAAGAGATGCCATCAGCACTTTCTTGCTGCCAACATTCAGGGCTCTGGCCAAATACAAACAATAAATAATACAAAACATTCACAAAAATATACAAAAAAGACCAAAAAAATAATCTAATGTCTTTGAATGGGCATACAACAAAATTCTAATACTCTGATGTACAAATATATGGCTCATAAGAATATTCATAAGAGAGGAAAAACCTTCCGAACTACTTTGATTATAAATAAACAGTAATTTCCTGTCAGACTAATTCATATCCAGAATGATCTGGGCAGATTCCTCTTTGCCGCAGTAAGCAATAACCTCCCTCATCTTTCGCTGTATTTACGACGCTGCCTGTTACTTCGTTTCACGAATTGCAAATAGTTCTGCATCAACACTTTCTGATGGGAGGCCGAGGATGTTAACAACAGTTCAGAGAAACCATTTTCTCCGAGCTGAGAGTGAAAGATGGAAGGAGGAAGATAACTTGGCTTTACATCATTTTCCCATTTCTAAGACAAACATGCTCATGAAAGAGGAATTCTGGCTGTAGATTCGCAGCAAAGTGAAAGCTACTGTAACAACCTCATCCAATCTCATTCTTTCATGGGCCGACTGCCGGCAGGGCCGGAACGCATTTGCTAAACTGAAGGTTTTGTTTGGGATTAATGATGGCGATTTGTAGGCCTCCATCTTCCATCTCGGCTTTGTCGTCGTAATATTTTTGTTAAAGGTCCAATGTGTAATATTTTTGGAGGATCTATTGACAGAAATACAATATAATATACATAAAAATGTCTTCACAGGTGTATAAAGACCTTATGAGTATTATGTTTTTATTACCTTAGAATGATTAGAAGAGCTCTTGCATGGAATTCGTCACGTCGTTTCTTGAGTAGCCCTAAACGGACAAGCTTTCATATCTCATTCGGCAAAGAAGCGAAAACGTAACACTGTCAACAGGACAAAATAAAATTAAGGCGGCGAAAAAAAGATACCAGAAATGAATCAGGAGAAGAGAAGACACCTGTCAAATCTGTGCATGTCTGAAGCACACGTTCCTTTTGTACAACAGGATTATTTTCCCAACAGTGAACTGCGACTGACAGCGAGACTGAATTAATAGCAACATTAATATAAAAATCATCAGCATACTTACTAAAACATGATGAATTGCGCTGGTAACATAAGGCTGCAGGATTCCCTGGAAAATTGTCAGACTGCAGCATTCTGCATTATTAAGTTACTTTTATTAAAGATAAAATCTGTAATTTCTAATGCACGTGTATGTAGACACGCAATGTTTAAATGGACCCAAATATCACATATTGCAAACATCCAAATACAGACCAAATACATAAATTACATATTATATACTAGCATCTTTATTACAATCATTAGTGTATACGATGCTTTCCTTTAACATGACAATTAATTATATACAGTACGTGATGATACCACTAAAAACTTAAGTGTGGTGTAGCAGAACATGTCTCTTGAGGGAATAAACTCATAAATATGTATTCCTTTGTAAAGTCTTATCAAGCATTTATCCTTTTAACAGTTTTTTTTCAATGATCTTAACACAAACAAGCTAATGTGACCAGGCTTCAGGCGAATAAATTATGAATGGCGATTACGATGCAAAACCAACACAAACACCCACTTTTCATGCTTCAGGGAGGTGAAGTTAAAACTAAACGAAATAGGAATCTGTGAATTGACCTAATTGCATGTGCTTTGGATAAAAATAAGCAAGACTGGGAAACTTTATGTGAGGATATGATGATTTATTTTGCATCATAATTTTTTACTAGAAGTCTCATACTCTCACACACATTTAATACAAAAGCTAAAAAGTGCCCACACACACATTCTCAGAGCATTTCAATTTATTGGCGAACAAACTGCGGGCAGCTTAATTTAAGAGCAGCACTATTAAGAAGTTAAATGGACACGGGCCGCAACGTCTATCAGCCAATGGCTATATGAGAACACGAGAGCTCATTAAAAAGTTTATTCAGTTAGTGGACTGTATTCGCTCTTTCACTAGCGTGGCAAGTATTCCCATTGGAGTGAATAACTAACAGGGCATTTAATTATACACACGTCAGTGAGCTGTGAAATACTGTCAAATTCAAAGGAAGCATGTCACAAGTTCACCAGCAGAGGTCACTGTAATCAGAGAGCTGAGACTAGCCAATCACATGCTTGTAATTACTCTCTGCTTTTCTGCTTCTCACTTACAATGAAGTCATTGGTTTTAACATTAATTATTGACTTTAAAGCCTCTGTGTATTTGTTATAAATTGCTCTTTTGACTTTGCAATTATGTCTTTGTTTGTATCTCAAACTTGGCAAATTGCAAACTTTAGGGTTTCTGAAATTATTCTTAAATGTTGAATTGTTCATAAGTTCATAATATTGTTCAGTGGTTCATGGAACCAAAGCTCTCAGTTTTATTTATCAACTGGAAGAATCGATTTTGGTTTCTAATTCCTTCGAAAAAATAAAGTAAGAGAAATGGGTTAAATGAAAAAATCTACAATGGATCACATTACCTTATGTAGTTTGTCAAGTGGGCATCTGTCATTTCAGGCTTCTTTCTATCCTACAAGATAAAAACCCAGATTGATCCATTGCACAACCTTTAAAGTCAATTATACTGACACAGAAAATAAGAGACCACTTCCACTAAGCATTTCTAGATGTGTGGTGACCCATGATGCATCATGTGCAAATAATGATTTTATTTAAAATTTGTGAGAAATATTGTTAGCAATTCACAAAAATATATAATGTTACCTAAACGCATACCTATAGATTCTAAATTCAGAAAAAGTATCTTATTTTTCCTGCGGCTGTATACAGTATATATCTTTACCTTTCTTTGAAAAGTTAAAAGGCCTATTCATTTTTCCATTTCAATCAGTTAGTTGGACTATGTTATGTGTCAAATATCATGGAGGTTCTTTGTGGCTTATGTTAAATACGAAAACACAGACAGATTAAAAAATATATTTAAATCAAGCATTAGCAAAAGGAAACGTTAATGAGGTGGCACGCAAATATAACAACTTTGCTTGACTAGTAGAACTAAGTGGAGTTTATCAGATGTGTGCATATCCTGAGACAGCCATTTAGAAGATCTCAGGGTTTAAAGACAGCGCCTTAAATCCAGTGAAACTTGCAGCCAATTAAAAAGGCCAAACAACAGCAAATCTCAAAGAGTTAATTAACAGGAAAACAGGCACTTACTTTTCTGAATGAGGATATCAACAGCTTGTTTCGTGCTGTTGATCTATTTGATATCTGCTTGATAACATGAATCTGATGATTAATTCATTGGCATTGTTTGTGAAACACAATGTTCCAACCTACCAATACAAATGAGATCTCTTTAAGATCACATCTGTTTCCTCTAAACTGCAATGAGATTAATTGGGAATCAAATAATTGAGCCAAAAAGCAAAGACGGAAATAAAGGAACATGTTTTCAGCCAAGAATCTCTTTAGTGTTCAACTGAAGAAACAATCTACATCTAGGATGGCCTGATGACCCTTTACATATTTTACACAAAATCTACTAGAATATGAATGTAAACAATAATTTCCAAAAGCAAATGTGCTGGGCTATTCTTTCCTGTTCATATGGTCTTGCTGTACAGTGTGTCAATAATAATCTCATTTGTGCCTATTTCAGGAGAAACAACCAATACTAATTGAACCATAATGAGAACTCTAATAAAGCTTCGAAAGAGCAACCGCTGAGGAACGCAACTGTCCTCTGGGAATTTTCGAATTTTTATTCCACTGAGAAACAGTGAAAATTTGAGTATGAAATAAACAAAATAAACTCTAAAAACTCTAAATTTCACAATGTTCTAGGAGAATCTTTTTGATTTGAAGAATGCACAGAATACATTGTGAAATGATTTCTTTCATGCAAAAAAACAGACAGATCTCTCAACACTTCCATCACAATCGAACCAGCTGAACCAACACACATGTGGTTAAAACTGATCAATGATTAAACAACCAGGTCTAAAAACTACCCAAACTAGGACTGCACACCTGAATTCTCAATTCGTCGCCTCTAGTCAAAGCAGGTTTGAATATAGCAAGAGGCCAGAGTACATCCCAGAGGACCCAAGAGAAGAGCCAAAAGGTTTATTAAAGTTTGTTTTTGAAGATGTACCTAAATGGACCATGTGGTCACCAAAGATTGAGGATCCTCTTGGCAAATGTGCTTTCAAAGATGCACACAGCACTGCTGCTTCATTATTCATTATTCACAGGTGACTGCAAATAAGATAAAAAAGGGAGAGACTGTCACACTTGGGTAGCGAGAAATGGCAAATATGTACAAACATACTAACACGTGAGGAGACAGGAAACCTGCGTTACGCGTAAATTAGTGCTTCCTGCTGGAATCTTCTCCAGGCTGAACCATTTCTCTGAGCACTAGTGGAAATAGACATGTGTTCAGTGAGACATTGCAGGGGTGTGTTTGATCAATGCTTCCTCTTTCAACCATGACTTCGGTGCTGCATCTATATTCACTTGAAAAGAATGTAATAAAGCATATTGGACAGTGGGCTGTAATGGTTCAGGCCAGCAGGTCTGATCTATGATCAGCTGACCTATATACATTTATTAATTTTGCAGACGCACAAAAATAATTCAGATTTTATTCAAAACGATTTTAAGAGCATAGTAATCCACGACTGCAGTATAATACTTAAAACATTAAACCGGTGTTTTCTATTTTTAAAGAAGGAGCAACAGTGCCACCTTGTGCGTCCTATACACCTGGGATGGTGTGAGGGTGAGTAAATTAAAGAAAATATAAAGTTCAGAAAATGTATTTTCTGTCTCACCTTTCAACAGGTCTTCGCTGAACCACTTGTGATTATTGAAACTCATGTGATCTGTTTTTTTTTGGAAGCGCCACTGCACCATCCACAACAACAAAATCCCCAAGGACCACATTGTAGTTGGCTAATAGTTGCTTTCACATCTGTTGTAATACTTGAGTGGACAGTATGGTCTTGTGTCAGGAAAACAAGACACTGTTATTATAAGCATTTATTACTATTATGATGTCTATGTTGTAGACTACAGTGTAACTCATAGCAATAGTTAAAAATGTTTATGTATCTAAAATACAGCAAACAGAGTTTACTGACAGTCTGAAACTTTTGTATATTTCCCTTTAGTCTCTTGTCATTCTTATATTGAATATGTATTATACATTCACTGTCATATTGGACTGTCTCAGTCTCAAGGTTTAACAGGGCAGTGTTGTGAAGCAACACTCAAATTTCATTTTTGAAATTGCCAGTAAGTCTGTTTCTAGTCAGATGAAGTAAGACTGAACATTGAATCACAGCGAGGGATATTTAATAAAGTGTTTATTTTATTCTATCAAAACTCTGTCTTCTGCACCTGCCAAGACTCACAAAACAGTTGAATCTCTCAGAGCTACTCAGTTTTCCTGATGGAGTGAGACTATTTATTTAGTGTCAGATTTATTAAGTAGACTCTTAAGACAGCGTCTAGCGAGGCTTATCAAATTTCACATTAATTGTAAGATTTGTAAAATAAAAGCACCTCTTCATTGTTGTCATAAATTTTTTTTAATTCAATTTATTCCGTTACAACTAGTTGTGGACTTGCGTGGTCTCAAACACTTGCATGAATGAAACGGAAAGTCTAACTGAGCGTTCAAACCGCCAGCAACTTTGTCACTAGGTGTCGCTAGTCTCTTGCAAAGAGGTCATTAAAGGACGTTCCTATCCCAACTTTGTTGTGTCGCTAAACACGCCTTAAACACGCCTTCTGTCTGTCGCTCGTGTTGCCGGCTCTCATTTGAAATGAATGCCATCGCCTCACTTAATCGCTGCGTGTCGCTGGCGGTGTGAACGCACAGTAACTGCGCCATTTTCGGCACAGGAATATTTGTTTGTCTTGCAGCTGGGCCATGACTTTGATCTTCAGGTGATTCCTGAAACCATGCATGTTGGAGGATTTCTGCCAGTTTAAGCCGGTTGTCTGGATTCTGTTGTAGGCACCAGCTAATCAGATGGCAGCATTCTGTTCAGAAAAAGGAAAGAGACATCTGAATAGTACCATACACTTTATACCTGGTCGGTCATTGAAGTCAGAAAAACAATATAAACTCATCCATCAACAATTGAGAAAGTTATTCCTATATTACCCATACAAGTGGTTTTCTTCCTGTTTTTTTGCCTAAAACGTCATGAGATGTATTTTTAAAAGTGCTATTCTAAGTCTCACCTGTAGCGATATGTGAGGACCACCTGCGTCCAGCAAACTTTGCGTGGTCTTTTTTGTTTGGGAAGCGCCCCATCACCTGCCGGAACAACAAAATCCCCAAGGACCCCAAGTAGCTGGCTCAGCGTAGTAGTTCCCTATGATGTTCAATTCGGGCGGACAGTACACATCTGTGCCTGAAAAAAAGACATAGGCAGTTTTACTATTTAATCAAATGTACTTCTATTAATATCTTAGACATTCAGTGTTGATTTCATACAGAAGCTTCCAGGGATAATACGTACCCATGAATGATCTATAAGGAATTGTCCAGAGGAGCTCGCCGGCTCCAAAATCAATCAGTTTGACCTCCATGCTTTTCTTGTTGATCAGCAGGTTCTCAAGCTTGATGTCTCTGTGGAAGACCCCTCTTTCAGTGCAGGCGAGCGCAGCTTGTACGACTTGGTGCATTATGCAACATGCTTTCTCCTCTGCGAGGAATCCAAACCTTTTCATGAATCTGGACAGAGTCTTGAAGTCTGGGGGCCGCTCCATTACTATAATGTACTTGTCAGGCTCATCCTACCAGTCTATGAGGCCTATTATTTCAGGTGCTCTGGGCTCTTGATTCGCTAGGATCATAAGAGCCACCTCTGTTGGTATGGGGACGGGATGGTGAGGCTAAAAAAAAGTTCATGTTGATTAGGCAACAAATTAAACGTTTTCAAACATGGTGAGGGTGCTGAAGTGGGTGAAGGAATTCAGAATAGAGAATCATACAACTTTACTTACAATAATGTCGTATGGCAGCCCTTGATTCTTTTTCACAAACTTCACTGCCACCTTAAGACCATCCGATCTTCTCGTCCCTTCATAAACTGCTCCAAATCCTCCTGCACCTATCGATTTGCCCACTTTGAAGTCGTTTTTCAGAATCCGTTGCTCCTCTGTGTTGGGCTTTTCTGAAATGAAAAGAGCTTATTATCAATCAAATGTCATTTTCCCAATGTCATTTTTGTCTTACAATATTAACATGTATCCATTTGTCAAACGCTTGTATCCATAGCACCCTACAAATGATAACATTGTTACAACATTTTGCCTAAAACACCACTAGAAACACAGTATACAAGTTAGAAAAGATATTAAGTTACGAAAAGATGAACAACCAACAAGAAAATTGACTTTTTTGTTTTAAACAAAGTTAAAACAGTGATAGTGTTCATTGAAGTTTCCTATAACCACACTAAAATTCAGCCCTTTAAAATCAATTAGGCTATGCTTTAATTTTTCCTGTGTAGGTTAGTTCAACTTTATAACAAATAATACACTAAATAATTATAAATATAAAGAAATAATTCGTTTTTTAACTTTATTGCGAGTGTGCCTATTCTCATAATACATATCTGCGATGCAGGCGAAAACTGAAATTCGAATATGAACGGTTGTCAATGCCACATCACTCAATTCTCGGTATTCGGTGTGTGCATGTATGTTAAACATCCTCTGCTTTGCTTCTGGACTATTCCGTTTCTGTTGCATGTCAATAACATCATGTTGCCGGTGAGTGGTGACATTAGGTAAGTTTATACAATTGTTCGACATAACTTTTCCCGCGTACACAAGACTTAAAAAAAGCTGAGGCACGTTTCCATACGTACATACAATGTAGTTACCATATAACCTCGTAAAGGAAAATGTAACACGTAACAGTTGATATACAATTGTAATTAAATATTGTAAAAATATGAATTAAACTTTTACACCCACCTCCCTTCAATGTAAAAGCAACGTGTAAATCTAATTTTCCTTTTATCAGGGAGCACACCAATACATCAAGGCCCAAGGCAAAAATATGTTTATTTGAAAGAAAAAATATGGAGAAATGTTTATAAAAACAATGACATTTATTAGTCACATATTCAATCGACTACTCAAATAAAGGGTACACAGACAATATTGAATGCTCTGAAAATGAAAGAGCACAAATCATTTATCCAAGCAACTGGAATGTGGTTTAAAAAAAAGCATAAATACAAAAAAAACACATTGACAGCACAGCCGTAGTACATTTTGTTATACCTAAAAGAAAGATCTAATGTACATCTCTACGCCTTTCTAAAAAAAAGGGTCAAGCTACTTGTAGGACGAGGATCAGTGCTGTAGATTGATACCGTTCATCATTGGGACCCGTAACAACAAAATGCATGTATTGCTGTACTGAAGGTCCTCGCCAACTGAGGTCTTACATCAGCTCACAATTTGAGCTTTTTCCGGCGACCACGACCGTCAGGAGTCCCATCCTGCTTGCGTTTCTGGGCCTGTAGGATAAGAATGTAGACAGAGTTTTTAAAACATTATCTCTCAACAGATGTGATGTGAATGACAACCACCGGCGTTATTGTGTTTACCGAAGATGTGCGAGGTCCTCTCTTTTTCTTCTCTGCCCTCTCTCGCTCCTCCAGCTCCATGTTCTCACGTTCAATAAGTGTGATCAGGGTGTTACACCTCCTCTGAAGCTCCTGCACACACACACACATTAAGATGTTAAATGAAAATGCAAATTTCATAAAATATAAGGAATCGGCTAAAACCATATGCGAAAGCTCACCATGGCCGTGCGGGATTTGAGAAACCAGTCGAAGCGGAACTGGGGAGAGTTGCGTATGCACTGACGCAGCTCGTCGTAAACGCTCTCCTTGTCAAAACCCAGCTTGTGCAGCATGCAGATGAGAAAGCGATCCTCTTCCTCTGTGTAGTTCTTCCCCTTGTTGGTGCCATAGGAGATTCTGAGCTGGTGAAAAGGTGCCTTATAACGACCGATCTAGAGAACAAGGGAAATATTAGGCACTAGCTTTAAAAGTAATACGTAAAATACATTTCCTTTCTTTGAAAATGAGGCAAAACTCACTTTAGAGTCCAGTGCTTTCTTGATGCTGATCCTTCTTTGGATTCTGGCTTCTCCTCTTTCAATCTGAGCCATGATCTTCTCAATGTCCTGAAGCTCATTGCAGCGCTCCCAAAACACAGCTGCACAACACAGGAGAAAGGATCTCATTCACATTCTATATGCGATTCATCTGCAAATATCTGAGAACTAGGGGTTGCGCAAGTAGTTGACATTACTGCACCGACGCACCCATTAAAGCTAGATGTCGACTAGTTGCGGGTCATGATATTTGGACACTTCCTATGAAAAGAGGCTGTTCCAAGAGAGCTGGGCGGGGGATGATATTCTCACCCACTTCAGTGGGATTCTGTCACACTCCCGCCCATAATATATGTTATCTTGTCCTGCTTCCGCACGTATCATTAACCATGTCTCCTATTTCCATCCACAACATTTAAGATTTGAACTGAAGCCGCAAAAGCTTGCAGGTAAAGGCTAACGTTACATCGATTTCAGTGCGCTGTGCTTCAACATGCAGCTCTTTTAATATTATAGGCTATTTTTGATATTGTTCTCAATTGAATAAAACATGAAAGAAACCGAAAAAAAATAATAATCTCATATTGACTGTGTCTCTGAGGTGCTGCGTCTCAGGTGCTGCGTTAGTCATGCCACTATTATAAAGCGTCTGCTGCATTAGGCTAATAAATATATTTACGTTGTTCTTAAGTCATAGGCCATTACCAATATACAACATATTTTTAGTTTGTTTCATCTATTAGTCCACATGACCCTTTCAGTTGACTTGTTGTGAATGCAAGGGAAGTTTGGTGTGTAAACACGCTTCAGATCTGAAGTATGTTAGGCTACTGTAGAGATCCACCTGCTGCTCTTTTACTGCATAGCGCCACTACCACCGACCTCGCGCTTTAAAGTAGTTTTATCTTAGTCTAGTTGTTGTTGCTCTTGAGCAAAAGATAAACAAAAGTAAATTTGTATTTGGATACTATATTTTTAGAGGCTATTTTCACGCAAACACTAGTGTCTTACTGCCCATACCCATCCAATCCCGTTGCAAAACATTCATTCGTTGCTCTTATTTTATTTATTAATGACGTCATCGACTAGTCGACATCAACACGACTTTTATCACATAATAGTCGACTTCAAAAAAAGCTGAGGTCATTCAATCCCTACTGAGAAAACAAACATACCAGAATATTCCATGACCTCCTCTGGCGTTTTTCCCTCGACCTCACGAGCAATGTTCTCTATGTCATCTCTTCCCCACTTCTCGTTGGCCTTGATGAACTGATTGAAGTCTCGCTTGGTCCAGATAGTGAAACCCTAAGTACAGAAGGACTATATTAGCACCATCACCTGAAACATGAAGGGTACGTAAAGATAAAAGTGCAGTTTTATGAAACACCAAATGGAAAGACAGGGTTCCAGACTTTTGACCTTTTGACTTTGTTTTTGAGACACCACAAGCATTTTTTTACAAGTATGTAAATTTTCTAGTTGTTATATCTCATGTGAAATGAAGAGTAGATTGCGAGCCCACCAGTGTAGGCCTATGTGTGTGAGAAGTGAAGAGTACAGGGCTGCGTGCCGTGCGCGACTGGGTGACTGATGTTTCTCGCTGTCGTCGCGTCAGTCACAGCTCAGTTCATTATTGACAAGTTTACAGACAATGCCAGCGCTTTACTGCGATTCGCTGTTTGCTCCGACAGATTTTTTAGCCGGAGGACAAACAATTTGATGTTTCAGACATTACAAATTAAACTAACCACAGAGGAGTTCAGAATACACCATTTACTGTATCTGTTGATTACTTGAGACAGCTCTGAATCATTTCCAACCCGTTCACAACACGAATGAACGACAGGCGAATGCTCTTGTTAAGTTATCTCTACATTGTGTTGTGAATATGATAAGTGTCCTTAATACACAATAAAATCATCATATGTAGGTAATAAGACGAGCCCTTTCGTTTTGCTATAAACAAAAAAAATGTCCATAAAAAAAATTACATGCACATTTTCTGTTGGTTCAAATGAATTCCGAGTATTAATTTGGTCTGGTGTATTTAGAGTTAAGCAGTCTCTTTACTTAGCACTTAAAGCTTCTCTGTAGGCTCTGCCTCTTTTTAAATGATGAGCAGAACCAAACCACTGTCACTTGCAGTTAAGACGGGTAGTATTTTAAACTTTTGAACACATTTACACTTCTGTACAAATGTAAACGCATTTAAAACTGTTCCAAAGAATTCTGAGGATTTTTCCAAAATGTTTTAGCACAGAATTAACAAAAAAGGTCTGCAGATTTCTGTATGACCCTGCACGGATATGGAGTAATGTCATATTTCAATAATTGCATTCCAGGTTGATTTAAGGTGTGCCCCTAAATTTTCTGCTTGCCATCCTAAAATTTCAGTCAGGGGCTACAGTTCTACTAGTAAAAGAAAGTTAGTTTGGACCCTTGAAAGACAAAAATTATGATTGCATTTTGAACAAACAAACAAGCAGTGCAAACCAAACTGATGTTCGAGTCAATATTTTGTATAAAGAAAATATCATACTAGTAAGTAATGGGATATTAGGAGTGTTACTTCATGTTACTACATTGGCACATAAATTCCTGTTAGGCGATATTTACCTGTGAGAGGAGGTTCTCCTTCTCCTCTAGCTCCTCCTCATTAAGTGGTTCTGCTTCATCAATCTTTGCCTGTTCCTCCTTCTGCGCTTGGGCCGAGTTGGGCAGATCTGGGTTTCTTGGCACCTGTTTAAATTGTAACACTCTGCATTAGAAACTTTGAAAGATTATTGTCTCTATAAAGAAATTCTGATTCTGATCTTGACCAATTTAAGAACATATACACACCTTATAGCCAATAGTTTTCCTGTAATACAATATCTCCTTCTCTAGCAGCTCAAAGAGCCGAGGAGGAAAGAACTGAAAGTCTTGAACGTTAGGCTGTTTGGGTGGACGAGGAGCCTGTGGGGATCAGGAGAAACATTACATTACAACAGGTTGATTTAGATACCGATTACAGAAAATACAGTAAGGCATGATGTTTCCCATAATACCTTTGGTGCTTTGGGCTCGCTGACACGCAGTGCCTCTCTGAAATAGGCGTCCACAGCGTAATTAGCCTTGCGTTCTCTCTTGGGCGGTTCAATCCAGTTAGTGATGACCTAAAATTGAAAATGTACAAAAAAATAATGTAAGCCATTCTGACTGATACTAGTCAAGTCAGGTCATTCACAATCTAAGCAAAAGTAAATATCAATAAGGTATCGCAGTGACAACAGACTGGCCCATTCGTGTCCGAATTGTATTGCATTACCTTCTTCTTTTCTCTGTAATCTTCACCCTCAAAATTGTACACACTGTTCTCTGTGTCCACAGTGAAGTTTTTCAGTGAGCCTTCACCAAGATTGGATAGCCTTTCCTTCATCTCCATGGTCTAAAAGGCATCATAAAAGCCCGTTTAGCATGTATAATTGTTATTTAGTAAAATAGTTTTTTAGTTAAGTGTGGTCCAACTTTGTGGAACGACGTCTCACCTTCTTCTCTCCTCTCTCCAAGATGGCATCAATGTCTTCATCTGTGATCTCGCTCTCCTTAGAAGCGAAAACGTGGGTGGCACCGTGTCGAATGATGGACAGCATCTCATCCTTGCCAAGTTTGTTCATACTTGGATCTACTAGTCTGCCTGTTGGGAGCAACAATTATGAACTTTGTGAAACTCCAACCTGCCATTACAGCCCATGTAACAGGCAAAAGTTTGCTAGGAATTGGAGTACTTCCAATACGGTCATCAAAAATGTTTTTAATTTGTACTAGCTCAATATTCATTTTACCTTGCTGAATGACGATGGAGTCCAAGCGGAGTTTCATTTCCGCACGCTCCACTATTCTTTCCTCGACTGTGTTTTCTGTGATGAAGCGGAACACGCGCACCTGTTTCTTTTGACCAATCCTGTGGGCGCGATCCTGAACAACAGACATGACAACCAATGATTCAAGTATTCTGTTCCAGACTGATTCTGACTTACAACTATACTGCTTTAGTAAACAATCAATGGGATACTTCACCCAAAAATGACAATTCTATCATCATTTAATCACCATCGAGTTGTTCCAAAAGAAATAATATGAAAGCTACACCACACTGACCATAGCTTGAAGATCCACTTGAGGATTCCAGTCTGAGTCGTAGATGATGACAACATCAGCAGTGGCCAGATTGATCCCGAGACCTCCGGCTCTGGTGCTTAACATGAATAGAAACTTTGGGCTGTCAGGCTCATTGAAAGCATTGATGGAGATCTGCGAGATGAGTGAAGATCAATAACAGTTACACACTACAGTACCACAATAAAGGGGACATTTCATGAACAACAGAATTTTCCATGTTTAAATGCTAAAATTGGGTCTCTAGTCCACATGCCAAAGCAGAAAACGTGAAAAAAGACAAATAATTAACTTTTTTATGTGAGCCTATCTCTGCAAGCCTTTGAGAAAACGAGCGCTTCAGAAATAGCGCTATTACTGACGCAAGTAGCCGTTCTTATTATAATATTTCCGCCCCTTGTTCTGAACGCGTCCAACCATCGCGCCGCCGCCATTGTTGTTTTCACTTGTGTGAAGTTCCAACAACATGGCAAAAGTAGCAAAGCTTACGAACTGTTGTGTTGTTGTCTGCACAGAACAATGTTCCCAGCCTTACGGGAGACAAGAGAGCGATGGATTTATTTCGTTTTCAATGGAAATGATCCACACTGAACGAGGCAAAGCTGCAAATAAAGATATTGTAAGTACAGGTAATTTTTAAGTAAAACCCCAGGGACCAGCGGTAACTTAAAAGTAGATAAAAATGTCACTGTGACACGTTTATCTGTTCACTATTGGAAAGCAATGTGTGTGGCTTGTAAACATGCGACAGGATTGTTCTGAGTAACGTTAATTTGATTTAGAGAAATAGCGATGCGTTTGTCTTGAGTATCTTCACTTCAGAAAACTGTGTGATTGTTTTGTAAAAACGCTACGCGGTTCTCTCTCACAACAGGGACCGGAGGGGCTTCGAGAATGGCCCTGGGGGAAACAGGTGTGCTTATCGAAAAAAATGTGTTTGGTGTTCAAAGACGAGAACTTGTCTCTCTTTCGCTTTATGGGACCATAATTTATTGTTTTGTCGCTGGAAGCACAGGGGGCAGAGACTAGCAGCTCTCTTGCATTTAAAGAGACACACACACCAAAACAGCACGTTTCTCCTCACATGCAAAACTGGGCATGTAGCGCATGGTATATTAAAAGATCTGTGGTGTTTTTTTAGCTAAAACTTCACAAACACACTCGGGGGACACCAGAGACTTATTTCACATCTAGTGAAACCATTCGAAAAACCTCTCCTTTAATTAAGCACCAGTAGACATGTGCCCGGTTAACCGCGATTACCACGAAATCCTGCTGAAACCGAGGTGGCCGCGATAATGCAAGGTTTCGATTTTTTTATTGATGCTAAGCTTGTCTGTGAAGCACGGCTCTGGGATCAGTAAGAAATGCTGCTCGATCTAAAAGCATTGCGAGTATGAGTCACTTATAACGTGCATTTAAAATAGGAACCCCCGTCAAACATGTTCATTATAAATATACTTTATTATCATGAAAATACTTGGGGAGGCCTGGGAAGTCCTTATGCATTTCCTAGAACAACTTCTTCTGCAGTGCGTATTTGGAGTTTCTGGACGAGAGCGCCCTCCGGCTTTCGGATGCAGCAGCATTTTACCGTACTTCAATCACAAATTGTGCATAAATCACATGATATATATTTTCGGTTGACCGGGCAGATATCTAAGCACCAGTGAATGAGCATAAACATAATACCTGTCGCTCCTCATGGGGCGTCTGTCCATCCAGGCGGCAGTAATTATGGTTTCGCCACATACAGTAATCCTCCAGAATGTCCAGCACCCTGGTCATTTGACTGAAGATCAGAACACGAGAGCCTGCAGAAAACAGAATGTTAAACGTTAAACTTTCGTTTTGGATTTACATATTTCATACAGCATGTAGTATTTCTAACCTTGCTCTTTGAGTTTAGGTAGCAGTTTGTCCAGCACCACCATCTTGCCGCCGTTGACAACCAGGTGGAGGTCAGTGGTGTAGGGGGGGCCAGGCTCCGCCCCATCAAACAGGTAGGGATGATTACAGCACTTCCTCAGCTGCATCAGAACGTTCAGCAGGCGCATTTTGTCCATCTTACCAGCGGAGTTTAAAATGTCAATATCCTTCATCAAAATCTTGGTGTACCTGAAGTCAAATAACCAAAGAGAAATTTGAGTGCTTCCTTCCGTTAGTTTTATTCCCATAGAACACAGTTGCTGATAAATGTATCCTTTGAATTCGCTGTAAGATTTTGGATTAAAACATCTGCTGAATGTAATGTTCATAGAGCGATGTAGTATTAATACCATTCTCTCTGCATCTTGCTGAGCCCAATATACATCTTGATCTCCTTTTTGGGGAGTAGAGATTTCTCCACGTCAGCTTTAATACGTCTCAACAGGAATGGACGCAATACCTGTGTATCAAAGAGATGTGTTACTTGCACTGAATATGATGCAACCAAACTGAGATGGATCACATATAGGTTTTCCACAGCAATGTCTATGTACAGTTTAAATAGACAACATCTTAAAAGTAAAAAGTTCAAACTATGTTAAACATGAACATTTAGGAGAGAAATGTGCTTGGGGAGTGAAAAAAAAAACAAAAAAACTCACCAAATGTAGACGCTCCACCAACTTTTGGTCTCCCAGACAGTTGTTTGTGTCAAACCAGGCATCAAAATCCTTCACAAAGAAAAAATAATAGACAATCAACTTTAAGTTGGCGAAGTACCGGCTCACACACCCCTGCGCTTTCTGCTGGAAAGGGGGCTGAGACCAGAAGCTTATTTGCATTTAAAGAGATATACACCAAAACAGCCCGTTTTTCCTTACAGCCAGAAATAGACTTGTAGGGCACAGTATAATAAAGATCTGTGGCGTATTTTGAGCTGAAACACATTCTGTGGACTGAATCCTAAGATTTATATTACATGTTGTAAAAGGGCTACATCAGAGGGCTTTTAAATACAATAAGGTGACATGTATAACTGATTTGGCTATAAATAGTGCATCTAAACCAGAATGTGAAGCGTTAAAGGATGCTTCACCCAAAAATGACAAAATTCTGTCATCATTTACTCACCTTCGAGTTGTTCCAAATCTGTGTAAATTTCTTTGTTCTGATGAACATTGAGAAAGATATTTCGGAGAATGCTTATAACAAAACAGATCTTGCCCCCTCCATTGACTCCCATAGAAGGAAAATTTACTTTATAATTATTTTGTTTGTTTAACACAAAAGACATTTTGAAGAATGTAGGACAGCAACCGTTCTGGGGCACTTTTGACTAGCATTGAATTTGTTCCTACTATGGTAGTCGATGGGGGCAAAATCTGTCTGGTTATAAGCATTCTTCCAAATATCTTTCTCTGTGTTAATCAGAAAAAATAAATGTAGAAAGATTTATAACAACTCGAAGCGGAGTTGTTAATCAGAGTTGTTCCAAATGTGCATCTTTTTTTTCCTAAGGCGAGTAAATGACAGAATATTGGGTGACGTATCCCTTTAATCAAATCCCAAAGATTGCCAAAGATTTTAACCGTGTAAGAAACCCCGAATCAGACCTCAGAAGAGTTGAAGACATCGGGTAACAGGAAGTTCAGCAGAGCCCAAAGCTCATGAAGGTTGTTCTGCAGAGGCGTTCCAGTCAGCAGCAATCGATTTGTCGTCTTGAACTCTCGCACAATCTCTGAAAGCTGAGAGAAACAAACCCTGTGTATGTAGGTATTTGATCATTTCTGTTGTGACGTTATGTCATGTGCACATCAAAACCGGCCGTGAAGACTGTTTTAAAACATGGCTGAGTTACACAATGAAATGCAAACCTTTGATTTTTCATTCTTGATACGGTGGGCCTCGTCAATAACCAGGTATCTCCAGTTGAACTTTTTGAAGACGGCCCTCTCGATAATTAGCATCTCATAGGAGGTAACGCACACATCCCATTCGCCTGGCAGCAGCGTGTCACGGATAAATGCGTTCTGGAGAGAAGAGTGAGAGTTTACATGGACATATCAGAATAGGATAACAGAAATCCTATACGAGAAATCTGATGTCATGCTAAAAATATTTATAATTTCAGGAAGTCCTTTAGAAACCGCTTATTATAAATAACTATGTGATAATGCTTATACAGTGAATTAAATGCTTATAAAGGGCACTTCAGCTTTTTTGATTCTGAACCTCATTAATATGAATCAAAAGAGTTTTCACATTTATCTATTTTCATGACTAAATAAACGCATAACTCACTCTTTCATTTCTATCACCGATGAGGCAGACGGCCCTCAGAGAGGGAACCCAGCGCTTGAACTCATTCATCCAGTTATACAGAGTGGACTTAGGCACGAGAACCATGTGAGGCCCAAGAATATTTCTATAGTGCTTCATGTAGCCCAACAGAGAGATGGTCTGGAGAGTCTTTCCAAGACCCTGAGAAGAAAAGGAAACAATATTATGTTTTAGATGGAGATGAAACAGAGTATGCAATTCCATATTTTATTCTTAACAAATAACTAGAAATGTGTTGAATTGTAAAATGAATCCTGGACAGAGTCCTACCATTTCATCAGCCAGGATCCCATTAATTCCATTCTCATAGAGTGAAATGAGCCAGTTAAGTCCACGGACCTGATAGTCTCTCAGCTTGCCGGATTTTACATCTGTCAACACACGGTATTACAAGTTAGGCTGTTAATACACAAAATACCACTCAAGAACACTTGCATAACGCTTATATAAGCATTTTTAAATACTATGTTTATGCTGCAAGTGTCTCGTGCATGTTTAGCTCACATGAAGGAGAGTTATCAAAACGTGTGCAAACGCTGGTGGCCTTGCTGTTTTCACTTAGAAGCTCCTCATCTTCCTCCTGCTCAGTGCGACGATGCCGGTTACTAAGGAATAATCAGACGGAGACCGGGAGAGATCAGTCACTAGAGATTTTGGTTTGATTAGTAACTTTAAACTTTACTACTGAAGAATTGAACAGCTATGACACATACTAAAAGTGATACTTCACCCAAAAACTTAAAGTCTTTTACATCATTTACTCGCCTTCGAGTTCCAAATCTGTGACAGAATTTTCATTTTTGGGTGAAGTGTCCCTTTAAGTGGAAGGTTAAACAGATGCTGTATGAAACAGAACGCGAAAACTCACTCTCCGGCAGACAGCAGATTCTGTTTCTCATCTTTTTTAATGCGAGGGCGACCAGGCTTCATCTTTAGAGGTGAAGTTGGCGTCTTCTGGGCGGCTGGTTGAATGAAATGAGCAAATACTTCAGTCTGCTTCAGGAGGTACTCGAATCTATTGGTCCGGTCTGTTTGCTGTTAAAACAAGCATTAGAAGTTACTAACAAAACAAACAATGTCTCTGCAAGAAGAACCTTGTTCTCAAAGTAGCTCAGTAATATGTAGAGATGCTCCAATATCGTTTTTTAAAGACAGGGTACGAGTACCGATATTTTTTCTGGTACTCGCCGATACCAACCAATACGATGCAATTTTCCAACCACAACACACTGAAACTACTAACTTTGCATCAAAACACATTATGAAACTAAAAAGACAACTTTACGTGCTTGTCACAAACTTTGAAAGCACAAATTTCAGTCAGTTCTGACAGGTATGTCACGGGAGGTATCAGTCTTTGGTGTATGGCATCGGACCCGATATCGGTGCATCCCTATAATATGTGAATAAATTGAATAAAGGCAAAATCCATTACCACTTTTTCTTCGTATCCACTCGACAGTTCAACTTGTTCTTTCTCTGAGGGAGATGAGGATGACTGGACTTCGCTATCCAGCGCTGTATCCGAAACTTCATCACGACCATTTTCTGACGTCTCATCCTTATAAGACAAAGATGTAAATGAATAACTTTTTAAGATGAACACACCAATAACTTTTTTTTATATATTTTTTTTCAAAGTTCAATTGTTGACCCTTTATTATTGTCTAGTTCAATTGTTGACATTGTCCCATTTCACATATGATACAGACAAAGTTTGCAATTGGTAATTTAGGACGAATCCGAATTCAAGCCTAACTGCGTCACTTTCACATTCAACGTTTGATGAAACAATGTAAATCGCAGTCGCCAAACCTAATACAGTTTTAAAATGCTGTAAACGTAGCAAGTAGCTTAATTATACCAAAGCTTTAATGGCTTTGAAATAAAAAACACTTATAAATGTCACTGTATTTACATGCAAAAATTATCTGCCTTTAAAACATTAATTTTCTTTAAGGAAAATTACATTTAGAAGTAAACTTGTATGGTTTTAATTGTCTTATTTCGTTAATTTAAAAATAATAAAACGTCAACAAAACACATAACCTCATATATGACTTATATAACGTTAGTTTAGCGGTGTCAGAATACAAACTTACGCGTGATTAATGCTATTCTCTATGTTTATGAGTGTGAAAATGGACGCCGATGAGCTCTATTCATTTGAGCCGGAACAATACAACAAGCTAACAAAAACTTTCAGCTCGCCTCGAGAGGGACGAACGTAGATGTTTCATCTACAGCTTCATTCTAGCTTCTCAATTCCGGGCTTTTAAATACAATGTACTAGATGAGAATAATGAGTGGGATAGAATGGGATAAGAACCGCTCACCTCTGCTGGACCGGCCGGGTCGTGTTGGCTCGGCTCTTCTAGCTGCTGCTCCATGCTGCCTTCTGTTTCGGACATATTATGCTGCTGGAATCGCGTATTTCAATATGTACACGGATAATTCCGGACACGATGAGTTTGAAAATACGAAAAAGTAGATAGTGTTGATTAAGAAGTTTCAAAATATTGGCCAAATAGTGCGAGCAGACCACGCGTCACTTACGGCCCCCGGCTTTTCTGTTGACAATGTTCCCGCAAAACGGGCCCGGTTTACCACTATCGCGAGATTTCAAACCCGCGTGACGTCACACGTATGCTATGAGTGAAAATCCATCTTGTGGTGTTAAAAACGTGTAACAGTTAATATGTTGCTACTAGAACTAGATTTTATATTTTATGTTAAAAGGGTTGTGCGTTTCTTCTTAAATTAAAAGAAAAGCATTAAGTTTGGTAAGTGTTGTTTAAATTATTGCGCAGATTTTGGGTCGTAAAATCTATGCAATAATTAAAATGCATGGATTTTACACCACAGAAATAAAAAGGGAATGAATTGCTATTATTTTACTGTAAACTATCCCAATATCTGTATTAATTGTATTTAAAGATAAAAACGGGATGTATATCAAAAGAATTCCAGCTTGTAATAAATGTACAATTTTAATCATGTTTATACTGTGTGCTTTCTTTCTTTATTACTTTACTGGTTGATTTTCAGGTTTTAATGTCAATATAATCCTAGCAAAATTCACAAATTAATTAAATAATAAAATGACGGGATAAACTTTAGATTACCTCATTGTATCATTAACTCTACAATATTCTTTTGTCATCGACGATAAGTACTATTCATTGTGTCATTAGTGATATTACATTAGCATATTATTCTATGAATCTTGATATCAAAATAATACGAATTTTAAAGAATTACATATTTTAGATTTTTGCCAGTAAGCCTTATTATTTCAAACCAGAACTGTTGCTCTTCACAATATTTAATGTTTTCCTAAACATTGTATGAGATGTTAAATCCCAGGTTTAATAAAACAATTAAATATAACCATAAATCAAATTTTGGGCGGAAACGAGGGTTTTACTTAACTCGAACCGCGTGCCATCTCTTTTAAGCTCGCGCGGAATCTTGTACCGTCCGTGTCAGCGCGCGCGGTGTCTCGCGCATCAGAATAACACGGGATAATTTTTAAACAGATACATGTTCCGATTTCAGGTAAATGTTACCTCCCTTCACATTAAGACCGCTATAATAGGCTATTTACAGTCAAAATGTCTGAGAATTAGTTCGTTGTTTCAAAGACAAATATTCAGATTCTGAGAGGAATATTGGGCTTTGTTTTTCGAGACTGATGTTAGCAAGCTAAAATTGCCTGTAGTGCATAATCGTGGCTTTTCTCTGGTGTTTGTCATTTATAAGCTGTGAAAGCTTCATTTTACACTCCTTAAAATCTGGAATAAACGTCAGTCTTGAGGCGTTTCGCGTGTATTGTTGTCCAGATGTGCCATATTAAACCTTTGGCCTGTTAGCATGTTAGCGAGGCCGTGCTAGTGCGTCAACTTAGTTAACCAGATCAACGTAAACGCGCTCGCGCCAATCGCATTTACCAACATTGCGCGATTGTCTTACATTTATATAGTAAATATGATGACGTTATTAGGTCAAATCAGGTTTTTGATAGTTTTGTATGATATTAGCCGTTACAAGCTTCTGCAGTTTACATAACGACTGCTGCTAAAATGTATACAGCCAAAGAGGAGTTTCAAGAAGTGAAAGGGCAATATCTGCTTTAACTGTTAACGCTAATAAACGTTTGTAATAAAAACAGATGAAGCATAAATAATTGTGCTAACATATGAGTTTTTTTTGTGTGTTGTCATTTTCTGTTGTATAGTCCTTAGATGAAGACTGCACCCTGGAGGAGGAAGGGTTGGTAGAGGAAGATGAGATTGACCAGTTCAATGATGACACTTTTGGAGCAGGGGCAATCGGTAAGTTTCATAGCTACTCCCGACATCTAGATTGATGGCCAAGGTAGTAAATAAATAATCGGACAATTGATTAAGCTCTTGATAGGAAACATGATGACACACTATAGTTTTGAAAAGGAGAAACGTTAAATAGATTTGTAGTGGTTTTGGTATTTACTAGATTTGCCACAATGTTATGTTGTTATATACTTGCTATGATTGGAGTGAGTTGCAATGTTTAAACGCCTACCCTAAGAAACAATAATAAAACTAAAACCTAACCCAGATAGCTAGGTGCACCAACAATTTGTATATTTCTATCTGTATAAACAATATGTTATTGCAATGTTGGTTTAAGCATTGTTTGGTTAATAAATGATCTCTTGCATTTGCATTAATGCTTTTTGAAACTTATCTAACCCTTCTTAAACTTTTTTTTAGATGATGATTGGCAGGAACAGCATGCCCGCCTCGCAGAACTGGACGAGCTTGTGCGAGATGAGCCAGCCGGAGACACCCCCTCCCCCCCTCATGAGCTTCCTCCTGCCACCAGCTCCACCCTCTCTCCACCACCCTCTTCCTCCCTGTACTCTGAGGAACGGGCCGGGGGTGACCTAGCGGAGTCACTGTCTCGTCTCATCTTGTGCTCGGATCCTGCCATTGCTGGAGTAGGCACCGCCAGCTTGGATAGATCTCGCCTCCATCCTGTTCTCTCCAGTCACACTCATCCTCCAGCATTAGCAGGACAGTCTCCTCTGCTGCTGAGCTACCCACAAAATCAGCAGCTCCAGAACAGGGGCTCAGCTCCTCTCTCCCAGGTGTGGATGATAGATTGACTTAAAACGAGGATGTTAAGGTTACATGCTCCATGTCAGATGCTCCTTGATGTGGAATGCACTTTATTAAAAAAGAACTGTTACATTATAACAGATGAGCTTTTTCAAAGGAATAGTTCACCTAAATCTGCCTTTTAGATTTGATTCAGTAATTTGATCGGCTGCCACCATAATGTAATAGAAATTTGGTTTATTTGGATTGTTTTATTGATGTTCATAAACCAGCAGGCAATTGTTTGTAATTAATTTGATCAGTTAATAAGCATCCAACTTCATACTATGCAAAAATGAGAATGAATTGAATTATTCCATAACTAATATGCGATATAACTTCTCAATCATTTTGTTCCCGTTTACCTACAGATAAACTCTCCCAGTATTTGGGAAAACAGTATGGTCTTCAGTCCGGTTGGTGTGAACTCTGGACTTGTCCATCAAACTGAGGTAAAAATCCAGCCTTTTTCATGTTTTATGTATTGTCCCTGTTGTTGTTCTAATTTCTCAATTTTATTACTCAGGATAGTCCACTGCTATCTATTATCAAAGAGGTCGGCCTTCCAAAGCGACCTCCTGCCCTCGGCAGAGAAGAGGGGCGGGATTTGTCGGAACGTGTACTGCCTCCTCGCTCCTCCTCACCTGTGATTGGCAGTCCCCCTGTAACAGCTGTGCCTATAGGAACCCCTCCAAAACAGCCCATGAGTCACATCCTCATTCAGCGGGTAACACAATATTTTTTGGCCCAAACAGATGTTGCAGCCAATTGAAAATGCTTAATGCATGTTGTACAATACTGTAAAGTGTAGTTTCGCCTCGTTCATTTTCACTTAACACATACTTCTTATTCTTCACAGAATAATCACCCTTCAGCTGTTCACATAAGAGCCTCTGTGCCGCTCCGTTATCCCCCTCCCTTCCCTGAGCGCCTTTCTCCCAACAACCTCCTGAGCATCACTGTAAGTTTGTTCAGTTGTTTCTACTTTATTCTTTTTACTTGGTTGTATGAAAATGTGTAAGATTATTACAATAAAAATGTGGTACAGAAGGACCAATCTACTCTCGTTTTACATTCTCCTTCAGAACCCAACATTGTCTCATCATTCATTCCCTGGTGTTGGCCCTGTTCTCTCTCAGATACAGAGAGCACAGCTGTTGAACTCTCAGGTGAGGTCAAACTTGTAACAACTCTCTAAATGGGATTAAAGTTCATTATTAGAGTATATAATAGAGTGGACTGTATAGTAGGATAAATATGTGATTTTCCATCATACTGTGAACTAACTCCTTGGCTCTCCTTTGGTTGGTCAGTTTCAGCGTTGTACACCACCTCCATTATTACAGGGTGGGGTTGGCGGGTTCCGCCCTTTCTTTGGGCAGTCTGGACCGAGAATGGGTCCCCACGGCCCACATCTCGGCCATATCCCCATCAGACACAACACCACCCACCTCCACCCGCAGCATCGCAGGATGCTGAACCTGAGGATGCAGAACAGAGGCACAGGGTGGGTACCATCAACACTTCAGGATAAAGCATCACTGTAAAATGCTTGTATTAATTTTTCTCTGCGTCTCGTGTCCTCAGGGATCACCTCAGCGGGAGAGGGGTTTTGGAAAGGAAAAACAGAGACCCCTATAGCAATCTGATGATGCAGAGAGAAAAAGAATGGGTTGCCCGAATCCAGATGATGCAGCTTCAAAGCACAGATCCTTATCTGGATGACTATTATTACCAGGTAATTTAGACCTGTTGCACGCATTATAAATTTACATTTTGTCCACACTGAATGCGTCGTGTCCAGTGTTGACACGGTGTAAGAATGTCACTCTCAGTGCGGTAGAATATGGCGGCAGGGACGTGCATTGTCTAAGCTGAGCGTGCCTGCGCCTGGTTGTAGTTTTAGATGGTGCATTAGGTGTAAATATTTATCAGGAGTCTGGACGTAGTTTAGTCTGACATTGGGCTTACACCCAACATTTTTACGTCCAGCTGGTGCAACCGGCCCGTGGAGTAATGTCTGTATCATTTGTTAGAGACCCTGTTGCTGAATTTTTTTTTCTTTGATGGTAGAATTACTATGAGAAGATGGAGAAGCGTCAGGAGCTGGACATGGACAACAAAAAGGAACACGCCACCAAACTCATCACTCCTCAGGTGGCCAAGCTGGAGCACACCTATCGGCCAGGTAAAGACACCTCATAGTCCAGCATAGGTTAGGACGCAAACAATAAGGATCTCTCTTGTTAACAATGTTGGTCACAATCTTTTCATCAGTCATCTGTTTTAAGCTCTTTGTCTTAATCACATCATTATTTAGATTGATAATCTTTTTCTCTCAACAGTGTCATAATAAATTGTTTTGTTCTTGTCATGGTGTGATGTTGATGTTCTGGTTAACATGCGGAAATTATTATCAAATATAGCTTGTTAATGAATTAACTAACATTGTGTATTTGTCTGTTTTACAGTGCAGTTTGCAGGTTCTTTAGGGAAACTCACGGTTTCTAGCGTTAACAATCCAAGAAAAATGATTGATGCCGTAGTGACCACTCGCAGCGACGATGAGGTCAGCACTATGGCCAGCTATACTTTTATATTGTGCTGTGTGTTCATGTGGGTGCATGTGGGGATAACACTGGGTGGTTAACAAGGGTACAGTGCAGCGCAACATTGATGCACCATAAAAACTATCAAACATTAATTTACAGAATTACTTTAGAACAGAATATACCTTTTTATAATAGGTTAAAATAAAAAAACGAAATAAGCCAGATTCTGTTGCAATTTGAGTTGCAATGTGCAAAATAAATGTTTAGTTCAATTGTTTGAAATATAGGGAACATATATTCAAAACAAAAGTCACACATAGTAAAATTAATGGACATTTTCCGTTTTAACAATGCTGTGGCATAAAATACTAGACCAGATCTCGCCTCAAAACTATTTTTCATACTACTTGATAATAATGAATTATGTTTTACAAATGTCAATGAAGCATATTCATTACCAATGAACTACAAATAAAGTTATTTACTGCATCAAGGGGGAATGCAATAAAGCCTCTTCCCATTTAAACAGTCAAAAAATCATCTTTCATCTTCTTTTCATGTGCACTCTTTCTCCGTCCTCATGACGCACAAACTTGCTTTCATTCCAGAGAATGACGAGCTCTGGAAGTATGCGCTGTGCTTGCTATATGTGGTGATTTTGGTTATACACTCACCTAAAGGATTATTAGGAACACCATACTAATACTGTGTTTGACCACCTTTCGCCTTCAGAACTGCCTTAATTCTACGTGGCATTGATTCAACAAGGTGCTGAAAGCATTCTTTAGAAATGTTGGCCCATATTGATAGGATAGCATCTTGCAGTTGATGGAGATGTGGGATGCATGAAGCTCCCGTTCCACCACATCCCAAAGATGCTCTATTGGGTTGAGATCTGGTGACTGTGGGGGCCATTTTAGTACAGTGAACTCATTGTCATGTTCAAGAAACCAATTTGAAATGATTTGAGCTTTGTTACATGGTGCATTATCCTGCTGGAAGTAGCCATCAGAGGATGGGTACATGGTGGTCATAAAGGGATGGACATGGTCAGAAACAATGCTCATGTAGGCCGTGGAATTTAAACGATGCCCAATTGGCACTAAGGGGCCTAAAGTGTGCCAAGAAAACATCCCCCACACCATTACACCACCACCATAATTGCATTAATGAGAAATTGAACAGATGTTCCTAATAATCCTTTAGGTGAGTGTATTACTTTATTATTTTTTGTATCACGCAGCGCAAAGTTCAGGCTAAGTAACGAACCATGTGCATTTACAGACAAAGTGTTAAAGGAGTCAAATGACACTGCTAAAACGAATATTATCATTTGTTTTAGATGTAATGAAACGTGTGTAAACGATTTAAGGTTCAAAAATGCTTTATTTTTAAAACTTTGTATTTGTTTGTATTTCCTCTTTGCCCCGCCTCTCTGAAACGCGCCGATTTTTAACAAAGCGATGTGTGCTATGATTGGCCAGTTAACCAGTATGTAGTGATTGGTCGAATACTGCAAGCGTGTGACGGAAATGTAACGCCTTTTACGATATTTTTAACATCTGGTTCCCAAGCAATTGTACGGACAGGTACGCCCGTCTACTTGCTTATTTGTGCTGCTTCTCTATACCGGTGTGACAGCACAGAAGACGCGGAGAGACGCGATCCTGCGCTGGGTCATAGCCAGACCCATTTCTTTACATCATAAATAATATTTTTAACTGCGGAGTGCGTGCCCGTTTGCTACGCCACTGCCTATATAACCTACATGGCATGATCCCCATTGCACAACACCTCTGCGACGATTCGAATGTGAGATTGGTAGTCGAATCAGGCTCCTCCTATCGAAGCATTGAATCTTCGACTGTTTGGGGTCACAACTAGTGGAAATTTTGGGGGTTTTATTATTTCCCAATGGTATTTTTTTTAGAAGTACTTCACATATGTACATGTTTTCTTTTTGACTTTGCCTCATGAATACAAAGTTGCATGTCATGTCACTTCTTAATGAGAATGTGCTTTGTTTCTGTCTTTTTACAGGAGAAACGAGAGAAACAAGTTTGGAATAAAAGACGGCAAATCCTTTACACTGTAGAGAAGGTAAGAACGATGAATATAATTGCTGTCGTCTCTGTATTTTGATATTTACATGATTGATAAATGGTGATGTATGATTTTTGTGAATCTCAGTGTTTATATTCAACACTTTTGTTACAACAATGTATAAATACATAATGTTTAAGAACTGTATTTGTTTATTCTACAGATGTACACTCTACTGCTTGAGGTGCAAGACTTCGAGAAGAAATTCTTGCAGACCCCTGAGCACCAAAGAGACGCTCTGCTTGAACAACACAAATCTCACACGCTGCAACTCTACAGCTCCCTCAAAGAGAAAGAGTGGGCCGACCGGTGAGGATCATCATAATACGAGGGACTCCTATAATAAACATCCAGAATATGATTAACACTCTCTCTCTCCTCTGCAGAGTAAGCGATGAACAGTGCTTAATGATCATGTCTGTGCGCAAGGGAAAACGGCTCATCTCCAGGCTCCTCCCCTTCCTGCCGCAGCAACAGGCCGCTGCTGTCGTGATGGCAATTGCCAGGAACCTTCCAGCCCTGGCCAAGAAAGACAAGCAGGACCAGGTACAATGACAAATGTGTGTGTTTTATGTGTTAGATGTGAAAGCGAGTCGTAGTTCCTTTTAAAATTTCATGTGAACCTCTTGTAGGTACTGTGTTGGTTGGTTGAGCCAGTCACCGTGGTGATCCACTCCATGTCGAGTACCTCCCTTACTGATCTCCTTCAGGAGCTGCAGGGCAGTGAAGGACAGCTTCCACTGGTGCTGCAAAATAAGGTACTGCACTCCTGACTTTAAAGTCTCTGATGAAGTGATGTATGCCTTGTATTTCTATATAAATATAGTGCTTCATTTAACACTGGTCCGTTTTAATCGTGTGATGGTCAGTTTGGTGTGACCTTGCTCTATGTGGTTTTGAGTGAGGGGGAGAGAATGCAGAGCTCTGATCCTAACTGTCAGCTCATGGATGATAACCGCTGGTAAGCATCTTTCTGCATAGTGGTTAACAATTCAAATTTGTATGCTGTGTCTTATATCTTATATTTAGTTTTATTATTTAAATGGACAACAGATAAAAGTAAAAATGTTGAACTGATTGTTATGTTGTTCATGTGTGACGGTGTGTGCAGAGCTTTAGAATTTCATAATGTCGGTCAGAATCCAATTTCTTTCTATTTCGTGTGATCTTTCTCCAGGACTGAGCTAGTGTTCTCAGTGACCAGAGAGCTTCTGAAGGTCCCATCATCTGCTCTCTCATCCCCACTGTTCACTCCTCCAAACCTCGTCTCACTGTTTTCTCGATATGTAGACCGCCAGAGACTGGAGCTCCTGCAAGAAAAGCTACAGTAAGATCTTCATCTGACAGTTTTAAACTAGAAAATACTATAGCAGGGCCAAGCACATAATAATAAGAAACAATATATAAGAAAATTCAGAAAAAAATTGAGACCGTTACAATTTTTTATTTAGTCAGCACTTTTAGATTTAATGTGGCCATTTCAGTCCAGTGTCCGAATTTCAACAAAATCCAACCTCAGGAGTGATAAAGTCATCTAACAGCAATTTGCCACATGACAAGACGCATGAAAAACTATGATCAATACATATATATACAAATGTGTTTATATATATATATATATATATATATATAGGCCTTTCCTTAATGCATGTAGAAATATGTCTGTTGTATTGTGAATATGAACATGTTTTTTTTGAAGTATTTGAGGTCTAAAAAAATACAAGGCATCTTTCGTTATTTTGACCTCTTTCATTTTCTGCAAATAGAAAAGATATATATTTGGGAAAAATATTGTTAGTAGTTTACAGAATGAAACAATGATAATTTTTTCCTAAACACATACAGTACCTCAAAAATTGTAAATGCAGAGAAACAAGAATGGTCTGTTTATGTACCACCCAGTTTGATGATCATTGTGAAAAAGTTGACTGGTGAGAAAACAATGGAAGCTATTAGCCTTTAGATTAACTTCCTTCCTTTATTTTCAGGATCACGGCCTTGTCCAGGTAGAAGTTCCTTCAGCCATCACTGCTGAAGAGAGACTGTTAATGTATTCGTGAACAGGCAGTTTTATGTATGATATGTATTGGAGGGTGAGGGTGGGTACTACAGAGTAATGTCACATTTTCTTTCTTGTTCTAAGAGTTACAATAGCTAAGAAACACCTTTAAATGGTAATACAGCCAATGCTGAAAGGTTTGTCAATAAAGGCGATCAGGTCTTTGTTCTAGCTTCCAATAGGGGTCAACTCTGAGCAGAAAAGCCAGGAAAGTGACCTAAATTACTCCCGTATGTGACAGTCCCTGTTCTCCAGATGATGTTTTCCAGTGAAGCAGTTTTATCATGAAAACATCCAACCTTATTTATAGACACATAGTTTTGTGTAGAAATTTGCTGTACATTAATATCTTAATTTTTCTTAAACACTGCAGCTTGAGGTATGTTTGCAAAAGAGTGACTGTGCAAGTGTGTTTGTGAGTTTAAATGAAGGTTTAAACAAAGTTATTCATTTTTAAATCTTGACATGATGCCTGAGATAAAACATGAAATTAAAACTTTCTATTATACATCAGTGTTCGATTGTGGTGTTTTGGTTTTATCAGCTTCTTTGTGTAATTGTATCACTATTACAGTATACCAAACATCTAGGAATGTTAGGTTGCTAGCATAAATGCGCACACATAAATGTAGATAACACACAAGATTCAGTGTTATGTAGCCTACAGTCGTCATAAAATTGATACGTAAACTATATTTTTTAATTTTGCTTAAGGGAATGTTTTCAATGAAATCTAAATAACTCATTCTAAATATTTATATTAGAAATCACCAAAAAATGTTAAGCGTTTATTAAATATTAGTTAAATATTTATGTTAGTTATATAAACTTAAATTTATATGTACATTTTTGAGAAATTAACTGTTAGATTTAAAAAAAATCTCTTAAATGATTTTTTAAGATTTTATCAAGTTAATATAGCTTATTATCTTTTTGATATTTACTAAGGCACTGGATCATTTTTTTGTGTATTTTATTAAAACAATAATTGGCAGTCTAATGGTGAATTTAACATAAGCTTTATTGCATGCTGAGTGAAACTGTATGTTGTATTGTCTGCATGAACAGACTGATAAGGTGTTGTCTCTTCATTCAAGGCCTCAAGGTGTTGTTCAGTGATGTCAGACATAACTGGTAAAGACACATCTGCCTCTTGGTTTTGTCTAATTGATATAAAACTACAAAGAGATATTAACTGAGGTAGAAACACTAATGTTCATGCAAAGCTGTGTTTTGGGAACTTTCAGGAGTGTAATCTTGCAGTTTCCTTATCAGCTGACCTTCAAGATAATACATAAGACACAGAGAGAAACTCCCAGACAATCCATGAAACGAACATGCATGCTTGCTAGGCATAATGCTAGAAATAGACAACAACTAGTATAATTTAAAGTAAATATAGAACCACTTAGATATAAATTAAATCAGAAAAATATTAGAATTAAGAGACCATTCCCTATTTTCATTTCAAATCAGCATTTCTAGATGCATGCAGCCATTCCAGTCCAGTGTTGGTTGAATAATAAAAATGTAACCTCAGGAGTGACAAAGTCATCCAACAGCAACGTGAAAGACTGACAGGATGATAAGACGCATGAAAACCGTGAAAAAGTTATATTTTATATATATTTTTGAAATACATATATACATATATTTAATAACAATATTATAGGTGTATTGCTTAAAAAGGTATATGATATTAATGCTTAAATACAAATCGATTTTTTTTCCACATTTTTATTTGAAATATCGTAAATATATTGTTAGTAGTTGAATGAAACAAACTATGATAATTTTACATAATCACATACCTATATATAGTGGAAAAGCAAAAAAGGGTCTATGAAATGGTATCTTAAATTTTTCCGCAGCTGTATTTAAGACTGGGTTGTATTAGGTTGTATAAAGGGGTTAGTTCGCCTGCTATTTAGGAATTCACATCATTCTTTACCATATAATAAAAGTTAATAAAAACTGAAGCAAACAAACCTAAAGACATATGCAAAATTCCTGTGGTTAAAAAAATGCCCTATGTTCCAAGTTCTATAAAAATGTCTCCTCGACAGGAATAACATTAGTAAATAATAATGTGTTTTAACACATTTGTTATACTAAAGAGAGTGGCAAAAGCAACATGAAAAACATTATAAAATACAACAGCAATCCATGCAGCTTTTTTCTTTGGCCATGTTTGTTAATGTAGGCCTACGTTTAGGTGATTTTGGTGTTTGTTGTTGAGGTTGACTTCTGTTCAGTGACTCTTCAGAGGAAGAATGTGGAGATTTAGAGGTTTGTAAAAGTGGACAACGATCCTCATCATCAGATAATTCCTCCTGTGATAAGAAATCTGATTCTTCGTTGTCCATAGTCTTATGAAGAATATCCTTTAATTTTAAATCTTGAATCAACTTAATGAGATCTGGGCTTATGCAGTAGGTTTGATGCTGATCAAACTGTTTCCTTTTCCCTTTCTGGCTTAAATGTTGAGTCACATATATCACTTTGAATGTTTTTAGAAATGTATCGTATAAAACAATGATGCGATCTTTGTTGCACTTATGTTGTTTTTTGGTGTTATCACTGCTGGCGATATAAGAAGGAAGTAAAATCTCATTCAGGTTGCCCACCTCGAAGTACCATTTTCTATTAGGAAGAAGTTTGCCTGCATTTATTTTATGGCCTTCATTGTTGTTATTGAAACGTTTAAAGCCAAACTGTCCAGTTCTCGGGTCGCACTTTGCAGTCATTTTGCCATCACTGATGTTAACACAGTCACGTGCAAAGCTCCACAGCAGTCTGAGACCATGTCCGGGATCTGGTTTACCAAAACTTGTTTTTTTCAGCTCGGACAAATCATTTAACATTTCCATCATGCATATAACGTCCTCCTAAAAACTGTTTTTAAAAAAATGAAAAAGACACATTTAAACATTGAAAAGGTCATGTCGTGTAAATGAAAACTACACACATTATTTCAATCGTTTCTGGTTCATGTCTTTTTAATTATAGGAAACCTTAAACATTGAAAAGACTACTGAAGTATGTTGTATAGTACATGCTTATTTTGTGTGGCATGCTTACACAATAGTAACAAAAAGACTGTAGAGAGTACAGTACGTGATCATTTACTTTATGTACTATTGGCAAAGTATATACTCCTATAAAGGATTTGTTGTTTCAACTTTCATTTCACTTCATTATTTCAACATTAAGTGTCAAGTTTATTTCACATTTATTGGGATTAATTCTTTTTGTCGATTGTCACCATTCATGTCTAAGTACATCAGTAAAATATGTTGCTCGCATTGTCGCAGTCCTTACACACGACAGCGCTTTTTCCATCACAACACACACATTTCCAATAGAACAACATCATCAACACTTCTAACTGAATATCATTTTTTGTAGCTTCCTGATTTCATTACAAATGCCCCAAAATCAAACAACTTCATCCACTGAGCTATTTCGTCAAATTCTTTATCCCCACACAAATGTTCTGAGTGAAACACTACTCAGTTTGCCGAAAGATAATTACTTTACAACACTTTACCACAAGGCTGTATTTGTTAACATTAGTTAATGCATTAGATAACATGAACTGACAATGAACAATATGTTTACCTCATTTATTCATCTTAGGTCATGTTTATTTCAGCACTAATTAATAACTTATAAGAATAATAATTTTAAAATCAACTGTTAGACACAGTGAACTAACACAAATAATTATATTGACATTAACATTAACAATGATTAATAAACTCTAATCGCTAAAAATGACATTGCTCATTATTCTTTCTCGAAAACTAGCTAATGCATAATGTTAAAAAATACAACCTTATTGTGAAGTGTTATCCTATTAATTTCATGGTTTTGATATTTTGTGTGAAATAAAGGAAAAGTGGATTGTAATAAGTGAAGATGGATTTTTTTGGAGCTGTTTAAGCATTTTCTGGTAAGATAACTTGAAGTAATCAACAAATCCTTTCCTTAATTGTTTTAAGTAAATTTCACCCTTATTAACTGTAACCTCATAAAAACTAGTAAGATGTAACAGTGAGTAACGTGCACTAATTATTAAGTATAATTAATTTATATTATGCTAGTCAAGACCGCTTGAATTTTCAGTGTGACATTAGAACCTATTGTCTAAGGCATTCTTGGTTTAATTCAAAACAGTTTAAGAAAAAATCTGAAATTTGTACCTTGAAGACAAAGGCAGATTGTCCAAGATGCTTCCAGTGAGCTGAACTGTTCACGTTATATTTGTGTTGTTCTGTTTCTTCTAAAGCGCAAGTAAAAGTACAAAAGAAAACCAGTTTGACCAGTGTTGAATACCTGCGTGAAGTTGATTCCCTTCCCAACGCAAAACATTTGCAAAATGCCCTCAATCGTTTGTGCTCCGTTTGTGCAGTAAAAAAAGTCTCTTTTGCATTGTCTCTTTGTTGTGTCATACCAGAACAAGAGGTGAATTCAGAAGGCTTCTGAGCTATTATACTTATTTATAGACATGACAAGATGATTCTTCTTATGATAAGAAGGCCTCTTTCTTAAAAATACTCAATGACTGTTACACACTTCTCTTTGTACATTCTGTTTCCATACATATATTCAGGTGCATTTTTCTTTCTTTGTGCCTTGTTGTGCTTTTATGATTATATTATACTGTATGTATTTAAATATACTGTCATTCAAGTATGTTGAGGGTTAATGAATTACACAGATATATAATCATTAAACAGAACGAACTTCATCTGGCTAACCCAGATCCTGATACCCCTGTCTTATGCAAAGAAAATATATTTTTCTATATATTAACTGGCAATATATTAAATCATTTAATATACAGTATATTTGAAAACGTGTGAATTAATTCATTGTATTATTGTGAATATAATAATATTACAATATATGAAATAATACATAGGCCTAAGGAATTTCTAAGGAAAAATATAAGCACTTGGTTGCAATATGTTTTATTTGATAAAGTGTATGATATTTTACAATATATTTTTTGTGTCCATTAAGGAAAATGTATGATAGAGAATTTTTTATAGGCCTACTGGTCAAAGAACAAATTAGTAGTATTCAGTTGTTGTAATTTTATGATAAATGGGTTTGATTAACAGCGTAAGTGCTCACTAAATTAAGCTACTGAAAAAATCCATACATGTAGAGAGTCTTTTTGGGTTGCAAAATTATCAAACTATAAGCATAATTTAATTAAAAATCATTTAGATCTTGCAATATGAATGTTATTCAAAAATTATATGAAAGGTTGAATATTCATCAAAGCCTCAACTGCTTTAAAATCATGAAAGTAAATATGGCAGCAGATTAATAGTTTTATTAGTAAAAATAATATCCATGAATTTTTGTCATTCTGCTAAAAGTATGAAGGCATTATAGTATGGTACAGAAACGTTCACAGAATCTCTTCTTTCTGGGTAACGTCTCAGAGTGTTTTTGTGTTTCTGTGTCATTTTCAATATTCACCGAAACATCACTGTTATAAAAAGTAGACGTTGGTTCCACGTCAATACTAATCTCAGAATCATAATTCTCCAAAGGCAAAGATGAAGCCCGCTGATCCAATTTAGGGACCCACAGACAAAGTTCTGGGTTGTAGTACCACAAAGGGCTCACTGGATTACTGGTCGGCACAATTTGGTTTGGTGTACGATAACTCGTGTCCCTCAGAAAGTCATTAATACTCTCATATGCTTTGATCAGCCAGATAAGGGTCCTGGTGATGTGAAATGTGGCGCTTGGATCATAATTTGACTTATCTTTGTGTGTGGTCACATAAACCTTCCCAAACTTATTCTCTCCGGGATAGCACACGATGATGCGATCTGCATTGCTGTTGTCCTCAATGCGGCGAGTGTTGTCTTCCCTAACATAATCTGGCAACATATAGGCTCCTGGTGAATTCAGATTGCCAACCACGTAGTAGTGAAACTTCACATCCGGAAGAAGTTTCACACTGGGTCGGTTGCATCTGTTTGCAAAAAAGTGAAATCCAAAATCTCCTCCTGAGGGGTCACACAGCAGGATCATGTCGTCATTCCATGCATCAGAAATGCATTCATCCGCAAACCAATACAAGAGTTTGAGTCCATGTCGGGGCCATGGCTGACCGAATCCAGACTCCTGCAGCTCAGATATGTCTTTGATTCTTCTGACCATCGTCTTTAGCTAGTGGACTAAAGATTGTTAACATAATATCCGCTCGGTTTTACATGTGTGTATAATTTATGAGAAAATCAAAACTGAGACAGCTTCAGAAGTATCTCTGCATTGTTTGTTTACAGTGGTGGAGTAAGTGCAATACTTTCACAGTAATAGTTTGGAAAAATCAAATATTTTTGTTAAATGTCATGAACGTAAAATGTAGAGAAACAATAAGGAGGATATACATACCTGTGCTTTATGTTCCTACAGATTCATTGTATTAGCAGGAATGTGGTGTGTCAGCGTTTACGCAGAACAGGAAAGAGATATAAGGTCAATAGCTGGGAAACAGAAACTTTGGCTGATTGGTGACTTGTGTGGGAGTGTCTAAACATGACTACACTATGAACCTGGCCATAAAAACTAGCAAGAACAAATGTTGTTGCATATATTGATACATATTGGTGAATGTTGATTTTACATTTACTTTTTTTTCTAAATGTGCACAATATCATTATTAGGTGGATTTCATATGAGTACTTTTTTTTGACAGTATTTAATTTGAAGGGCAAAATAGATTTTTCATATTTTTAAATATTTGTTAACAATTCAAAGTTCATCCAAAAGATTCATTCCTGACATTCTGAAACTACAAACTTCCTTTTTTGACAAACATTCAGTTAAGTGGTTTGTTAAATTGATTGATTATAACCTTGGAGTAGCCCTGTGTTGTTCTTTTCTACCTATTTCCAAAATTACAACAAACAATGCATCGAATTTAAACCAAAATTTTGTTACATAGTTTTTAAGAGGTTCAATTTAATGCAACACACATCACAATATAAACACAAGAAAATGTTTTAATGATTAGTTGATTGAATTACATTATTTTGTAATGTTACAGTATTATGTAGTACCGAGGGGGATTCATTTATTTAAAGGCAAGCATTAAAGAATTACCAACACAAGCACAACAACAATCAGTTGAGCAGATAAGTTCTAATGTTTTATTAAATTACAATAATGAGAATAAGCAAGATAACATCCTTAATGCCCCAAACATTACACTAGGATTTAATGACCCAACAAAGTGTAAAATACAGAATTATTTTTGCAAATGAATGCATCTTCACTGCACAAAACAGATATATCCTAAGATTAAATTGCACTGCATTCCCAGCCTTACCATTACCCTGAACCCATTTTTGGGTCACAGCCGAGAATAAGTGATTAGCAGATGCCCTAATCTAAATTTTGTGATTCATCCAAATGAAACACAAGAATAGCAAAAGAATAGCAAAAAGCAGTAGTAGTAGAAATCCCATACTGCAGTCCTCAGATGGGTATGTCCTTTGCTGAGCATAGGATGGATTGTGAAAGGGTTTAGCCTGCATTGACAGAGTTGTTGATGAAGTAATGTTAAGTGTAATCAATTTGATTTGGGTCGTTCTTTGTTTGTCGGAGGAATTCGGCCAAGGTCAAGTTTCTAATGACCTTTATGAGATCTGTACTTATACGGTAGGTACGATCCAGGTCCAAATGAGCCTGATCTGAATGCCGAGTTACATAAAAGTCATCAAACAAGTTTGACTTCCAGTCTGACTATTCCACAACAAAGAAAGGGAAACAAGAATGCAATCTGTGTTCCTTTCAGCTGAATATCCTTTGTAATTTTGTGACGTACCCAGGCAGTTGTTTGGGCAGGTAGTCACAATGGTTTAGGTTGCCCACCTTATAGTTCAGGTTTGGTAAATTAGTAGGCCCATAAGGATGAAGTGTGTCTCCTCTTACTGGATCACACCGTGCTATCAACCAGCTGTTTAGTTTTTGAACAGATTAATTGGCAAATCGTCATAGTTACCTGAGACCATGTCTGGGAGGTGGTTGACCAAATCTGGATTCTCTCAGCTCAGATAAATTTTCCAGGGTTCTCCCCATGTTTCTGACAAATAAGTGTTTGGAATATTAGTAGCAGTGATTCAGTTTAATCATTGAAATGATCAGATTTCAGAAGCATCCCACAGAGACTGCCCTACTAAAACGTTAATTGTCATGTAATATATTAAATGTCGAGATTCGTCAGGGAAGAGAACCCAAATGCAGGGGGCGGTGAAGGGGAACACAAAGACTTCTATTAATAAACAAAAAACCCATGGTGGGGAAAACTAAACCAAGACTTCAAACAAAAAACAACTTCCCATGAAGGGGCAAAAACAATAGAGACAGTTGCTCACTCACAAAAACAAAGACATGACTAGATAACAATGAACATCCAAGGGGCAGGTAATCCACAATGACAACGAGGTACATAGGGCAAGGCAAACAAGGCAAGGGAATCACGCAAACACTCAAACATTCAAATAGTCAAAACGAACAAGCACAGGACAATGGACACATAGGCATTTTAAAGGGCAAATGCCTCTCCCCACATTTTATTTGCAAAAACAAATCACTCCATGAAAAATGTTCAAAAATCTTTTTTTATGCATTCCAATTAATATTTTTCTTTTTTATAATAATAAATCAATAATAACTAAAAAAATAGACAACTAATACAATAAAACACAATAAAAACATGATGACTGAAAATTTAAAATGAACTTTTTAACATAAAATCATTTTTTGCTTGAAGTTAAAGCTGTTTTAGGCGTTTTTCTTTATTATAACACATGAAGTGTCTCTGACAGATATGCCCGCTGGTGTCCTGAGAAATTCCACCTGTTGCTGTGACAGCCCGAATCTGCAAACAGTAATGTTTTCTTAGCTTACCAAAATGTAAACCTAAAATAACACCAACATAAAATTTATGTTTATTGTTTATAGCTATTGTAGAAATTACCTCGTTCATTAATGCTAATAATTTCGTTAGAACGGTATTTCTTTAATAGCAGATAAGAAATTAACAAAGCCCAAATTTTGTATTTTTGTTTCTTAATGTTTTATAACCAGTAGCCTAAATAGTATTATACACTAAAATGTGTTTACCTTATTCAAGCGGAGTTTGGGTTGTAGTTTGTGTTTAAGACACACCTCCAGGGCCGAAGGCAGGAGAATAGAAACTTAAGCTGCTCAGAGTGCATTTTTTATCATGTTACTTGTCAGGGGAACCATTTATGATGTGGATTTTACTGTTTGATAGATTTATCTCAGCAGAAAGTTTATGAAACAAGAACTTGTTTTTATACTGTTTTGAGAGTTCAAAATTTGTTCTGCCTTAAATGAAAGGTTTCAGTTAAAGGAGCCTTAGCATATTTTAACCAATGAATCTCATTGACTTTTCAAGTTGTTCATGAGGACTATAATGATACCTTTAAGTATTGATAACAATACTTAATCCATTTCATGAAAAAATATTTTTAATGTTCCTATGGCTTAGTGATATCCAGCCAATTAAATTGAGTATATAAATATAGTGCCACACAATAAGAGAATAGCAAAATTATATAAAAGGAGAAAGAAACTGCAATCAGTATAGAAAACCTTTGAGAAAAGTTTGGGAATGATTACGTAAATTCTTTTATTTATTATGATGGGATGATTAAAATAACATTTCCATAAGGATTCAGAACATAAATAATATTACTTTATAGATTTGCACCCTGAAATTATTTTGCACCATTTTGAATAAACATATTTGTCAGTTTGTGTTCACAGGCCCATTGTTTTTAGACCACATTATGGTTAATCTATACGGGTTATTGGAATCAAAGTAAAATTTGAGAGACATATCTGCGATTTCGATGTCGCCGTCTGATTATAACTTGGCTGATAAGGTCTGACCCGCTTTAGGTTTTCAATGATCCGTATGAGACCTTGACTGATCCGGTAGGTGCAGCTCTCATCGATGCCATCTTCATGAATGCTCTGTCTCATAAATTCGCTCAAACCAGACTTTTCTCCAGGATGATTCGAACGAAACAACATTTCATAATCATAATTTTGAGTGACAACAGGAGGTAATGTGCTGGGATGGTGTTGATGGTTGCTCAGTGTGTGTGTGTGCGTGTGTGTGTATGCGTATTTGTGTGTATGCAAGATAAGATTAAAACACAAAGATCATCAAATTTTTAGGACAATCCAGAGAAAAAATGTATCTGCAGATTGAGTAAAACAGATTTGTAAAAGAAATTTTTAACGGTTTGCAGTTTTGACTTAGTTGAGAAATGCTGTAGTTACTTTGTTTGACAAGAAAAAAAATCTGGTCTCTAAATTTTGAACTCAAATTGACAACGAAAAAACATCCATGCAGTACCAGAAAACTAACAGGAGAAAACCAGGGGTATAAATACACAAACTAAAGAGTGGTTAACAAGACACACAGGGGAGACTTTCAACTACGAGCCAATGAGCAAAAAGAACTAAAACATAACACAGAAAACAGGAACAGAGGGATACAAAATAAAAGTCCTCAACAAGGAAACAAGAGACAGATACGTTACACGCACAAAACGCTGTCCGTCTGCAAGTATGCTCAGCAAATAGATTATATGAGCACTTGACTTATTTTTAAACAAGGACTTGGCAAATGTTGCGTCGTTCGATTCCTCTTTCAGTCTGAAGGGGTTCACTTGTTTTATTCCCTCCTGAACCAGATGTGCACTTGTGACAATTTGCCCCATCGGCAGGTAAGTTGTCACACTAGATTATCTAAAAATAAGAACACAACTACTTAATTGTGAATATTGATTTTCATTTTTATATTCAAACAAATATAAACAATCGTGCCTAGAGAATTGGAAAAAACAATTATTTCAAGCCAAACTGTACACATTTCAATCAAAACGCATTACTTTGAACCTTAAACTCAAACGTTCGGTGGCTTGCACATGGATCCATTCTGATATGGCCAGATGTCCTCTGGAGTTGGTAGCCTGCTGTCAGCAATAGCATTGCTGGGTAAGGGTGAGCTGGTGGAAGCAGAAGCATAACTGTGCATGCTAGAAAGGGCAGATTTGGTGCTGGGCCTGGCAGGGTTCTGAATGGGGCGATCTGTGACCTAGGATGGTGCAAACTTGGTTTCCAGAAATACATCTCTGCTGTAAGGTGGAACCCCGGCCACCCTAAAGCTAACCTGAATCTTCAGGGGGTTGCAGCCAGAGGATAGGCATTTGCCACAAACCCAGGAATGTCATAAATTGACATTGTCCTCCCTGGGATGTTCCTCATCCAGGAATCACACGCACTGTTGACGTGCCTCTTTAGTGGCCCGTAGACAGACCTGTCTTATGGTTCGAGTCGATCTAAGCAGTGGTTTGGGAATGACAGCATGATTATGCCATTTTCTTTTGCATAATTGAGTCCATCAATGGACAGATGAGATTCGTGGTTGTCCAAAAGGAGTATACAGGGCTTCTAGTTTGAGCACTTTGTATGTTCAATGAAATGTTTCAGGAAGTCAACAAAGTGCGTGTCTTTCATCCATCCAGAGGAATTTGCCCCTCCTTTGCTGCCAGGTGGCCAATTGATCAGGAGATGTTTATAATGTCTATATATATTTGTACTGGGGCAAGTTGTCAGATGTGACGACTTGCCCCAAAGTCATTGAGACAAGTTGCCCCAAACTGACATGTGTGGTAATGTTGGCTAAATCTTAAGGTTATCTCAACATAGCACGTCTGCTTAGGTATCAAAAGACACGTTATTGTCTCCTCTTTTTTGTGCAAGATTATCATTTTTATCATTCACATCTAACAAAGTTGTATTGCGTAAAATTTAAAGTGCCAATTTTTTACTTTTTAAGCAGAAAAATAAGAAAATTGTGCTAATATCAGATTAGAGCAATCTTGACCACATGTGAACAGGAAATTGACTATAGAAGAAGAAGTCACACAAAGTGGCCATTTGATTTTTGATATAGATAATCTAGTTTTGGAGTTATGAACAGTGTGACAATTTACCCCGCTCTCCCCTACTTTACCTGCTTTACGCGTCACTCTGTGATATTATTTATTTCTTTGATAGTGGGCGGAGAGAAGTCTGGAAATAGAAACTTATGCGTAAGGAAAGTGAAACGAAACTTGAAGAATAGTGCAACCGAAAATGAAAATCGGACATATGATTTGTTTAAAAGGTATACATGATAAGCCGCATCTAAATATTTGTCAAGGAGGTTTTATCAAGTACGTTTTTCTCCAAACCTATGATTTCCTTCATGAAAAGGGAAACAATACTTGTTTCTTGGATTTATTTGACTTAATTTCATGGAGGCAATTCCATTTGATCTTCACATAATATTTAGGACAGTCTTGTTTTTGAAAGGTGAAGGATACATTTAAATACAGAATAGGACTCGTTTTTATTTTATGAATAGAAATGAAAATCTTTTTTTATTAAGACTCGTCTTGTTTTTGTTCAAACCTCAATTTAACAAACTTCAATGATGATAATTAAAAGACTGAATTTTACATGTACTGTTGTAGGATTATTGTCTTGCTGTTTGCTGAGTTCATGCAGGAGTCATTGTTGTCATAACAGTTTTATTTATTTTTTATAGTGATGTTGTATTTGATAATATGATAGGACTGTCAAGAAACAGATACATTAAAAGTGATTCTGTTTTTTTAAGGAATTTTATTTCACCACCACAGTTTACCAACATTATATTGAAATAATTCCTTATTTTTATATGAATTAATAAATTCCATTTGTGGTAAATGAAAAACAAAACATGCATTTACAGAATTGCACACCACCAGGTGATATACAAGTTGCCCACCTCATTGAAGAAGTGCTTCTGATAGGGCAACAGATGCTCATCATCTACAACTCTATATTCTAAAACATGTGAAAGCCAAAATGTCCTTCTTTAGGATAGAAATGAGGTTTAATAATAACATTTTTGACTTCTGTGTCATGACCAAACCAATAGGTTCAAGCCATGTCTGTGTAAATACATGTTAAAACAGTATAAAATATGGAGGATATGTACTTCATTCAACAAGGATTTGCATATATTTAGTTTATTGTGTATAAACGAAACTAAACCAGATTAACAATATCTTTTAGGCGTGTCTCAACTAAGAAGAGTCAAGTCACACAAAACAAACCACACTAATGTCAACTTAAAACAAGAAATTATTCAGTTTGAAAGCCAAAAGGGGTCCCAATCTACCTTAAGATGCACAGTAAATACATTATTATTATACCAAAAAACAACAAATCACTCTAAACTACAACCTTGCTGAGTAAATAAAATCCCTATTTAAAGAATGGTACACCACCAGTCATTTTGTGGTGGTGGCGGCTCAACACGACTCTGACTCTCAACACGACTCTGATTTGTGTATTGATAGTATATTTGATTGGAGACAGAATCGACATACTCCTCTCGAGTCATGTTTTTGATAATCTGGAGGAGACCCTTGCTGACACGATAGGTTTTGTTGTTGTCGAAGCGTTTCGGGTCGCTGTGTTCGGTGATATACACTCTGTCAATATCGGCGTCGTCTATACGCACTATGATGCGATCTTTATTCCTCTCAGCATCCCGGTCCTTACTTGCTCTGACATAAGGCGGTAGTTTGTCTGCACCACGAGCATTCAGGTTCCCCACCTCATAGTGCGGAAGATCGTGAGGAGGCACAATATGGTTGTCGTCGTCGTCCTCAATCCTGTTGAGGAACTTGTGAAAGCCAAAGTCTCCCCTTTGCGGTTTTATTTTGCATACAATATCGTTGTTACTGAACTCTATGCATTCATGAGCAAACCAGTAAAGCAGATTCAAGCCATGTCTAGGCTGTGGCTGCCCGAACCCACAGTTCTTCAGTTGGGACAATTCATTCAGAGTTTCTTTCACCATGATGGATAACTGTGAAAAGAAAAATAAGAGAAATGAGAGCACAAGTTAAACTTTAAACTATACAATTCAGGAGGTATGTACTACCGAGCAACGCTTTGACAAAAACGTACTTGTTAAAACCTCCTTGACAAATATTTAGATGCGGCTTATCATGTATACCTTTTAAACAGAAGTGTCACCTGTCTCTTGTCACCTTCATAGAGCTGATCGTAATGTAACTACTGGAGAATGCTCCTGGTAAAGAAAACTGTTCTATAATTGTGTGTTATACATGACACACCCACAAAGACGAGAGCTAGGAAACCGAAACTTATTGAGAAATAACACGCTTGGAAATCATTTCGAAATGTGTTTCAGATTTAAAGGAAGCAACAAACCAACAGTTCATTGTTATAACCAGACGGACTTCAAGTTTTTCAAGTTGACTGATATGCATTGACCATCATCACTGCAATGTAACGAACTCGATAAAATGCAAACTCGGGCTATTCAATAACTTCACAGCAGATATTTTCTCATCATGGTAACAGATCAATGTAAATTTTAAGTGTACATTTTTCTCATTTGAGATTTTTTTCATCATCTGTAAGCTGTATAAATAAGCTTTCAGTTGATAAATGTTTTGTAAGGATAGGAAACAAATGTTTAAAACTCTGGAATCTGCGGGTGCAAAAAATGCCTTTGAATAATATATAGGGTAGGAAATTTACAAAATATCTTCATGGAACTTGAACTTAATGTCCCAATGATTTTGGTCATAAAAGAAAACTAGAGGCAATGAGGAAAACATAATGTGTACATTTTGTGTCAAAGAAACAAGAAAAGTGTTAATTATACACAGACATATGTACTAATTGTGATAAGAGTTTAGAATTTGTTTTTAAAAGTATCGAAAAAATGGTCATTTTTTTAGCAATTCTAAAAAACTGTAAAAATGATCAAAAATCTATTTTTTAATGTGCATTCCAATTAAAATTAAAATGCAGTTGGGTTATTTCGATTAAGTAAAATTAACTCAATAAATACACATGGACTAACTTAGAAAATAAAACATAATGAAACCCTGATAACTCATGAAAGCATGGTAAGGCAAACGTACTCGGTTCCTAACGTAACCTCGGTTCCCTGATATTTGGGAACGTGTAGTAGCGCTGTCGTGGTAAACCGATGACAAATATCACGTGATTCATACACACCTTTTGAGTGAGGTACAGGAAAATGCTGCTGCATCCGGAAGCCAGAGCGCACTCTCGTGGGGAATCTCCAAATACGCACCGCAGAAAAAGACCATAACACGTTCTAGAATCTAGGAAAGGCCTATGGACATCTTTTTATCACTGTTACTCAAGCCTCATCAGGTATTTTAATGATAATAAAGTATATTTATAATAATCATGTTTGACGGGTGTTGCTTTTTCAAATGCACATTAAGCGACTCAAACTCGCAATGCATGCTTTTAGATCGAGCAGAATTTCCTACTGATCCCAGAGCCGTGCTTCACGGAGAAACTACGCATAGAAAAAATCTCGACACAGTGCATATAACATCCAGCTTGTTTTCAATATGATTTAGCGTTATCGCAATAAATTATAGTGCAGCCCTACTGCTTAGCAAGACGCTATGAGGAAACATTTTTTTCTCTATTGACTGAAGTTTTTAATAACGCAGTGGATACTGCACAGCCATTGGTTAGTGCAAAGTAAATCTTTGAACCAATGGAAGCCAAGTTGCACGGACCTATGGCGATTGAGCCCGTCAAACTGGGCGGGGCTTATGCCTTAATATGCAGACACATCGTGGCAGTGTCCTCAGATTACTTCGACTGAAGCTTACTAGAAGAATGGCCAGGAACGAAGTACTCGTTTCCGTATCTCAGGGAACCGGGGCTACGTTTGTAACCGAGTACGTTCTCTAACAATACTTCACTTGTACTGCATGGGGAACAAATATAATCCCTCCGTGCTTTAAGAGGAACGAAAACACCAGTCCAAGGTAAGAGTAGGCCCGGTCCGGGTAATCGTTCCAATGACAGTGTGAAACTGTCAGTCCGGCGACGTGGTCTGAACCCGTTAAGCAGAGAGGACTCGAGCCTGCAAGGAAAGGACGTCCAGACTATAGAATCTAGAATCTAGTAGAGTGGACTGTAACTCCTCAGTTACAGTCCTTTGTTACATATGCTAGGGGTCACCAAAGCAAACAAAGAGCTGTTCCGACTGCCTGAAGGGGGCAGAATGCTCGATGTTAACCTTCAGTGCTTTGACGTTTAACCAATGCCAGAGCTAGAAGCAGTGCAATTCTAAGCATTAGGGAACGGAGGTCCGCAGACCGCAGAGGCTCAAAGGCAGCTCTTGAGAGCTCTCAATACTGTGGTCAGTGAAAGAGGGAGGAGGGCAGATCCGCCTGGATCCCTTCAAGAAACGAAAAATGAGGTTGTTCTACCCACTGATTGGCCTGCTATGGGTGCTTGGGAAGCCATGGAAGGGGAACGACCCTAATCCAGCAGCTCTAGCAGGAAAGACAGTATCTCACCAATAAGAAAGTATAGGTGCAGGGTCCAGCGTGATCTTCGGCCGGGGTCCATGGTACTGAGGGTGAGGGAAGCATTTTCCCCAGCGAGAGCGCTGATGAGCCTCCACTCTCGTACTGTCTGTGTAGCAGGGGGTGTGAAAGTGCTTTGTGTGAGTGGACGAGGATCTGGAGTCGGGTCTGTACGGCAGGAAGTGCTTCATTGTCTGCAATGACTTCTGCGATACGGGAAGCGTTCTGCAAAGCCCTCCACCACAGGTCCAAAGAGGCCTGTTGCAGAGATCGGACGTCGAGGAAAGGGACCTTCTCAGCCTCCTTGATCTCCGTGAGAGTCAGCCATAAGTGGCGCTCGAGCACCACGAGACTGGCAATGGATCTACCTATCGCCTGGGCCGTGATCTTGGTGGCGCATAGTGCGAGATAGGTTGCAGCTCTCAGAAATACGCGGGGTTGGTTTTCCACTCTTCCATTCCCTGGGGGAGTTTGGCGTGCTAGACCTGGAGCACCGTCAGGGAGTGAAGAGTTGACCGGCGGACGTGAATGAGCGTCCAGCTAGGGCCGAGGGCGGACACAGATGTGCCACTGACTCATCGAGGGGAGGCAGCCTTTCGTAAAGTTTGTCCTCTGCGCCGTGGACTGAAGTTAGAGTGGAGGAAGAAGAAGGTCGTAGATGAGTGGAGTAGGGGGTGAGCCATGACCAGGTAAGTTCTCCGTGAACTACCTTGAAGAATGGTAAAGTTTGCTGACGAGGGGCCTGTGGCGCCTCGACAGGAACCACTCATCCAGACAGCTGCGAACGTATTCTTCTGGTGAAGACCAATCTACGCCAAGCTCCTCTACAGCTTTAGTGAGGACCCGAAACAGCTCGGAACCCACACCAGGCTTGGACTCACTGTGCTCCGCGGACGGCAGAGGAGCAGGGTCAAACACTGAACCCGACAGCTCCTCCACATCTGCAGCTGCTAACAAAGTGCTGTCGTCTTCCTTGACTTCGCTTCCGCCAAACAAGATCATATCACTGGCGACGGCCAAGGGATGCTGGTCAGGCTGGGAGAAACGAATCGGAGAAATCTCTCTCTGTGGAGAAGGCGTGAGCCCGCTCTCCCCAAGCGCTTAGATCCTCTACCCCGCTGCCTTTTCCTCACATTTGGTGACAGCCTAAAACAGCAATGTTGTTTTAGCTAGGCTATACCCAAAAACATTAAATAATATAAACCATTATTATTCCAAAAATAATGTTGATCCCAAAAAGTAAATAACATTGTACACTAAGATGGGCTAACCTTTTTCAAGTGACATGTGACATAGTCAAATGGAAAGTATGAAAGTCTAGCTTGAAAATATTAGGGAGTGTCTAAGACCTAAAAAACATGCAAATATGTACAAACACATCAGTCAGTCACGACTGTATTTAAAGAGCCATGCACATTAATACAGTGTAGCATATTAACTAAAATCTTCAATTGTATAATAAGGGAAAAACTGATTCAACAAGATTTTAAATGTTATTACATTTTTTCCTTAAGAGCAGGAAAAATCAGTCATCCCTTCTGAAAATCTCAATGTGAGTCTTAAACGAGTTTGTGTTGTGGTTTGTGTTTAAGACACACCTCCAGGGCAGATGGCAGAATAATATAAACTTAAACGGTTCATAGGGCTTTTTGTGATTTTACCGTTTGATTAATTTATCCCAGCAGAAAATTATGAAACAATAACATGTTTTACTCTGTTTTGAGAGTCCCAAATGTTCCTTCAGTTAGGAGCCTTAGCATATTTTAATCAATAATGTTGTTCAAGGATTTAATGTGTGAACACTACTTTATAAAGGTTTCATAAGTGGATTCTATTCTGAGGTCAGAAACCATTTAATGGAAACATGTCTTTGGTGTTACATGTCTCCAATAAAACAAAACAAATGTAGTGGATGAATATGAAGTGATATCAGCCAATTAAAGCAGACATGCAAACAGTGCCACACTTAATAAAATAACAAAAAGATAAAAAGGAGAAAGAAACATCAAGGGGAAACTTTTGAACTGAGGTTGAAATAAAAGCTTGGGAATGATTACGTAAATTATTTTATTTATTATGATGGAATGATTAAAAATACATTTCCATAAGGATCCAGAACAAACAAAACAAGCACATAAAATCACATTACTTTATAGATTTGTACCCTGAAATTATTTTGCACCATTTTAACAAATACAAGTGTTAGTTTGTGTTCACTAGATTATGGTTAATCTATACGGGTTATTGGTATCAAAGTAAAATTTGAGAGACAGCTATCTGCGATTTCGACGACGCCGTCTGATTATAACTTCGCTGATGAAGTCTGACCGTTCTAGGTTTTCAATGATCCGTATGAGACCTTGACTGATGCGGTAGGTGCTGCTCTCATCGAAGCCATCTTCATCTGAATGCTCTGTCACATAAATCTGCTCAAACCAGACTTTCCTCCGGGATGAATCGACGGACACAATAATTCGATCCGTATTGCTGTCAGGATCATCAGAATCATAATTTTGTGTGACAATACGAGGGAATGTGCCCGGATGTTGATGATGGTTGCTCAGGTTGCCCAATTCATAGTATGTGAGATCAGTATCTGGAAGAAGTTCTTCATTATTATGAAATTCATGGAAGCCAAAATGTCCTTCTTCAGGGTCGTAGCGTGCAAACATTCTGCCGTTTTGATCGATCTCAACACATTCATCAGCAAACCACCACAGTAAACTGAGACCATGTCTAGGGTATGGTTGGCCGAACCCAGTGTCTTTCAGGTGAGCTAATTCATTGAGCGTTCTCATCACTGGAAGATCTGTTTTTGGATGGAACGAGAGCATTGAATGAGACAAGCTTATGTAAGGGGATAGTTTACCCAAAAATTAAATTCTGTAATCACTTATTCGCCCTGAGATTTTTCAAAAATTGTATACAATACAACAAACACAAACTGCTAAACACAAAGGAAGATATTTGTAAGAATGTCAGTAACTGTACAGATCTCATCTGCCTATCCTCCCATAGTATTTATTTTCCCTACTGTGGCAGTAAATGGGGGATGAGATCTGTTTGGTTACTGACATTCTTCTAAATTTCTTATTTTATGTTTAGCAGAACAAAGACATTTATACAGGTTGGAACAACCTGAGGGTGTAGTAAAAGATGTGATGACACAATTTTCATGTGTGGGTGTGAATGCGTGTTTGAGTGTGAATGCGTGTTTTTGTGTGGGTGTGTATTCAAGACAAGATTAAAATACAACAATTAACCACATTATAGGACAACCGAGAGAAAAAACTTAACTGCAGATTGAAGTAAAACATTTTCTTTCGTAAAATACATTTTTGTTTGCAGTTTTGACTTTGTTTGACAAGATAAAAACTTGTAATTAAGTTTCACTTTTCTTTAAACACGTACACAACATCCGTGATGCCAGCAGGATTTTATCTCAGGGTACGCACAGTATCCCCCACCCAATATAAAGCACCTCCTCGCTGTTCATTTTAATCTCAGGTTGATATTCATTAGTGCAAGTCTACTGTAGGAAGCCTTGTGTCTTCATCCTGTTGTGCTATGCACACACTGCAGTTTCGGAAGAGACAATCGCATTTAAATGAATTCACTAAATTATCATTCCATGTGTTTATGGAACAGGGATAGTCACTCCCGCATTAAGTGATGATTGACACACTGGTAACGTTGTTCTAGCATTTTGCAGCTGTCAATAAGAATATAAGCCTGCTACCTCCCGGCTAAAGACTTCACTTCAATTTATAGTGAGCTACCTCTGACAGGCGTGCTTGATTTGGTTTAGGCTAGGAAGGCTGTATCAGGGAGTGCTCCTTTGAAGTGTTGCCATGTATTTTATTTTTAAGCGCATTTATGCTTGATATTTGGTCTTTAGCTCATAAAGCTCGGCACTTTATTTTTACAAAAATGCTCGGTTACGGATATTTGAGTTTTTGTTGTCTTATAAAAAATAATAATTTATTGGTTGTTTTTATTTATGAAGATCTGGCAACATGTCACTTTAACAGATAGTGAGAACGGCTAACCATACACACGTTTGATTTTACACACTATTTATTTTATTTATTTACTCTCATTCTCTCTTGCTTTCTCAATATTTCATGAGTGTACACAGATTAATAATAAATAAAATTTGAAATGTTAAACATATAAATACAATTATAACTTTTGCGTACAGCCGTACGGCTGCAGGCGTCACTGACAACAGCTGTCTGTCTGCAAGAACCAAAAGTTTTGCGATTAACAAGCAGAAGTTGCGTCTTTCGATTCCATTTTTGGTCTAAAGAGGTTCACCTTTTTCCCCCTCCTGAACCAGATCGAGGTCTTCGATGTTATATACGAAATAAAAGTAGACCTAACGTCTCTGATCAAGTTTTAATATTTTTTTCAAAACACAATGTTATTAAATTATTAACAATAACTAAGCGAGAAACAAAGTAAACTGATATACTTTACCTGCTTTACACGAGCTGGATCTGAACTGAGAAACGTATCACTCTGTGATATTATTTATTCCTTTGATAGTGGGAGGAGCGAAGTCTGGTAATGGAAACTAATGCGTAAGGAAAGTGAAACGAAACTTGCAGGATAGTGCAATCGAAAAAGAAAATCGGACATATTCCAAACCTATGATTTCCTTCATGAAAAGGGAAACAAGACATGTTTCTTGGATCTGGACAGTCTTGTTTTTGAAAGGTGAAGGATACATTTAAATACAGAATAGGACTCGTTTTTATTTTATGAATAGACATGATTTTTTATTTATTAAGAATCGTCTTGTTTTTGTGCAAACCAATTTAACAAACTTAAATGATGATAATTAAAATATTGAATTTTACATGATGTAGGATGATTGTTTAGCTGTTTGCTGAGTTCATGCAGCTGTCTTTGTTGTCATAACAGTTTTACTTATTTTTATAGTGATGCTCAACCTGATCGCACCCAATTGCGTATAAATAACACGCTGTTGCATTACCGTATAATACAGACGCCAAATTGCGATTTTGCGTGCATATCATACCCCAATGTTTGCTTGTACCTGGGTGGAGAGCAGTCATTTTAAAACGTACATGAAGAGGAAACACTGAAATAATTAAAATAATAAGGTTAGGTTAAGGGTTTGGGTAGAGGTTATAATATGCACGGACGCTAACATTAGGTTTAGGGTTTGGGTTAGGGGACAGGGTAATGAGACAAATTGCTGTTTAATATGTAAACACGCTAATTGGCGTATCATATGCACGCAAAAAAGGGCGTATTTATGCACGCAAAATCGCAATTTGGCGTCCGTGTTATACGGTAATGCACAGCGCGTGTTAAGAAACAAAAAAAAGTGATTCATGGTTTTAGCTTTCTGAAGAAATTGTATTTCACAACCACAGATTACCAACATTATATTGTAATAATTCTTTATTTTTTATATGAATTAATAAAATCCATTTTGTGTAAATGCAAAACAAAACATGCATTTAAAAAATGCATTATACAAGTTGCCCACCTCATTGAAGAAGTGCTTCTGATAGGGCAACAGATGCTCATCATCTACAACTCTATATTCTGAAACACGTGAAAGCCAAAATCTCCTTCTTTAGGATAGAAATGAGGTTTAATAATTACATTTCTGACTTCTGTGTTATGACCAAACAAATAGGTTCAAGTGATGTCTGTGTTAAAGAATATAAAATATGGAGGATATGTACTTCATTCAAGCAAGAACTTGTATGCATATATTTAGTTTATTGTGTATAAACGAAACTAAACAAGATTAACAATATAGTTTAGCCGTGTCTCAATACGAAGAGTCCAGTCACGCAATACAAACAAACCAGCCACACACAAAATAACTTATGTTATGATGCACCACACACTAACTCAGTTTTGAAAGCCAGAAAGGGTCCCATACCTGAAATTGCACCGTAAATTTTAAAATTAAATGATTATACCAAAAAACAACAAATAACTCTAAACAAGCTTGCTGGAATCCCTAAGAATGGTACACCACCAGGAGTCATTTTCTTATTTGGTGGTGGCGGCTCAAAACGACTCTGATTTCTGTATTGGTGTATATCGGATTGGAGACAGAATTGAGATACTGCTCACGAGTCATGTTTTTTTTATAACCTGAGACCCTTGCTGACTGACACGATATTTTGTTGTTGTCGAAGCGCTTCTGGTCGCTGTGTTCTGTGACATATACTCTCGTTATCGCCTTCGTAATCCATAGTCACAATGATGCGATCTTTATTACTTTCAGTATTCCTGTGGTTGATATTAGTTCTGATGTAAGCTGGCACCACGAGCATTCAGGTTGCCCACCTCATAGTACGAAAGACTCTAAAGAGGCATAATGTTGTTGAACATGTTTAGGCCAAAGTCTTTCCTTTCAGGTACTAAATCGGGATTACTGAACCGTTTTGACGAGCAAAAGTTGCTTTGGATAAAAGCGTCTGCCAAATGAAATAATGTAAATGTAAACTACACACAATCAAGAGATACACTTTGATAAAAAATATTTAAAACCTCCTTCATAAAATTTGGATGCTGCTTATCTTCCTTTGGAGCAGAAGTGTCAATAGTCTCTTTTATTAATCATTAACCTTCAGAGAGTTGGTCGTTATGTAACTGCTGTGAGTTTTTGCTCAGGGTAAAAACTGTCTGCTATTGTGTGCTCTTCATGACACGGCCATAGAGATAAAGAGCTGCGAAACAGAAACTTATCGAGAAATATGTTTGGCAAAAGAAACATTATGCCAAATGTGTTTCAGAATGATAGTTAGTCACAAATCCACCTTTCATCAATCATCATCTTTGCAAAATACTACACTCAATAAAATGCAAACTCACAAAATGCATTACCGCATTTGATGGCAGTAGATATGTTCTTATCACAACATGTAAATGGTGAGACAGCAAAGAAGAGAGATATGAAAACAGGCTGTTGTGTGTTTGATTATTTTTCATTTCCAAACCAGCTTTTATTACATCATCAGTCTGAACCAGGACGACAGTCCAGAGCAATTCTGTGCCAACACACAATGATCAAAGGCCAAGAGAGAGACACAAACGATGGAAAAGGTCAAAGAAACAAGGGCAGTAAGGACAACTTGTGGAATGACTGGCAGACCAGTCATTCAATAGAATGACCAGTCAATAACTCTAGCTGTCAGTGTCAGCATTATTAATAGTATGAATATTTTTACTTCATTATTTGATATACATATATATATATATATATATATATATATATATATATATATATATATATATATATATATATATATATATATAGTATAGATATATAAACAAACATCCGAAATGATTTTGCATTGCCGTATTGTCTTTTCAAGTACACTTAAAAATAAAATTAGATTTTTCTTTTCCTTTCACTGGAATATACAATAAACCCCAAATACATCACTCATTAACACACACATACACGCACACACACAAACATGTTTTAAAGTCCTCTCTTGACCTCACTTGCATGCAAACATACAAACACTGACACATTTGTTCGCCTCAGTAAGATACAGAATCTGTGTCCACAAACTGTCTGTGTTGAAAGGCCAGCAGGGCAGATCTAAGATGCTTTTCTGAAAAGCGAGGATACAGTTTATGATGACATCATCACAGGTTGTTCCTGTTTTGATGTGTGTAATGTGACTCAGTTTTAAACGCCCAAATTAAAATCAAGAAATGTAACATGGTTTCTGGAGATTCATAAAGCCAATAATTAGCCTTCTTTTTCCCCAGGCTACTTTATTTCCTGTTCTTCTTAACACAACCTCATGTGAGCATCAACACCAGGGGCCGTTTCAATAAGGAGGTTCAACCAACATCAAGTTACAATGTTAACTCTGAGTTGATTTACACTGAGATGCAAGAAACAAGGAAGAACGGAATGAAGAATACTTGTTGATGGGCATGTGCTTCATTGTTTACTGTATCTTTACAAGCAGAGCTTTTCACAACACACACATGAGTGACACAACATGAGAAAACATGAGTTTGGTCTAAAATCAGTTTGTATTCCATATAAAAGAGCACTGCAGATGTTCTACAGAGCATCTTAAGAAAAGCTCTGAGTTTAGTTAAATGCGTTGTAAACGCAAAACTCTGCAGGTTCACTTTAGTTTGACATGCATGGTCTATTATTTTAAATAAGTTGTGAAGGCTACATTGACATTGGGACTAGATATGCTTGTCTCTCTCTTCTGTGTTTATCTATTGTGTTGTCTCTGTGTGTATATTGCAAAGATATCTGCTTATGATAATAATCATCATTTTAAATATCATTTTAAAATTTTGGCTTTAATATAAAATATATGAATAGTAGAGGCCTATATAATCAGATACAACGTAACTTAGTCACTAGCTATAGGTTTTCATTGCATACTTCTTTACTTTTACTCGAGTTGTTTTTAAAATAGTGACTTTTACAATTTCTCTATATGCTTTTAATTGAGTGAAGATTTTGGTTACACTACCCACCTCTGATGTCGACACATTCAATGGCGAACCACCACAATAAACTGCCATCATGTATGAGATATTTTCAGGTGAGATAATTCATTCAGCATTAAATGAGACTAGGTTCATTCTTTTTTTGTTGTTGCAGAAAACTTGAAAAATGAAAACAAGACGAACTATGCTAAAAAGCTCCCTGCTAAAATCCAAAAAAAGATCCCGTTGCTTGGCACTGGTTATTTAATTATGCATTTATTACCTCATTGCTGCCTTACATTGTAAGCACAGTGGCGGTTGCAACATAGCAGTTTGCAATTTTATTTGTGATAATTTATTTTTATTGAAGAACATAATCCACATACATAAAACTATACATACAAACCAGGGTTTGCAAAAAAAAAACATTTAAAAAGAGAGAAAATAAATAAACTAGTTATACATAGATGAATACATTTTCACCTCTAGGTGACCACTGTTTGCTGTTTTGACAGCTGATGAGTTTATGTGACTTCAAAAGGTCAACAATATATGTTTCCATGAGGACATCAACCACTTGGCAAAATCAGGTCGAGAAAAATACTTTGTTAAATTATATATTTGTGTGGTTTTATGATCTATAATAAATCCTTGTCTGTGTCATGTTTATTCTATTTGTAAAAGTAAGGCAATGTAAAATGTAATAAGTACACATCTTACAGAGGTCATCAGAGGTGGACTGATATGTATACATATTTATGTATAGTATTAATTAGATTTGTCAAGTATCTGTACTTTACGAGAGTGTTTACACCTTGGGAAAGAAAATACTTTACTACATTATAAAGCATATACATGTCATGTCATACATTTACTCCGCTACATTTCATAAGTAAATATTTTACATGTTTTTACCTTAAATACAGAATGGAAGTAGACTACATAAAAATCTAGTAGTTTTCCACTTTTAAAAGTAAAAATTAAAAAGATCATAGGTAAAAGTATTAGATTTGAGCTTGTAGCTACTTGAGTGTTAAAAAAAACATTCGTTCATGAAATCTAGTGGAGTAAAAAGTATATTTTGCTTTGTAAAAGTGAAGTCATTTTTTCAGAGAGAGTATCTTTATATAACTAAGTATAGAAAAACAACATAAGAAAAATAAAAATAATAATAATAGCCAAAATTAGCGCACATCCCATCAAACAATAGCATTTGTTACAAACATGCTCTGTGGGCTGCTGCTGTGGTGTTGAATCCCAATTAGGTATAATATATGTTGAATCCCGAATAGGTGAATTCCGAGTAGGTACAATATATGCTGAATCCCGAATAGGTACCCCTTGTATTGACTGGGAATTCTGGCCATTCTTCATTTGACTGAGGAATTCTACTGTTGACAAATTTTTGAGGTCTTCTATAATCTTTCGCTCTATGAGATAGGTGTGATTCTGGTCAAAACGCGTCTGATCTGAATGCTGCGTGACATAAATCTTGTCTAACCAGACTTTGTTTTGAGACAAATGGACTAAAACGATAATACGATCTTTATTGCTGTCAGGTACATTGGGATCGTAATTCTTAGTGACAGTATGAGGAAGTGTGTGCTGGGGGTGGTGACGGTGGCTCAGGTTTCCCACTTCATAGTATGTCAGATAAGATCGTGGAAGAAGTCGTTCCATATTATGAAATTTGTGAAAGCCGAAAGATCCGTCTTCCGGGTTATACCGCGCGAACATACTGCCGCTTCTGTCGACGACTTCAACAAAAACATTTGCAAACCACCAGAGTAAACTGAGACCATGTCTGGGAGGTGGTTGACCAAACCTGGATTCTCTCAGCTCGGATAAATTGGCCAATGTTCCCACCATGTTTCTGACAACTGTGTGTTTGGGACAAATGGAAATGTTACAGTTACAGTAATTAGAGTTTTTTCACACAAGAACAATTAATGTTGAATTCATACGTCATTCATAGCCTATTGAGTTCTTATCAGTTTTTTGAGTCATAAAACATAAAACAAATACATATTCAAAGAGAAAAGGCAAGTTGAAAAACAGCAGCGAGGACAAAAAGTAAAAGTTTCACCTTACTCTTTACTAAATAAGAACTATAAACATCTTCTGTGGCTTGCTTCTCACTTTTCACCTACCTGCTTTTAAAACAACGACTACAATTCAAAAGTCTTCGAGGTTATTTACTCAAAATTCTGGAATAGTTCATGATTAACTAATTTAATCATAGAGATGGAATAAGCAAAGTTCCGATTTTCTTAAGCATACACTTATTGAAGGAATTGAAGCCAATAAGCAAATGAAACTGCACTATTTACCTGCTTATCTGAGCTGGATCTGTAGTCTACTGTGGAAGGCATCACCTGGTATAAGCCTATTTAATTGTTAGTGGGCGGAGCGAAGTCTGGAAAGGAAACTAAATGGGTACAGAAAGGAAAGCGAAACGTTCTCTGTGTTTTATTATTATCGAGAGGGAATAACAACAAACTCATCCTTGTAAAGCTAGAGACAAGATTGTCTTGAGATTGATTGAAAGACGTCATTAAATCGTTGTCTTTTCCTTAGCATAACGTCACACTCAACATTCTGATATCTAGGCCTACATAAAAAAACAATAAGCCTTGTTTTAGTGCATTCTTATTAATGTGATGGTCATTTGGACCTACTCATCCCCGTTTCAAAACCATAAACCAAGAATGATATTCATTATTAAAAAAAGACATGTAATTGTATTTTCCCAGTTAAACTGACCGGGGCTCTGATGACAGTAATTGATGACAACACTTTGATAGACTTTTGCATTAATCTATTTAATGTTGAAAGGACATTACAAGCTATAAACTCCATAAGTTTGTGATGACATTTTGTCTGAAATTTCAAGGTTTTGTACAATCTGTTTGCAAATGCTACACTTTGAATTGTTGTTTGATCTAGACAATACTAACTCTAAAGGAACAACCTTTTGTTTTGTCTTCAAATTCATCATCAACTTTAAACATAAATAAAGCAAATTGTTTATGGTTTAAAAACAAATAAGTTTTTTGTCATTTCAAAGCATAAAGTAATTCAGGCTAGAATTATATCGCAAAATCCTGCTCGCGCACCTTATTTTATGCATGTTCAGAAAGGAAATTGTATTTAATGAACCTCTTTGGAACTTATGATGGTATAACATAGAAGGGAAGAATTTCTCAAGGAATAAAACACGACAGAAGTCAAAGACAGAAAATCTAAAACCATTGTTTTTTAACAACTGTTTTCATATTAACATAAATAAAAATGAACAACGCTAGCATTATAATCAGAAATATCAGCATGCAAATGTACAGGCATGTTGAATCTTCAGTGGCTTGATATGGTGTATGCTGAGATTGCAGTTGTGTTGAATGAACTCTATTGTATTGAGGTTGGAAAATCATTCCAAAAGGGCTGTCATTCCTTGTTCGCCTGAGGAATTCCTCCAGTCTCAGGCTTTTAATGGTCTTTAGAAGACCATGGCTGATTCGATAAGTGGTATTTGCATTAAAATTCGCCTGATCTGAATGCTGAGTGACATAAATCCTGTCAAAGCTGGGTGGATTTGGTTGGAAGCGAACAATAACGCGATCTGCGTTGCTGTCGGCACGGTTTCTATTGTAATTGGCAGTGACATCTTTAGGTAGTGAGCCATAGCTCAGGTTTCCCACCTCATAGTATGGTAAGTTAATCATAGGTAGAAGTCGGTCTTCATCCTCTTCAATTCTGTTGTAGAATCGATGGAAGCCAAAATGTCCATCTGCTGGGTTGTACAGTGAAATCATACAGCCATTGACATTATCAACACATTCATTGGCAAACCACCACAGCAATCTGAGCCCGTGCCTGGGATCTGGTTGACCAAAGTTGGTTTCTTTCAGCTGAGACAATTCATTCAGTGTTCTCACCATGTTTCTGACAATCCTGTTTCTGAAAGGTAAAGGATACACTTAAAAACTAGTTTAGATTCTAAGAATAGAGTTTTTAAAGGTCTACTCTAGACTTTTTACAATTTATAAGCGGAGAAAACTCAAAAAAAAAATGACAGCGACAAAACCATAACAAAAATATGTTGGTATACATAATCTATTGCGATATGTTGATGTTTCCTGAAATTAAAGAAATTACTGCAATGTGCAAGAAACAGACAGAAAATAGATGGAATTCATTGTACCTTTACAGAGTTCCAGCAGAGAGATGAAATATTGAGCTGTAAATCTGTACTGAATGAAAAACAAACAAGAGTGTTTACAATAGAAACCAGTACAACCAGCCTTAATTCATTTCCAAACCCATAATTGGAATGATCACATTTCAGCTCCATTGTTTAGCAAATATTGCTTTGCTCAAAGACAGATCCCTTATTAAATTGTTTTTGTACATCAAAGCAGCTTTGTTTATGCCTTTAAACATAACAATAAAAAGTACTAAAATGACATTTTAGAATATGCAATTAAATTCAGTTAAATTCAATAAAGTATATTAAGTTTAACATTCAACTAAATTCAGTTTAACCAATAATAAATCAGTGTAAAAATTGTAAATTATGTAGGACACTTTGCCTCAAGCAAGTAAGAAAGAAGTAACCAGAGAGTGCAAACTAACCAGGACAACTTTGATATTCCTGTTCTATACTTTCATTTCTGTTGGTAAATTACTACTGCTTCAGTGTGCTATGCATGACACGCCCCAACTTGAGATGTAAAGCTGGGAAACAGAAACTGAATGACAAACATGTTACATGTTTGGGAGGAGCTGTTGTCAAGGGAGTAAGATTTGACCAAATTTGTTATAGAACAATAGGAATACACATAAAATCACTTTCATTGTTATAAACAGACAGACTACAAGTTTTTCATTTGGGCTGAAATGTCACCATTTGCAAACTACCGTTTAGTACTTGATGAAGAAGTGGACTCTGCACCAACTGCATTTATCATAACAACAGATCTTCTTTTATCATGGCAACATGGAAATGGTGATACTAGCTCATAAACAAAGACATGACAACAGGTTGTTGTGTGTTTGATTATTTTCCTTTTCCAAACCAGCTTTTATTACATCATAAGTCTGCACCAGGACGACAGTCCAGAGCAATTCTGTCCCAATATACAATGATCAGAGGCCAAGAGAGAGACACAAACGATGGAAAAGGATAAAGTAAACTAGCGGCAATAAGGAAAACTTGTGGAATTACGGTCACGTGGGAAAGAAAATGTTTTACAGTTTCTCAAAAGAAAAAAATATGTAATGAAATTATGGTATCCAGCAGTAAGAGTGTGAATTCATGGAATGAAGGGATAGATATACATATTTATAAAATTTCCATTAGTCAGAGCCAGGACAGATTATGGGGAGAAAAATGAACATTTCCTAGCATTTTGTAGCCTTTTACATCAAACAGACACCATGAAAAAAATTAAAAAGTCTAAATAATTGTGTTCAACCCTCAAAATTACATCAACTACCATCATTATAACTCTAGCTGTCAGTGTCAGCATAGGAAGATTTATTATTAATAGTATGAATATTTTTTCTCCATTATTTTATATATATATATATATATATATACACACACACACACACACACACACACACAAAAACATCTGCAATGATTTTGCATTGCTGTATTGTTTTTTTCACGCGCGTGTTTAAGTACACTTGAAAATAAAATGTGATTTTTCTTTTCGTTTCACTGGAATATACAATAAACCCCAAATACATCACATTTATTATCTCAAACATACGCACGCACACACACACACACACAAACAGATTTTAAAGTCCTCTCTTGACCTCACTTGCATACAAACACGCAAACACTCACACGTTTGTTCGCCTCAGTTTGTGGACACAGTTTCTTTATCTTAATACCAGTGTTGAAAGGCCAGCAGGGCAGATCTAAGATGCTTTTCTGAAAAGCGAGGATACAGTATTTAATGACATCAACAAACCGGTTGTTCCTGTGGTGATGTGTGTAATGTGACTCTGTTTTAAATGCCCAAACTTAAATCAAGAAAAGCAATATGGTTTCTGGAAGTTCATAAAGCCAATAATCAGCAGTAATTTTCCTCTGGCTACTTTATTTCCTGTTCATTAAGATCCAGATGAGAAAACCCTTCATCTATTTAATAGATGAAATACCAACACAGAGGTCTGAAACAGCAAGGTCAATAAATGTCAACATTTTTAAACTAATAAGTCCACAAACCAAGGCGAACAACAACATCTAAGAAAACTGTTAGATCTCTCTCGCGCAAGCACACACAATGAAAGGTAAGAGCTCTAAGGTGTTTCTCTGAACTCACTCAGAGTGTCGCCTCAGAATCCCTTCAGTTTGAAAATGCCCCACTTCCTTCCCCCATAGATGTGTAAGAGAACAGGCCCAGAGCTTTTGGAGGAGTCTGGGATAGGGATGTGATGCTATGATACACTTTTCTAACGCTACCAACATAACCAGAAAACCTTTGTCTTAATTATTCTGTGAATACACAAGAGAAAACAGAAGTGGGATTATGTTCCCAAATGTTGTCCCTCATTGTCCACTAATTACAGCTCAGGTGGAGAAGCGGAGAGCGTGTTCAAGTTTATCTGGGCTTGTGTTTGTTATTTGGGGGGTTCCGTGAGGTGGTTTAGTTCACTCTCCTGGCGAAGGGGAGGTGTGCGTGATTTAGATTAGAAGATTTCCGGGCAGCCTTCCCAGTTGCCTTGCTCCTTGGTTTCCCAGTATCCCCCTTTGTAGACGTGTGTGGGTTCCCCAGTCGCCTGATCGACCTGCCGCTCGAACCACATTGACTTGTAGCTGTCCTGGTGAACGCCTGTTTGAATGCAACAAATACAAACGCACATAAGTAAACAACAACGTAATTGAGCAAATGAGCGGTTACATGAGAACAAGTAGTGGAAGCGTCCCACTAGCTAAATTATAAATTGACTCAATTTCGGTTGCAAGCAATTTTTTTGCCAAAACCTGTCACAAATCTGATTATGAAAGACGGGTCACAGACTACATAACCGCTGATGGAATGACATCAAGTCAATGAGGAAAACAGCTAGTGGGAAACCAGCCAGGATCAGGTCTAAGTTTGGCAAACATCACACTTTTGTCAAAGTGATTTGGCACAGAAAAGAAAATTAAACGCTAAACACAAATAAAGCTAGTTCTCATTTTTAGAAGCTCACTAGGACACAACATTGACTGGACTGCATCAGCCACAACAACTAACTGGAGGTGACAACAGATCCTATGACACTGTAACCTACAATCTCTTATTCTTCTCATTTCACACTACATTTAAGTAGTTGGTTAATAAAGAAAGAACTTAACATAAAATATTAAAAGCAGGGGAATGCTATGGGCATTTGTGATAGATTGAGGTACTAAATGGTTTTTGGGTAGATGTTACTTGCTTTTGACTGGAGCTCCATAAGGCCCCTCCACTAGAGCAACAAAGAGCAAACAATAAGAAAATGAGTTTCTCTTTCTTTAGCTTTTCTGAGAGTTGACAAGAAGTCAGGAAACTATATCATGGCATGAAAAATGGATTATAACACCACAACAGTCAATACCACTATTGCAACAGTCAATTTTATGAAATGTTTAGATCTGACAATTGACTCGGACTACAATAGCCAATAGCAAAGCACTGCAACTGCACATCTCTATATTGCCGTCTTTGTTTGAACATAACATTGCAGGTTACTTGAAGTATTTGTCTTTACATGTGTTTAAGTCAAATGAAATCAACTGACCTTTCTTTGAAAAATCTAACAGCTCAACTTATAAATCATTATGATAAGCTTGCTTTTGTGAAATGCAGTGGAGTAGACATCACATTTTAAGTAAAAAATGTTATGTACTTGCTCAATAACTGAATTTTATTTATTTTTGCAAGTTGTCATGCTTTACACTTATTTATGTCAACTTTGACTTCTGTGTAAACAGCAGTGATACAAAATGTACAGTGAAATCTAATGTGTGTTTTTTGTGTGATAGTATATCAATGTATAAACTCTGATATCTGTCTGTATAGTGTGTGGAGAAGTTAAAGCTTTGACTTTACAAACAATGCGAGTGAGTGAGTGTGTGTGTGTGCTGTGTGGTACTTGCTTGAGTACTCTGGTGGGTGACACCCGTGCAGTGTTTCAGCTAGATTAGTAGAGGTGGGGATGGAGAAATGCAGACAAACAGAACATGAGTGTGAGATGTCAGCATGTAAGTGATGTGTAAACTGAATAAAAGATATATCAACAAAATGCTCTCATGAGCTCACGCTGCCCCCTGCTGGATGTTAAAAATGTGGGCAGTCGAAACGCATCATGGTTCAGACTTTACATTTATGCATTTGCGACTTACATTGCATGATACTATACATTTTTATTTGAGAATGTGCAATCCCTGGGATCGAACCCATGACCTTGGCGTTGCTAGCGTCCTGCTCTAACCACTGAGCAACAGGAAAGCTTGACACATGATGTGAAGTGAATTCTAATGAAGTCTAATTAAAAACATTTCACGACCTGCTCATTGTTCTGGGAAATTTCACACAACAGCTTTACAATAATTCTGTAAAACAAAACAAAAAAAGACCTGCAGAGTGGAATTGAACTCTATTCAGAACCACACAGTTCAGATCGAGATATCAAAGAAAGTGTCCAAACAGCCCGATTCTAAACAGATTCAATGCTATACAGCTGCAATTTGTGCTAATTCAGCTACATGAGGGCTACTTGCTTGAGAGCGAGAGATCGGAAGAAGTTTCATCTGTGTCAGCTGATGTAGGGACAGATAGAGGAAGCAAATGATTGGATGATGATTGTGACAGACAAGCGTGATTAAGAGTGGAATGGGATGATACTTGCTTTTGAAAGTAGTCTCAGAGGGCTCGCTGGCAATCTCGACTTCCTCAGCTGATCAGCGCGGAAATTAAAAAGGGGGATGCAAATTAAGACAAAAAGAAAGAATACAATGAATGACACTATGAAGGTGAGAAACATGCTGGATATTAATTTCATGGCAAACAGGCATCATAACAGCGTGTTTTTGTTAGTGTGTTCGTTTGTCGGAGACAAGAAATGACAAGGGTGAACCTCTGATGCATGGGGAACATTAAAAGACTGATTAACCTACGGCTGTCAAATCGAGGAATCGCGATTAATTGTTTGCAAAATAAATGTTAGTGTTTATAAAATACATGTGTGTGTTTATATGCATGTATGTATTTAAGAAATGCAACATAGGGCGTGACGTCAGCTTCACATTCTCTATATAGTTATGCAAATATTTGTTACATATACTGTACACGTGTATGTGTGTGCATTTATACACACACACACACACACACACACACACACACACACACACACACACACTATTTATATGGAAACATTTATTTTGGAAACAATAAATCGTGATTCATCGATTTGACAGCCCTAGTTTAAACAAATACTCTATATACTTGTATTTAAAAAAAAAAGTGTAGATAAAAAATTGTGTCCACAATACCTTTTCCTGCCATTATAAATGTGCTACATCATAAATGTGGCCTCCATAACAAGTTTGGAAACTTGCTTTCGAAACCAAAATAAACACTAAGACAGTTCTTTTCCATTGCAATTCATGCATCAGAGGGTGAAACAGAGAAAACAATCAAGGAAAGAAAAGCAGGAGTACTTGCTTTTGACAGGCGAGTCAGATATTGAATCCTCAATGAGAGCTTGAGGGAATAACAGAGACAGACAGGAGTGAATGAGAGACATGAAAAGGTCACATGGAGTCAGTCGGGTGGTTTCTTACCCTCTTCTGTAGGATTGGAGGTGCGGGTGGCCTCTCTCTCCCTCTCTCTGCGAGTTGTGCGCTGTTTCTCCTCTAGCCGCTGCTTCTCAGCGTTGGCCTCTTCCCAGCGACCCTGTTCCATCAAGCGCTGGTCCGGCCGTCTTCTGCTGTCCGTGGGAGCCACGCCATCCTCCAGCTCGTTCAGCGTCAGTGCCAGCGTAGAAAAGTAGTACATGTTCTCGGCACCCTCCCTGGAGGGAGGCAACAGATTTTAAGTCAAAAGTTAGCTTTCTTAAAATGTTCTTCTTAAGTCAAAGGTTTGCACTTTTCAAAGTGCACTACACATGAAACCGGTCTGAGATCCTGAAATTGTTTGTATTCGAGAGCATCAGGAAAAATCTTACGGCAAAGGATTTTTCCTCCACAGCTCTTTGGGTTTAAGCGTCTGATAGACAGTTTTTTGTCGGCCCTCTGCCCCGTTCTCCCCGCCTCTGCTGCTTTGCATGACACGCGAGCACTCCATTTTCTCATCCCATGTACCAGACAGAACGTAGTGTGCCTTGTCATCCTTATCTGTTACTACACCTGTAACCTAGTGGAGGGAGGAGGAAAACAAACATAAATTTCGGACGGACGAAACATCAAATACTACACAAGATGATGAAACAGGAAGTGGGCACGCCTACATTCTGAAGAAGTGACTCACCTTTCTGGCTACGTCTCTGGAAAAGTAGCTATACGGAGCAAATTTGAGGTGACACCGGTCACCCGTTCTGTGGTTCACAATGTCTATTTCTCCTGACTAGAAACAATACAGATATAAATAATCTTACAGATCGAAAAAATGCCATTATACAAATTTAGGAGCTATGTTTGTATAGTGCAATCTTAACTTAACTAAAACGCACAAAACTATCTGATCATTCAAGACAGTGAAGGTTATTACCTGATCTATCCATAGTTTTCCAACAATGATATTGTGCACTGTGGTTGTGACTTTCTTCCAGGTGTAGTGATTGTTACTCTTCTCAAACATACAATGAATTGAACCTGAGTACACAACAAAGCAATTTAGACAATCTATCACACAATAAAAATGACCATGATCATTTACAGAAGCATATGAGCAATTAGCCTAGCTACACCGATGTACAAATATCTTTGAATTAGCAAACAAATGTTAAACTGAGGGGATTTATTATATATGGACAGTTATAAGCAAGACATATTACAAAACAATTCTAGGTTTTTAATGACAAAACCATTTAGAAATCAGAAATGTGTAGCAAAACGGTTTCAATTTTCATTACACATCCTGTTTCATAACATACTGTGTTAGTTTTAAAGTGATACCTCACCAAAAATGAAAATTCTGTCATCATTTCCTCACTTTCGAGTTGTTCCACAAAAATAAAAATTTGTAAAAATTTCCTTGTTCTTATGAACACAGAGAAAGATATTTGGAATATCGCTTCTAAACACACCCATTGACTCCCATAGTAAAAAAATGAATTATCTTTTTTTGTTCTGTGGAACAAAGAGACATTTTGAAGAATGTAGGAAAGCTAACCATTCTGAGCCACTTTTGACTACCGTTGTTTTTACCTACTCTGGTAGTCAATGGGTGTTGAGATCTGTTTGGTTATAAGCATTCTTCCAAATATATTTGGAACAACTCAAAGGTGCGTAAATGATGACAGAAATTTCATTTTTTGGTGAAGTATCCCATAAAGAACAGAAACTATTTTCTGCATATGTTCGAGTCATCATAAATCTCAGACATACTGACGCAGTCACAGATAAATATCATAAGTCTTACCGAGAGGCATAATGGAGAGGTATTTGCCCCTGAACTTGCTGGCCAGGGCAATCTCTTGGCTCAGGGTCCAGCCTCGCTCGGAGATTGCGTGATGGGCCGCAGCCGGAGGATGATGACTCACCTGAGAAGAGAGACGGGAAGCTAAATTTGTAGTTCACATTCAAACAAAACTCACATAATTTGTGGTGTCACTTCCTATTCACAAAATTCTACAGTAATGGAAGACGTCCAATCACCTGCTCACAGAGGGACCTGTAGCCGCACTCCTGAATGCGGTCCAGCTCAAAGGTCTCTCCCAGCAGAGGGTTGAAGGGTTTGCCCGTACGGTGAATTGTAGTGGAGTAAGAGGAAACGGTGAAAGCAGCCACATAGCACATCTGCTCCAGAGAGCTCTGGCACTTGGCGGCCCGATCCAGCAGTTCGTAGTACTCGAGATCTTCTGAGAGACGCTGCAACATGGACAGGGGCTCGTTGAAGTTCACCTGTCAAGAGAGGGTAATGAATATCCGAACGCAATTGAGATTCAGGCCTGCTTTACATTTTTATAGATGTGCATACAGGCATTGGGATTTTGGAGAGCTCTTTTCCAATACAGTTCTTCATGATGCTCCATAGATTGAGCGAGTAATTTGGTTTATCTGGGATGCGGGACCGTCTCTTCTTCAAAGGCACAAGCTCCTGGGACTGCGGGGACTCGGGATTGGATGCCAGGGACTGCTCATCCAGCTGTGACAGATTAAATGAGTTGATGAGTTCCATTCATTTTTGTGTAACTGTTCAAGCGGATTCAACTTTGGACAACTTTATTAAAAGCAGCTTTGTTATATTTAACTACCTTTACGTTTTATGTTAAACAATTTGACTAGGCAATATGGCTGATGGCTTAAAATGATCCAATGAGCATCTCATACCGATGTGGTTCCGTCATCCATTCCCAGCTCGCTGCTGAGTCCGCTGACGTTACTGCCAGATCTCCTGAGACAAAGCGAAAGAGGGTATGTGAGAGCCAGAGGGTGAGACAGAGAGAAGGAAAACGAAGGAAGGGGAGAGGAGGACACACACTTAGGTCCAGTAAGGTAACACACACATCAGAAGGATCAGAGGAGTGTAAACAACAGGAGAGAGGGAGGAAATAAAGACCTGTGATATTTGGGATCTGCTGGTACAGTGATGTACTCTTGAACGTCCTCGCATGCATCGAAAAACTCATTCTCGTCATCCTCGTCGCTGGCGTCACCCTTTCCTGGAACCGAGCCTGTGGGACAGATTAGAAGCAGGAAGTCAAAAATACTGAACATCAGTGACTGCATACACACCGGGGCTAAACGCCGCTGCCAAATAGGGCTGTAGATTCAGCAGCGGTGCAGGAATTTGTACATGACACGAGAAGTATAGTACCTTTGCTGTCAATGGCAGGGTTGCTCTGGGAAGGAGGCAGTACAGTAGCTCCTCTGAAGGCTCTCTCAAGATGGTTGTGTTGTTTGGCGAGCTGCTCCAGCGTTTCCTCTAATCTCACTCTCTGCTCTCGCTCGGCCTGCAGTGCTTTCTGCCAGCGCTTACTGTGAGCCTGAGCCAATGCTAGGAAGTCCCGGCACGCCTGGTTGTCAGATTGACAGAGAAGCGTTAAAGAAGAGTAAAGGTTTTCTCAAAATGATGAAATTATACTTTTTACATATTGTAACAATCTCCTTTTATCGAAAGTAAATGGGTAGCTGTCTTACATTGATCATGGCATTGGAGGTGATGCGGAAGAGCGTTGCTCTCTCCGTCACCTGCCGAATCTTCTCACTCGCTTCTCCTCCCAGTCGAATGCCTTCAAGCTCAGACAAAGACCTGAGGGAGACCACACAAATCAACAGATTACACTTTCCGTGGTGATATGTGCTTTTTATGTACACCAGTAGCTGGTGCAAACAACACCAAGTTCATAGGTTCGATACCCAGGGAAAATTAATGCAAATCCAACTTTTAAAGTTTGATATTAAGAATGACTAACCGCTGAAGAGCAGAGCCATGTTTGGCGATGAGGTCGTTACAAGTGCTAAGATCCTCCACCTTGCTGCCCAGAGTTCGGAGGGTGGACTGAACTTCCGAGTTGCGTGAACCTCCACCCTGCCCTGACGACGGAGAAGTGTTCGGGCACTCGTTTTCAGAGTCATCTGTAGAAATAAATAAAACAGAATTCTAGTTTGCTCACTGGTTGATAAGGTACTAAGGCATTTGAATCAATCGTTACAGGAAAAACAGTATGTTTCCAGACTCAGTTATATGACTGACCCGATTCCGCCTGCATGCGAACAGCTTTGGCTTTGGCCAGTTCTAGTGCGGTGATCCAGCGCTGGCGCTCCACCTCTGAGCTGGCCTTCAGATGGTACGTCTGCGCACCACCATTAGAAATTACAAAGTTGCATGAGTCCTCCACCGCAATGTTGGCCGTAGCCAGGTTGATGGTGCCCCGGCATGTGTGACCCATCTCCGCCTGGGTCCTGAAAGAGAGAGATCTTACTAGTAGTGACATAATTTAACTTATAAGATTATAAGATGAATGCTTATGGAACTAGTTTTTGGATTTGCGAGTTTGGACGGTACACAGCAGTAAACCTTTAAAAGCTAAATACTAAATATTGTGGTAATATAGTAAAGTATTATAAATGTGATGATGCCTATTTTGTGGATAATCAAGTAACATTTTATAAACAACAAACACTTCTTATTCTTACGGTCTTTTTTATGTGTAAGCTGATTAATATAAAGAAATATCATTCATAAACAAATCAGTCTGGCGTCAGTGGAAAAAAAAATACATGCTTTTACATTATATGCTTCAGTATTGTCAAAGTTCATTGTGTAATGCCTTGGAAGCAAAACTTGAACCTGACAGCTGTAATTCAGTGTCTGTTGCAATATTCATGAATCAGCGCTGAAATGCTTACGTTCAAGAAACGCCTCCTGATAGTTTTTCTCTCGTCTTGTGACAGAGAAAAACACCCTGTTATTGCTGCTATCCTACTAGGCATGAGCCAAATACCGGTTTCAAGGTATACCTGTAGAAAGTTTTGTTCGTATACACAGACGTTTGCTTAAGGTTATCATACCATCAAAATATCATACCGGCCTATACCTATATTCTACTATCTGATATCAAATTGAAAATGTGTCTTGAGTGCTCAGATATATTGATAAACACACACAGAAGTTAACGTGATAAGCAGATAACTTTCCCAACCGGGGCACCCCTTCATCCTGATGTATTTGCCCAGTTTTCATTTTCCCCATAATGCATTTTATGAAACACTTCAATATGAACCAAATCAGGCAGATTAGAGAACAATAAGTACATTACAGCTAGAAATGTATCTTTTAGAGTAGTGGTTCCCAACCTTTTCATGGCCTATGTTACCCATTTAAAAAACTGCCGCCCCCCATACTGTACATTGAGGGTAGATAAGATAATAACGTGTAAAATGTAAACCATATATAAAGAAGCAAAAAATACCTGTACATGACAGATTGATCTCAAGTGATCAGATTATAAATGTAACAACCCTGCTGATAAAAATAAGAGAAACCCAAAAGAAACCATCATAGAAATAAATTGGTTCCATTAAAATACCATTGTGAACCTTTTTGCGTTAAAATCATTACAACATTTTAGTGTTTTGGGCATCATTCCAAAATCTGACAGATCACGAGAACGGTGCGCGTTTCATTGATTTTAACACGAGCGAGAGTATATTCTTTATTCGCAGTTTAAAATACAGACGTGGTGTGGTGTCATTTGCCTGTCGAAAATAGCGCTTTACATCTTATGTCAACAACTGCAAGTTCAAAAAATATGTGAAAAGGCACTTTATTTACAGGCAACTCCCTTCACGCCTCTCTTTGGGGGAGAGAGAGAGTCTTTTGCTCATTCTGAAATTACAGTCTGAAAAACAAACATACTTGTATGATCTACCTGTTTCTTAGGATGATAGAGGTAATTGCTGCTTCCTGAATGGACGTTTGCCTACTTTGTAGTTATTAAAGGGTTCATTTGGCGTGAAAATGTGTTTTTATGTATCTTTGGTGTTTTATAAATTGCACATGCATGTATTACACATGTAAAATTGCAAAAATTAAAGTGTCGGAACAAAAGCTGCATTCAATCTTAAAGCGAATGCTCACCCAGACCTGCCTGAAACGCCTCGTGTAACCACACCCCTACAAATCTACGTCAGTTCAAATTGCTTTTGAGTCCTGATGTTCCACATATGGTAAGAGGCGTTACATTTCCATCACATGCTTGCAGTATTCGAAACGACCAATCACTATGCACTGGTTAACTGGCCAATCATCTTTATCTTTATCATCTCACATTTCAGAGCAATGAGCTTTGTTAAAAATCTGGGTGTTTCAGAGAGGCGGGACAAAGAGGAGACACAAACATGCACGGTATGTGGAAAATACAGTGTTTTTAACCTTAAATCGTGTATACACATTGCATTAAATTAAAACACACCATAATATTTGTTTAAGTCGTGTCATATCACCCCTTTAAGTATTGGTGCGCAGCCTAAAATTGCAGTGCGCAGGACCTACAATGAGTCTGCACGGCCGCTCACATGCGCAGCTTCAAACGGAACGTTGCCCTTCGTCAATTTGCAATCATGTTCCTCAATGCATTCGCGACTGAGTTCCAAAGGTTGGGGTTTCAGGGAACCGTCGCGCCCCCCGGTTGGGAACCACTGTTTTAGAGGATTAAGTGGGATTAGAGTTAGAATTGCATTCTTTTACCAGAGACTCATAGTGACTTTTAGTAACCTCAGTTAGCAGCTCCTAACAAGCACCAATTGTACAGAAACGAAATAAAGTTTCCATGGTCCGATGTAATCTGCCAATACTGGTGAATCATAGTTTCTTTGGATTTTCCATACTCTATAGACAAAACAGGGTAAGACATGTTTGGATGGCCTATGAAGTGACAAAAAACAGATCCCAAATCTCTTGCCTGCCCTATAAATTTCATATGAATCTCACTGTCATTTATCAGAGCAGACTGCTGGAAAATGTTGATGCTTTCCAGCAGGAACAGAACCAAAGTCACCAATCAAATGCTTATTCAACAGCGTCATGACTCATGAGAGACAATGGACTCTTGTGTCATTTATTTACACTGTGATGCTACAGGTCTCACACTTTGTATACAGTGCGTTTATTAACCTATTCTTTGGTACTCAATAAAAAATATAAGAGTTACATAAAAACAAAATGATTTCTAGCCAAGAAATCACCTTATAGACAAGTGGCAAAGTAAATATTTATATTTACTTCAGTAACATGACTGGAAGGCAGTTGTGTAATTGTATAAAACAATGAACACAGTCTTTAAAATATGATCGTGATTTACACATTTCGTCAAAATATATTTTTCAGGGTGCCTAAAAACCCAAGAAATGTCATCCTTGAACATCTATTTATACAAAGTGATTTCATTCATATATACACATACTATCAGCATGAACTGTCTGCACTTATGTTTGTTTAATTCTATTCACGATGAAATACAAATAATAATGAAAGCGCCTCTAAAAATAACGTGTATCCTCACTCACACTTTCCAACAGCTGATGGGTTGGTTATTGTTCTATTTAGCGAGTTAAACATCGAGTCAAGTGGGTGGATTTGAAAATGTCTTATCCTCTCATCTCAAACTGTTGAGCAAACAATGACGATCGCACGGACAAACACACACGCCGGCGCTCTTGTGGTTTCACACACACACACGCATGTCGCACACACACAATTAATAATTGACAGAGATGAATGCTGCTTCCCATCTGATCAGTGTGACTCTAATCTAATGGACTGAAATGGTATCATTTTACAGGCGGACAAACGTAAACAAGGCCAAAACATAACACACAGATAGGCCAAACAAAACTGATACATTTCTAAAAGAGCTTTGTAGACTAATTTTGCGTAGAAGGAAGAATACTTATTGAGTGTTGCTTGTCGGTGTTGAACTTGTTGCAACAATCCCAGGCTGTTCTGTGAGGTTGCTAGGGCTTTGCTGTGAGGTTGCTAGGGGGATCACATCAACAAAGACTCCCCAAAGACATTCGGGTCCCTGCTCCAATTTCAAACTTTTTGCACGGCAGGGAAAGATCAAAAATCCAATTTGTCCATATTCCAAGCAAAAGTGTTAACATAAAGGATTTGGATGCCATTATGCTAATCATGAGCAGAAATATTCTTAGAGAATACTTTACAATATTGAATTTGCATAAATATTATGACCCAATTCGCTGATAAAACACCACCTTCACTTTCCACCTTATCAGATGTTGACAGGGGCCAAAGAACACTATGACACTACCTCAAAAGGTTCATTAGAACAAATCTGACATTCCTATCAACTCACGGGAGACCTGTAGTCTGCAGATAGTCTACGGTCAATAGGTCATAAAGGTCAATAAACAGCAAACACTTCTCACCTGTAGTAAGACAGCAAACCATTACTCAGGACAAACCATCGCCTTTGGTATCCCTTGATGTAATTAGTCCATTTGAAGAGCCAGCCTTTGTACATGTCTCCTGGGGCTGGGGTGGGTGCCTTGGGCTCCGACATCACGACAGCCCGTGGCTTCACAGTGTCTTAAGGGGGCCTGGGTCGATACAAGCAGGTGAAACATGCATGTTTACATATTTACATGTATGAACAACCTACCAATATCCATATGTGAGATGGAAGGGCTTAAACTTGCTGATCTGTTCCTTCTTTACATGTAATTGTTTAAAACATAACTAAACAAAAAACACCCAGAGTCAAATAATATATGACAGCTAATTTGTTTGTTTACATAGACTAAGGGTGCGTGGCAGCCTATCTAGATGGTATTACAGGTGCTGTTTACCCAGAGGCATTTTGGGAATGATGTTAATGATCCCCAAAACATGTCGTCTAGGTAGACAGCACATAGCTTTTGAAACACAGTACAACTCTTGCGCGAAAAGGCTGAAACATGCGTTATACTAACGAAGTCATAACGTATATGATGTGGAGGTTCATAAGTGCGCTGGTTTCGCCTACGTGTCCAAACACAAACTCGCTGGGTGAACAATAACTAAACCTTAATTCAGGATATTTATAGGCACGACGAAACGAAACCCCTTTGAACGCCAGTTATTCGTTAACATTCGTGACATTAATAAATGAAAAACAAACACTGTTCGAGGAAGTTTAAACTTTAAATAAATGCGGCCTGTACGAGGCATAACTTACAACAACACCCAAACGGCCTCCCAATGACACAGTGCACACACACCGCCACCAAACACAACACGAACACTTATAATTATTTACATTAAAGTAGCTTTGGTGAATTGAATGTCTGTCAAAAGCATGCGCGTGCATACAAAATGACTTTGACGGTAATTCAGCTAACGGCTATTAAAACTGACGCGCTATCGCGAGACGTGGACACCTATCGTAAAAAGCACAAATATATCTGTAAATAGCGACATCTGAACTGATATATCATTTGAAAACGATTTAAACGTGCGTCATTTCCACAAAGGTATTTGAATAATGTCAGCGCAAGGGGGAATGTGAGTTCAAGTGAAGCTAGCTAGCCTGTGCTAACCTTCAATCTTTAATGGCAAAGATATAACCAAATAAAGCGCGACATTTGATAATATGTAGAGAAAATCACACCTAACTGAAAGACGTGACGGGAAAATATAAAACTTACAGTGCATTGAGTGTTTAAATGATTTAAATTGTGTTATGGGTCCAGCCCAGCTCTTACCTGATCTTTCAATGATCCTCTCTGAAGAAGGAAGTCACAGTGACATGCGAGCGTACGGCACAACTCGCATAAAAGTCACATTATTTCATCTCCCCGTCACAGCCAAGGGAATGTCCTGCTTTTGATCAATAAACGTGCCTGAATGACTAACTCTTCTGCTAATAGTATCTTGGCTCGGGTTGTGTTTAGTTTCATAGTAGCCATTCAGATTTAATTGAAGTAGTGATTGCATACAGTAATTTAAACAGGGCCTCGTGGTAAATCACTGTAACACAGGGTGTCGATTTGATGAAACTGCAATTTGATTAGAATTTGTATTTAATAAACGGATAGGATTTTTATAATACTAATAAGAATTCAGAAAAGAAGCAATAGATGTGGTAGGGTTGCCAAGCAACGAACCTGTTCATACATTTTTAACATGTTCACTGTTAATTCGTGCTATTTTGTAAATACTAAATGTATTAAAAACATGTATAGATATATGATTTATCAACCGCTTTGAACAAGAAATATTAGGATATTGTATGGCAACGTGTTCCCCCGTAAGAGGCAGATAAACAGCTTTGGTTTGGTAATATGGGCGTATTTATGAGTTTACTCTGAGTTTTCAAGATATTCTAACACATATCTCCCTTTGCTGTCTTTTTCATTAAATTTATTTATTCCCTTTTCAAGTGAGCTTGTCATTCTTTATCTTATCTATGGAAACATGTAGGTTGAGATTGGCCAACACATATGTTTAAAAATGTAAAACTAAATATAATTTACGTACTGAACATAAATACATTGTTTTCTATTATATTCTATTAATTTACACACTCTCTGGCGCAGTAATTTTGATTCTTGTCGACTGCATATTACCGTTCAGAAGTGTTGGCGAGTTCATAGCGTCTTCTGGCCGATAGATGGCAGTATGCGCGCCTATTTTCGTTATCGTCGCACGCCCACGCCCGTGAAGAAGATGTCATGTTTTGAAGCGTGCAGTTGCTACTGTTTACGGTCTACTTCTAAAAAAACACATTTTTCTCAATATATATAACCCCAGCAGTCTTATACGGTAATTTATTAACGCAATATCTGCACTTTTAAGTTTCGTTGTATATAGTGTTTAATGTTTGTACGCATTTTGTCTTGTTTTAAAGGAAATGCCTCTCTGCTGGCTAGTGTCTCAAGATGATTCTCATAAACCCATTCAGCTTTATCACCATCAACCTTTGACTCTGGGTCGAGGACCGGAAACTAAGATTAAAGACAAAAAGTGCTCCAGAGAACAAGGTAGATATTTATATCAGCTAGTGTTTAGCTAGTGTTCTGAGAGCAGCCCCAGATTATAAATAACACTTTTTATCTTGCAGTTGAATTTAGGGCTGACTGCAACAGAGGATTTGTCAGTGTTAAACAGGTATGGCCGGATGCTTGTAGCATAAATAAATAAAATATGTGAGAAAAGTATTATAAAGGTTTTTTTTGTTACAGTTAGGTGTGAATCCTACAAATGTGGACTGTGTGGTTGTGGGCAAAGGCAATCAGGTAAACACAGTCGCGTCTTGGGTCAATTTTATTAATTTAAATTGCAACTGTAAATGTCCAATTTTGATGCTATATTGCACAGGTTATTGGTCTTAACAACCTACAAACCACATGTCACCCACCTCTACAACCAGGTGACGATAAAGCCCGGCCAAAGACTTCACATGGTCAATCAGCTATATCCATACACAGTGAAGTTCACTGAAGAGACATCCACGCCCAGATCTTCTGCAGAGGGGATCAAACCCACCAAAAGACCCCACCAGAAGAGCGAGAACCCTGCAAATATATCAACATCTTCCCATACAGACCATCACGCATTGAATAGCGGTTCACCTCCACAAAAAAAGACTCCACCACCAGGTTCTGATAAATCGGTGAGTAAAAGTTTACCATAGAAAAGGATTTGTCAAAGGACCCTTTTAAAAAATAGCTTGCGTGCCGTACTCTCACTCGCATAATTTGTGCGAAATGACTTATTTCAGCATTTTGAATAAAAAATAATTCTGAAAGAAAATGTTTTTCAGGAATCTGCAGGTCGTTGGAGTCAAGGCCTTAAAGTATCAATGCAGGACCCAAAGATGCAAGTATGTCTGTTCAGCTGTATTAAATCTGATGTTTTGATGTGGAATACCAGTATGATCTTTAAAATTTAAATCTATCAGAGATGACCTGTTATCGTCTTTGTCCTCAGGTTTATAAAGACGACAGGGTGGTGGTCATCAAAGACAAGTACCCGAAGGCGCGGTACCATTGGCTGGTGCTGCCGTGGGACTCCATCTCCAGTCTGAAGGTTCTGAGATCAGAACACTGCGACCTGCTCAAACACATGCAGCACGTTGGGGACAGGATGGTGCAGCAGTGTCCAGACGGTCAAAAACTTCACTTCCGTCTGGGTTATCACGCCATTCCCAGCATGAGGTACTGTTGTCTGTGTTCTAATTGGCTGCTGGCAAGAGGAAGGGCGGAACTTGTATGACACTTGTATAATGTATGCTTGTCATTCATATATTTCATATTTATTTGTTTCTAGTCACGTTCACATGCATGTTATCAGCCAGGACTTTGACTCGCCTTGTTTAAAGAACAAGAAACATTGGAATTCCTTCACTACTGAATATTTTATTGAGTCTCAAGGTGAGAAAGTCCTATTAATCAAGCCTCCTTGTTTATTTAGATTAACATTAGACTAAATCAAAGAGTATAAGTACTGAATCTATGCTTTGTCTTGATGCAGATGTCATTGCAATGCTGGAATCAGATGGAAAGGTGACGGTAAAGGAAAGCACAAATGAACTATTGAAGCTTCCTCTGCGCTGTCACATTTGCCGTAAAGAGCAATCAACAATCCCAAAACTTAAAGATCATCTCTCAACTCACCTGTCTTCTTAGAAGAGTTAACATTTTGTCTGTATAATCTGTTGTGAATTAAATAACTTGTGTTTGTTCTGGTTATACTGTGTTTTAATCTGGGACTTGCATATTAATCCTTATCAAAGAGGATTGTACCATGAGGCAAATTAACAATAATGAGTTTAGGACAGTTTGTACTTCTCTTTGGTTTTTATTTAGTCAAGTGTGTTCCAATGCAGCTATCAAAACCAAAAGTAAATTCATGATTTACTATTCGGGTATATATACATACAGTACGTACACATTATATAAATGCACTTGTTAAACGTGGTTACATTGGCACACATGACTGGATATCTAAATATCTTCTTGTTCATTTGGTGAACTAAAACTAAATCTATTTGCTTCTAACATACTATTTAAAATAAAGAAATTCTCTAAAATATTAGATCTAGACACTAAGGTATCGACTTTAAACTTAACATTCAGCTAAACAGATGAGTTTTGTTTGCATATAAGAACAGATAGTTTTAAGATCAGAAGGCTGTATATCACAACTAGACTTGTAACAGAAAAAGGTTGAATTAAAAAAAAATATACAAAAAGCACCATCTCAATGTAAAAGGTTATATTAAAAATATTCTACAGACTACAAGATTTTAATTATTGCTTTTCATTTAACCAAAATATGAACTAGTAGACCATTTCTGCTGTATAAAACATACACATAGTTTTGAACTAAAAATGCTGAATAAAGAACTTATATTTAGGCTCCCAAAATTTATTTTAAAATGTTTAACGTGGCAAAACAAATATCCAAATAATTATTATCTGTTGGAAAAAAATGGGGAGCAAAAATATGAGTGCAGAATTCCACATCTTACTCAGCTTCCCGTTTCATTTCCTGCATCTGTGCTTAATTCAGATTAAATGCAGACATTTAGCTTTTCTAAACTAAGTGTCCTTTTGAGTCATGACAAAAGCCTGTCACGTGATCCCTGAATAGTAGCTATTGTGCATCTTAAACCCATTTTACTTTGGAGTGTACGGTAGGTTGATACAACATTGCCAGTCCTCATGCCAATGTATCTCCAGTCTGAAACATAATATATGTATAGTTTATGAGAATATCACACTTAAAGAGAATATCACATTTGACACTTAAAATTACACTAATACCCTTTAAACTCACCATAGATTTCATTTCCCCACGATCACCTTCCTCTTTGCTGTACCGCTCTGTAGCTTTCCTGGCGTTCTCTACAAACTCCTATGTAAAGAATTTCAGAGAGAAACATGTTTCATTCATACAAAACAACATGAGCATTACATGAATATTACAATGGCATCCATCTGTCTGTAACGACATCTTCCGTTTAGTTTAGCCCTCCCTCATGCATACTGCTCTCACCATAAGCTCTTTGTCCATGTAATACTCGCTGCCCGGGCTGCCATCGTTGTTCTTGGTGTCGATGGCAAAACAGAGGAAGAGTACGTCTACTACAGTCTCATAGATGGACAGGAAACAGTGAGCCACCAGGAATGCAAACACACAGACTATGATGAGAGGCAACACCCACACGGTGTATTCTCTCTGATAGTTAAGCGCTAGGACGCCTGAAAACGCCGTACACGACACAATCAAGACCTGTGAGCACAAGACAAACCTGTTAGAGAATCTGACATCGCTAAGCAAATGCTAAAATCACCAAACAGAAAGTGATGCTTACATATCAAATATTTTTTTTTAACAAAAGATCCGTTTTTGGTTAAAAATAAAGGTTAAGAGCAAATACATTAAAACTATCAATGCTTAGATTATAATAGTTATAAGTTATAAGCTGTCTGGTTTGATTTTGCAGGAAATATCAGTTTTCATTACACTTTAAAATGCAGAACTGTAAAGTAACCTGTAGTTTTATGTATCAAACAGAGATGGCAATATACGTTACAAACTGCAGCTTTAAGGTAAGGTGTCTTTGTGAAATACTAATAATAATAACAGTACAAATAAAAACAAGGTTTAGAACAACCTGAGGGTGAGTCAATTTACATTTTTGGGTGAACTATCCCTTTAATTCCACATCAAATAACAGTATATTACAAATCCTGTTGTGTCGAAATAAATACCTTTCCTAAAAACAGGACAAAGTCGCCAACGCTGTTGATCGCTGCCACGCGCAGAGCATTTTCAGCCAGGAGGAACAAGGCGTCCCGCGCTGACGTACAGAAGCCGGTGCTGTTAATCGCCGTTGCTGTGTATGCGTTCTGGAGACGAAAGTAAAATCATACATTTATCATAAAATAAATGCTCAATAATTCTACGGATACTATATTTTGCCCTGTTGGTAATGTATGGGTTTTATGGCAAAATTGCACACCAGCTATTACAGGGGACAATAGGGCATCATCCTATACACTACCACCTAATGACAAACCACACAAATCTCTTTTATAAAGTGTATAAAAATCATTTGTGTTAAACGATATTTGTTTGTTCTATAGGTACAGTATATGACACAGTTGAGTAACTCACCACGTTTAGATAATTGAGGCACTTCTCTAAACACCACAGACAGCAGATACACGCCTTCAGCATGCAGCGAGCACATGCGTTTTCCTGCACAAAACAATATATATCAACACTTCATTCTTGTCTACAGAAAAAGTCAAATACAAAAAATAAGGAATAAGATCAAGTTTCTGCTTCTAAACACCTGGCACCAGTCTCACCTTTCCTTTTAGCTGAGTGTGGATGTAGGTGAGAATAAGCCGTGGAATCTCCACTAAAGTGATGATGAAAGCTCCTTTAGCCACAGTGCCCAGGTGATATCGCATCAGTGTCAGCATAGATGATATGATTGGTGTGAGGGGCATCTGAGATTTATCTCTAAAATGACACAAAGACACAGTTAATAAACTCTCTAAGATCTGACGACTCAATGAATTTTGACCTCTGACCTGGTGAAATAGTACGTGACGACGGCCCCTGCCACAGTCATCTGCTGGCATGCGAGGAGAAACTCGCTGATCCAGATGAGACCCACGGCATGGTACCACACCATGTACTGCAGTGGACTGTCCATACGGAACTCTACCAGACCTGTCTGGTTGTTCTTTACTGGACTTCCTGTGGTAATACAGTAACACATCAATAGTTCATTGTTACTTCAACTATTTCATTTCAGACAATTTAAGTGTAATTTTCTATCTTTGAAACGATATGCATTGAGGTTATATCATGACATGATTATAAATGGATTTATGCTGATAAACCTGCAGTTCCGAGGAACAGGAGCACAGTGATCCAGTAAACCCAGAAGCACATGAGGGTGAGAAAGGTCCAGAAGGGCTGCAGTGCCAGAAGAGGCAGATGAGTGAAGACTTTACCAGCCACGTGGAACAGAGCGATTGTGAGAGCCACACGCTTCCTCATGAAGAACATAAGCAACAGCAGAAGCACCTGATACACAAGCAACTGACAGCTTCACAACCAGCTAATGACATCTTACAAATTCATACAAAATTTCCATCTCAATAAATAGTTATTTTTTTGGTGAGATCAGGTTGTACTGTGTGCAACGTTACACTGCAGAAATAAAAAAGTTGCATTCTGAACCCAACAACAGATCATACCGTGAAAACAGTGGCTCCGATGGCATAGATGAGAAGAGCTTGCTGGTTGTCTTTGGCCACCTGCAGTTCATTGGCAGGCACAGTGGCGTTTACAGAATTGCTGTGATCCACATATAGCCACCACAGAACGCCAGAACCACCTGCCAGACAAAATATCACGCGAGCTGTCATATGTTTGTTCAAATTACATTACCAGATCTCTATTTTAATGTAGTTCTCATTGTCTTACCAATTGAACCGACCACGACAACAGCCGTCAGAATCCACACAAGAACGACTGAGATGTAGCGAATCACAAACATCAGGATCAGAGACAGAACTAGAGAAAAAAAAGAGTGACCGCAGACATTAAATATCAAGTTATTACATGATATATTCTTATAGATTTGATCGTATTTAATATTGGGAAATCAAGCTTTATAATTATGAAAGTGAAGTATCATGATTTTCTTGGCCTCCTGCACTGACTTTATCCTTTGAAGATTACAAACTTTTTAAATATGAAAAATTAACAACATTTATTCACTGGCTACTGTAACAAACAATACAAAAAGATAGCTAGAGATAGGGATGTAACAAAATTATCAATATCGTGTTATTACAATGTTATAATGATAAATTGTCTCAGAATTATCTCATGACTGTATGAAAACCTTAACATAAAGAAAGTTAGAAAAAAAATGGATGTTGCCTTGGTCAAGGTCCATCTGGTGTAATTATTTCATTTATAAAAGGGATTTTGAGGTCATTTGACTCATCTCATACTATAACTCATACCTCTAAGCAACAGTTACGATTAGAGGATAAAGAAAAATGGGCACATTTCCAAGTCATCATTTGTCATTTTAAATAACAACAAATATTTTACCGTGGACATAATACTGATATGTATGTATGTCATAATACTGACATAATACATAATACATATGTCTTCATAGGTGTAAAAAGACCTAACATAATGAATCATTATGTATTTATTAGAATGTCATACACCACGAGTCCCCTTGCACAGAATTCACCATAATGTTTCTACAGTAGCCCTAAACGGACAAATTGCTCTACAGACCGTGTTTAATAAATACGTTATCCCCTACGGCAAAGAAGCAAAAACGTGACGGCCTCTTAGTGCTGTTTCAGCCTACGTGGTGCTTCGAAATGGAGGGGTCGAATGAGCCATTGGTTGCAAATCATAACCTCACCGCTGAATGCTGCTAAATTTCATATACTGGTCACATTCAAAGTAACATTATTGATCTCACCAAGAGAGAGCAGACACAGGCCCATAATGATCTCTTTGGAGGTCATCACTCCGGCAACGACCCTGTGCACCACGCTGTTATCACTGACAAAACTTATAAATGCTTCGGCAAACTTGGAATAGCAAGAAATATTAGCTGGCATACAGCGGTGAAACAATGGTATCGATGCACTACACAAACAACAAACAAAAACACAATAATAATTATTAGACTTTAGATTACATCACAGACACATCAATACTTTTTTATTTCCTGGGTGTCTACCTTGGATGGACAGGAAGTTTAGGGCATTTTGTAGCTTTGTCAGGGTGAGAGGTATATTGGTCTGGTTTAATTTCATAAGAGCATAAATCTGATCCTAAAGAAAAAAATATGTTAGTAAGTGGATCAACATTAACATGTCATTACATTAAATTCAGGCTATTCTAGGACACCATATAACTCACCATTATTTGCTGAAAAATGTGTGAGATCCTCGTAAGTATTTAGGTCTGTCTTTGGGCATTTTGAGACACACAAAGCAACGGATTTAATCTTTCTTCTTAAGAGATCAATGTTGCAGGGATCCAGGAAAAACACATACCTGCAAAGCCATAAACATGATGCATTGACAAGAAATCACCTCATTGCAGAGCGTACTGCAGGTGTAAGATCTACAGTGATTTCAGCATGACTCTGGGTTGTACGCACTTTCTTGAGGTCTGGTCTTTGCCGCTGAGTTCGATTCCTGGGATTTCAGCATTCTTCTGACCACAGGTGTTGCCATAACTGTCGTACCCTGATATGAGTCTGGAGGCGGCCCCTGATGCTATGGCGAAGCCACATATGCAGAGCTGCAAAGACAAGATGATGACCATGACATGCATTACATCATTGGGAGTGTTTCTTAAGTGGCAATGCTGGCCACCTGGAACTGATTTTCAGGGGAAGAGTTTGCTAAAAAGTTTTTTCTAACACTCATGTACAGTCTCTTACCATGCCAACATTGAAGAGGATGAACAACAGCAGCCATGGGATATCCGTACACGACCGCTGTTCTAATGGTTTCCAGTCTCTCTTCTTCTGTAAGGGGAAGATGACGCGATGATGTGTCAGAAAGTATGCCATAAAAATTACACATCTTTTAATATTACATTACTTAACATTAAGGTCACTAGACTGAAAATGTCCTCCTTAAAATCGTTTGACCTGAAGGCTCATATACTGGCAAAAATTTGAAAGAAAGAAAGAAAGAAAAAAAGAAAGAAAGAGAAAGAAAAAGAAAGAAAGAAAGAAAGAAAGAAAGAGTAGATCAACCACAAACTGAATGGATGAATGGGAGGACATTCTCAGTGAAACCCGGAAATGAGCTTTTCACTGTTGACAAACAAAAATCTGCGCGCTTAACCACTTTCATTAAATTAAGATTTTGGATCTTTGCTTACTACATTTCTGTATACATAAGTCTTTCAGAAATCTTTATGAACAGTGAATTTGTATGATAACTCCTGAAGTTCAGACCCATATCTTGCAGTTTGTGTAACGCTATGTTGAACTCGAAAAGTTCACAAATATGAATCAGCATTAATTCACACGATTTTATATTGTATAACTTACCTGTGTGCTACCGCAGCATCCCATTGCAACAAAATCCTAAATTAATCGAGACCACAAACACACCAGATACCGTTTAAAAGGGAGTTGCCAGCGCAAGATCGATCGATTCGTCCTGCTGCAGTAACTCAGCGTAAAAGTTACACGTGCGTGATAAATAAACGCGTTTAAATGTCCATTCAAACGAAGAGATCGTCCACTGTCACATTACCATAACGCCTCTCACGTGTCGCTGGTTTACGGAAATGGATTATTATACGTAGTTTTTCTCAGGATCTTACGTGTTGTAATTGTCCCAAAGGCATTCTGTGACAAGGTAAAGGCGGAGCTGTCGCGCCCTCCTCCTCTCCCCAATTGGCACACGCGAACCAAAATCTTATATTTAACGTTACACTCCAGCAACATGTGAAGAAACGCGTAAACATGACAATACATAACTGAATAAAAGCTAGACATGTATTATGACAGCCAGACACGCATTACGTTTGATCTGCCGGTGTTCGGTATTGTCATTGAGCGGTGATGTGGGATCCGTGTAGGAATGGTTCGTTTGAACCGATTCGTTTAATTAGTCTCCCACAAAGATTCAAAATGCGAGTGCGTACCACTTTAATAATTCAGCTATTAAATTGTTCTGGTTGTTGCGTTGTGGTATTGTTAAGGATATTGCTAACTTTGTGACATTGCAACGTTTACAAAAAGTGGTAAATGAGGTGTTTGAAAAAATGAACGAAATTGCTCGAATGAACCGACTCGGAAAAAGGAACCGGACCCGTATGCAGCTCGTTTTGTGGTGCTTTAGCACCATCTAGCGGAATGATGGAAATACTGCGTAAGCATTTTCTGCCCGCAGACATTTTATAGTCATGAGGGTCAAATTTAATACAAAATACACTAAGCACGGTGTGCATTGCAACATAAAGGTACTATAAATATATGTTTTGTTCCTTATTAACTACAGGCCGCAAAATGAGATGTGTAACGCACTGTGTTGTTGTTGAAGTAAAAGTATGGTATGTTTAATAAATGCCTTTCTTTACCCTCTGGGACCGTGTGGCCTCCAGGTAACTATTTTTTTCGTTTTAAAAGTTATACCATAATTGTCCAATGCTTTTCAGGAAAGAAGAACTCAAAAACGTACCACTAAATGTGCTAAAAAGTGTTCACATGACCCACAGGGGTAGTTTGGTTTCCTTTATAAGCACATGGACACATGCACACAGCCATGTTATTTCTCCAATAAAGCCACCTTTATTGGGAAGTAGAGAAGTTTTAAAAAAAAAACTTTAAATTATATATCATCACAGGGAAAATAGGAAATTACAAAAAACTTTACATTGCCTTGAGGCAACATTGTACCAAAATGGAATACGATAAGGCCATACCAAACACCCTAAAATAGAATAGAATTACATAAGAATTGAACTAGGATCATCTAAAATTACTTAAATTAAAACGATCAACTGTATGGTTTTGAAATGCATTTATAATGATAGTAATTCACATTCAATATCTGCACCTATAATAATTGAATGCAGGTGATTAATAAAAATAATTCTGCAGCCCTTTTGAAAGGAACAATCACAGGTAGCCCTTCCAGTTGATGAAAGTAAGGATGAAATATGGAAAGAGTGAGATGGATGTTGGAGATAAGGATAAAGACAGTGTGAGAATTTGGGTTTTGGCTGTGTCCCACATATTATGTGAAATGTATTGCAATGATTATTGTTCACGAATTATGTCTAATCTTACTTGAGTTTAAGTGCTGACCAAGCTAACAGAATGTTCCAGAACATCGTGCTGCCTTTTGCCATATATATAACAATATTAATAAATGTACTTCTAAGAATAAGGAACTAACTCACTTCACTACAGTAACTCACTATCAATACAGGTCTTGTATGTTTCCATGACATATCTTTCAATGACATATTTACTTCCTCTTTTATGAATATAAGTAGAGTAAACTGTTCCTTTAATTGATTGCGGTTTAACCGTAACAACCGCGCACAGGCATTGAGGGGATGTAGCTCAGTGGTAGAGCGCATGTATGAGGCCCCGGGTTCAATCCCCGGCATCTCCATTTATCTTTGCTCGTGTTAAATAAACTGTTCTGTCTGTTCTTGTCATATAAGATTATAGAAAAGTATAGACATTGAGTATCTTGTATACTATTTAGTAAATTACAAATATAAATGACGTGTACACAAAACTGGACCCACATTCAGTTTATACAATGTTTATCCACCAGTACAAATTATGACGTCACTAGCATTAAATAATTGAAATAGGAGGGAAACGAGTTTGCTTAAAAAAATGTTTTGGACATCCCTGTCACTTAGTTCTCCTTTCAAGTTGAATTGCAATTCACGTTCGCTCCGCCAGAGAGGCGCACAAGTAGCACAATTCACATTTCTTGCCGCTAGAGGCGCACAGGGAGCACGCTTCACTTTAAAGAAGAGGAAAGGTATGGGATCAGAATCCCGCCACAACTATCGTGGTCATGGTCTGAAAAATAATAAGCGCAAATAAAAATAAAATAAAAACACGTGTAAAATAATAGCGTAAAAAACTGAAAAACAAATGCAAAAAAAATGTGAATAACAAACAACGCGGTCACGGATCGAAAAATAATAAGCGTGAATCAAAAATTTAAACAAGTTTAAAATTATACCGCACAAAACTAAAACATGAATTCAATATTTTCCAAATCACAAACAAAATCAGGTTTCCCGCTCATATTTTGTTTTTGTGTGCTTACGGTTTTTTCCCCTTTGCTCTCGTTTCCACGTTCTGCGCTCGCGATTCCAAATGTTGCGATTAGAGTTTCATGTCAATGAGGTCGTGCTCAGGCCGGGCTTCAACGTCACCATTGGTTAACTAGTTCTAGATTGATAGCGGCTCCTCTAGCCAATCCGTTGAAGGGGGAGGTGACGTCACTCCAATGCGACTCGTGTCGTGGCAGGCGTGCAGTGTTGCCAGGTACGCGGTTTTCCCGCAAAAATTATGGAGCCGCGGGTTGCGGATTTTTGGGCTACTTTCATAATGTTCCGCGGCCGCCAAAATGTTTATTTATATTCTAAGGATAAATGTTAATTGATGAGTTTCTTAATGTATATTCACACTCCGAATGAATACCTGCCAACTCAAGGATCGGCCCGGTCTTAAAAGTGTGGGGAACTGACAGGCAGGCTACAGGCAGGCAGGCTACAGTACATGGAGGGACGCGGGAGCTCAGCTCAAACAAAGAGGAAATTAGCGGTGGTATAAGACACAGTACATCCGATTTGTGTTTTAACCAATATTTCATCAGGTGAATGTCACGTTGCACAATGAAAGAAATCACTCGTGAGTGTACAACACTTGATTCTTCCGGCTGCCAAATATCACGTTTGATCAGCGCTATACGTAGTCTATAACAACTAAATCATTGACGTGCTTGTACACATTTTACTTTATGCAATAAATGTATCCATGTGTATTTCTTAAGCAAGTTTCAGCATGTCTTACGAAGAGAAAACATGCTTCTCGTCCATTTACGTGCACGTCGGATATTTTTGAAAGGGACACCCCACCCAAAAATGAAAATTCTGTTATGAAACGAGTTGTTTCTAAACCTGTATAAATGTATTTGATCGGTTGAACACAAAGATATTTGCTAGAATGTTAGCTGCTGCAAATTCTTTGGCATCATTGACTACCAAATAAATGGTAGTCAAACGTGACCCAGAATTGTTTGCTTTCCTAAATATCCCAAAACTTATTTTGTGTTCAACAGAACAAAACAAGATATACAATACATAGGAAACCATTCAGATGAAAAAATATCGCAATAGAAACGTCTTTAGGCAGTTGTTAACTTTGATTTAACAGAGGGAAAAAATTGGGCTAGTTTTTATTCCTTTTCGGCGGGTTTTGAGGGGTTATTGGGCTGGAAATATTTCTTGGACCTGGCAACCCTGCAGGCGTGTGAAGATGGATAACCAGCGTCACCAGGCAAATGCCGGACAATCTCAGGTAATTAATTAGGTTTTAATGATTCATTAGTGGGTGACTGATACATTCCCTTTGTGTGTTATGTTATTTTCTGCCAACTCTATGTAGTCCGTGTAAACCGATATCTAGCCCGTTAACACATATATAAAAGATTCCTAACTAAACCAAACGAACCATACCCATGGCAGTATTTAAGTTGTTGGCTGTAAATTATATCGACAATTGCATGATTTTGCTATCTTTAACGGTATAGCCTCGAGACCATAGCGTGACCAGCTATTCCATGAAGATTATTATGGTTTTATGCATTGATCCTAACTCACTGAGACAATCAAGCAGTTCCAATAGCATTGAGAAGTCTAGCTGGTTACCGTTTATATTAGAAATAGAGGACATAACAGAACCAGATTAAGTATGCCAACTAAGCACTTGTAACGTTAGCCCTATATACAGTGCATTCATAAAGTAGTCAGACTCATTTAGCCAACTTTTAATGGTGCAGTCTTGAGTTGAAACTGTTCACATACAGATTTAACCTCACCAATATATTCCCAGTACCTATTGTGATGAATGATAATACTTTTGACGTTGTTTTGGCAAATGTAAAACCCTAAATAATATCAGTAAAACAAATTGACCATACAATGACATCATTATAAAGAGTGAAGCGTTCTGGAATGCACAATTTAAAGGTTTTCTATGGAAGCAAATAAGAGACATAATGTTTTGAAATTTAACAGCCTATGAATACTTGATTTTGAATTATTTTACTTTGGAAACCATGTATCTGAATTTATTTGTTTCGAATTTACCTCTATGAAATTTAAATATGAAAATTCTTGATTTCCAATTTAAAAACCTGAATTTAATGCTAACAAATTCAGATACAAAAAAAAATCAACTTACAGAATTTCGGATAAAATACATTCAGATTGATCAAATTTGATTGCTCTTATTCAGATCTCAAATTTCAAGTTAATAATTTCAAAGAAAACATATGTCTAATTCGACTGCTCAAATTCAGATCGAAAAATTCAAGTTAAATATTCACATGGTAACATCCGGGCTACCCAGGATAGGAAAAACAGTTGAGCCCAGAGCCCGTCTGCAATTGAACCGAACCATTGAACCGAACCAATGAACCGAACCGACGTCGAAAAATAATAATAATAATAATAATAGTTCCAAAAAATAATTAGCAACAACATACTTTTGTTCTGTAGTGTCTGATTGTACATAAACAGCAAACTTACCGGAGCGCCTTCGTTTTCCCTAGAAGTCATCTTCTTTACAGATTTAATATCCGTGCCTTGGCCTCTTCTTTGATCATAACATACAGTCAGGTTGTCGTGCTCTGATAGGCCGCCCGACGTCGGTTCATTGGTTTGGTTCAATGGTTTGGTTCAATTGCAGACGGGCTCTGGGCTCAACTGTTTTTCCTATCCTGGGTAGCCCGGATGTTACCATGTGAATATTTAACTTGAATTTTTCGATCTGAATTTGAGCAGTCGAATTAGACATATGTTTTCTTTGAAAAGTATTAACTTGAAATTTGAGATCTGAATAAGAGCAATCAAATTTGATCAATCTGAATGTATTTTATCTGAAATTCTGTAAGTTGATTTTTTTTGTATCTGAATTTGTGAGCATTAAATTCAGGTTTTTAAATTGGAAATCAAGAATTTTCATATTTAAATTTCATAGAGGTAAATTCGAAACAAATAAATTCAGATACATGGTTTCCAAAGTAAAATAATTCAAAATCAAGTATTCATAGGCTGTTAAATTTCAAAACATTATGTCTCTTATTTGCTTCCATAGCGCCTATTATTTTTCAGACCATGACCACGATAGTTGTGGCGGCATTCTGATCCCATAGAAAGGACACAAGATTGACAGAAATAACGTTTTTAATATTTAAAATGTAAACACATACATTGTAACACAGAAAATAATGGCCATGGTGGGACATGTAATATTAATGTCTAGCAATCTTTTGTAAAACACATAATTGTCTTTCAAAGTGTGTATGTCAAGACCATTGAATATTATAAAGTGCTTCAGATTTGGACCAAAGACAATACGATTGCCTCTTCCAAGTCATCTGATGTGCAGCAGGGTTGATTTTTGGGGGGTATTTGACTAAAGAGCACCTCATGGATTTGGAAAAAATCAGTATGTAGCACCTCGTTGCTTTTGGTCACTTCACGAATAATAAAGGTGCCATGTTAAGTCAAAATGGCTGTGAAAAAAGTGGTTGTGTAGTATAAATAAAATAACAATTCAATCTATGCTTTAACAGAATACGGAGGCACATCCTGAGTTATTAACTCGTGTACATACTAGTCCCATGAATGTATTTTCTATAAAAAGATGGCACAGACATTTTGTTTCTGTACAGTACCTCTCCTGCATGTTTTGTTTCTTGGTTTACATCTGAATACATTTATGAAACAACCATGAATCTCCCAGTGAAATCCCATAAACCCTCTTATCATGAGTTCACAAATTGAACAGCGACCACCTGTTTATACTCACATTGAAATACTTCAGAATGACAAAGCTGTAATGGCTCTTGGAACTGGACAGAACACATGCTTTAGCTCACATTGGTATCCTACACACGGAATCCATGTAAAGCATGCAATAAACTTCCAAATTCACTATGTAAAAAACTAGCTAGCACAGTAGATGTAAATACCGCCGTTCAGAGGACACTGTGTGCTTGAGGAACAGCCATCTGTTCAGGTAAAATAGCTTTTGGCATCGCTTCGCAGACAGTAAAGGCTGGCATCGTTTTTAGTCTGGAGTGTTGATTCAAGGCACAACACTTTCAAACACAATAATGAAACATTGCACATCTGGAAAATATCATCTGATTATAAGATTTAAATGTATATCTGAAAATAAAGTACAAATGCCGCTGAAAGGCGACATGAATGAAAGTTTAAAGCCAGCGCTAAAGGAAGAGATGAACGTCGGCCCTGATTTAGACATCTGGATTGGCAGTGTCTGGTTGATATTTTCGAATGGTCTCATCAATCGAAAGTTCAACGCCAGTGGAGCGAACGGCTTCAAGTTTCACCCTCACGAACACTGAGACGCAGTGGTGAGCGCCAGGCTCAGCGTCCTCAGTATATTTGACTCGATTTTCGATTCTTCTTTTTGCATTGCTTTGCATTGGTATCTGTCAGTAGTGTGTTTAAGGTCCGTCGCCCTCGTGGGGGCACACACTCACCTGAAATTAACATTTTTTTTGTACAAAAAAAACACGCTAGTCCGAGAAAGAAGGATTTTCTTATCCCATGAATGGAGGTCGCAGTGGATCACACGACAGTCTCTATGGCCTTCTCATCTATGAGGAAAGCCTTCAGGGGGGAAATGTCCACCACGGCATCACCTTTGTTAACAGAAATGTCTTTTAAGTGGTCCTCGTCACTTTGGTCCTTGGCAAAATTAACAAACACCTGAAAAAATGAACATATATATGGTAAATATATTTTGCAGACCAGGGTTATTAAAGCTTCATTAACAGAAATTTTATAAAATTGAAAAAGTAATGTTTTTGGTGTAATTTTGTAACGTAAGTAAATTTTTAGTTTAGTTCATTTTTTGAACTACACAGGAAACAGAAACCAAGAAGTTTTTTGCAGGGATAAATTGTGTTTTAAAAATTATTCCTTATAAAGTCTCTAGGATTACACGCAATACTTTTTCAGAAAATTAACTGTTTGTTGTTTCACATGATTGAAAATACGAAAAAAAGTTATTTTCTAATTTCATTTTATTGTTCGGTCTCTTAGCATTTCAGTGCAGTTCTAGTTCATTTAGCTTTGCTCTATCACAAACTCCTTTCTAAGGTAAAAAATACTTGTTTTGTATTCATAATAGTTTGAATCATTGACAATACGGTTGTACTGTAGAACCAACTGAACTGCAATTGCAAAAAGAATTGAAACAAATCCGAGCCGGGATTCTTACTTGGTCTAAGGTGGTCTGTGAGACGGAGTAGTCCTCGATGTGGAGCTGCTCTTTGTTCTTAGAGAGAATGCTGAAGATGCGGGCGAGGGAGGTGAGGGAGGACGGCAGCTGGTACTGCAGCATGTTTCTGTGTTTTTCCTTCAGGGTGCTGCCTGGCAGCTTCCTCTCAATAAACTCCATCACCGGCTCCAGCTGCGGATCGGAACCTGCCACCCGCAGGATGATGGTGTACCCGTCACCAAACCTGGTGCAGAGGACAAAGGCCTTTCAGAATACTGCTCTTACAGCATATCCTCAATGTTTCTTTAATACACGTTTTAATTTAAGGTCTATCACGCTTTGAAATATAATAGACCACAAGACTTTGCTAAATACATACACTTGTTTTTTTTAATTGGTGAGTTTGAGTAAATAGTAAAGGAAATACAGACGACAACAAAATTCAGCACACTATACTATATAAAGAGATCTTTGAAAGTCTCCCAGGATGCACCTCATGAATTTGTAGGTTATATGAAAATGGGTAGTGTTTGGTTTGCATTCCTACCTGTTCTTTAAGTGCTGCACGCTGCCCAGACAGCGGAACCTGCCGTTGACCATAATGGCCATACGAGTGCAGAGAGCTTCACACTCCTCCATACTGCAAATTAACAAGACACAACACAGATTAAGCATTTGTTGCTGTGTCATATTATGCATGTTTCGGGTAGGAAGAAGATGAATTTTCGCTGTCTCACCTGTGTGATGTCAGAACAACCGAACGTCCCTCTTTAATGATGCTGAGGATGCAGTTCCACAGCGCCCGTCGGGCTTTGGGGTCCATCCCAGTGGTGGGTTCGTCCTGTAAGCACAGCGACAGCCAAATTAACCGTGGCCCACAGATTCAGCAGAAAATACAAGCAGAACACCATAAACAGAGGAAGGAGAGTAATCATACTTGTCGATTCAGACTGACATACAGTCGAATTGTGCAGTCTTGCGCTGCTTCACTTTAACTGGCCTGTGCAACCAGATTTTCTGAGATTTAAACACTTTATGGCGCATTAAAAACAAAGCAGAAAACAAAGAGCACTAGGCCCTTTTCACTGCCACGCAGTGTAGCGTTGCTTCCGCTAGCGCCTAAGAATGAAGTTACCAAGTTCCTTGCACAGCTTCCACAAATAAGGCTAAATGATGAACAACATCTTGCAGACAAATTTTCGCTTACGACAATATCAAAGCTAGATAAAGGATACAAATTCTTCGTTGAACAGTAACGGTTTGAGTGTTTTATTTGTTTTTGTGTTAGCGAAGGTGCTAGGATAAGTACATACGTGTTCTGTCAGATTTTTTTTCACTGTTGTTAAATTCTAGCGCGATGGCAAAACAGAAGTTCTTCGTCTTATTGTTTGTTGGAAGATGGATGTTATCAAACACTGCTTTGTGAAAAGGCGGAAGTAGAGTTACGTAATTGTGAAAAGGACCTCTTCTGGGTGTTTCTTTAGAAGAAGAGGTCTGCCGAGTGGTCAATCTGAGGACTGTTACACAACAGCTCTGAACTAAATTGGAATGAATGCTCTTTTTATGAAATCGAGGTGAATCAAATACGTCCATTTGCAGCGTTTTTGGAGTATTTTAAAAGTATGAAAGCACCAAAAAGTTGATGGTTTCGTGTTTAGGGTGACTGTCATGAAAACTGAATTCATTTTGTGCATCTACTCTGCATATTAATTACACAATTCGTTTTGCTATTCTAACTATGCACAATATTTTATTGTTTACCTTTTGCATAAAACCCACTGAATAACTGGTTACGAAATGTTACAAAGTTTATTAGTCGCATACTAACCAGGAAAACTACAGGTGGGCCTCCAATAAGCGCCATAGCGGTGGAGAGTTTTCTCATGTTTCCTCCACTATAGCTTCCCGCTGCTCTGTCGACATATTTCGTTAGCCCCAGTTTACGAATACCCCAGTCTGCCACCTGCAACAAACAAACAACCGATCAGATGACTCGATTATGACTTTCGATATAATGATGTGGTTGGAGTTTTGCACACAACAGACCTCGCACACTTCTTTCTCCGGGATGCCCCTCAGAATGGCGTAAAACTCCAGATGTTCCCGGCCGGTTAGCAGGTCATTGATGGCATCAAACTGTGGACAGTATCCCATTTTCTGATGGACCTCATTGATTTCTGTTAACACGCTTCAGAAACAACATAAAGTTGGTCAAGGTTCAAGAAACATATCCTGATTTTGAGGACACTGGTTTCTGCAAACGGTAGTAGGCTACACAAATTAAACATGATCTTAAATGTATGCTGTTGTTGTACCTCTTGCCTGCCAAGTAGGCCTCTCCGCTAGTGATTACAGTATCTCCTGTGAGCATCTTGAATGTGCTCGTCTTTCCAGCTCCGTTCACACCAAGCAAACCAAAACACTGAAGAAGCAAATCTCAACATTAAAATCATAATCATCATCAGTATGTCCCAAGCTATAAAGTAACAAGAAGTGTGATCACCTCTCCTGGTGGGATGCCCACACACAGTCTGTCTACAGCTGGTTTCTGTTTCCTCTTATACACCTGCAGGACAAACAACATTACTGTAAAACAGAAAAACAACTAACGCAAAATTTAGAAACGTACAATTCTTACTATTTAAAATCGGTTCATCTACACAGAGATGCGTGTGAGATGTTAGATGCTAATCAAATTTCACGCACCTTTGTGAGCTGCTTGATCTCGAGGATATCAGTCTGTCCGCCTCCTCCCAGAATCCTTTGCCTCTCTCTGGCCACATCTTCATCCTCCTCTCCTATTGGCTGCAGCTTAGAGCTAAGTGACCTATGAAACCAAAACATTTATAACTTATTTTGTAACATTGCATTTTGATTTATTTCATTTTTCCCATTTGAAAAGATGAAAGGTCATGTTGGGTCATCACCTGGCCTTGATGCAGAAACGGTATTGGATGAGGACGGTGATACAGAAGAAAACCACGCCTTCTACAGCCATGGCAAAGAGATTCTTGCCCACCATGTCCCACGCCAGAGGAGAGCGGAACCGATTCTCGCCTGAAACAATCAAAAAGGCTTTGTTAGAAGACAGTGTTTCATATTCAATGAGTTACATTTCAAATTAACAGCCTGTCGCAATGCATTATGGGACATGGATTACAGTTTTCCTGTAGCTCAGTGGTAAGAGCATTGCATTAACAACGCAAGGTTGTGGGTTCGATCCCAGGGGATTGCAAATACCTATGTAAAATGTATAGGATAAAGCAATGTAAGTCGCTTCGGATAAAAGCGTCTGCCAAATGCCTAAATGTAAATGTAAATGATTGTCTTCTTCACAAAGGATACACGCAGTGCTTCCTGCCTTTCATGTCATGAATGCCTAAATAAGGTTGAACCTAATTTGCTCCTGATGTCTTTCTCTGAAAAGTATTTTGTTAAGAGGTAAACATGTTTGAGCAACTTTAATTCTAATGCATGTTCCTGGAAACCATCCAGTGCAAGTCCACAATACCACTTTGACCTTGACCACTTGCCAAATTAACTCTAAATGATTAAATGACCGGTACGCACCGAATCTCTCCAGAGCATCAGCCATGGCTTGATTCTTCACCATGTCGATGAGACCTCTGCCCAGACAGAAGTGAGGGAAGATCAAGAACACATTCTTCAAGATGTTGTTGATGCCGCCAATCTCCTAAACAAATCAGGAGAAACATCAAGAGGTCATTCAGGGACTTTCCGAGCTAATTGTAGCTGTCTTTGATCATATTATACTGTATGTATTAAGTCTTATCTCCTGTAGCAGAATTTGACTTACATTGCCGCCAAACAGTTCCAGGACAAACGTGGACACGCTACCGTTTATCCCAATAAGGATGTTGATGCTTGTCAAAACCACATATGCCGTGCTGGGGATCTTAAAGAAGAATGATGCTGGGTACATCAGGGGGGTTATGGACCACCTAGAAGAACACAATACATGTTTTTGTATGTATCTATGCTCAATGCTTTTATACTATTGACACACTTTTGGAAGTCAAATATAGCACTATTCCGTAGTATAGTACAGTATATATAGTACTATAGTACTTTGTGACTTACCCATAGAGCAACAGCAGTAGAGCGAGAACAGGGAGGTTGGTGGAGGACACGTAAGCCTCCTGCTGGAAACAGACGAAGATGATGATGACCAAAGTGGCTGGGACAATGTAGTTGCACTAGAGGAGAAAGACAAAAGGAGTTAAAAGATGCTTAAACAGACCCCAGATGCACATATATATAGAGTATTTAATTGTTTTAATACAATCTCTATAAGAATCAGTGTTGGCAAGCTGTTGAAGAAGTTCAACTTAACAGGTTTAGCACACACTTACCATATCCCAGACAAAGTTGGCCAGCCAGTAGAGCAAAGGCTGCACTCCGCTGATAAACTGCATATGTTTTGCTTTATTCACTCTCTCCTGAATGAGAAACACCACAAAACTGGCCGGGACGAAGGACATGGCGAAGATGACGCAGATGGACACCAAAACATCAACTGAAGTTGTCATTCTGGGGATGGGGTCAAAGGTCAGAAAAGGAGATTGCATCGGTAAATGAGAGTATATTGGTGTTGTGGTTACTTACAGGGCCACCTGCGAGAGCTGCTCTTTGGTCAGATTGAGCGGGTGGTTGAACGCATTGATGCTGAACTTGGAGCGCTCTGGGCCGGCGGGGAGATTAGAGCGCAGGACGGCATTGTTCATGACGTTGAGGAACGATCCGATGCTGTGCCAGCCCTTGTTATTGAACCAGATCTATACAACAACAAGACAAAGTTATAATGGTGTTCATGCTAATCTATTAAAAAGAAATATATATATTTATTATTATTGTTAAAAACATTTTTTGAATGAAAAGTAATAAAATGAAATAAAAATCATGAGAATAGTTAAAGGTCTACTATTAAATAAAAAATGTAATTAAAGAACAATTAAATATATATAAAACATTCTGGTATGACAATGTCTAATTTTACACTATAATTTAACATATAAATCTGAAAAAAGTACAATAATTAAATTAAAATTATGAAACAAATATAAAGCATAAATATTTAAATATATATAAGACATTCTGATATAAAAGGTCTAATTCTATAATATCATTCAAAATAAAATCTGACAAAACATTTATTAAAATCATGAGATAATTAAAGTTCTATTATTCAAATTAGAAATCATAAATATGTAAATATATAAGACTGATGTATAAGAATAATTAAAATTTGATTATTCAACTAAACAATATAAATTATAAATATTGAAATACATTTAAATATATCCTTCATATATAAAGTACATAATCATAAAGAGAAAACCAAAAATAAAACGATTTCAACAAACAAAACATTATTAATGACATTTAAATACAGGGTTATATAACAAATTATATAATGGAACTTTAGCCCATTTTCCAAATAATTAAAGCTGTATAGTAAACACTCTGTTGACGGATTACTCACACATTTATGCAACTGAGTGTTAACAAGTTCTTTATTTACCAGCTTGGACAAAAAGTGTACACACCTTTACGTTGTTCTTTGTGTCAAGTCCTCCGATAAATGTCGACAGGCCTTTCAGAAAGCGATCAGCTGCAGCGCCCTATGGGCATCAAAACTGGGTTTAACACATGCCAAAAATTCCAAGCACTGGGCAGTCACATTGATCTCTGTTGAGTAGCCATCGATCAAATTGTAAGGTGACATACCGTTTTAAGACTGAAGCGATTACGAATGTGAGTGATGGCATCGTTGATCTCATCACCAGGCGGGAGGGCCTGTGAGCTTCTAGCACCCAATGAGAATCCACCATACCTGTAGACCAGCCAATCAGAAATCATTTTAAGATGAATTCTTCAAATGTAAAGTTAAAATGATTGTTGTTATAATCTTAAAAAGTGGTATGCTTACCTGAATTCGTTGACCCAGAGTTTGTTCTTCAAGCTGAAGAGAAAAAAAGAACAGTTATAGAACTGGTATAAGAATGAAAAGGAATAAGGTAAAAATGTCATTCGTGGATTTGTTCAACACACCTTTTGCCGATAATCTGAGCGTACGTTTTCACCAAGTAATCAGAAATATTTCTGCCTGTCAGATTCTGTAAGGTTTCAAAACTGGTGACTTGAATCTGAGGAAAATAAAATGAAGCGTATCAAATTTTTTGAAGCATAATGCTGAAATACAGAATAATGCTTCGTCAAAGTAATATGGTACGATATCCGATGGCTGTGTTTACCTGTGGTGGGGGCAGACCACCTGCTCCTGGCGGACATTCCGGAAGCATCCTTTTCCGTCCTTCGCAGCTGCACTCACAAAAAGGTGAGGGGTTTTCCATGCTCCAGTTTCCCTCCAGAAACATATCCTGAACGCTTTCTGGAACCTCTGCAGTCATCCATTCTGCATCCCCAGCCAAACATGACTTGCTACTGTTTCACACAAAAAATCAAACAAACTTTAAAATTGTCATCAAACTGAACTTCAACAGTTTTTAAAACCCACAATAATCATTAAGTGTGCATCAGTAAATTATCTTTCTATAAATTTATGTTATAAACGTAAATTCAATAAATAACTATTTGTCATTTGCACTTCAGCAGTTTGTGTATGTGAAAAGGTCAAAACTCACGTTGATTTCTGCTCGTCTGAGCATTTTTCATTGTGAGCCGTATTGTCCATCAGTGCTTCAAGTAACCTGTTCGTATGTCCGTCTTCAGGTGCATCATTGCTGTTGTGTTTAAAGAATCATTAGACTCAAAGAACTATGGGTAGACTGGCATAAAAGTGATAGCTCACCCAAAAATTAAAATTCTGTCATGATTTACTCTCCCTCTTGTCATTTCAAACCTGTATGACTTTCTTCCGCAGAACACAAATTATATATTTTGAGGAAAGTTTGTAACCGAACCGCGCAAGCCCCCATAAATACACTTCTATTATATGGACACAAAACAATGCAAGTGAATGGGATGCCGGTTAACATCATTCTTAAAAATATCTTATTTTGTGTTCTGCAAAAGAAAGAAGTAAATGATGAAGGAATTTTCTTCTTTGGATGAACTATTATTTTAAAGCACAGGGTGTGTGGATGGTAGTGGGTACCTGATAAAGGTGAACTGCTCATCATACATGCTGGGTTTCAGAGCAAGGCTTGGATACTTTCCAAATGGAGGAACAATGAGACTGAAGACCAGGGCAATGCAAACGAAAACAGCAGGCAGAACAATCTAAAACCAGCACAAACAAAAAGAGTTAGAGACTTGCGGTGATCCACTATAGGTGAGATGTTAAATCAATCTGTGATTGTGTAAAGAGAAGGGAAGGTTGTACCTGAGCAAAGAAACCTTTGCGGGAACGTCGGGCGTAGAGGAATCGCTTCCAGAGCAAAGCCACAAACTGTTGTCTCTTCAGACTCCAGCCTTTCACCTGGTACGAGCCTTTACCATCAGACCCGCCCAACCAGTCTGTCTCACGCGATTCTGCATGTGCACATTAACTCCAGTTAGATCTTTACATATTATACACAAGCTATTTACATTTTAACTAAAGTTTAAAACCAAAAAAGATGAAATCTGATTATTTTGAGAAATATTTCATTCTATTTATTATATTCTATCAAAAAGCCTCATGTTGAAATGTAAATTCAAAATGTGTGACGCGAGTATGGGCTGTCAATCGATGAATCACATCCAGAATAAAAGTTTGTGTTTACGTAATATGATTGTGTACATCGCATACTGATTTTGTATTTATGAAAGCATACACATACATGCATTTATTTAAGAAAAATATAAACAAATGAAATGCATAAACATTAATTTATAATTTAAATTATTGGTAAATATAAATAAGTACATCTACATATAAATATGTATACATACAAGTGTTTATAAATACAAACGTTTATACAGTATGTTTATAAATACAAAAGTTGATTTGCTTATAAATACAAAATTAATATGCACAGTACACAGACATAAATTATGTAAAGCCAAACTTTTATTCTGGATGCGATTAATCGTAAAACAGCCCTGGATGCCGTACACATTCTTTACACAAGAACTTTAAATTCTTGAGAATGAAATCAACCAAGAAGTGGAATTAATGAAAACTGAGTAGAATAAGTATCAGGCTCACCTTCTGAGTCATTGCAGTCAAATTCGTCTTCAGTGAAGGGCTTCAGACAGCTCTGATGGTCACCAAAAGCATGTCGACGGTTTCTCCGTGTGGGTAGAATTCCATCTGTTAACAACACAAGGGAAGACTTTGTAACTCACAGGTTCCTACTGACTGTATAAGGAAATATTTCAATATTAAAGTATTGAACACAATGATTGAACTGTGTTGGATTTTACCTGACATTTCAGCATCCACTCCGTTGTCCTCCGCGACTTTGAGGAAAATCTGCTCAAACATAAAAATTTACATAAATAAATACAATCATTTCTATTGTATGAAATGGACTGAACCTTAAAATGTTAATAATCCATCACCTCTTCCAGTGTTGTATCAGAGATGCCGTAGCTTGAAATGCCGAGGTCGGTGAGTCGATCGTCGATCTCGTGGAAAAGCTCCACAAACCCTCCTGCTTTAGCGTACTTGTAGGGCAGAACGTAAGTGATCTCATGACCCAGATCTTCAACCATTCTGGCTGTGGGAACGTGCTTGAAAATCACGTTGGAGATCAGGGAGATATCTGGAACAGGAGTTTCAAAACACATGACTTGGTTTGTCTACACAGCCATCATGGGCACAATTTTTACCTTTTTGTGCATAGCTGAGCAACACGCTTTACTAAGTTTTGAAACAATTTTTGACTTGTTAGGAGACTCTGACCAAAGAGGGTTTGTGTTTCGAGATGTTTGTACCTATTGTGGTTGTTTCACTTTCATGGTCACTGCCCAGTCCGGCATCAGAACTGCTCTCAGACACTTGGTCATCCTACAGAAATAATAAAAGTCGATGGGTAAATGAAACAATCTTTGAATAGGAAACACTGGGTTGAAAAATGTCACAAAGCCAACCCTCTAACCCATAATGCATCTCTACAAGGATTCACACCTTCTTAAGGCTTCCTTTGAAATAAGCCACGGTGCTGCTGGATGTTCGGCAAGAGCTCGCGGAGAGATCGAAGTCTTTCTTCACCAGCGTCAGGTAGTATCCCGTACCCAGCTGGGTCTTGAGGAATAGCGAGGAACCCACACAGCAGAGCTTTCCATGAGAGATGATGGCAATTCGATCTCCCAGGATATCGGCTTCGTCCATGTGGTGAGTTGAGAGGATGATCGTGCGACCTAAACAAACGATACTTGGCTTTAATTGATGTTTTTATAAAAACCAACGCAGGAATGTTTGATTCAACAAGCTCTGTCTACCTTGACGATATTTTAGCAGAAGGTCCCAGATGCCTCGGCGAGAATAAGGATCCACTCCTGCGGTGGGTTCGTCTAGAATCACGACCTTTGAACCTCCAACAAATGCAAGAGCGACTGACAGCTTTCTCTGCATTCCACCTATAGCAAATCATCACAGACTTAGAAAACCAGACACTACATTTCAATTTGCATTATTTTCTTTATTGATATTAGCGTACCTGACAGCTGACTGGTGCGACACTTGCGCTTATGGGGCAGGCCAAGATCCATCACAATCTGCTCCATCTCTGCTTTTACTTTCTCCTCAGGCAAACCCTTCAGGCGAGCATAGAACCAGATGTGTTCCTCTATGGTGAGCCTGGAAGACATTGAGAATCGTTCTGATTTAAGATCCAAGCTAAGCGCATACCAAAACATGTATCTTGTAAAATCCACCATGGGTTTGAATGCTGTTTCTGGAGGTGACTCACATGCTAAACAGGACGTTATGCTGTGGACACACGCCCAGGTTTTGCCGTATAGTGTTTAGATCGGAGCGGATGTCTTTGCCCATGATGTAAGCTGTGCCCGAGGTGGGTGGGAACAGACCAGTGAGAATAGACCTAATAAGAAGATATTTTTAACATGTAATTATGATCCTGTAACCAATAACATCAGATAGAAAAGGATGTAAAGATGCCGTACATGGTTGTGGTTTTTCCAGCACCGTTGTGACCCAGGAAGGAGGTGATCTGGCCTTCATAAAAGCCCAGAGTCAAATCATCCACCGCCAGTTTCCCGTTACTATAGATCTTCCCTAGGTTCTCGATGTAAACACCAGGAACCAGGTGAGATGGCTCCTCTTCAATACATTTGGCTAGAAAAACATATCAAACATATTTGCACACAATTCTTAAAGTCCAAATGAAATCAAAATATAAGCTTTTCTGGCTCTGACATTGGCATCATTGCAATGTCTCCTTTCTCCATCAGTATGGATTATTAGTCAGTTTTATGACATCATTCTGAACTCTGAAAGGTATATTAAATGCTTTTGGCTGTTTTAAAAGGGGGAGGAGCTAGTCAATATGTCCTGCCCTATCTTCGTGTATCATTGGAAAACGTCAACGCAGCAAACAAAGCAGTACACTTCGGAGTTTTTTTTTATTATGTTATATTTTGTGTACTGTACATTTTATATTTTTTGTTTCTATACCTTCAGCATTTTCTTTCTTGTTGTTGGATACTGATGTCGTCCAGCCACACTTCTCCCCACACCAGTATGACTTTGTGAATGGGAAGTACCACGGACGTGGGATGCCATACTGGCCTGTAAGAGTTAAATTTTTACACCATCATAAACCATCTCACAGCTTTCCAACATCTGAGTAACACTCTACAGAGTTTCTGAATGCTCACCCGGGAACACGGCTTCAATGTACCAGGTCATGATGCCGTACAGCACAGCGTCAAACAGCATGAGACAGATGGATGTGGTGAGACTGTAGTTGTCTTCCTCCAGGGGGCTGGAAAGCAGGTTACTCCACTGTATGCCTACACCCTGTTCCTCGAAGAGAGCGAAGTACTCGCACCCATAACCAAACGCAACGGGGGACAGGAGGCTCTGCGGAACAGATGGGAGGTAAAGAAATTGTTAAAAGTTGAAGTCATCAGGGGGTGCAAAAATACATTCACAGTAGCCACACTCACCACAACCACTTTAGCCCCAAAGCCCACGTAATCCTGCCAGGCCACGCACAGCACATAGGGCAGGTAGAGGGTGAAGTATATGATGCCTCCGCAGGCTGCCGCGAGGTTAGCGCGAGAGAAAAGCGTGCTGATGAGGAAACACTGCATGATGGTCACAATAGCGAAGGAAGTCAGGAACAAGTAAACTACGCCAGGGTCACTGTAAGGCAGTAGATTGCCCATCTGAAGAAAAACAAAGAAATGTATACATATTTGTTAGATATATATTTTAACAGAGACTGTGCGATATTGCATTGCTCTTTCATATCTTGGTCACAAGCATTCTTACAAATATATTTTCCTGTGTCCGGAACAAAGAAATTTATATAGATTTGGGGGTGAGTAAAGGATGACAGAATTTTTACTTCGGGGTGAACTGTTCCTTAAAGAATGAATATGTTGTTACACACCTTTAGGATGACTACCAGTAGAGCGGCGCTGATGAGCAAGGGTATCAGGCTACTTATAAACCAGCTCAGCCACAAGATTCCATTATCTAGACCCATAATCCTCATGGTCTCTTTCAGACGTGCTTCTTTCTCGTAAACAACCCCTTTGATGATGATCGCTACCGAGTACATCCAGGCTAAAGTCATGAACAGAGGCATTGAGCGACTCATGACCTGCAGGAACCTACAGCAAAGAGGACAGGACGGATTAGACCTTTACAAAAAGACAACACACATGGCTCTCTCTGTGAGTGAAGTATTTAAAGCTAAGGCGCGGTTTTAAACATAGTTTGTTGCCAACATAGACAATATTTTTAAAGTAGTTTAAGGCTGAGTGGAGAAAACATAACACAAATTTAAATGAACTATCAAAAAGTATCACTAAATAGACGTGTCGTACATGTCGTCCACATAGCAGGGATAAGGCATCTGTTGAATGTAAACTCCAGTTTTCTCTTTGCTGCCTGTCAGCGCTCTGATGATTCCGTGCTCAATAACATCCTGCAGGTAGGAGAATCCGCCCCAGATGTAGCGCAAATCTTCAAACGGGTCAGCACGAGGACCAGGGTCCCAGTATCTAAAACAAACACAACCGTTAGCTCTCGCTGGCTAGGCAGGATGGTTTGGTTTAAGTTGTGAAAACTTTGATTTTTTAGGATGAATACCAAAAATGACAAGAATAGCAAAAATAAAGCATCATACCCGTCCTTGATCTTGTTGGTGCGCTCCACATTATCAATGTCCATTCGTATCTTATAGTTGACGTTTGGCGGCAGTTCAGATGTGTTCAACTGCATATCAGGAAACACGATTCCAGCCCAGAACTTGCGGTTGTCCAACAGACGCATGGATTTATTTACCAAGCGTTCTTCATTGGCAACCGGCTCCAGTTTATCCAGGTTTACACACTTCAGAAAAGACAGGGATTATTAGAAAACTGCATGCAGAGCCAGAATTTACAGAGCACTTTGATTTTAATACAATTACGTGATTATATCACAGCAATGAAGCTGAGTTTTGGACAGACATGACCTTCTCGAGCAGCGTGACTGATTCATTACTGTAATTTATTATATCACAGCAATGAACTGAAAGTTGATTCACTGTCTGATGCAGTGGCACAATGACCAAGAAAATTTGAAAGACGGGCATTTAAAAAAAGGAGAAACAAAATGATTTAGCTTGGTTCTTAGAAGCATTAAATTGATTAGAACAGATCACAAGTTGCCCATTTGAATGGTTGTCGCATCCAGGCAGACTAGAGGTAACAGTCTAACTGAGAAAAGAACATTTTGACATAACACTCATGTAATACGCAAACCAACACTGCCGAAAATGCTTTTCTTTAATTTGTGTCTTATTTTTAAGTACAAATTACTAAAACAAATTTAAGTGAATATACTTGAAAGGGATTAACTTGAAAAATTTACAAATTAAAAGAATGTTAAACAAATAAAATATTCCAATAGGGTAAAAAATAAAGAAACGTGAAATAAGGTTTTATTCAAGTGCTTGATTCAAGTTTTTCTTGGTTTTAAGCATAGACTTTCATTATGATCATTTTGGAAAACAAGACTATAATTTTGCTTCTGAAATAAATGTATGCTGGTTTGGGAGTTTTTAGATATTTCTGTAAATGTGTGTATTTGTGTGTACCTCCATAAATCGAGAGATGGTTTGTATGGCCTGATCGGTCTCGTCGAAGACCTCTCTCCACGTGTATGATGTTCCAGAGGGACGCGAGTCTTCCGAGGCCTTGGACAGGAACCTGGACACATCCTCCACGCGCCAGTCTGTCCCGACCAGCTTGGCATTGAAGAAACGAGCGCTGGCGTTGTTCTGCAGTAGTGTCTGTTCAGGACGAGATTCTATTAATTCTTGGAATGGATACATCATAAAATATTGATATTAGAAAGATAATAAAAATATGTCAGATTAATGCAAAAATAAACTATAAAAACTCTAACTATAATGACATATTTAATTTATCAGTATTAGTATGACATTTTATTAAAGTCACGGCAAGAAATGAGGGAGGGTGACTGAGGCAACCAAACACCTTATGTAATTCACTTTTTAATTTAGATACCAGGTCACAAATGACTCCCTACATTTCTCCAGAGGTTTTAAGATCCCTGTCCTGTCAATAGGTCTCCTGCTGCACAAGTTGTGTGCCATGTAAGTTCAAGTGTGAGGTCTACATGCAGTACCACTTAATTACAAAGGGTGGCAGTATTAAGTCGTCAGTATTGGTTTCTTTTGTGCAGGAAGGTTCTCTGCGTTCAAACAACAGTATGTGCGTAACTCACCCTAACCAGGTCCATTTCCTCGCTGTTCTCCATAAAGTTGAAGATTTTGGGTCTTATCTCCTCCCACATGCCCCCAAGATCTCTGAGCACTCCGAACTCTTGAAATGTCTTGTTGACCTAAGAGTAAGTGAAATACAGTTAGAAAGGTTTCTGATGGTTGATCTTGCTCTGTCGCACAACTTTGCTCTCCAAACCTCATGTATGATCCTCTGGGTGGCAGGTGTATCTGGTGTGTACAAGATCTTTCCCATGAGCAATGGTTTCAGGGCCCTCCAGATCATGCGAGAAATGGGACTGGACTCCAAACCCGTCATAAGGCTGTTACAGTATGGCGCTAGAGGGAAAAAAGTTTATTTAGAGTGATTTGAGCTCAATTTTTTATGTAGATGGAGTGAAAGATTTCAAATTGACTTACTGGAGGAGTTGTCGTAAGTGGACGCAGATTCTTCATCGCTGTCGTTGCCGTGGTTACCGAACAGCGCATTATAGTTGTGATCCTCGTACCAGTTGAGGGACTTTATCTTGAGGCCGCCTCCCTCCGGGTGACCGCACACGATGCGAGACACGGCCTGGTACATGTGGTTGGGGGATTGTGTGCTGTTTCCTGTCAGGTAGAGGATCTCTGCTCGCATGTCTCGCCAGCTCTTCATACTCGCAAGCTGTGCAAAGATGAGAAGAGATGAAATATGAGGAATTTGAAAGAAAACACTAAATCAATTACACAGGAAACGGAAGCTACAATTAAAGTTGTGGACAGAAGACAAAATGAAGGACAAACTCTTTTCTGTAGAGACACAATGGATATCTCTGACAACAATGTTTTTGCAGGAAAGACGACAGTTTAATGCTCATGTTTACCAATTGTTTTGTCAGAAATAATTCACTGTTGGAGATGAGACTAACATTTTTGGACTGCAAGAAATCAACATCAGTGTGTTATATTGTGTTTTGGTCCATGTGCATTAAGATGTGAACCTGCTGTGTGTCACAGGGTGTAATTATAAAGTGGTTACTGTCAGCTGGAGGGCGTTACAGATGGTGACTAACCCTTAAAGCACCATCAAAACAATAATAAAAGAAAAACATGCTTGTCCACATGCAACTCCATACATGCAATCTTTCCTATTTTTGCCGTAAAGGCAACTCCTTTTGTCATGATATTGTTTATATAATAATGGACCAAGGAAATTAAGATTCTGTCATCATTTAGTCACCATCATAACTATTGCTGTATGCTGTTTTATATGTGACACACAAAGAAAAAATCTTTAAAATGTTTTTGTTTAAGTTTTGTGTTACGTAAAAAAATGACAAGCATATTGAATGTGAGTAAATATAAATAGTTACAGAACTTACATTTTTGTGTAAACTTTCTTTTAATATGCCGACCACTTTTTACACATTTTTAATGCAGGTAATGCATTTAAAGGGACAGTTTACCCCAAAATGAAAATTATTTCTTCATTTACTCATTTCTTCTGCAGAACACAAAAGAAGATATTTTGAAGTACAATGGTAACCAAACAACATTGACCCCATTGACTTCCATTGTATGGACATAAAACCACTGAGACATTTCTCAAAATAGTTTTTATATACAGGTTTTCGACAAATGAAATCATTTTTATTTTTGGATGAACTATCAAATTGGACTGATCCGCACTTCCAAATTCACAAAATAAAACAATAACCAGTTTTCAAGTGTTGCACTGATCAAACTTAGAGGTTTTCAGGGCTAATTTGGACCAGTATGAAAGAGAAATCAAGAAAACCAGCATTTTGAGCCATTCACCCAGCAACAAGCCGAACGGAGGCGGTGCTGTGACACGCTTGAGGAGGAGAGGTTACTATCGGTCGTTCTTTCAATTAAATGGAAAGCAGGACTCAGGAGAACACAGGAAGATAACCTACTTCGTGAGATTCAATGTGTGAAACAACTGTGGTAAGATGAATACAATCGCGAGAATGTTTTCATTCTACTATAAATCGATGATATCATATCTTACATAAACATTTATCATGTGAATGAAGAAAGGTTATAAAGGGGGAGGTTTGTAAAGGATCAGTCAATATGATTCCCATGGCTTTAAACACTGTCAAGAGCAATTTCCAAAATTTCCATCAAATTAATAAAAAAATGCCTTCTATTTTTACACAATTTTGCAAGCACCGCTTCACAGTGAGTTCCTCCGGACACATCTTATAATTCTGAATGGTTCATACAAAGCAGCTGTAGCTAGTAATGGCCTGTTGTTATATCTGTCGCCTATCTGTTAACTGTCAGATGAGGTGTCTGAGGAAGCCCTGCAGGCCAGACAGGCATGCAAATAAAGCCGAGTAACTCAAGAAATAAACCACAACCTAGAGTAACCTCCGGGCAGCCGGCTGCAGCACGGGTTACTAGAGTTCAACCTGCTCTTCCGTCGTTCTCATGAGAGAACAAAGAGGAACTAATGTCTGTGTTGGCATTTGGTCGATTTCTGTTTCTGATTCAGATAATAAAACCATGCCTAGCTAAAACTTCCCAAATTGCCAAAGCCTTGTGATGAGGAAACATGTTTAAATGAGTGGAAGACATGTTGTGAAAGATCTAAATGTGTGTTCTCTCGCATCTATCGAGCTCAGCACTTTTTCCGGATGCTGGCAAGAAAAGCTGAGACTGCCTGGCCAAGTATACGTCGCTAACTCACAGAACGCTCCCTTGGGTCTGCTTTCCACAGCTGGGACATTGAGGCCGATTGCATAAGCAGAGAGTAGACCCCAGAAGACCCCCACTAACAGATATAATGTGACAGCTCTTAAGTTTCTGATGGCGGAGATGTTTGGGGTGCAAACTGAAAGAGGAATTTGTTGAATGTTTTTCGCCCCTTAAGCAAAAGAAGATTCTTGTCTCTTGATACTGGGGCAAAGCAGAGAGTTTAAAGATTATTATATGGCCCCAGCAAAGCAAAATGATTTGGTAGGAGATTAGCCTAGCGTGTCAAAATATCAGACATTGAAAACCAGCAGTAAAATTCAGGTCAAAAGCTGCTACTATCTTCTGAAGATTGGTTAAAATTGTACTTTTCTTGTGTGTCAATAATTCTCAAAGCTTTAACTTTGTCAAGAGGTTCAACAAGATGCATTCTGTTTTGTATTGACTATATCAGATCCACCAGTCTTTACAGACTAATCCAGGATAAGAACATTCGAGCTTCAGGGGGTAAACAAACACTTCAGTCTGGTGTCTAGTTCTGCCCTCAAACGGGGGTGCGGGATATTTTAAGGGACACTTACCTCCACGGCTAATGCTCCCAAGCTGTCCAGCAGGCTGTCTGTTGCCATGGACACATCTTGGATAATCTTTGGGTCAGACTTTACATCTTTCTGCAAGGCCAAAGAATAAAAAAAATTATGAAGTGCATGGTGAGAGGCAAAATCGCAGAAAATCATGGCAGGTGTATTTGCGATTACGAATACGATACGAATTAGCGTACGTGCCGTATAGAATAACAGTGGACTATACTGTTGTGATTTACAAGAGAAACATTAAATGGCCCGTTGTTCCCTCGCTTACATAACTAAATCACTCGGTAATGATGAACCGCCTCGAGATCTTTTTACTCAAAAGACAAAGGGAACATTCAGATACATAGGGACAAAGACATATGTGAAGATCTCTGGCTGGTGGCCACTGCTGTTCTCGTCCAAATATGCTGAAATAATTACACCGACTTATTACAACATACTGTTGAAAACCGATCACATATTGTGTGCGACCACAATGTAAGTCTGTTTACTGACAAAGTTCACTGGGTCTGTAATACTAAAATATACTCGTCCTAGATTGAGTGTAATTGTTTTATTGAACTTGATTCTGGGAATTTGTGCTGTACAAAGCGTTTATTGTATGATTGTAGCCTACACACAACCATATTTAAAATATATGTATCATTATATAAGAGGCATCAACAACATTCAAGCAAAATCTTCTGACTGCTCTTATTTCCTGTTATGGTACATATTCAAAAAACAAGGCTGAGTTCTATAAATAAAGTTTATGTAAAGATTGTATTACCCGTATTGGCTTCAGGAAGTCGAGGTTGGACAGGAAGTGGCTCTCTGCATTGTTTAACCATTCAGTAGACGATTGACAGATGATGTTTTGTGTCAGCTGGGACACATCCTTATCAGCTATGGTCACAAAATCCTCCAAAGACGTAAAATTGCAAAGGTCGCTGAGGTGAACTCCAAAACCTCTAATAAGAACCTGTAGGTCAGAAAAACACTGTTAAAAGGACTGTGGATTTTAAGACATTTTTAAGAAATTTTTATTTCATTACAAATGAAAAAGGATTTTCAGAAAAATCAGACTCTTATCAGAAACAGCATATATTCAGCCACATTTAAAATAGCATTTGTGTCAATGTGTTACACGACAAAATCTGACAACAACAAACATTAAATTTCCTAGTACAACTTAAAAGAAATACATTTAACAAAAAACTTTTTTGAATCAATTTTCAATTCTAATCTGTTTAAAAAAACTAAATATTAGAAAGAAATGAATATGTATTTTGATGTGGGTTAACTGTTACCATTTTTCTGACTAAGATTTACAGCCAAATGGGAACCTGTTTAAGGAGCATGACAGCATTTTCCAAAAACCGAAAGCAGAATGTTCACATATCGGCCACAGTCTTTCTAAACATCTACCATAGGTCTACAGATTCACTTAGCCATTCTCGTTTTCCAGGAATAGTCATTAGGCCATAGCTCTGTAGAACAACAGTCATGTGACTCTAAACACCCCCTCTTATGCTTCGTCATCCCCCCTCCACCGTGCTGAGCAATCCATTTCCCAGCATCTGCCCGTGACCTCCCATTGTGACCTACCCGAGCGGTCAAATGTATGCGTGGGTGCGTTCATAGAGGCTTCACTCCACTTCAAACATCTGAAAAACAGATTGTCTCATATCTCTATAACCCAGCGACCGATTACGTAATCCTCCCAAGCTAAATGGGTCCGTGAAACACTAACATTAATTGACTGATGGTGAGTATTTTAAATGCTGTGCAAACATGTGTGAAGATAATTATAGAAAGCACAGCAGGATGGATTCTAACAAAAAAACATGATTTTTTTTACTGTTGTTTTAAAACTCTCTGTTCTGATTGGGTGTTCAAGGACACTCACTAGTCGGTTAAGTTCATTTACCTTCTCCAAGTTGACGTTGGCCTCCACTATCTCTTTCACTGCATGCTCTGACAGAGACGCATTTTTCTCGAGAAACACAGACAACGTTTCATTATCACGCAGAAAGTCCTTGAGTTTGAAACCTGCGAAAAAAATAAAATGTAACCATTTAAACCTAAATATATTAAAATGAAATGCTTTGAATGCTTGAAATTTTATTTTACTTATTTAAAAAAACAAACAAAAAAATATATATACAGTATATATTTATATATATATATATATAGAGAAAGAGAGAGAGAGAGAGAGAGAGAGAGATTTAAGATTTAAGTAGACTTTACTGAATTTATATTTACTTTTAAAGCCCATAGTTTATTGAGAGAATGACAATAATGTGTTTTATGCAGTGGCTATTTTGAATAAGTCCAAACTAGAAGACAATGGATTTCATATTTTTCAACAATTCTTCTCAAATAAAATGTAATAATAAAATGAGTGCGTCCAAATGCATTTACTACTGTATAGATAACTCATTTAGATTGTAAATACAGAGGTTGATGACGCCTACAATTCACTCTGACTAACAGAACGCAAATTGTTGTTTTTAATTGGAACCATTATATAAAGCAATGATTCACAATTTCAGTATGATTTCGATTTTTGAACAAAGGGTGTCGTTGAGAGCATTGTGAAAAACATGACTCCATTCCCAGCTCGATGATAAAGCCGCTGAGGTAATGCAGCGTTGTGTTAGATTACTGCAACGGCCACGAGAGGATTGCTCATTTAGTTCCCAGTTCTGAGTTCATCGTGCAGGATGTTCAGTTGTGGATGAAAAAAAAAACATCTAGAAAAATAGCAGGACACTGTCTTATTCACAGAGAGCATTGTGTTATGACAGAAAATTCCACAGAAGTCAATGGTATGAACTGGTTTGAATCGGCCCTCTTTATGCCGAGGTTACTGCAGGTCATTCCTCTTTCAGTTCTCAGAATTTACTGGAGGGTTCTTTTCACATTTTCGATTTGTTAATCCCATATTTTGGATTAATTTGAATAGAAGCTATAAAAGGTCATTCTATATATTGCAAATATGTTCCTCACAAACGTTCTTAGCAGAAGTAGAAGTAAACATTTATCTTTCTTATAGGCATCAGCTCTGACGGTTTAACCACAATCTCAGCCAATCATTTACATAACTGGATGATTTCAGAGCTGGACGTGACCAGATGGAAAAATGTTCTCATAACTCAAGCATGGTCTATTGACATCTCTACTTCAAAAAACATGTTTCAAGAACACTTATAACATGTGCATGTCCAAGTGAAATCAAATGAGTATGTTTAAATGTCACAGGAGGCTTTACTATCCACTGTGGCCAATGCTTGCATCCTTTTTTTCAAACCCCAGGTGCAAACAGCAGATCTTCAGGGAACATTAATTAAATGCTGTCAACCGTGAGAGGATGTCTTTCCACCATGCCTTTCTCAACAACAACAAACAATGCCTTCAGACTTAATAGAGAAACTGAAGATATTAGCAATTGTGTCATGATTGTTATTGTAAACATAAACAATGTTAATATTACTGTTTGCTTCATGTCTGAAAAATGCATTCCTAAGTGCTCCGTGATAAAATTCAGATATGACACTTTATTCATCACCATTATTAAACCAGAGGAATGTGAAATAAGATTTAAGAAAAAAAAAGAAGCAGATTCCTAAAGTCCACTGCCTTTAAAAAGCCCCTAAGTCATATTTATTTTATAACAAGACTTCCAAAAGGTATCCTCATACGAATAAGCTCGAGTTTATCTACCATTTATCTGAGACCAACAACAGTTAATGCTAAAGTGGAAGGGAAACTTTAAGAACTGTGAACGTTATGCCAAGAATGAACTCTGACACACATTCCAGAAGGTTCTTAAAATAGCTGGTTCTCGATTCCCAATTTAAGTGCGAGATGCTTCAGAAGAGACGTACCTTCAGTATTTCTCTGCAGTTTTCTTAAGGCCCTAACCAGTCCTTTGAATCCCTCAAAGCTCTTGTCTTGTTGACTGTAGAGGAGAATTTTCTTGGCGTCGGTGAACAGTCGAGAGATACTGTAAATGTGAAATATGTGAAAGTCACACATATTATATGTTAAACACATAAATTGAAAAAAAAAAAAACTTGTACCAAAAAAGAGCTTGATAAAAAATTCCAATATTATGTGTTTCATAATGACTTAAAATTTAGAGTGAAGGCATCATGAGTATTCAAACAGTTAAATTCTCCACGATTTCAATCAGCTCCAACGCTTGTAATGCTTACATGGAGTCGTTGAAGTTTCCCACCATCCCAGGGGTCTCACCAGGAGTGGGATGGCGAAAGCAAGGGTTGTTAGCATTGCAGATGATACCCTGCATCCAGGGTAACGTTCCTGCGGAGGGCATGGCCTTATTTGGAAAGTGGCCTGGAATAATAGAGCAAAGGAATCAGATTCTCAAAAAATTTGTCAAATCAACATTTAATGAGGTAAACAAGTAATATATACAGATTATATACATTTTTATAATAAATTGCATCATGGACAATAAGATAAGGAACATACATTAAAAATCCCATGCACTGTCCAAGTTCAATTCAAGGTGATAATAAATTGGGGAAATGTGTAACAACTTAACATGGTGAAATCGGTGCGGTACAGAGAGAAATGGGTCGAGCTGATAAAACTGTTGCTAAAACACTGTCTCTTAAAATCCACAGGTCTGTAAAGGTTTATAATAATTTACAACATAAAGTACAACATTTTCTTATTAAGATTTTAGGAAGAATAGTAACTGAGACGTGGCAAGAGGACCATTGAGATTTTGCTGTCCCTGACCTCCTCTGAGGTGGGTGTGATTTCCAAAGTGGGCAAATATTGACAGTCTGAGTTAAATGAAGTAAGACTGTCAATGTCACACAAACAGAAATAAACCTTTCGTTGAGACTTTACATTTATTTTTCTCTTGGCTTCACAGCAAACCTTCCCTATCTATGTTTTAAATATATGTTTTGGACACTTACATTCATGTTGTTCATGTGGAGGATAGTGAAGTCTGACAGATATCAGGATGAAGAAGATAAAGAGGGGCCATATTATCTCGATCAGCAGCTGAATCTGGAAAAGACATACCATCGCAGTGACCATCACAGCTGTTAAAATTTTAAATTTTTTGATTGTTTTGGACACTCTTTAAGTACACTTAAACTGCATACAACCAAGGTTTTCCTCTAGAATAAATTCTTCTAGTCAATTCAAGTAATTCCTGTTTATCATGATGGTGGCTTCCTGTTTACCCTGCACCCAAATGTTGATTCTCTGGTTGATACATGCCAGAGTACATGCACTTAGTGTCTAATACATAATCATTGACCCAGCTTTTGAAGCACAATTACTAGACATTCTTTTTTTTTAATAAGGTTGATAAGAAAGTGTGGAGAGATCAGTTTGTGTTGTCATGTCACAGGAAGTAAAATGATACATTAACAGTTTTGATAATGTCATATTTTAACCCATGTGTCATGACATTATGGTTTACTTAAAAAATAGATAAAACATTTGTAGGGTGTCGAAGAATTGATAAATGCTTGGCAGATTGTCTATTTATTTATGCATTTATTCACTTAGATTTAATTCAGTTTTCAAGGGTGCTTTTTCTACTGGTGACCTCTAGAACTTAACAGATGTTACTATGTAAAAAAGTTACCCGAGGGAATCCATATGTGTGTGTGTGTATGGGTGGGTGTATATACATTAGGTTTAAACTTACAGTCTGTCTCCGTCGGTAAGTGAAGTTCTTCCACAGCAGTAATCCTAACTGAGTAAAGACAACCATCTTGCCACGGATCTACACCGTCCAGGCCGCCTCTCTTCACTGGTATTACAAAAATAAGTGAAAAAAATAGATGTTAAGAGAATCGGGAACAAAATTCAATATGCTGCTACAGGGAACAAAATTCAATATGCTGCTACAGGGAACAAAATTCAATATGCTGCTACGCTTTCTTTAAATGACGGAGAATGGTCAGCTACAAGTCAAATATACAAATATTTCACCACTTTATCTGAGTGTTCCTTTATAAGCAGTCAGTTGCATTAAAGTAAACAGAAACTTTAGGACAAGTAAATATTTAACAGATTGCGAGGATCTGCGGTTTGGGGTATTTCCAAAATTTCATCCAATTTGTTTGTGCATTTTGAGAATTGAGAGAGGAAATGAAACAAGCCACATCACATGAAAACCGTCTGGATTAATGGACAAAAAGTACTCATGATAAGTACTAGTAAATGTAAAATGAACTGTTTGGACACAGTGTTTAAAAACTGAAACACTGCCATTTAGATTAGCTGTAGATATCAAACCACCAAAAGGAATGAAAGGCAATAGCACAATATGGGGGTTGCTTTGTTTCATAGCATTATTCACAACAGTCTAAGGATTTGATTTGATTGATTTTGATTTGAGTATCAAGATGTCCTGTTGTTGTTTTGATTCAAAAATAACAATGACATACATAATATGTACAAAAAAGTGTATGTTCAAGTGTACATACATGTACAATGCGTACATACAAGTGTATGAACAAGGGAACATACAATCTGTTAATATTCATATTCTACTATATACTACCCTGTACAATGTCTCTTATATGTTCTTATCCCACATTTTCTATTCAATAGTCTTTAATTTTATACATGCATATTTTAGAATCTAAGAGTGTAAATCGTTTTATATTGTATTGTCATTGTGTTGAATGTCTGTACTAGAAGCTTTCAACACCAAAGCAAATTCTTTGTGTGTGCAAAGCTCTTCTGATTCTGATAATCAAAAATTAAATGACGTCATTTCGATCTCAATACTTTTATTGATTTTTAAATGTGCTTTCGTTTCCTTTCAACCAGAGGGAGAAATGTGATTTTGACATTATTTTAAAGAGATTTCCTCAATCTGTTTGTGGTGACGTTTGCTTTCGATAAAGTATATCATTAAAAACGACGCCTCTAGTGGACACATGCATTTTCTTGTTTTTCCCTTTGTTTACCATTTTCTCATATCACTTCACCTGCGTCGTGATGTTAAGCCCAAGCAAAGCATTTACGGCACATGCCCTACAGCAAAATGACAACAGTTTGACGATTGTTTGTCAAGAAAATAGTTGTCACTCAAGAAAGAATGAAGTATAAACCGCCAGGACCGACCTAACACTTTAAGAAAACAATCAAATCTATTGAATGAATGTAACGATGTTAAATCTGAGCTTTTCTGCGTAACGTTACTAAAAAATGCTTCGCAGAAGCCTCGAGATATTTGCATGCATCTCTATTTTACCACAAATTACATCGTTAAATTCGTATCACTTTACAGACGCTTAAGGAGTTAAAGCGCAATGTGCTCTTCATTGTTCCGCAGAGGGAAGGTTACTTTCGGTCATTTCGCGCAGCTCGCGCTGTACGGCAATGAAGAAAAGTCATTGCCTCAAAAACACTTTAATGATTAACAAAAGAGTTCAGTCTATTAAATACAAATTCTACACGAATGTCAAATGTTGTTTACAATAAAGCAGACACGATGTGGTAGACAGTGCAATACGTCAAAAACAACACGAGCACTTTTCTGATTACAAAATATGCTTTTTTTTACTAAACAGATATATTTATCAAGCATAGTTATTAAAAAATACGTGGCACATTGCTCACTCCGAAAATATATTTTCATACGAATGAAAAAAAATAACTTGTTCACTCACCGCTTTTTTCCTCCAATATGTTTATTCCTGGTTTAATGAACTGTAATTCCTTTTGAGAAGAGAGAAAAAAGTGACTCTTCAGACTGTCTTAAAGCGATATTATCCTATTGGTGCTGAGTGTTGTTATGGACGAATCTTTTTTCTCTCCTCCATCCTTTTATAGTGGAAGCAATGCTGCCGCGTTGAGAGGGGAGGTTATTGTCGGTCAAACGCGCTGCTGTTTTTGTTCGAGCCTCCATATAAGGAAAGCACGTGCAGACCCAAAACAGCTCTTAAAGGGGCAACGTTGACGTCTTCAAAGTCTCAAATATTGGTTTTAAGAAATCGGTACAGAGCATCGAAACACAACTCAAGCAAAAAGAAATTAAATTAATGATCAAAGATTTTAGTTTTAATGGGCAATACAGATATTTGGATTAGGAATACGAATGTCAAAAACTATACACAGAAGAACAATTGACAAGAGATATAAAAATGTTGATGACTTTAAGTAATAAATTGAGCTATAAATAAATGTAAAGAAGTAAAAGTAGACATAGATTTACACAGACTCAAGGCAGATCCCTTTTCCATTGTTGCTAAGATTTGCATGAAGATGTGTGGGATTGATGAACACATTTTTAGGTTGTGATACTGCACAGAATGAAATCAATGGATTCTTGCCTCTTCCATTAACCATTTTCCTCACATACTAAGCCATAGCTTGAAATATTGTGAAAGCTATGTTCACAGCTAACGTTAGTTTTGTCTATTCGTGCTGTTCTGCTACCTTATCGTAATGCAATACTTTGCAGTCTAAATGTAAAAAAAAGTAAATGAAAATATTATCGACATGTTGGTGCATTTTATATTGGTGTGACATTACAAACCAAATCTAAAATATCCATATCGATGCAAATAAAACATCTCTGTCAAGCTACTTATTCAAGAACATTTTCAATGTCAACCTCTTCAGGGAAAAAGAAAGGAATGGAACAAAACAAAAAAACATTTGCACTCCAGGTCATCAGGAACTCTGTGAAATGAAGCTATAAATCACAGACACAACATAGTTGGGCCTTCACCTGAGATATTAAAATGCCGAGCAGCACAGATGCATGACACAAGCTTAAGAATTTATTGAATTAACCAAACCATAAATTCACCTGAAAACAAACAAATGTCTCTTGACAAAATATAAAAAAAATGTATCTACACTCTAGGGGGGCTGTTAATATATTCTGATAAAAATACAAATGCACTAATTATTGTTGATCCACCATATTGGATTTTCTGCATCACTGGTCTAAATTGCTCTGAAGGGTCAACCATTAATAAAATGTATCTCATGAGTTATTTTGCACATTTAATCTTTAAGCGATTAAGGAAACATGTTCGACTTTCTTCCTGCAAAAGGGGGGTTCTAAAAAAGGATTTAAACAAGCTTCCACAGCTTTCAATACATGATAAGGTGACATACCTGAAGTATAGAGGTGGAGCTGAAGTGATGCCAGATTGTCTGACACCACAGCAAGGCAAGCAGCTGCTTATATGGTATGGTGTTGTTTATGCAGAATATGTCTCCCTCCCTCAAAATAATTGTTTATGAACATCATATATTTGACACATAAGACCATGGTTTCAAGATTTCTGGTTAAATTTTGTGCAAAAGGGAAAGAATCATGAGTTTTTTTTATTTAGCATGTTTAACCAACTTTGGTTTTCACCTGCTCATTGCAAATATTTCAGATATTTTGCAAATCTCAATTAACTAAGACGCATATTTGCTCATTATAAAAAAGCTTTATAAATTAGTTTTAGGTTAACAACACAACATACAATTGTGAATCAGACCGCATTCAGAAGCAGAATCTATTTCTAACCACACAAGCCAAAAAGAACAAAATGATTCTGTTTTGTCACTGGCCTTCTAACATTGAGACTTTTATGCATCTGAACATGTGATCAGAACTTTCATCCTGTTTTTTAGACCCTTCACCTCTTTGTATTCACAGAGGCCGGTGAGGCTGCCAAGTGCATAATGTTGCCCTCTGCCAGGATTGTGAAGTTGTAAGCCGCCCTATACTGTTTGACACACAGAAATCGAGAACTAGAGAACAAAACATTTCAAAGCATCTGCAAAGAAAACCACTGAAAGTCCTGAACTGAGGAGGAAGCTTCATGTTTAGACTGTGGTCATCCTAGGACATGTGATTTAGAGCTAAAATTAAAATTCCTTTTTTTTACTCACCCGAATGTCGATAAGCAGCTGACCGTGAACATGACTTGCAAGCGGCAAAAAGAACAATTAAAGAAGTTTATTTGACTCTTCAGAAGTCTGTTTCAGAAGACGTGGAATATAGCATAAGTCTTATATTTATGGATGTTTTTTGTGTTTTTTAAACTTGACAGCCATTGTCATGACACTGTTTTTAAAACAACACAAAGTTCAGTAAAAATGACTTGGCCATCATTTTTTATGATAATCATGACATACTTGTTGTCAAGCATTGGTGCAGGACACTTTACGAGAAGATTCTGTTCATACTTAAATGTAAGCATTACTTTCTTAACGCTTATCCGAGAGAGCTGTTGCCCTTTTAAGAGCACGCGCCTCGGCTCTGACGAATATGCCACAGCAACAGCGACAAATTACTGCCTTTGCACACAAACCGCTTATCATCGCCTAAAACAGTGGATAAAAAACGCACTGCCTCTGGTGTTTTTTGTTGAAAAAAGGGGGAAAATCGCTGTCGTATGCTTGATAGTTTGTCAGATGAAGAACGTTCTATGGAAAGCGCAGAACCATCACGAGACACTCTGAGCACTTTAATTAATGCGGTAGTATTTCTGTTGCAAATGCGCAACACAAACAGATGACTTATTTATCTAATTTACAGAAATCGTGCGCGCAAGCCTTCTCAAAGTCAAAAGACGTCAGATAAAGCGCGTTTGCGCAGCAGTGTTTTCTTGCATTGGCCCTCTTAATTCCTAATAATACGAATATAGTTTTGAGTCAAAGTTTATTCTACCAAAGGGTGTTTATTCGCAAGTATTCGTTGTACGGTCTCTACGGAGCACAAAGCGCCAATTTGTCCGATAGTAACCCCGCAAAAGAGCGAGGGGGAGGGGTGCTGAATATAGACCTGAATACTAGAACTTCATAATATCGCAATAATATTTTTCTGGTGTTATATTTTAGACGTCACGTTTATCTTTGAAATCTTACGATTCGATGCATTACAAAGATTGTTTTCTGCATCTCCTTATAAGCTCAATTAAATACTCACCATGAATGATGAATTCGTTCATTGGCTTATATGAAAACATTTAGCGACTGTTTACAAAGAAGCATTTCTGTAAAATAAATACTTCCAGTCTGCCTGCTCATGCAGTGCTGCAATGACCGATAGTAACCTCGCATCCGAGCGCGAGCAGCAGAAACTGGGTGAAAGGGAACATTACGTCACTTACTGTGAACCTTCTCGACTGCTGCTATACATTACCTATAAGGTACTTCGTCATGTAATTTACAGTTGTGTATTCAGCGAATATGCTTTCTGGCATGCCATTGAAACGAAACCAAGTCAATATACAAATGATTGAATATTGCATTTTCCATTAAGCATGAATACTCGAACAATTTTAATCAGTTTTGTCTTATATAACGCATTATATGGTTTATTTTTTGGCATATGCAATGCATCTGTTTATGTCTAGCACGGTGTTAATGGCCCCTTTTCATCAACCATAATAAAGCAAGTCTGTCCATTTATAGAGATGCAAAATACATTACGAATAACATTAGACCACTTACACAAAAACCGGATATGTTTGTCATTCCTGTTAGAGCACGCGCACGCACGCACACACGCACGCAGAGTTGCAGCATTTGTAAGCGATTATTTTCACACTAGATTACACAATTTACAGTAAACAGTGGATTTCTTATTGTTTTATTTGACACCCCTAATTTTTGAAGACGTACAAATCCGAAGTATACAGTATGTCTTCCCCTGTAACTTTACGTTTCGAGTGATATGCTCGACACTTAGCCTTCACGACCAAAACATTTGTGGATTACTTCTTTTGACGGCAAACTGTCTCGTTTATTAAATAACCTCGTACCAATGTTCCTTTTTTATGTAATCGCCTTCGCCATCTTTGATATTTACTTTCGTCATTGCAGTTATGATTGGTTGGTTACGCACCAGGAATGAAAAGGCCTGACATATGCAATATAGTCAATTAAGAGTTTCCTACGGCCACGTGCGTACGAAGACAAAGCTAATGATAAAATGACAACTTTAATAGCAACAAAGAAAAACCTCTCTTCGGGAGTGAGTTAAACGAACAGTAATTTGCTGTTAAGGCGTTGCAGAACGCAACATATTCGTTTACTTGGCTTTCAGCCACATAGGTTTCACAGAGAAGGCTTAAGGCTAGTCCCAGAAATGAATATGTCAACTCTCTTAACTGAATATAACTTGCCCAGAAATATCATAAAATATATCAGTGCCATTGTTTTGTCTCAAGATGCACACCAACACATATCTTAATTCAACTAAAGCATAGTCCTGGTTTAAGATAAACTGTGTCTGTGAAACCGGGCCATAATTAGTTACATAAACTAATCAATATTCATGATTTAGGGGGATAAATATGACAATGTGACATGAACGTTGTAGGTTAAAGATCTTGTTTAATTTTTGATTGATTTAAAATGTTGAGCAACTTTGATCATATCTTACTATCAGATCATACTAGTGGTGTCTATGACTTTCACTTAAGGCCTAGCAGCAGGTGTCAGACAGAAAGGAACATTCATTGAGAAACAGCTGTTGAGAGCAGCCTGTCTTCAGGCAGCCCTCACGACACATGTTATGGTCCTGCACTCCCTTTTGTGAAAACTGTTGTTCTTTAAGCAGGAGGTTTAGGGCCCCTGCACAGGGCTAAAAAGTGATGACCGCAAACATACCATATACACAAACTTACGGCTGCCTTTTGTGGAGTTAGGCTTCTGTTGGCAATAGTCAACAATAGGCGAAATGAATGCCATTTGTGTTGTCGCATTCAGAGTTCTTTTTCAGATCTACTAATTTAAAACATTTAATTCCCAAAATGCCTCAAGACATATTTCGAAGAATCTACATTTCTGCGTAAGCATCTTCAGCTTCATGTAAATGTTTTGATCAACCTCAACAAACATCCCTGAACAAAATACATCCTTGCTGAACCTGATTTCCTTGTGAACATCCTTCTGTGATGCCTTAAAGTTCATCTTCTGTTTGTGTAGGCTCTCCTGTTTTAGCAAAGGGGTTGATATCCTTAAGACAACATCATGTTGACACTGGGTAAACATTTAAAACAACCAATCAGATTTCAGAAAGGTTTAGGTTTTATTTATGAAAATGTTGTCCTTAGGTTAACAAAATACGTTGTCCTGAGGACATCAACCAGTTGGCAAAATCAGGTCGAGCATGTTCTTCTCTAAAGTCAAACATGTAGAGACCATCAGTCAGGATGTAGAAAGTTGTCTGCGTCCTGTATGTTCATATCCAGTTTCTGGAAAGTAAGTGCCGCAGAATATAGATTGTTTATGAGGGCAAATTTATAAAAGAATCAGAAATTATACATAACACACAAACACACATCATTCACTTTATATAAATTTGATATCCTTTTAAATATTTCCTGGAGCTGGTCGAACCACTTTTTCTATCAGTTGCATTTTTATTGCATAAGTCTTTATCGGCATTGCACATCTTGACATTGGAATTTGTGTCCATTCCTCTGCCCAACATTGCTCAAAACGCATCTGGCTGATCTGTTTTTATGTAATTCCACAGATGTTCTGCATTGTGATAGTCTCTCCAGGAGTTTAGTTTTTTTTTCTTTAAGCCAAGTAACTCTTTCCATTTTCCCTTGATCATTATATTATTGGATTCTGGATAAAAACAAAACATTTCCTCAGGGATTTTTTTTGTACTTCTTGTACTTATGTTCATATGTTTTGCCTTTTATTCCTCGCCCTTCCGCAAAGAAGATTCTGTCATCAGAATACATTTGTTTCCAAAAGTCGCATGCTGTATAGATCTCAAATGACATTGAAAGCACTGAAGTTCAGTCGAAAACTGCTGAGATATGTGATAAAAATTTTGTTCAGCAAGGCTCTCTGTGATATAAGACAGTTGTTATCAGTTTTCATTGTGACTTCCCTCATTATGAACCTTTTCGATCAGTCACTGCTGTTTTAAACTGTTATCATTCATTTCACACTTAAACACTGCATCTATATTCATTTTTATAAATTACAATGAAATGTTTTAGAGTTAAACATATGTATTCGATTTAGGATTCATATGGCCAGTACCATTTGGCACTTTTTCCAGACAATACTTGGTCAGAAGGGAGGTTGTGGCAGATTCTAATATGGGATGTGCAGGACAAAACAGGAATGTCATGTAAAATAAAGACAATTCTGTGTCACGGTAAAAGGAATTTGAATGTAACAGTTGAAATGATATAACACCATATCATGTGCCTTTGTTAGTACAGACTTGTATGAAACTTGAGAATAATTGCTTTTGCCGAGCTCAGCAGGAAATCTCCTCCAGCAAAAACGTAAATGTCATGGCGCCATCTAGTGGTTGCTAGGAGCGACACGTAAAAACCTGGATCAAGAGTGTGGGACCATAATTTGATAACTCCGTTTTAATTGTTTTTCAAAAATCATGTTTTTTATTATACTATCGTGTTTTTATTGTGTTATTTAGCAGTATTTAATCAGTTATTATGGCTTGAATCAAAACAAACCAACTGCAGTTTGATTGGTATTAATTGGAATGCACAATAAAAAAACATGATTTTTGAAAAACTAGTTTTCTACGAGTTATCTCATTTTGGAACCAAACTCTTATATTTAAAATAACATGCACAACATCAAAGTATGGCTTTTCTGTTTATATATCAATATAAATACGTTACATTTTTAAAACATTTTTACATTTACCTAGATTTGAATGTATTTTTATTGTGAAGAAAATCATCATTCAGCACATATGGAAACTATAAACGGTTTAACAGTAACAAACAAACAATGTTGCAATTGTTAAAGTTGTTCACTTTAATAGTTGTTCAACGCCTACATAAAAATGTGATAACAACAAGTTACTAACAGCATATTCACATTATGAGGATCTAAATTTGACTGACATTGTAATGCATAATTCATGAAATACAATTTTTGCACATTATTTACAATAAAAACAAGACTTAAGAGCACATCATTCATGTTTATCACACATGTAAATATATTTAGTATATATTGTCATAATTATAGGCTACACATGTCACACCATCACATGAATTCAAATTAATTCACTGGTTATAATGGGAATTGTATTGGTTTACCGAAATTAAAATGGTCTCTGTGGGTCTCTACTGGAATTGTGTTTTGTTCTGTTGTCGTGCAGACCAACATTAAAAAATAAAATATGGCCCAAAACACACTTCTACAAGGGATGTAGTAAAGGTTTAAGTGCTAAACATCTGGCAGTTGGTAATGCAAACCATTATAATTTGTTTTTGATTCAGCAGTGGATGCCACAAAACATAACATACTGACATGTATTCTATATTATACATCATCTGTATACTTGATCTAAAATAAATCCTTTAACAAAAAACAAAAAAACATTTTCCTCACAATCTTTGAGGACATCAATCTGAGAGCACAGTTTTTAAAATTTGTCTATGAACAGTAATGTTGGCTCACATGTGTAGGATTGTTCTCTCATACATTCAATAAAACTTAGTAAGTCTATATGAAAACATATGGTGGTCATGTGAGCACATTGTATCATGCTTCTTGTTGAAACATTTAGCATTTCATGATGAGTTCTGTTTCTCTTACTGTTACTGTAAAATGATATAGTTAGATTGTATTCCCAACATCCCTTCTGTCTTGAGTTTCAAAGTTGTCCACCTGGTGGCAGTGTTAATCTCTAACAGACTTGGTTCGAGGGTCCTGTAGATTTAGTCTGCTGCAAAACTGACATACACTCCAATGTAAACCTACTTTTTGTATTGCACATGAGTCTATAATGTAATTTTGGATCCTACAAGATGGAGCAGTTACACCAAGACACCTTGTGATCAGGACATGTTTTTAATTCAGCTGAGCTGCTCGGCAGCAAACGTTGGCTCTCTGTGTAGACAGTGTTTAACGGCAACTGCGTTTTCATCTTTGACCTCAACATGATTGTGGGACTTGGCACTCTTTCGATTGCTGTGGCGGGGGTCGTAGCCGTGGATGCTGGTGTCGATCCGTGACAGGGTGCACATACTGCTCTGGTTTCGTGGGTGGAGACGTGTGGGGCGGAGCTCCAGTTCATCATAGCTCGAAACCTGGATGAAGGGACACCACCTGAAGGCCCGTTTAAAACCGGCCCTAAACCTGAAATTTGGTACAAATAATCTTAAAACAGAAACTGTTGTGACATTTTTTGGGGGGAATTAACTACACATATGGAATAATTATTGTGATATTGTATACTACAGTTTACCATAAGAAATAATATAGAATACTAGGTATTGATTATTTATAATCAGTTCACTGATTAAGTTATTATTAATGTAATATAACTACAGTATATATATTTATATCAGGTCTACTCAAAAGTTTACACACCCCATGCAGGATCTGGAAAAAACTGAAACTTTTGCCGAGAAAGTCAACACCATTCATTTAAAGTCAGGTGAGTGTAAATTGTTATTGTTTCATTTATCCATCTTATTTTTTCGTTTACTAATGTCCTTCAGAAGATTTTAAAATACATAAATGTTTTTCAGGAATTTAAATATATATTTTTTACACCAAAAACATTTTCATAGGTTTACACCCACCTGACTTTAAATGAATGGTGTTGACTTTGTGGGCAGCACTTAATGTTTCTATCTATTGTAATAGTTGTGTATGAGTCTCTTGATTGTCCTCAATGTAAAGAGAGCAATCTCAACATCATACAGTTACTGCTGGACATGAGTCAAATATCCAGAAATTCTGTTATTATTCTTTAGTGTGAACTTTATGTGAACATTTCTTTAGCGAAATAACTTGCTCAGGGCAGGACTAAATTAAATATAAACCTTCATTTTCAAAGATCCTCTTTTTTGTTCACCAATAGTTTCAGCTTTTTCCAGATTCTGCAAGGGGTGTGTAAACTTTTGAGCAGCATTGTATGAGTTTGAATTACCTGCTGTTTAAGCAGCAGTAAATTATCGGGTTGTACATCGTGGAGCTCATGGCCAACCACAGCACAGAAAGATAGACCTGCTGGATTGACTTCCACTTGTTTAGTTGCTTATTTAGTCCAGTCACAATGAAATAAATGTGATATGGCAACCAGCAGAGGGCGAAAGTCACCACCACCACGATCATCATCTTCACCACCTGAGCAGAGAAGTGAATTGTTAAAGGTGCGATGAATTAAAATCACAATTTTAACCCAAGCTTTTTTTAAATACTGAGATTACACCTGTTATTGACACTAGGCACAGCGAACGCCAGGTTCTTGAATGCACCTATCTATGACGACATTATTAGGTTGAACACCACCTCCACAGAAAAATATCAACTACTACTTCTCTAGTCCCACCCACTGGTTCGTGCATGACAGAACTGAAGTACCACAAGTGGCACAGAACCAGATAGAAGGAGCGAGCAATTAATAAACATGCCATTAAACATTGCTTAATATTGTGCCATCCCTGGTTGTGGAAGAATACAGTCAATGCATAACCTTCCTTTGGATTTTGATATTAGGAATGTGGGGTTGAAGATTATTTTTAAAGACGTTCTAGCTCATGTGGGAATAACATGGAGCGTTTGTTCGTTTCATTTCTCCGAGGAGAAATTATTTTTTCAAGGTCTTATACATCGTTTGAGAATAATGGAGGCTGTTTTGAAGTGTTTTGGTATTATTTCTGGTGCAGGGTGATATCCATAAGTCACCCGGAGTCTCCCGTTTGTTTATTTATCATGGAAACTCTCGTTACATTTGAGACCCACGAGCGCGGTGATCTTTTGTCTGGTTCGGGATCAATGGTCCCAAATGCTGACAGGTAAGGTCATACATCATTAAACGAAATACTGTAAAAACACAGGAGGTCTCCGGATAACACTAATGCCCTGCGAAAACCGTGAATGGTGCTTATATGTAACCTAACATTGCAGTTTCCAACTATGGAAACTCCAATCAAAACGGTGGGCGTTTACGTCCAATTTCTTCAATGCGGCATGTCTATTAACACTGAGCGATTGCTGAGCTGGCCTCAAAACCTGGGTAGAAATATCCTATTACTTATTGATTTTGATGTTTATGGGTGTAAAAACCACGCGCAAGTCATAAGTAGACCTCATATAACAGTATAAAACAATAAACAAGCATAGTTCATCAGACCTTTAAGGTCACAACTGAAACATATGAGAGCATATTTTGGCTCCTTGTGTTGCAGCAGATAGGGGGCTATTGCTCAGCTGATGGAAGATCTCTGGCAGATTCTCTACAATCTCCATCTGCCGACTTGTACCCACCTGCCGCTATTGTTCTGAGAACAAGACATGGCTTAGTGATCTGACAACACTGAAAGAGTGTGTGCAATTGTCATCAGGGTGTCGAAATGGACCATATTGTGTTTTCCATGAAATCTTCTTTTGTTATGCAAAACAGAAAGCATTTAGATAATTGTGTTTAAATGTGTGTATACAAGTGTTCCTGCATTCCAACAGCAATGTAAAAGGCTGACAGCATGACAAGACAAATAAAAACTGTGATAAATTGAAGGTTATGACATAAAAAATAATATTTGAATTGTTCCTAAATTTCTTTGCAGTATTTGAGGTCTGAAAAAATACTTTGCATCTTTTCTGTTATTTTGACCTGTTTCTCCAGTTTTCATTTTCTGCAAATAAATGCAAATAGAAACAATATTTGTATTTTTTTTATTTGGGAGAAATATTGTTAGTAGTTAACAGAATTAATAAAAATTATAATTTTACCTAAACACATATCAATAAATAATAGATTCAGAAAAACTGAAAATAATTTTGATATGGTCTATTATGGTCTATACCAGTGGATTCCAATGGGGTGGCTGTGGGCACCTGGTATCCCGCATGAACTCTGTAAGGTGCCCGCCAAACACAGGGCTCACCAATAATGCTCAGGATAGTTGACCAATATGTGACTATATCGTCATGAAAATTGTATCATTAGCAAGTGTTTTGAGCTTTAATATATTCATGTGCAAAATTATGTGAATGCAAACTTAATTTGGTCCTGTGTACTGAAAAATAATACATCACATGTTTAAAGTTTAAAAGTTTTTTATCAACAAGTAGCCCTCAGATGATATTATCTCTTCAGGTAGACCTCGCTTACAAAAAGGTTGGAGAACCCTGGTCTATACTATTTACTTTGTTTGTATATAAAAACAGTACATACGCACTTTTTAGGATATAGGCCTACACACTTTTATCAACATACCTGTTTATCTGCTTTTGAATACCAACTTTCTAATTTGTCGACCACACCAAACTAGTCGATGTAAACTTTGTTCAAAGTTTGGCCTCCAACCAAGACAAAAGATTCACCTTTATCTGCACCTCATATCTTCCCCTTTTGTTTCAGACCAAAGCAGTTTTATAATTTGGCATTTTAGTTGTTAACGTTAAACATTTCCCAACTATTAATCTATGGGTTTTGACAACAACATCGTTCACCCTGACACCGGGTCTTTCCTTTACTAAGTAGCTAGTGCACGACAACCTTTGAAATGTCACTCATATCTTCTCTCATCGCCCCATTAATTTCTGCATAATTAAACACGGAACTGTCTGAAAAGACAAAGGAATGTTGTTCGTCATCATTCAATGAACACGTTCATTTCCACATCGCCTCTAAAAGACCTCGCGGAAGTTTAATAAGAAATGGGACTTAACAGAGTCTTGCAAAAAACTGCTGATTGACAGCTACACAAAGCTGAGAAAGGTTAGGTGTGACAAGGGTGTGAAGGACCATGGGTGGCAAAAATGTTCATGCCAGTTTGACACAAGTTTTGCTGTGGATTATTAAAGTTGGAAGGAAAGCGCAAATTATCTGTGATCAAATGTGAAGATGTGTCTTTAAGGAAGACAGATGAACATGATCTGTCTGGAGGGTGCTGCTAATTTTCCATTCATTATGGTGAAAATACTGACTTAATGTCGAGCATTAATGTAATCGCAGATTTCCTTAGCCTGTCTTGACACCGACTTTATGACATTCTTTAATAGGAAACTTTACAAAGTAAAGATTAGATTCTATTTATTTTGCAAACAATAACAAATGCCAAACCCTTTAGTATTATTAATAATCTCTAAGGGCAGAAAATGTGCGACGTTACTTTTTTTATTTAAATAACTAATGTGCAGGTATAGTATATGTGAACCTGCCTTTCTGTCAACGGTCTGGAAAAAGAAATACGTCATCATGCTTAAAGGGACAGTTCACCCCAAAATTGTATTCGGTCATCATTTACTCACTCTCGAGTTGCTCCAAATCGGTGTTAATTTCTTTGTTTTGATGAACACGGAGAAAGATAGTAGGAAGAATGTCTGTAACCAAACCGTTCTTGGTCACCATTGACTACCACAGCAGGAAAAATGACAATGATATAGTGAAAAGTGCCCCAGAACTGTTCGCTATACATATGTCCCTTTAACAACAGAGAAAATCTGCGTTGAAAAGTGGGGTTATACAAAGGTGATTTAACAAGTGCTATAATGCTATATATGCACTGTAATCCCACGAGAGAGACAGTCTATTTTCCACACAATACCAAATTGAATTGTCCTATTGTCCTAGATTTATCTTTCAGGGATTTGTACCATCGTTCCACCTGTGTCTGAACACTGGGGCAAAAAGCTGCAAGATAAACCAGTCATGACCTTAATCTGAGGAAAATCATTTCAAATGGCTATAACAATACAGATATATTCATTAGAGGTAACCAAACGGACATGGATTATCTGAATGATCTCATTCATTAAACTTTGCCCTCAGTCCATTCAATTTGAGAGATAATAGATGAGAGAGAACTGAAGATTTGAGTAAAAAATGATACATTAACTCTTGGAATGAATATTTTATGTAAAGTCTCACCTTTCTTTTAGCACGCAGTTGTCCCACATAGTTATCAGAAGAATCTCCAGGGATCTCTCCTCCCCAAAGTGTCACCCCTATTATAGTGTAGGTAATGGCCATTACCACAAGGGGGAGCAAGTACACCAACACTGTTACTATGATATGATACCTGCACAGGAGAGAAGTCAATTTAAAGAACATGTGGTCTTTGTGTAGAGAGTTGGAGTTTAAAGGCTCAGCAGACATTAAAAAGAGTATCTAAAATCTGGAGTGTTAATTTTGGCCATAAAAATGTTATTGTAAGCACATTTTCAGTTGTGGGTGGTCATACATTTAGCTTTATGCCATGATATGATCAGTTTATCTTTGATGTCGACCACTGTCACATTAACATCTAAGACATCTAATCTACAGTCTAATTGAGCACTTAAGTTTGATAATGCCACCCAAAGCAAGAATGTACATCAATCTTATTCAACTAGGTCGTGTGCTTGCATTGTGTCAGCCCAGCATCTGCGCTCGTGTATTTTGGCCTAACAATCAGGTTCCCAAACATGGTGATCGCCAAAACCGAGCTGTCATGTGGTTTGAAATTTAGCCCAGAAATGTGGAATTGTGAGTAAACAAATACATTTGCAGTTGTGTCACGCACCATGCAATGCTCATGCAAGGCGTTGTGGCGAATCTGCCATTTGCCGTTTGACCATAATGTTTAGCTTTCAGTGATTGTCGCCTCAATGGCAAATGGCACTTAGTGTCAAGATGGCAGAAACTGCGATTCATAAAGCATTAGATATAGTGGTGGAATTGAAGCGAAAACATTACAATCAAGCAGAAGAAAATTCAAACATCTGTTGTTAAAACATCGCAGTGAGTGTTTCTTTTAAAACCTTGTGGGCTGCCTTGCATATCACTGCTGTAGAAAAACATTATTATCACTTGTTTTTGTAGGCAGCAGCTCACAATGTTCAGGGTAGTAAATTATTGGGTGAGTAAATTATTACAAAACTTGCTCAAACGTAAGCTTTTTAGAGTGAAGTAAAAGGTAAATAATATTTTTTCATTCACTCACATGAATGAATCCTCGGCAGATCTCGGCCAGGCAACGAAGCAGACAGTCCTGCGAGGCATCGTTCTCGTGGTTGAGTAGAAACAGAGTGGAAAAGCCAAAACCACAGCGAGTGCCCAAATACAGAGAATGACCACTTTAGTCGCTGTGGCTGACAGCCGCGGCTTCAATGGGTGAATTATAGCCATGTACCTGCACAATAAAAAGGCGATGGAGAGTTATGAAGTCAGACCTGAGCAAAATTCTGAATTTAAGATTTGACATCCTTTCCACATGAGTTTGATCGGCCTTCACAGAATGTTGAATTGGAATGAACATTCCTCTTAAAAAGATACGAAGACTTACTACATTACATTGCAATAGATAACTAAACAGCAGGAATTAAAGAAATTTCAGTAAAACGCATGTTTTGTGACATCAAACATGAATTACAAGGGATGATCAAACGTCACGAACAGGCACCTTGCTTTAATCATATGATAGTGTTATAATGTGATTTAAAGACATGTTTATTATAATTTTTGTGTAATATTAAACTGCCCCCCTCAAAATGATTGATCGCATCCGGATCAAAGGGTGTTGTTAGTTATTTGAAAATAACAACCATTGGAATGTCGCAACAGGCCAATCAGGATCAAGCATTCAAATGAGCCGTGTAATAATTGTCATTATCAATTATTATCAACCTCAATTAATTTGGCCTGATTTGTCATTTCTACTCATGTCAAATCAAAGTGGATAATTTGTGTGGCCTAGGAAGCTGTTGAGTGATGGAGAAAAATAACACATGGCTCATATTAAAATGATTTTCACTTGTTCCCACACAAGTCATGATTTCAAAGCTGCTTATAATTAAAGAAAAATCCCCCGTCTCTTAAACATGCAGCTCTAAGATCTTATCAATCTCTCATTAGATGCTTCTAGGGTATAACTGGATGTTATGAATTTTAATCAATTGACACATCTTTGCAGGGTATCGCTGCAGTACTCAGTATGGGTCTGTATAAATTAAATCGAGCTAATAGTTGACACGCTTGGGAACACAGGTGTACGACTACAATGTTTTAATCCTTTAAAGTGCAGCTGTACCGGGCGTTTGTAGCTTCATTTCCCTGTGGTTCAGAAGGAGGAAATGAGGGCTCATCTTTTTTATTTTAAAGGTCCACGATGAGGTCAGAAAGGAAGCAAAACAGTGCATGTACTCTCTTGAGGAGATTAAATGTGGTCTTTAAAACCACTTGTTCCTCTCTATGTGCTATCCTGGAGACGAATTATATTCTTATGTGCCTTATATTTCTGCACTAGATGATCTGAGGATTGTAGATAATCATTAAAGCATTAATGGAGAATGACCAAGTTTCTCTTAATTTAGATATTTTTGTACATGTTTAAACTTCTCCAGATCTGACAATCACACATTTCAAATCACATTTCATATGTTCCATATTATAAGAACCATACATCAAAACTTATTACATCCTTCTTTTTGTAAGTTATTTAAAATTGTGTTAATGATGATGACTGCATCCTAGTCAAATTGGTCTCACCTGTCGACTGCAATAGCTGTCATGGAATAAATGCTAGCAAACACTGCGGTGACGGGAAAGAAGTTGTGGAACTTGCAGTAGACCTCTCCAAAGTACCAATCTCCGTGCGTGGCGTAAATGAAATTGATCAGCGTATTGAAGGCAGCCATCGAGGCGTCGGAGAAAGCCAGGTTGAGCAAGAAATAGTTAGTCACTGTGCGCATCCGTTTATGGGCCAAAATGATCCAAATAACTATAAGGTTTCCAAAAACGGCGACCGCTAGAACTAAACTGTAGGCGACCGACCAGATCGCGACGCGCCACGGTGGTTGGACGAACTGGTTCGTTAAATTACGCGATACGTTTGTTGCGCTCTGAAGAATAGCCATTGTTAACTAAATGTTATTCTTGCTTTAAACATACGATTGTTACTTTAAAGATTCACGCGTATGACTAAAGATTGTCCTTTTGCGCATCCATCTGTTGAAGAGTCACAACGCGCTCCATCCAAAGTTGCGATGCGCAAGTAGCGGTGACGCACGCTGGATGTGCAGCGATCAATGTGTAATGACAGATTGAAGGAGATGGTGTTGCCACTACTTGAAAGAGAGAGAGACGATGCTTTTTGGGTTCGTTTGGTTTGGTTTTGCCACAATTGCATTTTTATTGTTAGCAGAACAGTTATTATTGTATTACCTTTACGCACTCGGCGACGCTTTTATCCAAAGCGACTTACATTGCATAGTACTATAAATTTGTTTCTGACTATATGCAATCCCCTGTGATCGAACCCATAACCCTTAAGTTGAAAGCGCCATGCGCAGACCACTGAGCCACAGAAAAATATTGTATTTTAATGTATTGTTAAACCATAATAAAATAAAGGGGTTAAGATATTGTTTTTAATGAAGCCACAATCCCCCCCCCCAAATGTAAAATAATGATGCATTTATTTTAGGTAAAGTCAATTTATCTGTTAAAAACAAAGTTAAAAGGGAGGTCAAGTTGGGTTTTTAGAACGAAATGATACATTTAAGAGCCTTTAACTCAAAGGTTCTTTGGAGCCATTTGTGTGTTTGTTTACACCCATGCATGTTTGTCTGTATCTGTTCTAACAACAGAAAGGCCATGTTGCAAATCCCAGCACCCACTCAGGTTCTTAGTGCGTTTTATCTTCGACGTTTCATCAATCCTTTGATGCAACTGCAGGTGTTTGAGCTCTGCGGGGGGAATCTGCCCTTTTATGCAGATCTGGCAACCTCCGCTAACGCCTGATTGAGGAGTCCAGTTTTTCCTCTGTCTCTCAACGCCTGGGGAGATGCTCTTCCAATTAAAATGGATTAAACGCTGACTGAAGGGCACTTTGTGAATCAGATCAACAGTTACTTCCTGCCCGTCACAAGGGGAAATAAAAACTAATGGCACAATGCAAGTGTGTGTGTTGGAGTGACCTTTTTGCAGGATTCAGACGATGTTGTGCATGGTAGTATGAATAATTTTATGTTTATATACTCTTTTACCATAAGGAATTTTGCTACTGTGTCACCATGACAAAAAGAGAGAACTTTGTCATAGTGTTCATGAAAGCCTTTTTAACTAGATCCTGTGCTACACTGTAAAAAACAACCTATAAAATCTACTCAATAAAATTGAGGTAACAATTTGCACTCACTTTAAAGGAGTATATTCTACCCCATATTTTTGAGTAGAGTACCTAAATTTATAAGTTATAACAAACTAAATTAAATTTGATAAATTTTACCTAATATATTATACAAGTAATTACTTAATAAAATTGGGTAATGTTTACCCTTTGACAGCAGGTATTGCTCATCTACCTAATTATTATTAGTAATATATAGCCAATATAAATAATTAAATGCTACTCATTAAGAGATGGTTGAATTTACTTAAAAACGCTGAAAGGTCATTGCAATAAAAACATTTCAATGAACACTTTATTTTGTAAACACTGAAATCCTCTTTCAATCAATTTCTAATAACATACCACATCACTTCTACAAATTACTCCTTACATTTCAAAATAAACATGGACTGCTGACATAAACATTTCATCTTTTAAACATTAAACACTAATGCAAGTGCAAAAGACCCTTCTACATTCAAGTTGAATTAAAACTATTGTTCACATTACAAGTTCATGAAAATGTTCTATTTAAAAACAAACTAATGTCTTTACTGGATGTCAGAATATACATTAGAAGCAACAGTTCCTATACACACAACTATAACTTTTTGTCCTTTTAAACAATAAGCAACTATTATCCAACTCATTGTGGTGCTGCAGTGGTTGCAACACAAGATCTGTAATGAAAGGCAGATCACATTAACCTCTGTGGATTGACATGCTATAAGGACACAAAGATGCATTTTCATTTTTTTAAATATTAAACGCTAACTAATGCAAGTACAATAGAGCCCTTCTACATTCAAATTCAAGTGACACAGAACTATTGCAAACTCATTTAAATAAAATATAAATAGTTTTCGCTGGATGTCAAAATATACATTCATAGCAATATTTTTATTCTTAACATCAATTTCAATTGAGATACAAGTCATCGTTGTAATTCTTGAACATTTTCCATCCAAACATTTCTTTGTTCGCTAAAGCAAATGTACAGTAAAAAAAAGCTTATTCCCAAATCTTAAGTTTAAGGGTTTGGACCTTCTTGAGGGGGTTTGCTCCATCAAGTTCCAAAAAAAGCATTTTGAACATTTCAAAACTGTACTTCAGGTTTCTTGCATACTCTATGTTCAGTGCATTCCCATCAACAGTATGCATGCTGTGGTTCTGATTCCACACCCGCTCAAAACTTTGCTGCCTTCCATTACTATAGACACATCTGCTGGGTCCTGCTCAGCTGTGGGATTATGCATCACCAGCACTTTCATTTCTTGGTTTGTTTGCTTCTGAAGTTCTCCTACCAGTTAAGAATAAAAACAAAATGCATGTCAGTTTTCACATTAGTTAAATAAACATTATTCACATATCCTTTTATGTTGTGAGTGCTGTCTCCATTACAAATCCACGATAGTCACCACCTATATTATCTAATGCTAGACAATAAAAAAAACAAGCAAAGTGCACAGCTTTAAACATTATAATGATGTACAGCAGTTTAATGTAAGAAACCTTTTCAAGAAATTGAACGTACTTGGGTGCAAAAGAAAGTATACCTTTGTTTACCTTGTTTTTTTAAGTTCCCATTATTACTCATAAAAAGTAGGTAGTGTAGGTAGAATGTACCTATTAATATATATTTTATTTTCTAACCAATATTTTAAGCTACATTTTAACTGATTTTAATGGGTTGTATTTAACACCGTCCAGAATCGTTTTTTACAGTGTAGATCAACACCTCTTCTGTTTGACATCTCCAACATCTCACAGTCGCCTCTGTCCCCACAGCACTCTTGTAGACGAAGCCCCCAGCAGGAGACCCTGCACGTCTCTACAACTCTTCAGAACACACATTGCCTCTCTGATTAAATCTACTGTGCACTTAGCTAAAGTTTTTTTTTTTGCCTTCAACAAATGGAGAACCAAACACCAGGTAAACTGCACCTTTCAACCAGACTGGACATACACAGATGTGCTGTCATAGTGTTCTGACATTAAAGATGATTGAATCGATATAATTGCTTTCCAATATGTTATGTTTTGGTAATGTTATTCTAACTGGTCATATGAAGTTCCCATTTATGGGACCATTGCAAATCACGGAAGTAATACGTATACAATCTAAACAGAATAAAAAAACTGATACAATCAGGCTGATAGCACACATACATCTGCAAGACATATTTTTAAATGTTTGCTCATCTGGAATATAATCTAAATCTACACAGATAGCACAGGTACAGGATATCTGCTAAAGAAAACATCCGCTGTGTAAAAACAGCTGCTGAAGATCTTAGAAAGACTTTCCGTACATCCATTCTAAATCATGCACATATTAAAGACATCTTCAAGAGGGCTATATGACATCTGACTGCAGACGTCTCAGAGGGGTAGGGCAGATGAGCAAACAACATCTGCAAGATGTCTTACAGATGAAAATTCAGACATCATATCGATGTCTGCCAGATGTACATGTGCTATCAGGGTATGACACGTCTTCTGTGAGATATCTATCTAAAAAGATATCTAGATGTTTATGAGTTAGAATGTATTTAAAACTCTTTTTTCCAAAATGTTCATCAGATATTTTTACACAGATGTTTACCAGGGGCCGGTTGCACCAGCTGTGGGTAAGTTACCACTTAGCCTAGTTTTGACTTAAACGGGGACTAAGTTACAATTTACGAACTAGAAAATATTTTTGAGTTCCACCATTCAACTTAGTTGAAGCGTAATGTTACATATAAACCCTAAATATTTATGGAAGCCTCCCATCAGGAGAAAGTATAGGGATAAAATAGCAGACTCACTGAACTAATTGAATAAGCTCTTGTTTCACTCAACATTCTTCAATGATTTACACACATGATAATCCTGACATTTACAGTCACCTACCTTTTAAAATAGAGAACATTATGTGATGACATTTAATATTTGACGGCTCTAACAAGAACTGTCCTAGTGCGCCTCCGTGTGTGTAACATTATTCTGCCTGTGTTGTGCACAGCAAAATAAAATCATACTGGTGGTTGGCAGTAAAGTGAACGTATGATGTCTGCTTGAACAGGGTTCGCAGTGACATGCAAAATACGCTGAAAATGTAAACGTGACAGTAATTGGTCCAACTTTTTTTGACCCTACGCCTTTCATAGAAGATATATAATTATAAAAATACAATTGCTTCGCTTTACTTATTGATTGCTATCAGGATAACGAGAGACTTCCAACCATCACCAGTCGTAAGTTCTTTCTTATATGTGAACAGCCTTTAAATTTGTGTGGAAAAGTTGTGAATTTCAAAACTTTTTTATTTAAACTAATTTCACATAACCTAATAACGGTAAAAATAAGATTTTATAAAATACTGCCTATTTATGAATAACATAATCGCCTATTAAATATTACAAATTTAAGTTACTCCTGACTGGATCCTTCCGTAAATATTTAGTTTATACGTAACGTCACGCTTCAACTAAGTTGAATTGTGCAACTCAAAAATATTTAGTAGCGCGTAAGTTGTAACTTAGTGCCGGTTTAAGTCAAAACTGTAAATTGTAATTAACGCACAGCTGGTGCAACCGGCCCCAGAAGAGGGCACCAGAATATGACGACTGACATAAAGTAATAAAATGTTGTGCAATGTGCGTTTGCTTTTTTCAGCCTCTGTATATATGTTTCCAGCCCATTCGCACCAATTGCGTATAAATAACACGCGCTGTGCATTTTTGTATAATACGGACGCCAAATTGCGATTTTGCGTGCATAAATACGCCTTTTTTTGCGTGCATATGATACGCCAATTAGCATGTTTGCATATTAAACAGCAATTTGTCTCATTCCCCTGTCCCCAAACCCTAAACCTAATGTTAGCGTCCGTGCATATTATAACCTCTAACCAAACCCTTAACCTAACCTTATTATTTTAATTATTTCAGTGTTTCCTCTTCATGTACGTTTTAAAATGGCTGCTCTCCACCCAGGTACAAGCAAACATTGGTGTATCATATGCACGCAAAATCGCAATTTGGCGTACGTATTAGACGATAATGCAACAGCGTGTTATTTATACGCAATATAAGTAACAATATAAGTAGCAATATAAGTAACTTATAGCCTATAAGCAACATTTACAGGAATACCCTGTACATATACATCTACAGACAGATGCCTATCTGCTTTTACATCTGGAAGACATAGGCTATTGTTTGACTGTTTGCTCATCTGCAATACATCTCTAATGTCTTATCTAAGACGTCTATTGGATGTTTTTACACAGCAAATGTTTTTCCTGTTTCCACAAAACATTTGATCTTAACTCTAAAATAGCTCTCCTTCAGAGCAGAAAAAAAATCCATTTAAGACCTATATTCACAACGCTGCGTAGAGCAACTTTTACTAAGGAATAGAAATAAATCTTATGCTAAGAAAAAGGGCGGGGTTGCCATGGATGATGTCAGCAAGCTTACTTACTATGACCACATTGATTGACTGATAGAGGATTGGTCTCTGTCAGTCATTTAATCATAGAGATATTAAAGAATGAGGTCTCATGCTGACATTTAAATTAAGATCTTAAAATAAAAATGCTGTCATATTCAAATAAAATATTTTTATAAATGATTATTGCCGTATTCAAATTAAGACATTACGTCACTAATTTAACAACTGAAGAGTTAATTTACAAAAACAGATAACTAATATTTTTTTAAAACATTCAAGTTTTCATGGTGCACTCCAACTGATATCAATCAAACCATTTGTTTTTTATTAAGTAACAAAAACTAAAAAAATACACAGAACAAATGCAATTAAACACAACAAACACATGATAACACAATAATCAACATGATTTTTGAATTATTTTTAAAAAGGAGTTTTTGCGAATAAACTATATTTTCATATAAAGTATATGTTCTGTTAATTGTATGCATTTGGCCTGTCTCATAAACAGTAAGCAAATTTTATTTAGAGTTTTTTTCACAGCAGAGTTAAATCTGCATCAGTGTATAAAGTGCGGGATTAAAAATCATTAAATTAAATTTTATAAACTATAAATGCTATATATTAATTATTTTATTAAATATATAAATATTTTAAATATATTCACTGTTTTTAAGCAGTATACTCAGCTTGGCTATCTTTGTTACATAAACTGTAGATTTGTTGAGATGTTGCTAACTGTTATTTTAACGTGTCCATGGTATTTTATCAACATTGTGTTGTTTTTGTATTTGATCACATTGCTTATTTTGAAGGCAGCATTAAACCTCTTTCTTGTTCCTTCTCTGTGTGTTCCTTAAAAAGACCATTTATTTGATTTTCTGAAAACTGACTATGCATTGTATCAGCTTCTATTTGCAACAGTTGCTGATGTAGACATATCAATGGAAACTGCTATATTGGTAATAATTTTTACCAATAAAAAAAAAATGTGTAGTGCCCAGTCACATATCCAATATATCATGTAGCCTACTGTATATATATACTTTCAAATAGACATACATTTAGTTTTTTGGTTTGTCTCTTTTGAATTTGATTGTAAAAAGGCCATGGCTTTCCAAATGTTAAAAGAGGTGGAAACAGCCTATTCTGAAAGGCTAATCGTAATTGTAATTGGCTTTTCAATAATAAACAGTAGGAGGAGGCTGAGGATCAGAAAGACATTTATAAGTAAATACATTCAGTATGAAAAACCTTAAGTCTAAGTTTTTAATGTATTTTTAATGTAAATAAAATAAAAAATACATATTTTTAATTATAATAAGAATTTAAATATGTGAACAATATATGCATGGTGATCCCATTGGAGGTCACCTTATAAAGCTTTGGAAACCTTCAATACTGGGAATTTAACTTGGAACCTTTGAGTTTTAAATTTGGCTCTCTAACCATTAGGCCACAAAGACCTTTGACCCAATGCATCAACTATTGCCTAATAAGTGGACAAAAGTAATGATATGCAATTGCACTGGAGTTAAAATACTTCACTATTAACATCCTTTAACTGTTGGAAATTGTATGGTGTTTATATTTATCCAGTGTTATTTGGAAATGTTTTAATAAAGCTAATTCAATGTATATACAGTTTTCCATATAAATATATAAAGTTGAATGAGTTTAACAGTTTACTTTACTTAATTTAAAGATCATTTCATTTTAAAAGGTTATATAATAAAGTTAATAATACAATTATTTCTGTATGCTGAATTGCAATTAATTGTAATTGTAATATTGCTGGAAAATTGTATTTATTATACGTAATCTGTGCTTTCAAGCCCCACTTGACGCTCATCAAAAACACACGCATACGCAGACTATCTCTAGAGTTTAGTAACATGAATGAAACCTGGAACATAACCTCCATAGAAAATTATCTTCAGAGTAAGTTGGAATGGTTACTTACTGAAAATTATCTCTGTTGGAACCAAAAGTTGAGGTTATCATCTAACTAACCCTTAAATTTACCCAGGTATGTCATGCAGCTTTCTGAAATACCCCCTAGGTGTAACAGGCATTTTAGGATTGTTGCGAGTTGGTCTTAGTGACTTAAGAGTCTTCTTCACTAACCCTCATTTCTCACAGGTTTGGGAGCTAGTTTTAGCGCTAAACCGCTTTGTGAATAACTCTTAGCACAATTTTTTTTAAATTATGACAGACACGCCCATAATTTTAAATCAGCAGGTTAGGTGCTACTATTGGCCTTAAAATGTTTTGTAAATACTGGCCCAGGGCTTTGAATCCTCAAAGAAAACTCTTAATTTTGCTAAAAAACTTCTATGTAGGAGTCTGTTTAAAAACGATTCAGGATCAAACTGAAAGCAACTCTGAGCAAGGAATAGAAAAAAATTGTTTATCTTTGTGAGAAGGCAGTGGTGACCACGTTTCTATGTATGACACAGTCTGTTAAAGACTGTGGTTGAGTGTTGGGTTGGCCAAGAAGGAACAGAGTGCTTTTAAGTATTGGGTCATTAGTTTGAAATTGCTCATGTATTTTTTCCTGTTTTACTGTACTCACGCACACACACAAACATGCACTATATATATATTCTTTATCTTTCATTTATCATGCAGTTAATGTCAACATATTTGATAGAAAATGAACAGTGACAATATAAGTTTCTATAAGTGCTGTAATTGTTTGTGTGATCAGTATAGAAGGATGTGACAGAACTAAACCATCTCTCCTTTTAGAACTTAAGAGCTCTTTTAAGGGTTAAGATGCTTAAGGAATTCTTTCTTTACTAGGATTCCTCTTTTCCTGATTTTGCTACCGTTCAGACGCATTTAATAGCACTCCATGCTTTGCGCTTCTGCTTTAATGCTTTATCTTATTTAAACAACAGCATTTTAGTAAAATGCTCAGACTTAACAATTAGGCACTAGAACAAAAGACATTGGGAAATACTTCAAAACTTTTGGAATAGTCAGCAACAAGGATTTTTTTAGGGATAGTGGTCAACCGGCTTAATGCCGACAATTTAAATTCTTAAGGATAACTCAGCTGCCCACACTTGTAATGTGTAGCAGGTTAATCCAACATGTACGACACGTAATCCAAAAGAGATATTTATTTAGAACAGAAAGCAAAGGAACACATTTATTTTAATAATACCGGACACTGAACAAAGGTGCAGGATGTGTATAAATAGTCCAAAGGTGACTAGGCTGATGGCTTTCAGGTGTGTGAATTGGAGAGAAGACACAGGTGCGCGAGCATGGGGGATCGTGGGAAGTGCAGTCCTTGGGGGAAACATGGGGTGAAACAGAGGGGAACCTTGACAGAACTCTCCCCTCACGGAAGGCGCGTTCCCTCGCCTTTTAAACAGTGGAGGGGAGGTTGGCATCCCACGTTCCTCCTGGCACCAAGGTTCAGGTGTCCATGGTGGTGCCGGCATCTCTCGGAGACTCAACAGCGTCGGAAGGCAGGATATGTACGAGCAGATCTTCATCCAGGCTAGTCAGAAATAAGCGGTTGAGAAATGAATCGCTCCCACACACCAGATAGCACAAACCTGCAAATTTCTCCACGTAGCTCTCCGGCGGCCTGCCACCCTGCCTCAGATCCAGCAGGGCAGCCTCTGAAGAGCTGAATATATCCATTCCTGGAGATCTGGTATTCTGTAACGTGTAGCAGGTAGTGGGTAAATCCAACAGGTACGACACATAGTAATCCAAAAGAGATATCTATTTACAACAGAAAGCACGGGAACACACTGACTTAAACAATACCGGACACTGAACAAAGGGGCAGGATGTGTGTAAACAGAGGTGATGAGGCTGATGGTTGTCAGGTGTATGAGCATAAGAGCATAAGGGATCGTGGGAAGTGTAGTCCTTGGGGAAAACACGGGGAGAAACAGAGGGACCGTGACAACACTCAAACTGATGGAAAAATGCCTTCTTTTTGGATCAACAACTACCTGGTACTCAAACTGCCACAAACTTCTACAGAAGATTGCATTTCTTGAAACAAAGTTACTTTCGAATTGTATTGAACGCAGGAACACACAGCTGAGCCTCACCATGGACCACCTCAGCATATAGGCGGTGAGTTCTGTGAACTGTTACGTGTAGACATATGTATATTTTGTGGTTTTGTTCTTTCCTTGTTCTTTCTCATGTTGTTCCTGTCAGGCTGGAGAGAGAGAGCTTGGAGAGTTGTAGTCTCTCGGCTACTCCGTCTGAAAACATGGCTGCCAAAAACCTACAACATTAGAGGACTGAACTTCATTGACAACTTTAATCTCTTTTGGAATCAAAGACAACTTTTTACAACAGATGGCCTCCACCCAAACGAACTTGGTTCAAGAATGCTAAAGGACAGTACCCTCTCCTCCCTCCTTCACTTATCAGCAGAGAGTGCCAGCCCAATCCTGAATGGCACACATACACCTGGCCTCAGTGACCCACCTCAGCAGTCAGAAGGACATTTGGATAACACCACTCAGACTGTACCCTACCCAGTGACATCAAATAAGTTGGATGATGACCAAGACTCAACACCCATGGACGTTTCTGTGGATAACAACCGGGAGAGCCAAAACAACATACTTCAGCCTTCAGAAACACCAGACTCACAGCCCCTCTCACTACAGACTATCTCCCTCTCTTCTACGTCATCTCTTATGAGCTTCTCAAAAAAATAAAGGAACTGGTATTTGCTGGAACAAAACTTTCCCACTCTATTGTTGCGAGTCCACAAGTTTCAAGTGCAACGGGTCCCACAATCACCAAAGCCTCTGGGTCAACCTAGCCAACCCGTTCCCTCTGAAAGAGCTCTCCGGCCTCTGCCGCAACGCCAGGGACACACCAACCCCCATATGCTGGAGGTGGACTAAACAAGACTGCAAAGAGCACTGGTAACTGATATAAATTTGGTCCCTTCTATGATACCAGCAACAATCTCAAATATTTACAGAACAAGTGGGAATGTTCCTTTAGTTTTTCCTATATCTATCCAGATAAGTTAGTGAAAAACTAAGGCCTTTTCAAGTCATATGGCAAACCTATCTAAACTACTGCCTATAAGAAGTCACTCTGAGAGTGACAGGGGAAAAAACAATAAACAGTTTGTATGAAATCAGCTATTTCCTGAGAATTTGAAAGCTTCGTTATTGCTAGAGATTTTAATGTTCATGTAAGCAAGACAGAAAACATAACTGCAAATGAACTCTTAAATGTTTGAAACACTTTTGATCTGATCCAACATGTGCACTGTCCAAAACACAATCATCCAAACACTCTGGATCTGCTCATTATCAAAGTTCTAAACATTTCATCCACTATTATTAGAGATGTGGAGCTGTTCGATAATTTCTGTATTCTCTTTGATATATTAATCAGTCCTCACACTGAAGAAAGACCTGTCTCTGTAAAAAAGAGATTCATAAATGAGAAAACCAGTGAACTATTTATGAATGCTTTGTTTTTGTCACCAAATATATCTGCAGACTCTATGGATGTTCTCCACGATAGCTTTAATGCAAAAGTAAAGAATACTATTGATGCCTTTGCTCCAGTAAAGGTCAAGGTTATAACTGGCAGGTGTAAAGCACCCTGGAGAAACACACCTGCAGTAGAAAAGCTTGAACAGAACATGCAGAAAAGCTGAGCATATGTGGCGAAAAACAAAACTTGAAGTTCACTGTAACATCTATAAAGACAGTCTGCATGCCTTCAATGTTGACTTAGGGAAAGCTAGACAGAACTTTTTCTCTAACATTATAAACTGCAACATAAATAACACTCGCAATCTTTTTGCAACTGTAGAGAGACTAACAAATCCCCCCAGGTCAAGTTCCCAGGGAAATGCTGTCTGATGACAAATGCAATGAGTTTGCAAACTTTTTCCTTGAGAAGATCAAATATGTCAGAATGGAAATCAGCTCCATGCGGCAGTCAGGTCAGTCTGACTTCAGTACATCAGAAATTAGTAACTAGTAACTCTGTCTGAATTTCAGACAATTGATCACCAAACCTTGGAGGAAACGGTACAGCATCGTAAAGCGTCAACTTGTAGCCTTGACACACTTCCCAATCCTTTTTCAAAAGAGTGTTTAACTGTTTGGAAGCAGATCTCCTAAAAAAAGTAAATACCTAACTGCTCTCAGGAACTTTCCATGAGTCCCTAAAAACTGCAGTTGTCAAACCTCTACTAAAAAACATCTTCCTTTTATAGGCAATGTCATTGAAAAAGTTGTCTTCATTTAGCTGATCAAATTCTTGAACTCAAATGGCTACCTGGACAATTATCAGTCAGGTTTCCGTCAGCATCACAGCACAGGGTCAGTGCTCATAAAGATAATAAATGATATTCGATTGTATTCTGATTCAGGCAAAATATCAGTTCAGGTATTACTAGATCTCAGTGCTGCCTTTGACACTGTAGATCACACAATACTCATAATTCACTCAATCAACAAGATGCTTAAAATTACTCCAACAAGATGCTCTATTAGGTTGAGATCTGGTGACTGTGGGGGCCATTTTAGTACAGTGAACTCATTGCCATGTTCAAGAAACCAATTTGAAATGATTCGAGCTTTGTGACATGGTGCATTATCCTGCTGGAAGTAGTCATCAGAGGATGGGTACATGGTGGTCATAAAGGGATGGACATGGTCAGAAGCAATGCTCAGGTAGGCCGTGGCATTTAAACAATGCCCAATTGGCACTAAGGGGCCTAAAGTGTGCCAAGAAAACATCCCCCACACCATTACACCACCACCATAATTGCATTAATGAGAAATTGAACAGGTGTTCCTAATAATCCTTTAGGTGAGTGTAATTGACCACATTATCAATACACATACTCTGGCTGATTCGTCCTTATGTATTTTGGCATTTTCTGGTATTTCTCTCTCCAACTTTGCCATTTATGACTCCCAGTCTCTCTGTAATATGGTATTAAAAATGAAAGCTAGGACTTCTAGAGTTGATCCGGTTCCTTCATGTCTGTTTAAATCATGTTTTGATTCCCTAAATCCTGTTGTTTTGAGTATTATCAACATCTCTTTGTGCATTGTTGTTGTGCCATCTGCACGTAAAATTGCTGTAGAATTGTCACCCCTGTACCAAAACAACATGGATTTTGATAATCTGAATAACTTTCGTCCCATCTCTAATCTTCCATTCCTTGCCAAAATTTTAGAACAAACAGTGGCATCTCAATTGCTTTCACATCTTTCTTCAAACAATCTTTTTGAGACACTTCAATCTGGATTCCGTAAACTACACAGTACTGAAACAGCATTAGTTAAGGTCACCAATGACTTGATAATGGCTTCTGATTCGGGCCGCCTATCTATACTGATTCTTCTTGATCTTAGTGCCGCTTTTGACACTAGATAACTATATTTTATTCGCCCGTTTAGAGTCTTTGGAATGTCTAATTCTGCATTAAAGTGGTTTAAGTCCTATCTCTCTGTTGTGATGGGTGGAATTAAGGTCTGAGACTGGTGTTGTGCACTCTTAACTTCTGTCTTGGTCTTAACTTCCACTTTTAAGTCGATGACACTCAGATCTACAAACATTCAACACCAGACATCAATATGCTTGTAGCTTTTCTTTCTCAATGTTTTACTGATTAAAAATTGGATGTCTGAAAATTTGCTCCGTCTTAACAGTGATAAGACCGAAGTGATGCTTATTGGATCACCCAACTGGTTGTGCAAAGCAGAGTCCGCAACTTTAGGTCTGGATGGCTCTGCTTTGCAGTTTCAAACTAAACTAAGAAATCTGGGGTTAATATTTGATGTCAACTTAACATTTGATCCGCATGTTCATAATACAGTCAAAGCATAATTTTTTCATTTTAGAAACATTGCCAAATTACATCCCATGTTGACTTTTTCAGTGGCTGAAAAGTTAATCAACACTTTTGTGTTTCCGCATATTGATTATTGTAATGCATTGCTGGCTCGAGTTTCAAAAGCTACCCTAAGTAAATTACAGTTTGTACAAAATTCAGTTGCCAGAATACTGACCAGTGCAAGGGAGCACATCACACCTGTCTTGGAAAAATTGCACTGGCTTCCTCTTTTTGTATTGATTTTAAATTCTCATGCTTACTTATAAAGGCTTGAATAATTTAGCTCCTCAATATTTGTGAGAGCTTTTAACCCACTACTAACCTTAATGTGTTCTACGCTCCTCTGAAGCTGGTCTTTTATCTGTTCAAACAACTCGGCTTAAAACTATGGGCGATCAGGCTTTCTCTTCACTGGCTTCTAAATTGTGGAGTTCCCTACCCTCTAAGATTAGAAATGCTGAATCCCTTAGTGTTTTTAAGTTGTCCCTTAAAACTTACTTTTTTAGGCTAGCGTTTAGGTGATTTATGTAATAATTCTGTGTTTTATTATTTTGACCTTATTTTGTTTGATTTGTTTCTATTGCTTGCACTTTTGTGTTTATCTTTTTTACTTCATATTTGTATATGTATGTTAAGAGCTTTGAGATACTGCTTTTAAAGGCGCTATATAAAATAAAGTTTATTATTATTGTATGTGCAACAAAATAAGTTACTGAAATTGTTAATATTTTGAAAATAAATGTTATTTGAATTTTAGTTTTGTTCAAAATATTCAGATGTGTATTGTATCATGAACCCAACATCGAGATATGTACCGATTCGTGAGCTGAGTGTATTGTTACACCCCTACTACTTAAAAAATATAGCCTGCTTTTAAAAAGAAAAAAAGAGTCTGTACTTTGGGGTATATGTCTGTATGTTTTGGAATTGCCAAAATAGTGTAACAGGATTAAATGTATATTTAGTGAGATTAAGTATTAATTTAAAAGATTAAATCGAGAACCTCTTCAGTGCAGACACTCACCTTTTGTATAGTTTGTCATCTCTTGACGGAGAACTTCACATTTAAAGTCACTGACCATTAACAGCTCGACCTGCTAGAAACATTAACCATGGTTTTATCATAGTAAAAGTGTAGTGGCCATGCTTTTTTTTGGCAGCATTTGTATTCCCATAGTTTAACTAAAAATACCACTATTAAACAATGCTCATTGCAGTGACACCATAGTTAATGTTTGTTTAAGGTTTTACTACAAAAACAAAGATAACTAGCTAAACCCATTTCACAAAGGACAATTCATACATGTTCTCATGTTTCAGTTTTCACCCCCAGGAGAAATTCTGACCGGAATTACTGGTTAAAATGCTTTGCTGTCACTCTCTTCCACCCCTCTGTTTCATCTTTCCCCACACCCTATTCCTAGCGCATGTGTGACTCTGCAGATGTTTGTTTCTAGAATCTCATGGCCAGTGGAAGTGAGACTTGGTGTTTACATCACCACATGTGAAGAATTATCCAGGGCTAAGAGCTGGAGAGGCAGTGGTCAGCGAGGCAGAGAGCAAGGAAAATCACTGCTATTCGTGATATGCTTCTGCGTGGAAGTGCTTCTGGATGAATCTTCTCAACTGATAATGAAGGAGGACCCTGCATGCATGTGTATGTTTGAAGATCCTGCAGCCGTTTCCCCCTGTAGCTATATTAGGCTTGTGTGTGTGTCAGAACACATGTCCTGTCACACTTTGCCTTAAGCGTTCAAAGGTCTCTGTCTTTCGCAACTTCACTCTTAGAGAAGATTAGAGGTAAAGCCACCGGTTAAAACAGGAAAACCACATTACAGCTGTCTTACAAACAACGGTAAGAGGTTTCTCTTGGTCTTTGCCTAGAAGTGTTGCATGTGATATAGGAATGTACCACTGTTTTTAGGGCTGAAGTGTTTAAAATAATTTTTCTTACTTTTGAAGTTGGCTTGTTACATTGTGGAAGGCATTTGGGGATATGTGTTATGTATTTAATGTTAAAATACATTTTTCAAAGTTAAAATTCTGTCATCATTTACTCACCGTCTTGTCATTTCAATGTGTATGACTTTCTTTCTTCTGCAGAACGCAAAGGAAGATTTTATGAATAATGTTGGTAACCGATCAGTGGTATAGGCCTACCAGTTTACTTCTATTGCATAGACACAAAACCAATGCAAGTCAATGGGTACCAGAGTTGTTCGGTTACCAGCATTATTTAAAATATCTTCTTTTGTGTTCTGCACATTTTTGGGTGAACTATCCTTTTAACATGCAGGGAGTGCATATAAAGAAGCCTTTTGTAAAGTTTATTATTTTGTCCAGAAAGTGAAATATTGTTTCTGTAGAACTTTCAAAACAATGTTTAGTTTGTTTGGCTACTATTCGGAACTTTATTAAATATGATTTCTTAACCTGTACCTGGCACCGCCCTTTTTTAGCCTGCATGGTTGTAACTTATGAATGCTTTTGAGTACAGACCTACGGTTGGTGTTTTCTAAAAGAAGACTATTACTATTATTTATTTACCAAAAAAGTATAAACTATAAAATTATTATGTAATAAATAATAAAATATATGTGTTTCAGCCTTAAAACGTCAAAGTCCCAAGTACCATCAGTGTTTTTATGAAATTTGAGCTTGATAGACCAAATTATGTGACTTCTGAGTGTTTTAGATGCAGTACCACAATAATCCTTTAGGGGCAACCTTTGCTTTCGATCTGAAATTGGACAGCAGACATTGAGATTCTTCTTTTTTATTTTTTTTATTCTTCACATGAAGAGACAATGAAAAAAAAAAAACGTGAAATGTATGTAAATATGAACATAAAATGAATGTTAGAAATAAACTGTTCAACAATTACCCAACTACTTTCAACTATCCAACAAATTTCCAAATCCAAAAACTTTCATATAATGGTCAGAAAATCAAGAATTTATGAATTATTAAAATTATGTACATCATGCCAGTATGCCAATTATGTACATTTTGCCATGATAAAATAAGAATTCACATGCAAAATATAGAAGTAAATGCAGGCATGGAACATGTTTTTGAAGCAAACTCTCGTCATTTATAAATATATTACTCCTCCTACATAATTCATTTTACAAAACGGTGATGAAATACGTATTCAAGATGCTTAGACTTTTCCAACGATAGTAAGTTGGACAGTATGAGATAAGAATTCACAAGCCAAATATTGATGTAAATGTAAGCATCATCATTTAGCAGGACATAATTTTTTTGAAGCGCACTCTTGTCCTTTATAAATATTACTCTATATATTTTATTTTATAAAACAGTTATGGAATATGTATTTTAAAGACCTTTCCACCGATATATAGTTTGTCATAATTAGAATTCATATGCAAAACCGTGAACTCGTAACAGGTTAAATAGTTTTGGAAAAAAACATGTCGACTACGCGTCATGTTGTGCATGCTATGCAAAACTGTGAATGAATGACTTTATTTAACATGACAAGTCATGCATTCTGTGACCCGGAGAGGCCCTTGTACTTTTGAACCACTTTGCGGCATGATTGTTTTGTTATCTTACAACTGTTGTCTGTCTAATCCACACCAGCAGTGTTAAAAAAGCTGATATAACGTTGCGGGCAAGCCCTTTGATTTACTGCTGTAGATGGCATCTACCTTTTTGCCGGCGGTGGGTCGTATTGCCGTGTGTGGCGGTACCCATGGCAACGAGCTGTCGGGCGTCTACCTGGTGCAAGAGATGGAAAGAATGAGGAAGGAGAAAGGAGACAGCGTGTGGCCCGTCCCTGTGATCACAGTGCTGTCAAACCCGCAGGCTGTTAAAGAGTGCAAGAGATACATAGAGACGGATTTGAACCGCTGCTTCAGCAGCGCCACTCTGAGGTAAGATATGAAATTGCACCATGAACTGTTGGTGGAAATATTTCACACCATTTTCTCTCCCAATATTTATGTTAAGAAAGGTTAAATGGGTTGTATATGCTGTTTTAAAATTGTAATAGTCTTTATGCAAATTTTAATTAATTAATTTATTTGAATTGTATTTTATCTGATTTTAACTGAGCTACTGCTTTCCTGTAGCTCAGTGGTAAGAGTTGTGGGTTCAATCCTAGGGGATTGCAAATATCTATGTAAAATGTATAGGATAAAGCAATGTAAGTCTGCCAAATGTCTAAATGCAAATGTAAATCTAATTTGGGTGTGAAATTTAATAGAGATATAAATGTATCATTTGTATAATAAATTATATTAAAGGGATTGTTCAACTAAAAATCAAGTGCAACCTTCATGTCATTCTTAACCTATAGAACAGAAAAGAAAATATATTTTGAAGAACGTTGGTAGCCAAACAATATTTGCCCCCATTGACTTCCAGTATGTTCCACAGTTTTGAAGGACCTGATAAATGACACAATATTTATTTTAGATTAAAATAGCTCATATATATCTTACTAAACATTCAGCTTTCTCTAAAAGCGCCCCTATAACAGACAGCACCCCGTACGAGGTCCGGCGCGCTCAGGAACTCAACGCCCTGCTTGGGCCGAAGGAATCTGCGGGGGCAACAGACCTACTCTGTGACCTTCACAACACCACTTCAAACTTGGGCCTGACTCTCATCCATTACACAACCAATGACTGGATGACCCTGCACATCTGCAAATACTTACAGGCAAGAGCAACCGACGCCAACCAAACCCCCACAGGGAATCCTCTGTACGAAACTACAGTATATGTGCCATTTGTGTTTGTGTGCATGTGTGTTTTGACGTGTGTTGTCGTGTGCACATTTAAGAAAAAGATAACCAGAGTGCCTGTGAGAGTTTTGGTGCTGGATATTCCCATTAGTGCTGCATATTCCTTGGAAACTGTGTCCAAGCATGGCTTTTGTAAGTGATGTTGATCCTAACAGCAGTGTTCCATATTGGTATACTCAAATGCAAAACATGATCAAATGATGAGAAAACATTCATTTCTGTAGCGATAGAGGTTGGGCCGCAGCCTACCGGGGTCATCAGGGCAGACATCTATGAGGTCATGAAAGAGGCCGTTGAGCTCATGATGGACTGGATAAAAATATTTAACTCCGGTAAAAAACCTAAAAAGTATTTTATTTGTGTATTTTTTATGTATATGTATTTACCATTTTAGTAATGGTGTTGTTATTTTGCTATTTCAGGAACAGTGTTTGAAGGTGGAGATATTGAAGTCTTCATCCTTCAGAAAAGTATTGATTATCCAAGAGAACCAAGCACCCGGGAGCTCATCGCTGCCATTCACCCTCAGCTGCAGGTGCAGATCTATCTCTTTTTATATTTAATAATCTAAAATATAACACATTTGTGAAAAATGTCTATTTATATATTTTCTAGGACAGAGACTTTTGCCTCCTAAAGCGAGGTGATCCCATGTTTTTAACATTTTCGGGAGAAACTATGAAGTATGAAGATGACGAAACGCTTCATCCTTTTTTTATTAATGAGTGCGCCTACTATGAAAAAGGCATCGCTTTTCACTTGGCAAAAAAGAGGAAGCTTTCGATTCCAAGGATGCAAGTGCAGAAATAATGAAGGAGCGAAGAAAGAACGTGTATGAATCACGGCAAAAGGATGAAATTAAAAATGGAAATTCTTACAAAAGATCAGAAACCCTAAATCACAAGCACAACATTTTGAGAAGAATCACTGTGCTCGCACCACTTTTGGTAGAAACTAACAGGACCATCCATACCATACCATGAAAGACCTGCCGCTTTGGAGATGTTTTGAGCCAGTTGGTGGTTTTGTTGTCAATGTTGTGGCTGATTTAAGTATTTTATTATGCTTGCTCCCTGGAACCTCTGCCTTTTTTAGCAATGACCAGTTTTCTTGTTTTGAAAGAAATTATATTTATTGTGACCAGCAATATATACCTTTGACAGGAGTGCTTATAAAATGAATAAAAAAGTGTTGGAAGTGTTTTGGGCACCATCATGATGATGTCACAGTGTTGCTGTCTTTAAGGTTTGCTTGAAAAAGATACAAATTAAAGGAATAGATAAAAAAAGACAACCTCACTTGAAGAAAGTTGGATCTCAAGCAACAAATATATTCAGGACAGGTGTACACTGTGCAATTTTACCAAACTTTGAGACTTTAAAATTTAAAGGAATGTTAATTGAAAAAAAACCTTTTTTAAACCCCATGTCATTAAAAAGCTGTATAGGAAAGTGGAACACAAAAGAGGACATTTTCAAGAAATGTCTCTGCAGTTTTGTGTTCTTACAGTGGAGGTCAGTGGTTGTCAAAGTTGTCTGTTTACCAAAGCTCCAAAAATATCTTCTTTTGTGTTCTGAGGAATGAATGAAAGAAAGAAATACAGGTTTGGAATGACATGAGACTGAGTACATGGTGAAAGAAGATTTATTTTTGGGTAAACTATCCCTTTAACTACACATTGCCAATCTACAATAAATTAATAGTCTGTGCCATGTACAAAACATAGAAAACTCTATGTCTCATTTTCTAATGTAACACTTTTCAGTACAAGATTTGCTGCAGAAGTAATAACAATTTCTAAATTGTATCTCTGACAATAAACTGTGGCAAAAATCTCCCAGCTAAATGTTTTAAAGTATAAATAAGTATGTAAACCAGCAGATGGTTTGAAATGGCTACCTGAACCACAAAAAAAAATCCAATGATTCTAGACAAAATGACTAAACTAATTTAACATACATGATGAAATACATTCTAAAAAAATCTAAAAAAGATAATAGTAAACAAAACAGCATAATCAAATGCAATGCGAAAGAAAAACAATAAATAACCACAACAAATATTTAGGAAAAGCCTTCTGCTTTAGTGGTTAATGCTCATGGCAGATACAAACATTCAAGACAAAACCTTCCTGAACCTCAGGACTGCAAAGCACAAAATCACAATCTCTTAAAAAAAAGTGAATAGCCACAAAAAGGGGCTAACTAAAAACACAGGGTTGTTACGTAGAAAACTCAAAACAAGACCAAACAAAAATCTCGAAACAGATGATAATATAACCTGATGGTTGGTTGGCTATAAAAAATAAACGCCTGCGAGTTTAATCATAAGGCTGAAAATTGTATAGATGTGCTTTCTCAGCCGATTATAAAGTGACACTTTGATTGGCCGTCGGAGAAAAGTTAAACCGAGTGGTTAGAAAGTTGTATAACAGAAAAATCCTTCATGTGATGCAAATATTCATAAGCTGAATCCTTGAAGTGGACGGCACATTAGTTTCACTTATGGTGAGGAGTGTATTCTGTTTCCGTCTAGAAAAATCAGCTGGTTTAGTGGTAAAGCAGTTGCTATAGAAAATGGGCATGTGCTTGTGGGAGCGTACGTACACTTCAGCAGTATTAGTCAGTCTTCTGTTGCCTAGGCAACTCTATAGGCTGTCATACGAGTGTAGTTTTGGCGATGGCTCCTGGCAGCCCATATGAAGAGTGCAGCGGCCATTATTTGCAGCGGAGAAGAAACCAGGGCCAGAAACAAAGACCATCCCAGAGAATAGTCCATACCCTCTGGCAATTCGGATCTTTCGTGTAGCAGGTGCACACCCCCAAGAAAACAGCATACTGTTGCCAAAGAACAAAGGCCTGGAAACAAGATATAAAATTAAAAAAAATTGATGTGGGGAAATGTTATGATTTCATCTTCTGGGAGTAAAGAAAATACAGGTTCTTATTCTTATCCGAGTTTAATTTTGCAATTCTACTTTTATTCATTTACTTAATTATTATTTATTTTAACTGATAATAATCTTCATGTGAGCAATGGTGGCTTAATATTAGGTCTGTCGAATGGTTATTCCCAACCAAAAGAAAAGTTTGTGTTTACATTATATATGTCTGTGTACTGTGCATATTAATTTTGTATTCATAGAACCATACACGTACATGGATGTATTTAAGAAAGAAAATAAATAGATAAACATTTATATATAATTTGAATTGTTGGTAAATATAAATAAACACATGTAAATATTAATATGCACAGTACAAAGACCTATATAATGTTTTAAGAAAAATGTTTATTCTGGATGCGATTAACCGTTTGACTGCCCTACTAAATATCAAATTAATAAACAATAAATGCGGTCCAAATATATATTAGCTTATATTAGTGCAGGGGTTTTATCAATGTACGTGTCAATAACAGAGAACGATGCACAGATTTTACTTATACGACAATAAATACATTTTTAGAGAAACAACCAGGGCAGTTAAGCATTACTGGGACGTGATCAATAAAGAAAAGAAAGGGAACAAAATACCAAAATGGCAACGCAGAAAGAGACTATTCTTGAACAAGTTGAGACAGAGAAGAAAATCTAGTTTTAAGCAGTGTGAAGAAATGTTGGCTGCCAAGCAATGTTGCAATGCCACATTAATAATTCAAATGATTTAAGCGCAGAAATAATGAAAGAGAAAAAGTTCTATGAATCACTGCAAATGATGAAGTCAAAAATTTGAAATTCTTACAAAAGATCAGAAATCACAAATCACAAGTACAACATTTTGTTAAGAATAACTACATACTCGCACCACTTTTAGTAGGAACTAACCAAGAATGACAGTGAATTTAAAACAATCACTAGATTATCCAAACATCTGCATTAGCATATCATTTATTACTTAAAAATAAATTAAAACAGGAAAGTTAATATGTGTATACTTGTTTTATGTGTGCATTTGATTCTTACCAGCCAGCAGATGCAGCAGCCCTACAAATAGGGTGGGCGTCAGACTGCGGCACAAACAAGCAAACACTCCGATCAATGCGGCTAGAAACACCAGCCCCACAGACACCAGCGGGAACAAGAACTGACACTTCCACAGGCCTAAGAACAGACACGAGGGCAGTAACAAATGTTTAGAGGAAATATTTTGCAGCTGAATATAGATAGTCAACATTTTATTCATTATACAAATTTCTTGAAAAACACAATTTTAAAAATGCATGGGAGGCTTGTTATGTATGGGTTTAGGTGCGGACGTACAGGTACGAATTAGATCTTCACCACTGTTAACATTTCCAGGCCATATGTACCTAGACTCCCACTGCTGGGTCAAAGTAAAGGCCTGACATTTAGGCACCACTGTTGGATCTAAAGTTAAAAAGACCCAGAGAGAGAAATAAAAGTTAACATCAATTTAAACACTCACATATACTACAGTTGACAGATAAAACTCGAATCTCTACTTGCCAAGCTCCTTGTTATTTTGGGGCACCAGTATACAGCGCCACCAAAGCCCAAGAGTGCCATTAAGCCTAAAGAGTGCTATACTGTAGTTATGCTCGTCCACATCCTCCTCCTCAAAGTTTTGTCGCATGTGTTGCAGATCCGAACCATTGTTGGCATCGTTGCTAGCCGGCTGGCTGTGGTACTGGTACCAGTGCTGTGTTCCAATGGCGACAGAGAGGTAAACACAAGCCAGCAGGCTCAGCACAGAACCAATGACCAGAGCTGTGGCATAACGGTTGTCCACCATGGTGTTGACAGTGTAGGTCAAGACTTTATTGTAGCAAGAATTACAGTGATCTTAGACTTTAGCAGATGAGTTTACCGAGTGATCCGCTGAAAATCATCACAGTGTTTGTCCTGTTCTTTGATGTTTAAGTATTTTCTTACGAGCGTTGAGCAATCTCATGTGCCAACATCTTCCACTGCATCGAGAACAGCTAACGTTACTCTTGAGATCAGGGGCGTTATTCCTTTCAGGAGACGTGTCTCATCTGAAACAAAAGGTGTGGCTTTAAATCAGAGGTGTGCCAAACCCAACAGCTATCTCGACTTATTGGTAGAGCACATTTAAGATTAAGATATTTAATAAAAATGAAAAAATATAAGAATATAATATTTAACAATTTAAACTAACGTTTTATTTCTAGTAACAATCAGACGCGTACCAAATGGTATTTTGGTAAAAACTATACTAGAAAAGGAAAGACACAGAAGATGGAGTTTACACTTGAAACATCTTAACTTTAAGTTTAGGCTTGTATTAAAAATTCTTACTGCCCTTGTGAACCATTAGCTTACAGATTGCAGAAATTCATTGTTATTTTTCATACGCCCAATGTGAAATGGCAAAGATCATGTTTCTGATAAGAACTTGAAATGAAACAACCGACTAACGTGACTACAGGCAAGATGATGAGTCAAACGCTTAAGCTGCCTTCATATTCAAGATCAAATGATATTGAATCAGATCGCTGTCCTCCGATATTCAGTGAACAACATGCTGTATTTAAACACATAAAATGCTTCTAGTTATTTTTTAAAACTAATCTAATTCAGACAAATTTGACAACAACTAATGCTCACTGTGTTTACACGTAACATTTAAGGTGTGTTGTTGTTGATTAGCATGGGAGCTAGCGGGCTAATCTGGTTTTAACGACAAGCACGAAAACGTCACTTAAAAAAATTACTCGTATGCGTGAAACAATAAACCATTCAATGTGGTAAAATAATTTGTATCTTAAAGTAAAGTTTTGCTTGTTATGTATGAAACTATGTCACTTACCATATTGCCTAATCCCGTCCCGTAGACGATGATGAGTTCATTTCCGGTTATGATGCGTGCACGCGCACGGCACTGGCGACACCAGCAGTGCACGAGAAACAGGTTAGACGTACAGTGAGTCATTTAAGGAAAAACATTTAATTTTAACATAATTATTGTTGTGAATAATTGTGTGTAATTAATGTAAGATTTATAAACGTTTAATGACGTAGTTTCAAATACATTTAAATAACAAATATCACATTAATTGGGCCAAAGTTTGGTCAGAAAAAAACAGGTAAACACTGAATATAAAAGCAAATGATTTATTTACATGCAAAGGAATTCTGGATGGTGTTTAAAAGTACAAATACAATAATTAGATCCACTAAACTTTACAGTAATATTACAGCCCTGCTGTTCAAGTCACTTCTTCAGAATAATGGCACTTGACTAATTTACACATCAGTAAATGACTTCCCCTGCGATTTAAAATCCAAATAAAGTGCAAATAACTGAACATTAACACAAATCACAAAGAAGCCTGAGCATAGATGTGATATTAAGGTACATTCACAGTGAACATATTGTGCAGAGTTGATTTGGTCCCTTCTATCTTTGTGGAAAATGCTGAAATTATTAAAATGTGTAAAACAGGCGTTATTCTTAGGTGTGTGGTTCTTAAACTCATACGAGGTCTTGTTTGATAAATAGTCGTCTTGTACATTGGCTGGTTGATTTCACTGTGCCGTTTATGACGGGTGTGTCAGTGAACTCCACTGTGCAGGGTCCTGGTGAGCAGGGCGCTGCCTCCAGCTCCAGGACAGTTATGTTGTTTTGAACAGAGGTGCTAAGAAGATGTGCCGGAACAAACAGGGTTACCTGTGGCCCACGGGACGGCCAGTAGCGGCCCAAATTGAAGCCATTAATCCACACCTGACCCTGTTGGAGGAAAATCGTTTATAGTGAAAATTTTATCATTATAATTAATATCTATTCATATTAAAACGAGATCCAATTTTTTCATAAACAAAGATTAAAAAAACATAATTTTCTGCACTTTTCATATACAAGCAGTTTATTTGTACAATATCTCTGATTATTGTAGTCTGATCTTAACCGTTAGTTAAACAGTTATAAATGGAACAGTGTCATTATTTCCAACAACAGTGTTTAGGCATCCTACCTTCCTCCAGTTGGGAAACTGAATGTACGTGTCCTGGGGCAGGTCTGGAATGCCATCGGGTATGTTAAAACTGCCAGAGTAGAATGCTGGGGGTGACAGAGCAGGAGGTGGGACAGTGGTGAAGCCGGAGGGCGCAGAAGAGCTGGAAGAAGATGACGGCAACAGCCCCTGGCTCACAGCTTCATCTATACTCAGAGAGTACACGGTCCAGTTAGCCAGTACATCAGATCCAAGAGTCAAGTTAAACACCAGACCCTGAAGGGGAGATTGAGAGAGAGAGATAAATACAAAAAAAAATGATATATACATATATACACGATTCAGTGGCAACAACATAAACCCCAATTTATGTGACCCAAACTTTACTTCTGGTAAACTCCCACAAAGAATCTATAACTGTTGAGTAGTATTAATTTAATTTAATTTAATACAATAAATAAATAATAAAATATTCATATAACTTAATGTAAATTACATGAAAATAAATTGTTACATTATAACCACACACAGCCCGAAGTTAACCCTGGGCCAGGCACTTGCGTCAAATGAAACTGTCTATGTGTGTTAATCTTGCCTTGAAGTCATTGATTGTTTTGCCATAGTTGATTCTCCCCATGTTCTCCACCAGCACTTCCACACGACTACCTGCTTTTCCTGTTATATTTATTGTGATCACCTTGTTCCTTTCCAAAATGCCTGCACCATTCTGAACAATTACATTATTCGCTGTATATTTAAGCACTTCCAAAGTTTTTCATGCCAAAATCTAAAAAGAGCTGTTGCACTCACCCCATCAATGGATATATATGCTCGATCATGGACCCCATTGAGAGGAGATGACAGCGCTATGGGCCTTGAACAGTCCACAGGTAACACAGTCTGATAAAGCATGAAGCCAAAAGCCTGATGCGGAAATGATCAATAATTAATACACATAAATCCAAACACACAATAATGATCGTGATCAATAAAAGTTGTTTGATAATAAAGAATTGAGAATGCATGGGAATTGAGATGCATACCTGATTCATATCAATAAATGTAAGTGGGTAAACTGTTTTGACAGGTCCAGATAAAGACAATATATCCAAAGACTCCACCACTGTCAGCGACTGTGAGTTTAAATAGGAAAGAATCAAACTTATCAATAAACACTATACATATCACTAGATCAGCAAACACGTTTTTTACCTTTTTCATTTGCACTGGGCCATATGCAAATTTTGGTGTTGATGGAGGGACTATGCCTTCTGGTATCTTTCTGTACTGTTGTCATGACAACAATCAATGAATTCTCATAAATTTAGGGCATTGAACTGCTTTCTTACATTTGATAACTTTTATGATAAAAACTGTATAAAGAAGTGTACCATTTTGATGACATCTCTGATGGTGAAATACTTCTCTGTAAGATCTCCAGCTTCTGTAAGAGGGGCATCATAGTCATAGCTGGTTGGCTGAGGAGCGTATGCTGTGTTTGCACCTTTAAACCAATTCAAATAAATATAAATCAGGACACATTCCATCCCGGTTTTAGCTTTATAAAATGTGTTTGTCCATTCATTTTTATAATATAGCACAACCGGTACAGCATGTTGCAAGCGATGACAAAATCATTGGTTGAATACCCAGATTAATGGACTGTTATTAAAAAATATAACACACATGTATGCACTGATTATCAATTTGGATAAAAATGTCTGCCAAAACCTACCATTCCAATAACCAAAATTAGTCCCACCAATGAACATGTATCTTGAAAATAGCAAAAACTATGAATTACACAAATGACAAATGTGATAATATTTTGCATTTCTTAAAGGAAACTTTTCAGTGTCAAGCAGAATTCTGTCAGTTCTGTCATTATTACAAATTGACATTGGCTCCCATTTCCAGAATTTCATTGAGGGTCTTCACCACAGCCTTTGTGGACACAGCTGAATGTTTCTCGCCCCAGTGGTCCAACCAGCCTACGTAGAACTCGGAGTTCACCTGCAACCAGATGGACTTACTATTTCAGTACACTGTACATTTTTCAGACTGTTTCCCCATGGTTAAACATTTTATCTTTGTTAAACACATAATTTAGTTCACTCATGCTGTTATGTATTTTGTTAACATATTTCCAGTGACTTCATATTGAAAACTGTTGGCAAGGACATTGCTCTTACCAAAGGGCCCCTAGGCTCTGCATGTCTCTGAGCTTTAAAAGCTGCAGTTACATTTGCACCTGTAAAAATTACAACAATAAAGTTTACTAAAAAAACAAAGAAATATTGTAATTTAAATAATGGGCATTGGTTTACAAAAACTTGTTAAATAGATATCTTGCTTTCTTAGGTAACATGTAGGCAATGATTATAAGATGCAAGACATTTTCTTAGAATACACAGACCTGGACCAAAGTCAACAGTGGCGTAGAGGCCCTGCAGTGACCCACATTTCAGATAACCCACACCTGCCCCATCAGTGGTAAACAGCACCACATCTTCCCCAAGATGAGACCGAAACAGACTGGCAAGATAACGCATGTAGTTATAATCACAGGCAAAGTAACTGCCATATTCATTCTCGACCTGCATAAGAAAGACAGAAGAAGCATAATTTCCACCATCAAGTTCATGCAAATTCTATACTGTATGAAGATAAATTAACATATAACAATGTTTTTCCTGAATTGAATGACGAATGTTGAATCTCTTTCACAGACAGCTTGAACTGATATAAATAAATGTATTGTAGTAGAGTAGGCGGGGCGAGACCGTGGTTCGAGTCCGGTGAGTAATTGTTAAAGGGCGCCAGCCGTGCGCACACCGGGCTCGAATCCCGTAGGAGATTGGGAGCATAAAAGGAACGAGCGACCGGACCGTCGAGGAGAGAGGTACGGGCCCGAACATGTGTTAAGTTTGTTTTACATATTTGTATTTATGTTTTGTTCGCCGGCGGTCGTCCGTGAGGGGCCGTCGGCTGTTATTATTTATTAAAAGTTTATTTTATTGACTTCCGGTTCTCGCCTCCTTCCTTCCGTATCTTGAATCTTGTTACATGTATCTGTCATTTCTGAGACTAAACTTTAAATCAGAGATGCTATTAAAACTCTTTTAGCCATTTCAAGTCGCAAAAGGGAGCCGTGACATTGTTTTTGAACTTAAAACAACCAAATAGTGCATATATGTTGTTTTTAAATCACCAGTAAAGCCAGAAATGTTTTTTCATCACTATTATGTTTACAAATTTCTCAAACCTGAACAGTGATGATAGGTCCACCATTCTGATACAAGTAACTCTTCAAAAACGGCAACAACTTCCCCATCCACTTATCCACTGCTGTAAGGTAATCTAAACCAATGAAACAATAAAGACAATTACATGTTTATTATGTAACAAACTTTACAATTTGTTCAATCCCATCCCATCTTCAGGCAGTATCTCTACCTAACTTTATTACCTGGATCAGATGATCGTAGGACAATATCTTTCTTTTTCAGCAACCAGGCAGGCAAGCCCCCCTAAATCAAGAACAATGGAGTCAGCTGAGGTCATCCAGATATCTTCACATTTACACATCCGTATAAATACAAATTTTTTTCTCATTAAAGACCCAACTCTCTTACCATGTCCCACTCTGCACAGATGTATGGACCTGGTCTCATAATGACTAGGAGGCCGATGTCTTGGCACAGCTGCAAGAAGTACCCCAGGTCCCGATCTCCGCTGAAGTCATAAACGCCAGGCACCGACTCGTGGAAGTTCCACGGCACATATCTATGGATGTACACAAACCATGTAAACTCTGTGTTTAATTTAATGCAAAGAAAATCTAAAAAGTAATAAGAAACTTTTAAAAACATTTACTGGATGTACTCCGAGGGTACTGGTCCCCGGAATCTATATCTGCAGTTCTTTTCGTCATACGTGGAAACCCCCATTTTAAAATAACCCTGAATATGGCTTTGGACCGATACTAAACAATAACCAGTGTGGTTCTTACGTCTGGATGGCGTTCAAACCAGCCATGTACATCTTCAGCAACCTGTCCTTCCAGTAGACTCTGGGAACCCTGCTGTAGTGGATGCTGCCAGAGATGTAGCGGAATGGCTTTCCATCTTTAAGGAAGCTGTTTTGATGGTAATCCACAGTGAAACTGGGATTTGTGGATAGCTAAAGAATAAAGAAGAAGCAGCGTTTTAAAATTAAAATGTTCTGTTTGAGAAGTTGAAGGAATAGGACATCCATGTCTCCTTATCATAAAATCAAAAAAGGGTCAAGTCAATGACAGTATTTAAGAGGAATATTTGGTACACGCCATTATATACTGTATACCAGGGGTCTCCAAGCGAGTTAAGCGAGGGCTACCTGAAGAGATAGTATCATCTAGAGGGCTACTTATTGGTCAAATACTTTTCAACTTTACAACATGTGATGCATTTTGCACTTGTATATATTAAAGCTTTAAACACATGCTAACAATAATTTTTCACATATTGTCCGGACCATTATTGTTGAGCATTATACTGTAACACCTTACAGAGTTTATGCGGGCTACCAGGTGCCCTATATAACCATTCATTTAATTCTAAAGCACTACAATCTGCCAAGAACATGGTTACTACACGTTTTAATAGAACCATGGTTCGTTTTCCTAAGGGAACAACATATTAGTATTATGAAAACGCTTAAATGATTCGTGATGTGATGTCATCACATGACAGTCACAAGACGGAAGAATAACAACAGTCAACATCACACTTGTCACATTGTGAGATCTGTTTTCAATATACTGTATGTTGCCAGACTACAACTGAAACATTTAATTCACCAAACAATAATTGAATTGCAAAATGCTGAATTAACTTTTCACTCCTCTTACATGCAAGAAACTATTTCAAGTAACGTAAACAGGGAAAACATCAGCACTTATGACAATTTGTAACCTTACGTTCGCTTTAACTTATGCTTTCCAAACAGACAAATATACTTACCGTGATCGGTGGTAGGATCAGAAGCAGAAACAACATTCGCCCAACATCAGGAGCCATGGTGTTTGTGAACGAAGACTAACGAAATTAACAAGACGCCTCAGTGTTGTTACCCTGAATGGAGGACGCGCAGATACCCCTGTCGGTGTCACTAGGAATGGCGAGGAATACAACGTCAATATGGGATTGTTGCTAGAAGGGCTACGGCCGGAAGTATTGCAAAATCTTGAAATATGATTACAATAAATTAGAGAAGCTAACGCCTACCCCAACCCTTAACCTATTATAACCAATAATAAAAAATATTAATCAACTGTTTTCAGCGTGACAAACATTATGTGGTATTAAAGTGCGCATGCCCACTAGAGGTAGCCGTATCCATTCTAGTCAAAAACTCAATATGGCCGCATTACCAAAGAAAGCCCCGCCTTCCAATAAAACGAACCAATCGTCTGAAGAGCCAAAAGACTGACGATTCTCTGGGGCGGGGCTCTCGTGAGGTCTTGATAGCCTGTGAGCAGTATATGATGCGACCTCGAAAGTTTAGACTTTTAGCGCGATTTAAGCTTAGCAAACCAACGTTATGATACAGTTCATGTCATGTTTGACTACTGATCATAAATATGCTGTTTAGTTGTGATTTTTGCCAGCAATTTCGGAAATATTTGGCTTCCCCTATTCAAGTATATGGGCATGTGGACTTGCTATGACGTAAATAGCTGCCCAGAGCTGCTGCAAAAATGGCTGCCGAGTGGCACGACTTCCGTCCAATACCCCCATTTGCGGTCTTTGCACATGACCACTTGACTACTTTCATGACTACTTTCAGTATTTACTGTTTTTGGGTCTAGTGTTCTAGAGGGCGTGAAGATCCAAAGTTTGCATGTAGTAATTCTAACCCGATGGGCCACACTTAGCAAGTGCAAACATATAACGTTAATTAATTTCTAATTATGAGATAAAAAGCAGTTTTACAAAATACACATTCTGGAGTTTTCACCAATAAAATATGTACGTTTTACTACGAAATTATATGTAATATATAATTATATAGTTGTGAGAATGTGGATTTCGGCCTTGTCCCGTACACAACCTGAAATGTTTATATGCTTTGTCCTAACCCATCTGTTCTGTCACATGATGAGTAATACCCAAGAGACATGTCTGAACCGGACTGGATGACATCAATCCGGCCACCATGTCCCTGAATGTTCTAGATGATGGAGAACAGGGAACTAAAATATGCTGTCTTAACAAAATAATATGATCCAAGGTCTGGTGATCTTGATACGAGGTCTGGTAATTTTCCATGACCAAATGTTACTTCCTGTTTTATGCATATATATACTAGTACTTTAATACAATAAACTTGGGACTCTGATTGAACTGCACATCTCGTGTCTGTGTCTTTCTTGGTCTCCGGGATCCCGAAACTCTGAAGGTTCAATCGACTCGACTCTTCAACTTAGAATAACTGAACTTAGATTTAGGGGACAAGTAAGAAATAATCTTACAATAGTCAAGTCAAATATTTTTTTCATTTCGCTCTATTTGTATTGTATCAAAGCAGCTGTACCCAAAAAAAAACAAAAAGAAAGGAAAACACATGTTAGCCAAACAGAGATTAAATAAGATATAACCTTAAAAAGTATGGGATGAATTTCGACTCAAAATGATTAACAAATGCACGCACAGTCATCCGTGAACGTGACACACGTTACATTTGTATTTTACGATTCACAAACAAATGCCTTATGATTTGATTCTGTGAAATTTAGATTTGAATAAACACGAAGCGATTTGTACAAATAGAGGCAGATTTGTGATTGCAATGTTTTATTTTGTGTTCATGTATATTGATTTTGCGCATACCAATGAGAAGTTGTGCATTTGTGGATCCTGTGACGCGCGTGCATACATCCTGTTCGGTTCATTTGGATTTTGAGACTTTCTTTACGCGCTTTTGCATCGGACAATCCACACACACGCAACTGCAGATCCATGCGCAACCGTGCAAAAAATAACAACTACCACTAGATGGCAGGCTTATCCCATAGGTGCTGGTCCTATCGTTAGAATATCATCAGAAAGTTGATGCATTTCACTATTTCCATTCAAAAAGGGAAACTTGTAAATTATATTAATTCATTGCACGCAGACTGATATATTTCAAATGTTTATTTATTTTAATTGTGATGATTATAACTGTCAACTAATGAAAATCCCAAATTGATAAGGCGTTTTAATTTAAAAGACAAAGCATTTTCTCATAAAGTTAGTAGATGCAGTTATTACAATTACAGTGCAGAAGTTGAGTCAATGCAGTTATTACAATTACAGTGCAGAAGTTGAGTCAATGCAGTTATTAAAGTTACAGTGCAGTAAATGAGCCAATGCAGTTATTAAAGTTACAGTGCAGTAAATGAGTCAATGCAGTTATTAAAGTTACAGTGCAGTAGATGAGTCAATGCAGTTATTAAAGTTACATTGCAGTAAATGAGCCAATGCAGTTATTAAAGTTACAGTGTAGTAGATGAGTCAATGCAGTTATTAAAGTTACAGTGCAGAAGTTGAGTCAATGCAGTTATTAAAGTTACAGTGCAGAAGTTGAGTCAATGCAGTCATTAAAGTTACAGTGCAGTAAATGAGTCAATGCAGTCATTAAAGTTACAGTGCAGTAAATGAGTCAATGCAGTTATTAAAGTTACAGTGTAGTAAATGAGTCAATGCAGTTATTAAAGTTACAGTGCAGTAGATGAGTCAATGCAGTTATTAAAGTTACAGTGCAGAAGTTGAGTCAATGCAGTTATTAAAGTTACAGTGCAGAAGTTGAGTCAATGCAGTCATTAAAGTTACAGTGCAGTAAATGAGTCAATGCAGTCATTAAAGTTACAGTGCAGTAAATGAGTCAATGCAGTTATTAAAGTTACAGTGTAGTAAATGAGTCAATGCAGTTATTAAAGTTACAGTGCAGTAAATGAGCCAATGCAGTTATTAAAGTTACAGTGCAGTAAATGAGTCAATGCAGTTATTAAAGTTACAGTGCAGTAAATGAGTCAATGCAGTTATTAAAGTTACAGTGCAGAAGTTGAGTCAATGCAGTTATTAAAGTTACAGTGCAGAAGTTGAGTCAATGCAGTCATTAAAGTTACAGTGCAGTAAATGAGTCAATGCAGTCATTAAAGTTACAGTGCAGTAAATGAGTCAATGCAGTTATTAAAGTTACAGTGTAGTAAATGAGTCAATGCAGTTATTAAAGTTACAGTGCAGTAAATGAGCCAATGCAGTTATTAAAGTTACAGTGCAGTAAATGAGTCAATGCAGTTATTAAAGTTACAGTGCAGTAAATGAGTCAATGCAGTTATTAAAGTTACAGTGCAGTAGATGAGTCAATGCGGTTATTAAAGTTACAGTGCAGTAGATGAGTCAATGCAGTTATTAAAGTTACAGTGCAGTAAATGAGTCAATGCAGTTATCAAAGTTACAGTGCAGTAGATTTCTGTGCTGTGATGCTGACGGAAACCAGACTGATAATTGTCCAGATTGCCATTTGAGTTTAGGAATTTGTTCAGCTGATTAAAGACGACCTTTTCAATAATCTTGCCTATGAAGAAAGATTTGTTGGTAGACAGTAAGTTTTTGTCTAGATTGCTCTTATTTTAGTAAAGGCTTGAAAACTGCAGTTTAGGGACTCTGGGAAAGTTCCTGAGAGAAATAACTTATTTACTATTTTTTAAAAGATCTGCTTCTAAACAGTTAAACACTTTTTTGAGAAAGGATGCGGGGAGTGTGTCCAGGTTGCATGTTGAGGACTTAAGATGCGTTACTGTTTCCTCCAAAGTTTTCTGATCAATTGTCTGAAATTCAGATAATGTTGCTAATTCCTTAGGTTTTTGTAATAAAGTCAGACTGACCTGAGTGCCATGTAGGGCTTTGCTGACTGCCATTCTGAAATTATTTATCTTCTCAAGGAAAAAAGTTGCAAACTTGTCATCAGAAAGCATTTAGAAGGGGACTTGACTTGGGAGTTTGTTAGTCTCTCTACAGTATTTAGGTCCTAGACCCTTAAGTGATTTTGAGACAGTTAATAATACTTTGAAGTTGATTCTAAAAGTAACTGGTAACCAGTGTAAGGACCTGAGGACTGGAGTGATATGCTCAGATTTTTTGGTTCTGGTGAGAATCCTGGCAGCAGCGTTCTGTATGAGCTGCAGCTGTCTGATGGTCTTTTTGTGAAGACCTGTAAGGAGTCCATTACAGTAATCCACCCTGCAGGTGATGAAAGCATGGACTAGTTTCTCTAAATCTTGGATTGAGACAAAACATCTGATTCTGGCTATGTTTCTGAGATGGTAGTACTCTGATTTGCTTATTGCTTTGACATGACTGCTGAAACTAAGGTCAGACTCCAAAATGACCCAAAGATTTTTTACCTTGCTTTGTGTCTTTAGACCTCTTAAGTCAAGGTATGTGTTTACCTTGTTAGTTTCATCCTTGTTAAAAACAATGACTTCAGTTTTGTGTTTATTTATCAGAACAGAGATAGGGAAAACTAAAGGAACACTGGGTTCCCACTTGTTCTGTAAATATTTGAGATTGTTGCTGTTATCATAGCAGGGACCCAATTCATATCAGTTACCAGTAGCAAAAAGCCTATGACTGTTGTTGCAGTCAATAGAAATAAAATTGTCTAGCTTTGCCTAATTCGATATTAATAAGTCTGCATTGTTTCTCGTTTTGAACTTTTATGAAAAAAATCTACAAAATTCAAACATTTCAAATAATTGTAACAATTTGAAGTGAGGCGATTGTCTCAGCACACCAAGGTGACTAGAAACATGATGTTGTCCAGTCACGACTTCTTGTTGCACAACATCAGGGCAAAAATGTTAAAGTTTTAGGGGTGGTTTTCCGGAAAGAAATTAGAATAGACTAAAATAAATAAAATAACTGTCCAAACTTAAAAAACTTATGCTGAAGATATTTGGCAAAAAACAAAACTTGAAGTTCACTATAAAATCTATAAAGATAGCCAGCATTCCTTTAATATCGAATTAGTCAAAGCTAGACAGATTTATTTCTATTTACTGCAACAACAGTCATAGGCTTTTTGATACTGTAGAGAGACTAACAAACTCCCAGGTCAAGTCCCCTTCTAAATGCTTTCTGATGACAAGTTTGCAACTTTTTTCCTTGAGAAGATAAATAATTTCAGAATGGCAGTCAGCAAAGCCCTACATGGCACTCAGGTCAGTCTGACTTTATTACAAAAACCTAAGGAATTAGCAACATTATCTGAATTTCAGACAATTGATCAGAAAACTTTCGAGGAAACAGTAACGCATCTTAAGTCCTCAACATGCAACCTGGACACACTCCCCGCATCCTTTCTCAAAAAAGTGTTTAACTGTTTAGAAGCAGATCTTTTAAAAAATAGTGAATAAGTTATTTCTCTCAGGAACTTTCCCAGAGTCCCTAAACTGCAGTTTTCAAGCCTTTACTAAAATAAGAGCAATCTAGACAAAAACTTACTGTCTACCAACAAATCTTTCTTCATAGGCAAGATTATTGAAAAGGTCGTCTTTAATCAGCTGAAGAAATTCCTAAACTCAAATGGCAATCTGGACAATTATCAGTCTGGTTTCCGTCAGCATCACAGCACAGAAATCTACTGCACTGTAACTTTAATAACTGCATTGACTCATTTACTGCACTGTAACTTTAATAACTGCATTGACTCATCTACTGCACTGTAACTTTAATAACTGCATTGACTCATTTACTGCACTGTAACTTTAATAACTGCATTGGCTCATCTACTGCACTGTAACTTTAATAACTGCATTGGCTCATTTACTGCACTGTAACTTTAATAACTGCATTGGCTCATTTACTGCACTGTAACTTTAATAACTGCATTGACTCATTTACTGCACTGTAACTTTAATAACTGCATTGGCTCATTTACTGCACTGTAACTTTAATAACTGCATTGGCTCATTTACTGCACTGTAACTTTAATAACTGCATTGACTCATCTACTGCACTGTAACTTTAATAACTGCATTGACTCATTTACTGCACTGTAACTTTAATAACTGCATTGGCTCATTTACTGCACTGTAACTTTAATAACTGCATTGGCTCATTTACTGCACTGTAACTTTAATAACTGCATTGACTCAACTTCTGCACTGTAATTGTAATAACTGCATTGACTCAACTTCTGCACTGCAATTGTAATAACTGCATCTACTAACTTTATGAGAAAATGCTTTGTCTTTTAAATTAGAACGCCTTATCAATTTGGGATTTTCATTAGTTGACAGTTATAATCATCACAATTAAAATAAATAAACATTTGAAATATATCAGTCTGCGTGCAATGAATTAATATAATTTACAAGTTTCCCTTTTTGAATGGAAATAGTGAAATGCATCAACTTTCTGATGATATTCTAACGATAGGACCAGCACCTATGGGATAAGCCTGCCATCTAGTGGTAGTTGTTATTTTTTGCACGGTTGCGCATGGATCTGCAGTTGCGTGTGTGTGGATTGTCCGATGCAAAAGCGCGTAAAGAAAGTCTCAAAATCCAAATGAACCGAACAGGATGTATGCACGCGCGTCACAGGATCCACAAATGCACAACTTCTCATTGGTATGCGCAAAATCAATATACTTGAACACAAAATAAAACATTGCAATCACAAATCTGCCTCTATTTGTACAAATCGCTTCGTGTTTATTCAAATCTAAATTTCACAGAATCAAATCATAAGGCATTTGTTTGTGAATCGTAAAATACAAATGTAACGTGTGTCACGTTCACGGATGACAGTGCGTGCATTTGTTAATCATTTTGAATCGAAATTCATCCCATAAAAAAGTAGTTGTATAGCATAACACTTGGAAGCTTTCCGCAATCATGCATCATGTTCTGGATACGAATCATGAGACTTTTGGCTTGGGTCTCGCGAGATGTTGTGGAAAGCTACCCAATGTGTTATACTACTACATTTTAAGGTTATATCTTTATTTTGTCTAGGTTTGGTAAACGTTTGTTTTTCTTTTGTTTTTGATACAATAAAAAAGTGCTATAAAATAAATCTAACTTGACTATATAATTTCGAAGTAAAACGTAGTGTTTCATATTTTACAGGTGAAAACTCCACAGTTATGTATTTCGTAAAACTGTTTTTATGTCATAATTAGAAACACCACATTAATTAACGTCATATGTTTGCACTTGCTAAGTCTGTCCCATCGGGTTAGAAATACTACATGCTCACTTAGGATCTTCACACCCACTAGAACACTAGGGCCAAAAACAGGAATACGTCATGAAAGTAGTCAAGTGCAAAGACTAAAAGTGGGGGTATTTGGTCGCAGCCTTGGACGCTGCCTACGGGCTACCTTTGCGCATGCGCAGTTGCTAAACCAACCTGTAAAAAGTGCTTTTGTGCAGTTTGAGCTTCAGAAAACAAATTGATAGCGCATGTGAAAGTAAGGGTTAATTGTTGATCGTAAATATGTTGATATATTGTGAGATTAGCAAGTGATTTTAAAGATATCGTTATTCTACTATTCATGTAGCCTGAATTTGGTGTTGTATTACTGATTTATGGCCACCGAGTTCGGAGACTTTTCTTGAAGGGACTTTGGTTCAAGACAGGAGACGCGATGCGGAAGTCAAATTTGCTATGCGTCTCCCAACCACTAGGTGCTGATACCCAACACTTTTTGTAATAACGTGTCTTCTTCAGCCTTGGTCTTAGCCAGTAGCAACACACGTGTGATTGTGCGCATGTGTGTGTTTTACTGTTAAAGTCTTTCTTTTCTAACTAAAATTATTATTATCTTATTGACCGATAAAACACGAGTTATGTCAGGCTCCGCAAACAAGGAGATACGTGGAGATTCCGAAACGGAGCTGGATCCACCCGTCGTGAGCCGCACACGAAGCGGCCGTAGAGTTCGAATCCCCGCGGCACTGCTTGACTCCGGCACACCGGCCACCAAAACCCCCGTCCGGCGGACCAGAAAGTCTGTAATCAGGGAAGATCCTGCGGAGAGTAGTGAATCCATATTGGCATCTGAAAAACCTTCCAAAGAAGGTTCAGAACAAACAAAAGTAAATCGAAGCCCAACAGTAACTGATGTGATAGAATCAACTAAAGTAGAGGAAAATCAAGTCAGCCGGCAACCAGTTTTGGACAGTGTGCATTTGAAAGAGTCTGACGAGGCAAGTGAGAAAGAAAACATAGTTAGTAAAACAGATGCTGGGTCTACTGACCCCCCCAAAAAGGCCAAAAAAAGGACTCACTCAGAGTCAAATGAGAGTAAAGTTAAGATGGTGCCTCTTGGGAAACCAAAATCTGGAAGAGTGTGGAAAGATCGTAACAAGCAAAGGTAACAGGTCTTTACATTTTGAAATAATGTTTTTACCCTTCTTTCACCACAGTGGCTATACAGTTGTTTTTATTTATTTTAGGATTTACTCGGGGCTTCAGGTTGCGGCGTTTGACTGCAGAAAAAAATATTTACGTTAACCAAACCGATTACATTTTTAAAGCTTCTTGATATCGGTTCGAGTTAATAAGTTATCCTACCAATGGTATGAGAGGAACGCAGCTATCACCAACCCAGAGCCACTGAGAGAGAGTTCTGCCAACGGAAGTACAGAACCATAGTTGCTAACTCTCGCGAGACAAATAAGCAACCTCAGCTTTAAAAACAAGCCCAATATAATTCGATTATTTTATCATTAACTATTTTTTGTACAATAAATGAGCCTGCAATATTTAAACTGGAAATTCTCGTTTGTTTAAAACTAAGAGCAGAAGATATTTAGCAAAAATAAGCAAACGGCAACAAAACGTCAGGGCACACTATAACCACTCGATGACCTGTGAGCAGAATAGGGATGGAGAGATGGAAAAGAAGTAAAAGATCAGAGCCTTAAAGGGCTTTGTTGTACTTTATTCCACACTTGGACCACTTTGTTGGTGCCATTGTTTTCTCAAATTTACATGTTTTATTTATGTCCATCTAAATGTCATCGCTTAGATTAGATATTTCTCCAATGAGGGGAGAGGGGGAGGAGGGGGCTGAATGTTTTGACGAAATACGTTACAGAATTGATATTACTTCATTGATTAGCAATTAGCTGTAATATGTACGTGTCAATCAATGCATGCGAGTAAAACGCTGACCATAAATTTAAAGAAACGAAGTTGCTTGTAAAATCTTACTAACAAGCAACAAATATTTTTTAAATAAGCCCAAAAAAAAGCAACCCGCGATTTATGATTTTTTAACGCGACTTGATAAAAAAACAAGCCCAAAGTCGCGGATTATAAGCGGACTTGGCAACTATGTACAGAACGCTGGAGCGTCACGTGATTCATGGAGCCATCAGATAGATCCAGGAAGTTGTTTTCTCTTCAAATGCAATTTTTTTTATTCTTTAATTGGCTTTCGTCTTTAAATGGGTTAGAAATGTACCTCAGTTGGTCGGTTTAGTCGAAGCTCCATGTGTTTCTAGTAACTTCCGGGAACTGTTGATCGCCTTCATGAACCATTCCATTGGGTTCAACGTCATTGACGCAACTCTCTCTTTAATGGCTCTGATTGCACCTAACTCACATACCATAAACATGGTCGTTTTTGTATGAAGTAAGCGCAAAAAGATGAGAAATCGGATGTCAATACAGGCCTAATATTCCTGCTATTCTGTGTGGTTGATATGAATCAAACAAATAAAAAGAGAAGCAGTCACTGCTGACTCATAACCTTTTAATAGGAACTTATATTGTTTTCGTTTCACAGTTTGTAGTGCAAAATTTGCCAGTTAGAGTTAAAAAATGGATAATAAACATGTCTCCACTAATTATTATTTATAAACAAGCTAAAAAAGGTGATAACTTTTGATTTTTTGAGGGTTTATTTAGGCTAACATGCTTTGACCAACTGTGATCTCAGTACTATGTGTTGTGAATGTGACTTGTGCCATTCCGTCAAAATTAATACCTATGAAATTAATGATTAAATTGCTAATAGAGCACAAAATAGTTTAGTAGAGTTCAAAATTAATCATAGATCTAGTCACTTTATTTTGCTCTCAAAATTCCACCCTCAATAGGATAACAATGTGAGCCCTATTTGTTTTCTTTTTAAAAAGGAGGATTTTTATTATGATGAATTTGGTTGAATTTGCTATGTTAAGCTATGTTTTTATGTGCAGTAATTGCATAAAACTGGTTTGGTTTGTTATAATTATACCCCCACTTCTAATAGTGCTGTTGATTGACGTAAAATCCCCTTCTATACTGTCATGGTGACAGTGACTGTATCCCCTATAATAACTGCAAAGTTTAGACTTCTTTAACAAGTGAATAGCATGCAAAGGTAACTTGTATACATGATATTTAAGCAAATAAATAGAGAACAGGGCATGAAATTAACTTATTTCCTAAGAAGCACTGGTGCTCCCAACTTCAAGAGTTAGAAGCATCCACCCAGAAATTAATAGTTGAAAACAAAATCGTGAAAATTGTACCATGAAAACATGCATGTGATGTCTGTTGTGTTTAACATAGTCACAATGGATTCGTGATTTCCTGAAATCATCTTTTTTAATCATAAAACAATGGCTTAAATCAGATATGTGAGAGGAAAGCGATCGGATCATGCTGTCAATCCTCCTTATTGACCCTTATTTCTCATCAAACCATATAGCAAAACAGTTCGAACTAAAAACACATCATATTGTATGCTTGTATTGAGCAGATATGAGGGGAACCCGATTTTTTTTTTTTTAATGTTTGTCAGTGAGTGTATTTAATATAACGTGATGCAAACTTTCAATTGCTATACTTGTGCAGCTGTTCAGCCGTGAGGTGCGCGCTCCCGTTGTGACGGGAATGAAATATGTTACGTTATCGCTCATGTGCGAGAGGCACGCAAACATCCAAACGCCTCCGTTTAGCACATGTTTACATAGAAAAATAATGATAAAGTAGTGCTGCGGCATAGAAAGACACGTTCTGTGTGAATGGCCGGTCACTGTTCAACAGTGAAAAGTGACCCCACTGAACAGTGTCGCGCTGCGCCACGTTCCGCACATTGTTTAAGCGACATACACCGGTAATGCGGTATATTACAAATTCATATAATAACAAAAATAGACAGCGGTATTCGGTATGAACCGATATATCGCCCAGCCCTACAGTTGAGGCGTTGTTTTGTTATCTGCATACTGAGGCGTTAAAAAGAGTTGCAGAACAAGAGCTAGCTGTGTTTCACGGCTGTGTGTTTGGCATCATAATACTATTAACTTCCTAAATGACCATGACTTGCATCATTTTTATACTGTACACAGCAAGTTTGAAAGCACATTCATTTAAACTATTGAACTTATTAGTCACTAGCGAATATAAGAGATCATTGAATCATTTAAAGTGAACCACAGAGAATGCAAGATGTGAATGAGCATTGCTCATTTAATAAGACTTGTCGATTCAGTTGGCTAATGTGGGCTGAAAGTTGATAAAAATGATAAAAGCTTTATTTGATAAAAGTAGTGGTTGAGTAAAATTAAAGTTTAATATTACTAAATAATTGTAATTTTCACCAATTTTATTAGAACTTTTAAAATGTCAAAGTAGGGGTAGGTGATTTTTTTTTTTTCTAGATCACGATTTTATCGCGGTTCTTCTTCAAGTTGGTTTTAAGACTATTTTGCAACTTAAAGGGGCTACAAAACAGCCAAACTATATCGCCATATAAAAATATACTCTTTACCATTTATATTTTGAAGAATATTTTAATCAAGTTAATATTTAATGCCACAAATCAGCTGTTAGCAAAAAACGTTACATTTTGAATTTTGTTTTGCATCTTGTTGCGGCACTCGGAGTAAAGCTGTAGAATGGCCGTGGAGGAAAAATATTTGCGGCTGGATATTTCGTAACGTGGATCTACGACTTTGTGCAGTCTTTTAAAACCCTTTTTTCCATAGTCTTTGCGGGAATCATGTCTTTGGCCGGGTAAAATGCTCGTTCTGTCATACGGAGTTCCTTTCTCGAATGCTTCTTTCGTTTGTTTAAGCCTTGTAGTTTCCGGATGCTTGGTCGTACCTGATTTACTCGCGTGGGATCCCTTTATAATTTGACTGTCGGCATTCTCTGTCGGTAAAGGACGATGTTATGATTATTCCGAAAAAATGAATCATGCAGTCATTTTAATCGTTCACGATCAAATATCGTCATATCGCACACCCCTATGTCAAAGTCACTTTGGCTAAGCCCCTTAAAGGTACGGTAGGACTTTGTGAAAGGCAATGGCTCCGCCTCATTTTGAGCATGGAAAAACCCTGTTATGTATGTAGGGATTCATGTGTCACATTGTTTTCTAGGTTCTCTGCTCTTTTAAGGGACAAACCTGTACGTTCTTCATGGGAAAAGAAGATGGAGGCCAAGAGAGAGAAGCAACAGGTGAAACAGTACCAACAGCAGCTAAAGGATGAACAAGCCAGAGTGAAAGAGGTAAACTTCTAGAATTACTTTAGGACTGTCGATAATAAGTAGATTTAGACTGTTGGTTTATGAAGGTTTATGGAGTTACTTCCTACACTTAACTGAAAAAATACCATTCTCAATCCAATTTTCTTTTATTAAAGATCTATATTAAAGTTCCTGTTAAATATAAATGAACCTATGTGGCTATAACCAAGTGGCCATACAAACAATTACTAAATTCACCATTAGAACATATAAGCATTCAAAAACTACAGTTTATTATGTTTGCCAAAAAGTCAAGCTTTGCTACAGGGTAATCCCTCCTTGCCTCCTTGCACTTTGCATTGCAAGACTAAAGACACATTTTTATTCACTAGCCTTTTTTGTACCATTCATGTATCAATCTGTTGTCATGTATAGCTACACTGCAAAAGTACTTAGTAATTTTGTCTAATTTCCAGTCCAAATATCAAAAAAAAATTAAATCAAGATTACTAGACAAGAAAATTAAGTGATGCTTAAAACTTCTGTTTGAAATTATATCTCATTAAGATAATTTTTCGTACCCCATTGGCAGATAATTTTGCTTGTTTTAAGCAAACAATCACTTAATTTGAGGTGTTTTTTCAGAAAACAAGACATAATTTCTTATGCTTTTTCATGTGTCTAGTACAAATTTCTTGATTTAAGATTTTATTTGATATTTGGACTGACAACAGGACAAAACTACTAAGTTAGAAAAGCAATTTTTGCAGTGTATATATTGTGCTTTGTCCCATATAGGTTATTATTGAAAATATATTTGTGTGTGTTGTACTTTTTAATTTTCTTTTATAGCACTTGGTCATCTTAAGCTGTTTAAATGTGGTGTATAAATTAACCTTGCACTTACTACAATGATGGTAATAATTTAATGAATAAGCTTCAAGTGAACTTGAGTGGGTGTGTGCGTGCGTGCGTGCATGCGTCTGTCTGCAGTGTAGTGTAGAGAACAAGTTCTTACATTAAAACAAATCCAGTAAAATTTTCTGATTTGTATTGTTCTTTATTTTTTATAAATTATTTATTGTTCTGTCAGCTCAGGTGGCACTTTTATTTAAAAAAAGTCTGTATATTTGGCAGATGTAAAGCATACATGTGTATGTTTTTTGTGTTAGTCCATTTTTTTATTATTATTATTTTAACAGCTCAGGGATGTTCAAGGAGCAACATGTTTGTGCACTTTCTAAAGATTTAGTTCTGTTTTTGAATAAAGGGTTGGAAATGAATGCTTTTCTAGGTTTTTGTTTTTAATCCGATTCATCGATTAATCGAAAAAATAATCAACAGATTAATCGATTATTAAAATAATCGTTAGTTGCAGCCCTAGATTGAACATAAAAGCCACCGCGTCAGCAGAAGTAATGCCATTTTGCGAAAGCCAAACTGGCAGTTGATTTGTCTGTCTTCACCTATTAGCTGTAGGCGCTCCTAGATGCTTTACTATTGGTCGGAGTTGTATGCGTTTTACCCATGCTTGGTGTGGTTTCTTGCCCAGGTTGTGAAGGCTTATCTTGCCGCTCTCACGGTGGGATGGTATACAGTCCCCATAGTATAGCTATGAAACGCCGAGACCGCTCTCGAAAGGGAACGTCTCCTAATGTTGCTCTCATAACATCGGTTCCCCGATACCTTGTCTACACCGGATGCCAGTCGCGCCATGCCGCAACCAATGTGGATAAAATTATCTTCAGTTGAAGATTCTGAGGCAAGCTGCTATGATAGCGCATTATATAGTTGCTCCTTTTCACAATCTTAAGCTGCATTGTAGAGTTTAAGTTAGACACTGGCGTGTTTCAAAAAGGCTTCAGAAAAGTAGACAAGGCGGGACTACCCCCGTATTGTAGCTACACAGTCTCGTCCCACCTCACAGGGAACCGAGGATAGTAACCAGAGACTTTTTGATGACTTCATTCTGCACTTTAGTCTCTTGACACAATTTTGTTTAGAAGTGTTCTGCCCAATACACTATGGTGTTAAAGCTACATTTTAAATGAGCTAGTAGTTCACACTACTCAATATGTCTCCTGCTGTCTTTGTTTTATTCAACACATCAAATAGTGCATCTTGTTCCAAAGCACTTCAGCTGAACTTTAAACTGGAAAATAAGTCATGGTTTTATTCTCTACAGTCTTTGCAAGAACTGTTTGTTTGGTTACTTTGAATTTAAATGTAATGTAATACCCGTGCTTTGCAGGAGAAGAAGATGCGTAGAGCAGAAAATCTGAAGAGACGCGCAGAAAATGAGAGGAAAGCTGAGATTGTACAAGTGGTAAATACGAACTAAATTACTTTCCTTTAATACAATCCACCAATGTGTTTGTTGGATTATTGCATGACTTGATTCGTCTAAATACATATATATGCCTTCTATACTAACTACTATTACCCTAACAGATTAAGAATACTGCAAAGATCAAGAGAATGAAGAAAAAACAGTTGAGGAAGATTGAGAAAAGAGACACACTCTCAATGCTGCAGAAGACGCCTCCAAGTGTAAAGAAAAGTGCAGGGAAGAAAAAGAGCAGCTAGGATGTGTGTCCACAGGTGTGAAAATCAATATGCCTTTTTGGGTGTTAAGATTTTATCGCAGTCTACTGATGGCAGATTGGATGAACTGGCATCCTGATGACCTCTCTCTGGCAGAGACTCTTAAGAGGACTCTTTTGTATGTCGAATGTTATGACAAATTGACTCACTGAGGTCTCCAGTGGGTGTCTGGGGGTAATGTAACAATTGTACAGCAAGTAATTCGCTTTGAATATATAGACCTGACATCTATCGGTTCTTTGTGTAAACACAAGTTTATGTAATTGACTTCATTCTTCTTAATAAACATCTTATGTATGTCATCAAAGTTCAGTTTCTTCCTGGTCTATGCATGTTTTTGTTATTGTTTTTCTCTACACTACACTACAATTTGGGACTTTCCACTGTGGAATTATCTGCAAATATTTATCCAGTCAAGATGGTTTTCCTTTCACTACCAGGTACTTTTTAGAAATTATATTTTCACTTTCTTATTTTGTTTCACTTTTAAATATTTGCATATGTAATTAAGGTTTATTTTCTTCCTGGATTATAGATGCTGATCTGCACGGTTGAAACGTTTTCATTATCACATAAAACTATGGTACTTTCCGCTGTGGTAAATTTGGTATGTCTGCCAGTATCTGCCACACTGTGTAAATAATGGTACTTTCTTTTTTGAAGAGTAGTATATAAGGCAGAGACAACTACAGCAGCTGCAGATCACAACAAGGTTGAAGAATCATACATACATCATTCATTAGAAACATGTCTGCAGATGTACTTGCGCAAGTAAGTAAAATGGTTTAAATACTATGTACTAAAAGGTATATTTGTAATTTTTATAACACAGAAAAAATCAACATGACACTAATGTCTTCAACTGAAAAATGATTTTAACATTAAAATGTGTTGGATAATTAATCAGTAAATTTGTTTTAATTGTAATGTCATACTTAATGATTTGTCCTATGTTGAAGGTCCCATATGGACACTGTAGACCGTGTGTCAAAAGAGACCCTCAACAGTTTCAGACCATTCCCTTCCATCCTGGATTTGGGAAAACCACCCATGGTGTTCTCAGGATTCTAGAGCCGATTGAATTGGATTCACCAACATCTGGTCCGGTTCATGTGAATATCTTCAACGGTTCCGATGGCACCAGCATTACTTTTAAGCTGAACAGCACTGACACCATTGGGAAACTGAAGCAGGAGCTCTTGAAGAAGAAACCAGAGTTTGGAGGCAACCTCGTTTACAATGGAAAACCTGTGGAGGCGCACCAGACGTTGGCTGAGCTACATGTGAAACATGGAGCCACATTCATCACCTATCAGAAATGCCACGGAGGTTAAAAAGACTCCTAAAAACAACCAACAAAAATTCACATTTTTCTATCACATTTTCACATTAAAATCAGAATGTATATACTTAAAAAGAAAAAGTTTTTAAAAGTTAAACGTATGCCTTACCGTTAGACCGTTGGTTGTCATTTTGCGTTACAATGGAAAATAAAATAAAAACAAAAAGTTTATTTTGTTTGATGTCATTTTTTTATTTTTTTGGTGTTTCTTTGTACTTTCAGTTCTAACCTAATGTTGTTTAAGAATTGAGCAGAAGTGCTTGTCAAGCCACAACAGATGAAAATTTAGCAGCATTACTAACTATTTAGTTAGTGGGGGTTTACTAACGGTTTCATTTTTGCCTTATGCATCTCAAGCCTTTGATGTAGGCTAAGTGTTCAGACTTGACTTCTTTTTGACAAGGAAACGTTTTTTAGTAAAACAAAACACTGGCAGCCTTTGTTAAAAAATAGCAGCCGAACGGCATTTACTCCCTTGGATTATAATGTAAAACCGATAGCACCTATGAACACGGACTGAGGGACGGATTAATGCACGGGACTACCGTGTACATACACATGGCACTAGACCACCTGGGTGCCCTGGCAAATTTATTGTGTACATTTTTCATTTATTTAATTTTTTCAATAAAGTACCACCGAATAAAGGGATTATTTTTGCAGCTGTGAATTATTGTCCGTAGCGAATAAATCAAATAAAACTCCTAATGCATGGGCGGGCTATTGAGAGGGACTGCTAGAGGCGAGTAAAACACTGTTATATAAGCGTGCAGAAGTCACGTGTAGAAGGCAGCAGAAGGCAAAATGACAAAACGAGTTTAAACCCGCAGACACACTCACCTAAAGGATTATAATGAACACCATACTAATACTGTGTTTGACCTCCTTTCGCCTTCAGAACTGCCTTAATTCTATGTGGCATTGATTCTACAAGGTGCTGAAAGCATTCTTTAGAAATGTTGGCCCATATTGATAGGATAGCATCTTGCAGTTGAGGGAGATTTGTGGGATGCACGAAGCTCCCGTTCCACCACATCCCAAAGATGCTCTATTGGGTTGAAATCTGGTGACTGTGGGGGCCATTTTAGTACAGTGAACTCATTGTCATGTTCAAGAAACCAATTTGAAATGATTCGAGCTTTGTGACATGGTGCATTATCCTGCCGGAAGTAGCCATCAGAGGATGGGTACATGGTGGTCATAAAGGGATGGACATGGTCAGAAACAATGCTCAGGTAGGCCGTGGCATTTAAACGATGCCCAATTGGCACTAAGGGGCCTAAAGTCTGCCAAGAAGAAATCCCCCACACCATTACACCACCACCATAATTGCATTATTGCGAAATTGAACAGGTGTTCCTGATAATCCTTCAGGTGGGTGTATGTGTCAAAAACATCTTTAATGGCCATTTAATGCAGTCTTTCCAAAATGTGGAAGAATTTTCTCTGAGAAAGACACGAAAGATGACTCCCAGCTAAATTAAAACCAACTTTTTTAGTAAAATAACGTTAAATGCTTTGGTGATGATATAACTTTATTTGTCATGCATGAACAGTTAAGTGATTGTCTTCTTAATGCAGAAATGTCAATTATGGCAGTTAGGCAGGTCAGAAGCTTGTTTAGGTGTTGAGTACTGCGAAATACAAAAAAACAAATTGTGTTGTTTTTTGTGCATTTTACACAGACATTTTTCTATTCTGCTTATCGTTTTATATAGTTTTCTATTTAAACACGCTCAAGGTGGACGTGTTTGACTCTCTCGCTCCATTCGTTTGCAGCATCTCTCACATTAGCGCCATGGTGTTAATATACTGTGTCAAATTGAAATAATTTCACACAGCGCAGCTCATCAAACTCAGTTACCCTGGATTAGATACTTCCACAAACTGAAATGTATGTTGTCCTATTACTTAAGTTTGGTGCCTTGGTTATATAATGATCCAGATAAATGACATAACAGAACATAAACTGTGAAGTAGTTTGCGTTGAGCTCCAGAAAAGTATGGTGATTTCCAGTGGACTTTTAAAGGTTTTCTCAATGATCTTTGTCATAATGTAGACACTTGGTTTCTGATTTCTTGTAAGTCACCTGGTTGGCGTGAAGGAATGGGTAAGTTTGTTTACTGCAACAACCAAAGGAAAATAAAGTGGTTTCTCTTTCATTTTATAAATTATGTCACAGTTATCTATTGTGACATCTTAGTGCAACTAAAAATGTCATTATTATTCTGTCATGGGTAATAATAATATTGTTTTCTATAGTTTAAAGTTTTTTAGATACAGGAAAATAATGCTTTCTCTTAATATGTAGTGCACTCAAAAGAACCGAGCTGCAAAGGCGGAGTCTTTAATATGGCAAATTTGGTGCTTTCCATGTAATCACAGACGATACAATAAAAGTGACTAGCTGAAGCTGAACCACACCACATCTTTGAAATTCAACAGCAGTCATAGATCACATGAATTACATAGCACCATGACTACAGACATTCTTCAACAGGTAAAACTATTTAAAACATTATCGAAAAATAATTTAAAATAATTTTATAATTGGTGTTTTATGAAAAGTATCTTTCTGTCTTCAACTGAAAAAGAGATGACTTTATTATCATTAAAATATGACATGTAATATAAAAATTGCGTTAATTGTCACTTATGTCCTTTTGTCACATTTGTCTTTTAGAACCGATATGACCAGTGTGCACTATGGGAGTGTGTCAGAGGAGACCCTCAAGACGTTCAGCCTATTCCCATCCATCCTACTTTTGAGAACACCACCCACACTGTTCTCACTGTTCACGAGTCGATTGGGTTGGATTCCTCAATTCGTGGTCCGGTTTATGTGAACATCCTCAATGGTAGCGATGGCACCAGTGTTCCTTTTAAGCTGGAAAAAAACGACACCGTTGGGAAACTGATGCAGATATTCTTGGGGATGAAACCAGATTTTAAAGGTACCTTGGATCTCGCTTATAACGGAAAACCTGTCAAAGCGCACCAGACGATGGCTGAGCTTCAGGTGAAGCCTGGAACCACCTTTATCACCTACCAGAGATGCCGTGGAGGTTAATAAGACCCAAAAGCATCGCTGCAGCCATCATAGCTTTTCAATATCTTATCTCTTAATACAACCGATTCCTGTAGTGTACCAAATTAATTATATTAAGGTTTTATTTTTTCATGTGGTCAAACTATAGGTTTTAACTATGTAAATTATGCCATTTGGTGTGGTGGCCATACACGATAGTAACTATGTCAATAATTTCTTGTTTTAACATAATTTTTCTTTCTCATTTTAAACTTCAGATTGTATACAAGACTTTCAGATCTTAAATGTAACTTTTAAATTATCTGATATCAATACTGTAAACCAATACTGTAATCTAACGTTTGTGACTGTAATAATGTATACTGTAATACATGTAAACTTAATTTAAGTATGATCGTTTTAAATTGTAGCTTGGTTATGTCGGCCCCTGTGCCCAGTTTATGAAATAAATAACATCAAGCAATAATAAAACGAAGCACAAACAGTGAAGTAGTTTGCTTCCGGTGATTTAAGGTAGACTTTTACAGGTTTGTTCTCTGTTGTCGGGTTAACAAACAAAGCCCTTCTCACAAAACACAGGATTTTAAATGATCGTCCTGATTTCTTGTAAATCCTGTGTTTTGTGAGAAGAGTTTGGTTAAGCACAAAAAAAACATTTTCACTTTCACTTTACAAAGGAATTATTTTACGAATCATAAGAGCACAACAAATAGTAGGTATAATATCTATACCTGTTTTATACAATCTATGATCTATACATCACTAATATTACCATTGTTAAGTTTTTACATTTGGTTTGAAATCTTTAAGGCAGGCAACTAAGTAAAAAGTAAGGTGTATGTGCAGAGCAAAGATGTAATCGCACAGCAATATTAAGAAAGTTAATACGACATAAATATAACGTTAATCCACCACTGTTTAGTGAAGACATGTTCATTTTTTTATTAACTACAGCAAATGTACAAACAAAATAGGCTTTCACTCTTACTTCAAAATGGCACGCGTACCTTCTGGTCATTTCATTTTCGTTTAAGGAAGTTAATTAAAAAAAACAATAAAGCACCCTTGTTTTTATTTTCTTATAATAATACAGAACTAAGCGGTGGAAAAACTTTTTCAACTTTGCGGTTCTAATGTCATTTACAGAAAAGAAAATCCATTGAAAACGAAAACAGAAAAATGCCTTACTTTCCAATTGGCTAAACGCCAAAACTGACAACGCCGACGAAAACAAACTTGGTCGCTGTGTCGTATCTGGGGGATTGCACGCTGTCCGATTGGCTAATTCTAACCCCTCCACACACCTAATCCTCACCCTAACCATTGTGGGGATGAGGTGGTGTATAATGTTGCAGGGATGCATTTTTCGGCATAACACCAGGATGCCCGCACTATCCGTTCTGCGCATGCGCATGCGATGAAACAGTTGACGGATAGGCAGCACATCTGGGGCCATATTTTTGTTAGCTATATTGTGTTGTTCATTTAAAAGTTCACGGTGGGTTCATTTTGATGTTTTTAAATTTAGCTTACAATATGAATTACGATGTGTTTACGTACCAATTCAAAATAATAGAGGAGTTGTTGCATGAACATACACGATTTTGGTTACATGTGGAATAAAGTTTTAATCTTTCTGTCGCTGCAAACCTTCAGTTTCCTCCATATCGCCTTTGCGATTCATTGCTGTATGGCATGAGGCCTATTTAACTTGACGTGTTTCGATCTGGGGTCAGTAGTATTGTCGAAGACGGTTTGTGTCGTTTTTTTTATTAAAAGCTGCTTATTAGTTCACGTTAAATTTAATAATTTTGTTTTAGTGTGGGTCTATATAGGCTAATATATCTGTCTATATAATCTAAATGCAGCCATCCCGGATCCTTGAAGCTGGGTGTGCGTTAACCAATCAACATTTTTTTTTTATTTCTGTGAAATTCTGACAACATTTCTCATGAATTTTACATGAATTTGTAGAAAATGAACTGGAGAAAAAAACAGGTAAAAAAAGACGATCTTCTTTTTTAAAGCAGAAACTGAAAACAAAAATAAGCAAGTTCATGTTTAGTTCTAAGCAACACAAAACAAACGTTTGTAAATGTTTGAAAAGTAGGGACTATATACAAATATCTTAATAGTTTATTATCATGCTCTCAGGCTTTCATATTGCTGATTGTCACTCTTAAGGTCTGCTTTTGATGAAATTCAGCAAACACTGCAATATAACTGCAATACATGAAGGATTTAAATGATGTAGGATGAAACAAAAAAAACATGTATTCATTACAGAAGACTGAGAGATTAAAACAAAATTAATTATTGTTGATTATTGCCTTTTATATAGTAATTTTGTGCGTTTGATTTTACCGATGTTGCATGCAGTTATAAAACGGTTATGTAAATTGGACATAAATAGAAGCCCCTAAAGTGGGCTAAGAACAAACCCCATCACTGGACGATTACTGACTTCTGTTTAATTTCGCAGAAAACTATAATTATAACCTAATCACACTGCACAATAAAATGTATATAATATCTGCTGTTGTGTATGAGGTCTGGGAGCGTGCAGCGCAACTAAACTAAACTTTTTTGGACAGTGTTTCGCTACCACTGGCGCATGAATTGGGATGTTTGAAATGGAGGGAAACAGATTTATTTCTGAAGCGGGTTTAAGAGAATAATTGCTGTTTGTTAACAGCAAAGTAATACCGCAAAACCGCTATAATAAATTAACCAGACATTACTGCACAATTACTTTTACAAGCGCAGTGCGCCTAAAATTCATTTGCACAGGATTTTGCTTCAACCTGTAGCATGTAGCATGCTTCTCTGTTACAAAATGAAGCCGCCATGTGAGTTAAGAGTGGCGTTGCTTCCAACCAATAGAAAAAAATTGCAAATTTTCGTGTTATATTTATATTCTCCTTGGGTGGTCAAGAGAGACGTTTAGGTGGGCTCAGCCCACCCCTGCCCATGCCTGGAGTCTGCCCTGCTGGAAATGCATAGCATTAACCCTGTATGGCCTACGTAAAACCACTTTTCCCGTTCAACAGAGCAAGATACATAGAAAAACCCAGCCGTATTGGGAGAGTCTATGATTTAAATTGTTGTCATCGCTTGTTGGAAGAACTTGGTGAACGTCACAGGTAACATTTCAGTGGAAAATGTGGGATTAGGGCGACCTCTGCTGTCGATTTACTGATATATCGCTTTTGATAAGATGGGTCCTCTTCATTTTGTTATTTGCATTGTAACAGATTTCCTAAAGAATTGATCAGTCTTTTGTCTTTTTATAATCATTACAGATTAATTGCTACAATTATTAATTGCTACAATTACAGAATAATTAGCATTACATGCTAATTATGCTAAAACGATACTGTTAGTATATACCGATAACATATAGGTTAAAAATAGACGCAAAATTGGGGCTATCTTAAAGGGATTGTTCACCTTTAAATGGAAGTTCTGTGATGATTTATACGCCCTCTTGTCATTTCAAACCTGTATGACTTGCTTCTGCAGACCACAAACGAAGATATTTTGAAAAATGTTGGTAACAGAAAACAGTTGTTCCTTATTGACTTGCACTGGTTTTGTGTCTACACAATAGAGTAATAAAGTTAATTGGGACCAAAAGTTTTTGGTTACCAACATTTTTCCAAAAAATCTCCTTTTTTGTTTGCAGAAGAAAGAAAACCACAACACGGGTAAATGTAAATGATGACAGAATTTTCATTTCGAAGGATCCTATAGTCATGATCCCTCCCTGCGTTCCATCTGGAAGGGCTCATCCCTAAGCCCTAAGCCATTCGAATGGTTTACCCTCCAGAGTGAGAGCTTTGAAGGGTTAAAGGGTGTAGGGGACCAAACAACTGTTTCTTGAAGTGCCCTTCTGCGTCATCATCCCGCGTCCATAAGGAAGCAGCATCACCATGCAAAGAACATGCGCAAAGAATCATGGGAGCACGAAGTGACCATCAGTTGTACCCATCGAAATCCTTCATTCAGGAGGGCCCTTTGAAGTTGCCAATTATTAACACTTTGGTTTGAAACGACCCTTCAGTATGAAGGCCATGATTGTTGTCAGTCCGAAGGGCCCTTTGAAGGGCATTATATCCCAGTTGGAACACAGGGCCTGTCTTTGTTTCCCCGATTATTGTCTGATAGCACGCATACATCTGGCTCACGTCTATTTGACGTCTGCATTTACATCTGGAAAATATCTACAATACATAGTTTGCTCATCTGCAATACGTCTCGGAGATGTCTTCTGTCAGACTTCATATAGACATCTAGAAGATGTCTGTAAGATGTTTTTGATGTAGAATGGATGTAAAACTGCTCTTTCTAAGATGTTTAGCAGATGTTTTTACGCAGCAGATGTTTTCTAGATCTTTAGCAGACGTATTACAGACGTTCAGACGTCTCTGTACGAATTGTAAAAGAGCAAACTATGTATTGCAGATCTCTTTCAGACGTTAATGCAGGCGTCAAATAGATTTAAACCAGATGGATTGTGTTATCTGTGTGTGGACTCTTAGTTTGTGTCATAATCTGTTTGTGGTGTGTCTTGAAATCCCCCTTGTTACCCTGTGTATTTAACCCCATGTGTTTCCTTTGTCTGGTTTCTTCCGTTGTTAGTGGTTTGGTCTTGTTTATCTAGCTTTCAGTTCGTTTTCGTTTTGTTACTTTGTTTATATCCGTTAAAAGCTTCCCTGCATCAGGATCCGCTTCTCTGCCTGGTTACTCTCTTGTCACACCTATTGCTTTAACTGCTATTAGTCAGATTAGTTCTTAGTTATTGCTAATCAGTCTTACGTTTTCAGATTCAAATGAAACCAAACTACTTTTTATTTAAATTAAAAGGTTATTATCAGTCTAGAAGAACAAATTAGATAACCTGTAGAACCACTTTAAGCAGTTTATGCAACTGGCCACAGGTGTTACTTCCTTATTATTGTTAACTAGTGTTATGTAACAGTTCTGCATGTTCTGCCTAATAAGTAGGTAAGGAGTTCTACAATATTACCACAGGGTGTCATTAAAGCCAAACTATTACATTGAATGCATTTTCAAAATCCACAAATTTGCCATTTGTATCATGTTACATTTTATAAAGTGTTGAATTTAATATGTGATCTATTCAGAGTCCAAAATGACCTATTTATTTATTATTTATAAGATACTGCAACACAATGCATAGGTAGATTTTGAGAGTTCTATAAATGAAATGTTAAATGTTTTGCTTCTGTGTTTTGTGTAGACTAATTGTTATGTGGTCTTCCAGTAAACATCCGGCATTATTGTTATGGTCCCAAAGAATATTTAAAAAATGTCAGCTACTCAGGCTGCATTGTCATCCAAATGGAAACATTTCTAGTTTCATTAACGTCTTCAGTGAAGATCATTTGTCACAAGAGTTTGACGCATTGAGGGACTTTAGGTGTGGCATGCATTGTTATGTGATGCGCTGCTTAAGAAACATGCGGTTTATCAGGCACCTCTTATCAGGAGATTAAGGGGTGAAATACAATCTTTTTATGTATCTCCGCATCTTAAAATGAGCAAGCTGTGAATATCATGGAATCTGGAATTATATAATTCAGCCACTTGGAAATACCCGAAATGTGAAATAATTTAAATGGCAAATATTAGCTTTTTAAAATTTAGAATCACCAACCAATATCAATCATGGATTATTTGATTGGTGCTAAAATAGCCTATGTAATGTAAAATTTCTAAACAATAAATCTTTAACAATTAATGAAATGATTAGGATATAAATACAAAAGCAACAAATGGAGAGCTGTCATGTTCTTTCAAGCGTAAATGAGTATACATGTCATCAACAAAATCCTGTATGTCTACCAGTTGTTTTGAAACAACTTACTATAAGTATAGCTTTCATTGTGAGGCAGTCATCTTGAACCTATACTATGGTAGGTTCACACCCCTTACAGACATCTGTGAAGACCATCACACCAAACCTGCAGGCTAGGTTTTCTTTTGTTGTTTAAAGGTGTCACACTCCTCTTTGACAGTATACAAACAAATCACCCCACCCAGTGAAGCCAACAAAACTCAATTTATCTTCTAACCTTTGTATTCCAGTCTTGCCTGATGTCGCTTTACCTGTTGTATTGTATGTATGATAGTATTTGTCAGTTGCTATTCACACTCCATAGTACTAGAAGAGATATGTTTTGCAACATGGTCCTCCTCACAATATTTTGATCAATCCAATGGTTAGTTTTGAGCAAATAATATTTCCTTTGTGATACAAATCAAATCATCGTAATTTTTTTTAAAGAGCTTGCAGTTGATATAGTCAACTGATTTGACAGTGTGCACAGCACTTATTTAAAGAAACATGATAATGTTCTGAAGGTGATGTTGAGCATTGAAACAAAGATTTGTCACTTTTATACACCTCACAGACAATGAAACGAAACCATAGCCGAAACAACCGAACTGAAATAAGCTATACAGACAGAGGCCCTTAGAATAGCTTAAACAGTTTGCAGATTTCTGCACAATGTCTACACACCATGGGATTGACATCACACCCATCTTTACACATAACATGATGGCAGTGAATTTGTTCTGGAGAATGAAAATGTATCAGTTCTGCAAATTAGATCTTCGTGGCCTGCTGTGTGGTATCTCATTATTTCACACAGTTTTGTTTTTGCTTACAATGTAATCTTAGGTATAGATAATACTCACATTGTACTTGTATTTCATTGATTCTGTATACTATTAAAAACATAGATGTCTTTCTTATTTAATAAAACTGTGTCTTAAATCAAAGCAAAACATGATGATAATGATCAGGTTGCAAATCAAGTTTGTGTTGTCTGATAATGGTTCATGAGGTATTTGACTTCCCTGAAAGAAGGGGACATACCTGTTTGACATACTTTCAGAACTAATAGTATGTGACCAAACATTCCAAACACATTTCTTCAAAGTGTTGTTAAATGTCTCAAAGTTTTCTGGGTGTTCCCCGTTTTACTGGAAGATGATAATTCTTTTCCTCATTTTCCGCATGCTGCTTTAACTACTGACATACTTCTGTCATGAACGTGTAGTGGTGAGGACATGGACAGAGGACCCAGGTGCAGACAGCGGGTAAGGGGTTTAATAGATTTTAATAAAAAAATGAAGACAAAACCAAAGAACCCTCGAGGGGGTAACATAACAACACAGGGGACTATAACAACATGACAGGACTAAGACTTAATACGCTAAAACAGGACTAAAGTAAACATGACATAACTGCAAATGACTAGACTAGACTTGTCACGAACTGCTCCGAGACTCAAGGGATGCGGATCTAAATGCAGCTTTATTAAACAAAGTCAACAGGCAATGGTCAGGGCAGGCAGAAAACAGGGATAAACAAGGTCACAAGCATGGGTCGAGGCAGGCAGCACAGGTTCCAAAACAAGAGATACAGTCCAAGATCAAAACACAATAATCCAATACAAGAATGCTCAGAAATGCAATTCAACACAAAAACAAGAATTTGCAATGACAGAGAGAATGAACCAGGCTATATACTGTAGACAGTTATTGCAAACAGGTGAGAGTGTTCAAAAAGTCTGGGAAATGGGTTATGGGAAATGTAGTGTGCAAAGACAGTCCGTGTTTTGAGGGGAGTGCCCTCTAGTGGATTTGAGAGGGCACTCCAGCTGGTGACTGTGACAAGACTAGACTAGACTAGACTAGACTAGACTAGACTATAGACTAAAATCAACAGGGACTCACCACAATGACACAAACAACGAGTGACTATGAACCAACACAAGACAAGAGACACAAGGTCAATATAAATGGAACTAAATCAAGAGGGTTAGTAAATCCACTGTATGCAGAGCGGAACGCGCCATGTTTCTTTTTTTGATGTTGTTGCCATGGTGAATCATAATATCGGAGCTCCGTTGATGATGTCTTTTTATAGTTGTGGTGAACGCGCTTCACACAAGGTAAGTATACACAGAGTAAATTGAACTAACTCAAATCAGATGTTCTGAAACCAGAAACTAAAGTTTAAAATTTATTATACCAACTCTGAGTTCAAGGTTTAACCTTGAGTTGGTTAAACCTCCTTATTGAAACGGGGCCTATGTATACAAGACAGCAACCAAACTTAATAACAAATCAGGACGCAACGAAGGGAACTGACAAGGTAACAATATCCACAAGGCAAACCAGTAAGACAGCAAACAAGGCGGGCAGGGCACACAATATGCTTGATACAGGCAGTGTAAATACGCTGTATAACAAGTATGAAAGAGCAAAGGACAATGGACACAAGGGCATTATATGGGGAGACTAACAAGGGGTATATTACACAAGGCTGGTGCGGGGAATGAAGCAGTATAATGGAAAGCTAAACATGGAAACCAGAGGGCCGGGGCCAAACACGAGCCCGGAGGGAGCGCATTTAACATTTACATACCATTAGTCATTTAGCAGTGTCATGGTTCCACTATCATGTCATGTTTTATTCTTGTTTTGTTGTGGAGCCATGGCATAGCCTTTAGTTATGTGGTGGGAGAGAGACTATTTTGGCACCTATTTGGCCATACTCTCTCTCTCTCCAGTCTGCGTCTTTGTTCCATTCATCTCATTCCACGTCAGCCTCTCCTTAGTGCTTAATCCCCAGCACCTGTTCCTCGTTAATGACCCTGTGTTTGTTCCATTTAAAACACCCTCGTGTTCATTGTCCTGTGCTCGTTCATTGTAAACTGTAAGCTGTATGATGTCCCTTGTTTGTATTTAGCAATATTCATGCCCTGCCTTGTTCCTGTTTCCCGTTTCCATTGTCTAGTAAGTGTTAGTTTAGTGTTTGTACCAGTGTTTGTTTTCTAGTGTAGTAAGGCTGTGTTCTTGTTTTTGTTTATAGTTGTTCATGTCGTGTTTTCCCTATTGTGGGTTTTGTTTTGCCTTTTTGTATAGTCTAATAAATACCCTTGTTACCCCTACCGTCTGTCTCTGCCTGCATTTGGGTTCCACCATGTCTACAATGCCTTCCCAGAAAGACCATGACAAGCAGACGCTTTAATCCAAAGTAATCAATCGACTGTAATCAAAAGAAGCAATTGGGTCAAACATAAGGACAATTAAAAGCATAAGAGCAATAAAAACATCTCTCACAAAGCCTACTACAGTGCACAGAGCCAAGTTTAGTTTATCGAAGCATGCTTTTTTTATATTGTAGAAAAGATATAGAAATCAGAAATGATCGGTCACGTGCTGACGGAAGAGATGTGTTTTCAGCTGATTCTTAAAGATGGCGACAGAATCTGCTGATCTTGTAGTGGTAGGCAGATAATTCCACAAATGTGGAATGATCCAGAGAAGGTTCATGAGAGATTTTTTTTTTCTTTTCTCTTTTTTCTCCATTTTGGGATGGCACCACGAGATGTCGTTAGTTTGCAGAGCGTAAGGATCTGGCAGGTACATAAGTCTGCATAAGTGAATGAAGATAAGGGGGTACCAAACCAGTGGTGGTCTTGTAGGCCAGGAGCAGATATTATGTTATAACAATCAATAATATGTCTCTCTCACACAAAAAATGAGGCTCTGTCATGATCCTGCCACTAGTCCTAGAAAGACATGACATAATGAGGCAGAATCATGACACAAAACAATTCGACATAACATTATTGTAAATAATTCAATTATATAGAAAATATTTCAATAAATAAGACTTAAATTAGATCTAAACAGTAGACTACAGATGTCTATATGTTCAAACAATGTAAACAGCATTTAAAACAGTATAACAATGGCGGCATTGTATGTAGTTATGTAAGTGTGTAATTGTTGTTTGTATAGTCACATATTCTGAAGAGTCTGATGGATCTGGAGAAGCAACTGACATAATCTACCTGTGAATGCTTTGACCTACTATCAGACGGCAGGAGAGTGAAGATGATGTGTGGTTTAAATGTTTGTATGGGTAGAAAGCGAGAACGAAAAATCTCAATTTACAAAATAGATACTCTACTTGTTGTAACATTAATGAGTAAAACAGTATTAACAATACTTAGTATTTAATGCTAAGCTTTCTTCACATGAGAGCAGGAAGAAGTTCTAGCTCCATTCATACATTATGATATTTCTAGCTAACCTAACATTCCACTGTCGCCTGAAAGCGGTCACAAAATGAGACCTAAACAGTTTCAACAATTATTTTTCCTAAATCACAAATAATAAAGCTCTCCTTGTTATTCGTAAACATTTACTTAGTAGCTTTTAATCAAAGTCACTGGGTGCTGCTGTGACCCCTCTGAGGCCAGGTCCCGGATATATTTGTTTCCTCCATTTATTGATCAGTGGACCTTGGGTTCCTCGCCACAGAGCAGTGTTGGCTTGTTATTAGATTAGTATGCTAATCTAATGCTACTCATTGTCAAGATATGTGCATGTTACATTGATATAAAAATTTAAGGTGTGTAATACTGTCCCACACAGATACAAACCAAACATACCAAATTCAAACTGTCCCCATTTACTCACCCTCAAGGCATCCTAACTGAACATAGTTTTCTTCTTGAAGATTAATTCAGTCAGATGTTATAATATCACGTATAAATTTATACTTATAAGCGGTAAGATGGAAGTGAAAAGGTTTTGAGTTTTTGAAGCTACAAAATATGCATCCATCTATCAAAGAGCTGGTTGACACACGGCTCATGTTTTTCTGCCAAATAAAGGTGACCACACACCAGCATCATCTGTCGGAAATAATAGCCTCGGGTTCACTCGCATTCGAGAGATGACGGAAGCTAGACATCAACGTTAATACCGCTGCCAACATGGATATTTTTCTTAAACAAATGTATTGATTTGCTTCAGAAGACCTTTGTTAAGACCACAGGGCCGCTTCAAGCAGTTCTTTGATCGATGGATGCACTTTTTGGAGCTTCATATAGTCAAAACACATGCACACCCATTCTACAACTCGCAAATAGGCAGTGAGCAGCTGGGAGCTGTAGAAAGGAGACACAAGCGCGTGCAGACACTCGGTGCATTCCAAACAGAATAGAGGGTATGCATTGGCGTTACCCCTGGACATGCCTCCCTTGAGTGCCAGGACACGTTCTCCTGAGTGGTAAAACACGTAGATAAATGGCTGAGGAGAATAGTAGAAACAAAGAAACCGGGACTAAATCACTCAATGATTTGCTGAAATAACAAGCAGCTGGACTCGACGGCGATCCATACGGCTTTCCTACGACTTAAAAAGGAATCAGGTATTCCTGGACACTGAAATGTTGAACGGAATATTGTATTTCCTGATATTGTAAGCAGTCATTTTGCTGAGTGTTTCGTCACCCAGGAGGGCACGCTCCGGTGTACTCATGTGGTGTTCACGTGGTAAAGTTGTCACGGTTCATAGATCTATGGTGTCATCTTGTTGTCTGTGTGTAGGTTGCGGGATGTATCACCTGATTGTTTTGTGTGGGCGTCGCCGCTGATTACTGATCAGCGGCAGCTGCGGCTTATTACTTCTTGTCTATTTAACGCCTTGTCTTTCGTCTCATGTTTGTCAGATCGTTGGTTGGAGTTCTGGTGTTTGTTTGGATCATCTGTGTTTGTGGTTCCAGCTCTGGAATGCTTGTCGTTGTTCCTGGGGCCGTCAGCTCCTATGGATTATCGTTCTGGAATTCTCCACTCATCATGTTAGCCACGTTGACTCCAAGGAGACCATTACCCTCTTTCCTGTTGCTCATTTGAGAAGTCATTTCATGTACATCTGACACTATTGGGCGGGAAGCTCTATTAAAGGAGATTATTAAACTTGCAATTGCATTCAGTCTTCATTGCCGTGACAAAAGTAAAGTCTATGCATACCATCTAAATAGCTCCATCCAAAGGGTCCTTTGGTAAGGGGACACCATACAAAACATAACTTAGTTCAAATAAAGAGAAAATTATATGTTTTTTATTGCTCCTAAGTGAATTTTAAACGGACAATTGTGTTTTTCCCTTCAGAGCTTACACATCAAAAGCTTTTTTTTGAAGAAAGTAGGGTATACGTATGATCACTTCGGAATGGAATGCAGGGAATGATTTCTGGGCGCACATGGTTAATGAGTCGGGTTACTACTACATTGCATAAAGATAGTTTTTTCCCCGACTTTCAATGTAAGTGTGTACACTGACAAAAAGGTAAATTGTTACTTAAACTTTAGATTTATACTGGGGCACATCAGATTTATATGTGGGAACAATGGAGTGCCGCTCCATAAGACCAGAAGAGCCGCACACAAAACAGTCAGCCAATATGCTGGGCTCCGCCTTGGATGGCGCCGGCCTAATTTAAGGCCTGGCGATAGTATTAGGCAGGGGTGTTCAAAGTCAGTCCTGGAGGGCCTGTGTCCTGCAAAGTTTTGCTTCAACCCTAATCAAACACACCTGAACACCTAATCAAGGTCTCACAAAGCAGACCAGAAACTTCCAAACAGGTGTGTTGAGCCAAGTTGGAGCTAAACTCTGCAGGACTGTGGCCCTCAAGGACCGACATTGGAAGGATTTATGTGGATGTGGCAAGGTTTACGAGAGCATGTTGGCATGCTGAATATGTATAATATGATCTTGGCCTGCTAGATTTGTTTCAAGTGAATTACTTAATGTTTAAAACAAAATACATGTGAATAGCTGATTTTTTAAAGGATTAGTTCACTCAAAAAAAAAATTCTGTCATTGTTTGTTCAAAACCTCCCGTGTAACAGAAAGAAGATATCTTTTGAGAAAGGTCTTGGTGGCTTTGTGACCATATAACGGAAGTCAAGAAGGCCAAAGATGTTCTTCCTTGTTCTGCTGAAGAAAGTCAAACAGGTATGGAATGACGTATGTGTTGAGCTGAATTTGAAATTGAAGGAAAAAAAGGACTTTTATATATTCATCATTGTTAAATAAAGAGATTTAAGATCAAAAAGAGAGTAGCCTATTGGTTGTGAGCACAAAGTACCACCTGGAAGAAACAAGGAAGCTGATTGGCCATTGAAACTGCACATGGCACATATATGCAGGTGTGTGTGATTACCAGCAGGCAGAGAGATCTTTTGGTAACAGTGGATTGCTTCTTCCACCCAAGTTGGTGGGTTTGGTGGTTGTAAAACCAAAAGAGAGAACGATTGTTCAAAGACTGCTGGGAAAGGCACAATGTGTTCATCAACTTTGAGATGCTACTGGTAGGCCAAAGATTGATTTATTTAGTGACTGCAAATGTTGTGTATGTTTGGAAGTTGTTTGTTAATGCTAGCAGTTTAGCATCCAACATGCTAATTGGACATGTGCATTTGCTTTTAAATTGAATGTAAACTGGTAATATCTTCACAATGTTGTTTGTACTTTAATTAATATAATTGAATGTACATTTGCTTTCAACACTGTGTGTAGTGACTCATATATTTATATAAATGTATTTATTTCTGTATAGGTTATTAAGCTAACCATCTGAAATAATCATTGAAACAAGTACAAGACCAAATCATTCTTGAGAAATGTCCAATAAATTGCTTCGATGATGAAGAATCAGATGTTTCGAGTTATTCCATGCACCCTCCAAAGTTGATTGAAGCCTTTTGTTTAAGTTTGGGCAGACATTGAGGCAAAGAACCCTAAGAACTTAACACTTAATAACCAATGCTTGTGGATAAGAAGATTAAAGGCTTCTGATGGTCCATAAAATAAAGCTGGTGCAAAGAAGAAAAATCAACACTGTCAAAACGAGTCATTAGTAAATCAATTGAGTTGTTTAAGAAGACGTACCATTGTGGCTTGAAAAGATGGCGGAAGATGCTTTGGGGAAGACAGTGGACCAACTTAAAAGAGAGAGAACCACTGCAAAGATGTGTTTTACAAAGCAAACAAACCTTCTAATTCCAAATGATTGAATCTGAGCTTAGGAAGGAATTCCAGAAACTTTCTTCTAGTGCAAGAGCACTTTTTGATGCGAATGATGACTATAACATGGGATTGCTGGCAGAGCTGGAAGCTAAAGCAAAGAGTGATGACAAAGTGGAGCTTGAAATGCAGCAGGCAGCAGATATTGAGAACACTGTTAGTGATTGTGAGACAAGGCTCGAAGATGTACGAAAAATTGTCCAAATGAACTTGTGGCAGAGGTATGGCCAAGAGGAATTGACTGTTGCAGTCCATGAAGCTGAGAAGGCTTGTGATCATTCTGCTTCAATACCTGTTGCTGGCATCAATTGTGAAGGATATGAGGTTCAACTAATTCACTTGGAAAGGCTTGTGAGTAGAGCAGTCAAAACTCTATCCAGTTGGGAGCGATGGGTTCCTACAGGGGAGAAGAAGGACTTTGAAAGAAGAGTTAAGCAGGTAAAAGCAGGAAATAACGAACTTGTTTCAAGAAACAGTGAGTTCATTACTGCACGTAATGCTGAAAGAAGTTCTCAATTTGCAGGTCCTATAGATCCAAACACAGCTCTCCAAACTATGGCGATTAGACCAGTTGTGAGAATAAAGCCAACTAGTTTGCCTAGATTTAGTGGAGTCAAGAGAGATTTCTTCCGTTGGAAGAAAGATTGGGAAAGTTTGCAGAAACAAGGTGAACCAACTGGATCGGGAGAGGTCAAGAAAATCCAACTCCTGGACAGTTTGGAAGACAGAATGGTTAAGGACCTTAGGCTGTCAAGTTATAGCACTACTGAGGATGTGTTTAGAGTGCTGGAAAATCGATTTGGCAACAAGGTAACAATTGCCATGGAAATTGTTGACGAACTGGAAAGGATTCCTGCTGTAAAGGGCAATCAACCAAGAAAAGTGATAGACTTGATCCAGACTGTTGAAAAAGCTCTATCTGACCTGAAAGATCTTGGGAACATTGGTGCAGTTAAGAACCCTCTCGTAATCAAGTCTATTGAGAGTAAACTGCCTGAATTTGTAAAAAGAGATCAAGCATCTTCATGCTTGATCCTGACAATGGTGTAACTCCAGAGAATCACTTTGACCTCCTGTTGAAGTTTTTAAGGAAGCAGGAAGATGTTCTTGAGAGACTCGAACAGCTCAGAATCACAGACAAGGTAGAAAGATCTGAAAATAGATTTGAAAGGAGGTATGCATCTACAAGAACCACAGAGAGAGATTCTGACGGTGGGTGTGCTGTGTGTGGAGCTGTGAATCATAAGAACAAGATTTTCTTCTGTAAGAAGTTTAAGGAGTTAAAGCTAGCTGAAAAGAAAACTGCTGTGAGGAAAATTGGAGCATGCAAGAAGTGCCTTGGATGTCATGAAGGTAATACCGACTGCAGAGACACATTCTTGTGTAAAAATAGAGACTGCAGGAGAGAGAATGCCCCAGATCATCATTATTTACTCTGTCCAAGAAGAGAATCTACGAGTGGCAGTGAGAAAAGGTTTTTGAAGGATAGTAGGAAGGTAAATGTGCTAACAGCAGAGCAAGAGGAACTTTTAGCTGAACTTTCCCCAGAGCTCGCTGAGCGATGTAGAAATGCCTTCACCAACGAAGCTACCACAGTGACTTGCACTGGAAAAACCCAAGTGGGACTTCTAAAGGAAAGTGGGGTTCAAGAACTACCTGTCATTATGATGCTCATAGAAGTAACTGCCAATGCGGGGCAGAAGGTTGGAACTTTGGTGGATCTTGCATCAGATACCAACTATATAACCCACAAGGCTGCAGAACGTTTGAGGTTAAGGAGTGAAGATGTCACACTGATAGTGCATGGAGTTGCTGGAATGACCATCAAGGTGAAAACCAAGCGATATCTTCTTCGAGTCAGAGTCAAGACTGATGAGGACAAAGAAAGAGCACACGAGCTTCTCTGTTATGGCTTGGATGAAATTGCTAAAGTGCATAGAGTCATCAAACCTAAGCAATTGCAGAGATTCTTCCCAGAAGTTAAGCTTGAAGAGTTGCTAAGACCTAAAGAGATTGAACTTCTGATTAGCCATCGTGAAGGGAGATTAGCCCCACAAAGAGTGAAGGTTGTGGGGGATCTTGTCTTATGGGACAGTCCTTTGGGAAAGACCGTAGGCGGAGCTCATCCAGACTTATTTGAGGAAATTAATGTAGCTGCATATGAGTCCAAAACACATTTTGCTCGCTCCATGAGAACCGCCGCAGCAAAATATGAGGAGAAAGTGGGAGGACTTGAAGACATGCAAGTGATGTCCAAGTCAGTCCAACTACTTCAAGAAACCAGAGCTGAGACAAACATGGCAGCTGTTAGCAACCGTGAGTTCTTGGAATGGTGGAAGTGGGACAGCATTGGGGCAGCTTGTGAACCGATGTGTGGAGCTTGTCGCTGTGGGAACTGTCAGCCAGGTGGTAAGGAGATGACCTTGGCAGAGGAAAGAGAGCTTGAGATTATAAAAGAGTGTCTTACCTATTTAGAAAATGATGTTCACAGCAAGTCTCCTCATTGGGATGCAAAATATCCCTGGACTGAAAATCCAGCTTCCCTCCCCAATAATAGAAGTGGAGTTGAGGCAACATTTCTGAGAACAGAAAAGCAGCTCAAGAGGGAGCCAGAGTGGCAAATTGCTTATGCAGCTCAAATTAATGAAATGGTGGAACGCGAAGCAGCAATCAAGCTCACTGAAGATGTGATTACTTCCTGGAATGGACCAGTATGGTATGTGAGTCATCTGATTGCCCCAAATCCTCACTCAGTTACGACTCCAGTGCGCTTGGTATGGAACAGCAGTCAGAAATTTAAAGGAGTGAGTATGAATGATATTCTTCTGAAAGGCCCCGATTTTCTTAATCCGATTAGAGCTGTCCTTCTAAGGTTTAGGAGAGGAGTTCATGCTGTCCTAGGAGATATCCGGAAGATGTACAACTCCGTATGGCTGGAGGAGAGAGAATTGCATCTACATAGTGTCACGGTGTGACAAATGGTATATGGAACTTATTCCCGTTGAAGCTGTGTTCCCGCTGGGACACTTTGAGTGTAACACCGTTCCCAGGCCTGTGTGTGCGTCTGTTGCCATGACAACCCCAAATGACCGATTGGAAACAGGTGTGGGAAATTAATTTAGAGCCATGATGAAGCCATGTGGGCATTGAGAAGGATATAAAAAAGCCAGTGAAGAGAGACTGGGTGGGGGTTCTCTCCCGTGAGAAGTCGTTTTATCGAGTGGTTGCAGTTATTGGAGTGCGGGTGAATGAAGAGGAGAGTGTTGACTTGATGAGGGACTCGAGGGCAACAGAGGGAAAGTGAAATATCCTGTTTGCATTGGAGAGGAGCTAAGTAATCGAGAACTGAGTCTCGTAATTGCATGTATTCGACACTGAATTGGATGTGGTTTGGAGTGTGTGGATCACGATCATAAATGTCACTGAGTGGATTGTACTGATTCATTACCGACCTCCTATCTCTTTCTCCATTATAAATGGTGATGTGAACTCTGCCTGTGTTTGTGAAGAAAAACATCCCGAAATATCCTTTGCAGCATTGATGAACGCGGTCCCCTCGGACAGAGACCCAAGGGTGAGTGCGGGCTTTAAATTGCACTTCGTGAAGTGAGATTGCAGTGCCTAAGATTGACGTTTCCCCCACATTATATGCTAGAAGTGGAATTGCTGTGTGTGTGGAAGATACATTCCCTTTGCCGTGCACTCTCCCTGTGCTACGCTGGTCTACTGTCAATAGTGAGAGTTCTGTGTCATTGATCTGTTCTAACTGAGTGGATGTTGAGGAATTATCATCTGGAATTTGAATTAACCCCTCTGTTTGAGTGAATAAGAGATGAGATGCCCTGTTGAATTGTTCGTGGTCTGTCTCCGTAGAAGTCCCATTCAGCCCGTCGACTTTGAGTCTGCTGTATTCCTGCAACGCAGCCGTACTGTGAGAAGTGCTCACTCCCTTCTATGCATATGAACTGTATACCTTGTGTGAAGCATCCTTTCTGTCTGCTCCAGTAGAGGTCCCGTTCAGCCCATCGACTTTGAGTCTGCTGTAACCTGGGAGCCCACCTGTGTGGGGAGAAGTGACTGTCCCTCTGCTGTGAACGTAAAGCCGGCCTGTTCTGTCTGGAATATCCACTTCATTTATGCCAGAAGAGGTCTTGTTCAGCCTGTCGACTTGAGTCTACTGAATTCCCGCAATTCATCTGTATCGTGAGAAGTGTTCGTCCCCTTCCAACTCATGTGAACTGTATGCTTGCTTGAAGTATCCCTTCTGTCTGTCTCAGTAGGAGCCCTGTGCAACCGGTCGACTTCGAGTCTACTGTATCCTTATAGTCACCTGTGCTGCACCAGAGCGGTCTGAACCAGCTGCACCATTTGAGTTCACAACCCTGGATTTGTTTGGACCTTTTCTGGTAAAAGATGAGGTAAAAAAGAGGGTGGGACTCAAAGTTTGGGGAGTTGTCTTCTGTTGTATGGCATCAAGAGCTATCCATACTGATATTGTCAGTGACCAATCAACAGAAGGATTTCTGCTGGCATACCAAAGATTTACAGCTTTAAGGGGACATCCAGGGAAACTGTGGTCAGACTCGGGATCAAATTTCATAGGGGCCAAGCCTGTACTTGAAGATCTTCACAGGTTCCTAGAGCGACAAGACGGGGTAAAGTTAGAAATTGAAGCAGGCAAGAACGGCACAGAGTGGTCTTGGAAAATTCATCCTGCAGATTCCCCTCACCGTAATGGAGCAGCAGAAGCGGCTGTCCGTCTGGTTAAGCGGGCCCTCCAGAATTTAGGCTGTAATCGGGTTATGTCATGGGGGGAATTTCAAACTTTTCTTTACACTGCAACCAATTTGGTCAATGAAAGACCCATCGATGCCAGGACACAAATTTGGGAAGACTGCGTGGAATACGTAAGTCCAAACTCTCTTCTCCTGGGACGTACTGGGAAAAAGAGGGGATCAAGGAAGTTTTGAGTATGAAGGCTATCCATACAAAAGACTAAGAATCATCCAGGAAGAAGTCAACAAGTTCTGGAGAAATTGGTGTCAGCTGGCAGGTCCCAACCTGTTTATAAGAAACAAGTGGCATAGTAAAGAGCGGAATGTTGCTGTGGGAGATGTGGTATGGTTGGCTGACCAAAATGCTCTAAGAGGTCAGTATAAGCTGGCCAGAGTCGTCAATGTAAATGCAGACAAGAAAGGAACTGTAAGAGATGTAATGGTCAGAGTATTCCCCAGCTATCCTGTCTCGATTGTTAAACCAAACCAAGCAGAAACAGCCAAGAATGTCAAACCAGCAAAAAAGCTATGTGACAAGATCCCAGCTACGATTCTGCATCGGGATGTGAGACGTTTGGTTGTTCTGATTCCCATTGAAGAACAGTAAAGAGATTTCAGCCAAGAAGTGTGTGTGACCTCCTTGGGTCAGTTGACCAGGAGCTCAAGTGGGAGGTGTTGAGCTGAATTTGAAATTGAAGGAAAAAAAGGACTTTTATATATTCATCATTGTTAAATAGAGATTTAAGATCAAAAAGAGTGTAGCCTATTGGTTGTGAGCACAAAGTACCACCTGGAAGAAACAAGGAAGCTGATTGGCCATTGAAACTGCACATGGCACATATATGCAGGTGTGTGTGATTACCAGCAGGCAGAGAGATCTTTTGGTAACAGTGGATTGCTTCTTCCACCCAAGTTGGTGGGTTTGGTGGTTGTAAAACCAAAAGAGAGAACGATTGTTCAAAGACTGCTGGGAAAGGCACAATGTGTTCATCAACTTTGAGATGCTACTGGTAGGCCAAAGATTGATTTATTTAGTGACTGCAAATGTTGTGTATGTTTGGAAGTTGTTTGTTAATGCTAGCAGTTTAGCATCCAACATGCTAATTGGACATGTGGCATGTGCATTTGCTTTTAAATTGAATGTAAACTGGTAATATCTTCACAATGTTGTTTGTACTTTAATTAATATAATTGAATGTACATTTGCTTTCAACACTGTGTGTAGTGACTCCTATATTTATATAAATTTATTTATTTCTGTATAGGTTATTAAGCTAACCATCTGAAATAATCATTGAAACAAGTACAAGACCAAATCATTCTTGAGAAATGTCCAATAAATTGCTTCGATGAAGAATCAGATGTTTCGAGTTATTCCATGCACCCTCCAAAGTTGATTGAAGCCTTTTGTTTAAGTTTGGGCAGACATTGAGGCAAAGAACCCTAAGAACTTAACAGTATGAGTGATTTTAAGGTAAAGTCTTTAACTAACTATTGAGATATAGTGAATTTTGGTTTTATTTGGAAATATTGTTATGCTGACAAAACAAATGAATGTTATTTCTGTAATATGTTTTATTATGGGGCTTATCATTTCTGTAATATCCTAGAAATGCTGTATGCGCCACTGAATATGAAAAGCTCTTTTCCAAAACGCATTAAGTGCCCAATTTAAAAATGAAATGAGTTTGTAAATGCCATTTTGCTGTGTACTAAACCTTTTCACTGCTACATCAATGTTTCATGCCAAATCGCTATATTTCCTTGTTTAAAGAACCTTTTTTTAGCCTTAATGCGATATTTCCTCTTGACCAATCAGAAATCGCTCGTTAGTGGTATTTGTATGTGTCACTTCTAAATTATTTGTTGTATGTGGTGGAAACATGAAATAGAAAATATTTGTTTTATTTTACTATTTAGTTTGTTACTATTTATTTTATGTGACTGTTATTTATTTCATGCATTTGCATGTATTTGATTTATATAAATTTATAGTATGAGTCCCTGATGTCATATGTTTCATGTTCTCTTGTTTGTTTGTTCTTAAAAAGAAATAAACCAAATTTTGTTTGAAAAAAAGTATGGATTTGTAGCGTTTTTTTTTAAAAATTTTTAATTTATAATCAACAATATTGTTGTTTCATTCAACAATCCTTGTTTAACATGTTCAGACTGAGCCAACAGACCATTTTAACAGGATAAATTGAATATTAACAAAATGTATGGGTCTAGGTAAAAAAGTCATTTTCGTGAAAACTATTAAAATGGATTTATAGCGTTTTGGAAAAGAGCTCTTCATATTTTATTTTATGCATTATGTAGACACAGGGCTGTGTCATACCCATGCCGCCACATTCCCTGAGTAATGTACTGAAATTTAATTTTAAGTTTCGATGCCCTTACATAAAAATGTCTCCACTGAAATACTTATGTTCATTGTAAGAACTCAGTAATGGCTTAATTTATAACTGTACATTGTCACATCTGAAAATGGTATTTTTAAAGTGATAAATCTTATCTGGGCTTAAATTATAGTTAAACTTTCAAAGAGCCTTACATTTAACACCAACAAACATCTTTTCAACACTGATTATTATTACAAAAGAGAAGTTAAATGAATACGCCCTCTGGTACTGTCAGCTGACTGTCACAAGTCCCGTAAAAGTACATGTTTGTTGACGTATTAATGTCTTAGTATTCATAGTATGCACTGGGGATTTTGTCAGTTGGGTGTGGCAACATTCTATTTGTGTTTCCTATGCACAGCTTTGCACTTTTCTTTCAATTCCTGTGAAAAATATATGTGAAGAATGTCCACTGTCTGCTTAAAGCATTTATATCTGAAAAGTAATGTTTGTTGCTTTTATGACGCCAATGCTTATCAGACAAAAGCGCCAGTCTGTCGCGGGGTGGACCGGGAGGGGGTGTTTTAGTTCAACATCTAAAAAAGTATTCTATTTTTGACCCAACCAGAGAAAACAAAGGGGTTCCCACACCTGTGGCTAGAGATGGGGGAAATCATACAGAGTACAGATTAAACAGGTGACCATACAGTTATTAGGCTACAGCTTTCCCGTAGCTCAGGTTGTGGGTTCGATCCCAGGGGATTGCAAATACCTATGTAAAATGTATAGGATAAAGCAATGTAAGTCACTTTGGATAAAAGCGTCTGCCAAATGCCTCAATGTAAATGTAAATGTAGGCTACTATTGTATCGATCTGTAAACTAATAACTTTTACAATTTTTTTCTTTAATAACTTTGCCATAATGATTGTTTTCTTTAAGCTGATTTGTATGTAAATGGTCCTTTAGATTATAAAAAGTTGTCATGGTTCCACCTCACCATGTCAGGTATTTCTTGGTCTTGAGGTGGAATCAGACAGGATCCCTTGTTTTATGTTGGAGAGAGACTATTTTGGCACCTATTGGTTGCCATACTCTCTCTCCGGTCTTGTCATTGTTCCTGCCCTCCTGTTTCCTAGTTAGTGTTAATTCGTTTATCCCCTGCACCTGTCCCCTCTTGATTTGGTTCCCTTTATATTGACCTTGTGTCTCTTGTCTTGTGCTGGTTCATTGTTTGTGTCATCTGTGGTGAGTCCTGTCTTGTTTAGTTCAGTTTATTGTAGTTTAAATGTCAAGTGTTAGTCTAGTTAAGTCCTTGTTCCTGTCTCCATGTTTTGTTCAGTTACCCCCTCGTGGGTGTTTGTTTTATATTTATTATTTATAAAAAGTCAACCCCTTACCCACTGTCTTGCGTTTGAGTCCTCCGTCCCTCACCACCCACGTTCATGAAAAAAAGTAAGAATTAAGGTTCTCATCTTGGCATAGCTGTGAAGGACCCTTTGTACTACCTTTTGTAGTACCAGTTGTTATATGTGCAAGCATGTGTTTCTGTATGTGTATTAAAAACAGTCAACACTTCAGCAGATCATTTTAACAAATGTTTTTATTTATATGTGTTGTTTATATATACTTTTTATTGTTAAACATTGAATAGTTAACTGTAAATAGGAAATTTTACTGTAATTCTAAATATTCTACAAAATAAATTACACTGCATTTTACTGCATGAACATCACATAGATCAGACAGATACTAGGCTGTTGGTATTTAAAGGGTTATTCGATATTAAGATATCATCTGAGTGTGCCTTTCAATTACTGCAAAATATTTAAATATGTTTATTGAATTAAATTTAAATACGACATCTTGCAATATAAGGATATACTACACAAGTTATTTTATATTCTAGCAGTCGAACTCACAGCTGCTTTTATCAGAAAATCACAAAGGAAAAAGATCCACTTCTTCCTTCCAAAGAAAAGCAACAAAATCTAAAAAGTAAATTCCCTTCCCATTATTCCAACAGCCTGCTGTTAAATTAACATCTTGTTTATGTTACCTCAATAAATACATTTTCGAGGAATAGTGCAATATCAGGCTAGTGTTTATATTGTCATAAAGCTTATTTTTAGAGCAGGCTACTACAGTAAATACTTTATTAAATGCAATAAAACTTGCTGTATGTTTAATATGCCAGCGCATATTTTGCTCAACTTTCACATTTGATTAAGTAATCTACAGGAAACGTCTTAATATTTTTGACATCATAATGAGGAATGTCACTTGGAGAAGACTGGGTTCAATCTTGAGGCCGCTGGAAGTGGTTTTAATTGCTGTTGTAGGAAATATAGTTGTCACAACGGTTGTAGTTGTAGCTGTAAGAAAACCAAGCAAAAAAACATGCAAATTAAAACACCATGAAGACCAAACCATTGACCAATTATACACAAATGTATGGAAATGTATCTATTCAAACACTGTAGGTTTTTTTCATGACCTATCCCTATTTCTTATTTCTATTATATTAGGTTTAGAATAAGTGATTTCGCCTAAATTCAGATTTTGTCAAAATTTCAGCGCTGGTACTGGAGATCACAGTTCTTGATTTAACACTGTCGATCATAACATACTTCTAGATAGACTAAAAACTGGGTTGGTCTTTCTGGGACAATCCTCAAATGGTCCAGGTCATATTAAGATGGGAGAGGTTATTATGTGAGTGTATGAGAGCATAAGTCTAAGTGGACGTCAATGACATATGGAGTCCCACAAGACTCAAAACTCATCTGTTTAGATGTGCATTTACTGAAAGAGAACTGTGCTTTTTCCTAACGGACTGCAATGCATTTCAAGTATAATCATTTTATTCTTAACTGTTTTAATTAACTTTAAATAATGTTTTTAATCATTTTAAAGGTTTTTAAATTCCTTATTTTTACGGTTGTGATTATTTGTTATTTTTATGTAAAGCAATTTGAATCACCATTGTGTATGAAATGTGCTATATAAATAAACTTGCCTCGCCTAGAAGACTTCAGGTATATTTTATGTGTCCTAGATTCTTTTTTTTTTGGCATCTTACACTAACAAACTGTATTTTAAGATGTAAATATTAATATTAATAACTGTTAGACTTACCTGTACTGTTGACTTCTATTGAGTTAGGATCTAAATTCAGTTCCTGAAAAGTTCCGTTGTTCGCTGCGCTCACAAGATCTTTTTTGATCTCTTCGGTTGTTGGGAGGTTTGAAGTTAGGTTGAAAACTAACTTTGTTGTGGTGATGATGGACCCAGGGCTGTAATATATCTGTTCAGTTAAAGTGCTAAACAGTGTACACACAATGTACATAACACATTGAAATTTTCTGTATTTACCTGAATTTTACAACATCCACTCTGATGAAGGCAGGATACTTTATGTAGATAAGTGTAAGCTGTGGAAATGATTAAAAAAAATGTAAATGTGGGATTATTAAGTATGTCCATTTATAGTTTAGTTATAGGCATTTTTGTTATCAGTTTCATTGAATTGACAAGATTTGAATCTACCTTATCCTTTACAAGCAGAACCCTAATCTTGTAGGTTGTAGAGCTGGCATTGAGGAGGTCATTTGTAAAGCTGTCAGTGGAGCTAAACACCAGATCGGTCAGGACCAGAGCTCCTGTTGCTGTGGTGGTAGTTGTAGTAGTTCTACTGGATGTTGTAGATGTTGTAGATGTTGTTACTGTAGTTGAAGTTGAGCTGGGAACGGCCAAAGCTACAGTTGAAGGTGAAGAAGTAGTCATGGTGACTGCAGCAGTGGTGCCGAGACTCGGTCCGGTTGTTGATGGTCCCGAAGTTACTGCAGTTACTGGTGTGGATACTGTTCCAACTCTACTAACAGTTGAGCTAACAGAGGCGGTTCTGGTTGAAGCAGAGGTAGTCGCTGTTAACTGTGGTGCTGATGTGGAAACAGCTCCATTGGAGGTGGATATTGCAGCAGAAGTAAATGTTGTTCTTGAGGATTGTGATGTAGATAATGGGGCAGCTGAACTTCCTGTTGAAGAGGGAGTGGTTGATCCAAAGGTGGACACTGTTGATTGTGGTGATGTTGAAATTGCTCCATTAGTGGTGGGTGTAACAGAAAAAGTTGATGGTGCAATTGAGGATGGTGTTGAAGATGATGCCGCTGTACTAACAGTTGAATTTGCAAAGACAGTTGATGAGGGAGCGGTTGAAGCAGAGGTGGATGCTGTTAACTGTGAAGCTGTTGTGGTAATGGTTCCATTAGTGGTGGGTATACCAGCAGACGTTGATGTTGCAATTGAGGATGGTGTTGAAGATGATGCAGCTGTACTAACAGTTGAACTTGCATAGACAGTTGATGAGGGAGCGGTTGAAGCAGTGGTGGATGCTGTTAACTGTGATGCTGTTGTGGTAACAGCTCCATTAGTGGTGGATATTCCAGCAGAAGTTGATGTTGCTGTTGTACTATTAGTTGAACCTGCAATGGCAGCTGAAGAGAGACCGGTTGATCCAAAGGTAGACAGCGTTGATTGTGGTGATGTTGTGGTAAAAGCTCCATTAGTGGACGATGGTCCAGCTGAAGCTCCGTTAGATGTGGATGTAACAGCAGAACTTGTTGTGCTTATTGAGGATGGTGTTGTAGATGTTACGGCTGTACTAACAGTTGAACTTCCAACGATGGTCGAAGAGGGAGGGGTTGATCCAAATGTGGACACTGTTGATTGTGGGGATGTTGAAATTGCTCCATTAGTGGTGGGTGTATCAGCAGAAGTTGATGTTACAATTGAGGATGGTGTTGAAGATAATGCAGCTGTACTAATAGTTGAACTTGCATAGACAGTTGATGAGGGAGCGGTTGAAGCAGAGGTGGATGCTGTTAACTGTGAAGCTGTTGTGGTAATGGTTCCATTAGTGGTGGATATTCCAGCAGAAGTTGATGTTGCAACTGAAGATGGTGTTGTAGATGTTACGGCTGTACTAACAGTTGAACTTCCAAAGGCAGCTGAAGAGGGACCGGTTGATCCAATGGTAGACAACGTTGATTGTGGTGATGTTGTGGTAAAAGCTCCATTAGTGGTGGATGGTCCAGCTGAAGCTCCGTTAGATATGAATGTAACAGCAGAACTTGTTGTGCTTATTGAGGATGGTGTTGTAGATGTTTCAACAAAGGTAGACACTGTTGATTGTGGTGCTGTTGTCGTAAATGCCTGACTAGTGCTAAATGTTCCAGTTAGTGATGATGTGGTTAAAGCTGCACTAGTGGTGGATGTTTGAGCAGAATTCATAGTGGTTGTTGAGGATGGCGTTGTAGATGCTACTGTACTAACAGTTGAATTTTCAAAGGCAATTGAAGAGGGAGTGGTGGATCCAAAGGAAGACACTGTTGATTGTGGTGCTGTTGTCGTAAGTGCTTGACCAGTGCTAAATGATCCAGCAGGTGTTGGTGTGGCTGTTGAGGTCCAAGTTGTTGGTGCATCAGTAGAGGGGGTTACTGGAGTTATTACTGTTGTTAAAAAAATATTTATTTTATATTGAATCTCATGAATACATAAACATAGTGTACATTTAATTGTATTTAGGGTAAATCATCATCACAATTTTATTTAACAAAGGTCCAGTTGTTGTCTGACATACCTGTATTATTAACTGTAATAGACGTAGTATTAATGTTCAAGGAAGAGACATTACTAGATGCACTTATTAAAGTGATTGCAACATCATAAGATGATGGTGTTGCCTGTGTAGAGTTGAAGACTAGCTTTGTTTCAGTAATGATTGATCCAGATCTGGAAAATAATTTTTAGAGAAGGTGTTATGCTGAATTCATTCTAATTATAACCACATGGTCAACAATAATCAGTGAATTGCACTCACTTGCTGTTTCTTAAACAATCAACCCAACTACACAGTACATAAAAATATATATTTTTAATGCATAAAAATGAAAATATATGCTGTACTTACTTGAATGATAAAACAATAAGTCTTATGAAGGAGGGATACCTGGCCTTGTACACTGGCTCAAGCTGTAACAAAAATAAAGAATGTTGTTAGAAATAGAATTTGATATGAAAAACAATAAGGATCATCATTGAAAGAAATTGTCGATTATTATTTAATGAAAGATCCCTTAGAGTAAATCACTTAGAGTAATAATTCAATTTTTTCACTCACTGTTGTTTTCACGAGTTCGGCCCTGAGTTTGAATGCCTCAGAAGATGAATTTTTGAAATCAGGTTCAAACGCGTCAGAAGAGGTAAACACCAAACTTGTAAACACCTCATTTTGTGCAGCAGTTGTCAAATACGCAGCTACTGTTGTTTGTGGTGATGTTGTGTAAGCACCTGCAGAGGTGGAAGGGGAAATCACAGGAGAAGTTGTAGATAATGTTGTTTGTGATACTGTTGTGTTGAAAGCTCCTCTAATGGTGGATGTTTGAGCAGAGTTTGTTGTTATTGTAGATTCAGCTGTATTAACAGTTGAACTTTCAAAGGCAGTTGAAGAAGGTGCAGTTGATCCAAATGTAGATCCTGTTGACTCTGGTGACGTGCTTCTTGCTCCATTAGTGGTAGATGTTAGAGAAGAATTTGTTTCGGTTATTGAGGTTGTGGCTACTGTACTAACATGTGAACTTTCAAGGACATTTGGAGAGGGAGTGATTGAAGCAGAGGTGGATGCTGTTAATTGTGGTGATGATGTGGTTACAGCTCCGCTATCGGTGGATGTTTGAGCAGAATTTGTAGTGGTTGTTGATGATGGTGTAGTAGATGCCACTGTAGTTACAGTTGAATTTTCAAAGGCAGTTGAAGATTCAGCGATTGAAGCTAAGTTCGATGATGTTAATTGTGGTGATGATGTGGTTAAAGCTGCACTAGTGGTGGATGTTTGAGCAGAATTTGTAATTGTTGTTGAGAATGGCGTTGTAGATGCTACTGTACTAACAGTTGAACTTTCAAAGGCAGTGGAAGAGGGAGCAGCTGAAGCAAATGTGGATGCTGTTAATTGTGGTGATGATGTGATTAAAGCTCCACTAGTTGTGTATGTCTGAGCAGAACTTGTAGTGGTTGTTGAGGATGGTGTTGTAGATGCCACTGTAGTTACATTTGAATTTTCAAAGGCAGTTGAAGATTCAGCGGTTGAAGCCGAGGTAGATGATGTTAATTGTGGTGATGATATGGTTAAAGCTGCACTAGTGGTGGATGTTTGAGCAGAATTCATAGTGGTTGTTGAGGATGGCATTGTAGATGCTACTGTACTAACAGTTGAACTTTCAAATGCAGTTGAAGAGGGAGCAGCTGAAGCAAATGTGGATGCTGTTAATTGTGGTGATGATGTGGTTAAAGCTGCACTAGTGTTGGATGTTTGAGCAGAATTTGTAGTGGTTGTTGATGATGGGGTTGTAGATGCTACTGTACTAACAGTTGAACTTTCAAAGGCAATTGAAGAGGGAGTGTTTGAAACAGAGGTAGACGATGGTAATTGTGCTGATGATGTCGTGAAATCTCCACTAGCTGTGGATGTTTGAGTAGCATTTTTAGTGGTTGTTGAGGATTGTGTTGTAGATGCTACTGTACTAATAGTTAAACTTTCAAAGGCAGTTGGAGAGGGAGTGGTGGATCCAAAGGTAGACACTGTTGATTGTGGTGCTGTTGTCGTAAACGCTTGACCAGTGCTAAATAATCCAGCAGGTGTTGGTGTGGCTGTTGAGGTCCAAGTTGTTGGTGCATCAGTAGAGGGGGTTACTGGAGTTACTACTGTTGTTAAAAAACAATATTTATTTTATATTGAATCTCATGAATACATAAACATAGTGTACATTTAATCGTATTTAGGGTAAATCATCATCACAATTTTATTTAACAAAGGTCCAGTTGTTGTCTGACATACCTGTATTATTAACTGTAATAGACGTAGTATTAATGTTCAAGGAAGAGACATTACTAGATGCACTTATTAAAGTGTTTGCAACATCATAAGATGATGGTGTTGCCTGTGTAGAGTTGAAGACTAGCTTTGTTTCAGTAATGACTGATCCAGGTCTGGAAAATAATTTTTTAGAGAAAGTGTTATGCTGAATTCATTCTAATCATAACCACATGGTCAACAATAATCAGTGAATTGCACTCACTTGCTGTTTCTTAAACAATCAACCCAACTACACAGTACATAAAAATATATATTTTTAATGCATAAAAATGAAAATATATGCTGTACTTACTTGAATGATAAAACAATAAGTCTTATGAAGGAGGGATACCTGGCCTTGTACACTGGCTCAAGCTGTAACAAAAATAAAGAATGTTGTTAGAAATAGAATTTGATATGAAAAACAATAAGGATCATCATTGAAAGTAATTGTCGCTTATTATTTAATGAAAGATCCCTTAGAGTAAATCACTTAGAGTAATAATTCAATTTTTTTACTCACTGTTGTTTTCACACGTTCGGCCCTGATTTTGAATGCCTCAGAATTTGAATTGTTGAGTTCAGGTGCAAACACGTCAGAAGAGGTAAACACCAAACTTGTAAACACCTCATTTTGTGCAGCAGTTGTCAAATACGCAGCTACTGTTGTTTGTGGTGATGTTGTGTGAGCACCTGCAGAGGTGGAAGGGGAAATCACAGGAGAAGTTGTAGATAATGTTGTTTGTGATACTGTTGGGGTGAAAGCTCCTCTAATGGTGGATGTTTGAGCAGAGTTTGTTGTTATTGTGGATTCAGCTGTATTAACAGTTGAACTTTCAAAGGCAGTTGAAGAGGGAGTAATTGAAGCAGAGGCAGATGATGTTAATTGTGGAGATGATGTAGTGAAAGCTCCACTAGTGGTGGATGTTTGAGAATCATTTGTAGGGGTTGTTGATGATGGTGTAGTAGATGGTACTGTACTTGCAGTTGAACTTTCAAAGGCAGTTGAAGAAGGTGCAATTGATCCAAATGTAGATCCTGTTGACTGTGGTGACGTGCTTCTTGCTCCATTAGTGGTAGATGTTAGAGAAGAATTTGTTTCGGTTATTGAGGTTGTGGCTACTGTACTAACATGTGAACTTTCAAGGACAGTTGGAGAGGGAGTGATTGAAGCAGAGGTGGATGCCGTTAATTGTGGTGATGATGTGGTTACAGCTCCGCTATCAGTGGATGTTTGAGCAGAATTTGTAGTGGTTGTTGAGGATGGTGTTGTAGATGCCACTGTAGTTACAGTTGAATTTTCAAAGGCAGTTGAAGATTCAGCGATTGAAGCTAAGGTTGATGATGTTAATTGTGGTGATGATGTGGTTAAAACTGCACTAGTGGTGGATGTTTGAGCAGAATTTGTAGTTGTTGAGGATGGCGTTGTAGATGCTACTGTACTAACAGTTGAACTTTCAAAGGCAGTGGAAGAGGGAGCAGCTGTAGCAAATGTGGATGCTGTTAATTGTGGTGATGATGTGATTAAAGCTCCACTAGTTGTGGATGTCTGAGCAGAACTTGTAGTGGTTGTTGAGGATGGTGTTGTAGATGCCACTGTAGTTACATTTGAATTTTCAAAGGCAGTTGAAGATTCAGCGGTTGAAGCCGAGGTAGATGATGTTAATTGTGCTGATGTTGTGGTGAAATCTCCACTAGCTGTGGATGTTTGAGCAGAATTTGTAGTGGTTGTTGAGGATGGTGTTGTAGATGCTACTGTACTAACAGTTGAACTTTCAAAGGCAATTGAAGAGGGAGTGTTTGAAACAGAGGTAGACGATGGTAATTGTGCTGATGATGTCGTGAAATCTCCACTAGCTGTGGATGTTTGAGTAGCATTTGTAGCGGTTGTTGAGGATGGCGTTGTAGATGCTACTGTACTAATAGTTGAACTTTCAAAGGCAGTTGAAGAGGGAGCAGTTGATCCAAAGGTAGACACTGTTGATTGTGGTGATGTGCTTATTGTTTCATTAGTGGTGGATATTTCAGCAGAATTTGTCGTGGTAATTGAGGATGCTGTTGTAGATGTTGTGACTATACTTATAGTTGAACTTTCAAAGGTAGTCGAAGAGGGAACGGTGGATCCAAAGGTAGACTCTGTTGATTGTGATGCTGTTGTCGTAAATGCTTCACTTGTGCTTAATGTTCCAGCAGGTGTTGGTGTGGCTGTTGAGGTCCAAGTTGTTGGTGCATCAGTAGAGGGGGATTCTGGAGTTATTACTGATAATAGAAAACAATGTTTATTATATGTTGAATCTCATGGATACATGAATATAGTGTACATTTAATCGTATTTAGGGTAAATCATCATCACAATTTTATTTAACAAAGGTCCAGTTGTTGTCTGACATACCTGTATTATTAACTGTAATAGACGTAGTATTAATGTTCAGGGAAGAGACATTACTAGATGCACTTATTAAAGTGATTGCAACTTCATTAGATGATGGCATTGCCTGTGTAGAGTTGAATACTAGCTCTGCTTCAGTAATGATTGATCCAGATCTGGAAAATATTTTTTGGAGACAGTGTTATGCTGGATTCATTCTAATTATAACCACACAGTTTACCATAATCAGTTAATTGCACTCACTTGCTGTTTCTTAAACACTCCACCCAACTACACAGTACATAAAAATCTATTTTTGAATGCATAAAAATTAAAATATATGCTGTACTTACTTGAATGATAAAACAATTAGTCGTATGAAGGAGGGAAACTTGGCCTTGTACACTGGTTCAAGCTGTAACAAATTAAAGACAGTTATAAGAAATAGAATTTGATATGACAGCAAAAAGGATCTTCATTGAATTTAATTGTTGTTTATTATTTAATGAAAGACTCCTTTAGAGTAAATTCCATAGGTAGGTTTAACTCACTGCTGCTTTCACTTGACCAGCCCTGGTTATGAATTCTGTAGAAGTTGAATTGCTGAGTTTATCTGTAAACGTGTCAGAAGAGGTAAACTCCAATCTTGTAGACACCTCTTTTTTTGCAGCAGTTGTCAAAAGAGATGTTGTAGTTACTGTTGCTTGTGGTGATGTTGTGGGAGCTCCTGCAGTGGTGGAAGTGGAAATCACAAGAGTGGTTGTGGATAATGTTGTTTGTGGTTGTGATGTGGAAGCTCCTTCAGCAGTGGATGTTGAAATCACAGGAGTGGTTGTAGATAATGTTGTTTGTGGTAGTGATGTGGAAGCTCCTTCAGCAGTGGATGTGGAAATCACTGAATGCATTGTAGAAGCTGTTGTTTGTGGTAGTGATGTGGAAGCTCCTTCAGCAGTGGAAGTGGAAATCCCTGAATTAATTGTAGATGCTGTTGTGTGTGATGGTGATGTGGAAGCTCCTTCAGCAGTGGAAGTGGAAATCACAGGAGTGGTTGTAGATAATGTTGTTTGTGGTAGTGATGTGGAAGCTCCTTCAGCAGTGGATGTGGAAATTACTGAATTAATTGTAGATAATGTTGTGTGTGGTGGTGATGTGGAAGCTCCTTCAGCAGTGGATGTGGAAATCACTGAATTAATTGTAGATAATGTTGTTTGTGGTGGTGATGTGGAAGCTCCTTCAGCAGTGGAAGTGGAAATCACTGAATTAATTGTAGATAATGTTGTGTGTGGTGGTGATGTGGAAGCTCCTTCAGCAGTGGATGTGGAAATCCCTGAATTAATTGTAGATGCTGTTGTGTGTGGTGGTGATGTGGAAGCTCCTTCAGCAGTGGATGTGGAAATCACTGAATTAATTGTAGATGCTGTTGTTTGTGGTTGTGATGTGGAAGCTCCTTCAGCAGTGGATGTGGAAATCACTGAATTAATTGTAGATAATGTTGTTTGTGGTGGTGATGTGGAAGCTCCTTCAGCAGTGGATGTGGAAATCACAGGAGTGGTTGTAGATAATGTTGTTTGTGGTTGTGATGTGGAAGCTCCTTCAGCAGTGGATGTGGAAATCCCTGAATTAATTGTAGATGCTGTTGTGTGTGGTGGTGATGTGGAAGCTCCTTCAGCAGTGGATGTGGAAATCACTGAATTAATTGTAGATGCTGTTGTTTGTGGTTGTGATGTGGAAGCTCCTTCAGCAGTGGATGTGGAAATCACTGAATTAATTGTAGATAATGTTGTGTGTGGTGGTGATGTGGAAGCTCCTTCAGCAGTGGATGTGGAAATCACTGAATTAATTGTAGAAGCTGTTGTTTGTGGTGGTGATGTGGAAGCTCTTTCAGCAGTGGATGTGGAAATCACTGAATTAATTGTAGAAGCTGTTGTTTGTGGTGGTGATGTGGAAGCTCCTTCAGCAGTGGAAGTGGAAATCACTGGAGTGGTTGTAGATAATGTTGTTTGTGGTTGTGATGTGGAAGCTCCTTCAGCAGTGGATGTGGAAATCACTGAATTAATTATAGAAGCTGTTGTTTGTGGTGGTGATGTGGAAGCTCCTTCAGCAGTGGATGTGGAAATCACTGAATTAATTGTAGAAGCTGTTGTTTGTGGTGGTGATGTGGAAGCTCCTTCAGCAGTGGATGTGGAAATCACTGAATTAATTGTAGAAGCTGTTGTTTGTGGTGGTGATGTGGAAGCTCCTTCAGCAGTGGATGTGGAAATCACTGAATTAATTATAGAAGCTGTTGTTTGTGGTGGTGATGTGGAAGCTCCTTCAGCAGTGGATGTGGAAATCACTGAATTAATTGTAGAAGCTGTTGTTTGTGGTGGTGATGTGGAAGCTCCTTCAGCAGTGGATGTGGAAATCACTGAATTAATTATAGAAGCTGTTGTTTGTGGTGGTGATGTGGAAGCTCCTTCAGCAGTGGATGTGGAAATCACTGAATTAATTGTAGAAGCTGTTGTTTGTGGTAGTGATGTGGAAGCACCTTCAGCTGTGGAAGTGGAAATCACAGGAGTGGTTGTAGATAATATTGTTTGTGGTGGTGATGTGGAAGCTCCTTCAGCAGTGGATATGGAAATCACTGAATTAATTGTAGAAGCTCCTGCAGCCGTGGAAGTGGAAATCTCTGAAGTGATTTCAGTTACATTTGTTTGTGTTGGTGTCGTAGAAGGTCCTGTTATGGAGTTGCCAGCTGTACTAATAGATGATGTTGGGTCTGCTGTAGAATTGGTCGTTTGAGAACTGACTGTTGCTAGAAAAGATTTAAAAATACTTAAAAATTTACTGATGGGGTACAAGCAGGTGAAACAAAGTATTTATGCTTATAACATTTTTAAAGTAATCGTTGTGAAGCTGTTTTACTTACCGATGAAAGCAAAGAATAAGAAAAAAGCTTTTCCTTTCGTCCTGGAACAAGCTAAATAGTTATATGTCGTGCCTGCAAAGTAAGCAAAATGTCACTGAAGATTTTTTTACATAGGCTCACACTTTTTTATGGGGACCTTCTATAGACATAATGATTTTATGCTGTACAAAATGAATATTATATCCCCTAAACCTAACCCTGACACAACCCTTCACTGTAAAAAAATGTCACCAATTTCAGCTACTTAAAATTGTTTAATTAAATCAAATTAGTTTTATGTATCAATGGAACTTAATAAACTGACTTAAAAAACCGAGTTGAAAAGTTGAGTTTTAAGTTTTTTAACATTTTCAAATATACACTATTTATTGTTTTAAAATTAAGCTGTTTTCCTTATTGGGACCAAAATGGCCCCACAAGGTCAAATATTGCTCACTGGGATTATACGGTCTGATTAACATTCCTATATTTCTTAGTATAATATTTCTTGAAGAATCTACAGGGAAATGTATCATTACAAAAGTAGCACATCTGTAGATGTATAAACTTGAGGACAACTATATATCTCATATTATCTTTGTTCAGATAAGCAAAAGCATTCCATGTCTAGAATATATATTATCTACTTCGTGATAGATTTGTGTAGTTATCTGTGCTGCGTTTCCCGATAACGTTGTCTCAGCGTGCTACGAATACTCTAAAGCAGTAATAATAATAAGTGAAGAGACTTTAAGAATGATGTGATTTAAGAAACTCCATGCCTTTGAAAGCCATAAACACTGCTACTTTCAATACGAAAGTAATTCCTTTGGCTCAATTGATGTCTTATAAAGCGATTGAAACTTAATGTTGTTTGCAATGTTATAATCGGCAATACACAGCCACAGGAAGTCGGTTTGCGCACGCTAGGTCTCCGCATTCTGTAACTCGTCTTGTGCCCTTGAAAGCGACTGCAGGAAGAGTAGCCTACTACAATACGTGAACTCGGATAAGGAAAAACGATGTTGTTTTTATTACTTCATTCATTGTGTATGATTTAAACAGCTATGTTTACGAAATCAGCTATTCATTTCCCTCCAGAACTTGCACATTAAAGGATCTGCCCTTATAAGTGCTTGGGGCAAATGGATGCGATTGGCATGCGATTCACTTTTTTTTACTTTCATTAATTCAATATCTTCATAAATATCTTATTGGAACAAAAACAATAACACCCACATCTTGGAAGTAGCCAACTGGAGGACTGGGGGTAAGTAAATAAACTCTATTTTCTTTCATCGTATTAAGGAATTTATAATACAATCAAAAAGACATTATCCCTTTTAATAAAATAGCATGGATAGGTATATACTGGATGCAATATTTGTTTGCTTGCTTTAATATATGAGATGTAAGTAAAAGCAACAAAAACTGTATAAAAAAATGCAATAAATAATGGAAATACCAAATAACAAGAAAATAATAAAATGGTAAAAACTTTTTTTTGCTGATAGTTAGTTTCTCACATTTCGTTTTATCAAGAAGAATGAATGATGGAAGTAATGCGTCACATTATTATTTTATCCCAAAATGTTAAATGCCTAAATGCTATCACTATTTTGGGTATTGTTTGAAGCCAAGATGCCCACTGAAAGGAGGCGGAATCAGGAGAGGGAGAGAAAATTCAGGGAGGCAGCAAAGAGCAGCACCTCTATACGACGGCGCTTTGGTACCACGTAAAAAAAAAGATTTCGAGATTAAAGTCGAAATGTTACGAGATTCAAGTCGCATTTCGACTTGAATCTCGTAACATTTCGACTTTAATCTCGTAACATTTTTTTTTTTTTACGTGGCACTAAAACGCCGTCGTAGCACATCAATGCAGGGTTGGCTGCGAAAAAGCCAACCAGCAGGTGAGACAGAGACTTTGCACTGTGATAAAGATGACATGACACTGTGTAGACGAATTGATTAATTAATCAGAGTTTTTCTCAGTCCTTCATATAGCCCGGGAGTTTATTTTCAGTTTTTTGGGGGGGGGTTGCCCTTTTTTCAGGTAAGAGCAACTGCCCCTTAAAATTCCTGTGCACGTCACTGATTAAGTGTCAAATGATAATCAGCATACATGCTTGTCCACTAACATGAATAGCAATCCTATTAAAGTAATATCCTACCGTGGCATAAAAAAATCATTTTTTAATCTTTCTCTATAAACAGAAAAACATTTGTAATGGCTTGTGAGAGCAAAACTCCGACAAGCACTTAAATTGAAATAAGCTTGAGAATACCATGCACACATAACAGGCTATTTCGTACACAACCCACAAAAATAGGCTAACAAAATATAAGTATATAATAATTATAAACAAATATAAAGTTGAAAAACATAAAAATCTGTCACATATATGCGTTACATTTTTTTATAAAATTTTAGATACCTCCGTTGAAATAAAACTAAAATCATGTTTTAATTGTGCATTCCATAAATAATTAAACGGTAGTAAGTTTGTTTTCATTTAAGTCACTATAACTAAAAAAACAGCTAACTAACACAATAAAACACAATTAAAACATGGTAGCATAATAAAAACATGATTTTTTATTAATTTATTATTTTATTTAATTTATTAAATTTTAATTTAATTCAGTCCATTCGTTTTGGAAACAAACTCGTCTTCTATAATATATATATATATATATATATATATATATATATATATATATATATATACATTAAATTAATGTATCAATATATTAATTAAAGAAAATAACTTAGTAATTAATACAGTCTTATTACTTCTCCAAATCTTTGCTTAAAATGAATCCAATGAAAATGCCATCCTTACCCATTCTTGAGCTGATAAGTATGAACTATTATAGAAAACAGTTGCGCTCGTCCTTATTCCACTATTGTCTTGAATGCAGTAGGTATGCTTCGTACCAGTTCTTGCACTCGTCTTGCTGTACCTGTCCTGACACTGCCTCTTAAATAGAGTGTGATGACGTCTTGATGGTCAGGTTTTTCTCTCTTACCGAAACGCAAAGATAAGCTTCGGTATGTCTCATTGACAGACGCAATGGATTTGGATATTTTCTTTTGTATTGTGGCCGTCAAAAAGTATGTGTGCGTCGCGGAACACTTCATCACAATTGTGTTGATGATGCCAAAGCAACTTGCAAGCTTTATAAATAGAAACTCACGAAAAGCAGAACAATATTAAAACTTTACATCCAAGTTTAGATATATAACGAATTAGAAAATAAATATTCGATTTTTGTCATTTGTAGCTAATAAGATAGACACAACGTTCGGATTTTATTTACTCACCATTGTTTCATTGACATCGCCATAGTTTTATTTGTGTAGTTAATATTTAATACAATTCTTAAAATCTTGTATAGTTGCATAAGAATTTCTTCTTATATTTGTTTTGTAGCTGTGTGGCCCCATAAAGCCAAAAACCTTTTTTTTCGATTTCTGATTTATACCAAATCCAAAAATGTAGAAAAGTGAATGTAAACTGTATGAGCCCTACATTCTGAGTTTCACTGAAATTAATTCCCGAATATTCTCAAATGTATGCCTAGATTTTTGCCTGTTGTGTTCATGCAAATCACCACGCGTTAGTCTCGTTGTGTCAAGAGATCATGACTGCGCGTTCAAAGCACAATTAACCAAATCATTCTTCACATTCTTTATTTTGAGACCTTTCTACTGGACTTAACGACAGAGGCTGTCTGCTGGCACGTTACCGCTTCTTATGAATCTGATGCAAATGTAAAAATCCTCACTTTCTCGTTGCTCAATTAAACTGACCAGTTGGACTCGATATATACGCATTGCTATATCACGATCCTGTTTTCTGGAATAAGTATGCATTGGTTAAATATTTATCAATGTAGTTTCATTATTAAATTATTTCGTGCTTAAAATGGTTTTATATTGGGTCCTTGGAGCAAATTTCCATCGATGTCACTCAAAATAGTCTGTTTGGGACACCGTGAACCAACGCATTATTTAAGCGCATTATTTCACATTATGTATATGGTTACTGTGGGTAACATAAAATACATTACAGGCGCGAGATTCTGTGCTACGCCCCTGCCAACCACTATTGTAATTAATAGCCTAAACGCACTGTATAGTCATATATTTGCCCAAAAGTTTAGCAGAAAAATGGATACTGGAATTTGAACATAAAATGTGTCAAAATTATTAGAATTTAAATGCGCTTTGAATTAGGTGTTTACATATAACATACAAGTCAATTTGCTTAAGTCTATGCATGCGTGCACAACATGCGTTAAAAAATTTCCAATTCAGTGAGCTGTCAAATTACAAGTACACTTTAGACCACATTGCTAGGAACATCTGTTGGAATAATAGCCTATATTCGATTTCTGACTAAAATTCTGACGGCTACATTTTAAGATAGCAAAAGCAGTAAGCTACAAAACAATAACCCGTGATAATTAAACATGACATTTGTTCAATTGGCAGAATAATGACGCGGCTCAAGTAGTAATCATTGAAGTACAATTATCTTCTATTAGCTTGAATTGCTGTCATTCTTTACTATAAATGCTAAGTATGTGGGTGTGGTGGGTGATATTTTTTTAACGTTTTATTTCCTGGTTTGTGATGCATGGGTTTTTTTTCCGTCAAAACAAACACATTTTTGAAATTGTAATAGATTTCCTGGTTTTTTTAGGCCAATGGCTGCCATTGCCTTTCATAATACATTTTATTAAGAAGCCATGACATTAATTTGGGAGCCTAAGTAATGAACAGGATTTCTATTCCAGATTTACCCACAGCTAAATGGTGAAACAAAATTTATGTTGGCAATAATTTTTGCATTCAGAAAAATAAATTTAGGATAACAAATCAGTAGATTAGGGTAGAATTTGGCATAATCCAGTCATATCATTTTGGAGATAATGAAATATTTAACAAATATAAATATTAATATAAAAAGACACCGAGAAAGTGATTACATGGCTAATGATGGTCAAACTAAGCATAAACATAGCGAGGAAAAATGACTAAATTCTGCAACGTTTTCTAAAATAGAACATTCCATTCGTTCAAAAATCCCGTCTGTGACGCAAAACACCTGTTGATCTTTATTTCTATTGCGAAGTAAGACTGTTGTTTCTGGTTATCCAGCACAGGACAGACGTCACTGGATAACTTAGAGCCGGTGAACTGGAAGCAAAACACCGGGAGTTTTCATACGGGAGTAAAAATGATTCGGCAGTTTCACTAATTTAATATCGTGTGTACTAAAACAAAACATCTAGAAAACAACACGAACAACGACAACAAAGCTTGCGATAAAAAAAAATAGATATTGGCATTGCAAATTCACCTCAATGTTGCCACCCGACCAAGTACAATATGAAAGCATGTTGTACAATGTCTCTCTTATTTATGTTTAACTTACCGTGAAAGGGGCACGGTTCCTTTACACATTTCAAGACACAATTACAACACCACCAAAAAAAACCTTTGTGCCAGATAAAGAACCAGTTCAACACATAACAAAACATAGAATGCGTGAATAAAGAGTGTAGGAAGAACATTTATCTTGCATTCTCAATTATTCTCTTCTCTGAACAATAGACAAGTGTGTCATAAAGCTTTCATTCTAATGAGCTCTTAGTGACATCATTGTCTCTGATTTATTTAATTTGAATGTATACAGTAATCCCTATGTGATGGTGACATAAAACTATATTAAGCATATGACATTTAAATTTTCAAACCGAATATTGACATGATTCATAAAGAAAGTCTACATTTTGATTTTATTTAAATATTTTTACAGGCGTGTCTTGGACCACCTAGTGGCGCTCGAATACCGTTTGAGGGGCACGAAATGACCGATGAAAACTAAAGCAAGTTGGTCTTCTTACAAAAGAGTAAACTGCTAAAAATAGCCCATATGAAACCCTAAAAGTTGTCATACACGTTTGCCTCCTATTCTCTTCTAAGATTCAAGAGATCTTTGACGGAAAGGTCACAATTTCATTCAGATGTATGAATAGGAACAAGGCTTAAGATCACAGATTGCAGTCACAAAGATGTGTAAGAGTATAAAGACATAGGCCTACGTGGTTAAAATCTGAGTTTGGCTAGTTCAATTTATTGTAAAAGAAAGGTGTATCATTAGTTCATCTCTTTAGTTTTAATCTAAGCCTTTCCATCCCAGTTGTGACAAATTTGAACATAATTTTCAGAAATTATGGTGAGTTTCATTATTTACTGTAAGACATGAGCACAAAGAACTTCCCGGCTGTAAGAGCAGTCTGCAATAAACTCAGTCAAAATCATGTAACAATTCTCACGAGAGCAAATATTTGGGTCATAATTATTTAAGAGATCTACATTTACTGTCTCTGATTAATTTTCCAATTTATGCCTTTTTGTTATGCCAAAGGAAAAACATCTGAGAAAATGATGAATAAATGAGAACTAACCGATGATAGTGCAATACATTTTTGCTTGAGGGAAGGTGTTTTTAGTACATTAAAGTACTTTATGATTGCATATATTGTAGGTCTTGCCAAACAAAGGCAGCCTCTTACGAACGAGAGTTCACAGATATGCATTAAGACGGTGAGACAACACGGGTACATCTATTTGTACAAAAAACCACACAGATGTTTCTTTGTACTGTTTACTTCAAAGCGGGTGTGTCTAAAAACAAGAGTTTAATCTGTCTGCACAGCTGCCACCCATGTGAACCCGAGATCGATAAACTCAGTTTTTGAAATAGAAAATGAATACACTGTATGCGTTTGACAATGATAACTTTAAAGGTGTGCCAAAAAAGAAGATAGCTTTGTCAGTTGTGAAGATGCCCTCTAGCCTGCATATTTTCAGACAACCTCAAAGATAAAATGATTGTGTCTCAAAACATAGGCTTGCCCTCCTAGCATTTGCTGTTTGCTATAGAGTGCTAATTGGCTCACACAGGATTAAGATGTTGTCATGTTTTCTCTTCATTGTCGAAAGGAGATAACTTATTTATGAAACACGCTCTGTAGAGCAGTTTGTCTTCTATGGTAATAAAAACATAGCGCTTCTTTATTTAAAGCCTCTACACCTCTGAAGACATTGTATGTTATATTACATTTCTGTCAATAGATCCTCCAGAAAGTTACAATATGGACCTGAAGGTTTTTGTAGGAATTTAGTAAAGAATGTTTTCAATGCCCTGCATAAAGTCAGTATAGCTTTAGGGCAGATCTCAGACATACAGTCATGTGGAAAACAGACATACATCATTACCTGCAATTCCAACTAAATTGATCTCGCTTATCAGACACGCAAAAAGAACACAGTGCGCGCGCACATACACACACACACTAACAGGCATGTATGGGTGGTCCTTGTGAAAGCCATAGGCTTCAGATGTCATATCAAAGGAGTACTGATGGTTAACCTGCGAAAACAAAGAGTCAGAGGGCATTGCATTTCAAAAGCATTCAATCTGAGTACTATTGCGGATGAAAACCTTGAAGAAACTAGAGATTTACAGTTGCTAGATTTTAATCTATAATTTGTATCGTTTCATCTGGAGTCAGACTTGCTTTGCACAGGTGCTGGATCTTAGTTATACTTGTTAATAAAATGTGATTATTAAATCATTTTCACTCAGCATGTCAGTTAAAGGAGCTATGTGTAATTTCTTGGAGGATCTATTGACAGAAATGCTAAATAATATACATACTGTAATTATATCTTCAAAGGTGTATTAGGTAAAGACTTTACGTAATGAAATGTTTTTACTACCTTAGATTGAGTTTTTTCTACATTTCTGCAGGGAATGCTCAGAAAGGTTTCAGGAAGAATGGTCATATTCGTGTGTAAATTATACACTATATAATCAGTCTGAATTGCGATACATATCACCCAGTCATAGTGGAGTGAGCCGTTTGTTCCAGTTCACAACCTCACTAATAGATGCGAATAAATTTCATATACTGGACCTTTAATTGAGCCATATTGTTGTTTCAAAAAGGCACTGCTGTTACAAAGCATCAGGGGCTGTTAACCAGGAGAGCCTGCTGCAATTTCAACTGAGATTAATTTTGTAAAGCCCCTCAGTCCAACAACAATCTATTCCTCTTCAAGAATCACCCACACACGTTCACTTATCTTTCCATGAGGACATTTCACAGACTTATAGTATTGTTTTCATACACATAGTTGTAAACAAAGATGATGTCCCCAAAAGGAGGTTTGGCTCAGTTTTATCAATGTCAGGAATATGCACAATAGATAAATATTATGTGTGTGAACCTTGCTGTTTGACTGTATAATGTATTTTTAATTGTACATTTTTTAGAAACGTGAGTCTCATTTCCTCCTTTTAAAAAGGTAAAAAAAAAAGGAGCACGAGTGTACCATTAACTGTGTTAATGCATCAAGAAGCAGTTTGTTTTGAACTGTGTAAATATAAAGATGAGAGCACAAAAAGTAAACAGTGTGTCATATCCTTTGATGACTGTTGAAACTTTTAAACCCACTGAGGTTTATTGGTTACAATAAAAACACTTTTCTACAGTTAACTGCAATAAAAGGGTTTAATTGAGTTGGGGATTTCTGCGTTGTCTAATGTCCAGGCCACTGAATGTGTGGTGTCTGGATGAATGTCATCTTTGCTCTCTATTATGACAATTGACATTTTTTAGACCATAATGATCGTATCATTTAATAAAATGAAATTACATTTATAAACTTCGTTCAGTTTATAAACTCTCAGTTTCTTGAAGAACAAACTTAAGTCTCTGAAGTCTGCAACTTCTGTGCCATTAGAGACCTTAGAGTCTATTTACTTGATGTGCCCAGCTTCGGTTCAACCAATGACAAACATTTGGAGAGGTGTTACCTTTATCTGAGCAATTGAGGATGTGTTGGCACATATAAATGCAATTCTGTTTCCAATATTCCTTTAGAAATCACACAAATCTAGGTGTACTGATATTCTGCCCCAAAAATTCAGGTCTTTCCTGTTCAGCCTTTTCTTAATTTTCTTACTTTTCTCCTTTTCTCTCTCTCTCTCTTTCTTGTCTGCTACACCCATGAGCTGTAACGTAGTTCAAATCTTCCCTATACTTAAGGCTAACCACAGCCTTTCAAACCAATGCTGTGAAGAGAGACTGCCTTTACCACCAGACTTTAGCTTTCATGTGCAAACAGAGTGCTGAGGGTATAAGCAAGGCATGTTCAAAGTGGCCATTTTTTCAGCCAAGCTCTGCAGGCATGTACAGTTGGAGTGCATTCATGTGTCTTTAAGATTCAAGACACTGCAACTATAAAGACAAACATTCTTCAACTCAGCCAGTATCCATAATATATACGCGGTAGTTTGCTTTCTGAAGCAGGTGACTTTGCAAAGCTCTGCCCGTGTTGTTGTTGTTTCTGAAGCACTGACGCCACTCAATCTTTCCAGTTCACCTGTTTCTGATCAAGCATGCAAATGCAATGCGTTTAAGTGTCAGTGCAATGTGCGTGTGCGGATGGGATATTAAGAAACACCCCCTCCAGCTGTGAAAACAAGTGTGACACATCTGGATGAAGGTGATTGAGGACGTGCATCGTAACACGTGTGTGTGTTGAGATAATATTGTATACAATATACAAGTCAACCGGTTCCTATTTTAGCTTTTAATGATCAGGTTAAGATTCTGTTTTCAGAAGGAGAGAACACACAATGTAATATTTACATGTGTCGCATTACTCCTGCTAAGGTCAGGTTTAACAATGCTTTTTTTGTATTTGCATGATGCATCGGATCCTTTTGCTTGAAACCACTTCACCTCAGGTTGCTCCAGGCTACCGCCTCGGTAAACAGTCTTGTGAGAACCAGGATGTTTTGAATGTGAAGAATCTTCTTTAAAGGTATGTAACCAATCCAGACTTCTCAGATGTTTCTTCACAGCTACGTTTCCATCTCCTTTTTATCAATTGCATGTCAGCCACAGTTTTCACGTCATTTATTTTGAAGAATGTAGGAAAGCAAACCGTTTTGGGCTACTTTTGACTACCATTGTAATTTTTCCTCCCGACATTTCGCTTATTGACATTTAAGCGTTGGCTAAATGCCTTAATGGTAATGTACTATAGTAGTCAATGGTGGCCAAGAACTGTTTGGTTTTAAGCATTCTTCCAAATTTACACAGATTCTGAACAACTCGAGTGTGGGTAAATTTACTCAGAATTTTAATTTTTCCAAAATCCATCTTTTATCCAAACCCATGATTTTTAGCCATGATAAACACAATCCTCTAACATGTAAAAGTGTGTGGAGTAAATTATTTATACATTTTATGTGAGTTTCTATGACATTATACCACACAATATATATATTTTTTTGACTGAATCCAGAAGACATCGAGTAGACATGTTGCGTGGTCATCAGTCATGCATGTGCCGTGACTGTAGGTGGCAGTTCCCTGGTGGTCCTCCTCAAATATGAAGCCATGACCATTTCTCTTATTCTTAAATAATTGTTTTTGTATTTTTTCAACATCCACAGATAATTTTCTTTTATTTATTTATTTGATGATAACTGACAGTTTTGTGGCTCTGTAATTCAGTCTCAGAACCATATCTGTGTAGAAGGCAGTCACCCACAGTTGTAATGTTATATAAAACAATAGACATCATTTATTTACATTTTCATTCCTATAACAAAAACACTGCTTTTATAGTCAATGTAACTTTTTTATATTTGGTTATGCTTAAAACCATTATTGATTGGTAAATGTGATGACATTCTTTCAGACTGCTACAAATTACGAACACTCAATCTAATAAAGTGTATTGACAAATTATTTAGAGGCCTTTGCATTGTTTTGTAATTAGTATCTCAGAACAAATGCTAGAAAAATATTCTGGAGCTTTGTTTTAATTCTGGTCCTTTATTTTATTACTGTACAGCCGAGACATAATGAACACATACTGTGAAATAATTGAGTTTGACACATGGGTCGTGTTGGGAGAGAGTTTGGGACAGTCAGGCGGCGTTGTTTATAGTCTTCTGAAGTCTCCGTGTTGTCTGGATCCTAAGACACCTGTCCTATAGTATTACCACGAGTGTCTACTGTCAAGAAATGATAACCTTATCATGAGTGACTTTTTCAAAACTGTCAAAAACAAAATCAAATGTATACGATGGTGGGGGGCATTTACATTGAACATACCAAAATTATTTTTTTCAGTCGCAGAACCTCTGCTCTAATCTCCATATTCAACTGTTTTCTGTATAAAGAATATAAAGCTGTTAATGACATGACATGAAAAAGTTGTGCCATAAATGTGCTGTAAAATCATGTAAAATCACAATTTGTATGTCTATGAACCTTGCAGTCTGTAATGTACAGTATGCCGCCTACAGAGTAAAGATGTTGGAACACAAACAGACAGTCTCCGCTGAGTGTGTGGCCTTCACGACAGGTGTTGATCACTGACTGACCTCTTCATTTGTGTACACATATGTGTGTGTTAAAGGGTACTGACAACTGACAGCAGTGTATGAAGGAAAGTACATGCCATAAAAATACCAGCAATAACATTCCCTGTCTCTTTTATGCAGTGAGAACTGTAACCTGTTCATTTTTAACCACAAGAAATAAGCTCACCGCCTTTCATTGATTTAGCAATAATTAATGGATTTCTAACTGCTTAGGTAGGAAAGTCATAAAAGTAATTCATGCAACGGTACAACATGGGCGGGGCGTCGGAAAACCGGGCGTGGATACGCACCAAAAAAGGATGGGAGAGTAGGGCTGAAAAGACCGTGAGTCAACGGATCACCACAATGCTTAGGTAGAACTAGTTTATTTTTCAGAATGAAACCTATTCGCGTAAAAATGAATGGTTTGCTTTGTTAACAAAAATAGATAGACCACTGCAAATGTATGGTATTGAGACAAAAACTGAACTTTTATCTAATACGGCATGATTCCCACGTTTAGCACATTATTTTTGGCGAAGCAAGGACACTCATGGGATGTTGGACAACGTGTTTCAACTTCGGACACCTGAAAGCCCACTCCAAGGTGTCTTTTTACTTTACCATGATCCTAATATTCACTTACTTATTTTACTGCCTCACTGGATACTGCGATTCCATGCCGAGTCCACTGTACGTCCATCAAAGCTTTAAAAGCAAACTTTATTCAATGAAAGGGAAGAAACTTCAGCCGGACGCGCACTTGAACATCTCCATCGTCCGCGAACTCCCCGCGTCCGACGCGAAGGACTTGGAAGATGAGAAACAGCAAAGAGGTTTAGATTATAACACGTACAACAATCTTTCTGTATCAAACAACTTTGGGACCAAAGAATTTCCTCAGACGATTATTATCGGCGTGAAAAAGGGGGGAACGCGAGCGCTTCTGGAGTTCCTGCGCGTCCATCCAGATGTGAGAGCCGTGGGCGCAGAGCCGCACTTCTTCGACAGGCTCTATGAAAATGGTCTTCAATGGTACAGGTACGTCTGTTAAAATATCACATGTTTGGATGCAAACAGCTATGCATATGTCTTTATGTACCGCTTAGTTCATTAACATCATCACCCGTCAAACACCCGCCATGCCCAGACATTCCACCATCTACTAATAAATTGTTGCTCGACTGTCTGTCATCCAGTTAGAAATCAAACGTGTAAGATGTGGACTATGTAGGCTACTGCTAGGAAATAATTACAGTGAAATAAATCTGTCAACATCATATAAAATATTTGTAATAATCATGTTATTTTTTTCATATGTATATTATGATTTCTCTTGCGGGTTTTGTATCAATGTGTGGTGACTGCTTTATGTCAACAAACCACCACTATGATGGGGTTTTTAAGTACAATTCTTGTCAACACCATGGGTATCCTGTCTGCAGATACGTATGACAGCTGGCCTATACTGCGCTTGCCAGCTGCGTTCTTGAAATGGGATGTTTGTCACAATATTATATAGGTTAGTGTTGCATAGTAACGGTTTGTGTGCGTGCGCGTGATAGAGAGATCTAGGTGCGCCCTAAAGTACGTATAGTTTTCGGTCAAACGTATAGGATGTAAATGCAATGAATGGATTTGACAATGACAGACCAAAGCATTGTTTTTAGTAATAGCCTACAGTTACTGTAATGAATAACTGTAATTCTAATTCTTCATCCTTTGAATGGAAAAATGCATGGTTTTTGGCAATAGTGGAAAATCTTACCACAGAATATGTCTTTTTGTATTTAAAATAGGTTGGAATAAAAAATATATTCCAAAATAACCAAATTCTTAATTTAGTATCACATCATTTAATAACGAATCATAAATTAACGTTTTATCAAAGCAGATATTTATTCTGTATTATTCTTTATTATTTCAAAAGAATTCTTTCAATACATAGCTGAAACCTTTCTATGAAAATCTATCCTTTTCATGTGTTGTTAACCATTATAACATGTTCCTTAATTCTGTTGCCTAATCCATAAAAAAATTCCTCCCCCACTTAGATCACTCTCTTCACTCCGGTAGCCCCTTTTCATGACTCCATGAATCACTATGTGGAATAAAAGTCACTTTCCAATCAATAATCTGTGCAGACGTGCTGCGTATTGATTTTTTCCTTAACCAACTTTATTGCATGCAAGCACAGAGACAGTTAATTAACCTGTGCATATTCAATCTTGTTGACAAAATGCTGTTACCCTTTACAGTTTCAGACGTTCGTTTTTATGGTGCTCCACGGTGCTTGATTATAAAGGTTTATGTTGTAAGACCAATATTTTATGTTCCATCCACCTGTCCATCCATCCATCCCAAATGTCTATACAAAGTAAATATGATTAATAAATGGCTATAACAGTAAAGATTTACTTAACCGTAAATCTATACCTGATGGCAATGAATACGTTTCCATTTCTCATTACACATGCAGTTTAAATTTTAAAGCCATAAATTTCATGATGTCAAAGTGCTGATCTGACAGGCTTGATTTCCCATATGACCTGGGTGTCTAACATTATACTAACCATTGATCGATTGTGCTTGAGTGTGATGGTGTGGAAGGAACATCATGGCACATCACCATCACCGTACGGAGACAGACGTGTCATCTATATCGGCACAACCTTATACTGTATGATAATGGAGAATAAGAGCTGGGTCATGTTTGTAAGAAGCCATTAATGATAATCGTCCATGTATTGAACAGAAAGATTTCTGATTAATAATCTTGGGCACAGATGTGTGAGTTACATAGCATCAGGGTGGGAAGTGTTTAACACTCACTTGTATTTAACAGCTGAGTAACTGTCCTTGAATAGTCCGTTGTGACAGCTGTTGTTTGGTGTGTAATAAGCCATCAATTTTTCCCGAGTTAGGTGCTAGACACAAGCAGTAACTTCTTGTAACAATTGTTTGCCTTAATCATAATTAAACAAAGACTGCTAATGAACCAGAATGTCCCATCTGCATTTTTCTCATTTTTTTGATAAATGGTCAAATTTCTTGCAAATTTTGTGCCTTAAAGACATCTTTATATTTCATAAGTTGCATAGATATGAAATGCAATCAATACATGATTTATATTGTTTGTTCCAGCATCTATTTAGATATTATTTGACTGTTAGATAAACTTTACACAAATACATAGAGATACAACAAAATATTTTGTCCTGAGGACATCAACCACTTGCCAAAATCAGGTTGAGCGTTTACAGCAATGTTAAGTAACGTTAGCACTTTATTTTATATTGTATTCATGGACACAACTGTCTGTGCTATGCAATATAAACAAGTTTAGCTTTGTTCTGTGGTTGTTTTATGTTTTATGATGTGGTTAGCTAGATAATCAATTGCCAAGAGGCAACAAAATGCATCATCCAAATGTGGGTGTTGTGCTAGATCTCTGCACTCTTAAAGGTGTTCAGAAGTATTCAAAGGTATTTAGTGAAAAGGTCAAGACGTAATGACAACATACACAAATACTTACATTTTGAGGCCATTTGGACACTTTCAACCTTTGCATGGATATTTTTTTTAATTAAAATGTATAAAGTAAAACCATTATGACACTCAAAACAAAACATTTACAATGATGTTAAACACAAAAATACCAAACCATTGTTTTGGTCAACCAGAAATCATAAATAATTACAATAATACCCATATACAAGCTGTCACGGTTCTGCCTATCATGCATTGACAATGACTGTAATTTTAAACTTATGTTTATTTATATTGTGTTAATATTAAACATAATAATTTTGTGAAGTAATCCACAACTGTTGAAAGTTCTACATTAACAGGTAACAAACTCTCTCTATCTCTCTCTCTATCTGTCTCTGCCTCCTTACTGGCCAATTCATTGACCAGAATGTCTTTATTTCATGTCCTGCTTGAACATGCCAAGTTGCCATGAAACAATCTGATTAAATGGAATTGTACTACTTGAGTTCTATGTAAGTTTATATACATAATTCTGAATTGTCGTGTGGCTTTAAATGGCATTTTGTGGACAGTCTACCAATGTAAGATTATGTAATTTGCATTTATTGAACTGTTGCATAAATGTATAAAACGTAAATTTCAAAAACAAATGTAGAAATACAATACAGTACAACAATAATTTTGGGTTACAGCATTTAGTACCAAGCAGGAAAGAAAGAGTCTTCCATCCAATTACAAATTAAAGCTGCGTTCAGACTGTCAGTTCAAATCCAATACCGCATATCTGATTGAAATCACATGAAATCCCCAAAATTATATTCTTATAATTCTGTTCAAGGCTACATTCCTGTGGTTTGAAATCCTATTCAAATAGCATTTCTATAATCCGTTTCAGTCTGAGTGCTCAGATCACATTTGAGTAGCTTTTGTCATAACTTACATTCTCGCACTACCTGAAACATCAAATTGAAACGTATACTGGCACGTCAGACTTCTTTGCATATATAAGGCTGCTATGTTGTTGTCTGTGTGCTGGAGGAGACGCAAGCACTGAATAAAGCCATGCATTCCAGCTTAATACACTTCAGCAGCAGGTTCATTAGATAAGGTAATGCATGAAGTTCAACACTCCCTGTTGTTGCCATAGAAACCAAATCAGATATTGCAAAAAATGGGAAAGCACCACGGGTCACTCAAATTGGATCTGAACAGTTGCCATACACAGTGTGGAAAATCAATCATTTAAGATTTCAATCGGATCGGCACCAAAATTTGAGGATTTGAGGTGACTGTCTGAACAAAGCTTAATTCAGCTTTAGCTTTCATGTCTAGCAGAAGATTTGAGATTTTTCACACAGCTGCAGACAGTTTTCTGCTCAGAGTTCTGTTATTGACTGTTAAACTGCACAAACGTTGGGGCTGTTAACCCAGCCAGGGATGTGGTTTCCTCCAGACCCGTCTAAAAGCTTCATTATGCTCCTACGCTCTCCATATTGAGTCAGTTAAAATTCTGTTTGGTGCATATATGAACCGTTCTGCACTTACTGTTACATTACTTTGTTACATCTGTTTTAAAAATCGACTCATGTTCTATGGCCTTTAGATTAGTAAGCATTTACAAATTTGTCGCACAAATACAGGACCAATAGCAACATACACCACCATCTTTTTTATTATGAAATATTTAATTGAGTTAAGACTATGGCAGCTATTTCTCCCAGGGACCTTATATTGTAATCTGTTGATGCCAGGTCCTTGTGAGAATTTGGAAATATCCTGAAATCTATTACTAGATAGAGATACAAAAACTGGACGTGTGCATGTCCTTAGCTGTTATGCCCCTTCTAATGCAAAACGCATTAAAATGAGTGCCGAAGAAACACTTTTATAGGTTAAATAAATAAAAATCAGTATGCTTGGATGTTTCTGTTTACTGAACAACTACGATGTAAGGTAGAACATCCATTTGGCTGTTATGTTTTCCCATATCAACAATATTTCAAAGCACTACATGCAAAAAATTAAGTAATCTCTATTCCAGTTCTCTAGTAAAAAGAAGCTAATGCAAAGCCCTTTCTTTTTAAAGGTTATTTGTATCTTTATCTATACACATATATTTATTTAAAAAAAGGAATACTTGAATTCAATTTACTAAAATATTTCTATTGCACTTTTTGCAATTTTACATTATGGTAAAGCAGCTTAACATAAAATTCATTTTAGTAGAGCCATATAAACTTATTACAAATTCAAAATTAAAGACATGACATGACATCAAAACAAGAAAATTATAAATTACAAGGTATCTTAAAGTGAGTATTAATAGTGATTTACATATCTTGAAATGCAAGTCCTGAAACAATTCAACATTCCTGGAACAAATCAGATTTCATTATGCTTCATTTTGTTTATGAAATTCTCTTCCTGTTTGTGAGATCTTCCATCCTGTCGTGTCCTGTTGTTGTGTCTGAACCTGTATGTTTCAAAAATGATGTCTGATCATTTTAGCCAGATAATTATTCGGAAGTTGGAGACGGAAAGGAAGCACATCCGTTCTGAGTTTGAGGCTAATTGGAATTAAAATCAACATAGTATCAAAATAGAAATGCTGACTTTTTCTTAGCTTTTTAAAAGTGAATTTTGGTATCCAGCACTGCTTTTCACAATCTATTTTTTCTGATCAATAAACCACATCTTACATGTTTTCCTTTGTTGAATATTCTGTTTTAAGCTCAACAAGTGTCAAACCCTCTTGCTAAAAATAGGCATGGGACTGTTTGATAATTCTCCAGATAAAGACCACACGCAACTGGCTGCTCGACTAAAGATGTTAACCAGCAGATAAGGTTGTAGCGAAGCCTGCTTTACAGGACTTGTTGCATTTAAAGGGAAGACTTTACAGTATTTAAATATGACTGTTGCTGTATGTTTCTACTATTGTCTTTTCATCTTTGGGTGTGGTCAGCCAACTGCCGCTTCACAGATAAACCCGGCATCACAGATTTTCCCACATGATAGCGGGGGCAGAAGGGTCATTAGTTCCTCTCTCACTCGTGCACACACACATCTGTAATCCCTAAACTCCAGCACGCTCCCCTTCTCTGATTGGCGGCTAGTTTGTTTCCTGTCAGTTCAGGACTCTTTCAAGGATGTAAGCATTGACCCCTTGGTTTCCTGCATCACCACACATGTGGGCACTCACCCACACACACCTTATATGTTCAAAACTTTTAGATATTTAAGTCTTGAATGAAACCGTCTCTCAGGTGGCCACAATGAACGTATATTTAAACTAACTCATATTTTTACTGTATTATTTAGAATGGAAAGTTAGTTGGTCCATCAGAAACTTCTCATTTAGATAAAGATGTCATTTTTGTTTTTCTAAAGTGTCAACTTTCTCTCAGATGTTGGTCATAAAATTCCGTTAGAAAACTGAGAGGGAGAGAAATATCTACTGTTTTAGGGAATTTGACTTATTTTGAGAAGGATGGGAGTTGTTGCGCTCCATTTAATCGTATTGCTAAACACGTGATTTTTCTCTCATGCTAGCCTGTGTTCTCTACTGTCTCTGCATGTTTAAGCAGTTTTATTATTAGTTTTATGTCAGGGATTCTTCTTGTTTCCCACTGACCTTTAATTGCTTTCCACAGTTTCTGGTAGCTTCCATTTGCCTCAGTAATGACAAGCCTGTATCCTCGCTGCACCCTAAATAAGAAGGTCCTGCTGTATATATTATAGGTTGCTTGTGTAAAAACATGTGACAATAGTCCCACAGCAGGATATTTCTGCAGTTCAGTGCAGTTTGTGTGAAAGTTTGAGCACAAACAACTATTGTATATTTGTAATGCAAAAAATTTGATTGAGAAAATGAGAATAAGAATAGCTTAAATTCAATCGAGATGTTTGTTTATTATTATGCCATAATTTAGATTTTTGTCATTTAACATTTTGGGATATTTATGTATTCTAGTTTTAGGAGGAGCACTTAAAAAAAGGAAACTTAAAAATACACTATAACCCTAAACAATTTTCTTTCCTAATTCAGATGTTCACTTGTTTTTCCTAACACCTTTATTTTCAATTTATATTCAAAACGAAATACTTTTTTTTTCTTTAATCACTTCTTAGTTACACAACAAACAAAAACTACAACATTTTGAAGATATATACCCCTATAGCTTAATACCACAAGATACTCACTCATTTCAGGCCCATGGTAAGCTCTTAATAGAGAACGAAACTTCCTGTCTGACTCATTGCTGCCAGATGTGCCACAGATCTGTATGGTAACATCTCGGGTCACTGGTTATGGGCTCAAGGGGGTGTTGTGTCTGGAGGTTTGATATACTTGTATCCTGTTTTGAATTTAAAGATCCTGCTCCGGCATTATATGTATATACAAACAGCTAAGAGGCAAGTTATGGAAAATGAGCTTGTGTTTGTTTGTGTTGTGTAACTCAGGCGTGACTTGTTTGTGCCTTTGTTTGCGTTTTGATTGTTAGATAAACTTTACACAAATACATAGAGATACAATTGAAATGACCATAGTGCATTTAACAAGGAAACCATAAACATTGTTAATATGTCAGCAATGTACCATAAATATATTTTTACAAAAATATAAAGCTTTGATCAAAACTATGCTGTCCAAATGAATTGTGTAGCTGTATATTTCATTGCATCTATTTAGGTTTCTGATAAGTAATCTTAGCATCTATTTATATTTATTTATTTACAATATTTTGTCAATGTCGTAACATTTTTTCGTTCTTTACTTTGACTACGCGGAATGGAAATGAAAAAGCTACTTTAAAATTTTTACCTCTTCACTTTATCAACAACTTTAAATGGACATTATTTTTTATATATTTTATTACTGCATTTGATCTCAATATATACAGAAGATCTCAAATATATGATTCTCCAAAAATACATCTGCTTGTTTAGCCTTTGATGATACAGCATAGAAGTCTGACAAGATTTTCATTTTAGGTGTAGTATTTCTTCAATAGATCAAGCATGCGTTAACTGATGGGCATGTAATCGGACATTTCAGCACCAGGCCAACCGTATCCATTCTTTCTGTACCAGTTAACAAATGTAAATCATTGCCAGGTTCTTAGATGATAAACTTATGCGTGCTCCAGGCTAACATTCCCCCACCCCAGATGCTAACTGCTTATGTTACGCTACGTGTGATAAAAACAAACAGCATGGACGCAGATGATTTGTCGCCCTGGCAACTGTGCAGGTAACAACAGCTGCTGCCTTCAAACCCTATGATGAAGGGAAAACACACGATCGCCGGTGAAAGATTAGAGGTTTTCAGACATTTTGGAAACCTGCACAAAATGAGCGGAAAGACTATATCTCACTACACAGACTTAGATTTGGAGATTAAATAGATGGATCTGAGAGTGTGTGGGCCATCGTTGTGGCTGGAGAAAACGCCAGCGATTTGCCGATCTCCCCAATATAAACATGATGTCACAAGACAGTGAATGTGCCATTATGGCTTCAATTAGCTTGATTACCCTAAATTAAACACACACTTAGCCATGTGTACATAACAGACGCTGCTTACACTTTGGATAAAGAGCTGGGAATGACAGCGTGAGCATTAACCTTGACACCACATCCTTGCAAAAAAGCCATAGACATCTTTCGTGAAAAATAGTTTTGTACTCAATATTGACCACCTCTATCAAGCTTTACTCTTATTTGCCATGTGATTTAAATGCTATAGACCATTTTGCAAGATGTAAACAACGCTGGTCCAGAAACAGGTCTGTATTGTTTACATCTTGCAAAATGGTCCGTAGTATAATATAATGTAATGTTATGTAATATTAATATTCATCCTATTTCAATATCAGCAGGCTGTTGTCAGTGGGGTTTATTAAATCCTTGTCTTCATGGTCAATGAGAGAAGAAGAAGGTTCTCTTGGAGAAATATAATTCTTATTAGACCTCAGTAGCCTCATGGCAGAAATGATGGGCAACCTCAAAGTAGGAGTTTTACAAACGCAGACCAGTTGATTTGCTACACATATTCTCTGTTGAAATAATGAAATCTTTTCAGTTAATTCTAGAGATATAAGACATTTATACGGCTAAAAATATATATATTTTTCTATGCATAAAGAAGATTAATAGCTTCTAAACTAAACAGCTGTTTCTGTTTATTTTTAATACACATTATAAAAACTTTGTCATTTAATAAACTGCTAGGAACTATAAATTTAAAGGAATGAAAGGAAACTGACCTTAGATCAGTTTTGATGGATTCTTGTGGACATTGGCGGTATGTTCCGAGTGTGGGAGGCCACATACTCCGCTGCCTACACTGCATTCGTTCCGCTTTGTGGTAAAATCTTCTCATTTGTGCTGATTTAGGATCAGCTTCCAATACTGTAGCCAAGCATACATTTTATAGGGCACTCGCAAAACTGATCTCAGGTCAGCCTAAAAGGGACTTGAAGAGATCAAGACGTTCTGGGGAGAAAGCCCATCAGGAAATGACTGCTAAGAGCTATTATGGTTTTGATCTCTTTTTTACAGCGACTTGCTGACTTTTTTCACAAGGTTACTTTTAAACGAAGTCAACGTTTGTATATTGAAAAACATTTTATACTTTGCATTACTCGGAATGGAGAGTGAATCAAGGTCGACCTCATTGGAGAATTGCTTATTTTGTCTGATAATAAAAGAACATCTTTTGTCCTATTGAAGTGAAACTAAAACGTGCCAATACTTCTCCTTGAATCTCCTTGAAACAGCTGAAATGGTGTAATTATAATGTCTCCAGAGTCTCTTCTAATAAAGTTTCCTTTTTGCATGTGGCATTCCTGCCTAAAATTTCCGTTTTGTTCATTTTGTCTGGCTGAGAGTTTGGCTTTTTTGTGGTGTTAGGTAAGTTATTATGAATCAGAAATGAATGGGCAAATTTAGTTATTAAGTGAAAAAATCACTGAAATGCTGGTGCATATACAAATGAAGTCATTGTCAAGTATGTCAGTTCACGACAAAAATTCCAACTCCACAAATTGGAACTTGGAACAAAAAACACTTTTTCTTGCTTTACATTCGGCAAAATTCTAAATGAGAATATTCTGACGTTAATTTTCTCTTTCCCGTTCCGCAGGAACCTCATGCCTCGAACCTTAGAAGGCCAGATCACCATAGAGAAGACCCCCAGCTACTTCATCACACATGAAGCCCCGCACCGTGTCTTTTCCATGAGCCGTGCCACCAAACTCATCGTGGTGGTCCGCGACCCTGTGACCCGGGCCGTATCAGACTACACTCAGACTCTGACTAAAAACCCCGGTCTGCCAACTTTTCAGAACCTTGTCTTCAAGAACTCCAGCACTGGTCTGATTGACACTTCCTGGAGCGCTGTTAGGATCGGAATTTATGCAAAACACCTAGAGAACTGGCTCAGGTATTTCCCGCTCTCCCAGTTTCTTTTTGTGAGCGGAGAGAAGCTCGTCACAGACCCTGCAGGAGAAATGGGCCGGGTGCAGGACTTTTTGGGTCTTAAACGGGTGGTAACCAACAAGCACTTCTACTTCAACCAGACAAAAGGCTTCCCTTGCCTGAAAAAGCCAGAAGGGAGTAACAGACCACGATGCTTGGGGAAATCTAAAGGAAGACCTCATCCACGCATACCATCGGAGGTGCTCCAGAGACTCAGGGAATTCTACAAACCTTTTAACCTGAAGTTCTACCAAATGACAGGACAAGACTTTGGCTGGGACTGAAGACTTCAAGGACATTTTGTCATAATACAGTGGTTTCAACACTAGACTTGGGATTTGTTTTGAGTGCATTAGCAAACTTTATTCAGAACCACAGAAAATTATTTCAATGGGGTCATGTGGCATTTTTGGAATACGTGTTTTTTTGTGTCTTTGGTTTGTTATAAGTTGCCCAAGCATGTATTAGACACGTAAAAATGCAAAAATTTGTGTGAGAACAAAAGATGCATTCTATCTTAAAGCGAACAGACCTCCCCGAAACGCCTCCCTATAATTGCTTTGGAACCTGATGTTCCACATATGGTATTTCCGTCGGACAAAAGTTTTTCTTGCATTAATCGACCAATCACTACGCACTGGTTAACTGGCCAATCATTCCACACCTTGCTTTTCAGAGCGATTAGCTTTGTAAAAATCTGTGTGTTACAGAGAAGTGGGGCAAAGAGAAAATACAAAAATAAAAGGTATGTGGAAAATACATATATTTTTTAACCTTAAATTGTGTATTCACATTGCATTACATATAAAAACAAATGATAATACTAGTTTAAGCAATCTATGCAATCTTAATAAATAAGCGTATAATAACATAAAATTATCAGCCTAACTCTAATAATAATAGTCAATCAGTTAGTAATAAAATGAGAACAAATGATCAAATTATGAGCATAAGCACAAATAATGTAATAAAGCAAACACACAAATAAAATTAACTGTGCTTTTTTGGGTGTTTCAGGTTGGCCTAGCTGTGGGTACAGATACTGAATAAAGGAGCCAAAATTAAAATAACACTTCATATAATATAGATCAAACCATATTAAAGTTATTAAAGTTGATCAGTCAGGTGCGTCTGTTTTGTCTGTGTTCTCTTTGTTTGATGATCATTAAAACAGATATATTAATCATGCTGCTGTCCCTTTAAGAGCTAGCGCACGGATCCCATGCTTTTTCCTCTCCCACTTTTTTCATTTACAGCTAAATGTGATGGATTTATCAACTTAAAATGGGGCCTATTTGCTAAATAATAACATAAAATAAGTTAAATTGGTTCAACTTGCGTCAAGAGGATAGACTTTAAATTGGAGCTTTTCTCAACGCGACGCCTCTTGTTCGGTGTGCTACTCTGTTAACTTAGATGCTGCTTTGTTTGTTTACATTGCACTGAAAGCCCAACTGTCACCGCTACGGCCTTGTAAGATTGGCTGTTTGCTCTCCATGCCATAATTAATATAGTGTGTGTCGTGGCCTCCGTGTCTCTGATAAGCATGGCTCTAAAAGCTGGTGCACCGCTGGTGTAACTTAGTTTTTATTTTGTGCAAGTTGCAATGTTTCCGTTCCGTGCAACAGAAACATGCGGTGTAATGGAGCCTTTACAATGAATTAACCGAGACGTTTTTACACACGATTAATAGTGTATCTTGGTAATCGCTGCATCTCTAGTAGTATGACCCCTTTAATTAACACAAGGCCTTCATTCATATGCACTCATTTCTCTTGAAATCAACAGAAGTGATGTACTGCAATATGTTTGTTTGTAATAATTTGCTTTTTAATGTATTTATGTTCCTTTGTGTTTTTTCATGACAGCTTTCATTTAAAAACAAAATACCAGCTCTGTGTATGTCCGCTGTTTGAACACTCATTTATTTTACAAGCCCATAATGATATAGCTCAAAACATTTGTTCTCAATTTATTGCTGCAAAAAAGAGCTTGGATGTTCTCATTTAACCACTGTTATATAATAGACAAGAGACACAGAGGATAGATAAAGAATAGGAAAGAGAGACAAAGAGAGAGAAGCAATATTTATATTTCAACACTCATGAAAGGCCAATTGTTTGTAATAATGACTGATGATTTTTCCAATAAGCACTCAAGTAATTTATAGTTTTCCTATGTATTTTCGTAGGAATGTCTTATTGTAGACTTTTATTTCATTTTCTGAGGATCATCAGAAACAATGTTATAAGAAATGTTATACAGGGATAAATACTGGACTATGCATTTTTCATATGCAAATATCTGTTGACTGTTGACTGCTGACTGCTTTGTCTGTAAAAATGCTATTATTTATATTTATGAATGTAAATCATTTAAAAACATTTAATTGTGTTCTCTTTTTTATTTATTAGTGAATCATTTTATAATATTAATACCAACAAGTAGTCATTTTTCTGCAAACATTAAAATAATGTGAAGACACAATATCGTGATTTATTTTCCAAAACTAGATTTAGTGAATTCAAAGCCACCTTTAGCACGGCCAATTCAAACTAATCTAAAACTTTAGCCTCCTAAAGAAATAACAGAGAAAACTATCAACATCATCAAGACTAAATTTAGGCTTTCTGTCTACAAGGGTCATAGAGACCTTTGAGGTGGTCAACTTTGAACTTTGACCCCTGGTTGATCCCCATGACAGATCATATTAAAGCTCCACCAGAGCGGGCCACACAGACACCTTCGCCACTGCATTAATGTTACCAATCTGGAGACGGCCTCCTGATTCCAAAAATATATCAAAATCAATAACTGTCTGTTTAAGTTTATAGTTTTACTGCTGGGTTCTGTCACCCTGTTCATCCTCCGTCATCATGATTTAACCCAGACTGACTGCGGCTCAATTACGAAATCTCCTCAAATCTTATTTAATGGAGGATTGACAACGTTGGGAAACAAAGTACCAACATTTTTATATTTAAGAAAAATAACAAGGATCTTAATTGCAAAATAACACAATACATTAAGATGGGTATTTACACAGGATTGTCGGTGTCAATTATTATTTGTTATTTATGACATTAAAATTTTAAATCATCTTTATAATATACTAAGTATAAGATATTCATTATGATTTTCGAATCTGAAATGTCCACAATCTCTTTACGATGCACTTGTAACTAAAACATGGGATGTACTGCATGGTCTTTAGTGCTCGAATTGTCGAATTGGTCCCCCATAAGACTTATTTTTGGTGGAGGTTAGTCTCGCAATATACAATTTATAAATAATACACAATATATCTGATAATAATATGCATAACTATATACAATTTATTAAAAACAGGCTTACATGAAAGAACAGGCGTCTTTTACTGTATTTTGGATCAAATCAATGCAGGCTTGGTGAACAGAAATTACTTTTAAATAATTCTAGCATTATTTACCAATGTAGTATTTACTATTTTCCGTAAAAACAACTAGATGATTGAAACTTTGTGATAATAATGTTTGTTCCAAAAGATTTGTTTGAATGCAAGAAACTAGTTTATTAGGTATTAAAAATATAAATTGTAACAAGACTGGCTGTCCGTCTGTGTGTTGTAGAAGCTTCCTCTACCCGACTGTGGGTGTAAGTTTATTATTTTCCATTTTTTAGCTGAAGTAAGCTTCAACGGAGCGACGCCAATCAAGCAGTCACGTTAATGATGTCCTGCACTCTGCGTTCTTTAGACGTTGGGCAGGGGGTTTCAAATTTAAAGAGACATGACAACTATCCCATTAACAACAATAAATAATTAATTCACGAAATGTACCATATCCATTCCATGAATTTAATCCCATTTGTCATTAAATTTGTACTCAAATAAAATATCTGAGGGATCCCCCCTGCCCCCCTTCAATTCGAGCACTGGTCTTTAATGAAAACAAATGTTCTCTAACACATAAAAAGTTTGGGCCCAGCAAGTTATCTTTACCAGTGAGTTATCTCTTTCTGTTCTTCAGAGACTTTAGGTTCTTTGTAAAGATGGACCAAGGGCTGATATTTAAGTACTCGGTCAAATTAAAGAACACTTAGTTGGCCTGAGGAGAAGAAAAAGATCTTCATTTTAGATCAGTGCTCCAGGAATCAACACCCAAGAAAAATAAAACTGCTATTTCTGAGAGGAAACATAAGCCCGTCCTCTTCTCCTTTCTACTGAAATGGACTTGAGGAATGTCTTTGAGTGCTTCTCACTTGTAAAGTCTTCTTTGTATCCCAGTGGCCACTACCATATACTGGAAAGCTGAGATCTTCCCCCGTTCTCCAGCTGACTGCCTGCATTCACATGCAAACACATTCTGGTTTGGCCTGTTCATCTCAACAGCCTCTGTGTGTGTGTTTCATGATGCCTGATGTTCTGGCTGGCCTTCTTTGCTGTCAGAGTCTTGGATTAAAGAGGGATTATACCAGTGCTAAAATCTAATTCGGATTAAAGCTTTTCACGCCTGAGTCAAAAAACATCCATTGACCCCGAAACTAAAGGTCAAGTTTTAGTATTCATGTGGCTCAGAGCCTCTTAAATACCTAAAGCTGTGGATATTCCTGCTGTAAGATGCACAAAAGCTTGGTTTTGGAAGAAAACAACTTTCTTTGATCACAACATGGTGGATCATTAATAGATAGTTATTATGTCCAAGATGAAGAAAAATACAACACTATAAAAATCCAGTAAAGAAGATTGGCAAATCGTCTAGCAGTTTGGACTACAGAAACATACAGAAAAATATGTTTTTAGATTTATTAACTCTCTTGTTTTTTGTGTGCCCAGTCTGCGGCTCAAACCCGCCCAACAGGCGCAAGCGCCCAGACTAGACTGTTCCCCTCACCTGTGGGAGTTCGCCTCCATGTTAGATTTTCTTGTACATTTACATTTAGTCATTTAGCAGACGCTTTTATCCAAAGCGACTTCCAGGTGGGGTAAGCAATGGAAGCAATTGGGACAGCATTAGTACAACAAAAGCATAAGTGCAATAAAAAAAAAGACCACAGTGTGGTCTCATATAACCTAACACAGTATACAGATTTTTTTTTTTTTAAGAGTAGAGAAGAAATAGAAGTCAGAACTGATCAGTCAGGTGTTGACGGAAGAGATGTGTTTTCACACGTTTCTTAACGATGGCTACAGAATCTGCAGATCATTCCAAATAGGTGGAACCAATCCGGAGAAGGTACGTGAGAGAGATTTTTCACCTTTATGGGATGGGACCACAAGACGTCGTTTGTTTGCAGACCATAGGGATCTGGCGGGTACATATGTCTGTATTAGCGAGTGAAGATAAGGGGGTGCCGAACCACTGGTGGTCTTGTAGGCAGGAGTAGAGTCTTGAATTTGATGCAAGCGACTATAGGTAAATTGTAAATTTGCAGACTTTCTCTGTTATTGTACTTTATTTAACTGTATTTCAAAAAAAGACTGTATAAATAATAATTAAAATCTTACGGCAACAGGTCCACCAGAAATATACCTTAAAATGATCAGTTTTCATATAAAATTACATGTGTTTCATGTTCAATTTTTTTCTTGGGATTTGAAGGTTTTTGACTGGAATTCAAAAATATGTGTAAAATGAACTTCACATAAGATATACATTTTGATCACAACTGCACTTTTTTCAGGCATATAAATAATTTTATTGAGGATGTGGTGAGTAAAGACAATATAGCTTGATTGATGGACAAATTGTCACATGCAAATCCAGTGTACGGATATGCCACGCCTTAACAATATCGAACACACACAAACATGTTTTCCAACACATTGCTGTGTACCACAACCACTTGATTCTTCTGTCCTTCACGGGGGTCTGACAGATTCATGCTGACCTCTGAAGTCAGAGGGGAAAGTTCATTCCTAACCTGACTCACTGATAGACATCACTCATGTCCTCTTTACATGCTATTCTGAGTGTGGCCCTTGGCTCCCTGTTTGTTAAGTTTGCTAAATATCATGAATTATTAAAAGACGTAGTCCAACATTGGGTTTCAGAGGAAGCCTTCAGCAACTCAAGAATAGTGACCATGAAGTGATCAAAAGTGTATACCATGAATGCACTTTAAGTGGACGGAGGCGAATACATAAATGTTGTCATCATTTGCTCTTAAGCAGTACTCTCAAGCCTGGATGGTCAGCAGTATAAATTTTGGATGCCTCTCTGATCATTTTCAACTTTTCAATTCATTATCGAAGGTCTCCAAGACCAAGACGGGTGCGAGGAGACATCCAAAATCTGTATAGTGTGGGTAGTCAACGATCTTATACAACTATCCAAGAACAACAGTGTACATGCCACATATGTGTTGAAGTGTAAAGAATTAAATACAGATGCAGAAAAAACAGCACTGTTGTTTCTGTGTACTTTTAGTACTTTGCTTTGCAGTTGCTTTTGTTCAAAGATCTGAGATTTCTGTATGATTCAGGTTTTAGTTTGAGTGGGCGCGTAGCCAGCTATAAATCAGCACAAGGGTCTGTATCTCTGGGAGAGAGCCAACTGTTGACCCTTGACCTCTCTACTTAGACCTGACATTGCTAGTGAGAAGTCACTGTTAGGGTGCGATTTATCCTCAGTAGCTGAAACCGTCACCTGGTACAGTCTCTTAGGAGATGGTGAATGGATATGACACAAACAACATGACAACTCAACATCATTGCTAACATACAACACATCAGATAGTTAATATGTTCCATTTTTCAATTAAATAAAATATAAAATCATTATAGTGCTTGATTTCTTAAAACTACGTAGTGCAGCAACATTGATTTGATTAATGGGTACACAGAGACTTATTCAAAAACAATTCTGACACATTTCACCTTTAATATACTCTAGTTACTACTTCCAGGAGAAAAAAATCTCTTCGCTATGTTTCCAAACTGTTTTAAAATCCTATGACTCATTTGCTTCAGCCGTTTTATTGGATCTGGCTCCACACAGATTTGAGTAGCTGCTTCTGACCAAAGCCTGAAAAAGTATTTCCAAAATGGGAGGGTTAAGCCTTTCCTTTTCAACACTCTATAAAGGCTCCAGCTACATTATGATCAGGTCACCAGAGCTGAAAATGGAACTTCTGACAATTATTTCAAGTCATTCTTAGAAGCAGATCTATTTTGGAACCTGTTGCATTTCCTTGTTGTCTTCCAATTAACAGTCATGCATCAGTTCCTACAATCAAACATGTCAGATACTTCAGGCAGGATGTTTTTCATTCTCAAAACATTTTATGTGATTTGAGGAATACACTAATTACACTGTCTAAGTGTTGACGTGTAGAAAACACATTCCGTACAAGGGTGTAGTTGCACACCAAACATCTATAATCAAAAAAATTTCCTGACAAAAAAGTAAAACCCCAAGTCTGTTTGTATTGTGTAACATCTATGTTCAAGCTCTGCTAACATTTCTTTTCAACATTATGAATGTTTTGTAATGAGAGGGTGTGCCAACACAATGTTAGAATGTGCTCTTTGAGTTCCTTGACAGCTGCCTGTCTGGAGGTTTGTATAACCAACATAATCAACCAGATTTATGAAAAAGTATTTTTTTATTCACAATGTTCAATCCTTTAGATAAACCGGCTGCAGAACAGCACATTAAAATAAATCAAACACCCCTAGGTCACTCCTGACAGAGCTGTTCTTGTCCAAAGCTACTAGACCCGACTTTATTCCCATAATTAAAAGTCTGGCTATGTGAGACGATGCTGCAAATGGCTTTCCATTACCAACTGAACTATGACGAGAAAGGAATTGACTGAACCTACACAAGTAGACACTCTGTCCAGCGATTCTGTTGGAAACTCACTGTTAATGTGAAATGACCCAAAACCTGGGGAGGAGAAGCTTCTGAGTGATCTCCGTGACCCCCGACCTCATATTAAAGGTCCTTTTTTGCCTGAAAGCACTGGCATTACTGATAACAGGATACAATCAGGCAGTCTGGTCTGAATCCTTAAAAACCAAGCAGTCTGGGACAATGTGTGTTCCGGAGGTTTCTGTGGTCATGAGTTAGTAGTTCTGGTCCCTGAAGACGTGGGATTTAATGTACTGTGGTCACTCTGTGTGTTTCCTAAATTACAGCGTGACCTCTTACTGGACAGTTATGTGTCTGCCCATTAAGACCTCTCGAATTTTACACAAACTACACTTCCTAGAGCACACCTACACTTGAACAAAGTCCTGGAAGTGCAATAATGTTTACATTACTGTATACATTGTGACATAAAAGTTTCAACAAATGAGACAAAAAAACATGAATGCACACAGACATCACAGATACAGAAGATACAGATGAGAAGTAGATACCGCTGACTTTGGGTTCCAGGCACAATGGCACGTTACTTTAAAAACTTGACCGCTTCAAACAAAACCTGATTAGTATTTGACGTCCCTCCTCCCCGGCAAATAGATGGGTGCCGTGAATTCTTAAGTCTAACCCTGCCAGGTGTTGTATGGCGGGGTTAGGTCTAATGAATGTCTATTTGTGTGTGGTGTTCTCAGGTTCAGACCCCACCTGCTTCGCTCCGATCATGAGAAAGTAAACTACCAAACACAGAGGGCATATCACATTAGGATTTGTAGTTTCCTCCCTGCGCTGTGTAAAAAATTGTTATAGCCCCCACAGGGTAATTTTAGCTAAAACTTTTTAAAGGTGCTGGGTGAAATTTTTTGTAGGATCTATTGACAGAAATGCAATATGTCTTCAGAGGTGTATAAAGACCTTACATAATGAAGTGTTCTGTTTTTATTACATAAGAATGAGTTATTTTTGCATGCCATTCACTATGATGTTCCTAAAATAGCCCTAAATGGACAAACTGCTATACTGAACGCATTTCATAAATACATTATCTCCTTCGGCAAAGAAGTGGAAACGTGACGACATCTTAGTGCTGTGTCTGCCACCGTAGTGTTTTGAAAGGGAGGGGTGGAGTGAGCCATTGGTGAGCCACCTTACAGCAAGATGCCGCAAAATTTTATACACTGGACTCTGGGGTATCAGCACATTCACTATTATTTATGACTAAATATGTTTTACGTTAAAATGCAAAAACGTTGATAAAAGAGACCCACTTCTTTTCTATGAGCACTTTCCCAATATACGCAGTAAAAAATGTTGCTACCTTAAATTTTTAAGTCCAGTTCAACTATCTTCATTAGTCATTTTAACTTGATATTTAGATTTTTTTAAATGTTTTTACATTTCTTCAACTTTCAAAGTTGTTTTATCCTTATAAGTTATAGCCACTCCCTAGTCCAAATTTTAAACAGTAAGTTAAAATGACCTGAAAAACAATTTAATTGTACTTAAACATTTAAGGCTGCAAAAAAAGGTTTATCATTGTCGGTTTTTAAAATCATACACTATAGTTCAAAAATTCACATTTTAGTAACTGAGCCAATGATATAGCAATAGTATGTAAAGTACATTTTCCCACAGTATCGGAGAACCTTCATCTAGGCTATATACATGAAGACAAACTATTATGCTGCAATATATTCAGAAGCACACATTTATAATCAAACATCTAACAGCCACTTGATATCTGGAACACACACATACTCAAGAGATTGCATCCCACGGTGAGCTTCCAACCACAGAAATCAATGAAATTGTCCTGTCAGGGTTTTACCGTCATGTTCACCACAGCAGGCCAGAAGATGCATAGCTAGGAAACCAGAGAGAAGAGACGAGAACGCTAGATCAATAGAGAGCTGAACGAACACATAATAATAAATTGATGGATCTGATCTGAAGAGATGGTGAGTGTGTGGATTGATGTTGGGAACAGTGTGTGTTGTGCTCTTTCTTCATTTAAGACCAAAGGCTAAGAATCAGTACAAATGTCCTGTCACACATTTCTCACATTCATGAGCACTGGATTTAGAGATTTTACCATTCTTCAGGCTTCTCCAAGTAATCAAACCAATGCAGGGTTTGGCAAAGTCACAGTACTTGTACTCACACAGTACTCATTGGAGATGCATAGCTCTTTCTAATCATTTTAATGCCATAATATTAAGGGCACAAAAGTTATAAGCTATGTAAGTATCTTTAGTCATTGTACCTGTAATTAAAATATATAAAATATAATTCTGCATCTTGTTTGCTACCTCAATTTAAACTCATTTTAAAATCATAGTATTGAAATGACTACTTCGATGAATTGAAGTACAATTTTTATAGGGTTCTCAAACATTTGATGTTATGAATATTGTCCCTTTCTTAGAGCTGATGTCACAAAGGGGCGTTTTCAGGAGTTCAAAGTACAACCTTAAATTTCCTGGTATTATATTAAATATTATTTATAGTCATTTAGGTTCAACATAGAGGTGAGTGTTTTGAAGAGCCTTTGTTTGGGAAGATGACATGTCGAAAGACAGTGATTTATTTTATAGTAATAAGCACATCTGGCCATTTATGACCCTTCATTTGTGTCTCTGAGACTGAGCAAGTTGGTATGATTTCAGCTTCTGGCTCCTTGAAGATTTTGAGATGAACACAGTGCCCTATTGTTACTGGAATGGTCTATTTAAAAGTAGTATAAAAATATGTCATAGACAGAGTAATTGAAAACATGCTGGTGAGGGAAAAGACATTTACTGTAATGTGTGGACAATAAAGCCTCGAACAGGGCTACAGGTCCCAAAATATGACACAGCTTACTGTACTTGTATCGATGAAAACACATTTGTTAAACATTAAGATAAACATGTTTTAGGGTAAAGATTTCTTAGGACTTGACAATTGATATAATACTAATATAATTTGCAATGAAGAATTATTAAAAGCAGAAGATGTATCACAGAAAGTGTAAAATTAACACAAAATATACGAATTTGCATTAAATAAACAACACTGGTCCAAAAGCATTTCTTTATTGTTATTTGAAATATGTGACCCTGGATCACAAAACCAGTCTTAATTAGCCATTAAACATTTTTAGTAAAAGACAAAATACAATGTGTGGGTCAAAATTATCGATTTTTCTTTTATGCCAAAAATCATTAGGATATTAAGTAAAGATCATCTTCTATGAAGATATTTTGTGAATTTCCTTCCTTAAATATATAAAAACTTTATTTTATGTGAGTGGATGGCCTGCCACAGCACCTCTGATTAACAACTTCAAAGGCAATTTTCTCAATATTTAGATTTTTTTGCACTCTCAGATTCGTGAGTTTTAAACAGTTGTATCTAAACCAGATATATTCACATTCTAACAACTCATACATCAATAGAAAGCTTATTTATTCATCTTTCAGATTATATAAAAATGTCAATTTAAAGAAAATGACCCATAAGACTGGTTTTGTTATCTAGAGTCACATATAATATTGTCTCAAAGATTTCTGTTTAACATTGTGATTCAGTTCCAAATGTTCTGTTGGTTGTATTTTGTTCTAAAATTTTTGTTAAACTGAAACAGGAAGTGCTTCTGGACCAGCGTGTTGGTAGCAACAAAATTAAGGGATTTTGAAATCATGTTCATCTGAATTTACGTGGTAAAATGAGAAGTCTTGTTTTATTCTGTGAAATAACAATATTGGTAACCCTAACCTCTTGCTAATAATACTATATAAAATATAAACATAAAAAATAGTTTCCCACATGCCAGTCAAAGTCATTCAGTCCATGTACATAATTTCTGAATCACTATATGGTTCAATTATTTTATATTTCTGGTGCCTTTTTCCATCTTGCTTACAATTTTAATGTACAGAATGTAGACAGTTTGAGAGACATGTAGCAGGAAAAGCTCATTGTGAACCTACTGGGTAAGAATCTATTATTGTTCCAAGGCTGTATTAAACACACGCCACCACATGATTACGTAATATTTTATTACTTTTATTCCCTGTCTTATGGTGATTACAACCATATGACACAGGATGCATAAAACCTTGCAGTGATTTATGCAGTGGAAAAAGGTTTAAAACTGTCATTAACCAAAGAGGAAATGAAGTGAGTTGATCAATGTATTAGTTAAAAACATGTCAGTGTAATAGAGCGCATAAACAGGCAACAGTCTTGTATGGTTGCTTGTATTCTTGTCTGTGCCACTCCCTAAAGTATGAAGCAAAAAACATTCTGTTTCCACTAAATGGGAAAGGTGTGTTAATTTGTTTTTTCTTACATTAGATTGGTAGCTGATTCAGGATAATGCTGCAGTTTCAGAAATAATCATCTACACAGAGCTCAAACCAATTATGCATAGGTTGATTTTTGTGTACACACTCAAAAATATATAGTGGAATATATAGCACTAAAAGTGGTATTTGGCTAGTAATCATAGGGGAACCACTTTTAGTGTCAAATAGAACCATATTTTGGTGCTTCAGTGGTTCTTCAGCGGCCCTTTGGGATGACTGAGGTACTTTGTACAACCGCTGAAGAAAAATACAGGGGCTTGACAGGTTCTTAATACGGAACAGTGCTATATAGCCCCTCGGTCACCCCAAAGTAACTTTGGAAGAACCACTGAAGCACAAAGAAATGGTGCTATAGCACTAAATGTGGTTCCGAGCAAAGAAACACTTTTAGTGGTATATAGCAAAATAATTAGCAGTCTACATTTGCAGATGTGCATGTTTTAAAACATTAAGCAAGAAGAGTTATTAATTTATTTTATCAATTGGTGGTTATCATTTCAAAAATATTTTTTTCACACATTTCGTCCAAGTTTTGTAAAAATTTGTAAAATGTTTGACAATCAAATAAAAAAATCAGACAAAAAATCTCTTCCAGCTCATTTGTTACACTAGACTCAAAAGTACTAGTCAAGTGTGCTGCATCACAGCTTTCTTTTGAGCACAGCCTGCACTGCTGTTTTAAATTATGGGATGCCATGATGTGACCCAAGTACAGGACAGAAGAAAGGTGAATGCGATGGCGCCCCCTCTTGGAGATTTCTTTCACAAGAAAAATTCCAGGGCTGAAGTGAGATCAAGGCACATTAATTGCAGATTTTGAGCTACTATCAAGTAAAGAGTTCAAGGGCAGCCATAACTTTACACTTTAAATAAAGAAGATGCAACTGTTGTATTTTATATATGGTATTTCATATCATTTACAGTAAATTAACATAATTTACAACCTTTTTTAATGCAAGAATTTATCAATGTAACAATAAATGAAACTAACTGTTTAATCAGGTGCTATAAAGGAAAAGGAACTGGTTTAGGTAAAACATTAAGGTTTTATTATCTACCCATCTTGAGATTATCGCTGTCAGAGTCTAATGTCATACTGCCCCCTGTTGAAAAGGATGGTCATTACAGTGCTAACTTTTTTCCTTTTTGGGTGAATTTTTCTGTGGCCAAATACTTTGTGCTTTCTCACATCACATAAATACAGATATTATATTTGTAAATGTTTTATTATTAACTGAATAATGAAGGAAAAGTAACAACAATAAAGTGAAACCCATTAATACTTTTAAAAACCATCACCTGGTGAGATCTAGAATAAGATAAAATACTTTATTTGATTAGATCTTGATTAGATGCTATTACAATAACTTATTCAATTTGTATTTTATTTTAGGAACTATACTGAATTTCTTTCAATATGCCAAATTTTATAAGTCTTTTATTTTGCTCTTTGTTCCTTATGATCACACACACAGAACTCACTATTGAGGACTCACTTCCGTTCAAATTCGTTTTGGATTCTTGCGGTAAAAAATGTCTGCAAACACAACATCTGTAAGAGCATCATGACCAAATAGAGCATTCAAATTCCTTCAGTCTCATGTTCTCTCTTTTTGCCTCTCTATGCATTCACCATCCTCTCCCTGACCTCCTGTTTCATTTATTATTGAATAAATGGTTTAGTGAAATCAGAATTTAATCTACTGTTTTTATTGTATAAGTGTAATTTATTAGTATTTGTACAGCATTACAGCAATCAGGCATATTTTAAATATGTGCAATGTAACTACCATGATATATTTTTGGAATTAGCTAAAAGTATCATGTAAACACCGCAGTATATGTGCCGTACAAATGTCATGCTTTATTACCTTCTCTGTACCATACCACCACAATGCTTTTGGTAAGGAGCTGTAATCTTCTGTCAGCAAAAACAAACACATATATTGCAAAAGTTATTTCGCTATTTATGTTTCAATATTATGACTCCTCAATCCCGCCGTCACGTCTTCCACTGAGGAAGCAGAGGAAGAGGGCTCGGAGGCGGACTCGCCCATCACCCGGGCTGAAGTCACCGAGGCAGTCAAGAAACTCCTCGGTGGCAAGGCACCGGGGGTGGATGAGATCCGCCCTGAGTACCTCAAGTCTCTGGATGTTGTGGGGCTGTCTTGGATGACACGCCTCTGCAGCATCGCGTGGCGGTCGGGGACAGTGCCCTTGGACTGGCAGACCGGGGTGGTGGTCCCTCTTTTTAAGAAGGGGGACCGGAGGGTGTGCTCCAACTATCGGGGATCACACTTCTCAGCCTCCCCGGGAAAGTCTATGCCAGGGTACTGGAGAGGAGAATCCGGCCGATAGTAGAACCTCGGATTCAGGAGGAACAGTGTGGTTTCCGTCCCGGTCGTGGAACACTGGACCAGCTCTATACCCTCTCCAGGGTGCTGGAGGGTTCATGGGAGTTTGCCCAACCAATCCACATGTGTTTTGTGGATTTGGAGAAGGCATTCGACTGTGTCCCTCGCGGCATCTTGTGGAGGGTGCTCCGGGAGTATGGGATTCGGGACCCTTTGCTAAGGGCCATCCGGTCCCTGTACGACCGGAGTAGGAGCTTGGTTCGCATTGCCGGCAGTAAGTCAGACTTGTTCCAGGTGCATGTTGGACTCCGGCAGGGCTGCCCTTTGTCGCCGGTTCTGTTCATAATTTTTATGGACAGAATTTCTAGGCGCAGCCAGGGGCCGGAGGGCGTCGGGTTTGGGGACCACACGATTTCATCTCTGCTCTTTGCGGATGATGTCATCGTGCTGGCCCCATCAGACCAGGACCTCCAGCATGCACTGGGACGGTTTGCAGCCGAGTGTGAAGCGGCTGGGATGAGAATCAGCACCTCCAAATCTGAGGCCATGGTTCTCAGTCGGAAAAGGGTGGCTTGCTCACTTCAGGTAAGTGGAGAGTTCCTGCCCCAAGTGGAGGAGTTCAAGTATCTGGGGGTCTTGTTCACGAGTGAGGGAAGGATGGAACGGGTGATTGACAGACGGATCAGGGAAGCTTCTGTAGTAATGCAGTCGCTGTACCGGTCTGTCGTGGTGAAGAAGGAGCTGAGCCGCAAGGCGAAGCTCTCGATTTACCGGTCAATCTACGTTCCTACTCTCACCTATGGTCATGAGCTGTGGGTCATGACCGAAAGGACAAGATCGCGGATACAGGCGGCCGAAATGAGCTTTCTCCGCAGGGTGGCCGGGCGATCCCTTAGAGATAGGGTGAGAAGCTCGGTCACTCGGGAGGAGCTCAGAGTAGATCCGCTGCTCCTCCACATCGAGAGGGGCCAGCTGAGGTGGCTCGGGCATCTTTTCCGGATGCCCCCTGGACGCCTTCCCGGGAAGGTGTTCCGGGCATGTCCCACCGGGAGAAGACCCCGGGGAAGACCTAGGACACGCTGGAGGGACTATGTCTCCCGGCTGGCCTGGGAACGCCTCGGTGTCCCCCCGGAAGAGCTGGAGGAAGTGTCTAGGGAGAGGGAAGTCTGGGCAGCCCTGCTTAGACTGCTGCCCCCGCGACCCGGCCCCGGATAAGCGGAAGAAGATGGATGGATGGATGTTTCAATATTTTTTATAAGTTGACATAACTCGCAGTATCTACACTTGTTCACTCATCTTAAAATCTTAAGCTTTTATAGTCTTAACAAACACATACAATGCAAAGCAGCTGGAAAATATGTAAGAAATATAACAATTTATAGGATATTTTCATACTTTTCCTACTTTTTTTAGGGTATTGATATTATGTATATATATATATATATATATATGTATATTATTTATTTTTTATACAAATTTCCCTTCAGAGTTGTGAGCTGACAGGATTACATTCGTGCTCATGATTGGAAAAATGGTCTGAGGTCTCAGCCAATGAGCCACTAGAAGCAAACACACATGGATAGGGGGACATTTAAAAGATGGAGAGGAAGGCAGACAGGCTCCCCTGGACCAAAGCTCAGAATAAAAATACAGAAAGAGTTTCACAGGAGCATCTACAGAGCTCCTATCACAGACATGAGCACCCACTTTATCAAAGGACCCACATTTGGACTCTCTGCCGAAGTCAGGAATAAGGTACGTGACAATATCTACTGAATCTGAGGACTTCAAAGTCTGCTACAAAATAAACTCATCAATTTTTAGTGTGTACTATCAATGTTATGTTTTATTGTAGAACATAGAACATTTGAACTAATGGTTATTTAAAAGATTATAAGAAACATTGCACACAGACACAGTAGAGATTGCAACACCCCATTTATGATTCAGTACATCTCATCCTCTGTAAATGCACACTTCAGTTAACTTATGTGATCCAACTGTGAAGTGTGAACTAGGAATTATTACAGGAAACTGAAGGCTTGTGTAAATTCTAAATACCACAGTCATTTATTAAACTGGTTCCAGAGACTACCACAGGAAAAGATTACATTTGCTCCAAACTTTTCAAAAATCCATTAACATCAATACTAAGATGATGCTTTAAGAAGCAGTAAAGTAAAAAAACATGGGCAAAAAAATTAGCATATATTTTGGAGAATATATTATGTGACAATTTACACTTGTATTCTCTCATTTAACTGCCTCATAGCTGGCGCAGAAGTATGACCCTCAGACAGAGGATGCCCTGAGGATGTGGATCTATGAGGTCACAGGTCGAGTGATTCCTGAGAACTTCATGGAGGGGTTGAAGGACGGCGTTCTCCTGTGCGAGTGAGTTTCGTCAAAGTTTTTAACATCATTCAACTGTCAGCAAACCGCAAGAGTGGCTTATTTTTAACAATTAGAAGTATGCATGCTCTTAGGGTGCAGTTAAGTGCCCTATTCTGAGCTCAATTTAAATGTTCTTATATGGGTTTTGTCCACTAGACTGATCAACAAACTTAAGCCTGGATCGGTTCCTACAATCAATCATTCAACCCTTAACTGGCACAAGGTATGTAGGTGGATCTACCTCTCCTTTTTTGTCCTTTAACAGTGTATATAAAAAGTGTCTGAAAGTGGAAATATCTGTCTAGGACTCACATATATACTCATGTTTATCATGACACAAGTAAATAAAGGTCTTGTCCTGAATTTTATTTTATAATATGGAAATGATGAGCTCCATGCCGTGACATTCATGCAATGTTAAGAATACAACGTTATACTCGCTTAGGGTTTCTGTTTTAGAACATGTATCGCATGCTTCCGTGGCATAAAAATGTTCATGTTTTACCCAGAAGTACACAGGGAATGCAAACTTGAAGTTTCACTTTTAGCTCCGAGAGTAAGTAATTAATGACAGGAATCTCACTGTTTGTTACAATTAAAGAGAGAGAAATTCAGCACTGCCAAAAGCAAGTCGTCGTTCAGTCAAATAAGTTATTGATTTAAAGAGCAAATAGTTATAGTTAATAAACGAAAAAAGCAATTTAGAGCAGACTGCATGAACAAGGAATGTAACACAGAAGTCAAACTCATGTAACTAATGGCTGATTTTATCTCAATAACTTTAGAATGTTGTGATTAAATGACAAAGACAAGAGCACGTCTTACAAATATTGTGTTTTTGGACATGGCCCAATGTCCAAATTCTCAAAGTGGCTGTAAAAAAACAAAAGGAATTTGGAAACTACTAAGCAGACATGTTCTAAAACAGAGATCCATCATACAGTATCCATTCCCTACTTCACTCGATATCCTAACCTCTCAATCTCTCTTACTGTAGGTGGAGAACATCGCTCAATTTGTGCGAGCCATTGGTGAATATGGCCTGAGACCACATGACATTTTTGAAGCCACTGACCTTTTTGAGGACATGAATCACACCCAGGTCCAGTCGGCCCTAGTCGCATTGGCTGGAATGGTGATCAAAGACGATTTTAATTTTTAATATAATAAGTTTTCATAACAGAAGAACTTTTTAGTTATCAAAAATTGGGCAACAGACTATTTCTATTCAGCAATGTTAAATTAATAATCATTGCTTAGGTTGCCATTTTATATAGTTTTTTTCACTAATCCTGTCGCAATGCATTATGGGATTGTCTTCTTTTGGAGTCTTTGATTATATTTGTCTGATTTTTATTTCATGTTTCCAGGCCAAGACTAAAGGTATCCACACAAAAAATGATGTTGGTGTGAAGTACGCAGCCAAAAAGCAGCGGAAGTTCACACCTGAGAAGATGAAAGAGGGGGACGGTATCATCATCCAGCAGGTCAGATGATGGTTTTCAACCAATTGCCACATTAAAACAAACTTCCAGGATATTAAATGATATTAAACTTTATCTAAATTCACAGATGGGCTCCAATAAGTTCGCCAGTCAAAAGGGCATGACCTCCTATGGAACAAGACGACACGTCTATGATCCCAATATGGGAATGGAGAAACCAGCAGATCGATCTACTATCAACCTTCAAATGGGCACCAACAAATGTGCCAGCATGGTAAAAACATATCCTGTCACTAGGGATGCACCATACCATTTTTTTAAAGACCGAGTAAGAGTGCCGATATTTTTTTTCTGGTACTCACCGATACCGATACCTATAACCGATGCCTGTATAATGTACAGTTATGTTAATAAACCAGTATCTTATTGGTAAAAATGTTTTTCTTTTGTTTTTAGGTCTACTTAAATTTAAGTACTATTTATAAATTAAGTTAAAAAACATTATGATAAGTAGCACAATTTTACGAGCAGATTTACTTCAGTTTGCTAAATTAAACAATATACTTTTTGGTCAGATAATAAAAAAAATCAATGGGGGTGAGTGTATTATAATTAACTTGTTTAAGTCAACCGGACTTTCATTTTGACGGATCGCCACAAATTTATCGTGCAGTGAAACGCTGGCTCTGAAAGCTTCACAAGCACAATGCGTTCAGGAGTACACGCAACCGCACCACTCTTTCACACACAGTCACGCAAAACAAGCAGAATTCATATTTAAACAGTATCTGAATATTACGTTAGCTGTTACATAAGGTGTTAGCGGTTCAGCGCAAATTTCTTGTTAGGAAATAAAAAATCCCAGATTCCGTGCCTTTCCGTGTGGTACAGCAAATTCTGTTTTCATACCCGGATTCCTCGATTCCGTCCGCGATTTTCTACATTGAGGAAATCATAGGGCTCTTTGTACGTCATGTGAGGTATCGGTCATTGGTATCGTTGTGTCATTACGAGTACATGAGCTTGGTATCGGGCCGATACCGATACTGGTATCGGACCGATACCGATACTGGTATCGGTCCATCCCTACCTGTCACTCATGTAAGATGTTATAAAGAGTCGCCCTTTATTCTTGGCTATATTTCCAATTCATCATAGCCTCTCATACCATATTGCTTAACCACATTTTTCTTCTTTTTTAGGCTGGGATGTTTGCTCTTGGCACGGCGAGACAGGTGACAGAGAAGAATGTGAGTCTGGAGCCCGTGGACACTTTAACTGTGTCTCTGCAGATGGGTACTAACAAAGTCCCATCTCAGAGCGGCCTGACTCCCATGGGCGGCCCACGTCTAGTCTATGACCACAAATACTGCGTCAAGTCTAATGAAGTTAATGGCATTGCTTAATCATTTAATACACTAAAGCTTTGGCTTTAAGCCACTGGTAGAAGCTGTATCTTTTTCTGCTGATCGCATACAAGCTTAACTAAATTAAATGTCCATCTTAACCCTTGCTTTTGGTTTTGGGTGACTTGGAAATCTACAGTGCCATATACAGAGTATTGCTTATATAAATATTTAGGCCTATAAATGAACGGAAGACAAATTTAATCTAAAATGTACGTACATATGTGCATGTAGAAACCTCATCCTCTGCTCCTTCTAGAGGATAAACTATATATTTCCCTCCACCTTGTCGAGCAAAATGTGCATTCTGATTGGTCAGTTTCTCCTTGTGTTCAATAGGTGAATCAAACTCAAATTGTCTATGATATTTTACATTATATGCATTTTAGAGTTATGCATATGAAGTAAAACATTATTTTAACACTGTCATTTACACACATTTTAAATTATTTAATTTGAATAGAGGTCACTGTTTATCACTGCTTAAAGAATTTGCAGATTTGGTGTTTTTTTCTCATTCTAATGCTCATTAGATTTTTCACTTTATCAAACTGCCACTTGATTACTTTTCCTTCACAATTAATAAACAATTAACCAAACTAATGTGTCGTCTGGTCGTCATTGCTTCAGTCACACATACACACACATGCAGAACGAGGCGGGGATACATCTGCTGCAACCGTTCTGCAGGCTGCAGCTAGGACCTCGCTTCAGGTTCGTCATTGAATGTGTCCTATGACAAAACGTTACCAGTAGGGGGAGACACTCACACACTCACCCTCCAATTCAGTGTCTTTGAAGAAGAAGGTAACGACAGCGCACAGGTTGTACGATTGGCTTTAGTTGTCAAGGCAGTTGGTAACATGTCTCAACAGGTACAGTGTTATATAAAATAACTTATTGTGCGATTAAAAATGCATACCTAAATAAGTCCAAGTTAATACAAATTGGATGACTTATTCTAATTGGTCGCTGCTTGCGAAGGCCATGACTGTAAACGATACGGTCGTAGCGGTTGCAAAGAAAAGTATTAAACATATGAAATCAGATATGCACGGTCATAATGCAGCGTTGGACATTTGCTTTTTTACTAACCAGCCAATTTAGCAAATATATTTTGAATTTACCTTCATATTTTTCTCTTTAATCCTCATCCTTCACACTTTTCACCGCGTGCTGTTAATATGCGCAGATACTGCGCAATTAAGCAGTATTTGAATGCACTGTATCATGACTGTCGGGTTGAGTACATGCGCAAAATTTGCGCATGTTTACACGAACTTTCCCTTCAAAATGCACATAATTTATTTGAGTTGATTTTAAATGCTTATCATTACAAATTAAATAACTAAATAACATACATGTTGATATGAGTTTACATTATTTCAGAATTAAGAATATGAGAAGTATCACTGTTGTCACTTTTTTGTGTGTATTCATTGTGTATCAAGATATCGTTTAAAGAGATGTTGAAAGTGTTTGGTTTGGGAGCCGTAGCCCTCGTGCTGGGTGTGGAGTGGTTTGACTGGCTGATGCGACGTCTGAGGGTCCGCGGGCCCCTGAAAGAAGTCCTGTTCTTCCCTTCAACCCAAACCTGCCTTGAGCACCTGTTCACACCCAATAGAAGCTTCCCCTGGTAACGTTTGCATCTGTGTCTGATTGGCCGACTCCTGAAACTTCACACTAATCTCAATTTAGTAGTCTTGAAATATCCCACGATGCACTGCACTTGTTTGTACATTTCCAAAGTGATGATTAAACCGGCCATAAAATTAAATATGATTTAGCAAGAACGCTTTACATTTGCCTTTTGTTTACATCAAGTCTCCACCCCTCTCTCCACCCTAGCAAATGTCCCCTCCCCCATGGCAAGGAGACGTCTTTCTCCAGGCTTCTCAGGCATCTCCTCTCTGCACATGCATCACTGGACCTGTGTGTATTTTCCTTCTCACACATGGAGTTGTGCAGAATGATTCTTCTCCTGCATGAACGCGGAATTACTGTACGAGTGGTTACCGACAGAGACTACATGACCATCACTGGATCTCAGATCGGCAACCTCCGCAGGGCAGGTGTGTTATTTCAGTTAACATACAGAGGGACAAAAAGCTGAATGTGCAATTTTACGCGTAATATATCACAAAATGTTTCGTCCACTTTCTATATCTTCACATTTACCCGTCCTCACAGCTATGTGGCATGCAGACTAAAATGATTTGCAGAACTTGCATAACTGTAGAGGCAGTGAAAGCCATATCATTCATATGATCAGATAAAAAAACGGCACAGCCTTCACATATTCTGTCTGGCTCAGTCTTTGTTATTTCAGTACACATTGTTGTAACTTCTGTAGGCTATTACACAAGGCTTACAGCAGTCTAAAAAACTGATGTCCTTATATATTAGTACAATCTTAAAAGAATCAGGACAGTTTTCTCCTTAAAAATATGCTACAGGTATCAGTGTGAGGCATGAGATGAGCACAGCCGTTCATATGCATCACAAATTTGCCATAGTTGATGGCAAGAAGCTGATCACCGGTTCCCTCAACTGGACAGTAACAGCAGTCCAGAGCAACAAGGAGAACATCATGGTAACAGAGGAACCCGAGCTTGTGCGGCCCTATCGGCTGGAGTTTCAGAAGCTGTGGGAGGCCAATGATCCGGCCAAGCACACACATCAGGTCACAAACGGTTGGTAAATTAAACAGAGTCGTATGAATAAAAGTATAACTTACTAGAGAGACAGCTAGACAGTTCTGCTCAGTTTTATGTTGTTGAATCGCTTAAATGTTGAAAAGTAGTTTTGTTTTATATGGTTTGTAATCCTTCTCTAAGTTATCTTGTTTTTATTTTAATGGAAATATTTTTATTGAGAACACAGTAATATTTTGTTGCGTTGATCTTTTTCAATTTGTACCATAATCTTAGCTAAAATATTTGTTGATGTTTAACCATAAACTTTAAAAGACACTAGCATATTTTTGTAAGCTTTAAGTGACCTGTTTGTGTATTCTATAGCTGTGCCTTTGATTGCTCAATTTCTTATGGTGCTCTCTCCCCGTTTTCCTTTTTTTGTGACTCAGAGATTTTACATAAACTCGTTTCTGAACCAAAGAATTAAAGAAAACTACTGAGATATAACTTTGTCTCATATGATGTTTTGAATTAATATATTTCATTAAATGGAATGAATGTACAGCTCCCTGTAATGGTTTTTATAAAATAATGTACTAGGTGAATTTTCTCATAATACAGGTAGGCCAGCAGCCCACTGTCTAAATTGTTGACAATTATAAGGATTATCACGACCACAGTTGCTCTCAAATTGTTTGTTAGTTTGTTTAGGACTGCTGTCTGTATTAACACTCATGCTCTAGGGTGAAATAAAAAAATTGCTTCCCTGCATTCTGATTCCTAACTTTACAGCTGCAAAAGAGCTGGATTCATTTGTTCCTGAATATATGTTAATGATGTCATTATGGCATCATTATTAAATAAACGTAAACGCATAACAGTTCACATTAAGACACTTAGTGGATGCTTTTATCCAAATCAATTTACAAAAAAGGAAGAATTGAAAGACCACGCCCTTCTTCCAGAGCTCTCAAAAGTGACGCCCCCTCATGTGAATTACCTCATGTTTTAATCAATGTGACATAAAACACTACAAAGCACATATATAACGTCACAGTAATAATGAATGTAAATAACTTATTCACCGTTGTTGTTAGGGTTTACCGAGGTTTTGTAAGCTTGTTTATGAGCAAGCAGGGTGTGGAGAGTTATGCAAAACATAATATACCATAGTGTCCGCTTGAAATTTGCAAAATGCAATTCATTAACATTTAAGCATATTGTTTGTCTGATAGAAACCATCACAGAAACTCTAATGGTTATAATGGGAGTGAGGCCTGTTTGTTTTAATGGAAGCTTATGATCTCTGTGAGTCTCTACTGGATGCGCATGAGAACCAAAAAAAACGCCATTACATCCTACTGGAATAAGGCACAAAACACACTACATAAAATAATTTTGTAATGTTTTTTCTTAATAGTAAACAGACGATATTTTTTAAAGAAACCTAACAAAATTTCCGGGTATTTTCAGTAAGTCTAAGAGTTACCCGTATTGCAGAATGACCCGTATGTTAATGTATGCTGACACACAGGCGGACCTGTTCATTGCTTACAGTAAGTGCATGCTGAAAACTCGCCAGGGCCGCTGGCTGATCTGAAAACAGTTTCAACCATCCGTCAGCATAATAAAACTGGTAGAGAGCCAGCAGGTCGCGGCAGGCGAAGGCATCAAAGCTCTGATGTTGCAACGCCCCTGTGAAGGCAACGGTCGGGATTTAAACAGCGCGTGCACCTCTCCAGTATCGCGTGCACCTTTTCCAGAATCGCGTGCAGGAAAAGCGAAAGTGGATCGTTGAGGACACCGCGCATCCGAGCATTGGATGTCCCGAACAAGCTGAGGAACATCGCAACTTTATAAAATTAACTACAAGAATATCTGAGCAAGGTTTGTCAAGCCTGTTCTACTTGTTGCCTAAGGAGACTCATTTTTTTGTGTATGTTCGTGTACGGTAGTGTGTTATTTCTGGAAGGTGTCCATATGGAAGCATGCTTTGAGGATTCACAGCTGCTACGTATTTTGCGTCCTCTTATTGATAACGCAACAGTCTGAAAAGTTATTTGCGTCTGTTACACGAGTTATTGTGTTTGACAGATGCATGTGTAGTTCAGGGAATGCACTGCGTAGTGGTGGTGTGGAAACACCAAGATCATACAAAATACGTCAGTGTATTTGCTGTATATCTTTCTTATTTTTCGATATAAAATTAGTCAATTGTAGACTGTGGTATATCATCACTGTGTTCGTTTAAAGGTGTGTCATATCCTGGTAACTCCCTCATGTGTGCCATTTGCAGGTGTAAATATAGGAGTGTAGATCCAGTCTTTCAATTGTACACATAATGTTTTCTTTAAAAAAATGCATGAAGCTTAATGCTTCATACCCTTAGTTTTACCACATGTCAAACACCAATAAGGCCATAATCTTTGATACAATAACTTGTGAGTTTTTAACAGAATAAAAGGAAAGACAGCTCCATTCCTTATTCAGACCAGCATGTCACATTCAGTTTCAAAGGCATTTGAAATAAATGGCTCAAAGTGTGCTTTGTTTTTATGGAAAAAACATTTCTTGAGAAAATTTGTTGGGTAACGGGTAATGGCCAACTAGAAAGCAAAAATTTAGAAAATAAAATAATAATGAAGATAAATCGCTGGTCAATTCTGTCATGTCCAACCTGTATACAAGTCATTGTTTGTCTGAACACAAAGAAGGCTATGTGGAAGACTGTTTGTAATCAAATAGTTCTGGGGCACATGAAAGAAAAAACGCATAGTAAGAAAAAACTACTACTACTACTACTATGGTAGTCAATGATGCCGCAGAACTGTTTTGTTTTCTACATTTAGACACTGTTCTTTTTTTGTTCAACAGAAAAAAATAAGTTTATAATGGTTTGAAACAACTTGAGGGGGAGTAAATAATGACAGCATTTTTATTTTAGGGTGAACTATCCCTTTAACTGTTATGAGGATTTCCTGTCATTTGAACCAATTACTTTGGAGATAATGGCACTGTGCCTTCTGGCTTACTTTGTCTTTTCCCCTCCATCCCTGTAGATGGCATCTGCCAACGATACACGCCAGCAGACACAGATCCAGAAGGATGTGGCTGATCAGAATTTTGACTACATGTTCAAGCTCCTCATAATTGGGAACAGCAGTGTGGGAAAAACCAGTTTCCTGTTCCGGTACGCTGATGACTCTTTTACATCAGCCTTCGTCAGCACGGTCGGCATTGACTTCAAAGTCAAAACGGTTTACCGTAATGAAAAACGTGTAAAACTGCAGATATGGGTGAGTGCATAAACGGGACGAGGGATGATTTATAGTTTATTCTAAAAGGGGGTTATTTGTGAAAGTTTTTGTTTATTTTTGGTAACAGGATGGCATAAAGCGGCATGCTTTGGTTTCCTTTTTAAACCTATTTTTAGTAAAGATATCTGTTAAAAAATAAATTCAGAATCATAGTGCCATTGAACCAAGTGTTCCTATTAAACAAATCCCTATATTTCTCAAATATATGTGCTATTGCTATAGTTCCTTTCTTGAGAATAGCATTTGATGTGTCTGTATGACTTTCCAAGACTATGATCAAGATAATCTGGGTAGTGGTGGGGGAGTGTCAACAATGATGGTTAATGTTACGAAATCACCAGCTCTACCCAATCCTGATGGCCCACTGATTTAATGTGCTGCATTATTTGTGGAACACACACACACAGCTGAATCCATTTGTAAAGAACCTCATTTTGAAAAACGTGACATAAAAGCTATAAAATCCAATTGGTTGTGCTTTTCTATCTTGTAGACAGTCTGTCTGCTGAATCCCTTAAATTGAATCAATACTGAAACAGGAATGAGGTCAGAATATCAGCTGCTCAATGTTGTCAAAGAAATATTTATGATCTGCCGTGTTTCCTGGAACTGTGTGTATTGTTATAAAAGAACATATGTTAAATGTAAATTCTTTTTTGACTTGTACAAGTCGTTGTTGTTGTGCGGCAGTTCACAACCGCAACCTTCTTCGGCAGAGGAAGCAGCAGTCATTTGTGCTGATGAAGGGTAGCTGGTGAAAACGCCTCTGAGGTGTTGAGCAGCATTTCCTCCAATCAACTGTGAGCAACTCTGTGTGCCAAGAGTCATGATAAAAGCCTTTTTCTTAATTTCTTCCAGACTATATCAATAATATGATATAATATTAAACTGGATTTTTTATTTTTCTGTAAAAAAAAGATGTTCTGGGCGATTAACAAAGAGTTGCTAAAGTCAAAAACACACAGTCCACAAAATATTAAAGGTATAGTTCAGTTCACCTTAAAATTCTTTCATCATTTATTCACCCTCATGTCATTCCAAATCTGTATGACTTCTGCAGAACACAAAAGAAGATATTTTGAAGAATGTTGTCGAGCAAACCATTTGGGATCCCATTGGAGTCTATTGCATGGAATCAAAACTCAAAATATCTTCTTTTTTGTTTCAACGAAAAAAGAGTCACATACACACAGTTTTGAATGTTTTTGGGTGAAATATCCCTTTAAAAAGCTCATTTTGATTCAGGCTGTGACTAGATGTTAAATCCTGAAGTTAATGGCCATTTCATTAGATGTAACCCCTACTGATTACTTTCCAGAATGATTGACAGCTCTTCCTGACAGGATATGTATACATTTGGTTTCAGTAAAGACCTTCCCCTGTTGTCAAAAGGCCAGAATATGGGCCAAGCCATGCTGTGTGTATTTAATGGGTGCGGAGGACACCGAGAGTTACGGCAGGCTTTCCTCTCAACTGTGAAGATGTTTAGTTGATGTTTAGTCAATGATCACCCATGGTTTACCGCAACACATGTTGCACTGCTATGAGACCGTGTGCTGTGGAGAAAACTATTGCTGTTTGTGCGGTCTCTAGGAGTTTCATGTGCATGCTCATTATATTTCTGGTTTACTTAAGGGAGGAGGTGGTCATTTAAACAGAAAGACAAATGTCCTTTGACGCATTTTATTATAGGGGAAGAGTAAATATTACACATTACATATGATTAGTCATAGCAGCATGATCAGTTATGTTTGCTGACTTTCAAGACCTTAGTATATTTTCTTGAAATGTAAGACAGGCGTATTACAACTAGTAGTTTGTTTGTATAGTGGCATGGACATTAAATGGGGAACAATGCAAATAGCAAAAAATACAAAGCAAACATAACCATGTATAGTTTTTGATAGCTCATCAACTTTTAATAAATGAAGAAAATGTCTATAAAGGTCTGTCGCTAACTTAAAAAGATTGTTTGTTGTAATATTTATGATATGATTGCAGTGTTTTGTTGTGTCAAACGTAATTTCGATTACAAATACGGGTGCTGAAACAAAACCAGTTGAGATCTGCTGGGCTATAATGTTTGTAAATGGTATGATTCACGTCTCTTTGTTGTTTAACCAGTCATCAGCGGTGTGTATTTGTGTGTGTGGCAGATGGCACATCTTATCTTTGTTGAAAGAAGGGGTTGAAGCTTTTATCTATTCAAGCTGATCACCCATTAGTTTGAATTCAGAATACACAATTCACACACACACAAATATATACAACCCTCTAGCAGCTGCCCAAACCAAGAGTTACCATGGTAACCTCTGTAGGTGAGGTCACCGCATTCTCAATGAAGTCAAGGCTTTTCAGTATCATGGAAACTAATCAAACGTTGCCTGGTTACCATTTTAACATGGCTGTTAACCTCTAAACATCTGTCTCTGTTTTTTTCCATGTTTTTGTATAAATAATTAGTTTTTAGGGGCCACACTTATATTTTTTAATAAATATTCACTATATTTTTCTTTAATTTTGCTATGTTTATAAAATTATGTCACTCAAGATACTTTTAATCCCTTAATTTGTTTTCCAAAGATCACTTTATTAGGAAAATTTCATGTTACATATCAATTTCATTACAAATTTGTTGAGCAGTATGAGTATGATAAATATAAACCTTAAGCAAACTACAAGGTTGCTGCCGTGCATTTTTTTTTAAGAGAGCATGCTTTCACAAGTGTATGAGAGATTTTATGAGTGTTTGCATGTGTTTGCATGTTGACCAGGACACGGCAGGACAGGAGAGGTACCGCACCATAACTACAGCATATTACAGAGGAGCAATGGGCTTCCTGCTAATGTATGACATTACTAACCAAGAATCCTTCTACGCTGTGCAAGACTGGTGAGTTGAAACTTCTCACCGTTATGGACAACTTAACTCTGGGTCTGGCTATAGGAATTCATTTTTTGTGTAGCCGCAGAAAAATTAAGAGACCATTCAAAATTTGTATTTAATCAGCATTGTGTTTTTTTCTATTTCAGTCTAGTGTCTTTTGAATTTCAACAAACCTCAGGAGTGACATAATGTTTTTAATATATTCTCCTATATACATTTAAAACACATATACAACAGTATTATTTGTACAATTGAATATAAACTTTTTTGCAGGTCTGAAAAATACAGAGCATCTTTTGGGTTATTTTGACCTGTTTCTCCAGATTTCATTTCCTGCAAATAGAAACAATATTTTTAATTGAAATTTGGGAGAAGCATTGTTCACAGAATGAAATAAAGTTGACCATTTTACCTAAGCATATACCTATAAACAGTTAATAAAAATTGAAATGGTCTCTTAAGTTTTTCCTTTGGCTGTATGTATTTTAATATGGATGGTCAATCTAAAAAATTACCCACATGCCCCATAATGGTGCTATGAAAATGTTCATGACAGTTTATTCAATTGAAAGTGAATAAAAGCGTGTGTGTGTGTGTGTGTATTTCCAGGGCAACACAGATTAAAACATATTCATGGGACAATGCGCAGGTGATTCTGGTAGGAAACAAATGTGATTTAGAGGATGACAGACTGGTGGCTACAGAAGACGGACAGAGACTGGCTGATGAACTAGGCATGTCACAAGGAAAATATCCTATTAATCCCACACACATTAGCCATCTAGAAAAGGCTTTTTTGGATAAATGTAGATCTGAGAATACCTTCTTGTCAAAACTGTTAAAGTTTATACAAGATCAAAATGTATTGGTCTATTTCCCACTGAGGTAAACTGGTTGTGTGAGTTATTTTTCTTTAGTAAGCACGTGATACAGTATGTCTGAATCATGCACTCCACATATATTTGAGGTCAAATTATTTTTCTCATGATTCAGTTTAAACTGTGTTTAGGTTGAATATTTTATGCACTTATGTTATTTTGCTTTCATTTAGTATTGGGCAGTGTTAAGTTTGGACCCTTTGCATACCACATCACCGTCTATGTTTTCTCTCTGTACTACACAACCTGATATGGCAAAAATAAAAAAGGAAGAAATGCTGTTATACAGGCTTTTCGCAAGAAGCAAATGAGTTGCTCAAGTTGTAGTAGCCTAATCTACTACTTTATTGCCCAATTTATTGTTACATTTGTTATTTTTTCCCTCTTTTTAAATGCAACAAATTGTACCTTTTGTGTATGCAGGATTTCAGTTTTTCGAGGCAAGCGCAAAGGACAACATCAATGTAAAGCAAGTCTTCGAGCGATTGGTTGACATCATATGTGATAAAATGAACGAAAGCTTGGATGGAGACCCAAATATGTTAAACAACCACAAAGGCCAGAGTCTGCAAGACACGCCCCCTGATGGTCAGAATGGCTGCGGATGTTAAGGATCCTCATTCATTCAGCAAACACTCATACTTGAAGGCGAACATTCTCACACAAACACATAAACACACAAACACAGAAAGTGACTCTCTTTCACAAGCATACTCCCATATATAGTATGAAACGAGTAAGAATCAGGTATGTGTCCCTAATTAATCTGATGTAGTATCACTTTTCAGTTAATTATGCCCCTCAGGGATTGAAAGAATTTTCCTCAACGAGATGGCTGCTATTATACTGAACTATATTGTCACCATGAGAATGGGCAGGAAAATACAGCATGACACTAAAGAGCAGGAAATGGGATTTATATGCCAAAGTCTCAGTTGGACCCTCCAGTGTCTGTTTTCAACTTAAATCATGTGTGTTTCATCGGTGGTTCAAGTGGATTTGAAATGTTTGATTGTTTTAATGAATGCAAGGTTGTTTTCCTAAAATATAAATATTTGTTAAACACATGGTCTGGTTTGGTAATATTTGAACGTATGATTGCCAATATTTGTTTCAAAGTTTGTTCTCAAGTAAGATACTATTTGCTTTTAATGCAATAAATTTCCTCTCCCATGGACACTAAAGGTGAACCCTGGTTGTTTATTTTTATATGCTGCTTATTTTAATATGACATTTAAAGAATATGAATGAAGAATTATAGGAAAAGAATTATGAGATTTATATTAATGCACAGATCTTAATGTCAACGATCTGTGCATTACATTTTTAATAGCACCGATTTAATAAAGACAAGAAAACACAAGGTTGCTTCATTCTGCCATGTTTTTTTGGACGGTATGTAAATGAGATCTTGCTATACAGTAACGAAGTTGCCAACCGGTGCAGTGAGTGGATACAATTTAGCTGCATCTAGTGGTGAGGTTGCGAATTGCAACCAACTGCTCACTTTACCTTCTAACTTTCGAAGCACTAAACAGAATTACACATGGTTGCACATGACTATGTCGTTACGTTTAGGCTTCTTTGCCGAAGAAGAACTTATTGTGCTCTGTAGAGCAGTTTGTCCGTTTAGGGCAACAAGATGGCGAATTCCATTTAAGAGGACCCGCTTTGCATGTACATAGAAATAGCTCGTCTAAGAAAAACATAACACTTGACACTTAAGCAATATGACAAACAATATGACGGTGTCAATTAAAGCGAAACAGTGATGTTAGTGAGTCTGTTGTTGTTTTTTACTATTAGATTTCAAATTGTGGCTGGAGTTTGTTTCTTGCTGAATTTGTTGACCAAAAACACAAGTTAAATCTTTGTCTGCCCCTCATACACTTGTACCCTATTTTCCCACAAAAGATGGTTTGACCTATCAAGTTCTTCCCACCAGACTTTTAAATAAGACTATTATAAGAATATGTGCAGTCTCATTTTTAACATCTGAACAATTTATTAAAAAAAACAGCCTTTACACATTCATTATAACACATTATACATTTTTAGCTTTAATAAATGACACATTATGAAGTATATAACAATCACTGTTTAATATCAAGTGCATATGTTTTGAAATAAGTCTGTGAATAGTTTAGTTCCTTCTATTCAAATAGCAGCTCCACAGAGTTTAAGTCTTAGAATGATACAATACTGCCCCCTAGGGAAAGGTTCTGTACAATTTAAAGTAAGGGTTGGAAAGATGTTAGGATTATTAATATTGATCAGAAATTTACATTATATTTTTTACGTTTCCCTATTATTATCTTATTGTTATATTTCTATAACAATACAACTAATAAAGCTATATTTAAAAAAATATCAGTTCAACCGATTAGTGTACACGTTACTCTATTTTATATGGATATTAAAATAAAAAAGTGCAAGAATATACAAAACTCTAAGCATTCAATGCTGATTACTGACAATTTTCCTGTCATTTTTTTTACACTATTTTCATTTTAAGATTATGTAAAAAAATATTGTATTCAGTATTGCATTATTCATTCTTTGCAAAACAGCCGATACAGTTGTAATTTATATACACTACCCAACAAAAGTAGGGACACATGTACGTTACATATAAGACTTTTGATTAAACTGGATTATTTTGCACTTTATTTTACAGTATGTGTACCTATAGTGTACTAACAGTGTACTTACCGTAGAAAGTTCTGGGTAATTTAAAGTAACTACATGGGATACGGTTAGGTTTAGGGGTAGGTTCGTGTTTAGTACCTAGTTATTACCCTGTTATAATATTAACTATAATAAGTACACAGTATGTACAAGTGAAACAGGTCTGCAAATTAAAGATCTATCATTATTTCTATAAAAAGTTTTTCTAGATGTGTTCAAACTGTTAACTGGAAGTGTACATAAACACGTTTTTTTACTCTAGGGAAGATGAAGTTGATAAAAAAGATCAAGTTTTGTGCCACAATCTTTCTGACTGACCCCTTGACCTCTGACCCAACATTTACCCATTGAGTTTGATCGTTGGAAGGTGATCATTTTTAATCTGCCACCATCAGCTCTCTTTCAAAATCATCAGATATTGACAACACCTCAAGTGACGGAAGAGTTAGTAAAGATACACTAGATTCTGCTTTTGTATTTGGTGTCATAACCTGAGAGGAGAAAATGTCGGGCACAGTGCCTTTGTTGAGACCTGAAGTGTGGAGGTGAGGCTTCCCTTGGTCCAGAGCAAGAAGACTTTGTCGGTCTGTTGTGGGCGGCTGATGCTGTCTTTGCTTGTTCCAGCCTGTTGACGTCTGCAATGTAGGTGGTGGTATTTTTGGCACAAGTGATTCTTTCTCCGAAATAATTGCACCTTTGTTTTCTTCTTCATTATTCTTAAAGCAGCTCCACTCTCTGTCCTCTTCATCTTCTTGTTTGTTGAACTCCACATCCAACAGTGCCGGGTGGGTGTTAATAAGTCCTCCACAGCTGCAGATGGTGCTCTGGGTGGTGTCTAATCCGAGTACGGAAGGCGTCGAACCAACTGTTCCTACACTTCTCGTCATGCTCTTTTCTCTCTCCGCCTCTTCATCAGAGAAGGAAGGATCCGGGCTGACAGGACGTGTCAATCTTTGGAGCTGGGCAGAGGTGCGCCGCAAAGCTCCGCCCATGAAGCCTGTGGGAGAGGGGGCGGAGCTGAGCAACCGGTTGAAGAGAGCAAGGTTGTGATTTCGTTTCACAGATTTCTCCAGGTTCTCTGCAATCTCCTCCAGAGGCTGGAAATGCATCTCTTCCTTAGGAATTCTGAAGGGTTTGAAATTTTATTTTTTTACTGTAATGTTTATATATTTTTTGCATAGTGCTGCATCCCAATTCGCATACTATCTGTCCTTAATAGTTTCGAAAATAGAAATAGTATGTCTCAAATCATAGTACGCAGAAATTAGTATTTCCAAATTACCCTGATGGTGGTTTCCCGGAGTGTGAATCCATGGAAGTTATACTTAACCCAAAATGAAAATCATTTACTCACCTTCGAATTGTTCCAAATCTGTATAAATTTCTTTGTTCTGAAGAACACAGAGAAAGATTTTTGGAAGAATGTTCATAACTGACAGATTTTGCCTCTCATTGACAACCATAGTGGGAAAAATTACAATAGTAGTCAAAAGTGCCCCAGAACAGTTTGCTGTCCTATATTCTTCAAAATGTCTTCTTTTGTGTTCAACAGAAGTTTAGTGACACTACACTGCATTTATAAAATTAAATGAAAGATGCTCCGCTAAATATATAGATGTAAGTAAACTGTAAACATTACATAAAAATAATAAATACTTAAATGAGTATAGCTGTATTTTGAAGTTCATGACAGTAAAAGACGACAGTATTATCTAGGCAGCAATGGCCACTTCCGTTTCGTGTTAGGCTTTGTTCAGACTTGACTCCTTTTTTAAAGCTGCTAGCGTCTGTTCACATTATAACCTATGGAGTAAACCGTGTTTTCAAAAAACGTCCTGAGCACTTTTTAAGGCCCGTTTCACATTTTGCGTCTAAAGTCGTGTGAAAAACGCCTGCAGCGCGCTCGCAGCACTCCATAAAGTTGAACTATTACCATCTCGAGGTGGCGCCCACTTGCCCAGAAAAATGTCCCCGCCGCCCCTGTCTACATTTTAAATAACGAATATGCACGCGGTAAAATATCAAAATGTTAACCGGGCCTTAAATGCCAGCAACGGCGTTTTTTTCTGCAGCTCAGACCGTCTTTTAAGGTAGAAAAGTTCAACTTTTATGGAAAAACACCCTATGTCAAGCTCCTTTTCACAGCTACTCAATGACAGACACCTGCCGTTTCCATAACAACATGCGATGAAAGTGATTGGTCCAGAAGCCTTAAGCTCGAAAAAATAAAATGGCAGCCGAAACACCCGTTGGAGCATAGTTTTGTATAAATGTACGTTTCATTTTCACTTTCGACAAATTCTGATTGCATTTCTAGCGAGAAATCGGTATTGTATTGTATTATTGTTTATTAATTCAAATAGATTTCCGTTACGCTGCCTATCTGCTTCTCTGGGCTGCTTTCATGAACAGATGCTGCCTCCGAAGTCATGGGGTTCGGCTGCTATTTGTGACCAAAAAAGCGCCTTTGTAACTTTTTCTTGTCAAAAAAGAAGTCAAGTCTGAACACGTCCTAAGTATGTCCCAGTGAATGCTTGTTTTGCTAAGCACTAAAACGCATATACTTTTCCTTAGCAAAAACTGTACCTACTTTAAGGGTATAGTATAAGTATGGCCTCACAAACTGGGACGCAGCAATGGTTTACTTCTACATTTACTAGATATTTACTTGATTTTACGTTTTAAAGAAATAGTTCACCCAAAAAAGTACCCAAATTTTATCATTATACAGTATCTGTAACATTCCCTCCCAATAGTTGTTTTTCTAATCTGTGAAAAACAAATATAGGACATGAGATTTGAGATTTTCTGGCTATGACATTCTTGTGTGAGGAAGACCACAATTTCTAAACTTTACACAAAATTACAAGACATTATTTTGGGGGTGAGCTATTAGTTTAAGGAAATTAAGAATTTCTTTATCTTTTATAAAAAAACTAAGAGTAAATTGGTAAAGATGCACTGACGCCATATCAAAAGTGGAGCCCTGGAAAGACGGTTTGCGCAGCACAAACAGTGTAGCAGCTGTGTAGGGCGGACGAGGGTTCGAGTCATTCCAGTATCGATCCCTCTCCATCTTTGGCAGATCTCCATACATCTCATCTACTGCCATCATAGACACCTTCAAACCCACACAAACAAAAACATCTCCATTCCTGTTTATGGTCTCTGTGTAGTGAATAAACTGATTCAGTAATGAATAAATTATGACTAAATAAAAATGAACGAATGAAGGACAAACAGCACCTGGAAGTTTCGATCAATCAGCCAGTTGGTCTCAAAATCATCATCATCCTCTCCAAATGGATTTATGAGCTGCTCTGCAACCTTATGTAATAAAATAAACGGGATGTGTGTGTGTGTGTGTGTGTGTGTGTGTGTGTGTGTGTGTGTGTGTGTGTGTGTGTGGAGGGGGGGGGGTATGTGAATGGAGGAAGGAACATCTAATGAATATTAGAACTTGGGTGGGTCCTGACCTTCAACCAGCCAGCATAGAAGAAGAACTGCAGAAGGGTAAAGACAGGAACATAAAGGTCAAGGTCATGACCTGGATAACCCTGGCTAGGGTCTAGAAACTGACGACCAATCAAACACACCAGGAAGAAACTGTACACTGCCAGAGTCACAACCTGTGGTGGGAAAATAAGATTTTAAGAATATGAGTTCATGTTCCATCAAATATATTTTTATCAAACTGATGAACAGTATCAGACCTGTGTGTAGACCAATGGTACACTGATCATGTCATAGTGAAAAAGCATGCTGCACTTCCCTCGAAAATTGTTCAGCTCCTGTTAGAGCAACAGGGTGTAATGATATCATCATGAGAAACACTTTTCACACTATGACAGACTATATTTTGTATATTGAAGTGTGAATTACCTCAATGAGGAGTTTGTAGGTATGATCATCTTTAACTCTGCCCTCACAGCGAGCGACTGCTGCCAGGTTAATAAACCATACACAAGGGACCCAATACTTATTATAGCGCGAGTGCAAACTCTCAAACTTCTTACGCTCCTCTCTTGTCATAAAACCTAGAAATAGAAATACAATACTGAATATTGTTTTATATTATGCCATGCTATAACTCTTTTAAAATTTAAATTCATTTTGAATAATCTACACTGTAAAAAACTTTTAATTGTTCTGTCATTTTTTTTACACATTTTTCCACACATAATGTCAAAAAACTATAATTTTACAAAATTTAAAACATGGTCAAAAAATTTTACAGGGAAACCATTATTTTTTGTTTTATTTCTGCCCCAACTGGCGGATTTTTTTTGGAGTTTATATTTGAAAAAAAAAAACAAATTTTCAGTGAAAAAAACATAAAATTACACAAAAATAAATTTGCATGAAAAACGGGGAAAATATTTCATATCGTTTACGCTTCAGTTCACATCAGTTACTTAAATAAGTAAATAATTACAAATGATTACGATAGGCATAATACTCAATATTTGTATTTAGAGTCCCAGTGAAATAAAAAAACAATGCCTATTTTTCATGAAATATTGCAGCGTTTATTGTCAATAACTTACCAATGTTGGTCATTCTCTTTATAAAATTTGTTTCCCCACATAATCTTTAGTTAAAGGGGCCCTGCAACGATATGTCATGCATTTTGACTTCTTTACAATGTTAAACGTGCTGTCCTCTCATGCTTAGGTCAACTTGTCAAAAAACGAGTTGGGCGTATTACGTAGTATTTCACTGCTCGATACATTCCCCAGCAATCGTACAGGTTTCGGAAAGTATTTTCGAACATATAAAACTGTTATGCAACAACTTTTCATAGTCCCTTATTGGTCAATTTCTCCTTAAAAGCATGCGGCACGGCCAAAGGAGAGCAGGAGAAGGAGCGTATGCAGACGTCACTTTCACTTCTGTTTGTTTGTTCACTGCATTTGGGTTTTGAATGTAATATAGACCGTGGATATAATTCTGGATTTGAAGATTGTTTGAAACTTATATATTGAGCTGTCTCAGCGCTAAAAGATGCCGGACACGAACCACATGTGGTGTTCAACTGATGTCTGTGTTTTGTTGACAATAGGTGCGCAAGTGCTTTGATTCAGCCTATACCCTCTCCCCCGCACGCGCCGTATGTTTTCGGAAACAATTGTCAAGCTGTATCTATCTTTAATAAATGTGATCGAACTAAACACTCTTCGAAGATAAGAAGTATGCAATACTACTCTATATGTACTCAAGATGAATATGAGATTGACAGAAACCTTTAAATTACACTGTCTAAAAAGCAATTGCATTAGTAACTATTTCTGAAAGGGGTCATGTGGCGGAAATACGTGTTTTTCTGTGTCTTTGGTGTGTTATAAATTGACCATGCATCTATCAGACGCGTAATTTCAAAACTGTAAATGTGGTAACAAAAGATGCATTCGATCTAAAAGCGAATGCGAACCCAGACCTGCCGGAAACGCCTCGTGTACAAGTGTCAGCACGCGCGTATCAGCGCGTTTCAGAGAGGCGGAGCAAAGGGGAGAAACAAACATGTACGGTATGTGGAAAATAAAGCGTTTTTTAACCTTAAATCGTGTATACACATTGTATACAAATGACTCCTTTAACATTTATATCAACCTTGACATGGATAAAATATCAGAAAATTATTTTAAAGAGCCATTAAATACTAATAAAATTGCGTAATGAAGTAATTGAGATAAGCGAACTTTCATTTTAGCAGGTGAAATGTAACTTAATTTCTATTAACCTACTTTGTCATACACCAAGCACCTTGTAAACGCACGTTACCTGCTTCAACCACATGATCCATAGTGGGGAATCTCTTAAACACGGCTGTGCTGACGGAGCGCAGGATCAGGATCGCAGATAGACTCGTGTAGCGCATCAGCGTGCGTCGCAGCAATCTGCCACGCTCGTCCCCACCCTGCACTCCCCCCGAGAGTGTACACATGATCCTGTCCGGAAGCGGGATCGAAGTGTACTGATTCCACCATCGGTTGACTATTAACGTCACGTAAAAACCTGCAAGAAACATCAATCTGAATTGCACGGATCCATGGCCACAGATTTGTAATTCCCTCAATTTAAAAAAACGTACTCACAGAATCTAAAACTGTTCCCACGTTTAACAAAACCACGCTGTTCCCACGAGCTGCCCATTTTCTTTTAATCTGTACCATCAAAATCGTAATCTGTGCCCACGCTAAATGCCAAATTTACATAGACATTAAAATACATGTTTCAAACTTTAATAGTGTTTAGAGGGAATGACTTATAGCCACAAGACAAACCGTACAGTGTTCATGTGTGTGTGTCAGCTATAACGCACAGCTTTTATTGATATGTATTAAAATAAACCATAAAATCAGAAGTAAATGTATACCATTATTTAAAGCTCAATAGTATTTATTGGGAATGATTTATAGCCACAAGACTGTACAGTGTGTCAATTATATGACACCTTTTAGATTATTGATATGTATTAAATTAAACCGTCAAATCAGTTCCAAATAATGCTATGTGTTTCACAGCTGTATGGGCTCATACATAAATATACACATTTTAAAGCTCAATAGTATTTAAAGGGAATTACTTCCCTGACTAACTGTAAAGCTAGAATGCACACCTTTGATTATATATGTATTAAAACAAACCGTCAAATCACATAACTATTTTAGGGACTCGTTGAAGCAATAAACCCCGCGAAGCAGTGGGTTGCAGTGCGTTTTATAACAGCTAAGGGTGTTGTGTTGTGCTGTTTTGAAATGCCCTGTAACCCACCGCTTCGCGGGGTTTATTGCTTTTATAAAACGGTTATTCCATATGCTTAGCAAGTTTTCATAAAATAAAGTAAATAAAATGATATTTGGGCTATTTGCTCCAGTCAGCCGTTATACATTCACCTAAAGGATTATTAGGAACACCTGTTCAATTTCTCATTAATGCAATTATGGTGGTGCTGTAATGGTGTGGGGGATGTTTTCTTGGCACACTTTAGGCCCCTTAGTGCCAACCTGAGCATTGTTTCTGACCATGTCCATCCCTTTATGAGCCCCATGTACCCATCCTCTGATGGCTACTTCCAGCAGGATAATGCACCATGTCACAAAGCTCAAATCATTTCAAATTGGTTTCTTGAACATGACAGTGAGTTCACTGTACTAAAATGGCCCCCACAGTCACCAGATTTCAACCCAATAGAGCATCTTTGGGATGTGGTGGAACGGGAGCTTCGTGCATCCCACATCTCCATCAACTGCAAGATGCTATCCTATCAATATGGGCCAACATTTCTAAAGAATGCTTTCAGCACCTTGTTGAATCAATGCCACGTAGAATTAAGGCAGTTCTGAAGGCGAAAGGGGGTCAAACACAGTATTAGTATGGTGTTCCCAATAATCCTTTAGGTGAGTGTATATCGGGGTATTTTATAACGGCTTAGAACTCTGCTCAGCCAAACAGAATCATGGACCAGAACTGACCATTTTATAAACATAAATATACCATTATTCGAAGCGCAATAGCAATACGTATAGGAATATGTGCATATGATTTGATGGTTTATTTTAAAACCCAATAATCTAAAAGGTTGTGCATATCTGACACACACATGAACACGGTAGTTTTGTGGCTATAAATCACTCCCTGTAAATGCTTTTAAAGTTGGAAAAGGGTATTTTAATGTGTATGTAACTTTAGAGATGGTTAGTTTTGGTTGGAAACTGAGCATAACATACGACATTTAACAAACATACAATCAAAAATGGTTTTGCTGTTTATTGTTATTGTGAGTGTTCGTACCTAATACAAAAGACATTGGGATAAGACTGGCATAGTTGTTGCAGTATATGGAAAGCCTTTCAAAATATCTCTTCTGAACATCCGCAAGAAGGAACCTGGACAGAAAATTACCCATAAAAAGGAAGAAAAAAAGTCAAAACTTTTCACGGTCAGGATGACAGTAAAAGTCACGCACCTGTAAGAGATGCTGATTGCCGTGTACATGGCGAAGAAGGCAAGAAACTCCTTGTAAAGTACTTTATAGATGCTTCCCTTCCACGCCAGGAGGAGTTTGGAGAAGCCGCAGAAACGCGCATTGGCAACTCTGGCGGTGTAAGTGACCGTCATCACGCACCATTGATGCTCCTTACAAATGAAATGTTTCACAGTTTATGAAAGCATCAAAAGAGACATAGCTACATTACAATCAGCATATTTACAAGATGCGTAACCCATCAGAAATTCACACACACTGTAAATTTAAATATATAATTAATTGTATTATCATAAATGCAAATCTCTAACTTGGATTTAGAAACTAACTTGTACTCAGTGGTAAGAGCATGGTGGTAACAACGCCAGGGGTTCGATCCCAGGGGATTGCAAACATTTAGAAACAAATGTATAGGATTATGCAATGTAAGTGACTTTGGATAAAAGCGTCTGCCAAAATGCGTAAATGTATTTGTTCGGATTTTAGTGAAAAATGATTAACATTTAAAGACCCAGTGAAATAAAAAATGACAAATTCTTATTTTTCATGAAATTTTGCAACTTTTATAGTAAATAGCTTATCAGTTTTGGTAAAGCTAATTAAAATTAATTTACCTGGATAATCTTTCTGTTAAAATCTGAAATAGAACTTCCCTCTGAAATGATTATCCATCTCAAAATTAATAGCCATCGCAACTTCCGGTTCACGGGGATTTTAACTTTTTGGGTTTGTTATTTCAGCATTTTCACAACATCAATGACACAATTTAAAGATTTGGAAGTCCTGCAGTTGTACGACGCATGTTTGCATGTTATTTGATATTCTTTTAGAGCCTTTATGCATTTGACCAAAGACAGCATAAAACGAACCGTATAGTTTATAGGAGACACAAAATGTGCCTGATATGCTGCTTTTGATCCCATGAGACAACGCTTAGTCAACTAAAATATCAAGAGTTAGTGAATGTGGGTAAGTAATTCCTGGGAAACTATAAACATGCTGGAGTACCTCAATAACAGTTTTTCAATAACAATTCAATTTCTTTGTTCTGATGAACACATAGGAAGATATTTGGAAGAATGCTTAACCAAACACATCTTGCCCCCTTTGACTCCCATAGTAGGACAATCATTTTATATTTTTTTGTTCTGTTGAACACAGAAGAAGACATTTTGAAGTATGTAGGGCAGCAAAAAGTTCTAGGGGACTTTTGACCATTGTATTTTTACCTATTATGGTAGTCAATGGGGCGCAAAATCTGTCTGGTTATAAGCATTGTCCCAAATATCTTTCTCTTTGTTCATCAGAACAAATAAATTCGCTTTGGAACAAAGGTGAGTAAATGATGACAGAATTTAGATTTTTGCGGTCAAGTATTTAAGTGAAGAAATAATCTATCCAACCCTCCAAGACTCATTCATTATACATCAACGTATAATGGTTTGTAAATGTCTTCTGTACAAAACAATTTGTTAATACTGAACTCAATTTAACTCATACAGTATTGTGTTAGACGTCTCCTTTTTTTAGATATTAGGCTATATCTTCTATATTATCTTCAGTCAGTAAATTACTCTCAAATCTGTTGCATTAGGCTAAATCCATTAAATAGTATGTGACAACTTTTCACAATAAACTCTTACTGAATCTTTTCCTGGACAATAACGTTACACAGTAAATGTTAAATAAGGCAAGACTTTAAGGATACGCAAAGAATGATTTAAAAAACACCTACCCTGGGAAACACAGACTGAAGAAATACGCGCCTCTGTATTCTTTTGTTTTTATTACATAAAGACGGTAATTGCGCAGTCCCCTTTCATCTGTTAAAGGTCCATTGCGCCGCCGGTGATGCGTGGAGTGGTCGGGGCGCCACGGGACAAATCCGCGTAGCGAGGACAGCAGAGCTCGTTAGAGAAGAATCCTACTGAGATTCACGCCAATGATGAATAGAGAACGACAGCCAGGAATTTCAGACAGACTCACAGAGAGTGTCAATGGCAATACATTCATAAAGAATATGGATTAATCTCGCTATACTGCAGGTATGTAAGACGTTTGAAGTTATTTTGCGCATGAGCAGACAGCAGGTCGGTCCAACCTTTTTGACAGAAGACAAATAAACCATTCATCAGGTCATCTTGTTTGGAACAGTTAAAATCACCCATGAATGGTCCCCAACTGAGGCTCTGGTCACTTCAGATTTCAGCAAAATAAGAAAATGTGTCAAAAATTGGAATTACATAAATCGTGAGTGATTTAAAGGAATAGTTCACACCAAAGTATAAAAACCTCTGGTAATTCACTCGCCCTGTCATTACAGATGTGTTTTTGAAATAAATACAGATTGTTTTATTATCCATAATATTGGGTTTGATATCTTATGTTTAAGAAAAAATGTTTTAAGCTTCTTTAGCAAAAGCAAGCCCGTGTTAAATAATTATGAATCACTTTAAATGATTTCGAAGCATGGTTCTTTATACACATTGCAAAAATATTTTGGATGAATGTAAAAATATGCACATCATATATTTGTATTATACTTTAGGACAATTGACTGCAAACACATCTGGAATTCCTGCAGTAGATGGGAATATGTTTATTTGATAACGTTTTGCTTCGAAACATAATGTGCTTCCACAAAAAGAAGCCCAATTTGAAAAAGGCATTCACAAGATACTAGATAAAGAATATGCTTGTTTTCACTGATTAAGAAAACTTTTTAAGAAAAATATTCAAATCCCTCAGTCTGTTTTTTTTATTTCTTGTGATCCTAGTTTTTAGTTACCAAGAAGAAAGCACAGGATAATAAAAGCAGGAAACATATGAGTAGTGTGGTAGTGTTGCGAATTGTCCTCTTTGCTGACAGGCTGCAGTGTTTTTGCAAGTGGATTTCCTGACTCATGCGGACAAAACTATCAAAAGAGAGAAGGAGCAGAGCCAAAGGTAAGAATAGAGAGACAGAAACAAGTTTTCATATTGTATGTGCTGTTCTTATAAACAAGATACTTCTTTCAAATAAAATGTAATTCAAGATCTGAACATAATTTCTTAATCATTAAAAGTCTATATAAATACAATCACTTTAACTAACTGAAGAAATTAAATTAGATAAATTGAATCACAATCTTTGTACAGAGTACATACAGTTTTGTTCACTGCAAACAGAGGTTGACCAAATGTCACATTTTTTCATAACATCTCTTGAAGACAATGTATCTCCCAAGAGGTTTGGACCAAGTCTACACCACTAACAGCAATTCTGAACAATAAAGACTAGACCCTGAAAAATCAGTGTCAGAACATGTCTGGTTAAGCTGAACCAGTCACTGGTCCAAAAACTGTTTAACGGAGGGCAAAACCGGATAACTCAAGAGTCCAGAGGTAAATTCCGGTGCTGATATCAATTTGGACCAGGAATGGTTTTCTTATGCGCCTGCACCAGAAACACCATCACCACAAAGCAACTTACCATCAGGACTTATGTTTCTAATTGAGCCCTGCTGGAATGACATTCTTTACATATCAAATATGATAAATAATATGACCAAAAACAAAACTGAGCTAGAGAGCACAGAGACTGTGTGATGAGGAAATGAAGGTAGACCGTCAGCAGTCAGAAATTAAACATTCATAGGGTGTTTCTATATGTGAAGATGACCGGAACGATGAAGAACATCAATATGCATCAGAGAACAGCAGGAGAAATGTGATGGTGGGTTGGATCATGTTGTGGTAATCATTTAAGTCAATTCTTAGGGGGGCTGTAGGGTTCAAGCAACTGCTTGGAGAAGGTGTTGACCTTATCCGCTCCTCGAACCTCGTGGGGCAGCAGGGGCAACTTTATAATGTGGAAATCTTCGTATAAATCCTCCATCTGGAAAAAGAGACAGGAAATGAAAACAGGAATAGATGTTAATGAACTAAGATTTTCTTATTAAACTGAACTAAGGGTAAATCTTCAAGTCTAAACTAAATTAGAAGACATCACATAAGAAGACTGAAATGTTACAGACCTGGTCCAGGTACTTGGACTGAATCTTGTGTCGGGCCTCGCACATTTTGCAGGGCCGCTCTGCCTCAGGAAAAACCAACTGGTTGACGATAATATTGTGCGTGTCGATGCGACACTTGGCCAGCTCTTGAATCAAACGCTCTGTCTCGTACAGAGACAGAAACTCAGCAATGCACACACAGATGAACGTCGTCTGCTCCTGTATGCAACAGAAAGTGGGTCCTGCTGGTTAGTTCAAGTATCCAAGAATAAAACCGACCACAGAGACCATGTTGCGACACTCACCGGGTCCTTAAACTGCTCGCTGACTGAGCGGATAACAGGCAACGTCTCTTCCAGTTTAGATGCCAGCTGATCTGCATTCATGTCTCCCAGGCCCAACATGTTACACATCTGAGGCGGTTAGACAGAACTACAGTTAAATGTAATATTATACTCAATGCGAGCAAAATAAAGCTGTTTATTACAGAATCAGATTTTTTCCATTTGTGTCTAGTCCATTTCTAGGAATGCCAATACCTGTGAGATGAAGGGGCTGATCTGGTTCTTGATCCGCATTAGGCGGCCGAGACCTCGTTCAACAATGGTAGGGAAGTTGAGCAGGCGTAGTGTGTGTCCCGTGGGGGCCGTGTCAAACACAACAACTGAAAAATTCATGCCTTTCACTAATCTAAAGAAGAAACACAAGACAGACTGGTATAAATATGTGATCTCCAATCATTTAGTTCTATGAAATTAAAGTACTACTCTCTCTAGTGGTGGAGAAGGGGTACTGCATTAAGAGGATTTCTTTCTCCATTACAGACCTGGAAATAAAAGTGCCATTAAAAAATAAAAAAATAAAAACAAATTGCAATGATGTTTGCAAAGCAGACTAAGTAAGTGAGTCAAGTGCTGATTCATACTTCTGTAAAAAAATAGATTGTCAAGCTGCCTAAAAAAACAAACTAGGGCTACCAAGAATCTCGAGAAGTGAACGACCTAACACCTGTTTTGTACTGCATGCGTGAGCAGTGCGTAAGGAGAGCATTAGCAACAAGGGCCCATTGTCATTTCACACCGGCAGCATATGTACCATACTTCCAGGGTACCAGAGTACAACAATGCAATTTCTCATCAAGTTATTTACATACATCAACGAGCAAAATATCTTCATCACAGCCCTATAAAGTACATTGCATAACTATGATTTGTTATATCTGCCTGTATCATGCTCTTTTAGATCCACATGGTACAAGTGATAAATAAAATGCCATCTTGCGTTGAAGGATAAGAAGTCACTAAAGGGTCAACTCACCATAGGAGAAAGTGACTGACTTGTGATGCGATTGCTTTTCTCTCACGCAATATAAGCATATAACACGATGTCTACGTTGTTTTATCTGATTTTTCAGAAGGTTATGATGACAGGGGGTTTCAGACAGCACACTGACAGCGTATGCGATCGTTTTCCACTCCTTCATGTGCAATATAAGCATAACATTTAAGATATACTTGTATTATAAATCCTTTAAATGTGCTGTTGTAATTTTGGACAAAAAACTGGTGGCAAAAGTGTTTTTGAAACTCATGGCGACTGTTAAAAAACACCCAATTAAATGCTTTAAAGGTGAAAGTGTGAATTTTTCCAGTCAATCATGTCTATGTGGATTTTGTCCGTAAAGAATGTACTGTCTCTTAAATTGAGCATTAGCAGCACAGGAAAAATATTCTGCTCTGAGAGTATGCGCTGCTTACACGTGCGGTATGAATGCTCCCATCTGTTAACATGTGCGCCGAAAAAATATGCGTTGCGTGCATACACACTGCTGACGGGTGCTGTGTGAAACAGGTGTAAGAATGTACCAAGAAAGGGGAAATAAGTTTAGCAGTGACCACTCAAAGCAACAAACCATATCTTTTAAACAAGGCAACTGTAGATAAAAATAGAAATAATTCTTAAAGCATGCATGTAGCCATTCTAATAAATTACAAATGACATTCCCATATAATGCTGTGGAAGTCTGACCTCATGACCTCTGCATAGCTCATTGCCTCATCGATGCCAGGGAAGGCACTCATGGCCTCCTGCATCATTTTCTTTCCCATACTGAGCATGTTATCCTCCTCAAAGAACTCATCGGGCAGCTCCGCCACACCCAGACTGGGGTCGATCTCCTACTTAGTGAAAAACAGATCCAATTAGATCTTCCCATGCATTAAACTACCTTTTAACAAAACTGCCAAAAACAGATTATTATGCTTTGTACACACTGAACGTAACAGTTCACAATGAAATTCTGATGAATGATCTTTGAACAATGTTCCTCAGTAAGAACTGAACAAACGGCCATTGATGGTGAGAAATCAGAGTATTTCACGCCGTCTAAATATATAATTCTACAACACAGTGTCAGAGAAAACCGTACAATCCAGATTCAGTATAAACACATTTAGCCGTGTATGCCTGCTGATGATGATGATAACCCACCATGGCAAAGAGGTTGTCATAGCCTTTGACTTTAGTGGGAACCTTGGAGAACTTCTGATCGAAGGCATCAGAGATGTTATGAGCAGGATCTGTAGATATGATAAGGACACTCTCTCTCACCGCTGCTAACTGAACCGCCAGACTGCAGCTGTGACACAAAAAGAGCCAGACAGCTATTAAACATGACAACTATACAGAAAAATGATCACACATGTTAAATGTTACAAAGAGGTTGACAAAACCGTACACAAAATTAAAAGTGGTATTAAGGTCTGATAAAATATAAAAATAGGTTTTAATGGTTTAGTTAAACTGTAGTGAAGATTTTTAGCAAATTGATTACCATTTGTAATACTATAGTTAAAAAAAATATATAGTTAATGTAACGTTAGTTAGAACATGGTACATTTGTGGTTACTATGTTTTGAACTAATAACAAAACAAAAAAAATAGTTAATACAGTAATTATACAATAGCTAATTTTCGAATTAAAGAGCTATTTAAATGGCTTAAGTATATAAACCATAGATTTCATTTGTAGAAAAAAATCACAACAACAACAAATGTATCATGGTCTGACCAAAGTAAACATAGCCTAACCACAATTGTGTAATAAAACCGCCATGAAACATTGTTATTACACTTTTATTTTAATAAAACCATTTTCACAAGGCGAAGTTAACGTTAGCTGAAGCAGCAATGACAGCTAACAGTCTCTCTGCTGTAAAACGCGCGCGTTCATTCACCAACCTGCACGTGGTCTTCCCAACGCCACCTTTACCCCCCACAAAGATCCATTTGAGAGATCTCTGCTCTATAATATTCTTTAATGTCGGCTCTAAAGGCTCCACATCAGGTGCATCTTCAAACTCGTCTTCCACCGAGGCTGCCATCTTGAGCTCAACTCAGCTGGAATGTACCAACGCAACAATTCCACAATCCGTCATTTTGGCTCTTCAGCAGGAGAGAAGATCCGCTGATTCGGCGAACATCAAGATCCAAAATGGACGCCATGGAGCCCGCAGTTACGACCGGAAGTGTGCCGATTATACTCGATGACTCAGCCGGGTTGTACCAACTACTTCCACCGAGTACGAATATTCCAGAAGTGTTCGATATTATAATTGTTTCATTATTGGTTGATAATTTAAATATTATGATGACCATGATATTTTCGACAAGTGATAATTACGAAAGTTGAAATGTCATGTGTGAAAGGCAGAAACACTAGATTTGAAGATGTGAAAGGATTTGGCAACATTTATTGTGTTATAATCCGATTATTGTGCCATTGTTGCACACAGACGAAACAAAGAATGCTAATAGTACAAACGGTGACCGAGGAATTAAGCAAACTCTGCATTTATTTAGTTATTCATTTTTTGGCAAACCTACATTATGGCACCAACAAGCAGTTTTAAATGAATTTTAATTTGAAACAAAGTATAACAAACGCTGTCATGATTGTACTTCAAAAGAGTTTACGTGTGGTGGAGCTACATCTAAATTTAGAATCAATAATATTTCACTGGAGAAAGAATAACTTATCCATGATTAAATCTAAGAGCTGTTTACTATCTAGGATGACTTCAGGATATTAATACAACGGGACCGAGGAGAAAACATATACTTGAGTAGAATATAGCATTGTGCAAAAATATTTCCTGGCTTAACATAAATCACTAAGCATCTCTGAGACCACATAAACAAAAAAATGAAGGTGAAAATCTTCCTTTTAGCGCAAGTAGTTCAGATTGTGATGGACAGGCATTACCATAACTGACAGAAGCGTTCACCGATTTTACTTTCTTTCTGTTTTTTTCATTTCAATTTTTTTGCATGAATGATTTAGAAACACTAGGAATTACTGAAAAACGTCCACCGAATATACAGGACAGAATTTGAAAAGGTGCACAACGTTTGGTGATTATATCATTACCATTTCTCTACTAAGTAAAGAAAAAACATTAAATGTGACCGTGGACAACAAAACCAGACTTAAGTAGAACAGGAACATTTTCAGTAATCGGCAAAAATACATTGTATGGGTAAAAATAACCGATTTCTCTTTTGGCCAAAAATCATTAGGATATTAACTAAAGATCATGTTCCATGAAGATATGTAATACATTTCCTACTGCAAATGTATAAAATCTTTCTTTTGTGAGTGGATGGCCTGCTACAGTGCCTCAGATTAACAACTTTAAAGGCGATTTTCTCGATATTTCCTTTTTTGCACCCTCTGAATACAGCTTTTTAAACTGTTGTTGCCCCGCCAGATAGTGTCCTATCCTAACAAACCATATATCATTAGAAAGCTAATTTCTTCAGGTTGCAGATGATGTAAAAACTCAATTTAAAAAAAATTACCCTTAAGTCTGGTTTTGTTGTCCAGGGTCACAAATAGGGAAAAACTCTACTTTAAAACAATAAAGTAGAGAGACGTACAGGATATGACATATACTGCAACAGCAACAGAGTAAAAAGCTTCCAAAACCACTGTAAAACGCAATTTATACCCAGAACCTGGTAAACAGCTGCCGACCAATCGTATCACAACTAAACACAATATGACATCAGGACACAGTCTCAAAATGTTGGGAAGCTATTTAGATATGTGTACAGAGAAGAAAAATCGCAGCAAATGCTTGATTGTGTGTTATGTCACTGCAAGTAAAGACAAAAACATTAGCATGGCACATGTTCTTATATAAATTAGGTATTTTCATTCTTTTTTTTTCATTTCATTAAGGTTTTCCGCATTTTATTACTCAGCCATCAAAGGCACATTCAAAGCCAACTGAAATTGAAACCCCACCAATTAAACTCGCAAAGTTCAGTAAGTAAGTAACCTCATTGGCAAATTTAGGTGAAGGGTGAGTTTCACATCCAATGAGAGAGGTTCAGTCCCTCTTGAACGTATTGCACATTTGGTTGAAGAAAAAAATACACATTGAAATCATTTAATCCAAAACGTGTCCTTTGAAAGACTATCTTCATTAGAGATGCATAGGTGGTCTCCACCTCGCCGAACTTCATTTTCACATCAATCACATGTATATGTGTTGGGAAAGCGCTTTGACATGCAAGTAAAAGGTTTTTGAACCCCTTACCAGGGTCTCTCGGTTTTAACACTGGAAGGATCCTGTTTTCTTTGCAGTCCGAGTACACACACCTTTATTTATTTATACAGGTTTTCTCGGCTGATCTGACATTTTGTATACGCAGGCACTCTCAATTTGTCTCGTAGGAAGCCAACAGAGCAGCATCGACAGGCTCCATACAGGAAGGGCAGGTGAAGGAGCGCATCAGCCAGGCATCAATGCAGTCCACGTGATAGATGTGCATGCAGGGGAGGAACCGGATTGGGTCGCCGTATTCAAAGTCCATCATGCAGATTACACACCTAGGAGAAATTAACAAGAGTTTTTAGCACAGCTAAAGAAACACAAAAAAGAAGTTTGGAAAGTTGAAAGTGAATAAGAAATCAACTATGACCCTTTTAACTCTGTTAATGTAAATACAATGCAAACTTGACTACTGTTTGAGTTTCAACATCACTTACTCTTTAATCTTCTTTTCAGAAGGTTCTGAGCCCGGGTCGAAGATGCCACGAGGCAGGTGTTGAATGAGCCCGATCCGCTGAGCGATACGGACCTGTTCCTCCTCGGTTAGCTGGGTGGCCAACCGGGTCTGACTGGGCGTTGGATGGTACATTTGGACCTGCACTCGCTCCTGGGGGCCAAACAACGTTTGATCAAATAATTAACAAAGCCCACATGTGGTTAGACAGCACTGGATGGTTTGTAACAAATGAAACAAATATCATCTTTGAGGCAGTATAATTCAAAGACAAGTTCATGTTGCCAGAAAAGAGGAGAGTTTGAAACACAGTCATTCAAGGTTTCACTTGAATTGTAAAACAAATGTCAACATCACAATTAATACAAACCTAAGAAGACTAGACACGATGGGTCAAATGTCTATAGAGGTGTGTAACAGGTTGCAATTGCATAAAACAAACTTTTACTTCTCAAAATAAGATCACATACAAAGTAATTACACTCTACAAATCGATAACAAAAAATATTGATTTCTGTCAACAGCAGGATGTGTGTCGGACATTATCATTATGCCGATGTGTCATTGTTTAGGATCGCACCTGGTAGGGTGGCGGAGGCTCTCCAGGCAGACTCGCCCCCTCGGACTCGTTCAGCAGGGACAGATCATCGGCGCCTTGAGAAGACAGACAGTTCCCCATTGAGCTTAACCTTCACAACAACCCCTCCAAATTCCCCTCTGTATGGTCTTTAACAGACGTGTGTTCGGGTGGGTTTCCTCACAGGTCGTCCTCTTTGTCTTTGCAGCACGCTGTGTATGGTATCTGTCTGGTTTGTAGAAAAACAAACCCCAGCTGTCCGATTTTCAGACACAAATGTATGTTTTTCAAAGTCCTTGCAAATATATTTTTGCCGCCTGTTTGAGTAACTGAATATGTGCGCGCCTGCGTGACGTGTAACATGTATTTATTATGGCCTAGATTTTAAATAAGGTAATATTTTTAGGTGAGACCTCTTGACGACTCCATCTCCCCTTTCATTGTTTACAAACTCTTGGACCGGAAGTACGCTGATCGCTGGATTGTGGGTAATGTAGTTTTCTTTGCGATGCAACGCGTTGGACGAGCATACATAGAAAAGTGCAAAGTACGTTTTTAAAAATAACTTTCCGTGAATATTGTTTTATGTTGTTCAAACGCCTAAACAAATATGAAGGAGAGCTGTTGTGTTTCTGAATGAAAAGACACATCTATAATTTTAAACCGAATATCGATGGTTTTTCTTATATGTTGAGTAAAAGAACGTTATGTCTTTATCTACTTGTTTATTAGAATTGTGAAAACTCACTTGTCAACCCTCGCTCAGTTTTGAGAACTCTTGCCCTCCCCAATATGGCGGCGGCGCCAATGGCACTCTTTCATAGTCAGTGTAAAAACGACAACAGCATATGGATGTGGATCATAAGGGTGAAAAAATGACAAGCTTAATTTATTTTGGGGGTTAAACTTTTGCTTCAACACTGGTTTAACCGCTTATACAAACTGCTATTCCACTCACCACCGAAGGATGTCAGTATTTGAAAAACCTCTTCCTTCGCTCCGCCACAATTTTTGAAGCACCACGGAAGAAGATGTCTAAGCGCACCTGACAGCTGTTTTTAGCTTGTTAGCAAAGGAGCTACTTCTTTAAACGCATATAATCTGCATTATCGCTTCAGAAAGGACACGTTGTTTCAGGATTTAAAAGTCCGCAAAGGCCCAGATTCAGAAAGAAAGGCGAAAAAACGGCGCAGTCATGCAGATCACACTGAAGACGTTGCAGCAGCAGACCATTCAAATAGACATCGACGATGATCAAACGGTATTTACAATTAACGTGTTCATGCATCCTCGTTTATATGTGGTAACGGCATGTGAAACGGGGTACTTTTAACAGTGGCATTTTTTCGAGCGAATAAAGAAGACGATGGGCTTTTATTCGTTTATGGGTCATTGGGGATCAACTGGGCGTGTTAAGCATGAGCAAGCGTGATAGATGGATGGATAGATAGATGGATGGATGGATGGATAGCATTTGATAAATTAACACATGCCCTATGTAGTGTATAGTTTAAGTAGATAATTGCATGTCATTATTGGATACGAAATGTTGTGAAATGTATATAGCTCCCTGTCTCTGTAATGTAATTTAAATCAATGTATGTTTGAGATGCATGTCAGTGTTATAAATGATAGATATTAATACTTTTATTTAACATATTATAAGCAATTTTGTGGTCAAATTTGACAGTATAACGTAATTAGCTACAGTGATAGTAGTAGGTGAGTATTGGTAGTGGTCAGGCTGGCCAGCGTTCCTCCCTGGTGATTTCCATTTTTATTTGTTTTATTGGCTCAGGTGAAGGCATTAAAAGAAAAGATTGAGGCTGAGAAGGGCAGAGACAGTTTTCCAGTGGCAGGACAGAAGCTTATATACGCCGGAAAGATCCTGCAGGATGATACGCCCATCAAAGAGTACAAAATCGATGAGAAGAACTTTGTGGTGGTGATGGTGTCAAAGGTGAGTCATTCCATTGGATGATCTTATGTTATGAAAGTGCTTAGGGATGCTTAAAAGGACAATATTTTGAAATCATCACAGCGTTTGTTTAGACGAAAATTAAAGCTTGAAGGTATAAAAACAAACACATCACTCTGTTTTACCCATTAACCATCAGCGTTAGAAATGACACGTAGGAATCCATTACTCATATGTCACTTTGTTTGTTTCTAGACGAAGCCTTCGTCAGGACCGCCCGCCCCACCCTCAGATCCACCCAAATCTGCCTCTCCTCCCACCTCTTCCTCTCCTCCCACCTCTTCCTCTCCTCCCACCTCTTCCTCTCCTCCCTCCTCTTTCTCTCCTCCCTCCTCTTCCTCTCCACCTCCCACTCGGGCCCCTGCTGCTATTCCCATTTCTAAAGATGAGATCCTGGTTGACCCCCCTGCCTCCGTGTCCCCAACACAGAGTCCTGAACGGTGAGCCTCAACCATGAATCCTTCTGTTTAAAACGATTTAATGATATAAAAATATGATGTACTATTGGGGCTGGGAGGTATGATATTTGTAAATACGACAGAGAAATTATTGATTCTACTTTATTTATACATAGTTGTTTTTTGGTCGACAGATGTTGAAACTAATTTAGCTATATAAATAAATTGTAGTTTATAAATAATTCAAGAAATGTGCGGTCAGCTACTTCATCACTATCGAATAGAATAGATTTTGTATATCAAGCAGTTTACAACAACTTTGAATGTTACTCAGATTTGTGAGTCAGAATGTTTTTGTGATGTTTAGTATATTCTTCTGTTTTGAGTGTATTACTTCAGTTTACATTTTGTAAAGCTGTCTTCGCAATAATTCATTTATGACAAATGATGACATTTTATCTTCTGTTGATGATATTTATTATTATCTGTGTCGCTTGTTTGTTTCCTAGTGGTATGAGCTCTGTAGCTGATGGGGAAGATGCATCTTCTACATTAGGTGAGGGCAAAGAAGACCTTTTTTTTACATATTTTCATAATAACCATCTCAAAATATTTGAAGAATATTATCAAAGCTGCAGCCAGTCCCAAAACAGATGGTAGAAATGCCAGTCTGTCTCAGTCTATTGTGTTCACAGACATTCACAGGCTGTGTGTGTTTTGCAGTGACGGGTCAGGAGTATGATGCCATGCTCACAAACATCATGTCTATGGGCTATGAGAAAGAGAAAGTCGTGGCCGCGCTTAAGGCCAGTTATAATAACCCACACCGTGCTGTCGAGTATCTTCTCAATGTGAGTGACTCTTATTTTGCCTCTGACTTTAGATAACTGTGTATTATCTCTTTCGTGCAACTACAGAGCATAGTTTGAAATCTGTCGTCTTAATAGCCAGAATCAATGTGTTATTTTCATGTTTTTCTAAAATCTGGAATATTGGTTTATAAATGATCCCAGCATGATAAGATCTTTAAATGATGCAATAATGTGTATGATTACGTCTGCTTTAGGGAATTCCATCAGTCCCTGTACAGGAGACCAACCCTGCCCCAGCCCAGCTTCCCACTGACACCCCATCCACAGAAGGTAAGAACCCTTTGGAAAATGGAGTTCTAGCAACGTTATAAATGTCCATTGTTGCTTTATTATCTCTTTAAAGGACCCAGTGTTTTATTTACTTCTGTGTTCTAGAAAAGAGAATATAATAATAATAATAATAATAATAATAGTTTTTTGCTTCGGTATTTCCTGTAAAAGACAGATTTGTATCAAATGTTCTGTTAGGTGAGAACCCACTGGAGTTCCTGCGTTCTCAACCACAGTTTCACAGCATGAGGCAGGTGATCCAGCAGAACCCGTCCCTGCTCCCGGCCCTCCTGCAGCAGCTGGGTCAGGAAAACCCAGAACTACTGCAGGTACTTGATACTTCCATGATAATATTTAAAAAAGGTAGAGGGATGTGTTTGATCGTGTTTGTAACTCAGTTTCTGATAATGTTTGGTGACGGCAGCAAATCAGCCAGCATCAGGAGCTGTTCATCCAGATGTTGAACGCGCCGGTTGCTGAGGGTGAGGGCGGAGAGGGGGCGGAGTTCGCCGACCTGGGTGCCATCGCAGATGAGGCGGCACCCGGCAGTTATATACAGGTGACGCAACAGGAGAAAGAAGCTATTGACAGGGTGAGTTCCATTTTTTTTTTTTTTTCTTACACTGGATTTTTTTAGATCAGAAAAATTAGATCATTGATGGCATGGGGAAGGGTTGAAAAAGTTCTTTCTTGATATGACCCTTTTAAAATAATCTTCTTAGCTGATGTTTCCTGTCTCTTTCAGTTAAAAGCTCTTGGGTTTTCAGAAGCTCTGGTGGTCCAGGCATACTTTGCTTGCGAGAAGAACGAGAACCTGGCTGCCAACTTCCTGCTCAATCAGAATTTTGAGGACGAATGAGATCTGTGGAAAGCCCACCTGCCCGTTCCCCTTCCACTACACAAGCACTGCATTACTTGGGACACCGGTTTTCCCCATTATTTCTTTGAGTTTAAGTTGAGGGGAGACTTGCAGACTGGGTGGGGATGGGGCGGATGCGATCAAACTGAGAAAGAACAAATGCCAATGGATTTGATGGCATTTGGGTTGAATGCACGCTGACGTGATGCAGGGGATGTGACTGCACGTGTGTGTTCCCTTACGGAATATTTCACTAAATTAGCAACAATTGAAAGCAAACGCTGGCACAGTAGTATTATGAGATATGACGAGCAAGGTTAGATGTAAGCAAGTATCGCTTGGTTGTTTTATTTTGGAAAATGATTATTAATATATGTCTAATTTTATATATTTCTCTAATTCAGAGATAGATCTGTATTTCTCCCAGCACACAGATGAATGTGATGATATTAAAATATGAAATTAGTCCAATCCAGATAATATCAGTTTTTAAACACAGAGTGTCTAACAAAATGTGTGTTTGTTCTGCACATGATCTAAATTCATGTAATTTTATGAATGAGTCCATGCCATGTGGATTATTATAACCTTGAGCCATTATTATTACTGGTTTAAATGTACTGGGATGAAGTATGAAAAACTAATTTTTAAACTATTTGTTCATCGCAATTAACATGAAACACTGTTTGCAACACTATTTCACTTAATTTTCAGATAAAAAAAGATTACTTTTATTAATAAGAGATTTACAGAATACAGAATAGAGCCGGTTGGTGGGGAGGAGTTGAAAATATAAGGGGATTGTGGTGTAAGTAATTTGATAATAGATTTACCAAGAATTGATTTCTTTGGAATAGTGTGCAATGATGAATCGTGCGGCATAAGATGAATGTGCATTCATTAAGTAAATAGGGTTTACTTAAACACTGACGTAAAAGCATATATCCATTTCCGTTATCTTGTTGCAACTTTCGAGCAAAATGTTTAGATGTAAGTCATAAACGACAATAAGGATTAGAGTATTTATCAGCTTTTATTTACTTCATTTGAAAGGACCAATTTGAACGATTATCTGACAAAACACAAGTTTTGTCACACTAGAGCTTGCTTGCATTAAAAAGCAGAGACCTGTTACAGCATGATGATACTCTGCAAGACATTGTATGCTGTCAGAATGTAAAGTTCTGTATGAGAGCGATTTCCCTGAATCATATCTGTGTAAAGCTGATAATGGGTTCTTTTGTTCATGTATTGAGTACAGTAAAGATCTTCAGCATTACTGGAACACCTTTTTGTTTCTTCTGCAGGTTCAGGGTCCAGAATGCCTTCGCATTCTACGTGATATTCTTTTGCTAAACACTCATAGAAAAAATGCTGTACACTTACAGTATTAGCAGGCCCACACAAAATCAGCAGACAATACTGGCGGGGATTCTGTGATGGATTTTAAAATGTAAAATAATTAGATACTATGAGCTTTTATCTGAATTATTGAATGTTATACAGAGAAACGTAATAAACAGACACACAAGAGAACTTTGTGTGCTCTACAAGGAATCCACCAAGAGTCTGATGAAACCGTGCACCTGCTAATCTGTGATTTATAATATTAACATCTCTCCCGGGATCAATAAAGTCTTATTGACAAACTCAAGTGGTGGTGATTTCTCACTGTAAAATAAACCCAAACCATTCATGAAGTTTGTACAGTCAAGAACATCATTTATTCAATCAGGTTTTGCTCTTTACAAACGTTTTAGTTTTTATAATGGGAAAGATTCTGTAAATAACACATGCATTATGCCGACAGCTCTGGGGCAGGGGGTGGGGAGCACTGGACTGGGACGCCTCTCATTTGGTTGGATATGAAGTGAGGTATTCAGATCACTGAAACCATACAAAAGAAAAAACAAACATACCGCTTACAGAATATTTTTAGATAGTTCTAGATGTGTAGAGTTACATGCAGTGTAGACATAGAATTTGAAGATTTAGCTGTTGATAGAAGGATCAATAATACTGATTTTGGTTCTTCTGAATCTTAAAGGTGATAAAGTGTTTCCTTTTTTAAAAAGCACAAGTCTTAACAGATATTATAGAAACAATGTAACCTTGTAAACATAAAAAAGAGCCAATCCGAAAACCTGCTGATGTTTTTGGAGGGCATTGCTTACAGCATTTGAAGAAGACAGTAACCTAATCTAACCATAATCTTAAACTCCGCCATTGCATGCGGATACGAACCAACTCTATTAGAACTTCCCAAAATTCTGAAGTGAACATTTCAATGACAGATCAGTTAGTTTATCTGATAAAAGTGTCACATTACACATACATTACAGGACAATTTATGGATTTGGGTTGAACATTTTGGATAAGGGCAGTTTAATGTACATTTAATGCACATTCAAGAAAAGGTGTCAGGAACAATAATGATTTTTATCTTTTGTGTGTGGCAAAAGTTTTTAAGTGCATTTTGTCTCATTCTTAACCAATCCATATATAAGGTGCATTTAGAGAAAATTCAGTCTTGTTCTTTAAATACCTAGTCTCATAAGGTTTTTTAATCATGAAGTCCAAGAGAAGAAATGGCAAAACCCGAAATGACAAACGCAAATAAATACAAAACAAACAAACAAAACCGAGCTGATCTGCGTCGTCTGGTCCAGTGCTCCCAACCCACAGCCGAGCCCCGGACTCCAAAAGAAAATCTTGTACCCTAAACCGCACCCCTTCCCAAGACACCCCACTCTCCATCGCCCTCTGGGTAAAATCTGCCCTGTTGCAGGTTTCAGTTTAAATGGGTCCGCTGGTCCAGGTTCAGCATTAACAGGGCAGTTTCTACTCGGCGCCGAAGGCCTTTGCCTGAAGAGGGAGATGTGTGTGATATAAACATGTGAAGCATACAGACAGGTATATAACATTAGAGTTTACAACATCTTGCTCGAGAGAAGAACAGGTTCAACATTTTTTTTTTCAAACGCTTTCATCAAAAGTAGGAAAAGAGAGATAGAGCTAGACATCTACAGTGCCATGAAATAAGTGATTCTAAAGACAGATACAGAGGGAAAAGGGACCAATTATTTTTTCAAACAATTATTTTTCCATCATTGTACAATAAGAAGAACAAAATCACATCCATTTCTTGAAGTACTATTGTGTATACGGCTTGTGAAAGCGTAAAGAGATGTGGAAGAGATGGCCGTTCTCATTTACAAGATGGTATCTGTGAACAAAAGGCACTTTGAATGGGACAACCTTTAAATGCTCACCTATTACACTACAGCACAAACACTATGGGAGCTCATTTACATACAGGAAGTCCTTTCGGGACGATACGGGGCCGTGGCTCACTGATTTTACGACATTTCTGCCCGTCACCTCAAACCACGTGTGCTCTAAACTACGAGAACATCTAACAAAATCCTACTCACATGAACACATTTGAACACGATGCTCAACTAAATGAATCTGAGAATTGGAGCAAGCATGATTTGCTTGGGAGGAAATTGAAAACTATATCTTGCCTCTGAATCGAAAAAAGTGACATTTAGGTTGTATTGAAATGCCTTTTGTCAGAAGAACCAATATATAAATTGTAAATACAAAAGAGGTGGTTTCAAGAAGAAAAAATCTATAAGGAAGCAGTCATTCTGGTGTGATATTCCCAAATAAGTAACAGAAGAACCAGTTTTTTCATAAAATTCCTTCGACCCACCCCAAAAATAGTTTAAAAACAAAAGCTTACAAATAAAACATTTTAAAAAAAGATAAACAAAACGTACAAACAAACTTTCCCAACGCTTGGGATTTTTTGTGGCCCTCGTGTTTAGAGTCCAGGAGCTCGCAGACTTCGACCTTTTTTTTATTTTTCACTTGCTTGGCTTTCTTAAAAATCTCAGACAGACATAGATATCTACCAACACATTGCACACGGCTCAGTCCACACATAAATCTTTTTCTTCCTCAATAATAAAAACACTTTTCAACCAAGAAAACATTCCTTGTTTTCTTTCTCGTTTTTGTTCGGAAGGTGTATTTGATCTATTTGAACATACCTGATACCGGACGTTCTGGAAAGTTTTTTCGTTTTGTAAAATGACATTTGCACTGACTCGGGTGATGGGTCAAAAAATAACTAGACTGCCATAGGTGCTAATGTCACAGCTGAAGAACTATACATATGTCCATATACATATACACACACACACAGTATGAGTACAATATGATCTGGATAACACACCTACTGTATAAATATGATGTTTGTGGATTCTTATAACGTTGTTTCTTGCTAAGCCCATGATACATATTGTACATATATTCTGTAGCTTATAAATGAAATGAAGACCCTGAATTGCGTGTAATGGAGACACGGAGGCACTTTGATTGCGTTTCAAGTGGATGGTAAAATAGCGTCGCTTTTTCCACAAGCTACTGAGGGACCAGCGGTGAGCCGCTCTCAGCCAATCAGAGCCCCTGACATGTGATTGACAGCCAGGCAGTCCAGTTATTTAGTGAAGTAAGTGGTTGTTGGACATTTTTGTTTGTCTCAATAGGGAATACACTTTACCTTAAACAGGGTGAGTCTGAAGTTGGCAGAGGAGTTGCTTTTAAAGGTTTCCCTTTGTCCTTTAAGGGTGTGGGCATATGTCATAGTGCAATGTTTGTGTATGTACTGTAAGTTCCTTAGTTTATGCTTGTGGGCTAAAATGAAAATGCAGCCATTGGTAGATTGTCTTATATAAGCTGTACTGGTGTAGTTAATAAAGGCGAGATGTGAAGAGAAAGTGATGTTTGATGATAAGAATAAGCTGTGTTCAGATGGAGAGTGTGATCGGTCGGAAGGGTACAGCACTGTCGAATGACCGCAAAAAACGGAGCATGAAGAGATTGTCCATTTGTTAGTTACATTCTAGTTGAAGGAGAGTTTAGTGATAAATGAGAACTTAATCCTGTAGTTTTACAAACAAACACACGTTGGAAAGCACAGTTGCATGTGCAGTTCGATCTGTCAGAGTCATGCTGCGAAAAATAAATGCGCACGAAAACCAGAAAACAAACAGAAGGATGAATCTCACAGAATCACGTCCAGATCACATCTCACCCCAAAATAAAAATTAAGTCAAGCCTATTTGTGAGATCGTAAAGTTTGCATTGCAACATTATTTTTGTGATATTAAACCACATTTCCAACTCAAATTCTCATTATCTTTATTTATCTATACACTTTATTTTGCATAATTCTTTTATCGTTTTGTCCAAAGCATGGAAAATGACCATTTTAGAGAAAATGTGTTGTTTTATTATGAAAATATCACAATGCAAATTTTTTAAGACACTTCATTTTCTTTATGCAAAATGTATTTTCTCTTTTAACTTTAGGGTGAAATAAAACCTTTTCATGACTTCATGTGAGGTTCATCCAAAAATGTACTGCAAAACCAAACCTAATCTAAGAAAACAGAAGCAACCCTTGTGTGCACGGCCTACTCTAAACGGTATATGTGTATTTGTGGATGCACATGCACTTAGACTGAATGATGGTGTTATACTTGCAGCAAAATATGTGCTTAAACCCTCATAGGGTAATCTCTAGATTTTATGACTCAAATCACTGGCCTTTGAATTCATAAACACTACATACTGAAAAGTCTAATGTCATATTTCATGAGTCCCAAGCTGCACTAAGGTTTCAGCTCAAAACAACAATCACTTGTGCTCGACCCTTCCCATTCACTGCATTTTCTGCATCTGTATTTCTGTCTTGTTTTATAAAGAAAACATATATATGACCTGAATGATGTCTTTTTCTACCCCACTGGCAATTGTTTTCTTGTTTTAAAAACAAATTGATCAGAGAAGTTCTTTTAGTATTATAAAATGTACTCCAGATAAACAGCTGCCTAAATTTATTAGTATAGCTTTATCTTGTTTCAGGATGTTGAAACTAAAAAACAAGACAGCAAGACGGATTAAGAAAATGATTGTTTAGCAGTGATACTGTCTTAAGACCAGAAGTTCTCTGTGTGATGCAGATGTGATATGAGTTTGTTTTGTGTGTCAATATGATTGTGATGTGTACAGGCATTGAAGTGTGCTTGCATGTTATCGTTGTGTGTGTGCCAGTCCGGTTAACCTCAGAAAAAATATTTCCAATCCGTTTTCCCTTATTATTGATTAAATCAATAGTGCATATGTTTAGGTAAATTGCACGTTTAGTGTTGTTTTACTTGCAGTCTATTGCTTGTCAGCAGGTCAACAGGGAGAGGATATCAAGCCCACGCTGCACTGGAAGGCATCGCCAATATCATCGCCAATGTCAGCAAATCCATACTGAAAATGGGCTGAGCCAATTAGACGAGTCCTGTCGAGTCCTGCCTATCCAATCAGACGTGTGACCCATAGTCGGTGCCAATCAATGTGGAGTCCACGATGAACACGTCCAGGTTAATTTCATGTCCCTTTTAATAATTTCAGTTAATAAGGCAACATCTTTCCAAATTAGTTCTGACAGGGAAGAGACTATCTTTTCTCACCACGGCAAACGGGGGGTGAATGCATGAACAAATTGCACTGGTAGTCACATTGTGAAGATAGTCAGTTTGTCATTCCTTTGAGGGGCTTCCATCGGTTTATCTGCCGTCGGTGTACTGTGCTCTCCAGAATATAAAAGTAATGCTGAAGTCTTCTAGATCCGAATGAAGGTGCAGGGGATTGCGGAGAAAAGGATGCGTGTGTGTTTTGTGTGAGACTTCTGAGGGGCGTGTGAGAAACTTCCATACTTAGCTTTGTGACTCCTTTTCCAGTTTTCATTGGACATTTTGTGTCTGTGTTTCATGAAAAGTCTCGTCAAAGGAACCATGACTGCAAGACAGGAAATTGATATTAATACAAATTACATTTAAAGAAAAGTCACATGAAAATGAAATAGATTTTTAGCTGAACTATTCTCTTAAAGTTACATTACGACGCTTGTCTGTTTAAATCCCAGAATTCAGCAGTAATTTTGAGACAATTCTCAGAATAACCACTAGAGTACAGTGGACACAGTATTAAACACTCACACGCTGCTACAACTACAGACTAGCAGCTTCAAGATCACAGACGCCAATGCTTCTCATTTAAAAAGCTGCATTCTTTGGTAAAATAAATAATTCAACAAACCTAATTTTTCACATGCTGGGATTATTTTGAAGTAAATAAGTAAAGTTGAGCTTTGATAGTATCAGAGGAGCAAAAGAAAGTCTGACAAGTTTCAAGACTTATTAGTTGTCAAACTTCTAAAATGTTTGTATGGCTGAACCCACTGAACCGTCCTCTCTCTCTCCTTTACTATAACTTTCTCACTGTAATCCGTGCCAGTAGTGTCCATCCTTTTCTTAACTTCCCTCCTGTTGAAGTTCATGTTCAACTGCCTATGACATCATGTCTGGTTGCTGAGGGCAACCAGACAGTCGGGACGTGACTCTCGCTTTCTCTTTTCTCGCCTCTGTGTCAGACTTTCTCTCGAATAGATCTGCACGTTCGCCAGTTTCAACACATGTAAACTAGATTCATTCCCGATCGGTTACAGCACGCCCATCTGCAGTATCCATGCCCATGCCGGGTCCAAAACGTACGCTGAAGGCAAGTGAAAACTGTTTTTGGCAAATTAAAACTCGCCAGTTGGCCGAGAAAACATCCATTACAACTACAACAAATTTTAAGAACTTTACCATTTACTTTTCAACAAATGTTAATTTTGTTGCCCATGTTCTTGTTTACATGTGCAATATGCAGCACGTAGTAATATTACAGTATTAAAGAAAACTTTGTGAAGTCACATCCTCAAATTACCCACTTACATTCATCATAGGTCTGATGAATCATACAACATTTGGTTTTGGAATGAGCTGTGACATTAAAATCAGCCAAGAGGAGGAAACAATTGTTTCCATGTGTATGCTTCTCTTTGGAAGCGCTTGCGGTTTTCATAGCTGGTGCGAGTGGGACCGTGGCCACAAAATCCATTTGAAACGAGCAGTGTGTCCCATAGCGAACCCCCAGAAGACCGCTGACTGCTACCAACCACACGCACTTAACAGAGCTCCCTACCACTGATCAAAACCAGCTGACTGACGGACTGATTGATTTGAAAGACTGATTTGAAAGAAACAGTGTGGGTTTCTTTCCAACATGACGTTGGTGTCACATCTTTGCCATGCAGTCAACCAACACAGAGAAGCATTAAAAAAAATCATTCATTAATATGCCTGGCTCCTTTATTTGTGTGTCTACATCAGTGTCCGTTATAAATATGTAAAGGTGCTATACCCTGCGTGACCCTGGATCACAAAACATAATGGTCAATTTTTAAAAATGATGATTTATCCATCATCTGAAAGCGGAATAAATAAGCTTTACATGGACTGTTAGGATAGAACAATATTTGGTCGAGATACAGCAATTTGAAACTCTGGAATCTGAGGGTGCAAAAAATCAAAATATTGAGAAAATTGCCTTTAAAGTTGTCCAGCAGAGGCGCTGTGGTAGGCCGTTGCTAAGAAGAAACAGCCATGTTTTAACTCTCTCTATTGGCTTAACGCTGTAATGAAATTGTGGAGAGTAATGAAAGAGAGCTGAAGTTCTAAGCTTTACATAAATACCAAACTTGAGGGGGTATTTCTGAAAGAGCGCTTTAGAGGTGTGTCTCTGGCCATTTTTGTTTTCCGATTTTGCTGCATCCACTCACAAAAATAAAGTTTTGATGACCCATACAGTGTACTGTTGGCTATTGCCACACATATATATACCCGTGCTACGTAGGACTGTGGTCCAGGGTCACATATCTGTGTGCATGTACCTGAGTCTGCTGTGGGATGTTCAGAAAGTTGTCCCGTGCTCCGATGCCGACAAACCTGTTGGAAGCTGTGGAGCCTGACGCTGGGTATGCTGCTGGGACACACACACATCTCTCAGCATTCATAGCTCTGATGCCTGCTTTGTATATTTTAAAGATAATTCAATAAGAACCAAAAATGTTAATAAATATGTCACATTTTTGTACTAGTACAAAAACTAATTGTGATTTTTTTTTCTGGTGCTGCAAATATATATTATATAATATGTTTTGTTATGTATTACAAAAATGAGGTAAACTACTCATTATGTAAATTCAACTAATGGGGTTGGGATAAAAAAGAGGATTTCGAGGGAAAAATGAAAACTTTTAGTTAAAAATCTCCAAACTCAAATAAATCAAATAAAAATTAGGAGTGTGCACCAAAATGATCAAATTCAGGGCAGTTGTGCGCAGAGGACTCCATAAGATCAGAGAAGAGTGTTTACAAATAAGAGAATATGTGAGTTTGTGTAAGAGGATAAAGCTGAAACAGGCACTGAAAAGATGGAAGGCAATATATTGAAGTGTTACGACAGGTTGAGACTGAAACACCATTCCATAGATATGAATGATTGTGGAAACACATGAAGAAAAAGAACGTTGACGTGTGAGAAGGGAAAAAAAGCGGGATGGTCTTTTTGTCAAAGGTTTGCTCATCCAGGCTCCTCCTTTCGATCGCCCGTCCTGCTGCCATCACCCGACACACACACATCCCAAGCAAAGACCAACAACCCAGCACCGGCCGCTCTCACACACTGCCAGACACATCACAGATACCTTCACCAGCACGTCCACGCATTTCATCTCTGTGTTTAGCTTGATATGTCAATGGAAATGCGTTATCACTAAATGTGGGGTGTCATTGTTTTGTTTGTTGGTTTTTTGTTGTAGTGGAGTCCATGCCAGCTGCCCTGAATTTGATCTCTTGATAGAAGAATTGAGGACAGTAAAATGAAAAGCAAGAGCGATGAGGGGGAGGCTGATAATGTTTTGTTGGTTTCAGCCAATGGGAGGCAGCGATGCATCTCCATCCCCATTCGATTGCAAAAACCGTGGCTGATTGCAATCGAATAAACAAAAGAAAACAAAATGAAAAAGAATGAAAGAGGGATAGTATGAGAAAAATAAAGAAACAAAAAACAAAGTCAGGTGGAGAAGATCAGGGCATCTAACGCCAGAAACATACTTTACGCAAATACGCAAACGGGCATACCAAAGCCCACACAACATGTGCTCTTTTTGTTCCCAAATAACACGTGTTTTTGCGTTACTGTAGCCTAACAAATCTCGGTCCACAAGGGTTACTTTAAAGCATCCAATCCATTAATCCAGATTTGAATCAATACAAACATGTTGACAGCTTAATTTAAGCAAGATTTTCTCCAAGCTGAAAAATATAACTGACTATTGATAAATACACACAACACCACTTGCTACTTGCTTCGCGGAATAAAGTGCTTGCGTATCTTTTCTATTTTGAAGTATTTGTGTAAATATGTTTTGAGTTTTTTTTTGTCTAACAAAGAAGTTGAGGCCATGTCTTTTATTTTTAAGCAGCGTGTGGGGCGGTTTCGAGGGCTCTGGTGGGTCTGGTGCTTTGAGCGGACACTTACACGGCGAGGCCGGGGAGCCGACTCCGCTGTCAGGGTGTGTGTGGCAGGGTTTGTGCTCGGGCAGGGGGAGGGGCATCGGCACCGGCCGTGCTACCGGAGGAGGTGGCAGTAAGAAGGAGCCGGGCAGTTTGTTCTGACCGCTCCCGTTAGGCTGCAGATATACACACACACACAACACACACACAGATGATGAGGGGATGAAAGAGGCACACGGATACAGAAATGTAAAGGCGAGCAAATACATAAAAGAACGTCACGGAGAATGTTACAAGCGCACACAGACACTCAAAGTAAATGCCACGCTGGGGTGTTAAGGTGTCATGAAACCCCAGACGTAACCAGGTCGAGGATCCTTCACAATTTTGGAAAAGATTTAAATAAAATAAATAAATGAATGTGCTATTTATATCTTCAAATTTATAGAGTATGCTAATGTGTACTATTTGAAGACTGGAACTATGCATACTTAAAAGACAGGTTTGTCCCTGCTTAGTTTTAACCGAATAATAATTTTATTGCTTTTATTGATCTGTCCTGACTTTCTGAACCTTAATATATAATATCTAGAGCTAAAGACGACACATATATGCTCACATCTAGTTTAAATCTAATGCTCCCACATCAAATCCACATGATCGCTACTGTGTCTTCCATCATGTGCAGGACAAGCTGTTAAACTTGAAAAACATGAACGTTTCATGACCCTTAAAAATGAAGAGGTGAAATCCACCTCTAAACAAGAAAACAGAGACTGTCATGTGTTAGATCATGGAGAGTTAGAGAGAAGATCAGAAGCAGAGATGTGCGTATCTGTGTGTGCCATCCGTTGGCGCGGTGTGAGTCATGAAGGTGGTGTGTGTTACCTGTGTCCCAGGCTGGCCCGAGCCGTCGGCACAGACGAACTGCACGAACTCTTTGAGCGGGTCCTGATGGTGGTGGTAGCGGATGGTGGGGTGGGTGAAATATGGACTGGACTGCTGGATGATGGAGGGGGCAGGAAAATGAAGGGCAGAGGCTGAGGCACGAGGACTTCCTGAGAAAGACAGAAAGAGAGAGAGGATGTGAGGCAAATATGTATGAAATACACAATGTATTGCTTTTCTGATGATCTGTTTTCATATAAACCTAAATCCTTGAACCTTCTCTGATTTCATAATATGGTTCTTTCCTTAAAGGGACAGTTCACCCAAATATAACATTTACAGAGATGGGGTTGTCAAGGTTTAAAAAGAAATGTGTAAATATTTATCAAGGAACAGTTTACCCTAAAATGAAAATTCGGTCATCATTTACTCAACATCGAGTTGTTCCAAATCTGTATAAATTTCTTTGTTCTGATAGTTTCCATAGTAGGAAACAATACAGTGGTAGTCAAAAGTTCCCCAGAACTGTTTGCTTTCCTATATTCTTAAAAATATTTGCTTTTATGTTTTACAGAACAAAGAAATGTATAATTAATAACTATGGTAGTCAATGGTGGCCAAGAACTGTGGGTTACAATCATTCTTTCAAATATCTATCTCTGTGACCACCAGAACAAAGAAATTTATACAGATTTGGAACAACTCGAGGGTGAGTAAATGATGACCGAATTTTCATTTTAGGGTAAACTGTTCCTTTATAAATATTTGCACATTTCATTTTAGAGCTTGACAAACCCAGTTTTATTGTACGGTAAACAGAGACACTAAATGATGACAACATTTTTATTTTTGAGTAAACTATTCCTTTAAATAGCATTTCAGAGTTTCTTTCCTGCTCTCTCTATCCCTCTCATCCGGTCGATCTCTAACTCCCTCTTTTTCTCCTCTCCTTCTTTTTTTCGGTCCTTCTTAATCTCATTAGGTACTGGGCAGGAGCCAGGCGCTATAGGGTGCCAACAAACACACACACATGCAAATGCACTCATAAGCACTGACTCACATACGCACGCGCGCGCGCACACACAAAGCTGGTATCTTCTCAATCTCCACTGGAGTTATTCATCACTCACAAAAGCAAACCACAGTATCTCTTTCAAAACAGTGGCCAACATCCATCCATAACTCATACAAACGCATTCGAAATGGCAGCGAAACCGCCGTCTCTCCCGCGCGTGCATTCTTCCCCGGCCTAACACAAACCTTGCTTTTTCCACTGTCTTTTTCAGCTCTACGTAAACATCCTAACCAGAAGCGTCTGCCGGAGAAAAACTTCTATAATCACATGTGCATATAATCCATTTAAAGCCGGCGCTCTCCGTCTCGCTGACCTTTACTTGATTAGGGCTCGCCGGCTGTAGCCGGACCCGAACGGATAGCAATTCCGAGCTTTTCCCAGAGCCATCGGATGGGATTAAACATCTGGGACGTCGGGGAAGATCGACAACAGGGAAGGGAACTTTGAGGCGCTCCCTCTTGCCCTTTTGGGTAGAAATGGAGATTTGAGCGGCCTGTGAGACCGATGCCTATGAATATCACGTTTTTCTGACGGGGTTTTTGTGCCTTTTAAAGCGCTCCGAATCCGTCTGCCAAGAAGAGCTCGATAAGAGCACCCACACACACACACGCTGCTTTCTTCATCACATTTTGTCCTGTGCCAATCTGAATGACAGCATGTCTGTAACACGCAACATGCTCACTGGCTAATTTTAAAAACGGAGAGAGCCGAAACATACCGTTTTTATAAGATTCTCTCGGTCACGCATCTGTTCCGCATTGGGGAGCTTTCTAAACATTCCCTCATGGCTTCTCCCGTTTCTAAACCCCTGCCTCTCTCTCTCGATCCTCAACCACAAATAATCTCGAGTGATTCACAAGGGAGTCTTAATTTGCAGCGAATCAAGAACTTCAGCTCTGTGACAGTTGGATGAATGTTTTGCAAACTGTTCGGCAGTTGTTTACGCTAAACGAGCGCCGATAATCACAAAAAGCTGTAGGACAGGTGTCCTGGGAATGAAGGGAAACAGCACATTAAAACTAAGACAGGTTTGATTCCTTAGTTCTGATTGGATGAGACAGGTTCGAGCTGTTGTAAAATGCGGAAAAAAGCACACTTGGGACCGCACATTTTATAATATTGTGCCAATCTGTTAAATTGCTTGGCAACCAGAACAAACCTATATTATTGCTCTTGTATTTATAATAAATGTGTTATTGAACGTTTCCATCAATAAAAATATTAAGATTGTCCCGCTTTACACATTCTGTTCTTAAAGTGAAATGAAAATTCTGTCATCATTTATTCACCCTCTTGTCGTTTCAAACTTTTTTCTTCCACGGAGCACAAAATAAGATATTTTGAAGAATGTTATTAAAGGTAAACTTCACCTGAAGATTAAAATTTTTTCATCATTTACTCACCTTCGAGTTGATCCAAATCTGTATAAATATCTTTGTTCTGATGAACAGAGAGAACGATATTTGGAAGAATGCTTACAACCAGGCAGATTTGGCCCCCGATTGACGCCCATAGAAATGTTTTGTTATAAATATCTTTCTCTGTGTTCATCAGAAAAAAGATATTTATACAGATTTGGAACAACTCGAAGGTGATTAAATGATGACAGCAAATCATTTTTGGGTGAAGTATCCCTTTAACTGGCACCTATTCACTTGCATTGGTTTTGAGTCCATACAATAGAAGCGAATGGTGGCCAGTGCTTTTCAGTAACCAACTTTCTTAAAAATATCTTCTTTTTTTTGTTCTACGGAAGATTGAACGTCATACAGGTTTGAAATGACAAGAGGGTGAGTAAACGTTGACAGAATTTTCATTTTGGGGGGAACAATCACTTAAACATCCATCTCCAGTTATTCGATCAAAAGCAGCATTGCTAAACATAGGTCTGAATAGGGCACAAAACGTTTTGTAATCACAATGTTTAAACCACATTTTGAGATTATTAGAAGTGCCCACACTGCAAATTATAGACAAAGAAAAACATCCATGGTACATGTTAAAAAGATGAAATTGTGGATGAAATGATGACAAGAGACAAAAGAAAGAAATCAGAGGGTATGTGGATGGATGTTGTCCCTCGTGAACTACAGCAGCTAGTGTCTATCTAGGGTCCCTGGTGCCCAGCCAATCCGAGGCCTCCATCAAATGCCAATCTGAAGGCAATTTTGGACAGATCTTCTGGAGCAGTCATGAGCCTACACTGCGATGACATCAAACCCCTCCTTCTCCCACTTCGTGCTGTCTCTCTCTCTCCCTGCTGGGGTGCGATTGTCTCACCTGGTCTCACGCCTGCCAGCATGGGCAGCGGGTGGTGTGTGAAGGCCATTCGGGGGGACCTCGTCTGTGCGGACAGGGCGCTGAAATCGAATTTCCCCGCTGGCTTCTTTAGAGACCCAGGAGAGGACAACCCTGCCAGAAACCAAACGTCAACAACAGCAGCAACAGCAGGGCACAGCACACACCAATCTAACACCGTTCTACAATGGCTGCGTCGGTCCACTCACAGCGCACATATATCTGCTCTATACATGACCTGCTGGATGATATCGTAACTTTAACTTGACGTGAGATAATCAGCTGTCTTGACTTGTGTGGAATGTTTCGAGAAACATTTGATGGCTATCCCAGCAATGCCGAGTGATGGAATAATTTGAAACAGTCTTCCATTGGGATAGGCGGTTTACCCAAAATGTGGTACGAGTCACGTATAGATATTATGATATAGTTACTTTTGATAGAAATTGAATTTTTTGTGCATTACGTTGCATCATTCAGTGAATTTAATATTTTACGAATGAAAGGTCCTTCAGCTAATTTAATCAACTTCTCTTAGTAAGTGGAACTTCATGGACGCAAACCAAAAAGTCAAATTATACATAAGAAACCACTTGTTTAACTATAAAAAAAGAGCTTTGCGATATGTACCGCTCAAGAATCAAAAAAGTTACACTTATATTGCCAATGAGAAAGTTTCTAATGAAATGGGCATCGTGTGAAGCTGTTCTTTTTCTTCTCAACTTGTTTTTGATTCGCCGTCTCACTCTGTGTTCTCGCATAACTGCATGATTGCAAATCATTTCTTTGTGTTAAAACAGAGCTGCCCACCGATGTGCTTTCGTCTTCCAAAGTAAACGGTACAGCAAAATCTCTACCGGTATATACCCCCCAGCCCTAGTCTTCAGTAAATGTTTTATAACTATGTTAAATTAGCAACACCTCAACTGGTTCAATCCATCACTGGAAAGATGAAAGAGAGAAAGATGAAAATAACATGAAAAGGTGATAAATTGTAGGAGAAAGTGATAACAGAGCAGGGATGGCTCATAACTGGCAGATAACCAAAGAAAACACACATGCACACACACAGTCTTTGGCACTCACTGCTCAGCGTTATTCACACACACACGCACATGATATTCAACTTCGATTCCGTTTGATGCTATTTTTCACCTCTACGTTACAAAGCATTAAATCCCATTTCTGCTTAAATCCGTGAGTGTGTGGGAGTGTGCAGATAAGTGTGAAAGTCTATACGTGTATATTTATTACAAATTTGTAAGACCACACATGCACACAACAGTGTTGGAGTGTCACTGCATTAAAATGTGAACGGAAAACCTCATATATGCACTTATATCTAGGAGACAGTGTACGAGGTAAGAAAAAGTAAAAAAAAAAGGTCATAGAAAAAGAGAAGAGAAGAAACTGTCTTTTTTTTACAAAGTCCTTCACTTAAAAACCCTTAAAAGTGTGGAATGAAGAGAATTGTTTTCTGATTATGACATTCACACACAAGCACAGAGCAGATGTCTCACACTGCTGTAGACACACAGAAGCACCATCTGGGACCGGAACACAGATTGTGTGTGTTTGTGTGTGTGGTAAATACATTGACAGGAGGTGCACCTGTGAGCTGTGCATCTTCTCAGCGATTGTTTCTACAAGGTTTTGTGTGTAGCTTGTATCCTTCACACAGGGACGTAGCCAAGAATTTAAGACCCCTTGAAAGTAATATTTAGAAAGGGACATAGGAACGGCCTCCATTATGTTGTATAGATGAGCTTAAGTGTGGGCGAGTTTAAATCTTGCTCGAGTTATTTTCCAATTCAAAGATGTTTCTTGTTACAATTTAAAGTATAATTTGAAAGTAAATTACATAACCTGTGCTCATACAGTATATCAAACTTGTTTGGTTTTTGACATTTAAAATAAAAAATATGCAGAAAATATTTTTCCATCAAAACCATTTTCCATCATAACAGTGTAAGAAAAAAAATATTCTAAAGGAGAGGTTGAAGTTAACTGCATGGCCGTGTGGTAATTGTATGTTGATGTTAAATTGATGGTGTTTTTTTCTTAGAGCAGAATGTGTCTTTGCTTCTGGTATCATTTTACTTTCTTCTCTTTTATGTCGAGCAGATATTAGTTTCTATCCTGACAACGTGACTCACTCGCTGCATGAACTCTCACTGAGCAGACGATCAAACTATTTTGCTGGAGAGGGTCCATGAATTGAAAAAACTCAAGCAACTTGCTTACATACAGTCCAAACCTGAAGTATGCACTGCTTTTTCATTGTGACATAAAACACATTAAATGACTCATACTTTTTTATTTCATTAGAACTGTTCATATGCTCTTAACACACTAACTTAACACACCTTTGCCTACTCCAGCGTTAATCCTCCTAGTAGCATGGCCTTGTAAACTAACGGTACTGTTTAGCGTGTTGACAAAATGTTTATATATGCTCTCCTACTTGTAAGTCGCTTTGGATAAAATGTCTGCCAAATGAATACATGTAAATGTAACTGAACACTGTCCTTGAGTCCTCAGCGGTTATTTAGTTTTCTCCTAATGTTCTGTACATTTCCTTGAGGTTCATACAGAGACCTACTTGTATGCGTGACAGCACGTGTAGTGTGTGTGCTAACCATGGTATGGGAACTGCACGCCATCATTCTCATGTTTTATCTTCCTCTCCTGAACACTCGTCAAATGGTGCTGAACTGCAACCGAAGAAGAGTGAGAGAGAGAGGATGTGGTGAGGGACATGGTACTGATGCCCAATCGGACTTCTGGGTCAGAAAGTCAGAAAAGGTATGTGTCTGTTTGTGTGATGCTCACCTGCATCGACGTCATTGGGCCAACCACTGGACTGGGAGCTGGTGCCGGCTGGAGAACGACTGGAGTAGAACACGTCATCAACAGGACTTTCCATTTCACTGTCATCTATAGACTTGCGCTTGTTAGAACTGCAAAGAAAGAGAGAGACGTCAATCAACATCTCAGTGACACACTTCTGCAGACACTTAGTGAAGAACACAGAAAAAGAGGAAGTGAAGTGTTTGACAGACCTCCGAGGAAGACTGGCGTACAGCTCCACCTCCGACCTACAGCACCGGAGATCAACAGAGATGGAGGAAAAGAGGAGAAGAAAAGGAAAGACAAATGGAGAATAAGACAGATCAAATTTTCACTGAAGAGCTACTTAAAATGAAGATGGCAAATAAGGCAAGACATGTGTATTTGTGTGTAGTATTCGTGCGTACCTTGTGGATGGTGGAGAGGTGAGTGAACGTCTGCCGAGTGCTACTTGGTTGATGTTGTAGTAACCAGGACTTTCCAGATCGGCGAGGGAGAAATTGGGACCTGACGCTGTTGCTACTGGGGCTGTAGACGAGAGAGAGAAATGTGAAGTTTAACATTTGAAAATGTTGAAATTAAAGTGGAAAAGTTGACTGTATGATGGAAAAAAAGCAATGGCCTATCGTTGCTCCTTAAAAGTGAAGGAAACACTCGTGTGTGTCTGATACTTACTCTGAGAGACTCGTACTAGCTCGGCTACGTTCCAAACCCCTGAAGTCACAAAGCAGTCTTGAAAACTCAGATGTCCTGTAGAGAACATAAACATATTCCTCATTCACTGGGGCCTTAACTCTGTGCATAAGGAATTTTCGATGACACCAGTAACACAGCATTGAGCAAAAACTGTGAAATATCCTTAAAATCACTGCAACAGGACACAACTAACAACAATACAAATGTACATTTGTTGATGTTCTGCAACTTAAAGTAATCCATTTAAGCGAACATTTCTTTCAAAAATCAACATTTTATCATCATCTACACACCCTCGTATCTTTTCACATGTGCGCTATATTTGAGCTTTTTAGGTTTGGACAAAAATACAATAATAATCCTTTTTGGCAAATCATGTTTTAAAAATAGAGATGTGTGAAACAGGTTTGATGACATTGACAAAGGATTATATTGCATGTTCCACATTTCTTATGTGACATAAGAGCTATAAGAGCTGTGAATGCAAGCTCATCTCAATATAGTCTCTTTTGTGTTTCTCAAAAGGAAAAAACAATAAGGCACAACATGAGGAAGGGTTTAATTTTTTGGAAGAACTAAAGTGGTGCATTTAGGACAACACACCATCAAAAGTATTCCATTTAAGGGATAGTTCCCCCAAAAATGAAAATTCTGTCATCATTTACTCCCCCTCAAGTTGTTCCAAACCTGTATAAATTTCTTTGGTCCGCTGAACACAAATGAATATATTTGGAAGAATGTCAGTAACCAAACAGATATCATCCCCCATTTAATGCCATAGTAGGGTAAATAAATATAATAGGAGTCAATGGGGGATGAGATCTGTTTGGATATTGACATTAGTTCACAATAAAATAAATGTCATCATTTACTTACCCTCTTCTCATTTGAAACCTGTATGACTTTCCTTCTTCTGCAGAACACAAATGATGATATTTTGAAGAAAGTTGGTTACCAAAACACCGGCAACCACTCACTTATATTTGTATGGACAAAAAGCGCAAGTGACTGGGTGCCTGTTAACAACATTGCTCAAAATATCTTCTTTTGTATTCTGCGGAAGAAGAAAAGTCATGCAGGTTTGAAACAACAAGAGGCTGAGTAAACGATGACAGAATTTCACTTTAAATACGAAGCAGACATTATTATGACATGCAAAATGCTCAGTGAATCTTTATGACAAACTAAAACATTTTCTATGATGTTTTTACCATTTGGCGGTGGTTTGATGTCCGAGTCGCCTTGTTGACTGGAATTGTCTGATTGCCCAGATTCTGCATGAAACAAAGAGAGAGAAATGGATTTCAATATCAACAAACGTTGCATATTTAAATAGCACTGTTTAAACAATACACAGGATTCATCAATGCATAGACACAACAACACTGCCTGCTGATATTTTTAAACCAGCGATCACATATGTGAACACAATTTTTTTACAAATAAAGAGTTAGTCTCAGTGTCTGAGTATATATAGATGAAAGAGTATGTGTGTGTTATCTACACAGTTTATAAATATGAGGCTGGCGGGCTGAGTGTGAACGCGTGTGTTTGGGGAGGTTTATCGGTTGGCTGTAGGTGATAAGGGAACACACTGGCTCATGCCAGCACGATTTGATAGAGTGTGTGGAGATTAGGACAAATACACTCACACAAACAAAAGAACAGCAATCTAAACACTGAAAAGAAGCGGGAGAGTCTCTTTCTCTCTCTTTAGCATGTTGTCTCCCTCTCGTTCTCTTTTTCTTGAATCCTGGCAGCCATTTTAGTGTTTGGCAGCCATTTTAGTATTGGCGGCACAAACACATTCCTAATAGCTGACGACACACGCGGACACATACAGTATATGCTCAGGATAAACACAGATCCAAAACCACGAATGCGGCTGAAAAACGCATCGATTTTATTATACAAAGACATTTACATACAGCATCTACCCCTTGTGCGAGGTGAAAAAGTCTGAGCACGAAAGCGACAAAAACGGCAAAAAGCGATTGAGATTGTGTAAAGGTAAGAGTAGTTTAAAGTCACGATGAAGTGTTTTACACAGTGTTGTAGTGATTACTCTAAATGATTTATCCCTGGACACCTTTTTTTTTTATTCCCTTGCACTTTAAATCTTTAATCAAAAAAATTAAGCTCCTCTTCCCCTCTCAACAACAACTGTTCACCACATGACGCCAGCAACAATAAAAAAGGTCGGACTATACTGACTGTCCAATGGCAAGGTGTTTTTAACCTACAACAAACCAAGCAGAAAAGGGAAGGGCAAAATAAAGTTTTGTTCTAATTTCAAAAGCCGTTTCAATAGGATATATATCACGATACGGAAAAGAAGTCAATCGCAACTTCCGTTTCACGGTGACTCTAAGAGTATGTCTGTTTGCCAAGCGGATTCCCAGGTTACATCTCACTGAATGTTGATATTGTGAGAAATGTAATGTTTTTTTGAAAGGCTAGCACAAATAAAATGTAAAAGTCTGTCATTTTTTAATCACCCTCATGTTGTAGTAAACCTACATGCGAAATTCTTCTAAAAGGTCTTTAAAAATGTCTCAAAGGAGCTGTGTGTAATTTTTTTTGAGGATCTACTGACAGAAATGCAATTTAATACACATAACTATGTCTTCAGAGATGTATAAAGACCGTACATAATAAAGCACTATGTTTCTATCACCTTAAAATGAGCTATTTCTATCTACATAGAACGAGGCCCCTTACAGGGAATTCACCATGTTTCTAGTATAGCCTTAAACGGACAAACTGCTCAACAGAGTCTGTTTCCTAAATATGTTATCTCCTTCGGCAAAAAAGTGAGAACGTGACGACATCTAAGCTGTGTGTCAGCTGCCATAGTGCTTCGAAAGTGGAGTAAGCCAGTGGTTGCAATTCGCAACCTTGCCACTAGATGCTGCTAAATTTCATACACTACACCTTTAAAACAGAAGCAGTTTTATCACTATGAGAGAAATACTGTGAAAATAACTCTTAAATCTATTTGACCACATTTTATTAGTGTTAGAAACAGATCCGTTGCATTAAATTAGAAAGCACCTATATCCATTACATTAAACCCTTTGTATAGTCATAATGAAGTACAAAGAAGATTTTTTCAGTTAAGAAACCGAAAATAAATTTGAACACATTTGGTTTTTGACACACTTTGTTACAGATCTGAATTGAAACACGCTGTGGAATTCATTAACAATAATAGCAACTGAATGCAAAAATAAATCATTTACACAAGAATGAAGCTTTGGCAATACTGTACCTAAAACAAACTCTAAATCTCAAAAATCTAAGATAAGAATTTGTCACTTTGAGTTAAGAATTGCTTGTTATTGGTAGAGCCTAAATACACACAAGGGCATATGGTCTCTCTCTCTCTCTCTCTCTCTCTCTCTCTCTCTCTCTCTCTCTCTCTCTCTCTCTCTCTGATGCAATCTGTGTATTAGTGATCTTTTGACTCGGTAAGAAAACGTACTCATGCACACAGATTGGTGCCGACTGTAAAGCTTTAAAGGTTTTAAACAGATTACACCCACACAAGTAAATACACACACCGTCACAAGCAGAACACATGCTCTGATAACCCTTTAGATGCACTGTTACATTCAATGAGTTTGATCTGTATTTTTGTAAGTGTAATTTTTTTCGGTAGAATGTGAAAAATATAAATATTGAAAATTAATATGAAGGACTGGGGCTGTCAATCTCATGTATGAATCAAAAATGTACCCATATGAATACATCACAAATAACAATGAATTTTTTTATGTTTTTGATTTCAGACACAGCTTCTCTTACAGGTATTGGAGTGTCAAGGATTTGTATTGAAGACAGAATTTCCATTACTTTTTACGTCTTCACATGTCTTCTGTATAATAATTTGCAATGACGGGAGGTTGTGTATATTTGTGTCTACCGAATGCCTCGGTGTCTATTAAACACGTGTCACTCTGACCAAACAGATGTTATAACCCCATTCAGCCTCTCTTTTCTATGTTATACCCCTCAACCCCCCCCCCCAGGCCTGTTTATCAGCATGCAGTTGGGTTTCGCTTAAGAGGTTTAGCATTATGTTGCTAAACATTCTGACCTTTTTTTAATCCATAATGCTCTTAAAGTGTTCCAAAGCGCCTTAATCCTCTCCGCCTCTCACTCTGCGGCTCTATGCACTCTTTTATCAGCCAATAGTCATCGTTCTCCCACTGTCTTTCAGCTCTAATTATTTATTTCTCATCGTCAGCTCAGTGTCACGATGAGAAACGTCTCGCAGCCTGGGCACACGTCTCGGAGCCATACGTGCAGCGCTGGGCTCTTTAACCGCGAGCGCTGTGGATTATGTTATAAAGTCAGTGAGAGAAACATCTGCTTTCACTTACATATGAAGAGCTTAAGGGAGAAGCTTGCAGATTGTTCGTCGGATGACTTCAGTTTGTTTATGAGAGGTTACGACGCTAATTTCATTAAAAGCAAGCTGTTTCTTAAAAGCGCATTTATGCGTGTACATGTTTCAATGTATGTGTGTGTGTGTTTGTACGCTTGTGTATGAAGGAGCAGGTGTGTGTGAGTGGTTTCGGCACAGGCTGTCACCCATCTGTGTGCCCGTCTGCAGCCAGAGTCTGCCAACATACACACATACACAGAGAGAGAATAAAGAATAGATGCATACAGACACAGAAAAAACAGAGCAGAGAAAGAAAAATGAATCCTTCATCTTCATCACGGTGCTAAAGTAGATAACTGGAACACACACTTTAAGCAGATCCCTACACCCTTATGGAAAAGAGAAGTGATTTGGGCATTTTTTGAGGTTTGGATGGGCACAGCTGGTTTGAAAGGACCCCCAGGGACCACTTCCACAAAAAACAGCGAGAATAGACAGACAGGGGGATATTGAGATTTTGAGAAGTTGGGATAATCAATCAAACAGCGTTGTTTCAATCATTTAATACATAATAAATGTAATATATATTTAAATTACATTTGATATTTTATTCAATTACATTAAAAAACCAAAGCTGACAAAGTGCTGCAGGCAAACAAACATGCTTTTCATTCGTCAGATCGAGGATTAGCAAAAAAATATTGATTAAAAAATATTTATAAACAAAGTTGTTTTGTTAATATTCATTATAGCTATTAAATTTGTTTGTATAAGCAATCCAAAGGCATTCACACTGGTGAACATCACTGCCACATTTTGTTAAACTGCCTTTTGTTTAACAGCAATATTGCTTTATGAAAGCAGTACAGCATGTGGTTTGCTTGATCTTTCCATGGATATACTGCATAAAGCTCTAGCAATCTTTTTTGATCATAAGTGATGTTTTTGTGCAAGTTTCTTGCTCTAAAAGCAGTTTGACAACCATTGCTGAGATGTCTGTTCTGCTTTTGACCAGAAGGGGGCTCCTCACGGCAGGGAGTAGGTGAAGCACATCACACAAGCATTAAAGAGTCCCAGTGTTGAGAGAAAACAGGTGACCTGTTTTGGTCCCTTTTAGACCAGTCACAGGTGTGCAATTTCACATCCATGAACATCACTTTCCTGCGTCAATAAAAATCAGCAAATCAAGCGCACGTGTACACTCGTGGTTTGATCTTTGCGTGGCTTTTCTTTTCCCTCACAGTGATAACACAGTAGCAAAAGGCCAATGTGACAGGATGACTTTAGGACAATCTTGGCAATACACATGCAGACCGATTCACTGACATTTTTCTTACTTGCTGGAGTTACTATCTAACGTTTCATCTGGCGAGATACAGCAGGATGTATATCCATTCATGGATGTGTGTGTGTCCTCAGAATACCCTGTGACCCAGACAGGATGTGACTGTTAAATAGGCTTCACAATAGTTCAGTGTGTTTAGGGCTGCACAGGATACCAGGTATTAATCTCTCTGTCTCACACAAACGTGTTGACCTGTAACATATAGCCTGTTGAATCACTTTTTCAGTTTGTTAACAATTTGCCTCAAACACAAGCAATAAGAATAATTTTGTTTTAGGGGTACTATTGTTGATCTGATTTACATTTCAGATTACATATCGGCATACACTTTGTCCAACACTGTTTGTTCTACAACTAATATTATACGTACAATACAGTTTGCAGAGGAGAGGTGTGATATTACCTATCTGTGAGACTGAGCTCAGGAAATTTGCTTGGCAGCATTAAATTGCTTAAAAATAAGTAAATCAAATTATAATAAAAGAAAGAGCTCATCTTAAAGGAATAATTCAAATCCCCAAAAACGATCCACATTGACTTTCCATAGTAGGAATAAAAATTACTCGAGTCAAAGGTGAACAAATAAGACAAAGTAAACTAAAAACGCGGATCACCTGAACAACCATATAGCAACGCCCTGGCAACCAATCAGAACACCCTTGCACTATGAAAGCACGTACAAAGCAGCACTCAAAATCATATACATGTAGTTCGAATGTTGTGTTTCAATATGTTTGAATAGTGCGACAGAAAACCACTGAACTGATCATATGACTTAAACATGCCACATTGTGTCATAGAAGGCAAAAAGTGATACAAAGAGAGAGAGAGAGAGAGAGAGTCTGAAGAGCTATGGGAACAGAGGGTTCTGCCAAAAAACTGGGAGAGAGAATTAGGAGGGGGAAGGCAGACAGAATCTGTTGCCAAGGAAAGTGAAGAGAGTACAGAACATACATCCACACAAAGAGATGAGAGCAAATAGACAACTAATAGAGAAGAACAAACAGCTTTACACACTGACGACAGACAAGCATTCAGACAAATACATGGACACACATAAACTTTGACCCTGGGTCAAACAATTACCAAACTTGCTACAGTGAGGTGTAGTCCTGTTTTAGCCTATGAGAGAGTTGCGAACCCAAATCGGTCCGCAGCAATATTACAAGTCTGAAGTAACAAGCAAACATCTAAATGTAACCAGACAAACACAACAAACATGTAAATGAGAGAGAGCAGAGGTCTAAAGACTGGCTGCATGTGTGCGCCTTATCGTATTAGCGAAGATAAGGAGCTTGAGGAGGAGTTTGACCCGTCTTAAGACATATGCCGTTCATCACGACTCTAAACACTAAACGTTGAAGCTTTTCTCCACAGTTTCAACCTGACATGAGACAGATGTCCTGGGGAACATGAAGCAGGGCGGTCCCAGGCTTCATCAGGGCCTATCAAGCCATTCCAAGAAATATATAAAAGATTTCCAATGAATGAATAAAAGCAAACATGTGCGACCCTGCCTCTGAATCTTTCAGTTTCGTATTTAAAATGATCCTATATAATGTAAAAAAAACATTCTGTGAAATGTAATGATTCACATCTTTGACTGACTGAGCAAAGCCATGACAAATACTGAAATCATAATGAAATCCAACTTTGATGCTTGTGAGTGATGCATGCCTGTGTAAAACTCATTTGTGGTTGTTCTTGCAAAGTAAAAAAAGAACAACATTCGAGGAAATTCGATGAGTAAATAAACGCCCAAAGTTAATGAACTTCAAACTTTATACAGGTTCAATTTTGACTTTATATTGATTTATCGTTTGAGTTAAGGGTTTGGTTTAAGCATAAGCACTTAGAACTACTCGTAAAGTGCGAATCACTTGATATGAACAATTGATATTCTTCAAGAGATCAGACGCTGAAATCCTTCGCCACAATCATTTCAGGGCTGATCTGAGAATAAGGGCTTACAATAGAGAGAAAGAGAGTGAGCCATGAAGGTTTCTCTAGTGGAACTGCAAGTGACTGCATCTGTTTGGCAGCAACTCAAAAAAGTCTAACGTTTCAGCCTCCGCACACACACACACAGCTCAGAGAGATCTAGTGTTTCAGGCCTAGGCCTCAGGGACTGCTATTCCAGGCTAGTTTATGAAAAACAGCTTTATGTGGAAAAAAGGGGAAACGTTGGGAGAACGAGAGGGAATCAGAGAGGTTGCATTAAGAAACAAAGACCACGTACACGCCGCAAAGTTTCTGAGTGATTTGCGAGCAGGAGTGAATCCCTAAAAGTTTAGAGAAGTGTGAACACAGAAGGCACTAGATTAGTCACTAATATACAGCCATATTGTTCTCTGTTTAGTAAACAGATAAAAGCGACATTTTTAATGCATTATTTCTGAAATGGCATGTTCTGATTGAACCATCTTGCATATTTAGACAGATTTTTAGCGGAAAATACCGTTCCTAATTTTCATAGCAAGAATTTCAGGCAGAATTTCTAGATTTATTGTGGCCACACCAGTCCAGTCTTTGTTCAACAAAATGAAACCTTAGGAGTGACAAAATCATCCAACAACAAATGTGAAGGACTGACAGAATATAAGTCACATGAAAAACGACAAATCGAGGTCATAATTTTTTAATAAGTCATAATTATTTTCCTAAATATATGTACGAATATTTCGATTTCATTGCTTAAAAGTGAATATGAACTTCATTTTATGCAAATAAATCCAAAAAAATATATATGTTTATAGTAGGTCACATAATGAATCAAAAATGATTTTAGATTTTAAGGACATACCTATAAATAGTACATTTTAACATTTTAAATGTTACATTTTAAATCATAAATACGGTCTCTGAAATGGTGTCTTAACTTTTTCTGTGGCGGTATATAATTTATCCGTAGATTTTTGTAAGTATGACATTGTTCTCACATCTCATAAACATGACCATTTTGTCATGACTTAAAGTGACCACCTGCATGTTCAGAACAGGATCAAAAAAGGAGTGACAGCTGAATTACCTGCAGTGTGTACAGGGCCAAGAGTAGTAATTGCTGAACATCAGTGTCCAGTGGAGGGAAAGTCCCATGAGAGTCATTACCAGCATGATTTGTGTTTTTGAATAATGTGCCTTTATCTCTCCAAATTCACCTGGACACATTTGTCCCCCTCTGTCTTTCCCCAGAAGCAAGCGCACAGAACCAGACAGGAAATGAAGTTAATGGTTAAAGTGAGGAATAGAGGTGGAGACAACATCTGCTCTGTCCTTAAACAAGCCGCAGATGCATCAACTCTCTCTCTCCTTTTCTCTGGCCAGGAGAGCACAGCTGGGAGGCAGTTGCTGTCTATCATCTGGCATGAAGTGAATCACAACAACCTCAAATGAACCGGCTCGGTTCCCGCCCTCAGGGTAAGCGGGATGGCGGGACGCCACTCAGAAACACCTAAAAGCCCAGATATCATCCAGTGCCAGCTATCATTAAGCATCAATTTCCAGCCCGTGATGACTTGCACTGTTCATCCTCAGATGGGCCCGGTTTTGATCTGGAGTCGTCCGGCATATTTTATCGGAATGGTCTAAGTTTCAAAACAGAACTAATATAGTGTTTCTTTGAGCGGGTCAAATTTTAAATGAAGTCTAATAAAACTGTGTAAGCAAATGAAGGGGTCAGAGGAAGATCCTAATAAATAGAGTATGGGGCAAGGACCCCCAAAATATATAATTCACTTCCAAGCGTGTCTTTATTCAAAATCACTAAAACTGTTCTGTAAATACCTGTTTAAAACTTTGTTTTTTAACTGAAAATGTGTCTAAATCATTAGTTTTGAAGTGGGATTAAATTTCTTGTTTATATTTATCAAACTAACAACCCAAATCCTTTAGTGCAAAAAGTAAGAAATTCATTTGGATAAAAGTCCTAAAAAAATGACCGTGGGAGATGAAATTGCAGTCTTTTCATTATATTGTCCTGTTTTAAATTATTTCATTTTTTTTACAGAAAGTTTTTTGGAGGAGCTCATTTTCATTGTTTCATCAACCGACCGAACACACAAACACACACAACAATACATCATACTGTAAGGATTGTATTTCCATTCCTCACAACCTCGCTTTCATTCACATTGAATTAAAAATGGCGTCTAATCCCACCAAATTTGATGGCTTCTTCACAAGTAATAAGACGACTGAATAAGGTGGACTATTGACCTGCACAATTAACATTTTCTTTCCAACCTTTCACTAAACTTCACTTTCTCTCTACACTCACTCTCTCTCCATCTGATTTCATTTATCTAGCAGTTTCTGTCTCAAAGGATGCTGATGGCCTAATAATCCCACTTTCCTGCAATTATCTCTTTTTTCCTCCCTTCTTGTCACCCGTGATGAAGGGGGGAAGTGTGTGGGATGGTTTCTGCACGATTCCGAACAGTAAGTGTGTGACCGAATTCCTGCCTTCTTCATGAGACTGCGCAGATGTCGTTACCGGCGCAAAAATACTGAACCTTGAAAAGAACAGGGAATGGAAAAGGAGGGAAAACCCGGCATCTCAGCCACAGGGTATGTGCGCTTGCTGCCAGTGAAGCGAACACCACCCAACTAAAACAGAAAAGTAAATCACTAAGCAAATGTTTAGCCGTCTGAGCTGCATCTGGCGTTGTGAGCAGAGGGTCTGACCGCTGCTGGTACAAGCTAAAAAGAAATCAAATCTTATACAGAATGCATTAGATCCAATAAAGGAGTAAAACAAATCCCTGGTAGCATTCAATGGGATAGTTCCCCTAAATATGAGAATCCCCTCTTTGTAGTGGGTTTCAAACCTCATTTTGGCTAATCGTATTCGAAGACAACACTCGGCAAAACAAAAAAACATTACGCTTTTATAATAAAAAAAAACCTGGAATGACACAATAGTGAGAAAATAATGATAAAATGTTGCCGCTATTATATTAAACCTATCAGTCCTTCAGAAAACCCCTAACTAAACTGCATCCTTTCAGAAATCCAAAACGCTGATGAAACGGTAATGCAAAGTCACTTTAGATTTAGGTTAAGGATGTTAAAGAATGTGCTTTGGCTTGTGTTTAGAAGGCCTGCAAGCATTCGTAATTTTCTCATTAGCTTTGAGTTGAAGTAATTACATTCAACAAGTTAATTACTCACATCAGCATCTCTGCTGAATGCAAGGGCAGTAAGTTCTAGAACAAAGTGACCCTACGTTCTGCGATCTCGAAACCTTCTCTGGTTCTCCAATCAGAGCAGCTGGGACCCATTAACACAGTTATAACAACTCTTTTTCTCCTGCACATTTTACTCTGCCTCCCTCCCTTCTTTCCTTTGCCTCACTAATGTTTCAAGACTCCCTGGGTAGCTTAACCAGTGCATGATGGGATGGCTGGGACAGTCAGAAGCGCACAGATATTCACCCGGAATGAAAGGATTGATATAGAAAGTGAGGTCAAATCATTGATGCTCGCTGATAAACAGCTAGACTTTCTTTGCATGGTGGACAAAGAAGACAATTCCATAGACTTGCATTAAAGGAGGGACTTAAATGAAAACAGAGAGGGTACTGAACTGCATTTGTTTTTACTTGGGCCAGAAGCAAACAGATTCAATAACAATAAAAAAAACATTTCTCCAGAAAATGAAGCTTAAAAATAGTTTCTATTCAGAGTTTTGTTTATCAGAATACTGAAGGAAGTCAACGTTTTCTAGCACAAACAGACAGTGTATTTCGGAGTTTATCCCTGATCCATTGACGCTCAGTTATTGCCTAATACTTCAAAGCTTGTAGCCGTTGATCTCCTGTAGGTTTAGCAATAAAATACAGTAATACCCGGAAGCCCCTAACACACTACTAGATAGAAAACACATACTTTGAGTGGAAGTGAGATTACAGAAAGCATACCAAAATGTCTGTCAGCATTAAGAGTCTTACCGCTTTGGAAAAGATAAATATATGGATAGAATCATACAAATATTCCTTAATCACTGTACAAAGTCATGCACATGTAGGCACACAAATCTTCTAAGACCAGTGAGGCAGTCAGGGACAGTATGGGATATGAGAGGACTATATGAGTGTGGTGTCCACGGAGAATGTAACATTTGATCAGCTGCTAGGATGAATAGTACAATTGTTGTGTTTGTAGATAAGCCACAGTATCTACAACAGAACACAGTCAGCTTGTTAATCTTACTAAGAAAACCTCTTAAGGTTCCCAATCCCCTTTACCGAAATATGGTACATATGAGGTTCTCACTCTAACTCTAACTGTAACCGATAGACAGATACAACTCCTTTCAACTCCATTGTTATAGCACATCTGTCCAGTTGGTTTAATCTACAAATTCAATTCAACAGTGAGATGGTAAATTATAAGACAACTACTGGATGTATCAGGGATCTAAAGATGGAAACCCTGAAAGTCCACAGGTTTCAGTGGACCAATAAACCTTTCAAAACAAAAAACACACTTTGGCTGATTAGGAATTAAGAGCCCCTTCCAAGTTTCTGAAAGGGAGAGAGAGATTTCCAAAGTAAACGCGTTCACTGCTTATCATTAGTGGATGGACAAGAACTTAATAAGATCTTTGAGATTTGGGAAGAGCTCTTAAATATGCTCGCGATTATTCACGGATCCTGTTGAAGGCAAAGCGATTATATAATGGTCCACGGCCAATGCCTGAAAAGCTTTGAACGCTGGAATGTCATTTGTTTTCAGCTGAGCTACCCACAGCATTGCAGAGCTGGAAAAACGGAAGAGCACCTGGAATGGGCTTCCTGTTGACTTCTGGAATATTAACAAGGATATTCTGTGGAACGATTACTCGGGAGTTTGCAGAGCATCAACACAAAGTGTAATGCTGATGAATTGCATTGTATAATAATAACTAAGGTTAAAAGACAAAGAGGCATCCATATATTTCTGTCCAGACTACCCAAAATGTTTGATTTATTATTTGGGTGTGTAGAAGCAATAGTAAAACTTGATGTAAATTATTATACTAGTTTTAAACTGGTTTTACTATGTATTGCTAAAAAAGAGAAATAGAGTAAACACAGTACAATGTATAAACTCTCTCACCCCTTCTCATAATATTTCAGGGCAGTAATAGAGCTTCTATTGTTTGAGACAAGAGGAAGCAGGAACTGTATCCTCAATGACCTGAATGTAACGTGTGTGTGTGTGTGTGTGTGTGTGTGTGTGTGTGTGTGTGTGTGTGTAAAGAGAGAAAGAGAAGGGTCTGTGCTGACAGCACCCCATAATGCACTTCCTCTAGACTCTTTGATTCCCCATCAGACACACAAATATTACACACACTCTGTGTGAGTACCCTGATCTTGTAGCTGTGTTTGATTGTGTTCCTTTAATAGGCTGGTCACGCTTGCTTACTGCATCTTGAAAAGAACTTTAATGTGGGTTCTGCCTCTTAGTGCTGTGGCTGACATGCTTTAATAACACTTTCTCTTGATTGAAAGTGACATTGAAAGTGACTCTCTCTCTTTCTTCTTCTCTTTCTTGCTCTTTAACTAAAAGTAGTGACACTACAAACTTTATATGTAATACTGAAGTGTCAGTAACTTTTTGAGAAATGAACTACATTTTCAAACAAGTATATTTCTATTGGTAGTTTGTCAGATTGTATTTCACATACTTATTTAGTTTCGGTGAGGTAATAATCATAACTAAAAAGTCCAGAGTGCTTTAGTTGTCCACAGTGTTTAGTTTTTACAAAATTACTTTAAATGCTACATTTGAATGTAGTTTAAAACTAGCAGTTTGACTGTAGCTAAACTACTTCATATTCTGAGTAGCTTTTAGCCTGATAAGATACGGTTTCAAAGTAGCTTCCCCAACTACAGTAGTACAGACAGTGAGGTGAAAGTTTTAGTTCCCATCCCGGAGCGAGTGTGTGAGGTAAAGAAATATAGGAGGATGAGAAAAGACAGTTCTTTGGCACTCATGTATCTAATGTCCACTTTAGCCAAATCAATCTCTCTCTTTCTACTTCAAGGTATATTATTACAGTGTGAGTAGACAAATGAAAACATTTGTCTGCCAACAGCAGAACCACAGAACTCTCTCAACACGTCCAAATCTCGCACTCCTTCATTTCCTTTCATGTTTCATCTTTGACAAACACACACTTACAATGCAGGAGACAGACGTCTCGTGACCCTGCAGACATCCCCCCTGCAGGTGGCAGTATAGCTTGGAAAGCGCCGGCATGTGACTGACACTGTTACAGCAAGTTTTGCTGATTTTGAATTAAACATTTTTAATAGTCTTGCATGTAAATAACACAAAGGAGTGAATAATGAAACAATTTTGACAATTCAAAACAGAAAAATTCAAGGTTGTGTAACTACGCATTTTAGTTAACCTTGTGTTCTGTGCCTGCAGGGTTCTGGTTGGAAAACGGTCCTGGGATTGAGCATTTGTGTGCGAGGTCAAAAGGTTAGAGGCTGCTAAGGCCCTTAATGGGGGATTTAGTTGCATAACCCAAATCTAAATCAATCAGAGCTCAACCTAAATAATGTCTTAACACAGTTAAGCAAGATCATATCGTAACACACAAACATGCACACTTTGCGTGACTGTGGTACATTCATTTGGGTGGATTGAGCGGATCTACAGAAAAACGAACACTGGGCATGTCGACCGATTTTAAACACACGGCTTGAATCTAGTGCCAAACCACTGATAGTAAGCTGAGAGAGGAATCCAGTCTATTGGTGGTTATATACATAAAGAGAGAGCGAGAGAGAGAGGGAGAGAGAGCGAGAGAGAGAGAGAGAGAAAAATCTGTTTCCAATCTGATAGTCTTGATAGAGAAATATATTCTTCGTCATGCAAACATACAAATGAATCCCTGAATAAAGATTATGTAAAGATGAAACAAATAAATAAGAAATAAAAGTATCTTATGAATGTATCTATAGAAGAAAGAGAACATTTTGAAATACCAATTAGTGATGTTTGTAAGTGATTGGACAATATTTGCATTATTTTGCAAATAAAATTTAAACTTGTGAATTAACACTTATACAAATGAAGAACAAAAGAATTTTACAAAAACTTGGAGGTGGACCCTTGTGAATAGAGACAGTAAAATGCCATAACCTAGTGAAAGCTCATCTGCATGAGTTACCACACGCATACAAACAGCTGCCATGGTTAACAACTATTTAAACCTTTGACCTTCAGTTTGTTATTGTTAACACGTAGCATGACCTGTGCACGTGCCGTTATCTTAACCTCTGCCCCCGACATGCCTCAGTAGCCTCCAGGGAAACACTCTTCAAACAAGACCAGGGTGGATTACTTTCACACTGACACAGGGGTTACAGCACCATATTACATCATTCAGACAAAAAGCAAATCGACAAAAAACGCTGGATTATCAATGGTTCGCATTAGTCCTCACATCTCTGAAAAATTATATTATTTGTGGAACGTACAGTAGCAGCCAAAAGTGATATTCTCCGTATGCATATTTGTACAGGTTCGATGAAACCATAAAAATATGAGGTATTTGGTACAAAACACTCAACTTTTGAGGTATGTTTTGGGCAAAATGATGTGGCAGAAAAGCAAACAACATATCAGGGAATGTGTTTTTTTTTAATAACACATTCACTACAATGTGTTATTAACATTTGTAGCCATTCTACTTGGCCTTGATACAAACTCTTCCTACATCTTTAATAAAAAAAAAATACATTTGAATAAAAAGCCAAGTCAAGTTGGATATAACTTTTGACCACTGGAGTATGTTCACTTCCCTTTTAGAAAAACCCATACTGCTCTTCCTGTTGTCAGTACTTGGGGTTTTTTTTAAATGAAAGGAACATCATAATGTATTCTAATTAATAATGGCAAACACTTGTGACCTGAGCTTTCAAAGCAGCATGCATGGCACATGAGCAGATGATGCTGAGAATCAGTGTGGGCTCATAGGAAGGAAGATAAGAGAATGCAACAGCAGGGTATTTAAGATCATCTGGAACGGGCCTATAAACTGAGCAGCTGTGAGGGTGAGTGGACAGCTGTGTGACGTCTACCATACTTGCATCTTGTTTATATTAATTGGTAGGAGGAGGATGATGTCTACCACTGCCTCTGAATTTGTGAATCGGAATTTGTGAATCTGCTGAGCAGGATTTCAACCGTCTACGGCTAAATTAATTTTTTTAGGAGCCGTTCTGGCACTTTGACACTGTATGAAGTGAAGACAGGTTGACACTGAGGGTTAATGGGGCGGAATAACCATAGACGTTTCTTGCCCACAGGTCATTCATTAACGTTTGTCATTTCCTGTTTAAAACAAGTCAACATAATGGGAAGAAAAGTGTAACTGACATGTGATTTGAATTATTGCTTATGAAAACAACTCCTCTGTGTAATTTTGTGTGTTGTACTTTTGCACTCAAACTAATCATCACACAAAAACGTGTCATTTTTTAATTGAAACTGAATGAATGAACTTAAACTCTATGTGCTTATGATCTCACTACAAATGTGAGACTGGTTTAGAGGTCCACAGAAAGACAACTTGTGTGTGGATCACTGACACTGCCAGTCGTCGGTGACTGAGAAACAACTGACACACCTACTAACACTCTGATTAAAGCCAGTGGACCATCACATCCATGCTTTAGGCCAGTTGTCATTAGTTTTGTCCGTTTAAAGTATGGACCTGTTCTGAAACAAAACAAAATGAACTGCCTGCATCAGAACTTACACAAAGGCTGTTCAAAACACTGTTATGTTCTTCAAATCAAAGTTGTAATTTAGCATTGCATGTATCCTTTAAAGAGAAAGCAGGACCACAATGCATTGCAACCAGCTCAGAAAGCACCCTTACAAGATGGCAAAATACTAAATCTGAACCTCTCTCTCTTTTCTTCCTTTCAGTTATTTGTTCCATCCCCACAGTCTCCAGAGAAAAAATGTAAGCTGTGTGTAATATACTGTAGAAACAAACTGGCTGTGGGTTTTGTTTTGCTGTATTTCCTCTCGGATGTCTCCCCCTCCAATGATTTCATTAGACCCCGAGCGTGAGCCTCCGAGAGTGTGTGCAGGTATAAATTACTCTCATCTGGGACGCTAAAATACTATCTTTCTATACTCGAGCAATACCACATCACATGCTCTCTCTCACACACACGAACAGTAAGAATCAATCAGAGACCAAACAAGGAGCCCATGTGGTGCCAGTGGTCCCCTGCTGGTGAACAACCACCTACAGCCAATATTCACATGCAGACACACATGAGCGCACACGTGGGTTTAAAAAAAAGTGAAATATACAGGAAACAGAGAAGAATCGTTTTCTCAGATGTGGAGCTATCTAACGCTCCGGCATGGAAAATCTACATCACCCTGAACCTTCGGATAGAACAGTGTCACACAAACAGACCTAAACACATATTATTATTACTCGTCATTATTACTCATATCAAATTTTTGCATAATCATAAAAGTATTTTAAATCGAGTTCGTTTTTTTGGAGGGGAAGTGTATGAATATTTTTACAAAGCTAAATAATTATGTAATAAAAGGTTCACAAAATTATATGAAAAAAAATGCCCAAGTGTACAAAGTAATCTAGGCAAAGACTTAAGTAAATCCTCAAATAAAGGATAGTTTTTATTTTTCTGACATTTGTGCCAATACAAATTTCTTGCACCTCGATTTAAGTTTCTCCTTATTTTTTGCGGATTTTACTATTATTTTGCTACACACTATTTTCCAGAACAAGCACAAAAGAGCTTAATTTTTTTTCTTTTTTAACTGAGGTATTGGTATAATATGATGTATCTATGAGCTCTATTACAAAACATCTAAACTCAAGGTGGTGCTATAGACAAGCCTCTGCACAAAACTCACTCACACACAGGTAAAGCAGACCACAATTTACTAGTAAAATGTATTAAAAGTAAATAAAAGTTTCTCTCTTGTTTGTACCTTTATACCTGCTCAAAGACGTGCTGCTTCACAGCTTGCTCTGTGAATACTAAATCGATTGCAAATGTGCCTTCTGACTTGTATTCCTGCTTGGCTATAACATTAAGGGCTCGTGGAACATTTTCTTGGCAAGGTATGTCGTTTTTTTACCGTTTCCTTCATCTCTCCTTATTTTTTTAAGGCGCTCTCTGCTGTTTTTTTATTCCACAAAATGGTAACGTGCCATTGGGAAGGAAAAGTAGTCCTAGTACAACTTCAAACAAATGTGTGTGTGTGATCCGATATACCTGTACAGTAAACAAACCGAAGAGAGAAAAATATTGTCCAAGAAGAGTAATCCCACTGTTAGCATATGGCCGACACATGGCTTGATGCACTGTGTGTGTACGAAATACTGTGTCTAATATATATCAAAATAGAGCTCTCAGACTGAACATAACGCACGTACTAAAGCACTTTTCATAACACAAATGACTGAGTCAAGAGAGGGGGAGTGGAGAGAGTACAGTACGTGTGTGTGTTTCTGAGTGTGTAGTTGGTGTGCTTGTGTTGGCAGTGTTTCAGCATTCCACATTCCACTGTGATATTCTGCACTGTGACCTTAGAAAACCCCCCCCACACACAGAGCTTTTCTTTGACACTAGAGCTCCTCGCATTCTATATCCCTCCAACTTCTGTATTCACGATTACTCTCTTCAGATCTCGAATCGTCACCTTGACCGCGCATTCTCGCAAACCTCCTTCCACGTCAAGCCGTAACTTGTAAATATTCAGAGGCGTGAGGCGTGTGACGCTACTGCTCTCGCAGAATTCCACTCAGCTTTGGTTGTGATCAAACACTCGATCAAAGTCTAGCATCTTTGCTGAGTTCTGATAGTGAGGAATATTCAGACTCAAGTGTTCACATCGGGCACAAGAGTGTTCACATCGCACACACTCCCGTGACAGCTGCAGTTACACGCACACGGCACTCTCACCCCATCTGAGAACTCTAGAATCAAGTTGAGCTCTAGAACTGTCAGAGTTCTGGAACACCACTCAAGAGCAATGTTCCACAACTGTGCTATGGAGCGTAGTTATAGAGAACTCTGGCAGTAACATTCTGTTAGCAATGTTTAAGGACTCTCACATTGTTCCAAGACCCACTATTCTCTTTAGATTAATTCTCAGGAGCGCTCACAAAAATGCTCCAGAACTCATATAATAAGCGTTGTATGTTCCCGAACTGTGAGTAACAAACAACTCAGTAAAAAACTCTCGAGGTGGATTTTGCTTAGAAAGTGTGAATACAGTTTATTGGTATGCACTAACTGTGTTGTTTTTGCGCCAGAAAAGTAACAAAGCATTTGACAGTACAAACCCGCAGGAAAATAATTTTCTTTGAATATAATTTGTATAATTTTACAAACTTTGTTATTATTGCATTCAGTACTTATTTTGTATGAGGTGCATTATTTAAAATAAGTTCACTATTAGCTTGCTAAATAAAGTTACACCCACCTCGTAAACTATGTCAACCTTAAATAACCTACTCTCGCACACACACACATGCACACACACACAACTCACACACAGAACACCTTAAGGCGCAGAAATAAGCTCTGCATACACATCAAACCCTGCAGACGCACCTGTGTGATGTACGTCAAATGTGTGTCAAGGGGGGGGTTAGAGTGCAAAAAATGACAGAAAGAGATTAACAGTGCTGAAGATAAAAAGAGAGTCAACCTGAATCTGTACTTAGACACAAACACACATAGACATGCACAGCATGTGCGCACAAGATTTATTCTTTTGAATTTTGATGTCAGTGTGTGTGTGTGTGTGTGTATGTGTATGTGTGTGTAGGTGTGTTTGTGTGTGTGTGCGTGTGTGCGTGTGTGTGTGTGCGTGTGTGCGTGTGTGTGTGTGTGTGTGTGTGTGTGTGCGTGTGTGTGTGTGTTTTCAAACATTTTCACTTGCCTTAAATCAAAGCCTCCACACTGGGAACTTGTGTTTGCTTAGCTTTCTAATTGAGGACATACAGTACCATAGACTTCCATTGTTTTAAAATAAAGTTAATTATAATGACTACACAACAAATCTACCCATTAAAAGAAAACATTTTGTGTATATAGACTTTTAAGTGTTTTTTGTTTATCAAATTGAACATTATAAAGAATGTTAGCTAACTTCGGCAAAATAATTATTTTGGTATAAGTTAATGTCAAATTATTTTTTTACCACAGTAAAATTCATTCTACAAAAGATGCAAGGCAGGAGAAAACAGCATTAGAGGTGGGCAATATATTGCATATTCATATATAGAGACATTTATTTTTCGGCCTGTATACAATGAGCAACTTATTGCCCAACCATAATTTTGAGCTACTAAAGTAAAGACATATGTATCATAATAAAAAAGCAAGAATACATAATGCATCTGCTTTGAAATATCCACTATAAAAATCAATAACTTTATGACAGTATTATACTGTAATGGTGTGATGCAAAACAGCAAAGCGCCACATGTAAAGTGCCATATTACATATAAGCACTGTTGGAGTGTCTCTCGTCCAATCAGATTTAAGATTTTACTGTTGTATGTGTAATATTTGATGTCCCTTCTTTCAAAACACACAGGCTGAAGAGAGGCCCATGCAGAACCTCACCATGCCAATGCAAATACCCAGCCAGAACATTTGTGTGTATTCTGCAAATAAGCCTAACATATGTTCACTGCCAGATGTTGTGTCCTCTATATGTATGTGTGTCTGTGTGTGTTAAGGTAAAATAAGGCTCAAACATAGCTCAGCATCAATTAAAGCTAATGTTAATGCCTTTATTAAAAGTACACACACTATTACACACATATACAGACTTTTTGAAAAGCAAGGACAACACATATTTTCATGTGCACACTAAGCTAATACTAAGTCAAGCACATGTGCTGTACCGATAGATTTTTCTAAAACTTGATTTTAGGGGACGAACTCCTTTATCTGAGCACGAGTTGATACAATAACACAAGTTCACTGTTTAAATATCATTGTGTTTTCTTACACACAGGCACACAAAATGAGTAAGATTTGCAAGAGATTTGTATTATTTTGCAAATCATTTGGAAAGTAAACAGGAGTGTTTGCCTTGCAGCAGACAGAACAGATATTTAAATTTGTTTGCAGTTACAGAAAAAACAACCAAATCCTTGAACTCTGCCATGTAAATAACTATCTTTGTTTGCACAACGTGCAAATGTGTAAATATCTCCGACTCATGGTTGCAAAACGAGAACGATTGCAAGAGTGAATAAAAAAATGCACTAAAATATTTCAGAGCGCTGATGAAATCCAGAAGGCTTGTGTAAACGCACGTGAGGTGGCATTAGTTTGGCTCTGAGACTGAACGTAGCCTACAGATGGATATTTGGTTCATAGCTTGGGGGGTTGTAATGTGACAGAAAGATTGCAAATCATATGCATGTGTCTGAATATTCATGTGAGACGAACGGTGCGGTTCAAAATAGAGTAATGTACAGTCGTTTATTATGGACCCCATCTCTCTCTCTCTCTCTCTCTCTCTCTCTCTCTCCCTCCCTCCCTCTCTCTCTCTCTCTCTCTCTCTCTCTCTCACACACACATGTGGGAGGCAGCTCCGGGCAACTAGCCATGCTACATAAATATGCGCAACACTGAAATCCTTCCTTTCTATATTTATAAATGTATCTCTCTCTCCCTCAGAGCTTGTGATGTGGTATGTGACATATTACCGTTATAAAAAAGAAAATTCGATTTTTATCCCAACACCTTGACACTGCGCCCATATGAACTGCCGTTGCCCTGATAAAATCTTAAATGGTGCCCAGGTAAGGGATATTTAGTTACCATGGTACCAGCCTAAATCAGAGCCAATGACACCACCGGTAATAGTTTGTGGAGCATGTGTTTGTGTGGGACTGCTGTCATATTGGTCTAGAGATTTGTTAAAATCTCTCTATTACTGACTTCATGGCGGTAATCAGACATGTCAAGATATATTATCAAAATTATAATTCGATCTGCACTTTCAGAAATGGTAAAAACAGTGTTAAAGTTTGCGGTTAATTTTAAGGCTTTTGTTCTTACGAATGAATCCACTTGGCACTTCTGATTTCATCTTAACTCGGTGTACAAATAAAAGGAAAATGAACTTCCTATTTAAAATAGTACAATAAGGTAATTAGTCTCGGTTAAATGCATTTTAATCTTAAAAATAATGAAGTTAAATTCTCTATTGAAATTCTCTATTCTCTTGTTTAATGAATAGTTTACCCAAAAATACAAATTCCGTCACCATTTACTCACCCTCAAGTTGTGTTTGTTTCTTTAGTCTGTTGAACAACAATATATTTAGAAGAATCTGGAAAACCAAACAATTCTGGGGAACCATTGACAACCATAGTTGTTTTTATGTATGGCAGTCAAGAGTATCGCTGCACGGTTTCGTTTCAAACAGTCTTCCAAATATCTGTTTTTGTGTTTAGCAACATGATCAAATTTATGGACCACCTTGACGGTGAGTAAATGATGACAGAATTTTGATTTAAGGGTGTACTATTCCTTTATAGATGATGTATGTAATGTTTAAATAGACGATATACTTCTATCCCAGCTTAATATGCCACACCAACCGTACCTAAATCCTTCATCAATGTGGTGGGAAAAATGAGCCAAATAAATTTAGCAATTCTGTTTAGTGATGCTAGTGGTGGAGAAATTACACCCTTCGCATTAAACGCATGCATACACACTAAGCATCTTTGTCCGGGCTCAGCATCACTCTTGCACACCTCTATTTTCCGTGCAACCACAAATCTGAAGACCACAGAGACCAACAGGTGCCTAAACACACTCACACATTGACAAAGATTTGAACAGAAACATAAGCACCCTCAAATGTATGCCTGAACAGGAATTAATGCAAATACATACTAATTCTTCTATGGGAACGCATAATACGGCATGCACACACAGAGCTAAAAAAAACATTCAAAACACGAACAAAAACCGTCTGTATGTTGATGCATATGTATAAGGCCCAGAGTGATCTTATGCAAACACATACACAAAAACACACATTATAGTTGCTTATTAACATACTAATCATGCGCTATCCCACCATCACTTCATCCGGTTACATACAGGGGCCCTCTGTTTCAGAACAAACACACACACACTATTTCTCGCACTCTCTCTTTCACTAGTTTATCCTGTTATCTCTGTACACAAATGACAGACTCTCCTCTGCTCCGACTGAGGGTACGGGGGCTACTTTTCATTGTTTTAGGAGCGGGAAGATGCTCCTGTCTGATGAATGGGGCTTTCTGGAGCTGAGAGGCATGAAGCTTTACACACTCTCATTTACAGCCCTATTTATCACACTCTTATTATGAAACACACAGCTTTTCCTTTCTTTCCCATCCCCCTTTGCATTTGATGTTTTTTCTCCGGTTTCATCTCCTGTTCTTTCCTGCTCGTAGATACGGGTGTCCTAGAACTGCATCCAAACTGCTATTCCCTTACACAAAAATGCATGCCAGAATCGATTTGCCGTGTTGCCGTTGTGCTTGTTAAACATTTACTCTTATCAAACTTAAAAGCAATCTTCTTTTCACATAATTTAAATAATACCAAGAAAGTGTATTTATGACTGTCTGGCCTTTCAATGAAGAAAGTGAAATGAGATTGTATCACTTGTCTGTACCAGAGGATAAGAGTTTAGAGCAATGAGAATACAGAAACTGAGCTTGTGTGTTTTAATGTTGATCATAACACACAAGCATTTTCTGTTGGAGCTGAGCTGAAGATATCAGCCATTCAATAATCATAAGAGAACTGATGTCACCAACATTACCAAAGTAACAATTAGAGACTTCAGCAATCCATACGGTCATGGTGAAAAATGTCTAAATACTACATACTGTAAATACAGTATCTGTGGAAGAAGCATTTTTCTGCTCTACACTGGAAAACTCACTGAACTCCAAGAAAACCTATAGTCAGATGTAAAGGAACACTTGCCGATTTCTGTGTGAGGCTCGAAACAGACCGAACTATGTTGCATGGAAATTTTTATTACTCGTGCATTTACGAAGAACAACACTTTAAAAAAAAATTGGGGTTCCAAAGATCAAAAAGCCTTAAGAGGGGTAAAAGGTTAAAGTAAATGAATAGATTTGTATAAGGTAAAAAATCCCTATAGTGAAAAAATAATAAAATATAAAAATAGTTTTTAAATAGTACATAAAGTCATTTACCAATTGTTTCGAAATTGTTACTGTTAATCCAGTTTCTTTACCATCCGTTTCTACTACCGAGACAGACAAAAAATGCATCTTCCTCCAATGTCACACAAGAAAGGTTAATGCATGACCTCTCCATGCAAACATGAAAATATGTATGACAAAAAAATGGACTTAATGGTTAAAATGAAAACAGAGTGACATATCATGACGACGGGGGTCGACGCTGAGGTTGAGCCCCCAGAGAAAGACCGAGAGAATGGGTGAAAAGGAAAGCAGACGAAGAGAAAGAAAGGATCAGAGGGAGAAAGGTTGGCAGCGATGAGTTTCTGGCACCTTCTACATAGAGCTCACCCATACAGGGTGCCAAAAAATGGCAGACGAGGCTGCCCTCGTTCCCTTGCTGTTCCTCCTTCTCCCTCTCTCTCGCCCCTTGGCTATCTCGATGATCCCTTTCTCCTCTTTCTAAAGAGGTTTTATCTAATGAGCTCCATGAGAATTCAATCTAACAGTGCTAATGCAGAACTTCTCATCGTATAGATTTGAGTTATGGCTCTGCTTTCTGTGCCTTTCACTGTTTACGCATGTGTGTGTGTTGTGAGTAGGCCCGCGGTGTTACTGAACTCGGCATTGTGTTCTGGTACTCGTAACCGGAGTCGTTGTGAGTGGGCCATGTTACTATCTCTCTGTCTCTACAGACGAGCACAAACACTTCTTTAAGCATAAAAGGTTTGAAAACTCCGGCTGGGCGATATAATCAATCTTAAAATAATCTGTGTTTTTAGCCGTTTTGATGAAATTCAATGCAAATATAGATTTTTTTTCTTTCTGGAAATAAATGTTTCAACAGCATTGCAATGACGTTTAAAGCAATAGAAATCTGCTTTTATTTCAAATGAATTTGTTAAAATGGCCAATTACAATTAATTCAGTGAAATTAATTGACTTCAACAACGTTGATGCCTTTTTGCTACTGAGATCTGATATGCAATTACATCATCTTTGTGTTAGTGCATTAAAAAAGAAAGGATCATAAAATATCTAATGACACAGTCCTAACATACATAGCTACATAAAACCATGTAAAAATCCCTGAAATGCTTCGTAATTGTGAACTGCTGGTAGAATTATTCAGTACATATAGTGAATATCGTCCAGCCCTATTGGAGACAGAGAGATTTCATGCTTGGCACTAATACAATAGACCATGGGTCTTCAACCGGGGGTCCGTGGCGGAACTGCAAGGGGCCTGCTAATTACTGTTTACTCACAAGCAATTTTTTGTTAAAATGTAAAGCATTGGAAGAGAAGTATTACAAACAATGCTCCCTTTTAGCTGCGCACATGCGCAACCGCGCAGACTCCTTGAAGCTATCGGGCATTGTAACCTGCGTGCGGACAAAAACCTCCATTCAGGCAGCTGAAGCGATAGAAGAAATGTTAAATCTGCATCATAAAAAAAACGGTAGATAAGTATATAAATAACCAGGCTACCTATGTCTTTCTTTCAAGACTGTTCGTTCAATGCATCAATCAATGCATTCTCTATCTCCCTTCCGATAAGTTCAGAATACGCATGAAATGAGTTGCGTGCAAATAAAGTGCATTCTCATATATTTCTGAAATTCTGTTCTAATTTGTTAAAGCTGTAAAGTGTTAATTTAACGGGCAAATGACAACCACTCCGCATCTGCATTATAAACTCTGACAAAACTAAAAATCAATGAAACAAGTACTGATGGTACATGTCAAACAAGTTGCCCCAAAAATAATAGCTCTGCTCACACATTCAGTATAAGCCTGCTCCATGCATCTCTCATCTCAGGGGTCCTTGCCCCGAAAAACGTTGAGGACACCTGCAATAGACTAAAGAAAGGCCGACAACTGACAACAAAAAAACACTACCTCTCTGTACTCCAGTTTTCACTTGTATTGCTTTATTGTCATGAGAAATGTCTTTGATTTGTATTCTGTCTTTAAATTGAACTGTGTCACACAGAATGCATTTGCTCCCTCAGCAGGACTTATATCGGTTTGTTTGTGTCATCGTGTTTAAGTTTAACAGTCTTTCTTTTGTGCTCTTAAAAAGCCCATAAAAGCCTGCGGTCAGTTGTGAGCTGAGAAAGTATAAACCTGACACCTCAGTTAAAGCCACAGTGTAGCTTACAGATGTATGACTTATACTTTGACAGATAATAAATCAGTGACATTATAATACATCCATAAAAGATGTAATTATGACACAACCTTTAAATTGCAGCATGATCGCATATTCTTAAAGTCTAAAACCTCAGATGAACTGCATGTGACCTGTACTGTCAAAACGAATGTCTAAGTTTTAAAAGTAGTAGACTGACATTTCATTTAAGGGTTACATTTGAACCTAAGAGGTGAATTTTTCTTCCATTTTATCATTCCGTTACACTATTGGTGGAAGCCAGGATAAGAGAGAGAATGACAGACAATGAATGGAGATACTTGGAAGCCAAGAGAGTGATGAGAGAAAGAAAGATGCATTATGTACACTGGCTCACAGTGAATGACGACTGCAGAAATAATCTATTTAACAGCTAATCCAAATATTAAAATTTCAAGCGAAACACTGCCGCCAGCAAGAGAGTTAGCATTTAAAACAGGTCAAAATCTTGTTTATCATTTTTATAAAAATAAAAGTAACTAAATGATAGATGTTGATATACAATAAAATATTAATCCAATTTAATTAATATTAATTTATAAACAATTACATTTTTTGTGGCATTGCTTTTCTACAAGTTGCACATTTTTTACAAGTTGTACATTTTAAATACCCGGTAATGGTGAAATATGAAATTGCCAGTTTGGAATTTTAAAGCAGATGTACATTTAAAATATGTTCTCAACATTATGATATATTTACAGCAGTAAAAGCTCCAACAATACTAACATGAAACTGTTTGGATATAATGGTTGAGACCATTTCCCTCTATTAGGATGACTTTTCTCCATAATCACACAGCTAATAGAAATACATTTACAGTAATACACACTTCATTCCAGTGTGTCTGGATAGTTTTTTTTAAACAGATTATTAATTTCACAGTGTTGAAAGACTCAAAATGACGCAAATAATTATCAAGTCATGTGATACGCAATGTGGATATCTGCCTGAGTTAAGTTTAGGAAGATGTTTCAAAGTGAACACAAAAACAAAGAGAATTCCAGTATCCACCTTTTTGGCAATGCGCAAAATTACCCATAATGCCTTCCGGTTGGCCGCTTGATCCCATTAGTTAGGCATGACCAAGTTAGATTGAAAGCTTTTGAACGGAGGTTGTAATACTTTTATGTCATTTAAAACAGCAAAATATCGAAGAGCAGTGTCTATATTATTTCACAGTGGCCACACGGGCAGACCGTAAAAAACATTAAGATCTACTCGGATGATGACATTAAACATATATCGTCTTATGTATGTAGACGGCCAAGAGCTTTATATGTATAAAAACACTTTACACAGCGTTAACATTGGACAAAGTCTTTGCCATAACCATCAACAGTTCACATTTCTAAAGCGGATCTTGTTGAGTCCAGTAATATTAACAGGGAAGTCATGATCTAACAGAAAGATATTGATACCCACACCAGATATAAATAAACCTGATCACATCACGTTGGATCTTTTATAAAATAACGCTATATTGAAGATATCTGGATGTTTCAGTGTGACTGGTTGTGGTATGTCATGTAGCCATACAGCTGCTGTGTTGTTAAACGTGCCTTATTTATTTTACAGAGCTACAATGCTGACTTGGCCAAACAAAGACTTAAATACCAACATTACATACACAATACTTTAAATGGTGTGAATTTCCTGCGTCATCCAAAGTGAATACGTATGACTTTGAATACAAAGCAACTGTAATATTAAACTTAATTTGAGATTATAATAAATTATTATAATATCACTTAGCCTTGGATATATGCTTCATGTGTACTATGCATTAACAATAAAGTAGATAACGAAGTAAACAATATGTTGTGATGTTTTTGAGAGGTATAGAGGCAGTAGTCAGATCTAAGACAGAGCTGTCTTTAAATGTTATTTGCGCTCTTGTTGTGTCACGTGGTAACACTCATTCGTAAGGTTTTCTGAGCTTCCTGTTGCTGTTAGCCTATTACCACATTAATTATGCGAGAAACATTGTTTTTAACCATTATTATCAGAATGTTCTCTAACTTAGTAAGAAATACAAAACGGAAGAGCGGAGCATCAAACAGGAAGTCACTCGCGGTAATGGTGCGCTCCATGGAGTCGTCAAGAAAAAGGTGGATAAAGTAATTTGTAAACACCTGCTATGAAACCAAAACCTTAATTCTCCAGCATGTCACAGCAGTAACAATAGTCATTTGGTTTGAGGGGTCAGAGTTCAGGGTTAAATGTGTGTTTTCAAAAGGAAGAATAATAGCTAACATTGACAGGCTGATGCGTCTTGAGCTCTCATACACACACACACACACACATGTATCTTCCTACACCAAAGGCGTTGCAATTGTGCCAACTAGAGAAATTACTGTAGCGACTCCGTAGATGTCAGTCTTTCTCTTCCCTTTTGCCGTTTTATAGACACAAAAGAGGTTGAGGAATGCTCAATCTTAGAGCGTGAAAATGAAGGCCACCTTTAATGACGATAAACAAAGAGTTTATACTGTGAGTAAACAATCACAAGGACAAAACCGACACAATACAAACAAATAAATTAAGAAAACAGCTGTACCACACTATTCAAAACAAAGGCAGAGTTTTTTTCACACAATTTAAACACAATTTGAGCTTTCAGGCTGTTTCAAAGGGAGGCCTACAAACAAGATTAATTCTGGTGTTAGTTTGTAATGCAAGATAGAAAGAAAAAAACACAATTAAAATAAAAAAGAAACTCCTCAAAATGCCCCTAACCAGGGTAATGCATTTGGGATTATGTGCGTCTGGGGTTGAGAAAGGCCCCCCGAGCACTGGCACAGAATTCCATGGGCCCAGGGATTCTGTGCAGCTGCCCTGCAGGGTGCCAGCCTCCGCCGCGGCTATTTGGAGCCTGATAAAAGCGGCAGTGCACACTGGAATTAGTCTGATAAGATAAGACCGCAGCACCGAAGCAAACATTCTGAACGGGCAGCGCAATGGCCAACCCTGCTGGGCACGGAGTGCACCAATGTTTACAGTGACCAAGAGAGTTGAAAGACTTTGTACCAGATACATCAGAGCAGTTAAAACTAAGCGTTCGGCTCTGCTTTAGTAGTTCACAATTTTCCATTTATAGGTCAGTCAGCTGCCCTCACTTTGATAAAGACTTTAAAAAAATATCTCAGCAGTAAATAAACAAAAAGAAATAAATAATTTACATGTCTTAGGAAAGTGGATTCATTTTGATGTAATTTATCAAGGTTTTAGTTTATAAATGTATATTTGAGTTGTTATGTCTGGGTACCATTTTATAGGCTTCTCACCATTTTCATAGACGCACACACACACACACACAATATAGATATATGCAAGCCGTTTAATAATACATTAATGGTTGTAAAAAATGATTAGCAAAAATACCATTAAAACTATCTTAGAAAGCATATCATCATTTCTAGACATAAATACATATACCGGGTACTTTTGCTTGAAATTAATGCTTGAAACGAATATATTTAAACAATTGTACTAAACAAATATATCCAAAAAGGTTTAATTTTCCATATTGTATTCAACCCAAAAAGTCCCATTCGATTAACATTGATTTAATTACATTTCTTAAGTTTTCCATGCATACAACTCACAATTTTAAATTCTCTGATATTTCCAACTTTTCCACGACGATGGGAACCCTGTTTCGAGAGATATTTAAGCTCTGGCCACAGCTCACAGATGCTCAAACCTTGTGTTTATATATATGCGCAGGATGTGATCGTGATTATGGGGATGTTACCTTACTCGGAATTCTGACCCCTCTAAAATAAACACGCACAAGTATCAGTAACTGAGCTCCTGTGTGACCGTGTGCGTAGGAAAGAGAAGGAAATAAAGATAACGTATCCCACTAACCTGGCATGTGGACGAAGTAGGCCAGGTACAGGTCCAGCTCTTTGACAGCCACTCCGATGTGGTGCGGCTGCACGCACAGGGTGTGGTTCGAGCACTGCGGGGATTTGACCAGTCTCTCTCCGTCCGTGCTCTCCAGCGGGCTTCCCTTGAACAGGATCACCATCACCAGGTCCAGACGCCAGACCTTGTCTGCCTGCCGCAGGCAGTCGATGCGACGTATCTTGCCCTTTTGGTCGGGGTTGGACAGCACGCAGCATGGTTGCTTCTTCCCCGTAATGGTAAGAACGAAGTCTTCGCGGAACTCTGGACGGATGTCCTTGCGCAGTTTGGCCAGCAGCCGCGACGCCCACTTCTGCTTGATCTCAGGCTTCTCGCCCAGGAGTTCGTCTTTGACGGCGCGCTCCTCGTCCTTGGACATGCGCTTCTCGTGCTTTTTAAAGTACTTGCGCTTACGGGCCTGCAGGTTGAACCAGGTGTAGGAGAACGCCCGCACGTGCGGGAGAAGAGCCTCGATGAAGGGATGGAATTCATCCTGTGGAAATGGAGAGAGGCAGGGGGAGGTGGAAGAGAGAGGAAGCAGAGGAGAGAAGAGGAGGGAAGGGGAGAAGACATTAGAATCTCGGAGCATGAGTATACTGAGAATGCGCTTGGCTCGGCAATGCTGTGAAACGGAAGATGCGTGTGTGCGGGATCACAAATGTGCGCACACACAAATACCCATTATGTGCAATACATATTTATAATTACTCCATGATTATTATAAAAATAATTTACAAAGATTATTTTGACAAGATAAATACGTATTATAAAAAGATGAATGTTATTAAAAAAATAAAAAGTATAAAAATGAAAAATAAAATAAAAGAAATTATAGTTTTAACTCCATATTTCTATCTCTTTTTTGTTGATATTTTAAAAGGTTCTTTATCAAACCACAGTTCAAAGCAGACAATGATGTTTTTAAGGGACAGACGCAAAAGAGTCCATAACAGCTGCTCACTGCTGCTTGTGCCAAACCGCACAACCAACCCCTGCTACCGCGCTTCCTGATCCAAACTACAACCCAACACTGCACGGATACTGAAGCAGCATACCACACAGAAACACACAAGACATGCAACAAAAACACAACAACAAAATAAACGTTAATAGTTACCATTTTGTACTTTCATCATAAACCGTGCTGGTCGCTGCTGAGTCAAAACAAATAGTGAAACGTCCTCTTGCACTCAGCTCAACACTACATGCCCTGACTGTTACTGTACAAAACCAGAAATTTCTTAGGGTTTTTTGTTGTTGAAAAAATACAAATGGCAAGAGAAATAAAAGGGACAGATTTTAAAACTGTGTATTAAAAAACTCCAAATCGAGTAAAAATAAGTGACAAGAAATGGAAAGGCAGGAGATAAATATTTCATAAAGCATTGAAAAAAAAATGAAGCTTAAAAAAATTGGGGACCATGCCAGTGCAAATACAAACACGACAACAAAATCAAATTAACATGTAAAAACACGAACGCAAAAAAAGAAACTGATCGTAATCAAAAAGTATTGTACTCACAGTTAGAGGAAAAAACTTACACAAATAATGACACAAATAGCGCAACAAAGAGAAAAAAATGTTTGGCAAAGCAGTAAGTGGTGTTTGTTCAGATATGCGTGATCTGCATTCGACTCAAAGAGAGCGAGAGATAGACAGAGAATGAAAGACAGACAGAGAGAAAGAGAGAGAGACAGTGAGGGTGGGGGGGTATAGAAATGAGCGACTGAAGAGCAAAAAAAAGAGAACCGAATCAATGTTGGAGGAGCGCATACGACCGCTGGCAAACCCGATAGAAGCTTCTTTTTTTCCCCTTTTCTCTCCAACTCTATCTCTCTCTTCCTCTCCAAGCTCTTTTCCTATCCATTGCCTCAGAGTGTGCCAGCGCAAAGCTGAGCCCACCTATTTGGCACCGGGTGCCCGAACGCTCAGCCAATACGCACGCTTGAAGGGCTGAATGGGAGGGAGGTAGGAAAATAGGGAGGGGGTAATAGACGGAGCCATGGTGTGGGGGGGGATGCATTGAGTGGGAGACAGTGTAGGGTTCGGTCAGTGGGTTGGCTTCTTACTTTGCCAAATTAACAAGTTCCTATCTTGTGCAACGGCAAAGTCCAAAGCACATTAATTTTACAAGCATCAATTGGCAGTACTACATGTATTCCCCTTCTACTCACATTTTACTTCTCCTCAAAATTTGAACTTGAACGCACACACACTTTTATCAATCCACAAATACACTTCCTATCACCTCCACCAAGTAAGCAAACAGAGACTGTCCCCGCATGCCAGTGATCCCTCCACTGAGTCCTGTGTGAACACGCGGGCCAGAACTCCCAGCAGACGCTACAGACCAGCAGCTGCCTTTAGATTCAGCACACAAACAAAGAGTAATAGCAAAGAATACAGAGAAAAACATTCTCTAACTTTTTCTAAAATCCAAAATCTGAAAAAATTGATTTGACAAAATAGGCCCAATTTAAACCAGCCACAAAATGTATGCATTTTATTTTTTGCATGTCAGAAAGAAATGCTCTTAGATTTGTCATTTAACATCAAGTTTGCTTTGTAGAAAATAAAAGATTTTTTTAATACAACTAAAATGTTACTTTAAGACATCTACAGTGGTTAGAGCATGGCGCTACCAACGGCAAGGTCATGGGTTCGATCCCAGGGGATTGTACATATAGAGATATGATGTTAAGTATAATGCAATGTAAGTCGCTTTGGATAAAAGCGTCTGCCAAATGCATAAAATGTAAATGTACAGTTTCTTAAACCTTTGCAGGGAAACAAGGCATACTGTGTTCTACAATCAAGAACATCACATTGTTTTATGTCAATATTCCAGCTAGATATCTTTGTGACATATTTAAATAAGCAAAGTGAAATAATGTTTAATGCGTCAGCGAAAATTATTAATTCTGCATGGCACTTGTAATCCATATGGTGAACAAACACAAGATTTAGTAACAAGAAATTGTTCCAATAGGGACTGGGACAGACCAAAAACTCTGGCCCAAGGACATCAAGCCATCCTTATAGTCAATCACTGCATTAAACACAAATTAATTACCATACCGTGTACCAAACTCATTAAACCCCGCAGTATTTTAGACATTTTAAAGGAATTTCAAGGTCGCTCAAAAGCCCTGTCTTCAATGATCCGTTATGCTCTGTTGACAAAGCCAGAAAAATTGCTTAATTTGAGCAGATTGGCATCAAGAGATTTAATCTTGTCTAATCCCTGCAATGAGTTTACGCGGCATATGCCACTCTCTTAGGGCTATGCGGCACCTTAGGGCGAGAAGCATGCCTGCCCAAGAACCGGGTGAAGTAGCCTCATTTCCATAGCACGTTTCAGACATGCAGGTTTTGCAGTTGCCAGTAAGTGCTTGCTGTGTAAACCCAGCGTTTCCTAACAAAACAATAACACACACGGGCGTCAAATTTGTTTGTTATTTTGTGAACGCACAAACAAAACATGGTGTGCAATTCATTTTGCTTGATTCATGTCGACATAAATGAAAGTTGTTTAATGCAAATCATATCAGTCGACTGTTAACTGAATATATCTGTCTGATTTCATGGTACTTTGATTTGTCTACATTTTACAGGCAAATCATTCTGAATGTTGCTACAGTACCGGATCTGGTTTGTCAGACTGCAGGGAATTTCACATCTGGTGCATTCATTTCCATGAAAAAAAATCATGTCTCTAAACAAAGATTTAGAAAATATCTGTATTAAATGACTTAAGACGGTGAGAAAGGACTCATTAAGAGTTCAAATGCTGTTGCATGAATTATTGGCTGGATAAATAATAGCATGTCTGAAATGACAATTTTGAATGAAGCAGATTTTATCACCATATGAGCTGTGTGGTGTTGTCATGAGATTAATTCAACATGGAAGCCATAAACACTTAAGAGCATATAAATAATGCGTGCTCACTTTCCCCCACAGCCTGCTGCCTTTATTCACTGAGTCTGTATACGTCCCTCATTCAAACTCTTCTAGAACACAGCGTATCTTATCTCTGTATGACAGTGACCTTTGTTTTACGCAAGAAAAAGCGAACGAGATGACAAGAGAGTGAGATTTCCATGGAGGCCGTCTTGCTCGGGTTTTCGGTGCAGGGGTTACTTCTTCCAGAAAAAGGCAGAGACTGCAAGAGAAAGCTCGGCACAAAACATTTCCAGAATCGTCCTGAAATTGCCAGTTGGTCTGTTTCATGCACACATGCATTGTACCCACAATCCACCATACATACATGAAAAAAATCTAAAATGTCTTTTTTACCTGTTTAAGCATACCTCAAAATATTTAATCCACTACAAATTATTATTTTGTCAGTGGGGCTTATTAGAAATTTAACATCAAGAACACTTCAATATGTACTTTTACAGATTGGTAGTTTGGAGGCTGTTTAATTGGTATAGAAAACAACCTTTAAGTAGCATAATGCCTTAGATATGGACTTCCTGAGTAGCCTATGCAGCCAACAGGCTGAATCAAATAAAGATTTCCATAAGTAAACAGTGACAAACTCTGAAGCAGTTTTAAAGTAAAAAGATAATTCTGCAAAAAATAGGCTACCAAGCCTTTGTCGTCGGTCTGCTATAAGATGAACTCGTTTTATTAATAATTTCTAGCTTTGTCTCTTTTTGCATTTGGAAAAGTGTTGACATACGACAATCCTGTGTGAACCATTATCGGTATTATTTTGTTTTAATTCGCGGCAAGCTCGAGCTCCATCACTCAGTGGCTCAAGAGAGAAAAAAAGGCACGAGACGGTGCCTGCATGAAGCGCGAGGGCTTTAAGGTCTAACGTGAACTAGGGCACTTTATTACAGAGAACTCTATCTCCAAAAATATTACGCAAATATTATTAACGCATCTTTACAAAAAGAGAAAATATGCACCAAACATAAAGAATTACTCTGACTAAAAAACAACGGGACGGCAAAATTGCGCTTCATTTCAAGTTTTTTTCTCTTATATTGCTTTAACGAACGAAATCGAATACATTGATTAAAAAAACATGATATTTCAGAAAACTCTAGCCCCTTTAAACAGTTTATAAATTGAAAAAATAAATACCAATATTAAAATGACTGTGTTATTTAGTTTTCTATGAAGAACATGCTAAATCAAAAACAGGTTTATTTTTGGTAATATAAAGACAAATTATATACTTCTTCTAAAAAGAAATCTGCAAAATTCTGCCACAAAATCTAGGCAACTTTGTTTAGGCGCTATTTTGTTTAAATTAAAATTTAATAATTTAAAAGTACGTTCCGCATAATAATTCAGTGCGACGAAGTGTAGCATATATAAAATATATAGACTATGCATACAAAATTATACCATATATTCACTATATAATCATATGAATATATTTTTATACATTTCTATAGATAAAAACAAAATATCTATCTACACATATTTGCCATAAAGCCAATTTTTAAACAAAATAAGACAGCGCACAAATTTTTGCAGGCCTGTACTGATTATAAATCACTGACTCCAGCTGGGAGAAATTCAGAATACAGTTTTAGTAAAAGGTTTGATATGCACCAAGTTTGAACATGTATCTCTCACTTAGCCTGGAATATTAAATAGTGGCTACAGGAACTTTTATGCCAAGAACAGCAAAATATTTGTTTCTTCATCAGGCCAAATGATAGCCTGTAAGGATACACAAAGAATAGCTATTTTACTAAAACTTCGAACCTAAAAATCGACAAGAATATGAAAACTTTGCAATACCAAGTGGAGACCGTAATAAATAAACCCGTCTACTTACGGAGAATAGGGTGTGTTTTTTAATGCTTTTGTGCTTTGTGTGCAATTATTTCACTTTTATAAACTGACACGTTTCAAACACGTGTGGAAATCTGGGAATAATTAAAGTGAGTTCTGTGCTGTGCATGGTAAATAGTTTCAGCGCACAGCAAAACTGGTGAGATAGCTCAAGCAAAGCACTCTCCAAGAATTAACGTAGCATATAGGCCTACAAAATAAATAAATCACACAGTTAATGTGATATAAGCTCTTAAAAAAAACACGAATAGCCTACAATCTGGGTAAAATACACCACGCTTTTAACACTATAGTGAAGCAGACCTGGACTGAACAAACTGTATAATACAATCACTGATGTAGCTAATTATGCCTTTCAGGAGTCATCCAGTCAATCACATGCGCGTTCACAACATTAGTAGAATGATAGAGACTCATACTAGATGGAGTTGTGAAAGTTGAGGCATTCGCGACCTGAATAATTTGCTTCCGTCCGTGGTTTGCTTAGTGTGGAACATGTGTCTGTAGATCAGAGCTCTGAACTCGGTTTCTCTCCCAGCTGCGGCCGGTGAGATCAGTCAGCTGACTGCTGAAGTGTAAAGTGGAAAAAACGCGGAGACGAGCACGGCGTGACACTACAGCGCAGAGACTAAATACAGGCGCTATGACTGACCGACGACCAAAATAAATAAATATAACTACTGTGTGCGCGTGTGTGCTCGTGCTCGCTGCGCTGCTTGAGTGTGTGTGTGTGTGTGTGTGTGTGTTGTCTTTGGGAAGAAGTTTGAGGACAAGTCTTGAAAAGTAAAATGATCCCATTAATACAAAAGCATAACATTTTTAATTATATAGAAATATTGATTTATTTATATTTACCTGCCAACATCAGTTTTACTTTATGCTTTTTCTGGCTAGTGCATTGGGCCATTCACACTTTTAGCAACATCCCACATTTCAATAAAGAGTTCAATTTAACATGAACAGCATCCGTGGTTGCCAATTCGACAAAGTTAGGCAGAGTTCAACTTCATGCAAAATCTACAGTGTTTCAAAGCGATGACAAGTGATGAGAGTGCAGACAGCCTGATACAGTTGGATGCACCAGTCGAGAAGGGAGCCGGCCTAGCAACTAACAGCGTGGAAACCCGACGACCTCCAGCGATTCATTTGTTGTCGGTGTGAATGGGGCTTAAAGCTGAAATCCTAATCGTCAGTGGTGCTCAGTCATGAAGCAGTTGAGTTACAGCATATAGGCTACATCCATCACAAACTGTAAATAACTACGGTGTAATTACGGTTGATATTTCAGCAGCCAATGCCAAGTGCCAGCTTTAAACTAGAGATGTTCGTAGCTCTCCAACACCCTCTCTCTCTCTTTCTCCCTCTTGCTTTTATTCACATTCTTTTCTTTTTCCTCTGCCACTCTGCGAGGCAGGCTGCCAACCCTTCTCCTCAACTGGGCATGGTGCCCTACCCTTTATGCAAATGAGGCACCCACCACCCCCTGTCTTTCTGCTTTCTTTCTATCTTTCTTCTCAACTAAGTCTCTCTCTCTCGCCATCTCTGGTTCTCACTCTTAACCACAGATACACACTGGTCATGTCGTTTGTCTCTTTTTTGGACTCTATATAGCTCCTTAGATTTTTGTCACTCATTTTAATTATTTTATAATTTTATTATAATTTTATTTTAGACATAACAGTGTTTTATTGTACAGTGGGGCTTTGAACCCCATTTCCTCTTTGACCTGTTTTGCATCCCCTGTTTCTAAACACAGATTCATTATGTCACAATTGTGCCACAGACACACTGAGTATTTCCTTCTCTTCGTTCAAACACAGGGCACCGATTTCAATTATGTGTGAGTTAACTGTAACTGTGGAGAAACCAAACATACAAAATATAAGGGGTTACACTGACAATTTCATTAGTTCTGCTAGTTAATGATTCGAGCCTGTGTCAACATTACTGGAAAAAGCTCTTGACAGTCCTACAGTAAAACTAACCAAGTGTCATTCATTCGCAAAAAAAACCCCAACAACTCTGGCCGACAGACCACTGATTCAGTCATTGACATGAGGTAAACTTTGACTCACTCCTAGTTAAGCTTAGCAAAAAATGCACAAACACACACATACTCTGTGGTGACTGGATGTATTACGTTACAATGGCAAAAGGTGAATCTGAATGGACCTGGCTGCATGACACGCTCACACGTGCATACAATGAGATACAAAAGCTATGAGGAAACCAATTGTTAAGGAAAGAATAGAGTTGATGTGGAAGCGTGTATGAGTGTGCGATGGTTTTGTGTGTTAGGTCTAATGACTTATGTATGGACCTATTTTTATTTTCTTTATATTTATATTCATTAATGATATTAATATTTATATCTTAATAACTAGTGAGCAGGTTTTAATACCATTAGCTGTGACTAATTTGGTTGGGTAATGTATAAATTAAAATAATGAAAGCATTAGAAATAAACTGTAAATAATTATTTTGATTGAGAAGGTGGTTGGTTGATATGGTGCAAAAGCTTACCAGATATATCAGAAAATGATTACAAAATATGTATAAATAATATAAAACGTCAGTGTCTTTCTGAAACCTCGTATATACAAATTTGGTGATTTCCGGGGAAAAAACACTGTAATTTCTAAATGATTGCTTTGTTGTCAAAGTTGACAAGCACTTTGTAATACTTTTTATTGGTTAGATATTTGCGAAACCCAGTGAAAAACAAAGGTTGACTAATAATAATGATTTGTGGTAACAAAAATCTAGAAATATGGCGATATTAAGTTTTATATGGACAGCAGCAAAATTTATAAATAGAATATATATTTAATTAATATATATCTAAATACTCCTGAGATAGGCGCAGGCTCCCCGTGACCCGAGGTAGTTCGGATAAGCGGTAGATAATGGAATGGAATGGAATATATCTAAATAAAATATATAATATAAAATATATTTATTAGGGCTGTCAATCGATCAATCTTGATTAATCACATCCAGAATAAACGTATGTGTTGTGTCTGTGTACTGTGCATATTAATTTATAATACTTAGGAAAAATTTAGGATGCGATTAATCGGCACTAATCGTTCGACAGCCCTAATATTTATCTAAACAAAAAGGGGGTGTTCTATTCATCCACCAGTTAGTCTCAGCCTCAGACGTCACACCAACAGACCGTTGGCTAAACGTCTGATGCATAAGGCACACTTTTCTGGAAACACTTCAGCATGTTCAAAGTCTTATTGGATGAATTTCACAGGATTTCCGTTATTTAACGGTCCGCCTGGAAACAACACGAAGCCGTCTGATCTAAGAAGTAAGCTGTCATGTTTACAAAGGTTGCTATAAGAATTCATCACAATCAACCGAATGCTTTCTTTTTAAAAGTATGCGAGGTTCTTGGCATAAACTTATTATCATTTTGTTGCTGTTAACTTTTGACATGTTCGTGAATGTACTCCGGACTGTTACTGCGGGGACATTTCCACACCTCTTAATATGACGCGGGATCAAACGAAACGTGATTAGTTGCTTTACCTGTCAGTCATATGGCCTCTTGGGTTAACCTTGGCCAAAGAAATCGTTGATAAATTCCAGACCTTCAGTATGAAGGTATGGCTACGGGAGACTATCCACCAGTTGACTTAAGAATTTAAAATAAGAAAATCCATTAATACTTCTGGCATGACCTCACAACTTGTCCCAAATGATTTCTTTACATTACTTCACATAGAACTCTCTCTCTCTCTCTCTCTCTCTCTCTGCATTCATCTCATCTGTCAGTGGTTTTCTCTCATTAGATTTTGTCCAGCATTACTGCTGTCATTTCAGGACAGGTGCAGTGGTAATGAGTGGGTAACACTGCATGCACTGAGGGTTTTCCCATTATAGTAAGCCTAATCCGGGAGGGGGGAGTGTGTGTGTTTGCCCACCACAGCTGAGTTAAGAATGTGTGTGCATCTGTGTTTACAAGTTGGTCAAGACTGGAGCGTGAGAACGAGTTATGCGTTTACTGGCACCGTTTATTACAGCATTGGAGAAAAACTTTAACTGCAATTCTTTTACTGCGTTTTTAGCTGCCTGGCAGGTACAGGAAAAGTCAATCTTGAAAAAAATATTACGGCACCTCTCCCTTTTCTCTACATGACAACCGCAGCCGTCATTATCGTCATTACCACCATCATCATTATCCATTAAAACAAAGCTTGCTAGACCTTGGCAACCAGACAGCTGGAAATGAAATCTGAAACAGCCGGACTAAAGCTCTTTAAAGCACAGTGAAGACGAAGTCAGAGAGAGCCCTCCTCACTCATTCAGATATAACCATCTCGTCGGTTTCTTGAACCTGTAAGAACCTAAATGGATATAAGACACTTTTAATGCTGTAGATGAGATTGGATTAAAAAAGCACATTTACTCAGATACACAGTTTAAAAACAGCTGAACTGTTTTAGAAATGCCACTGCCTCCATCTTGTCTATGCATCCCGAGCTTCTCTCCAGAATGCAGTGAGATATGAATCCTGTACACACGCTAACCGACCTCTGTTTGGCTGCACTGCGCTGCATGTTTGCTCAGGACTCATGGCGCTGACACCTGTGGACAGGTGCGCCAAAAAAAGCTGGCAAATGGATTCAGGGCTACTGGCTCTTCGTTTCTCGCTGCCTGATGGAAAAAACATTTATATTTTCGATGACACTTCATGCCTGCACACATAGGAAGTTCAACTGAGCTGGACTTGAACGTTTAACAAGAGTTTAAAATGATCATAACAAACCAAGAGAAAAGAAGGGACAGAGATCTTAGGTCTCCAAGAAAAAAGAAATCAACGGCTTGGTGAGATAATACCTTCTATAATAAACTTAAAAGAACAGCTACCCAAAAATGAAAATTCTCTCATTATTTAGTCACTCTCTCTTTGTTCCAACCCTTCATGACTTTCTCCGGCCTATGAAATAGAAAAGGATATGTTTTAAAAACGAAATAATAAGCTGATCCTAGAAGTCCTGTGGTTCTAAAACACTGAATAAATATGACTAGCGACTCAGGTTTACTGTTTACAGAAGTGAACAGGGCTGAATCAATTACATAAAACATGAAAAGCAGTGACATGAGTTGGCCCACTCTGTGGAGGACTGCAAGAGTGTGGGGCTTAAGAATAGACAAAAACAGGAAGCCTTCTCGAGCGCTCAATGCACAATTTGTCCAGTAGAAGAACAGAGAAGTTCTTCGCCACAGTACCCCAGGGCCTGATCCAATTTCTTCCGCTGGGCCCGTTGTGGGATTTTACCCAGTACATTCACAGTACTCCGAGTTCTTAGACCTGGAAATCAACGACTGCACAACGACTTCTTTAAATACTGGTGGGGTGTGGCAATGGAACCACGCCAGAGGACAAAATCAAGAGGAAAAATTACACGGTTTCCCTGTCCCAGCCGGTAACAGACTGTACGAAACCCACAGGTCTGTGTTTCCTGGCTCACTCAGATAAGATGAACAAAATACCTAAACCCAGCAAGGTGCATTTTAGGAGCATGAGACATTGATCGAAGCGATAATATCTGGCAACCGTACAATTCAGATGCATTCCAAAGGACTGTGGCCATAGAGAAGACCACTGAGGGCAGGAAAGCACAATGCACAAAGTTCTCCGGACAAAACTTGGCAACCCTAAGAGCCTCCTAAGTGGGATAATATGGTTAGGATTCCTTTGCATCCCCTTAAGAAATCCAATATGTGCATATCAATGTTGGTATCCGAGGCCTTACCTCTTAGATACAATGAATAAAAACAGTCAGTCTAGATAGGGCTGGGAATAGAGAACTAGCTATTATTCGGAGATAGTGGTAGTTATTTTTATGATGTTTGGATTTCGTTTAATAGTTTTTTTAAAAATATTGAGCTTTGAGGTTGCAGTCTCAAATGATTGTGCAAAAGCTAATAATAATAAGTAAAAAATGCAAATAAAAATATTAAGTAATTAACAAAATGGCCTGCTTCACCCAAAAATGAAATTTCTGTCAACATTTTTCACACCCCCCACCAACAAGTTGTTCCAAAACTGTATACAATTCTTTGTTCAGTTGAACACAAAAGAAGATATGTTAAAGAATGTGGGAAATTAAAAAGTTCTGGGAAACCATTGACTACTATTGACAAACATTCTTATATCTATTTTGTGTTCAGCGGAACAACCAAATTTACACAGGTTTGAAAACAATTAGAGAGTAAATGATGACAGAATTCTCATTTTTGGGTGAACTATCCCTTTAAGTATTTAATACTAACATACAGTCGTACATACACAATGGGCTATACTGTATGTAGTCATCTTTAAAAGGATAGTTCACTCTAAGATGAAAATATATTTATTCACCCTCAAGTTACTCTAAACCTGTATGACGTTCTTTTGCACAAAAGAAGATATTCTGAAGAACACTTGTAAACAAACAATATTGACCCCCATTAGAGGGCCACAAAACGCCTTTATCAAAATATATTCTTTGTGTTCTACAGAACAAAAATACAGATTTATCAGATTATCAGACATATACAGATTTTGAATGAAATGAGGATAAATAAAACTGTCTATTGAAGTATATAAGAATAATGCATGAAGACAAGGTTATGAAGCAATTGTCAAAGCAATTATCACTAAATAATTACAAACATTCCTTTGACTACACTGTTCTTGAAAATGTAGGGTCTTAAGAAAAAAAGATTAGCACTTGGTGTTTGGATGAATAGGGTGATTAAAATGAGGCCGGTATAACACATTGCTGTGATTATTGAATAAACCATATGAAAAGTGTTATTACTATTCAGTGGCCCCTGGTCACACTTCTAAAAGTGGCCAAGAGTTTTGTAATCTGAGTCTTTGCAGCTTGTGTGTATGGGACAGTGATGAGTGCTTAAAATGGAGGCGATAAGGAGCAAAATAAACGTAACGTTTGGCTCCTAGCGCTTTTTGTTCTAGGGTCAGCACCCTATTCATGCTAGTTAAGTTTTTGACCTGCGATACAGAAATACTCGGAAACATCAATGACTAAATGCAGAACATCTCTCTACCAATATTCTGTGATCTGTTCCATTACGATCTTGAATCAATTGATCCGACAGCCGGCGTAATGATCTCATGACATCATCGCCAACACAGCAGCCAATTGGACACCGAAACATAAAACGTTCATGAAACGGCACGCATTGACAGTTGACTCGGGACTTAACGATAAGCGCTGTCAGATGTTGCCAAATATCGAGCTCATTTATTAATTCTTTGCGAGTTTAACAGCAGACAGAATGTTAACCCGAACATGACCCTATTCCTCAGACTGAGGCCGATTGCAATGCCAGGATCACGATTACATCCCTGCCAAAACATTTTGAGCGAGCCTTTAAATACTGCCCTCTCTCTTTCCTGTGGTGGGCGGCACGGGTGAAAGGCTGGCATTACTCAGTGCAACGACTGTGCTCTGCCTTCAGGATGGTGGCTGAATTTTACCACCTCGGTGAAAGCCAGTCTAAACACACATATCGCAGGAGTGAGGCTGGACGCTGGCAGCTTGCCACGCGGCCTGAGTCGCACCGCTGACTCATTCACAGAGGCTATTTTGCTGGATAAAAAGACATTGGAGAGCCTGTGATTAATTGAGCCATTTGTCGTCCCAGTCGCAGATTTTTCAATACGTTTGCTCCTTAAAAGCCAAGTGTGTAATGTCTACAACAGAATTTCTATGAACGTGATTGAAATCTCTCATTTAACAAGTGTGTGTGGCTGTACAAAAAGCGAGAGAGAGAACAGTCATCCTACACCCATTTTTAACACCCATACTAAAAATAAACATCTGTTAAAAACAGATTGATTGCAGAAGTCTAGTTTGTTTTTCTCCTCACTCATTTTTTACCATTTACCCAACTCTCATTCCTTTTAAAGGTACATGCCTCCATTAAAGTTACATATTTAACACACACATAGTCTCTCTCTCCAGCGCCCTCCGTGCCTGGACCCCTGCCATCCATTCTTCTCAAGTAATGCTCTATGGTTTGGTCCGTAAGTCAATAAACATCACCTCCTCCACGCATTCAAAAACCACCATCTCTCCGTGCACTCGTTTAAAAACCACCATCCCTCTCCAATCATCGAAAAACCACCATCCCTCCCTTTTTACCAGATTCCTCCCAGAATGCATTAAGGGAAAGCCTGATCAGAGGCCAGCTTTTCAAACCAAAATCCTGTCCATATGATCATTTGCATGACCTAACTTATCTTAGATCAGCTGTAATAGCGGTTGGTCCACAAACAGCCAAAATATAGTATTCAATGTAGTGTGCTCTATTGGCACACAAAAAAACATTTACATTTTTGCAATTAATGAGAAACTGTGCATGTGCTCTAGAAGAATACCATGTGGTTACAATCCAGGCACTTACCCAAGTCAAAATTCAAATGGTTCTACCTCCACGTCCATGATGTGCTGGTGACGACATGAATCAAGCACTCTAAATAAATGGTGGGATATTTTCAAACCAGCAATGATTCAAAAAGGGATGTACCCAGACAAAAGTACCTAGCATATGGTTTTTTAGGCCCTACTTTGGTTTATGGAGTGTCCAACAACAAGTTTATGTAAATACAATGTGTTTAAACACTTTAATGTCGTAATAATAGGCAGTTATTCGTACCTTACTTCTTGACTGACTCTCAAGTGATTCGTTCCGCGATTCATCCGTCTAGGCCCCGCCTACCTGCTAACCTTGTGTCATGTGATTGGTCAGATGGTGTAGTCTGTTGTTATTGGTCAAACGCGTCCATCATTTGGCGCAAATGGAACACCACTACCATCATTACAAGAATACGGTTTAGCTAGAGATGGCGACGATTTTACCGAACCAATTTGAGCCCGAGTCTGACGAGGAAGCATCAGAAGACGCTAATCCACAACAAACTCCACCACGACTGGAGCAGGATGTTTGTCAGTGGCAAGTGACAACTCTTGTCATAAAAACACCCAGTGTGACAACATGCATGTTGTGCTTTTGCTCATCAATGAAATAAAAATGTTTTTTCTTAAAATACTGTTAATACGTTAGTAATACTATTATTTCTTCTTAACTGTGCGTTGTCATGGTACATAGAGCATTTCAGAAAGTCGACGTTATGAAAAATTCTTGTAGTATCACCCAAATATTTCTATATAGGTGCACGTGCGGCAAATGTGTCAAAATGCAAAGTTAATAACCAGATAAACAAACTGTAACAACCCAGAAATAACGGTACATGCTAATGTTAGCGTTATATGCATAAGCTAAACACAGACATAAGGTACGAAAATATTTCTTGTAGTTAAGACAAAAATGAATAGTCACACTTACAGGTTGTGATTCGGTGGAGCTAACAGGTCCAAATAGAGTTGGTATTGCCCCCTCTTTCAAGGATAGTCGTTTCACATACCCTGCAGTGAACGTGCCGATATTATTAAAGCAATCTTCGGTGAAATGACGCGCGCACAGTTAAACCCTGGGGTCATACTCCTTTGGTATCGTTCGAAAAATTAATTCTAACTATTTTTCCCTCAGACGTTCTTCCTTTGGTAGTTGAAATAAGACATACTTAGTGTCACACTGTAGAACACAGGTTCTAGACATGATACACACGCATCACGAACAAGCGACAGTGTTTGGGGGAGGAGAGATAAGTTTTCGTGTTAGTCTCAGCAAAACGTAGGCAGGGACTATGTATAGTGACGTAGATATGCGGGTGAACTAGTTCACGTCTCGTTTGTGTGATTCAGAGTCGACTCCCATTTTAACAAGCAAATAACTTTGTTATTTATTCACCTTCGGACTTACAACTTGGCAGACAGCTTACTTTCAAAGACGGCAACATATCAGACTGCATGAAATGTCATTTTCATGATCTCATGCTACCTACTCTTTAAATGTCTAAACTTAAATACATTTGAATTAAATAAGCAAATCATTAGCAAATCATTTATTTATAGGATTAGATCAAATAAAATAATTGAAAATAAAATACAAGACAATGTTTGCTAATTAAATAAATAAATAATAATTATTTAACATAATCAATAAAATTTCCAGATTTTAAAAAAATCGACACTTTAAAAATGACAAAGTTATATGCGTGTGTTTAAAAGCGCTAATGTATTTCATTTGAGGTCAGGAGAGAGTGGAGTTGCGTATGTTCTTGCATTCCACAAACATGATGCTTAGATTAAAGCGAAGGGTGGGTGTGTGGATATTACACATCTGCAATGGTTTACTGTAATGCGTGTTGACTTTAAAAGCTAATCTGAGATTGACCACAGCTGGTCATAATTATCTGCCATTACGGGCAATTTCAATGATAACCATCATAAATAATGCTCCGTTAAGATTAGATATCGCAATCAATTAATCCCTAACAGACCTGAGCCAGATTACGCAGAATTACAGGATGTTCCTCAATCAAATAACATGTGGTCACTGCATGCGCCATATTTCTCGGCCCGAGGTTGTGTTGACTGAGTCAGACTAGTGTTGACATGCTTACAATGATACGTTTGACATTAACGCGCCTCTGTATAAAGCTTTTGAAAGTTAATTTATCAATGGGTCTGTGTTTAAGACTAGGATGATCGGGACTGTAAATCATGACATCATTACGAACCTAAATGGACCAAAAAGAACAAATGGACTCAAAACTATAAAATCTTCAGACAATCTTTCAAAGTCAAAATCAATGGAAAAAGCTGTCTGTACGATGCACTTAGTTGCTGGCTATGCAGAGTTCTCCAAATCTGTCAATTATTAGATGATACCTTAATAGATAGCTGTATGCCTATGTAGGCTCTAAACAGCAAGGCAATTTACTATGTTTTGGAACAGATCAAATGCAGAATGATGAGTTCAAGACCTGAATAAAGTGAATATTTGCATATTCATTTGTTAATTGATGAATTGATAGGCCGTTATCAATTTACAATCGAGAAATACAATCTTCCTAGCCTGCATTTGCAAATAATGGGTCCTGAAGTTGATGTGTACATTCAAGCCAGGCGCTCTTGTGGAATGTTTGAGTAAATGACAGAAAAGACTAATTGCTCTTTTCCAGTCTAGATCGCCACCCTCGGAAGCGCTACGGTTCACCGTTCACAGCCAAGTAATGCAAAATTCTGCACGTGTTTGGGATGATTTGGGTTTTGAGTGTTATTCTGCTTACTTCCTAAAAACCAAGCGCAACTTGGAACAACTCCTTTCTCTTTTCCTCAAGACTGTTATGTCTTCCTATGTGTGGAAACAAAATTATTACAAATATTTTGATATTTTAATATTAAAGTGTCCCCTGCTAATGGATCAGTGGCAGCACACGGCCCTGCTGAATGTGTCATGATTCAATCCAAAGGTCACACATCCACATGCAGGGCAATGGCCAACTGCACAAGCAACGCAGACAAGCTTTCAAATTCAAAATAAGTATTTAACTTCTACAGGATCTGCATTACTTACAGCTCTACCTAAAATACAACAACGGTGGTAACTCCAAAAGACTGTAAGCTTTCTAATACCACTCTTCTCAAACACAGAGAGAGCGAGAGAGAACAGGACAGAAATAATCGACCTTGAGTGTCTTAGGCCATCTGTACAGCAGGCCTCTTCAGCTACTGTGCTACTATAAACACTATAAACAACTCTGTATTTATCATCAACACAGAGAGCCACAGGCTCATCAAACACACGCGCACACGCAGTCATTGGGAAGCCCTTTATAAAACCGCCTTGTAACTCTAGAACTTTTCTCTCTCTCATTTCATGCTCAGATGAGGTTCTAAAGACTCATACTGTGACACACCAACACATCAGAGAACAGAACTATGGAACAGAACAAAAACAGATCAATTGCACCAGAACAGAAAAAGAACAGAGCAGATGCAAAAGAAGAAAATAGAAAAGAATACTATGAAAAAACCCAAACCAAACAGAGAATAGAATAGAATAGAATAATAACCTAAACAATTACATCAGAAGAGCAAAAAACTAAAATAACCCTAAAGAAATGTAAGTTGAATAGAACAGAACACTTTACATTACAAAAAATGCAATAGAATATCCCTAAACAACCGGAATAGAATAGAACACAGCACATTACAAAGAACAGCAATATGACAGAATATTTTTAAACAACCTGAATAGAGTCAATAGATTAGAATAGAAGAAGAACCTAAACAAACTGAGTAAAACTTACATCTTAAGAGCACATAATCAAATAACCCTAAACAAATGCAAGTAGAACAGAACAGACCATTTTAAGGAAAGTTAATTATTTCTGGTCAATGAAAGACACTCAAGTTTAGTCAATTACAACAGCACTGTCTGGGCCAGCCTGTCAATTATATATAAATGAGCAAAGAAAACAAATTCAAGAGTTTGTTTGCCTCTATGAAAGGAGTCATTGTTACACACCTGTGCTAAGAAAAGAGATTATGATAACACGTTGAGGAACGTGTGTTTGGAATTATGCATGCATACTCCATGTGTGTGTGTATCCACCTCGGCTAGAGTGCAAGCTGAAGGGTAACACAGAGGATAAGCAGAGATGCAGAAATGAAGAGAGCAAGTCAGAGATTAACAGAGAATCCGAAAGAGAAACTACTGCACGAAACATACACACAAAACCTGGTTTCTGTGCATGTTTGATTTGAGCACTCTGTGCTTTGTCGAATTATATTATACCTCTCTACACAAGATGCATATCCACTATAACAGCTATACTGACACATTTGTCCTTTTTTAAACCTGAGGTTTCATCGCAGCACTTGACGTGCATGTTCGACTGCCAGTTAAAACACAGCACATGTATTTTCTTCTTTGGTTAGCCAAGAATGTAAATATAAATATAATTTAACTCTGCACGGCCTTTCTTTTCTGTGCTTTGCTGTTACCACACCAAACACCATACAGCCAGCTGTACTGAACCTCGGTTAAAACTCAAGTTGGCTTGAGTTGGAATTCACTGTCTCGCCTTTTCAGGATGATTCATGGACCATGGTGTCTGAGACCTGCAGTCTAGGGAAACACAAACTATTATCAGTCTATTTAATGGCTCCGGTTTACTCCATCTACCATCTCAAACAGGAAAATATGACTTTACCAAAATGATACCAAAATGATACTCTTATGATATTTCATCCTCTACTGCATTGTTCCTCTTCTCCAGGTTTTTTTTCAGTTTTATATTATATATACAACAGTAGAAAGTATTTGGGGACCACCCCAAAATTATTTTAGTTTCTTAAATCTACTATTTAAAGGTAAGCGCTTAAGTTAAATTATATTTTATGTTTCATTCTGCAAACTAGTGACAACATTTCTCCCAATAATAAAAATATTGTTTTCTATTTCCATAAAATTGAAATGAGACAAACTTGTAAATAAATGGTTTTATATCTTGAATACTGCAAAGAAAACAAGTTCATATTTATGTTTACATAACACAATACTAATGCAGTTTAGAATTAGTTAAAAAATACATATTTGGAATGAGCCTGGCTTTTCACATTTTCACGCATCTTTGCATGCTCTCAGTCTTTCACGTCGCTGTTGGGAGGCTTTATGTCATTCCTGAGATTTAATTTAGTTAAAGTTCAACAGATACTGTACTGGAATTGCCCAAATATATAGAAATACTGATTAAATGAACATTTGGAATGATTTTTCCATGGCTATATCAGAAAAGTACATACAGTGTAAGAAATTATCCTCAAAATGAGCTAATAATCCGCTGTGGCTTGATCAAGATTCATTTATTTGTTTCTGTCAAGTAACAACCAGGTGAATCGTGAGCGTGCTTTGACAGCAGCTGCAGCAAAAGGGTTTGAGAACGACTTTTTATGTAGCAAGACTTTCTTAGAAGTAACAGTTAAGAGTAAGACTTCTTTCTATAAAGAATTAACCTATGAGGTTGGTTGTATGGTCTGCCCCAAGGCAACTGCCCCAGTCCCAACCTGTTCTCCTGTGCTTTCTGAAAGTATTATACTCATCATTTCCCACACATTTATAACAGTTTTGTCTGTATGCAGCCCACTGCCGCACCGCCTCCCTGGTTTCACAATTTTCCCCTTCTGGGCTAAGCAAGATAACTGGAGCAAAGAGCAGTTGTTGTTGATTAATCTGTCTTCCTCTCATCACAGTCTATTCTGTCCAGTAGAGTCACACAAAGGTCTGACACCAAATGCAAGAATGATCATCTGTTTGGTTAAATTCAATCTGTCTAACAGTGCATATTACACAGTCCAGTTAATAAAAGCAAATGACTGGTCAAACAAAGAGAGAAAGATAAATTAGAAAGGTTATAGTTTGTTTACTCAACAGTCAGTGAAAGTGGGACAGGTAACTACTCAGATAAAGTGAAATCGAAAACACTGGATTAAAATCAATCCTATAATAAATTGAAATTGATGTTATAATGTCATTGTTAACAAAAAACCCTTTCATGTTGCATTCAGTAGGGATCTATTCAAAATGCATTTCTTTTTGTCCAATACCTTGCCCATTTTGAATGCACTTGTGGCAGTATTCAAAATTAATGATATCTTAACTTGTGCCCCAATTATGTGCGAGCCTACTAAGGCCCTAGGACTCCCTAAACGACATTTTGCACGGTGGCACATTTGGCGACCCGTTCTTAATTTCCATTACGCAAGAAGCTGGAGACTTCCCGCACCTGTTCCGTACTGCTCCAAAAACCCTTTTATCAACGTTAATATTTCATTTGTTATTGTTTACATTTGTTGCCGCTCTGTGTGGGTGCTCGTTTATTTATCAATAATTAACCGTAATTAAATAAGAACGATGACAAAAGCACATCTCCGGACAATGTGGGTGGCTTTTGGGATCGCGAAAATTCACGCCGGTGGGTGTGCAGATGCACGCCCGATTATCCTCGTTTCACGTCGCATCCGGCTGAGGCTCCCCCCTCACTCTCTCTCTTCCCGTGTCTTCATCTTCTCTCAAGACACATAAATCGTCCCATAAACCACTAAACCTGCATGACCCACGTTTTTATTCCACGTAATCGTGGCCTTCCGCAAGATGCATCCAGCCTGCAATTGGAATAGCATCTAAATCCACAAGAGACAAAAGAGGGATTCAGTTAAACAGACGCACTGCTTGGCGTGCTAGCAGGTCTTTTAATCGCTTCGATCAAAATCCCAAGCACGTTAATGCCAACGCGAGGTGAAGGATATAAATCAGTAAATCAGTTTTATAAAGGTTTAGGCTTTGACACATAAAACGGATATAATGATGCAAAGTATGCTTTTTGCAAATACGAGCCCCAGACTGCGCAAAGTGGGTTCAGCCCAGCTCACTGTAACTAGAATTTATTTATTTTTAGTTTTACTATTATTAATCTGTTATCAAACCCTTGGACACCCAATCCCACGTACGAAGGGGTTAATAAATCTAAATCTTTAAGTGTAAATCAAAATGAAAAACAAGGTAAAACTTTTATAATATAAAGTTTTTAAGTATTTAGTCAAGCTCGGTTTTGAGCAATAGGCCTATAGAAGATGCCACTTATTTATTTGTTAATTTATTTAGCCTACCTATTTTACAGTTTAGCCATTGGCAAATTATAGTTCACTCTTCTCTGTAAATGTAATCCCTATACCAAGGGCCCGTTTCCCGTTTGTATTATTTTCAATTTGTGGTTGAGATTAGCCTCAGTAAAAAGCAAAGATCGAAATAGTAAAACCTAAAATGTCGGATGTGCTACACACATTGTTTCCAACAAAATGTTAATGACTAAAAAATATGTCTAAATAATTAAATACCAAAGTTGGTAAATGCAATGCTGAATTAATAATTACGGCTGTGATGTTATACAGTGCGCGTAGGCCGTAACAGCCTCAGGCTGTGGATGCAGCGCTCGTTCATGCAGTCATTCGCGCAAATTTGGGACATAAACTGCAATCAGACATTTACTTCCGTAAATCAATGGGCTGCGTAAATATATATAAAAGACTATACACACTTGTAATGAGATTTTTTTGTAAAACAGTAAGGGCTTTATAGTCTATACGGCCTTCAATGGGCCTTTATGCTTTAATTAAAAAATATGGTCGCAGTCTGACATGTGTGTTCACATTTCTAATTACCAAGACTCGGTATATTTGCTACAACAAAAAAAGCCAAACAATGTAGGGAAATTGATTGGTTTGAGACACACCAGAAGACGTCTTGGATACACCTACAATTTCGTGACCCGTGTGGGAAAACGAGAAAGACGCATTTTCAGCCAAGAAACTGCAGCCAACACTAAAACTCCGAAGAAATAGAAGAAAAACATTAATGAAAAGAAACGAGATAAAATAACAATATAAGTAGAATTATAGGCCTAAAGGACTTCAGCAATTGGGAATTAAATTACTTATGCCTGACCCCAAGGGAATGCTTTTTTCAAGACCTGTCGATTCTCTGCCACAGGAATATTTAAGAGCCAGAAAGAGCGACTGCCACAAAACCGGGCCAAACTGTGCGAGGAGTCTCACTGAAACGAACGAGATTTCAGCCGCACTTCCTCTCCTTCAAGCAACAAACATATTCGAGCATATAGGGCCCATGGCAAGCATTTCATATTTTCTTAATTATTAATTACATAATTATTAATTTAAAGTTTACGCCTCTTTAAGGAAAACATGATAGGCTATTTTAAAAGTAATGCTGGTAGACAACATAAGGAAAAATGCTTCAATAGGCCGATATGGACAACTGACTTTATATTTAAAAGAGGACGGAATCTAACAGCTATGTCACATTGAACAATGCTTAAAAATAATTTATAAGTGCCATATTTTTACGCAGCAAACAAATGAAAATAAATAAAGCCGTCAATGTCTTAGTCATGGCCTATAAGAAAGTTGAATACACTATTTTGTTATGGTAAAGGTTTCACTTTCTGCCAAGTAAAAGCTGTAATAATATTTTGTAATGGCTGGTGACAATAAATTAAGTCAATGGCCACGTTTGGCATTACATTTCTTATGTGGCTCGGATTGAACTTTGAACTATAGTGCCTTTTTTGAAGTAGGCGTCATTTAAACGTAACACTTAACATGCAAATAAGGCCGCCTCACTATAAAATATGAATTATTTCTGGAGACAAAGAAACTGCTTAAAGGGTTTTTAACAGCAACAGGTTGAACATGTATTAAACAGATGGGAACTGCATGCACACATGTCATTTATGCAGTCATGACTAATAAACATAGGCTATATTCTACAGAAACTTTCCGAGGCAAACACATTTGAACACTTCTCTGATCATTAATCTGTAATATATCGATATGCCCAGGCAGTAAACATTCAGTAAAATGTGTGTTTTGTTAACTATGACGGATCTACCTGCCCTGTGAAATATCTACCTAGATGTCTCAGAACGCATTCGGGCGCGTGAGAAATCGTGTACGGGACCAGCCGGGCACACCGTCGGGTGTCGGGACCAGCCGGGCACACCGTCGGTTTCTATAGCACAATTTGACAAAAGCAACGCGAAGACATTTCTATCGTTGAAGTTGTACAGCCCGACACTGCACATACGACCAGGCTTGTCTGCTTGACGCTCTCCCTACCGAGTCCTTTTATATAAAAATGATTTGGGAGAAGCGCCATTTTCTCTTCGAACCCACGAGCAATGAAACGCACGAGAACAGACATTCTGCAACCGTGCCGCGCTTTGCCGGGGAGCTGCAAATAAACGCACGGGTGAAAATAACGTCGGAAAAGCGAGGGAAGTCATTTCTCTTTTTAAAAATGCAGTTCCTGAGCAACAACACAGACGCAGCAACTTCTATAAAAAGCAGCGAACGGGGACGCAAACGCAAAAGAGAGATGAAATGAAAGCATTTACCTGTGTCAGGCAGTACGGAGAGTACATAGTTATCTCAGAAGCGGGAAATGATTCGCGTTTTGAAATTGTGTGGAAGTTCGCCGCGCTTCTGCATCGCATTTGCTCGCCGTCCCCTCTCGCGCCTACACCGCGGCTCTAACCCCGCCTCAATGGCAGAAAGTGAAAGCTCAAACTTTAGAAAGAAAAACTTTTCTCTCTCCCTCTCTGCCCTTTATCAAATGAAAAGGTTAATAAGCTGTTTTCTCTCGCGCTGAAAGACCGCCTGCTATTCATCTGCTGAGGAAAAGAGAATACATCACATTAAAAGATGGGTATTTAAAGTAGACGGCATTTAAAAGTTACAGAAATCCGTGGCATTGCCATAACACTGCAGTTTCCAAGCATTTTCCAAGCAAAATCCTATCACTAATGTGGGTAGTTACAATAGGCAATGGATTGATATCATCCAGGCTGATTTCGAGGTTATTTGTATGCCAATAACAGAAATGGCAACCTCTTGTGTCAGCCACTGACAGCCATGTCAATAAATAATACCATTTTCTGTTTTGATCACACATTGTGTAAAATAAGTGTCTGTTGGACATTGTCGTGTATGTCTCTTTTGCTGTGTGCATATAACAGCCACGTGCCATCAGTCACATTGTTCTCTAAATATATTCCCATATCTCATTCGAGCACACTGACATGTAATAGAAACCTTAGAAAATACAGGGCTTGGAAAAATATCAGATAAACGAACAAACTTTAACGACCTTTAACGAGTCCGAACGATTCCAAACAAACATGCGATGCTTGAATAAATTAATGGCATGAACGAGCGAGCGCAGGGTCAGCTGCCCTCGTTTCATCAGCGGCCTTTTCAAACAATGCAAACTAACGATATGAATCTGCATATGCGAGCTCACATGTTCGAGATTCAAAACCGTTTTTGATTTAACAATCTGTACCCAACTAGTTTATAGAAAGTGAGTCATCTCTCACTTTCACTGTCCCTGTGACTCATCTACAGGCCCCATTCGCGCACCACAGGATTACAGGGTGGTCTCCTAAATCCACATCTGTTTTGTGGGAAACCACAGCGCCCAGGCTGCCTAGCGGCACGCTCGACCGTGCTTATCTTGCACCTTCTCCAGCCGTGAAACTCTGCCGTGCCTGTGCTGTCAACTTTAAGAGGCAGATTAGCTTGCTCTTTTATTAGGAATTGTTTCTTAGACTGATGAAGCCAAAACCACAAAGGAGAATACCAATTACCACACAATGTAACCCAGGACAAGGTTTAATCAACAGGCCAAATAAGACCATCAATCATTTGAGAAATTCTTACTACAATTCCAGAAATGAGCTTCGACCCAACGGTTACTTTTTGCCACAAACACAAAGAAAAATAAACGTGAAAACGAATGAGACTTCAAGATCCATAGTACGATTAAATTTCTCACAATTGTACATCCAGTAGGTAAATGCCATGCCAACATTTACGCCATTTTAGGAGGTAAAAAAGTAAAAAACATACAATAGGGAAAACAACTAGGCCTACATAAAAACATATATTTTTTTAAATTCTTGAGTGTGTCCAAGACAGCCGACACCAAAAAAAGAAAGAATGGCAACATCGAGTGCTAAGAGCAAGGTCAGAACAAAGGTACAAAGGTTGAATGGCATTACCACACTGGAGGGCACAAATCCAAAACCGCAGGCTTTGTGCTTTGCACCCACCGATCTCACAGCCATTAATCTAGAAAATAGTACAAGGTGAATGACAAACAATTTTGCTTCCAGCGCAGGCATACTTTCACACACATACACACAAATACATACATGCACGCACATGCACACACACCCAGTTCTTTGTTAAGCAGACCCACGGTCGGCTTGCGGTTACAGCAGCGAGGGCTACGCACATAAGAGAAACATATGCGAGCGAAACAGTCCGTGTGTGTGGTTTAAACCCAACACAAACACATGCACGCACGCTTTTTACTGTTCCCTTGTGGTTGGCGGTTAAATAATTCTGATGATATTTTATGTAGATAATTCCTGCAGCTGCTCCCCCACATAAACTCAGCATTCCTTTCAACATTTACCACCATCTTACCATATGAACATATAAACACGGCATATGAGATTATAAACAGACTACGAGATTTATAAAGCAATCGTATGCGCTGTTTCCTTGAGAAAGGTTCATATTTGTCAGACGCTACGCAGGCTGTGAAACTCTGAAAAAAACGACTGGATTATAGATTATATCTTGGCTGTATCAGAGTTTAACAGTTTGCTTAACAGATTCCAACTCATCTTATCTGAATCTGAAGTCCATGTCTGGCCTCACAGCACATGAATGGCATCATTCACGAGAAAGAAATCAAAGTGCAGTTACAAATATCACAGTCAAATTATTAATCGAACGAACAAACAAACAAAACAACAACAAAGCAAGGAGGAATGCTCATACCCTGTAGGATTCAGGCACTAGGAAGCACTCGGAGATGCCCGGGGCTCGGCGGGGACCTTCATGCACCAGATATGATTCTGTGGCCTGTGGTCCAAAACAAAAAAGGAGAGAACAAATTAAGCAGTCATTTAAACGCTTATCATAACAGATAAATTCATCAAAACTTTCAGCAAATCACATGACTTCCCAGTCAATTAGACTGTACATAATACTGGTATAAGATTATATGTGCAGTAATGCACGGAAATATAAAGTTTAAATTGAATATTTTGAATAGTTGCAAACATAAATCTATTCTTCCACTATATTGTATGTAGGAGTGCTGGAGTCTGTCCCAGCATATCTTGGCCGTAGACGGGGAAATACAATGAACAGGTGGTCAGTGGATTTGAACATTATACTTTTCAAATCTTTTGTAATGTATAATTTCAGAAAAAAACATGAAAGAAAGAAAGTAGGAACTCTCACCAGGTGTCTAGTGAACCAACTTAGATCTCATTAAACAACTCTCCACCATCTACACGCACAAATAGTTCTCGAATGTGCACAATAAACCAACCACAAATACACGTTTGTACGCATAAATATCAACATTTATTCCACACACACACAGCTCATAATAAATCCCAGGCTTTGGCAGCGGGTTGGATGAGTGGTAAATAACAAAGGCTATTCATATCCATCCAAAGAAACTTTTCCCACTTTTGCCTCACTTTTATAGGGTCTTAGCTGCAGCCTGCTACAATCTCATTGAAGCAGACTACAGCGGCTGATTTGCTTTATTAGTACATAAACATGCATTTTCGAAATTAAAGAAAACGCTTGCTAGTCAGAGATGAGTTTGCGGTTCTTATTCTTCTGGTGAAGACAGTGTATGAAGAGACGTTCTGGAAACGGTTGTGGGAAAGGATTCGAGAGGCGCTAATGCATTCTCGGGCTGTTTACTGGGCTGTGCACCACAGTATGCAGGTGAGATCTTCCCTTATGCAATTCTTAAAAACACATGAAAAATCTGACTGCTGCTAAAAGAGCCCACGAGTCTACTGAAGAGCTCTGGCCTTAATGCAATTTGGTTTGCCTTGTTTTGATCGAAAACACGAAAAAACAGATCTCTTAAACCTGGATTTCTTTAAGGTATTTTTTGGTATAACACAAGTGATTCATTTGTTTATTATTAGGGTACTGATTACTTGGGTTCCATCCATTCAGCAAAGCGAAAATGGAAAAACTCATTCAATATCACGTACTTTAATTTATTTTATCCTCAACTTTACAGCCTAAGATAAATCCCTAAAACCAGCCAGACAACAATGTCAGGACACTCGGCGACATGTCCACAAATGGAAAATATAAGCCAGGAGGATCTCTGTGAATTTCACCATTACCCTTTAGAGAGGAGGAACCTTCACTCCCGTTCCCGTCCTCCAAAAGCTCCCATTTTTCATCCGTAAGCTATTAATTATATATGGGTTGTATGCATATGGAGCATATGCAGGGCCCATATGGCCGTCCCTCAGCCTGAATCTCAGGCCTCTACTTAATTAACATTTTAGAGGCGAAGCTCAGAGAAAAGAGGGACGTTTCAAAGCAGCTCTGGGAGCCTCTGACCTAATTGGAGTCAATGGAGATGTATGTAAATGTGTTAATTACGACAAGTTTCCTCGCTCTCACTGATAAATAGCATCCTTTGTTTGAAATGTTTAATTGGTGGGAATGACGGGTTGAAACGAGGGGGTCCTCCATATATCCTTATGTGGGAGAGAGCAAGAGAGTAGGGTGTATATATGGGTAGGAGCATATGGCAATATGGTTGTGGTTTAGTGGAATGCTTAAGTGGAGAAATTCCTGAGATCTCAAGTCTCGCTCACAAACACACTTTTGTGGTCGGAAGTTTAAAGGTGAAGTGTGTAATTTCCGCGTCAAATAGAAATATCAAAATACGGATTGCTTCCTGTTTTACGTTATTAAGGCAAAACAGGCACTTCATGCCCAAACTCTTTTCAAACGCTTTTAACGTTGAATATTTTAACATAAACGTTGCGGTTCAGTTCGGTGATGCTACATTTATTAAGACCCGAATGTTCTGTGCGGCTGCCAGTGCATTGCAATGTGGTTAGTTAGGTGTTCATAATGGTTGTGAGAACGTTGCTTTGTGGTTGTTGGGGTGTTCTGGACAAAGTGAAAAAGATCTAGGTCTGTAGACTATACAAAAAAACTGTTTCTATTTATTCTCAATGTACTCTCATTGGATATTAAAGGAGAAAGTTACGCTCTAAAGATTATAACTTATTTAGCACTAGCAAAAACTATTCAGTAAACAAAATTGCTATTTCTTTAGCTCATATAAAAGGTAGCTATAAATTCACTACGTATATACCTCCTCCTAACTTTTTACAGAATATTCTCACTTAAAACCACACACACCTGGCTTTCCTCCACACATTTATAAACCATCTGGCCCGCGAACAATCAGCCCAGGTCCCAGTTATTTTTCAATTTTTTTTATTTTTCTTTGTCTTTCCATCCAAACGACACAGCAATTACTATTAGCACCATTGTTTTTTATCATTATGATTTACTAGCTGAAAATTCGGAGCCAAATCAGTCGACATATAAACCTGTCCTCTATGGCAACAGCATCAAAAAGAGGAAAAAAAATGCTTAAAGGAGGAATGATAGAACAAGTGCTTTATAAAATGATGAAACGTCCGTTCTCTATGCGTCTGCCAGTAGCACCTCGGGGAGAACTGTTGGAAAAATGAGATTTTTCACACCAGCATCTCAGAGGCACTAGCAGAAGGAGAAAGAGAGAGAGGGATCGAGAGAAACTCTGGATGGAATGAGAGGCACCTAATTAGTTTTGACACAAGTTTACTGACTCATACCAAACCTGTTTGCGCCGAGCACCGTTGATCTCTACGGCTCATCTTCTGTGGATGAGTGCTCCAGGTGTATCTATACATGCACTTTTTTACCGCAAGTTTGTGTTGATGTGTACATGCCAAACGAGCATGAATGCATGTTCCTATGCAGGTGCACGCTGGTTTTGTAGTTTTAACAAGGCTTGTGTAGGTGGCCTTGCATTATGGCATCTCATGTGCCAGCGCAGATGCCACAAACACAAAACGTCCTCCCATGAGAAGTTAACACCCAGAAACAAGTTCATGCAGTCGTCCACCAATCACTGCAGGGCACGGCATCCATGGAAACCCTGGCATTCTGACAACCAGTCAATCTAGAAAAGACACTTCTGGAGATCACAGCCTGCATTTAGTCTGCGTCTGCAAGTTTAGCGAATGGGACAAAGAGCAGGTTTGCAACACAAATTTTGTCCCATTTCTGTGGCGAATCCTCATTTAACCTAAAGACTGTTAATCTACCGTGACTGCTTGACCTTGTTCACTGAGAATAGCTTTGCACATCTTTTATTGGGTAGATCTCACAGGTGCGCTTGGCTGAAGAGGATGATCATCGCTTTGAAAAGATTTGTCATGATGGAAAAATGCTTGCTGCAGGCAAATATGGCGTTTCATATTCAGATCCAACCCCTCAGCCTGCAAAGGCCTGTCAATCTCATGTCTGAAGTCTGGTTTAAGAAACAAAACTCTACATCTAAACAAAACCCAATGTGCATGCAGTCCAAATATTTATGCAGACATCATTATTGACGCATATAAAACTTAAACACGGTGACAATTGGAAATAAAGGCGTGCTGCTGATCACTCATCTGGAAGTACTCTATTAAACTAATAAGCATATGCAAGTGCCTGTGAGAAAAAATAAACTTCCTCTGTATGTCCTTACATTATATAATTTCTTTTAATATATAGTCTTCCACGTGGAAGGGTTTCATTACGTTTCTTTTGTAGATATTTAGCTTTTTGACTATAGCTTAAATAATACAACTGCCTAGAATTACATTTAAAAAGCATAATAAAAATAGCAAACAACTCAAAAATAACACAGGAGGTTAAAAATAAACTCAAGATTAATTTCTTTACAGACACTTTCTAATAGACTAAATAGGATGATGGCTGTATAATATATTCTTTATATTATAATATAATACATTTGAAATAGTAATTATATTAAATTAGGCCTACACTACAGTGATAGGTAAAATATAATCTAGATATTTTACTGTAGGCTACTTTACCAGCAGCTACACGATTATTATAAAACATATCATTTCCAAATTTCATAAAAATAAAAAGCAATACAGACAAAAAAGGAAATAGATTTTTATCTGCACGAGCTTAGAGTAATTGTTTAATTTGCGCTTTTTGTTTTCTAAATAGTTCTTTGGCATTTGAGATCTGTTGGCTAAGATATATGCAAACAGTGGGAAAGATATTGAATGGTAGCACGTACCATTGTAGTTCAGGGGAATTTGCCAGCTCTCCTCAAAGACCCATTTTTCTTTAAAACCCTCGGCGTCCAAAAAAGAAGAGAGGGAGCGGGTGCACCAGTAGGTTTCTTCGGAGATACCGGAAGCGAGAAAAGAACTCAACAAGTAGGGCTGTTTCCCAGAGTTTGTCAAAGTAAACCTTACTGCGCCGCTGAACGGAACCACTGAAGGATTATTCAGCAGACGCTCGTATAAATTGAACAGTTCGGTATAAACACCTAAACAAGAATATATTCTCCAGCTGTCGTCGGCCTCTGCACGGGGAAGACTCGCTAAAACAGCTCCAGCCGGGGAAGCGACGAGCGCGCTTAAAATTTTGCAGCCGCGTGCACGAAACGAAGACGATACCGAGCGTGACAGTGAGTGATATATTTCGTCTTTATGTCCTCAAGTCAATTCCTGTTTGTCCCGGGCAACTGCATAACCCTCTTTAGATCCCGCAGTTGTTCGACTCAAGATCGTAGCTCCATTACGGGACCCCCGTCGGTCTCGTAACACACCTCCTCAGTGTCAGACAGATGAAAGCGAGAGGCGTCCTCAAATACCGCGGCAGTCACTCACCGACACCGCAAGTGCACATTGCGAGAGTCTAATCCGTAGACGCACCACAGGGATCTGCCAAAAGGATCTCGCTTGGCGAAAGCTCACTGACGCTGCATTCTAAAACACGAGAGAGTAAAATGTCCAGTCCGCTATCTTTGTCTTCTAACTGCTAGTAAATATCGGTCGTCGCCTCAGTCGACCCGGGGTAGCGGGTCGGGGAGGCGTCGAGCTGGTAAATTATTGATCAATGTAGCAACTGGCAGCGTGCGGCGCTCCGCGGCCGGCCGGCGTGGCAGCTGCAGCTTTGAGGGGGCATTAGTAGAGCTCTGCGAAAATCATGGACGACGCGGATTACTCGACGCACACGGCTGTAAAAGGGATAAACAGAAGATTATAAGAAAAGCACGAGCAGGACAGCGCGTAAAGTGCAAGGCAGAGAAATGTCAGGAGGTGCACTGGTAATAGAAAATGCTTTGGGGTGTTGTTGCACACTGTGTAAAACTTTTATAAAAAGCCATGTTGTGAAATGAAAGAGGCAGTCGATAGGCGGTGCCACGAGGCATGGTCGCGTTTAGCCGGTATCCCGCTGTGTGCCGGTGTCTCGTGCCATCCTTAAGATTCTGTTACTTCCGAAACTGCATAAAGACGCACAAGCAGCAGTCCATCAATAATGAAAGAGAATGCTGTGAAATTCTATAGCTTTGTCAGAACTTTACAACAGGTGCAGCATCAGATGGTTTTAATAAAGTGGGATTTTTTTGCATTAATTTTATGATGGAGGCGAAATGTAAAAATGGCCTTTTTGGATTTAAAGTCTAGTTAATTTACCCTTCTGCTTTGCTTTACATTCGAGATAAAAATTGTGGTTTTGATGAAATGGTTAAACAAAAATATTAACAACATTTAGAACATTTTGATATCAGTTCATTTAGAGTAGATTTTCACAATAATTCCCAGGCAGGTCTTTTTATGAAGACCTTAACAAAATGAGCAGTATTCTGGATACTATAAATCTAAAACAAATATTATAACCAGAGAACAAATGTTGTATTGTGCATATGGCAGAAATATAACCCAATATGACCCAACTATGAATGATAATATTAACACCATATTATGATTTTATAAGGATTATAACATTTCTCTTTTGGTCCATGAAGTAATCGAAGTACTTTAACAAATCATCAAAAACAGCTCAAGACGGATCTATAAATATATCTGCTTGAGAATTTTTATTTTGACTTTTCTTTTAGTAATGAAAAAAGCAATACTAAAAAAACTGAAATAATCCAATATCCTAAAAAGCAAATGATCAGTAAACAATTCATTCAATATAGACTTATTGTATAAAACACACAGAACATTTATGTTTTAGCTTAATAGATATCCATGTGCAAAAATAATCTTATTTAAACCAAATCACAAATATCATGATATATACAGTTTAATGTCATAATAGCAAAGGAATAACAATAAGGCATATCCATATTAAAGTTATTAATAAAGGTGATATTAATATTCTTGTATTCGTTTTAAAAGGGCTGTTTGCATATGACTGCAACAATTATTTTCTGTTGTAACTTTTAATAACTATTAACTGAGTATTATTATTACTAATTATTCATGATTTATTCAAACAACAAATATGTAATAAAGAAATCACCTTTAGGTTTTTTTTTAAAGAAAAAATTCACATATAAATGGCAATAATAAACACCACACTTTTAACCAATACATTTTTTTAACGAAAAGTCTTAAAATACACATTTTAGTCTCGAACCACATAAGACACGCCTGAACAAAGTATTATGTGGGCTAATTCTAGTTTTTATTTTGATGCATTAAACAATGTATTGTCTAATATGAAATACATTTAACGGAATGCTAATAAACACTTTGTGCTACATTTTTGTGTTTTATGAGGTCGACGCCTAACACAATTTTTCAAATAAAAATCGCAACTAATATAGCCAATTCAAAATTAAATCCACGACATTTAGATTGGATGTGGCCAAAATTATGAAATAACTTATTGGATAAAAATATTAAAGTTTAAATGGAAAGACTACATCATTGCTGTGATTATTTTGTAATTTCAATAACGAAGAAAAAGTAATCAGCTATAATAATCCAAAGGCCAAAATTTACGAGCACTTTATATACCATAAATTTTGCAACAACCGGAAAGCAACGAATAAATATCGTGGTGAATCAAAATATTGACCACATTAAATTTTAAACAGGACAACTGCATAATAATAACCATTGATAAACATTAAATATTCCAACATAAATCATTAATTTACGTTTTATATTTACACAACAACAATTTGTAATTGTATTTTTACCATAATAAAAATAGAAATGATTGATTATTAAATCAAGCGCCACAGTTCTACAATATAATTCCTTCCTTCCAACCAATGACTCACTTTATTCAGAGCATCCTTTAACAAATTGAATTTCTCTAATATGTCCAAATATGATTGAATTTTCTTTAGTTTTTTTTAAAGATTTTTATAAGATGTTTAGACCTATACGTAAATATTTTGGCCACAATTATTACGACAACCCTCGGAAGTATAGTGTAGACAAGTAAAATGGACAACCACTGCTCTCTCCAACAGCTACCTTAAATATAATTCGACCACTTTTTTTGATCATCAAAATGTGTATTTATCACCTTGTAATCGAATTCTTTGAAAGTGTAAAATGGTCGACGTAAATTTATTGAAACGACTGGCCGACAAACGTCTGACGGACCCGAAAACAAGGCTTCTCGCTGCAAAATCTGTGAGAAACGTTTACCGTTGGCTCTTTTTCACACGGAACAATTATAAGCAACTGTAAACCGTGTCCTTAACGATCGAATAATGCGTTCCAGGTCGAGCTTGGAGCGAACGGAGCTCGCCATTAATTGCGCTCGCACAGCGAGAGCGCGGAGGAGGCCGGTGAGGGTTCAGGCATCGCAAAAATCACGGTTCAAGTTAATGAGACTCAAGAGCTGCCCTGCTCACCGCAGGACCTCTTAATGTGACCGCAATGCAGCGTAGGCTGCGCCACGCTGTTTTAATGCCTGGCAGGAGACAAGACATGAACGGTAATAAACTACACTCAGAGGGTCTCAATGCAGTAGTATGCTGAAGGGAGTCCAGTGGACTACGAAGGGTGGTTATGTGTAAGAGCACAGAGCACGTTTGAAGTCCTGTAAGGACAATTTAACTATAAGACAAACCACATAAGATGATCAACATCGCCAGGCCTCATTTTTTTCCAATGCAACAATAAACCACGTCTTCAACTTAGCTTGGTATACTGTGATTATTGTTGATTTTTAAAGCAAAATGGTACATGCTTCTCGATTTGTAAACAATTTCAGATTAAAGCGAAATGAATTAAAGCTATAATCTATTCATGTAAAATGTCCTGATGTGCCACAATACACATACATCTTTTTAGTTTGTTAAGATGCAAGCTCTTCTCGTTTGACTCTTTAAAGTTTTGAATAACAAAACATTCTCTTTTTTCTCCTCTTTTCTTGGTAAAAGTCTGCTGTTCATTTTGAGGAGAAATGTAAGATGCAGACGAGTTCGAGCCAAAAACTTTGAAAAACACAGTTATTCCCAAGCAACAAAGTGGCAAGAATGCAAGGTTTGGCTTTGACTGTTGCTTTTAACATTTTCTCATCGAAAAGGGAACTTTTTAAAGTGCAAATGGATGTCTGACACAAATGCGTTTATAATGCACTGCAGGACATTTGGTAATATCCTGTAATGCAGGTTTTGTGGGAGATTTTTATGTCGTCGTAATTTTAAGTGACATTGTAGGTAGAGAAAATAAATTCAGCTGCGTCATTTTTTTTCTGTCATTTGTCATCGGAGTGCAATAAACTATAAAAGTTCAAGTTCACATGAAAAAAAAAATCTGTCATCATTTATTCAGCCTCATGTTGTTTAAAACCTTTATAAGTCTTATGTGTGTGGAAGACAAAAAGAAGATATTTTCAGAATGTCTGGTGGTGATGTGTCCATCCGGGGGAAGCAATGTTGTTTGACTAACAGAGTTTTTAAAGAATATCTTCTTTTGTGTTCTCTAGAATAAAGTCTTCAGGTTAAGCATGATATGAGGGTGAACAAATTAAATAACTTTCATTTCTGGGTGACTGAGAAAAAAACATAGTTCTGCATGGTTTGTCAAAACCACCACCAAGTTTGTGGGTGTGCTAGTTTGGAGAGGAGTGCCAGATCCGTGATAAATGCGAGTACATGTATGTAATAATTTGTAAAGTGAAAGACATGGGTTTGATTAATTCCCTCTTTCTGATCTTCATTTCCACAACTGTTTATACATTTAAAAAAACTTAAACTGTTCAAGGGTGTGGCAAGTGATACATTTATCTCCAGTTGCCACAACAGGCCTTGTGGTCTGATAGCTGTGGAGTTACCTGGAAACCAACAGGCTTCAGCAGAGACACAGACCACAGCACGGGCACTCTTGACCCCAGTCCACAACCATCTCAGACTAAGTGGTTTTGATGCACGTGAACAAAGCCTTGTACAATACTTACTTCGACCTCCGTTCTGTCAAGTGTCTGTTATGATTGGGGTACACAGGTATACAGAAGACCAAACATAATTTATATGAAATTTCACTGCTCTGACTTAAAGGGATAGTTCACCAATATGATACTTTTGTATCATTTTCTTTGCTTGGTTGAACAGGGTTCCCCAGAAATCTCTGTTGCTATCATTCTTTTTTTTTAAATGTATACATGTTTGGAACAACTTAACATTGAGTAATTTTATTTTTGGGTGTACTATCCCTTTTAGACACTCTCCACTCAAAAATACTCAACACACTCTTTCTCCTTTCAGAAATTTAATGAACCACAATTTGTATTATCCACAGGGTACATTTTCCAGAAAACATAACTGTGGGGCCCCAGAAGAACCCTAAGAAAATGTTATGAAACTTTCGGTCAGTGGTGAAATTTTCCATCAGTGTTCATCGCCATGATGACATAAGCAAGCGTCTCCAGTGAAGAATAAGGACATTGTTATGGTTACAGAGTTTTACTATGTAATGCATAATAACACGTATTGAAGTATTGGCATAACAACATTTTAATACAAATTCAACTTATTTAACGCAACATCTGACAGCAGTTTTGCTATTAACTGGCAGTGGTTCATATAATGCACATAAAAAACAAAAGCTGGAATCATGGGAAAGTTCAGTCTAAATGATGCCCTGTTTGAGACCCGCTGCTTTCTCCTCAAACTCCACACTTTAAAAAGCCAAGTCATGTTCTGTTGTACTGGATCACCGCAAACTGACCTTATCAGCTAAGCACACCCCCTACGGCATTTGGCCTGGTTCTGCCTAGGGTCACGGTATACATCTGGCTGTTCTTCAGGCATTGGGCTAATTCACAACCATGCCCTTTACCATCAACTAAAACACAGCAGGCAAACACAACGAAGGGATCTCATTGTGGAAAACTGAATTATTTCAATTTGAACGTTTTTCAGTAATTGTTCTAAGAATACCGTGCCTGGACTTTGTTCTTGTCTCCCACTGATCCATGACATGGGGTAAAGTAGATCAGCAAGCCACAGAACCTTCTAGCCTGAATAACTTATTTTAGCATTGAATGCTCCACTGACTGATTGTAGACGATCCTTGTTACCTGTTTCCTAGAAGCGCACGGACGGACGGCATCATTTGGTAGAACACAAGGGTGTTGACCTTGGCTCTTTATCAAGGTTGATATCCCAGCCTTGAGACAACAGGGCAGATGCTGTGGGGTTGTTGGCGTGTAAAACTTTATAGCTGGATGTGGTGTACGTCCTTGGAGGGTTATTGCAAGGACTGTACAAAGACATATTAATGTGAGCATCTCTCAAGCAGCATTAATCATATACAAATAAAAACTATGGGTAAAAATATTTTTGTGTATTATACACAGCCAAAGAAAAAATTAAGACCATTTCAAAGACTTTTTTCTGAATTTACTATATTTATAGGTATGTTTTTAGTTCAAATTATTTTTTTTTCATTGTGTAAACTTCCAACACTATTTCTCCTAAATTTCAAATTAAAATATTGTTTCTATGTGCATTTCTTTGCGGAAAATGAAACTGAGGAACCGGTCAAAATAACAGAAAAGATGCTCTGTATTTTTAAACCTCAAATACTGCAAAGAAAACAAATTAATATTCCCTTTACACCAATACAACAGTAATGTTTGTACATTTGTTTAGGATAACTTAAAAAAAATTCTTTATGTGTAAACCTTGATTTTTCTTCATACAAAATCTTTTAGATTAACACACCACAACAATAAAAGGTGCAAACGATTTGTGGAATAACCTTGATTTGTATCACAGTTCATGTTCTTGTCACCAGTAATGGGTGTAACTAGTTACTAAGTAATAAGTTACTATACTTTAATTAACAGTTACTTTTGATGTTATTGAACTAAATACTTTGTGTAATATATGTGTGCACAGGTGGGATTGACATAAAAATGTAAAGCCTAACTTTAAAATCCACGCTGTAATGTTTAATTCTCACATTAATAATAATTAATAATACTACTTTATGTAGTTTTATATTATTTATTTGAATGAATTAAAAGAGCTGTTTCATCCCTGAATCACTTAACTAATCAAGGTTGATATAGGATATTGAAAGTAATTAGTAATAAGTAATTAAATACTTTTTGGAGAGAGTAATTTGTCCAGTAATCTAATAACACTATTGAAAATGTAATTAGTAAAAAAAAAAAAATTGTAAAAAAAAAAAGTAAATTGCCCAACACTGCTTGTCATGCTGTCAGTCTTTTACATTGCTGTTGGATGACTTTAGGTTACTCCTGATGTTTGATTTAGTTGAAATTTAAATGACACTGAACTGGAACAGCCACAATACATCTTATGAATGATTATATGAAAATGTTAAATGTTCTCTTAAATTTTTTCCACGGGTATATAATATATAATACACAAATCAAATGATGTCAAACACACATAAAAACACTTGATATAATTACCCCCAGTAATTGCTTTCTTCTGGGACTTGCTGGCTGAAGGAAACTCCTGGCTGAACATTATAATAACTATTATTCAGATTTTACTTGAGGGCATACAATGTAAACATGGCCGTTTACTCTTGGCTGACTGTATCTTGGATGTGTATCTTGTTGCTTGCTGTGTACCAACACAAAATTAGTTTAATAAAATTATTTTATAGCTTGTGTTTTGTTGACTGTGACTCCTGACTGTGAGGCTTTTGTTCTCAATCGTTTTGTTTTGGATTACGTCCTGTTTATTAAATTAGTGAAGTTAGCAAATTTTTCTTTACAGTCTGTGTTGTATTTTTTCCTGCTGATTCTACCCAGAGTCTTTTTTTCACTCAGAATTTGCAAACCATTTATTTTTTTTGTTCTTTGACCCATTAAAATCTTGTGCATGAACCGTTTTCATCAGGCCCTGGTTTACAGAGCAAGTTATTCAAATCACAATTCTCATCTGACTACAAATAGCATAAAGGACACACCGTTGGTGCTACATCAACATCCTCATTATTTTTTTCTCATGGGTTTTTGTCATTGGTTTTCTATCTTCACGCTATTGGAGATTACAGATTTTATTCTATATGCCCAGAAATTCACACACACAAAAAAAACATAATGTTTCTTCATAAGAAGAGTGTTCTTTGCTGAAGCTAACCACTAAAGGACATTTATTTTAAGGCTGTAATTTATGAAGGCCTGACACTGTAGAGCAAATGGAAAGGATCTCAGAATATTCACAGGAACACTGAGGAAAAATATTGGCACAAAGTGTCATTTTTATAGCGGTCAAGGAAACTTGAACAATAACCAATAACTCGAGAAGCAGTGCTGAAGGAATATTTAATATCTAAATGTGGCTATAAAAACACTAGTAATAATGAAGCTCAACGACTTTCTGTAAGCTAAACATGAGTTTATATATTCAACATAAAACTCACATTAAAATGATTCATTCCTGAGTCTAATCTTACCTGACCAAAAGTATTAAAGCTAAAATGATGATTTAAAAACATTAGTATAATATGAGAATGATAATATTCAGCAAAATAGCTGTTTTTTAGGGAAAAAATATGATTTTTAGTACTGTTCAAATGATTACATACTGTGTCGTTATAGTCGACAATCACTTTTTAATCATTTTTATTGGTTAGATTTTTGCAAAATCCAGTGACAATGTTGAAGGGTGATTAATAATAATTATTTATGCAAAAAAATAAAGAACCCAAAATATGGAGATACACGGTTTCAAAAGGCAAGCAGTATTATGTAAGTAGGCTATAACATTATAAATAAATATATATTCTCCTTTGCTTAAACAGAGAAAAGCAGACAATACAATTCCACACAAGACAGCATAAGGACAAAAGAAGTGAAGAGTTAATTGTTTGGCATTACCGAGAATCATTTGGCAATAAAATTTAACGGAGACAATGAATATTTATGATGACTTGCCGAAGCTACACACACACGGACCCTCCAACACTTGGTCACAGCACATGGAGAGCCAGCTGTTGCCGGCTGACCCGAGCATCTGCAGTCTTAGAGAGAACGGGAGATTAGAAATGACAGTCGAACTGTGAAATACATTTTCAGTGATGTCAATCAATCTTAATCCCTCAATTTTTTGTCATTTATGTTAAAAAGTGCCTGATGTGCTGTATATACCGTACGGATAGTGTCCGGTTCTGTAACTTCTGTTGATTTCAGAGTATACCAAGACACACACAAACACACCACACCCAGTCTTCTCCCAGTCTCATGAGCGCCAGCACACAGGCTATGATGCCAACAGCCCAAAAACTCATGCCCAGACCTTCTGCTGCCCCAGATAGCAGTGTGTGTGTGTGTGTGTGTGTGTGTGTGTGTGTGTGTGTGTGTGTGTGTGTGTGTGTGTGTGTGTGTGTGTGTGTGTGTGTCTGTGTGCAGATGCAGAGGACAGTGGGGATTAGTGAATTGAGCTCTGCATGCTGCCTGCCTTACACACATATATGCATATTTTCTAAGAAGATATCAAAAAGCACACTCTGTAACCTTGTTATTGTTTCCCACAACGCAAATGTTGTGTTTCTTGCATAGTTTTATTTCAGTAAATGAAAACTCATTTATTCTATTTCTAGTTGAAGGTTGACCGTTGGACAGTGGTCCTCTTCAGAGGATGAACTACAGCACAAATCCCCATTGCACTTGTCGACAATTCAGCACCTGCAGATTGCAGTCAACATAAAAAAAGGTTCAGAGCTTTCTGACATCCCAAAGACAGCAAGACAACTACCACCTTTATATTAGTATGAGAGTGTTTCAACCTTTATATTATGAATCGATGAAAATGTTTTTGCATGCAAAAAATAATGACTTTGATCAACAATATCCTCTCTACCATGCTGACAGGATTTTCATTCTTCAGTGAACTACAGTGTTCCTTTAATGCGTATAGCCAGGAATATAAATCTTGTACTTATTTTCGGTGGCGTTATATCCACCGTTCATATAACATTCATCACCCAAATGCAGTGAACAAACAAACACCTGAAATTGGCGAACGAATGCTCTCTCTCTCCTGCGCACAAGTGAAAGTGATGTCTCCGGTGGGCGTGCCGCGTGCTTTACCGGGAGAATTGTCCAATAAAGGACTAAGAAAAATTGTTACAAAACAGTTTTATATGTTCGAAAAAAACTTTCCAAAACCTGAACGATCGCTGGGGTAGTGTATAGAGCACTCAAATACTACGTAATAAGCCCAACACGTTTTTTGACAAGTTGACAATGTCAAGCATGAGAAGACAGCAAGTTTAACGTTGTAAAGAAGTCAGAATGCATGACACATCATTGCAGAACCCCTTTAAAAAACATGATTATCAATATTGTGTTACACACCTATGGTAAATAATTCAGCAACCATTTAAAGTTTCGCCTTAATATGGTTACGACTCTCTCTGCCTACGCATTTTTATTTAATATTTAGTAGATTTAAGATGAATTCGACGGATTGCATTCCTTATTTCTAATTTAATATAAGTATCGTGCATGGTTTTGCACGATCGTAGGCCTAGATAGCGAACATTTGATATCGTGACAGATGTGGTCATTTTAAACACCTACGGACAGATGTGGAAAAGCATCAAAAACTACCAACCTATAGAACTTAACATTCAGACACTCCAATAAAATGGCCTGTGCCTCATAGCTCGCCATCAATCTACAGCTGCGGGCCAGACTGTGTTATATCTACCCACAACACAATGTACGGGTTAAAAGGATTTGAGAGTTTGGCGCATCGTAACTACGGTGGTATTATGTTAGTTCAGCGCCGCTAAGTGAATTAAAAGGCATCGGAGCGTACGGCGCTATCAGCTTCACATTAGCGGCTAACCGAGAGCCCCGAAAAAACTCTTCCGACGCCAAGAGTTACTGAAAACGTGCGAGAGGGCCTAAGCGAGAAAGTGAGACAGAAAGAACATTAGTTGACGCTGTGTGATTATCAAGGCAGTTTAACGCACGCCGCTGCCTCTGCGCGCGCGAGTGTGTGAAGTGCCTGTCGCGAGGTGCTAATTTAGAGGAATTAAAGAGCACTAGACAGGGCGCTTTTGTGGCAGCAGTTCCCGGTCTAATCTGCCCGCGCCTCAACGGACACACAAGCACACACACGCGGAGCTATAAGAGTGGGCACCAGGCCCATATTACTCCAGGCTATATGGAAATCTACCACCACATCGAGAGAGAGAGTGAGCGAGCGAACGACAAACATACTTTTCAAATCGCGCTCTCCGCGCTGTCTCATCTTACAACACAACATAACACTTCGTTAGTGTCGTGATCATATTACATTTCTATTAGCAATTTGTGGTTTTGCCATTGTGGGCGAGTCGCTCCCCACAGGCTTTTAGATCGAGCAATCATTTCACCAGGAAAACCCTCTTTCCCCTCTGTCGCTCTGATGAGAGAGAGTTTGCCAAGCAAATGCATGTAAATACACACCGTGGTAAACACCAGTTAGGAAAACATGGTGTAACAAGGCTCTGCTACGATCTGCAGGCAAGACGACTTGACCCTGGTGCAGAGAGAGAAAGAGATAGAGAGAGAGAGAGAGAACAATATCATATGTAATCACATTTCACTCCAAAATCAAAGATGACAATATGTGCAAAAAAATGTCATGGCACTTCACCTTTCCTCACAAAATGATCAGCTAAAGGTTGGTAGTGTTGCAATAAGGTTTTATTTGATAATAGGAGTAAATGTATTAGGTAACAAAGTAATGATCAATATCTTTTTGCATGTATCAATCTTTTTTTATATTAGTTAATGCCAGTTCAAATATTCATGTTAGGTTGTGCATTGTGCATCAAATAATTGTCGATTTTTTCATTCTCATTATTGCAATGTGGGAAAAATCATACTTTTATGTTTCAATTATGCATTTATTTGCCATGATAGTATTAAATGTTATGAAGGTTAATTAAAAACACCTAAAGAGCACTTTTATAACAGTAATGAAATATCATAGAGAATAGCAGTAAAAGAAAAATAGACCCATTACAAAAATGAGAATACTGAAATAGTGTCACAATGCAAACAAAAATCTTATTTGACATTTAAATGTATACCTCTTTTTAATCAAAACTTTTTTTTCAATTCTCAGGTGCCATACGACCAGGTAATTTTCCTGAGGGCCTTCATAAAAACCACCTGTGCGCATACAATAACATGAATGATTACCGTGCATGGGTTCATGTGTGCACTGTCATTTAACTATGGTCTGATTTTAGAACCACATCTTTTTTGAAACAGTCTTACAATTTGGCTTAAAAAAAGAAGTGCCCTGCCCCCTTCTCTTTTTAACACCCTATCAATTTCTCTGTGCCCACTTATTTCCCTTAATAACTTTCAAAGGTTGCTGGGCAACATGTTGTTCTTTTTTTAAGTTACCATGGCATCTTTTTTGGCATACGGTATCCTTTCTCACTGAGAACATGGGGGTTGCCATGGTATCGGTGGGCACCTTATAAAGCAGACTATTGTGTGCGTGTTGTAAAAACCAATGCCAGGTTCCTTTAAGTCTTAGGCACTCTAGATGCCCAGAATGTTGAAAATACTGCGCTGCATTTTAACAACTACCACACACGTAACAGCAAAAGTCTAAAATATCTCACAATCGGTATGTTGTCTTAAAGGATTTTTTAAAAACTTGAACATTAAATGTTCAGACAGTCAATGTAACCCAAAGAGACTTTAGACTAAACATACACTAATGCATCAGGATGAAACTTCAAGGTTTTTTTTAATCTTGTGAGAAATGATTATAAACAATATTTTAACTCAATAAAATGCTTCAAACATCTGACCTGATGAAAATTGCCTGGTACTTCTGCAATACCTTCCACATGACATGTTTGTGTACACACAGTACAGCAAAGCACTTCAAACAGTTTTTAGCGCACATTTCTTCATTCGCATGTGACATAAGAGATGGATTAAATGATACATCTTCAGTCTGCCTACCAAATACATACACCAAAGATAACATACATGTTATTTGAAGTAAATACAGTTATAATTTATATAGGCTACATTTGGTGTTTTAGCAACCACGAAAATAAACATAATACAGTTTTCCTTTACAGATTATTTGGGATGTACAAGGACTCCTCATTTTTACATTTATTCATTTAGTAGATGCTTTTAACTAATGCAAGAGAATATAAAGTTGGTCTAAACGGCCAACATCACGCACAGTCTGCAGTAGGGTTGAAGCTAAGGATAAACAACATATCACAAACAGAAATACAGACACAATCACATCACAAATTGTGAGAGCATCATATATCGTGCAGATGAATATAACATCTCCCTCGTGAGAGTTTACGGTGAGTCATGAACGGGTCACATTCAATATAGTCTCTGGCGCCCTCTTGAGGATTTAAGGATTTAATACAACATTCGAAGCATTATATTTACAAAGAAACGCGTTTAAAATTAATTTGCGTAATGGATAAACTTGGGAATTTACAGCAGTATATTGAATTAGTCTTTTAAAATCAGACAAACATTAATTTTTTTTCAAATCATGGAATATATGGTTAGGATTTGCGCAGTATCAGCTAAGAGCTCAGGCAAGATGTTTATTTGGTCAAACACGATGGAAATTTATAAAGTATTAAACTTTACGGTGTAAGAAAAAAATTAAACGCTCACCAAACCACAAGTCGACTAAGTTATATCACCTGCTCTGCGCTATATCCGGGATATTCTTCCGCTTGATAAAAGTAGGCTACACAAATTACGTAAAAAAATTGAAGATTCATTTTTGGAGGAAGTCAAATTTTTCTTGGTTTTCTTGGGTGCAGATGCGCGTCTATTAAAAAGGAAAATATTAGTTTGATTACTTTTTGATTAGCATTGATTAATTGTTTTTAATTGATGAATGCAGGCAACATCAAAGTTTGGTCGAAAATAGAATAAAAGCCTTTTATTTGTGAATCCTGAGAGAGAGAGAGAGAGAGAGAGAGAGAGCTGGGGATATTTAAGATAGATAATTCTGACCAAAACATGGATCGGGGTCATTTGGGGTCATGTGGGGTCAATTTAAGATTTGGCATGCCGGGTCAGGGTCTAGCACACACAGATGGAGCACAACACTGAATATATTTGAAAGATTGGCAAAGCTGCCATGCCACACCATCTGCCTCACACACATGAACACACACACTTCAATACATCCACACATCCACCACACATCCACGTACAAAAATAAAAACACTTATTCAGAGGTATGTATGGGGAGGTGTTTTAACTCCCCTCCACACACACATGGATAAGAAACAAATCAACTTACGAAGAATAAAAGGCCCCTCTGCTCTGTTTTTTTTGTTATATAGATTCTGTGCCAAACACAGGAGAGGCGTTAAAGGGGTTTTAAAACAGATAAACTCAGCCATCTTGCAGGTGTTTCTTTTAAAAGCCCTGCCCGACAGAGCCAAACGCAGCCTGGCAGAGTATTAATGCCCCCTGACTACTGTCATTCTCAGGAGACGCATATCATTGATAACGTCTGTGCGTGTGTGAGTGTTTGTGCTGCACCTGTCAGATGGTGGGAGGCAGTGCGTGAGACAGGAGATGATAAAAGAAACCATCTGCGTTTCTGATGGAATGGATGAGAAACAGAACGAAAAAATGTGGAAGCAGGTTTGGAAAATCACGAAGGATCATGTTATGTATTAGATAGGGACTGTGTATGTGTGGCATTTGTTTTTGTTGTAGGTTTGATGTGGTTTGTCTATGAGTGTGTTTTTGGGGGGGGGGGGGGCTGACAAACCCTTAAATTGAGGTGATATGTCCAAACTATATCAACGAAAAAAATACTTATATTCCAGGCCATTCCATTGCCTTTAATCATTATTTCTGCATGTATTGTAGCAATTCCAGTCCATAAACTCTTGATTTTCAAGAGACACAAACCTCAGGAAGTCATTCAAAAGCAATGTGAAAGACTGAGACACTTGAAAATTGTGAAAGAAGTCAGGCCTATCCCATGATATTTTCATTTTTTTATCTGATCCTAAAATACATGTAAAACCATTAGTATGGTAGACATGAATATTAACTTTTTTTGCAGTATTCAAGATATACAAACATTTAATCTGTTTTGTTATTTTGACAAGTCTGTCCTATTTCAATCAATATATAAATAATCATATGATAATAAATTACTCAATAAATAATAATTTTACTTTAAAGGGGTCATATGACACGGTGTTATGCCCCATGGCTCGAAAAGGACGTAACAAAAACAGGGACACACAAGAAAGTGCAAGTAATATACAGAATTTGGGCCATCACACACGGCTAAAACGAATATATAGTTTGTTTTTTTATTTAATGCAATGTGTATACACGATTTAAGGATAATAAAAACGCTGTATACATACCGTGCATGTTTTTATCTCCTCTTTGCCCCACATCTCTGAAACGTGCAGATTTTATACAAAGCTAATCAGGTTCCAAGCAATTGTACCGACAGGTACGCCCACCTTACTTGCGTATACATTTGGGCGGTCTTCGTAAAATCATACCACAAGCCTTAGTTTTAATGTATTTGATATAATAGTCCTCTGCTGCTAAAAGTTTACAATAACATTTGCAACAGGTTTGAATGGTGGTGCTTGATGCATGCAGTAAGTGAAACATGGACTGAGTTCAAATGATCTCATTTCCTGATCACCTGTTGCCACCTACTTTTTATGGTCTTACCGTGGAATTTGTGTGAAATTCCCAAAACATGATGTAGGTTTATTTCTGCTGAGTTGCATTTTGTTTGATCCTAATTAGATTTGTGGCTATATATCCTCTCCCTATCATTACTTTAACTATGGGTGACAAGGGCACCTTGAGCTGCAGATGTTCTTGTTGATGACAGATGGTATTGGCATCATCTGTGCATGTGTGTATGTGTGCAAGCATGCTGGCATCACGCAGGGAAAGCGGGCAGAGCCCATACAGGCTTAGCACCACCTGCACCCTCTAAATTGTAGCTTGAGAACCCTTTACCCACTTCTGCATATACACTTTCTCTTTGTGTATGTGTGCTTAGGTCTTCCAACATACAAAAATCCATAACAAAGCGGAGAATTATCCCAAAACATTATTTTAAATTGGCTGTGAAAATCATTAAATATCAATGTCCAAAAAACAATTTGCATTTTTAGTTCAGATTCGTGCCTGATGGGAATGTGAACAAAATAATCTGGATTCATAGTGAATCATGATTGCAGTGTTTGAGGTAGAATGGTGATCCAGGATGTGTAATTGATAGCAGAGAAGCTCTAATTGTCTCATTTATCTTCGTGCAGACAGCACAGGGCTGGTGGAGCGATTACTCTTGTCTGGCCAACAGATTCAGGCAAAGTGAGCAGATGACATCCAGCAATCCAGGCCAGAATCTCTCAACCATTTTATTTCAAACTAGTTGTGGACTGATACTGGCTTCTCCAATTGTCCATACTGATATCTGGAGAAAACAAGTCCATGTATAATTCTATTAAAGGGATAATTCACCCCCCCCAACACAATCTGTCATTGTTTATTCATCCTCCAAATCATGACTCTTAATTCTGTGTAGCACAAAAGAAGATATTTTGAGAAATGTCTCAGTGGTTATGTCTCCATACAATGGAAGTCAATGGGGGTCAATATTGTTTGGTTATCAACATTCTTTAGAATATCTTCTTTTGTGTTGTGCAGAAGAGAGAAACTCAAACAGGTTTGGAATGACATGAGAGTGAGAGTTTCATTTTGTGGTGAACTATTCCTTTTTGTACATCTGTTTACATATATATATATTCTGTATTCTCTCTAGTAATAAATATAAAAAGTACACAGCTAACAAGTACTGAAGCTTTGCACAACATCTGTTTGCTGTATTCAACAAAAGTCATTTAAGAGCTTGCGTATTCAACAAAAGACACTTAAAAGCATGCGGATGTCACTCGCTACAGCATTACAAGCTTTGTGATTCTGGAATCGGTGTCCCAAATCAATTAGTGATTCTCTGGAGTCAGAATGACATTCGAAATGCATGCTCATCTGTGCCCAGTTTCGTTCTCGCTCCGCGAGAAGCAATATGGCTCCCGCGGGCGCTTCCCGCATTTCTGAGAGTGATGAATTCTTAAAAAGAGTTCCATTTCCTCTTCCTCTTTCCCCTTGTGGACTCAAAAGCCATGTGCCGATTGCTGAAGAAAAGAAAAATAATGAGCAGCTCCCCATTACAATCTGGCATAAGTTCCCATGAACCTCTTTGCCTCTGCACCGCCAAGCTTAGACATCAAAATATATTTATCCTTATTTCTTTGTTTTATAGCCTCTCATTCGCTCATATATGTTTTCTAGAATCTCTTTGTGGCTTTGTCCCAAAACCTCTATTTCTTTCTACGTAAACAGCTGCCTTCAATGCAAAATAGAGCCGACAATAGCAACAAATCAATCACAACATTTTTACAATTTGCATCAGATTTCTATTATTTTCATGACAATAATATGATGCTTCAGATATACATAGCACAAACAAAAATGTTTCTTACTTTACCATCTCCACTTTGTCTCCCTAAACTCATCGCAATGGATTGCCTTCACATTGTGTGTTGCCTTAAAAGTTGGCCCCTAAAAACTATTGCTGTGCATATGATGCCTTAAAATGCTGTCTAGGTAAGCAGCTTAGCAAGTTTTGGAACAGAGCCCTTTTCTCCTGCTCTCTCAGGGTAAATGAACACAGTTATTCTGATGCCAGCAGACTTTGTTACACATGGACGCTGAGCTCGGAAACAGGCACGGCGAGGCAGACGACAGGAAAATATGACATCAGGCAGAGCTGCACAAGATGCTTTCGCCAAATGCCTAGCCTTAATTACACTAATGAATGCAATTAGAGATGTTATGTGACATCACCTGCATCTCGCAGGTCTTAATCTATAATGTCTAATTAATATGTTTGCGCATCCGACAGGTCAAAGTGCAAATTGAAGAGAGCTTGTGCATTTGTGAGTGAATGCCAGAGAGAAAGAGCAATGTCTACTGCTAGTGTAAAAAAACTGAATAAATACATATTACAGAGAATTAAAATCTATTTGATTCATTTTAATTGTTTAAAAAAGGGATTTTCCTCTTACAATTACCATTTCATATGACTGTGCACTGTAAAAAAAACATCCATAAAAATGAGGCACAATGTGCTGTATTAACAAAAAGGAATTATCTGTATTCATCTGTTGCCTTACCTTTCATTGCATGGTGTTCCAGTGTTAATGGAAATGTCTGTACAATTAAGGATAATCTAATGATAAAATAACCAGATGTTTGAGATTAAAGTATTAACATTCTTCTCATCATTTTTTAATCATAGGTTTTAAACCAGGCTGTTGCTGTTAGGTAAAGGGTCTAAAATACAAATTGATTATTTAGATTACACTGTAACGAATTGCTGTAAAAACTACAGCGTTATTTTACAGAAGCTGACTGTATTTTAAATAATACAGAATATTGCTGTAAAGTGCAATGCATTGTGGGGTCACGTGACGGATTAACTCAAATGTACAGAATAATGCTGTAAATTTCAAATCTACAATGGCGGGATGATCTTCAACAGTCGAGATTGGGGAAGTGCGCAAAATGAGTGATTCACACCTGTGGTAAGTGATTTATTACGTTTATTTTCTCCATATTTGTTAACTATCATACTGGTAACATTATATAGAAGTATCTACAGTCGCGTTTCATATTGGTAACCCGGTATTCAACCTCCATCCGCGGGGACCGAAGGAGTCTTGCGCGGGGTTTCAGCAGCGCCGTCGCGGTAAGATTTCAAACATTCCCCGTCGCTATAGCACCTGAGGACAGAAGTTGTTCACGTTATTTCGAGTTTTTGTACACACCAGGTGCGAAGGCGGTATGTGAGGAGCTACAGTTCATTGTATTAGTACATTGACGGTTGTTTGTTTAATATTGAACATCGCGCCCGCCGTAGACACGGTAAAAGTTTCATGCTTCGACTGTTGGGATTCACGGGAATTTACTATTGAATACCACACTCGGTCGTGATTATTTTGTGGTGTAAATTCAAATTTGCAAATGCAGTTATCCGTTAAACCGAGCGCCCAAATTAAAACGAGTCACCAAAGCTTGAGGTAAGTCGATGTTCATGGAGGATAGCCCGGTAAAGTGATTAATGTACGTAACGAGCTAGATATACAGTATATATAACGGAGGCCAGCTGAGAGCTTGAGCAAAAGACGTTAGCCACACCCTCATCGTTAGAGCTAGGACCGTTGGAGGGTAAGAGTGAGACGTCCCGTTACAAATAACAGTGTGACAATTTCTTGATCGTGACATCCCAAACGTTAATGGCTTACATTTCTGTATAAGTACGGTTTTAAGTGTAAGTTACTCTGTGTAATTTGGTTAGAGTTTGTTTGTAGAGTCACTTATACTTAAATGTAGTTTAAATGTAAAAAGCTTAAAGATAAAATTGTATTGTATCTATTAACAATTGTTACATGTGGTATTGTTTGTTTTAGGACACACTTTGCCATGCAGGCCACTGGATACTGACTGAAGGTTAGGTTGTGTGTGGCGTGCTCAGCACAGCTTCATGTCTGGCCTTGTCACTCTGTTCATAGCATGTTAAATATTCAATCTTCAGTACCAGGATGGGGCAGCGTCTATCTTGGAGTCCACTGAAAGGTATTAGTTGAACCACTTCCTTACCTGCATTTTATAGATATGTTAATGTTATATACCTGTTTAGAACTTTAAAACAATATTTCTCAACGAGAGATGGATTTTTTTAGTGCAAACTATTTAAAAGTCTGCCCTATTTAACGCTAGCAAGCTGATCATTTAATTCATGTGTTTTAATATAATATATTTTGTATATTTAATATACAACATTTTGTTTTTCCTGACTCTTCGTAGATATTAATCCCGAGAGTGGAACAAGAAGAAGCGTCATCTAAAATGGCAGGATACAGAAGAAACAGGTTGCAGTGAAACCACATGTTGCCGCTCTTCTAAACACAATGATGAATTTTCAGTGAAATCGATGAAAAGTAAGAAGCACGTACGAACGCACGTACACACACACACACACAGATCTCATCATTGAATTACATCATTGTATTATTCTCTGTCTCTGACTGTATATGTTGTCCTCTGTTTTTCCTCTGAGTATAAATATATAAAATTATTCTCTTTTTTCTTTTCCATAGTTCCAGCTACTTGTTGTGCTCTGATGGATCAAGATGTGGAACGTTTTACAGACTCACTTGGGCTTTGTTATGCGATATTGTTACATGATGAGAGATGGACCTTGGTTATGTTGGTTAAGGTATTGTTTAAACATCCCTTGTTTAAAGAGCCATGTTGGCTACTATGAAGTTGTAACTAAATAAAAATATTTAATGTACAACAAGGTACAAAATTTGTCTGTAATTTATTTTTGTATCAATTAAAACATAAATAAACAGTGTAAATCCAGTATGCAAAACATACTGGATATACAGTGATTATGTATTTCTTCTAAATAAAGTAAATTAAAATCAAGCAAATGGCTGTAAAAAATACAGCATTATACTGTTTCAATTCAAAATTACAGTTTTTTTCCTGTATTATGCCATTACAGAAAATGGCTGTAAATTAAATTACAGAACTGTGGCTGTAAAATTTACAGTATCTGGCTGGCAACCCTGCTGCCAGTAATTTACTGTAAATTTTACAGGATTTTTTTTTACAGTGTATTCACATATATATGCATTTGGCAGATGTCTTTAATAAATAGGTGTGTATCCTGGGAATCAGACTCACCCATAAGAAAGAAAAATCAAAGATTTGATCTCTTGAATCTCTATCTCAGATCTCATAAACAATAAAAACAATTAAATAGGGAGCAAATGGAAACTCACATCTCTTTAAAAAAAATCCTGCCAATGTCCCCATTAGAGTTTCAGAAGAGATCTTAACAAACTGATCTGCAGTCTGCATTACTGAAGATGTCAATGAACTAATTTTGATGAAGCATCTCTATATCCAGATTATTTTACTTATAATTATATTACAACTCCATACTCTTGATGTATTTGACCGAGTGTCATATAATTTGTATTTCCTATCTCTGTAATTTCTTGCAAGAATTTAAACATTTTATCACTGCTTCTGTTTTATTATCTTATTTGACAGCCGATAAAGAGTTTGCTAAATGAATGAATCACTGCCAACTGACTTAGTTTCATGTGAGTTCTGAAAGTGAGTGTTTTACTTTCCTGGGTAATTCATTTATACCCTAATTAAAATCATTATTTTCCATTATTACACTCTGATTGGAAATTTGACTGCAAATGTGAAAAAAAGTGTAAAAATGTGTTTTCTGCCTTTCTGCTGAAGGATTTCATTGCTTATTTGTTTTGAATTGGCAGGTAGAATGTACGGATCAAAACCCTCCGATTAAAGTTTGAACATATGTGATCAAATTAAACAAAGTGCAGTGTGGATGTACCTTAGGATCCAGATATGACCACATATACCCCGTAAGACAAAAAGTGTAAAAAATCACTAAGTGCTCTCTTGAGCAACCACGTGGTGAATTTCTTTCATTCCATATGTTGCATAACATATTGGCCAGGTTGCTTTATGTACAGCAGCTTTGGGCTCTGTAGACATGTAGGCACCTCGACCGTAAAGTAGGATAAAACTGAAGAACTGAAAGCCGGCGGTGGACTGCGGCACAGACTCCCAACGGCAATCATGTGCCAGCCTTGCCCAGCTGCTCCCTGGCACCCGTGCCCCATCCTTTTCATTACGACCATACCATCTCTAAGTTTACCCTGGCATTTCGCACAAAAGACCCCGAGGCACATCCCTCTCTCCATGCTTAGAGCAGTCAGGTCCAACAAATCCACCATCCAGCCGTGGACCGGGTTCAGACCCATGTCCGCATTTCAAAGGCCTCCATGAGTGGCGCATTATTAAAAAGGTGCAGTATGCAACGGTCCAACTGGTGCACTCTCAGGAGATATGTAGCCTTGGCTTCGTTTGGGGGGATGCATATTAAATCAGAGCAGACAATATTCAGGGTCTGAGTGATAAATACTAGTTTTGCGCGGCTGTTTACACGTTATTATGCATACAACCATAAAAGCTTTCAACATGAGAGCTTGTTTCATTCTAATCCTGCAACAAAATTTCCCCAGTTGCCCATTACACTAATACAACATGCTGAAAATGTCATTTTGCAGGGAACCGATCCCGCGTGGCGCTGCTTGAATCACAATTTTCTCTAATGCAGTTTTAATGGTGCGTCTCTCCGGCGTGCGATTCCACCTTTCCTTGCTTGCTGAACCTTACACAAATACTTTGCAACCCGGGTTCGAGTCGTTGTCATTGTTTACCTTTAACGAGCTTGCTTACGGTGGTTAGATTTCCCCCAAGCACTGTTTTTTGGCACTGGAGCAGCGAGAACCCCCACATTTAAAAGCCCGGCAGCGTGTGGTGTTGTCATGGCAACGGCTGCAACGATGCAGCGACTTATAGGTCTGGAAAAACTCCACATCTGTTGCGCAGGAAACCGCGTTCAATTAATATAAATAATTTACTTCAGTTTAGCGCTCCAAAGACGGTCTGCGCTGTTTGAGGTGAGTAGCCACTAGGACTGGGCGCAGGGCGCGCGCGCGTCGTACTTTAAAGCGCAATGCAAATCCCAGTAAAGCAGTTTTGAAAGACTGCCAACGCTATGTAAAGCACCCCCTTGTCTTGCCCTCGGGCGATTTATCCGTACGGGATGAGTTAACTCTATCTTTTTCCAGGTGCCAAAAAATCGATGAATAAAACTTTTATTTTTGGTTCGCACACGTTTTAAGGGCTGAAGTGCAGCTGTCGTGTAGGGTGATGGGAATTCCCACAGTATTGAAAGGCGCGATGAGGAGTATAGTTAGCATATAGTCCCTGTGTAACAACACTTCATGTCACATCTAGAGGACTACGTGAATACTGGTGTTAAAAGATGGTCTAATTAAAACAGCTAATTGGGTTCTTGCTTTATTGAGGATGTTGAGTTTACCAGCTGAGAAAAACTGCCTAGAGTGGTTCCCCGGCCGGTGCAATCTGGTTAGGATGGTCTGTTTTTATGGTTTTAAAGGTTTTGGGCATCTGTCAGCTGGTAAAGCTAACAGGCCGACCAGCTAATAAATGCCAGCTTGGCCAGACTGAGAGACCAGCAAAGACCAACCTGGTTAAAATTATTTGTTGAAACATATTTCTATATCCAATAAAGGTTGTGTAGTATATTCATATAGGCTAGGTCAAAAACAGCATGTTAATGTATTATTTTTATAGTCAGAAAGGGCTGTAATTTGTCGGTAATGAAGTGTGGAGATGTTGGAGGTCATACAGAATTTGGAAAGGATGGACGATTCTGTTAGAGAAACTGTCAGAGAATTTAGTGGTTACCAATTGAACCGTATTTTACTAAAGTTCGGATTTTAGAGTCTTAAAATCTGAAAAATATTGGCACGAGTTTTATATGTGAAAAAAGAGAAATAAACATGCGTTACCCTGATAGCACATCTGGCAGACGTCTATTTGACGTAAGATGTTTATGATTTAGAATGGAAGTAAAACTGCTCTTTCTAAGGTGTTTAGTGTTTTTTTTACACAGCACGTGTTTTCCAGATCTCCAGATCTTTAGTAGACGTCTTACAGATGCACGTGTGCTAACTGTAACAAAAAAGGACATCATTTTTGAGAGATGACATTCTTTGTAGGAATTCTTCTGTGAATTAAAATGCACAAACCAGAAGAGATAAACAAGAGGACTTTTTAAAGAACATTAAATAGTAATATTTCCATGTGCCCTGTGTGAGGAATGGGTATGTACCCTTATGGATGTGACAATTGCTTTATAAACTGTTAGATATAGACCTCACATGGGTATTTTAACCAACAAATGTTATCATGTGCTGTCAGTATGGTGAAAACATTTGGTAAAATGTTAAGGGTTGAATGCTTTTCATATTCGTGCATAATAAAACACAGAGAGACTGATATGTTATACCTTCAAATGTTTTATTGACCATTTTTATTTAGGTTGACTTCAAATACATCCGTTAAATATTTCAATGGGTGAATTGAGGTCAATTGAACCACGTTTTGACAAAGTATATAAAATATATAATTTCTGATATAATCATCACATCAGTGTGAAGGTAGGACAGGCCTCTATTAACAAATTCATTCCTGAAATTACTCAGTAAAGCAGCGACACTTACTGGTGAAACAATGTCATTACATGTAAATATAACCACTCCAATGAGTAGCATCGTCGTTACAGTTAACAAAGATACCGCTGAAATAGCAGACGGCAGTTTTACATAAAAATGTCCCCCTTAATTTCCAGGGACTCGGGTTTAACATATTTTGCATAACACACAAGACGTTTTTTTACATAACAAATCTTCCACATTTGTGTGACTATTAATTATAGTAATTCCTGACTGAGGAAACCGAGCTCACACACTCGTCCGGCAAACACACACACGCATACATACACACACAAATTCCATTAGTGCATTTCCAAAGCGCTCAACAATTATATGTAATAAATAGTTTCATAGATGAAGCGTTTCTGTGTTCTGAACCTTGACGTCTTCGCTACCCGTCTCGCACTTGCACTCTTCAACGACCATAACGCGTCTCTCTCTCACTTCTGTCCCGCAGCGCAGGGGCACGACCACATAGCGCGATTTTGAAGGTCCGCAGCGCGTGCAGTGCGCGTCCCGCTGTCCACGAGACTCCCCGTTGGATGGAACAAACATGGACGTGCACTGACCAAAGCACATGTTGTTGTGAACGGTCACGGTCTCACAGCCGCCCTCCGTTATGCGCTGTGAAGATAAAGTTGAATAAAGAAGTTACAAAATGTATAAAAGAGAAACGTGAAATTTGTCCGTTTATGATGCTAATAGTAAGACTACATCAGTTATAACAGTTATAAATAAATATAACTGTTATAAATAAAAAACAGTTATAAATAAATTTCTTGTTGTAACACAATTAAAAGTATAGATAAATTCAACTATTTTAACATAAATATTGAAGTTTATGAAAAGTTGAAACTGCTTTTTTATCACATATTTTTTTAACAGTGCAGGGAAAATCTGTTCTTGAATTAGATCAATTTAAATCCATATATTTGCATTTATGAATTTAGCAGAATATAGCACATACCTGGGTAAAGGGAACAGCGGCACAGCTCTGTTTGGAAATGTCTTTATGGTTGATTCTCAGCGCCACGGCCTCTCTGCCTCCATCAGTTTTCCGGGTCACTTTCTGCCACATCTCGAGACCTTGTTTCTTCGCATCCCCTGTGTTGCTCGCGCCCATGTTAGGAAGCAGAGCCGCAGGTATGTTACGGGTCAGGACAGACGACCCTTGAAGCCCGCGGGCCAAGAAAGCAGGAAACGCGCTGCGACCTGGTGTGCTTCTTGATGGCGCGTGATTTCCAAAAGCTCCGGCGGCTCGTCTCAGAAAATGAGGGCTCATTTTGACAACTCTGACAGATCCCCGAATAGGTTCGTCTGGTCCAGTCCCAGAAGATTCAAAATCTTTCCGAGGATGTCTGTGAAAGTTCCGCGATGCTGTTCGCGGAAAAGCACAAACCAAAGTGCACACTGACAATAAGATAAAGAAGATCATTTGAGAAGTCATTTTCCCAAAATATTACAAACTAACAGTTAATCAAATGTTGTCTTAATGCTCTCCCAATGTCGCTTAAGAAAAAGTCGCTTAAATAAGACGCTTAGGTGATAAGCTCGTTAAGGTTCAAGGTTGTGTATGGTCACCTTGCTGTCGTTGTGGACTCGACGGCAGAAGAGACCTTATATATTCTCTATGGGTTCTTTCATGACTTCTCCAATAATCCTCATCATTGCTTTATTATAGGGGCGCATGTAGCTATTGTACGTGCATGATTACTTAATGACAACAGGTGAGCTTTCGTGGGGTAGTGACAAATGCACCTTTCAACTCATGTCTTCATATCAAACCGTGGGAACTAAACAGCGCTGCTCTTCACAAATTCAGACCTCATCTAAAAAAATTGCCATGACTTGTGCATCAAAAAATGTCATTTGGTTCAATTTAAGTCGCGCCAATTAAAAAATCACTAGAGATGTCACTAGTTAGGCATTACAAATAATATAAATGGTATGAAAATAACCATGTTTACTAGAATAAAAACATGCGTAAATCATGGTAACCACAAATAAAAAATTGCAACATCGTAGTTTACTCGTGTTTACTAAAATTTTAATGAAATAAAGAATAGTTAAATTACGGCTAAAAGGCAGAGGTTTCTATATAAGAGGTAAAATATTGTTCTTTTGGAATATATAAATAATAAACAAATTGTCCTAAAACAAAATTATTATTGTTTTAGATTAATCTTTGTTAATATTTACTTTCCCCTTTAATTTCTTCTCACGGGATGTGAATTGATTCTGAAGCACCTGCGCACCTTTAGTTCAAACAGATGAAGTCAGTCAGATGGAGCTCAGGTGATAAGTGTTTCACACCGCCAGGAACACCGAATATGGCAAGTATCCTACATATCATTATTACGACCTTTTTTTCAAGAATCCCCAAGACTTTCCCAAGGGAACAAACAGAACGAGGGCAGCATGGAGTATTTTATTTGACTTTGCATTATATTATGATCACATAGATGATAAGTCCCGAGTAAAAATTGTCCACTAACAATGGACAAGACTGAATCATAGTCCTAAACTAAAATGCATGTTTAGTCTGTTTTAACGGAAATCACAGATAAGTAGGCTACAGAGAAATAATGCAGTAACAGACATCTCCTATATCCTTTAGAATAAAATCCAGGAGCACTTTCAAAATTTTAATAAAGTCCAAACTAACATATATCTTATTTCGAATTATAATTATAATTTTCATTTCAATTAAGCATTTCTTGATGTTTTGTGGTGTTTGTTGAATTTCAATTAAATCAAACCTCAGGAGTGATATAAAGTCATCCAACGGCAATCTGAAAGACTGACAGCATGACAAGACACATTAAAACTGTGATATAAATTATCACAAAAATACATCTACGAATATGACTGTTTTAATGCTTGGAAGTGAATATAAACTTGTTTTGTTTGCAGCATTTGGGGTTTCTACAGTTTTCAAAAATAACAATTTTACCTAAACATATACATATAAATAGTAAATTCAGAAAAAACGTAAATGGTGCTTAACGGTCTCTTATTTTTTTCCGCGGCTGTAAGATGACTATAAAATGGAAAACAGCAAATTTAAGCAATGTGTCTATAGCTGATTTTTATCTGGGTTTGTTTTCGCAGGGTAGGCCCCTCCTGGCTTGGGTAAACAATCTTTGTTGGCCCAGAAAAGACTGAGGATGATTGGAATCTCTGGACACTTCATTCGTTGATATCTGATGGAGTGCTTTTGCCTGAAAGTGACCGGTAAAAATATATTGATATTGTATAGTTGCTCCATATCATTGAGGATATTTTCAAAAACACAGTTGATCATTATACAAACACACACTGACCATACTGTGCCAGGCATGTGTAATGTGATTTTCTCCTCTGTATTGTCTGTTGACATCTAACTTTTCCTTCTGAGGAAAAGTCTGAGACCTGGAATGAGAGAAATATATGCTAAATGCTACAGAGAACTTGCATAAAAAAGGAAAACCTTTAGATTTACATTTCTGCGATTTACGTGCTCTTTAAATTCACTTCACCTACTCCAATTCTGCTAAACTCAGTTTGGAACCCATCCTTTTTATTTTATTGCAGTAACAAACACCGCCACCAGGTGGAGACAGGGACCTACAACCAGATAGAATGTAGTTTAGTTAAATGTCAGAGACCAATATTTTATACCTTCTTATCAGTTTCACCTGCAAACAAACATGTTGTAGTTTCAGGTTCTAATGAGTTATGTATTTGAATAATTGTTAAGTAACAGTCGACTCACCCCACTGTTTCCCTGCATCCTTCTTTCTGAACACATTGTGTCTTTCCACTGAGTGAAAACCTTTTTTATATTGTGCATTGGTCTGTGGCCCAGCAGGGATGTTGCTGGTATTGTGCAGGACAGAGCAAACACAGAGGAGGATTAAGAGAACAGAGGATGAGATATGCTGACTGTATCACATGCACGTGCGTGCACACACACGGATGAGAGAAAACACACTTACTTTTACTTTGCCTGTAATGACTCACATTTTGCTACTTTCTCTCACTATTTTTAAGTGTATTTGGGGTTATTAAATATGCATGCATTAAACAAGTAAGTCGATACACAATAAAATACGTTCAACAAATATTATCACGTGTTGATCCCTTACAATTCAAATAATACTTTGTTGACATGTTTGTATAAGAATTTTGTGTTTAAAAAATAACACGCAAATTACACATCTTTTCACAATACTGATCCGTGCCAAATAACATGTGATTCCATTTCTTTCTGCATTATACAAAACAAAGAAACAAATGTCCATTTAAAAGTTAATCTGCACGAGAGAGAAGCGTACTTTTGATGTCAAATGTTATGAGATGTGGTACACATGAGTACACCATGCATGAGAAAGCTGGATGTGTGTTTGTGGCTGGTTTGGTAATTCCATCTCACCGTAGTGTTGAGTTAAAACTGTGCGTTCTTAGGAACATGTTTTTCTTGTCGATATGTGTAAATGTATTAGTGGTATACTCTCTCCCCTCTTCCTATGAAGGCTGCTGCACATTTATGAACTGCCCACAAACCACAGAGTGCACATTATGCTCAAGTACTTGCACATTTGTGTGTATGCATTTATATCTCATGAGGGGGAAATGTGGTGAGGTTGACAGAGATAGTTCTTGGAACTGAATCTGGGACTTACTGAGAGGAGGGTGAGACAACTCTTCCTCATTCAGGCTCTTCGGTGTTGATGGCCTTCTAATCATTAGCATGAAAAATTATACTAATCTGATAAAAAATCGATTTATCATCCAGTTGATCCAGTTCTCAGTAAAACATAAGCATACACAAATAGTCATACACGAAATTTCCCATTTATATGCATACGCTTATAAATTCGCAATGGTATCCTTAGTTGGTCCCCCTCATCGCCCCCTCTGACAACGCCCCTATCAATACATCTGTCACAATATCATCTGCACATCAGTAGCCTATTTCTCACTTGCAACTGAAGCAAACAGTTTGTAGGTACTATACGAGAACACTTTATTATAACCAGAAATCAATAAACACAATCCTGAATGAGTCAAAGTAAGTGTTTTCAAATGAGTAATGTTATCACAAGATGAGTACATTAGTTATTACATGCACAGAGAGCTGGGACACTTACATCTGTGGTATTAATATACTCTTATTTTCAGTGAGATTAACTATCACGCAGCTGTATTAAGAAATATCAGTTTACATTTCTATGTTTAGGATATTATTTCTAAACTGAGACCAAAATAGAAGTGAACGGTGGCGAAGATCCCCCATTAGGACGCGCTGCTGAGCCGAGTTGCGTTTCGCTTAAAGATCTTATCAAAGTCAGTTTAAATTTGTTTTAAAATGATTAACATTTGGGTACTTAGTGTAAATAGAGAAATTAAATTATTTGTTATTTCTAAAGGAAAGAAAAATTAGCTTTTCTTTCAGTGCGAAAAAAGGTTGCGAATGGTCTCTTTACTCATATCATAGAAGTGAATCACACACTCCAGTTTTGTCAAATATGGAGGAATATTTCTGTGTTCATAATGTTCTCTTCCTTACCAACCTTTTAAATAAATATAATTTGAATAAACATTAGAAGAAGTGTTTTTTGTTTCTGTGAAAATATTGCACACTGGAGAAGAGATTGAATGAAAAAAAATCTACATTTGCTGACCACAAAGGTCTTATGGTTCAGTCACACCAAACAGTTACATACCTAATGGGTTGCACGGAGCAGTTTGAGAATAAAACGTAAGCTAGTGTGTGGGTTTTTGTTGTTTTGTTGAACATTAGTGAGAAAGAACCCTCAGTAAATGTCCCTCGACCACCCTTTAGAAATGTGACATATAGCGAAATGCAATAGCCAAACACATATATTGTTACTTTTAATATTTCATTCAACATTCAACAATCATTTCGAAGAATCCTTATTTAATATCATCCTAAAACAAACAAACAAAATCATGGTTTATTATAACTTAAAGATGAATAATTGATTGCAATTGCTGAGATTTCTTGTGTTTATAGTAAAATCTAATTCCCTCTCTTATAAACCTTTGCTTCTTAATTTGTTTATGTACATTTTAACGTGTGTGAATACATCGGTCTGCCTGTAAAATTGAGTGTTTGTGTTCATGTCTGTGTTTGTGGATGTATGAATGTGGATGTGGGTGTGTCAGGACCTGAGCATTACACGTTCTCTCCACTCGTGTGTTTAACTGTCGTCCAGCCCCGGCAGACTAGACAGTCTGCAAGTAGTCTAGTCGAAACGACACCTGTTTGTCCGCAAACAACCTCTACCAGGGTTGATTCTTTGTGTACCTGTCTGTCTGTCAGACTGCAATTACTTACAAAAAACATCAGCTTCAATTTCAGACGAATATTTCCTTGGCTCTCACACACACATCTCTCTATCTCTGTTATCGATAAGCTCAAGTACAGTCTCATTTTAACAGTCTGATTGCCAGACCCCTCTTATCAGTATGGTAGAGTACTGCAGACAGACTTTCTTATCTACTCAGACACAACAAGCCATTAGAAGTCTGACTCTCACGCAGCAGTGCTGAATGCTGCAGCAGGGTGTAGCTGCTCTATTGTGCTGTGTGGATCACATTGATGTTGCGATTTAACAAAGTAAATCTATGTGGTACTACCAACTTCAGGTCAAAGACATGTTTGAGAAACGGTTTAGTCTAACAAGTCAGACACAAATATATTTGGGAAAATTGTGATAAACAGTTGATTTAATTGAGTGAATAATTTAAAGGTGTGATGAACTGTGGTTGTTTATTGTTTTATACTGTTGTGTGAGGTATACTTATGACGTTCGCATGGTTTTTACATCAAAAAACATCAAAATCAATAAGTAATAGGCTATTTTCTACCTAGGCTTTGAGGCCAGCTCTGCAAACGCTCAGTTTTAATGGGCGTGCCGCATTGAAGACACTTGGAAGTAAACGCCCACCGCTTTGACTGGATAGCAGTTTGCGTAGTTGGAGCCTTCTGTGAATTTATTCTGAATTATATTTCAGCCCACCAAATCACAGAGATGGCGATTTGCACAGGCTTAAGATCACAGACAACCTCTGCAATTAATACAAATGACTAGAGGTCCCCAGGTAATACAAATATTGTGCAAATAGTGAACAGGGCACATCAAGCAATCTCTGTCATGGTCCTGCCTCCTTATTCATGATTTTCCCCATCATGGGTTTTTGTTTTGTTAGTAATAAAGTCTTGTGTTAACCCCTTCATCGCCTGCCTGCACTTGGGTTCTTCCCCATTTAAATCCCTGACAATCTCTAACAAAGCAATAGTGACGCATAATACAAAAATGTTTTACTCCCATAAGATTGCTGCGCCATTCCTATCAGATCCAATATTGAAGGCACAGCACTGCTTTTTAATTTTAAACTCTCCACAAATTCAGTGTCGACATGTGCCTTGTTCACCAAGGAATCCTCGGAGAAATGAAACAAACAAATGCTTCATGTTTTTCCCACATGAGCTGGATCGTCTTTAAAAATAAACTTTAACCTGCATTCCTAATATCGGGATACGAAGGAAATTATGCAGCGACTGTATTCTTCCACAACAAGGGATGGCACAATATTTAGCTATCTTTAATGGCATGTTTGTTTATTGCTTGCTAGCTCTGTTTGGTTCCACGCCACTGGTTCTGTGATGCGCGAACCAGTGGGCGGGACTAGAGAAGTAGTAGAAAGTTATTTTTCTATGGAGATGGTGTTCAACCTATCAATGTCGTCAAATATAGGAGCATTCCAGAACCTGGTGTTCGCTGGGCCTGGTGTCAAGAACAGATGAATTCTCAGTAACAAGAGCATTTTTGGTTCTGACATTTACATGATTTTCACGTGAATACGATTCCCTCTTATATAACAAAAGCTCAGGTTAAAATTGTTATTTGAATTCATGCCTCCTATAGCAGCCAATGGATTGTAATACACTTAAATTAAACTTAATTTTTTAGATACTAATATGTCAAAAATTGTACAGACAACTGTAGAACAGACAATAAACAAATTACACATTTGGAGCCCAGCTTACTTTAGTATTATAGTCAATGAAAATAAAAACATTGTCAGATAAAACACTTTGAATCTATTAGAATAATCTGAGGTTTGACACTTCAATGTAAAAATTGACTATCTTTTGGTTAAGTGGTATTTTTAATTGTGCAATTTCTAGAAGACTGATGTTTTGAAGAAGTAGCAAATGTGGCATTGACGTGGGCGTGGGTGTCTTTTTTAGGAACAAAGGCCGTCTATCTTTGAATGTTACTTACAGATTCCTCTTTTCTTTTCTCTGTTACAGTTCCACAGATGTGTTTCCTTCCTGAAAATAAAAGTAGTACTTCTCTCTGTCTTCCAAATGCGTTGGAAGAGGCAAAATTGTGTAAAATGATCAGTAAAACACCGTGATTTTGTGGTAAGGTACCGTGACATTGACTTCCCACGACCCCAGAGTTTTGACCTCTTGATCATAATTAATTCCAAAAAACAACAACTGGAAAAAAACATTAGAAAATTTGGAAATCTCATGCTGCTAGAATGGTATCAAACAACGGTCACATCTGAGCCTGTGTTGGCTGATAAAAAGTTGTTTAGTGCTAGAAGGTATAAAGGGAAAACTAAAGACTGGCTTTATTGTTTGTGTTTTTGTGTGTTATTGTTTGTTTAACAATTGTGTACAATTCATTTCAAAGCGGACTGAGTCAGTACATGGCTTTGCTGCTCCGTAATTGTTATTAGTGCCCAAAAGGTTTAATTATAAACAAATAACTGTCTGCTCATAACCTATTATTTACTGACAGCTTACAGTCAACACTCAAAATCCAAACAATGCGGTTATACAAACACACACACGCACACACACACACACACACACACACACACACACACACACACACACACAATGGATGTGCAAAAGCACACATACACTATAAACTATAAATACATTTCCAGATTACAATAGAACTGTGTGATATATTGATCGTGAGGTATTTTCAAGATATCTGTAATGAACATATACAATTATAGAATGTGATGAATATAAAATATTATTTAAAATTAAAGGGATAGTTCTCCCAAAAATGAAAATTCTGTCATTATTTAATCAGCCTCAGGTTGTTCCAAACCTGTATGAATTTCTTCGTTCTGCAAAACACAAAGAAAGATATTTGGAAGAATGTCAGTAGCCAAAGGGATCTCATCACCAAATTATACAGCCAAATAACAGCCCAATGACCCAACAACCCAATGACAGAATTTTTTGGTAATCTGTCCCTTTAAGATTAATGCGCAAAAGAGAGCACCAATATGCAATTTCACTTTAAATGCCAAACCATTATTACAAAAATCTATACAAAAATCTATAATATGGCGAGGGTTTTATTTTCAGAAAACCGACACAAATAAAATGCTATAATTTGCAAAGTGCGCAGGAAGACAAATGTAATGTCTTTCATCACCTCAGGCAGCATTTACATGTGTTAAATTAAAAAAAAGTTGTCACTATCAATACTTAAGCTCCTCCCCTAGCCCCGCCCCTAAACCTAATGTCACTTGAGCGAAAGCAAATTGTACTAAAATGAACTAATAAGATTGTACAAATTTATAAGATCTTGCCCTCTTGTAAAATAGTAATGCATTTCAGTGATATTGTTTTGATACATATAAGATTTTATTTTTTAACAAAACCATAATGAAGTGGAATTGGATGAGCAATGAGAAGCTTAATATGAGATAGTTTTCATTATTTAACAGATAAACTTTATAAAAATGTACAATGTTTAATTTGATAGTCCTTATAAAAGTTTTAAAGTTTAAAATAGGCCACTATAAAATTCTCAAACATTTTTTTCCAAGGCTCACAATTTTTCTATAATCTGAAAAAGTTAAAATAAAGAATGAGTAGGTGTATCCAAACTTTCAACTGTTAGTGTACATAAACATGATGACACAAGTTGTCTGGAACTGTGCCAGCATGCCCACGTATTACCGTACATGACACACTGCCGTAAGATTAGATCAGTGTGTGTGTGTGTGTGTGAGAATAAGAGAAAACAGACAGCTGAAAACAACCCATTCCTAGACATGAGGTCATTATGGCTTTCAAACCAGATTGGCGAAGGTAATAAATTTTGAACCATTGGTTGATTCATGTGTGTGCGCCTCTGCATGTTCTTGCTATCTCCACCTGTAAAACATTTTCACCCTCTGGGCATTTCCAGCACTGCAAGCTTCCCAAGTATGTGTGTTCTTTATCTGAGTGATAGAAACATGTTTGCCTGATGGAAAATAATGCAGTTCCTCCATCCAACCACATTAAGTGGAGAAATAAAGTTGAAGTTGGGGGTGATAAATCGATACACAGGGAATTGTTCTTTAAGGACTGGAAAACCAATAAAATAGCTAAATTACAATTTTTGTTGCTATTGAAAAAGGAAATTGGGACATACCCAATAAATCATCATCTACTTTTTTAATAATTACACATTTTTAATAATTACAGTCTTTAATATGATTTGGTACTGGTGACTGGCAGGTGGGATTAGGGGAGTTTTTTATCTAAAAATTATTTTGTCGGATAAAAATGTGCACACCCGAGTGCAATATAAGTCATCAATCTTTTTTTTATGTTTTCCCCGAATATTAAGACCATGTTTAATGCATTTACGAGATAATATTTTTTGTATAATAAAATATGAAAAAGTTTGGTTCCAAAATGCAATAACTGTTTTTAAAACGGTTAATAAAAATTCAACTGACTAAAACAACAAAAATATGATAACGTAATAAAAAACATAATTTTTTACTAATAAAAAAATGAGTTATTTCTTTCTGGAACCAAACTCTTCATATATTGCCAAAAGCTAACAGGAAGGGACGAAACGTTTACAAGCCTACATAAGTTTTAGAGGAATCACATAATAAGCAGAGTTTAATTGAACACGCTTCTACAAGCCTCTGTATGATGAATATAGGTCAGTTAAGGATGTGGCACACTGATGAATCATATTGACATCTTCTAAAATATGTCAATAACTTAGGCTTTATAACATGAATTTTGCATTGTTTGTTAATAGACAGCAGAACAGATGGGACTGAATTAAAGGCCTTTTATAAAAAAAATATGACAGATATAAGATATTAAGTAATTCAAGACATAAAGACAGCAGATATAAAAGAATTACAGGCTGTAGGCTAAAGAGGATAGATGTGATCTTTTTAAAGGAGTTCTTAAGAATTTAGATACAGGTACTGTATGTCAATTGCACAATTGCCCCTAGAGTATGGCCCAAAAGTTAATAAACAACAAAAAACTACCTGTGCCAGTAACAGATGTGTGACAGGAACAGGAAAAGTAAGGGACCTTGACACACAAACAACTTCTCCATCATTTTGTTCTTGCGAAATCACAAAACAAGGCGTGATCAAATGTTCTTGCTCCTGATATACATTCACTGAAATACTGTTCTTTATGCTCACAGTCATAACTTTAGTTTACAGTTGTGTTCAAAATTATTCAACCCCCAATGATGTAAATGGTTTTAGGGAATTTAGTGTACATTTGTAATTGTATTCAGAATGAAATCCTACAAGGACTTCTTAAAGAACCATATGCAACTAAAATGACATCAATTAGTTTTGTAATACAGTAGTAAATGTTTCTTTTGTGAATTCTTCATTGACATAATTATTCAACCCCTTAAAGACTACCACTCTGAAGAACAGAGGTTCAATGAAGTGTTTTCAATCAGGTATTGAAAACACCTGTGGATATCAGGGAGCAGCAATAAAGCCTAATAAGCACCAATTAGGCAGCTTTAAAATGACTGTGATACTCAGCTCCTTCTAGACATTTACTGGTGTGGTTACAAACATGGTGAGGTCAAGAGAATGGTCCAGGAAGACAAGAGAACAGGTGATTACTCTTCACAGGAAGGGCAATGGCTATAAGAAGATTGCAAAGATCTTAAACATACCAAGAGACACCATAGGAAGCATCATTCGCAAATTCAAGGCAAAGGGCACTGTTGAAACGCTACCTGGTCGTGGCAGAAAGAAGATGCTGACTTCGACTGCTGTGCGCTACCTGAAGCGTAGAGTGGAGAAAAGTCCCTGTGTGACTGCTGAGGAACTGAGAAAAGATTTGTCAGATGTGGGTACTGAAGTTTCTGCTCAGACAATACGGCGCACCCTGCGTAATGAAGGCCTCCATGCCAGAACTCCCAGGCGCACCCCCTTGCTGTCCCCAAAGAATAAGAGTCGACTGCAGTATGCCAAAAGTCATGTGTTCTGTGGACTGATGAAACAAAATTAAAACTGTTTGGGCCCATGGATCAACGCTATGTTTGGAGGAGGAAGAACAAGGCCTATGAAGAAAAGAACACCTTGCCTACTGTGAAGCATGGCGGGGGGTCAATCATGCTTTGGGGCTGTTTTGCTTCTGCAGGTACTGGGAAGCTTCAGCGTGTGCAAGGTACCATGAATTCTCTTCAGTACCAGGAGATATTGGATGACAATGTGATGCAGTCCGTCACAAACCTGAGGCTTGGAAGACGTTGGACCTTTCAACAGGACAATGATCCCAAGCATACCTCCAAGTCCACTAGAGCATGGTTGCAGATTAAAGGCTGGAACATTTTGAAGTGGTCATCGCAGTCACCAGACTTAAATCCGATTGAGAACCTCTGGTGGGACTTAAAGAAAGCAGTTGCAGTGCGCAAGCCTAAGAATGTGACCGAACTGGAGGCTTTTGCCCATGATGAATGGGCGAAGATACCCGTAGAGCGCTGCAAGACACTTGTGTCAAGCTATGCTTCACGTTTAAAAGCTGTTGTAACTGTAAAAGGATGTTGTACTAAGTACTAAGATTGAATGTCACTTGGGGGTTGAATAAAACTGATAATGATGTGAGCTCAGAAAAGACATTTGTGGTTATTTCATTATAAATGTTATGTTATATTTGTCTGACCTACACGTGCCTCTTTGATTTAATTGTAAGCAGGATGACTGAATGATCATAATCCATGTCAAACCGATCAAAACAATCAATTTCAGTGGGGGTTGAATAATTTTGAACACAACTGTAGTAGATTTTAGCTCAGAATTTGTCTTAATTTATCAAAATTATATTTTTTAATTTTCTCATTATCTAGTAAATAGGTGTACATTCTGTAGTGTTACAATGGTACACGACATACAATATAATAATTAAGATATAAAGTATTTTATCTGCAAACCCATTTCACTGAAGATTTCGACGAAACTTGTCTTGCAAAATGTTTTTTTCTTCTGTGAAACACCACCAGAGACGAAACGGTGCAGGATGTTTCCAAGTCATCCAGCTGCAAGGCTTGAGCCCCAGTGTCCCTTTACTGCAGCTGGGTGACCGTAGGGTCAGTGTCCCCCAGTCCCATATGTCCAGAGAGGTGCGGTGATGTGAACTGACAGCAGTGGCCAGCCGCTGTGCCAAACTATCCTCTTCACACACATGCTTTAAACATGCCGACGGACGTCCCTGAAGCATGATTGCATGACTTCGCCACAAAGTCCTCAGGCGAATATGCCGCTCCACCTCAAAATCCAAAAGGGTTATAAACACCAAAATGACCACAGCCAATTTACAACAATACTTATACAAATTCGTTGGTACCCTTACAGCTCATTGAATCAATGATTAAGTTCACCTGAAAAGTGATGAAATTAGAAACGGTGGTCTAATGTACATCTGCATGCCTTTGGTTTGTCATATAAATAAATAAAAATTCTACAAAGATATACTTAAATTGACGGGACAGATTTGTTGTACAGCTGGGGCAATTTATTTAAGGAGATCGAGCTGAACTACCTGTTGACTGGTGCATTTATATTTGTTTAATTATTTAAAATATTCAGTTGAATCAAATCAAATTTGCCCATGTTTGTATACTGCCATAAAAATCTGCTCTTTTAATATTGCACTCATTTATATTTTTTCTTCCTACAATTTAATACAAGCTAAGATACATCACCTAAAATGCCATGATGTAATTTAAGCACATCATTTAGATTATAAATCTTTAGCTAACAAAGTTTAAGCAGCATTTAAAATGTTGTTATGAACTGGGATAAACAGAATCATTTTAGGACATATACAGTCAGTAAAACTCAATGATTTTGTAAAGAATCAAGAGAATCCTGAGAATGACTACTGTTTTGGAAACTCTGTTTTAAGTATATGTTTACAATTTATTTAAAACTGCTATTTTCACAACATTCCCAATTCTGGTATTTCCAACAGAACCAGACAAACAGCAGGGGCAACAATTGACTAACATCGCACCTACATTGCCAACAAACCTGCCAGACACACCCATCACCCACTATTTCCTGCTTAATCCACACAAGCTATCTGTAAGAATTCAGAGTGGAACAATATCATGTTGAGATTCATCACTTCAATAAAAGAGAGAGAGAAACCTCTAAAGTATCTTTGCAAGAGTCTTTTTATAAATGGAGAATCCCACAATGCATTGGAATGTGTTCAATCTTTGATGGCAGAATTTCCAGAGAATTCCAGAGCCCTGCGTAATATAAACTTCATTTAATGCTGATGTAGTCCTACAAAGGCAGCATCCTACAGCATGAAGGAATCATACAACAAAAAAATTCAGAATTTGCATAAGTGGACAACACTTATGGGTGTGATTAATAATTGTACCTAACCCTTTTTTTACTCTAGATGTGCTGAAATAGTTTAAAATACACTGTTATTATGCTTGCGTGTGCGTGTGCATGTGCTGTGTGTGCATATGTGACTTGTGAGCGGGTGTGTGTCTTTGTCTCTCTCGCTGAGTAAATTGACATTAGCACTGAATCAGCAGTTGTTTGTGGGTTAGTATAAGCTGTCTAAGGCCATCACTGTCATTATCCGTATATGTACTGTCTATAATATCTGTCACTTTTCTTCACTGCTCTCTTCATGCCTGTAACTATATTAATGTGCATTTGCTTAACCAAACTGAAAACGCAATACGCCGCAATTTAATGTAAAAACATGTGTCTGTGAAGATGTAATTTCTATTATACCTTAATGAAAGGAAAAATTTAAAAATAACTTTTTATTAATAATACCCCTGCTATTAAACAAACCGTACAGGTGTGAAAAATGTGATCATTTTGTCTTTAGCAAATTGTAAAGTCATTCCGGAACCATCTTGAATTCTCTATTCTCTCGTAAAGTCAAATGAAAACTATTAAAATTAAGTCACGAATTAAACAATTTAACTCCATTACTGAGTTATTTGGAGGTGTGGCATGAAGCAAAGAATAATGTGGAAAAAATGTTCACCCGACCGTCAGAGATTAAGCATTAAGCATTTAATTGGGTAAAAGTATTAGAAACGGTGGCATGCTCCTGAAGTGGTAATGAGTATCTGTTGTTGCTGGCATGTAGTCGGGGCTGCTCTTTCTAACCAAACCCATTACAACATTTTACTTTCTCTAGACTTGTGTACAGATCAGATCGCATGTGATTTGAGCCTGACATGTGAAATCATGGCTCGAGCCTCCTGAGTCACACCGAGGTGTCCCCAGACGTGACCAGGCCTTTGCCATCACTTAGACTTGGCCATTGACATCACTCAGTGTAAACCATGTTAACTGTTGATGGTCTATCAACACATAACATGACAGTCTTGGTAGTGCAATATGAATTCGGATCATAAAATAGAAAGGAAAGACCACAATTCAGTCTTCAAGCATTAGAGATAAACCAGAACAAAAGAATTGCCTGAAAATGGTTGTAAAAACCTAGAATGAATTCCAATTCAGTCTGAAAATAGATGTGAGAGACATGATCAATTACAATTTGACCTGCGAATATTAGGAACATTCTACTTACTCATAACATGGCATATCAGGAAAATTATACAAAAAAGGTAAGATTAAGATAAATAACAGAGTATATTAATAGTAAAATATTATATTCATGTTTAAAATAATAATACTCTTTAATATCTTCTTTTATTATTTATTATATTAATTCATGTTAATATTAATATATTTAATTTACATAAGCATAAACAGTACATGTATGTGTATTTGTTCCTTTTTTTCTCTTTTATATGAGTTATTCAGGCTATATATATCTATTGTAGGCTTGTTGAACCTTTTTTTTCTTCAGAGCTGCTTTGATATGATGCAAAATAAACTTGATTTGAAAAATAAATTGAATTTATTTAAGAAATATTATGAACTTGCAAGAGGGTAACATTGTCCACAAAACAAATATTAATTTAAATTCTTTAATGCTTTGTGCTATTGCAGAAGTTTACCCTTTACAGTTTATAAAAATGTGTGTTTAAGAGATTTCATATCAGAGATAATATCTCTCTGCGATTATTACAACTATATACAAATTTGAATGCAAAATAGCTTCAACCCTGTATGTTTAAACTAAAGACATCGCTGTCTGTGATCTGATGAGGGACTGAGCACCAATCAGATGCCATGGCGAGATGTCGAGAAGTGTTTGTTCGTGTGTGTGTAAGATTAAAGGATGAAGGGTCATTGTCTTGTCAGTAATAGGGAGTGTCATTTTATAATTCCTGAGTCAGTAGAATGATGACCTCAATATGACTCTACTACACTCACACATACACTCAGTATATACACTTTCATCACAAATAAACATTCATTCACACTTGTGCTAGTTCAGGTAGTCTAAATCGAGCATGTGATTGAAAACTTTTCAGGAGTTAAAGGGACAGTTCACAAAAAAAGAATTCTGATGAACACAGAGCAGATATTTGGAAGAATGCTTGTAACCAAACAGAACTTGGCCACCATTGTCTTCCATAGTAGAAAAAATTACAATGGTTGTCAAAAGTGCCCCAGAAGTGTTTGCTTTCCTACATTCTTCAAAATATCTTCTGTTGTGTTCAACAGAAAAAAGAATTGTAAACAGCTATTTTTCCTATACTATTTCCTAAATTTGAGGGTGAGTAAATGATGAAAGAATTTTTTTTTTTTTTTCTTTTAACTTTTGAAATATGGTGTGTCATCCGTTTGTCAGACGGTTCGACTAAATAATATATTTGATATAAATAGTTTATTGCCTATGAAATCAGATTAACATCAACTTTAAAAGTAGTTGTAAGGAATGTATGAGATATCATCATAATACAATTATAGTTTCTCAACCTCTCTGTTATATCTACGTTTCCCTGTTTATCATCACACAAGATATGTTTATGTAATCGCTATTTTGGAGCTGTTTGGATTCCCAACATATTCACTGTTTTCCGAGCAAACTTTTACATCCCCAAAAACTATAATATGAGCTATAAAACACCCACTTATTTGACAATCACCTCCAAGCAAAAATAAAGCTGGATTGTCTGTAAAGGCACAAAACTAATTTATCTTGGACCTAAAATAAATGATAAAAAATTATTTTACTGTTAGTTCCCCTCAAATTTGAATGGATGAGAGATGCTCCAACAGTGCAGATATATATACGATCAGAACTGCACTGGGATGCTTTACTTTCTCTTCATTTTTTTTCAAGTAATCTGACAAAATCAGTATTTCTCTCTCTGTCACGCACATCCTGCCTCCTTGTATGTTTCGTTTTAAACACTTTATAACCAACGTGATGATTTAACACCATGTTCCGATTCTGTTGTAACTCAGTAACAAAGGTGTCAGGGGAAAAGCAGGTGCGTCTTTTGGCAGTGAGGACGAGACACACAATCACAGGATAAAGTGGAGGGAGGGCAGAGAGCCACGCCAAAATTCCATCAACTGGGTGTCTTTCAAATGGACACAGGGAGTGTGCAAGACACACAGAGATAAATAAAGAGATTGATACATCACACTGATAAATCATCACGTTTAAATCCTCCCAAATAATCACCCCACGCAGGGATAAACAATAATGCTACATAGTTAATGCCACTTAAGTGCTCAAAGACACATGTGGAGTCTGTCACATTCTTCGCATACGACATGAAACTAAAGTCCTTAAAATCACTGAGATTAAACATGATTCAGCTCACTGTTTCAACAACTAGTTCCACAGCATTTTTATGTTAACTCCATTAAATTAATCAGAAAAAAATATTTAAAATGATCATGCAATATATGGTTTTTAAGACAGAACAGGAAAGCTGACCCGGAAAAAATTCTTCATCATTTACTCCCCCTACTATCATTTCTTCAATTACTTCTGCAGAACACAAGAGAATATATTTGAAGAACAATGGTAATGTGGTCTGTGCATTGAGTCAAACTTTACTTTTGTTAAATTAACTTAAGTCATATGCATTGTAATATTTACACTGACAAAAACTTTAAGTTAATATTTCTAATATTGTAAATTTGAACTGAACACAACAATGACAGAATATTAAAAGTTTACAGTTTCGCAATATCAACTTTGTACGAAACAGTTTGTCTGTTGTTCTTTTCAAGTTTCTTTATACTCTATTCTTTATTGTTTTATCTTGTGGTGTCCTTGGAAAACGCAGCCGGTAATTTCCACCCTTAGGGCACCTTGAGGTGGAATGGAAACGTGTTTATTTTTGCTCACTCCGTAATGTCTCACCCGTGTTCGTTCATGTCCTGAACTTGTTCCCCACCCTCCCTCGGGCGTGTGTGTGGGTGCTTCTCTTCAGCGATCCCACCCACACCACACTGTTTGTCTGACCAAAATAGCCACTCTAGACTGGAAAAAACCCATCCAAGACACAACGCAACAATTCTTTGGGTGGATGGGAGAAATCTCCATACATGCCACTGGCTGGTCCTTCAGGAGGTGAGATTTGAGAAATCCAAACATATCGAAAGCCAACTTGAGGTCATGAGATGATCCAGAGGTCAGGAAGACCATTTGGAAATAATAGGGCAAAAATTCATTAGTGGTGTTTGCTAAGGGAACTAACCCTGGTATTTCTCATAATCATGGATATGGACATCTAAACAATCCTCTAATGCCAAATATTTAATTTAAAGATATAGTTCACCTGAAAATAAAGTTCTGTTATCATTAGTTCACCCTCATGCTGTTCCAAACCTGTATATAACGCTTTCCTCTGTGGATCACAAAAGAGGATGTTTTGAGAAATGTCCACGTGGTTTTGTGTTCATACAATGGGAGTCAATAGGGTCCAATGTTGTCTGGTCGCCAACATTCTTCAAAATATTTTCTTTGTGTACTGCAGAAGTCCCACAGGTTTGGAATGACAAGAGGGGTGAGTAAATGTGGAAAGAATTTTTATTTTTGGGTGCACTATACCTTCAGATGTATCTCTGTTACAATTTCAAACTCATACATTATTGATTTTCACCTGGCAGCTGCTAAAACAGCTAAATTCAAATAAGAGATCCAGACACGGGAATGGGCTTTTGTTAATTGGTCAACTAATCAACCACATAGCGAAAGCCAGCATCATGCCATCCATCACCACATAATGGACACAGATTTTGAACACAGAAGTATCACTCCCATTGCCTAAAGTAATTTTTAAAATCTAGTTAGCTTTGTCATCGAGATAATCTCGCTGTACAATGCAACTATTATTGAACATACCATTGAAAAGGAGGAGATTAGTAGGAGTAGCCAAGTAGGAAATAATTGTCTATTATTATAATCTGTTATCATAATCACCACGGTGCATCATGATGTCATCAATGGAAAAACATTCTCCAAATGTTTTCTTAACATGACAAGCATTCATACATAAAATAGCAAATATTTCAACCAGTAGAGCTTTTTGAGAAGCAAGGATCGATCACTTCTAGGTTCAACCCTGATATTTGACTGATGTGTGACTTCTGTCTAGCACTGTAGTCATGTCTATACTGTGTCTTGTGTTTGATTAGTAGACCTACATTAAGTTTTTTGTGGCACTGACATTATGGCTCAAATTTACTAATCAAGACATGATAGCGCAAGAGCACAATTTAAATAAAGCGCAGACGGGAGTAGAAATTGCTGCGGGTGATTTACGAACAAGGCGCACATTAAAAAACACAGATGCAGTATCTTATTCCCATAATGTGCAGCGCAAATTAATGCAAGGTTTAAGACATGCTTTTTGGGGGGCGTTAAATAATGCCACAAATACAAGTACAATGATGAGCGCAAACCTTAGTAAATCCTTTTACATGATAAATTAAAAAACTATCCTCAAATAAAGTTTACGTCTGAAGAGCAAACTCCTACAAATGCATATGCAATAAGGTCCGTCGCAAAAACAGCTGTGTCCACGCCTTTTCAGCACTAATTTTCATTGCATGTCTTTAGTAAATAACGGCAGTAGTTTTTTATGCAAAAAGTGGCATTTGCGGTGCCGGAAGCTGTAAGTAGATCAGGCACTTTGTCTGTAAACCTTACATTGTCCCTTGTATTGACAAGTCATTGTTTAGTGTAAATTGACTAACTAGCTTATATACAGTCATTATTTTTATATGCCTGCCCCATCCAGGTACTCACTGCTACAATGCCAGGGTGTTTGCTAAGGTGTCTTGCGTTGATATATGGTTGTTAGTGTTATCCTGCTTTTTTAACATTTAAAAATATTCTAAATGAACTTCCTATAACTTTCATGCTTTCTACTTGCAAGCATTTACTTTGCATGGAAGTCCCATGAGACAAAACATGAGAAACAAATGAACGCTGTCATTGCACCCAATCTAACTCTCAACGGCTCCCTGTGATAATTAGACAAGGACCCGCTTGCACCCAGAGGCAGTCGACACACTTATACACACATCTACCAAACTGGCTAACCCAGCTGTGCTCTTGAGAAGAGAAAAAAAACTGAAATAAAAACACGCCCCACTTCCCGTCAAAACCATCGAGACAGAGGTGGGGGGTTGTGAAAACGTCTGAGTCACGACATCGGCGATTCAAGACGCGCTCTCATTTCAATTGCAGCTCATGCCAAGCCTTAATAGGTTTCATTTCCACGCTTGTGAATGTTTCCTTAATCTGATCTTAAAGATGTAAGAAACGATTAAAAGAAGCTTATTAAGGGACCTTTTACCAAGCTATAAATCAATGCACTATTCATTTTCTACAGTCATTCCTTTACAGTTTCGGGTTTAAATTACACAAACAAAATTAATGTTTAAAATTATGCATTACAAAACATTTAACAAATCCATTTTGCTCATGTTTTTCAAGTTAAAAACTGTGAAACCCTGAAAAACGCTTGGATTTGGTTGTGCTGTTTTGAATGCGTTCAGTCTGAAAAGCTCCAAAGTGAAGTAAACATCCTGTTTCATTTACTACAGGCTGACAGAAGCGACAGCTAAATATAAAGCACAAGGCAACTGGTGGAAAGAAACCGTTTTCACATCCTCAGTTTGGGAAAAATAAGGTCTACTGCAGAGAATAAAATTGCAAGTTCTGACAAGACAATAGCATCCAACTGGTTAAAAGTAATTACATGGGTTAACTAAACGATGGAAGAAATGACCATTTTAGAAGTCGTAAACAGCACCCAGTATGCTGTCAGAGTTGTGTACCCTTCATTAGAGAAGTGGTGGTAGCACGCAGACTGATCTAGTGAAAAGTCAGAGGTTTCTTCTCTGTCATTCTGGATAAGACATGTTGCCAGCCTTTGTCAGATCCTGTTGGCATGTTGTTGGTCATCAACACAGAACGACTGTGCTCACAACAATTGCTCATTGTCGTTGTCAGTTCGCCTTACAGTCTCAAGAATATGAAGAGATGAGTCGTCTTGTACTTCACAGTGTGTGTGAACGCGGCGTACTGATGTAAGTTCCAAGCCTATTGTTGTTATAAAATACAAAATCTGCTTTCTCTTATTCATGTGTCTACTACTGTCAACATAAAAAGAATAAATATAAACACACATACACAAAGGTCATGTTTTCAAAGTGCCATGGTGAAAATTTAATATTGATTTCTATTGTTTTCTTATGTTGAGGTAATAATATTTTCGATACACAAACATTTTATTGTTTTTTTGTGTTCATATGGATTTTACTATCCTTTAGCGACATTTCAAACCTCTTTCGCATCAAACACACAGTAACTACTTAGCCCTCATGTTTTTGCGATCCTACACAAGAAGAAAGTCAATCTAAGTCCACGAATGTTAAAACCCCTGTGAGATGCATACAAACACAAAAATCCTTTCAAAGTTCCCACATGCTTTCAATCCACAGTGACCTTTCCAGACAACATCAGATATTCCATCTTTTCTTCCCAGAGCCCTCAACTAAATGACCAAACTCCACCTAGGATTGAGTAAACATGCATGTTGTGCACAGATTTTGCACTCTTAACTGTTTTGGCAGGTCTCCCTGATGGTTTGATTGAAGAAAGCTTACACCTCGCCATCCAATCAGGCTTTGGTTTTCTTCTGCACATTTTTCCAACACCAACACATTCCCGTGAGTCACAGAGACACGTTTTTTTATTTGACACCCTGATGTTCAGACTTCTCAGCTTCATGAGGATCTTTCAGTGATGGGGTCTACAGCTGGTGATGAGTCACTGAATAGGCCACGTGTGATTGTATATGTGATTGAACACATATTTTAATGTCGCTTCAAAAAATGGAGTGAAATGTAAAAGCATTTTTAGAGAAAAACTGTGGCAAGGGAGGAAGATGAGGTAGAAAGGAAAACTGAAAGAGATAACAAAGAGAGATGAAGACTTAGTCATACACTGTAAAAAGATCTTGTTATATTGAGAGTAAGAAAAATGATAGGTGAGGAAAACCACATGTGACACTTGTTCTGTTTCGAATGATTGATGCCTTTACTGTTCTTAAACTCTTTTCTTTTCAATGATACATACTACTGTTTTCATTACTTCAAAACACCATCAGCATTTTCTAGACTCCTATCTAGCGAAGACATTTTCTAGACTTTAAAGGGGTCATATGACACGGCTAACACGAATATTATCACATGTAATGCAATGTGTATACACAAAAACGCCGTATTTTCCACATACCGTGCATTTTTGGATCACCTCTTTGCCCCACTTATCTGTAACGCAAAGACTAAAAGACTAAACTCAACGCTCTGAAAAGCGAGGTATGCTATGATTGGCCAGTTAACCAGTGCATAGTGATTTGTCGAATACTGCAACCTTATGACGGAAATGTTACGCCTTTTTCCATATTTGGAACATCAGGTTCAAAAGCAATTGTACTAACAGGTACACCCACATTACTTGTGTATACATTTGGGCGGTTTTAGTCAAAGCACCACAAGATAATAGGGCCGATTTCTCCCCTTAAAACAATACTAGGTAAAGTCCTGATGATCTTAAACGGCTCTGAAGGTTATCTTATCAGATTTTCCTGTGGTGTGGTGTTTAAGAGTGAATGCACATAATTGCTCTGTCTTTAGAGCTTAAAGCTCTAATAAGAGTTTAAAAAGTCTTTTGGTGTGGCTCCAGCTTAATCTGGTCCCAACATTTTCTATACTTTAATCTGGCAAAATCATTTTATAGACTCAAATATAGCCAGTGGCCTAACTTTGTTATGAAAAGTGGTGCCCGGACAAGGATGGGTGCTAGTCACTGATCACTATACCTTCGGAGAGTCAAGATAGCATTGTACATACAAGGTCCCGGAGCGCTGACTGAAGCGATACCTCCCCTTTAAAAACGCATGCATATACCTAGCAGGGGCGGTTCTAAGGTGGCTGGATATCCAGGGCTTAGCCCAGAGACCTCCACATATGAGTTTGAATAAAATGGCGCAGCAAGTCTGGTTCGGGCCCACATGCAAAAACTTTTACCGTTCACCCCCATCTGTTCGCGACTGCATAGGGAGAAAGCGTTTGCGCTAATATCCCAGTGGTTATTGCGCTGACATCTAGTGACAGTGCCGTTGGAGCATGATCCAAGTTCGATTCCCGTCAGCGTCTTTTGCCAGTCCCACTCTCCTGTCTCTAATCAAAGCTGTTCTGTCTTTTCTCTACTGTCCTATCAAATAAAGGCAGAGGAAAGAGAAAAAAAGCAACGCAGTCAGCGTTTCCCACATGTTTTAAGGCCCAACATGTGAATCGCCCTAACATTTCTATGAGATAACAGTTATCAAACATTAAACATTTAGCAACTTATGTTCTTGTGGTCAGCAGTCGACGGTGAGGTGGCTGCCGGCCTTTTACTTCTGTGTTATTGTTCGTTTATTTTGATTAAAGTTTGTTTAGCGTTCGCCAGTTCCCGCCTCCATCCTTCCCTACTTTCAACTGTATTACACCTACTCAAGATAAAGTTAAACATAGGTAAATAATCTACCAGTCATCGTTCTTAAAAATGTATTACCTTTCTCATTACTGTAACACTTTTCTCGTTACTGCCATTTGTGTTGGGGACAGAAGCAACTTTGGCAAAAAGTGGTGGGGACATTTACCACCTAAACCACCCGCAAATTACGCCTATGAATATAGCAAATCCATTTTCAAGACTCAGATTTGGTAAACACCCTTTCTAGGCGCTTATCTAGCAGAGGCATTTTCTGTCTCTGCACACCTATCATTATTTATTAACCTCTCACAACAGCTTTTTTCCTGCTTAATGTCTGACTTCAGATTCTCCCCATCTTTCTCAGACACACACGCATGTGTACACAGGTCTTAACCCCTAAATATACCAAGGGCAATGCAAGCACATACACACACACCCTGAGCCGTCCGGCCCAGGGGAAGGCCAGTGAGTCAGTGCGACTCACATACATTCGCAGACTGAAATAGGAGTTTGTTTCTTTTACATCCTTAAATATTCAGACAGCCTTTGAACAGCACACAGACTTAATAAACAAAAACACACATTAAAAAAAAATCCTCTGACTCCACTGGGAAACCCCAAAAGTGCTAAGACACGGTCCATAGCTTTCCTGACAATACTGGCAGAAGTCTAAAAAATGAGTTCATTTCTTCAAATGGAAACTCTATAGGGGGGAACCCAGCTCAAGCCCTCCACCCACGTTCACACCTGGGGGGGATCTAAGGGAATTAAGGGAGGTTTGAGTTTATTGTAGTATGGGACTTCCAAGTTCGAACATTCACATAGAAAGGTTTGAAGCTCTACCCCTTAGATAAGCTTGGCCAACCATGCACCTAAAGTTACACCACTGTTCCGTTCTAACCATACAAGTCCTGCAGTTCACCAAAACAGAAAGAACACTCGACTGGAGCCAATTGTGTTGTAAAATCTACTGATCAGGATGAGGTCATCGCTTGTTGCTCATGCCACTTCTACTGTTGTTAAAATCAGACAGCTCATAAAGCTGTATCCAGGAGTGATATCGCAAAACAAACAATCCCAAGGGAAACATTTACGACAGCAACTCACTCACATGTCATGGTTGTAAATTGTGATGATTTGCCCCCCTTCGGGTATGTGATCAGAATAAAAAAAGATTCTTGAAAAGTGCTTGAATGCTACACATAGCTGCCTTTAACAAGAAAAACAAAGCAGAATCACTTTTAACACCTTCTCATAAAATGAACTGCGATGATAAATAAACTTGCAAAATTGAAGTCACTAATTATTTCACCGACACAAGTATAAAGACAAATGTAGTGTAATGATGGCAAATGTAGTGATTTGTTCTTCAACAATAGCACCTCCTGTATTGGCCATGAGCAGTGACCTCTAAGGTCAAGACTAATGAAAAACTAACACATGAATGAGAATATAATAAAAGCAGCATGTGAGGAAAGAAAAAGAAAAGATGGAGGAAGGCATTACGTCGTTGGGTCCCCACAGCTGGTGTTTCTGAGCGTGTGCGTCAGAAAGAATATTTCCAGACATGCGTGGAAATGCGTACATAACCCCATCTGAACACACGTCTCTGGTTTGGCAGGAGGTAGAGGGGGAATATACGTGGGCTTTGAAATGAGTGCACAAAACCTAATATCTTCCCTTTGTTTTCTCAAGATTTTACCCAAGATCAACTAAACAGGCCTTCTTCTGGTAAATACAGCAATTATTCTTTTTTTGTTATTTAAATTTTTTTTTTTTTTTTTTCAATTATTTTTCTAATCTTTATTTTAAATTGTGTAAATCATTGCAGTCCAATCAAATAATAAATCAAAAAAGGCATGTTAAACTTTACACCTGATTCTTGCATTATGGGATACTAAATTGTGTATTCTGTGTTAATCTACTTTAAACTACTACCACAAAACAAAAGTTAAACACAGTAGCCTTTACAGAGAGAAAACGGTTAGGACTATTTGCACAGTCCACAGAGCATTTCTTTTCCACAAATGACACAAAAGCAATATCAGACTTAACAAACAATAGAGTGACACTCAAATCCGAGCAGAGCTGAGTGAGTCTGAAGAAGGTCAAGATTCTTATCAAGAGATCTGAGGAAATGGTTGATTGTTTTGAGGTTAAAGTGCTCGCGTGGGCTCTGAACATCTAAGGAATGAGACGTGTTTGTTCAAAATAATTGAGCTTACATCTACATTTATACTGGGTTTGAAGACAACAAGTGGTTTAAGGCTCATACATCTCATCCAAACAAGATCCCTGGAAACCATAAACGGAAATATAATGAAGGGTCATAATGATAAAAAGGAACAAGGGGAATTTGTGGCCCTTTTAAGAGGAACCACGTCATTAAGGATACGTTACATTTTTCCCAAACTATACATGGTAAAGGTGAATTCCAAGTAATACAAGCCAAATATTAAAAAAAAATCACTTTTTCCTCATTTCTTCTAAGAAAACATGTTCATTAAAACGCAGCACACTGAAGTGAAGGGCTGTGTCAACCCTCCCCTGGTTCCTCAACGAATACAAACTTCGCTGAAGAAGGAAGCTGTCTGATTCATAGATTACCTCACTCATCTCTCGATCTCTGTTGATGTCAATAACCATAATAAAAAAGCTCTCCACTGTTGAAACATCGAGCAAAATGTGCCAAATTCACACATCTGCTTTGAAACTATTGGAAATCTGTGGTCTTCTAAGAATATATCTCATAGCACATATATGATTTTCAAAGTGATAGGCATTGCTACACTGTTCTGAGAATTGTTGTTATAAGCGCACATCACAAGAGCATCACTTCACTGGTAAAATCCTTTGACTGGTAAGGACCGTAGGACTCCTCCCGTTAGCGTTAAGATGTTGACCATTGCTCAGAGACCGACTGATTAAAATTGGAAGACTATGTCCGTTGCTTGTTACTTGATAAGGGTAGTGATGTTGATTAACAAGACAGATGTTTGGACCATTTCATTAGGAAACTGTTTTATTCGAAAGTGCACACGGCCACTGGAAATAAAATGTGAACTTCCAATATAGCCACAAAGCCATATTTATATATATATTTATGTCTTTAAAAATTCGCACCAAAAGTGCGAATGTGAAACCGCCCTTAAAACTCAAATAGAAATCATTTTTAAGCTCATGGCTGTGAGTCAGATTTTTATTTTTTACCAAGTGTTCAAGTAAATGACATGTAAATGTTTGCATTATTTTTTAATTATTTTAATTTAATTGTATTATTTTATGTGTTATTAAAGCTAACATAAAAACAACCCTAATTACTTTCTCAATACTTTCTTGAGTTTAAACAATTTTTTGTAGTGTTGTTCTTTCATCAAACATGAGGTAAAGAAAAGGAGCATGCCTTCTCTTTTGGAAGAAGAGAAAAAACACTTACACTTATTGTAAACTGGTCAGAAACAAATCTGAGATTAAACTGCTTTGACATTTTCTCACCTTTTGTACAAACCTGGCAGCTGCCACTACCACAACAACAATAAATGGAGTATGTACAAGAACAACGATTGGGTTGGTTCTTGTTCTTACTGTAAAAGTAGACCGGTATCCATATAAGGTCAATGAATTGACTCTCCTGTGAAGTGAAGAGCTGTTTAACTGTTTGAGTGCCAGGCAGTTTTGAGTGTCCTGTGGTCTGATTGACTAAAAGCTTTCCGTCTCACTTTGATAGTTTCCAGAATTGCCACTTCGATCACGAGACCACCACAAGCCACACGCCCTGATGGGCCACACCTGTCTCATCCGCCTGCATGCGTGACTGGGGCTTGACATTCAGCCTGCAATGTGACACATGGGGAAATTCAGGCAAATTAAAGCAAAGGTTTTAGGTGCTTAACTCTTGTAGTGTTACTTTGGTGTGAGTTTCAAAGAGAACAAAAATATCACAGTGAAAATCAAGATCTATGTGATCTAATGTGCAATAAAATGGAGAGCAAATGTAGAGAAAAGCCCCCAGCAATGTCATGCATCTTCTAACTGAGTTGTAAGAAATTCCCAAATGTCAAATTAAGATGAATAAGCAATAGTTACCTTCAAAATAAAAATGATGTCATTATTTACACGGCCCCTTGTCATTTCAAACCTGTATGACTTTCTTTCTTCTGTAGAACATAAAAGACGTTGAACTAGCATTGGTTTTGTGTCCATACAATAAAAGTTAATGGGGACCAACGGTTTGTGGGTTCCAATATTTTTCTAAATATCTTCTTTTGCGTTTTGCAGGAACAAAAAAATCCACACAGGTTTAAAATGACAAGAGGGTGAGTAAATGATGACTGAATTTTCATTTTTAAGGTGAATTACTACTTTAAATATAAATGTGTTTTTTTTGTCTCTCCTTATTTTCTTAATATCTGCACCAAGGATGATACTAAGATAAATTGTGAACTCCAGTAAAACTCATTAAACATGCACAGGTTGTGTATCAATAAAAAGTGAATGTTCTTAACACGACATGTCGTGAGTGAGAATAGTACCGAAAGAATACTGAGAAATCAATACTAATAAGTTTGTTGAAGATCTGCTCTTGGTTTGTGCACCCTGATGTTTATCATGACATTTTCAGCCGTCGGACGGGGAAGAGCAGCAGACGGGCCGATTCACACACACAGAATGGCGCTTTCAGTTTCTCGACAAAACCCACACACAGACTCATACGCACGCATTACCATAACCACAGGTGACATTGCATTTTCTTGTTGTTCACACTAACAAACAGACGGGAGTCTGTATAAATATCTGGAAATTCACAGGATGAGTAAAATAGATTGATCTCATTATTTGGTTTTCTGTGTGTCTCCAGTCCACAACACGTTTAGCTTAGAAAAACAATACCTCCGAAATCAAAAGAACATAAAAAATATGAATTTTAAAGACCACTTAGATGTGGTCGCATTGTGATCCACCACATCTTGTTCTGATGAAATTCACCTACCTGTACATGCATTTAAGAACAGGTCATTCGAAACCAAAGCACTGGGTGATCAGACCACACCGAGATGACTGCGCACTGCAGCTATGCAGCGTGAGAACGCCATCATGGACCCAAAGACACACTGCTGTTTCACATATATCAACAACCACAGGATTCTCATAGGGAAAAATGTACAAAGTGGGGGCGCAGGTTTATTAGCAGAGTACTCAGAAATTCTGACGCTCATCGATATGAGTAATGCATGAGCAGACCTGATCATTCAAATGATGCTGGTACTACATTTCATCCAGTGAAGGGGATTATTTACTAAAGCGATTTATAAATTAGGATAATGAGGATTATATTATTTTTAAGTGTACGTTTGGAGAACATTAAATATGTATTTCAGACAACATAGGTACTTCATAACTAAGGCTTAGGTCGAAATGATCTGACCCAATTTTGGTCAAGTATAAACAAAACGTTGCAGGAATTAACATATAGAATTATAGAAAATCTAGTTGGGTGAAAATCTATAGATGTATTCAGTATGGCCTAACTGAAATAATCAGAAAAAATACATTATGATAATAATAGGTTGAGCTATAATAAAAGCTGAGCCACTACTTTAACAATTGGGGGTTAGAAATCACAGTAAAAACTGAATCACCAGGTTATCGTGTTAACAGGTCAAGTAATCCCTTTTACTCTTCACCTTCTCATTTATCAATGTTCTGTCTATTATTTCCGATCAGCGGTGTGTGTGTGTGTGTGTGTGTGTGTGTGTGTGTGTGTGTGTGTGTGTGTGTGTGTGTGTGTGTGTGTGTGTGTGTGTGTGTGTGTGTGTGTGTGTGAACCTTCATTCATATGCATCAAGTGAGTGCAAAGCATCATGCATGCATTCTGGCCAACCACACTTCCTCCACACATCAGTCTCTCTATAGATCATACACTCGCATTTTAAAACACGCTCACACTTCTTTGAAACCCATCTGCAGGGAAGTGAGTTAAGGCCTATTTCTGGAAATGGCTTTCACTTTTTTATATTGACTGATGAGTCTGCTTGGGCCAGAAATCCAGTGAACACAATCAAACAGCTTTTCTCAGGTATCAGTCAATTCAACACTTACAGATGATGAAGACGATAAGCCATGACAGTAAAATTGGAGGTCAGTGGAAAGCAGGGACGTGATAAGATTAAATTTACACAGATGTTTTACTATTTTACCGATGCTTTGTATGTAGTATTATTTAATCCATTTCAAATGAAAATCCCTTCATTTACATGTAATGGACGATCGTTATGTTACCAAAATCATGTTTTCCTATAAACATGTTCAAATGAAACGAAGCCATATTAAACCTTTGTGGCTTCTCACCCGAACGCCACGAAGGACATTATACAGGTTATTAAAGGTGTGTTTACACACGCTTCTGCTAAATTCAAAAGAGGAATCAACCCAACGCTACGAAAGAGATAGCTTAATCGGGGAGGTTGAAATGCACATTTCTGTTTTTCTTTTCCTTTTTTCTCTTTTGTTCCCATTTTTGGGGGGTGGGTGTAGCATTATTGAAAGGTTGCGAAAATGTGTGATGCAACAGTTAGACGCTATATAAAAAACCAACGACTTTATATCAGTGTGATTTTTTAAAATATTACCAACGCTAATGTGTCTGTGTGAGCACACATGAACAGACTGTTTACAGTTACAAACAGCATTTAAGTGAAACACTTAACGCAAAACGCTACCACTGAGGGAAATCACCAACACCTCAGAGTGCCAAAAATAATACACTTTCTAGACTATGCAGTGCATGTAAGAAGCATGTCCACTATTAAAAAAAAGTTTTCAATACAGATGCTCAATAAAAAGATCCTCTTTAAAATCACTTTCAGAGCGTGTCATTAAATTGTACTTAAAAACACATCTCTTTACTACAAAAAAGATAATCCCAGAGGCGGACCTCACGACAACATTTTGTGCTGCGAGCCAAGCCTGGAGGGGTCTTTGCGTTAGCAGGAGACAAATTAAAGGGATCCCAAACAAATTGTAATTTCAATATTGTGATTCGTCTCTCTCACATCTGTGTGTGTGGTGTGTTTGGGTGTGTGTGGGACGCTACTCACAGAAACATTCACTGATACGCTCTGATCTCATCTCATCTGAAATGACATCACCTTCTATGACCTGCTGGTGACCCGTATTCATTCCTGAGTCCTGAGAGTACAAAAAAGTTGGTTTATTGACAATTGATCTTGTGTTTCTTAAATTTACAAATAGCGAAAATAATAAAATAGTGAATACAGAAAGCAAAACAGACCAGAAGGTATGAAGCAATAGTTAAGCTAAAATGTAAAATTACTTTATCAAACCTTTTTATTACTTTATAATAAGGGATAATTCACCCAAAATAAAACGTTTATGTCATTCCAAACCTGTATGACACAAAGGGAACACAAAAGAAGAAATGTCTTAATGGTTGTTGTGTCCATACAATGGAAGTCAATGGGGTTCAGTGTCCTTCGGTTACTTAATTTGTTTAAAATATCTTCTTTTATGTCCCGCAGAAGAAGGAAACTCGAAGGTTTGACATGAGAATGACATGAGTAACTACTATTCACCCATTAAGGTTGAGACAGATTTTTCACATCATTGCGTTTTTGGATCCTAAACATTCACAAATCTGGTACAATATACAGTTCAGTGCAATCTGGAAATAATTCATAAAACGTTCTGATAACGGAAAACAACTCAGATTTATTTTCTATGAATGCACATCTCTATTAATTTCTGAAAGGTATGTAGGGCCATATTGGCGTACCATAAAAACTGTTAACAAAAAGAAAATTCATATTAGGTAAAACAATTTCCGTTTGAAATGCACATATTATGTATAAACACTTTATTAGCTATATCATCCCCTACATTTTTATTGCGATACAATTTGACATTTTCTGATTCTCAAAATCTAAACTAAGAAAAGAAACATTTTAAAACGTATATAAATAACTGGCATCCAGTCAAATGGCTACACCCCCGCCTCATTGTTCTCCATATGCCCCCTGTCTGTCTGCGCGTGCCCCCGAGTACCGGGCCAGCCTGCCGCTGCCTTTTCCTGCCAATCTCATTTATCCCGTTGACATCAGCACGCCTTGTGCTAAAGGTCTCCGACTGCTACGAGGCTCCTCCGCGCATCATCACCTGCAGCAAAACGACCGTTCCCGCGCAGCCAGAGCGCAGATAGCCGCGCGTTCATTAGCGCGATTAGCCGCGGATAAGACAGACCCTCCGGCACATACCAATAATGAGGGCCCCGTGAGAGGAGGCAAGCTTGCGTTTTAAAACCTAATCAGCATTTGTTATTAATAATGGTTATATTCTTCTCCAGCTAGCTAAAAAGATTCCTTAAGAATCGTCCGTCCATTGGCGCAACCTAATTTGCTCGCGCTCGTGAAGGACTTGCCCGTTGTTCTTGCCCGTGGGGACAGAAATAGTCACTGTTACCTGACTCACAACTCCTACTGGCTGCTCACGGATCAGTGCTAATGCTCTAACCTTGCCCGAGTAGAGGGGCAGAATTCCTCTCGCTGTCCGCTGTTAAGTGCCTGACAAAAGTCTCACTAGAAGCCTAAGAAGTGTGCATCTTGTTAATTGTGTCGCTGCTTTAGCACATACAAGTTAAATGTGTTCACGTCATCACTTTTCTGGGTAACTTTTTGTAGCCTACTTTGTTTTGTCCCAATGGTTCAGGTTGGACAGTTTCTTGGACAGTTTTATTTTGGTAGCAAAAGTTCTGACGTCATCAGTTCATGTTAACAACCAGTGTTAAAAATCAATGTTTTCTGTGGAATTTTATCTGAGCTTGTTCCCCATACATTGACAGTAAATTTCCTGTTTAGTCAGGACACAAAACATATATTCTGGTGATCCCCCTAAATTAGCTGTCAAAATGACCAAAGTAACCTACACTAGTTAGTTGGCCTACTCACTATAGTCCAAGTCGTCTGCAGTAGCTTTGTTTTGTGATCAGGCCTCATTTCAAGAAAAAAATGTTGTTAAATAAACATCGTCATCTTGGCCTATTCTTCACACAAAGCTTATGTTCGCTATATGGTGCTTCCTAATAATTATTCTTTTCGCAGTTGGAATAACAAATGGGTGACAAAAAGTTTGTATTATTGGAATCGTCTGCATGCATTTCCCATCCTGGATGGTGGCACATTTCGAGGTTAATCGATCCAAACAAACTGCTAAAGCTTTTAAAACAGAGAGCAGAAGTGTCTGGTACAGACTTCTCGAATGAGTGGAACTGTTGCTGCGAAATAAAACTCACGATTCTCCCTTTCACCTAGAGAAAATTAAGACTTCCCTTTCTCTGGCAGTGAAGTGTGCAATAATGAGCTAATAGTTGGTGAACATATGTAAGTGTTCCCACTCTGGGCTAAGCCATCGGCTCCATGTTCAACAGCTTGACTGATGTGACCATGGGCACGCTGGTACTACCCTCTCGAGCTTCTTGAAAAACCTTCTCTGCTGCCATAAACTACAACTTGTCACTTCATATTATCTTTTCATTTAGAGGAAACAACACTTACATGGAAATCGTGAGATGTGAATATGTGTGGGGGGATAAAAGTCTAAGAGCATCCAGTAATGATCAAACGATACAAGAATTATCAATGTTCTTTTGAAAATGTTTTTTTACAGTACAGGTCTGCAGTCACCTTCACTCTTCCCTTGTAAATCTGCTTTCAAAGAAGAGCAAAACCCTTCTGCGTACTGCACTTTGATCTGGACTTTCTGATGAAACTGACAGACGCTTATTGGAAAACAGACTGCGAAAGAGGAATAAACCACAGTGCGAATGGCTCATGATCAACACTTATTACGCAAAAAAAGTCTATATGGAGAGATGCAAATCATTTTAAATGTCTTGCCCTTTTCTACCTTTATTTTAGAGCCACATTTATTGTGATCCAATATTTCTCATAAAAGTGCATGAAAAATTCTCATTTCATGATGTCCGTAGATGTAAGCAAATCTTCAAAATGGCATAAACTAAGAATAAGCGTTTGGTCAATAATAAAAACCAAACATTTAGTAAGCATTCTTTTTTTAATATTGACAGGAGGTGGCGTCAGTGTCAATAGTGGTTACGGGCCTGTATAAAAAGTAAATAGAGCTTTGTGGTAAAGAAATGAAGGGAGAGGAAGCCAGCTTCCTGTGTAGCCATTTTGATTTCAAGATATCAAAGAAGTGAGACGAAAGCCACTCTTCTCTCTGCACAGACCACATGGTTACGGTTGGTTGTGTATCATTTCTGTTCTTTTTTCTGTAGCCTCACACTTTCACTATGACTAGCTCATTCATGAAGAAACAAACTAATTTGAAAATGAAAAAAAAGACTTACTCAATAATATGGTCTAGATAGGTTGGTGATAAAATGACAGCAGCCTGGGTTCTGTGCACACTATGAGCAAACTTCTGCAATTTGTTGCGACTCCAAAAACTCCGGTCAGTGGCCTCACAGCTAAATATTAAAATAGTAAATAGGTGATACCATGAACATTCAAGTTCTTCTTGATTTTTGATCAAAAAGATGCCCCTAAAGGCATCCTACATAAAGTCCATTCTGTGAAAATATAACCTTCATATCTTTAATATTCACTGAGTAAGGCCATGTCCTGACTTTGACTACACACTTAAATCTATATCCTTCCCAGTCTAAACACAGCATTTATTTAAATTAGGGTTTACTGCCCACATTGACATTTCCTTATGAAATGTTTAATAACTTTTCTCACCAAGTCATGTATGAGGAAGATGGATGATATACTTCATAAAGACCAGAAGAGATAACGATAATGGGGAAAGTCTACCAAAAGCTGTCCTGCCTAATTGGATCTTACAGTGATGATATAATGTTGTCTTAACCCACATCATCAGCCACAGTGGATCTTTAACTCGTACATACTCTAGTAGTCTCAGTGACCTAGAAGAGTCTGCTCTCATACAAGTGATATTCTGGCTGCTGAGAAGAACGCGATTCCTGAGAAATCCAGCATCTACCCTTAAGAGAATGAACATTTATGCATTTAGCAGACACTTTTATCCAATCTAATCTATGGTTTCTGTACGGACAGAACCAGAATTGTTTATTACTAAATAAACACTTTAACCTCTAATAAACAGTTGATACGCAATAAGTGTTGTGCAAATTATGACGTCTAGGTCTTTGTGTAATTCAAAACACCTCGCAGGAGAGGAAGTTGCATGAGCGAAAGGAAAGTGCGTTGTCTTTCCTGACTGCGGTACACCTGAACATATGGGTGAAAGGTGGCGCGCTGCTCCCATGTGGTGAAATGTAGGTTTGTGCTTGGCTTTATGCCCAGCCAGTGATGATTCAGTCTTATTAACATATTCAGGAGACAGTGCTGGATTTATTCGCGCTGCACAGGTGTTCCTATGTGGCCTCGTCGCGCACCACAGGTGTGAAGCACCATTGTGTCTTGAGTAGTCTATAGAGACAATTGATTCCTTAAAGTCTATGCATCAAGAAGAGACCCGTCACATTTTTTTCAAGACAGTTTCTAATACCTTAAAATATTGGGTACAAAAAGTATTAAAAAAATTATATAAAAAATGGGCACAAAATGAAGAAAAAAAAGAAGTCATTGTTTTGCCAAGATGATTCACAAACAAGGTAACAATGGGATTATAATTAACAACTAAAATGACATTAAAATATTTCACAGGCAAAAATTATGTGACCTCTTGTGTACAAACTGTGCAATTAGTGTGAATATAAAATAAATGGACGGAACAATACATATTTTGCAGTCTAATGTGCATTTGCATCATGTGTGTTAGAGAGACAGAGAGAGAGAAAAAAAGAGAGATACAGAGAAAGAGAGAGGGAGAGAGAGAGAGAAAGAGTGAGAGAGAGAGAGAGAGGGAGAGAGAGAGAGAAAGAGTGAGAGATACAGAGAAAGAGAGAGAGAGAGGGAGAGAGAGAGAGAAAGAGAGAGAGAAAGAGTGAGAGAGAAAGAGAGAGGGAGAGAGAGAGAAAGAGTGAGAGATACAGAGAAAGAGAGAGAGAGAGAGAGAGAGAGAGAGAGAGAGAGAGAGAGAGAGAGAGAGAGAGAGAGAGAGAGGGAGAGAGAAAGAGTGAGAGATACAGAGAAAGAGAGAGGGAGAGAGAGAGAAAGAGTGAGAGATACAGAGAAAGAGAGAGAGAGAGAGAGAGGGAGAGAGAAAGAGTGAGAGATACAGAGAAAGAGAGAGAGAAAGAGAGAGAGAAAGAGAGAGAGAGAGAGAGAGGGAGAGGGAGAGATTATACATTTTGTGTTGGGGTCTGCTAATTCATGAATGTAAAAGTGCGTGATTCCAAAACATAGGGGGTACACATTTGTTATTAAATTACTCCCTAAGGTATGAAACAAATACGACATTGATGTCATATGAAGCTTGTGAAGAATAGTCGCCTGTTTGTTTAATATTTTACATTTCGGTATGTCAGAATGGCCGCCTATTTGATTACTTGTTTACATTTCTCCTTAATATTCAATTTGTCTCGAGAAAGTGGGATTACAGTTTGTTAATAATTTAAAGTCTCTTTTTAAATTTCCCATTACTTACAGAGTACTCCAGATTTCACGCCTGCCTGTTGAAACCCAGTCAAGTCCTCCTCCACGCTCTGTACACGGGGGCGTTACTTCTGGAATCTGGCCGACCTGGGAGAGGTTTCCCGGTCGTTCACTAGGGAGGAACGTGACCATAAATGGGGCTGATATCAGTTGCCAAAAAAAGGTCAATTTACTCCCGATCAATAAAGCGCAAAGGCTTGCGCATGCGTTTAACGAAGCCTATTGAAAGACATTTAATATATGCTATGGGAACAGACTTGTTTAATACAGGTAACGTTATACCTGCACTTACTCACATATTACGTATTCTATGACTCATAAGTAAAAGTTCAAAAAACAAACAACTGATCTGGGGTTGATCAAATAAATGACGTTATATGAATATAGTCTGACGTCCCGTGGTAACGTTTTTAATGTTATTCATTTAACTGGTTAAAAGTATTTGCACTGCGCCAACTTTTCATCATGATATCCTGTGTTTACTAAATGTAGCACCTGAAAATAACTTATACCAGAAGCGTTGACCCCCTCTAACTGTTGTCGTGTTTTTCTCAAGTTCCTTGACCACAGCAGAGTTTCTGTTTTCTTAGGCATGGGAAACATTTTTTGTGTGTGGCCAGCTTCTGCGTCTTGTCTGTGGAAACAAAAATAGGAGAGCTGCCTCAAGTCTCTGTTCAGTTTGCGCTCTCGCCTCCAGCCTTGTTTTCAATCTCAGCGGTTCCTGGCAACAACGTCATCGCCCATCTGACAGCTCGAGAAGCGGAACGAAATCTAATCCAATCAGCGAGCGCAGTTGTCGTTGTCACGCCCTCGGAAAGTAAGTATAAATAACTTGGAGGCGTACGACTCACGATATTAGCCAGTGCGGGCAGAGCGCAGAAGACGTCGTGCACGACAATAGGAGGTTCGTCGTAAATAGTTGTCCGGGAAATAACGAACAGAGAAAAACGTTTCGGGCATCAGCTGTCAAGGGAAAACACCTGCCGCATTGGTACAGTAAAGTTGTTCAAACTTTTTTGGATGTTTTTTTCTCTTTGACATCTTTTTGCTTCATGTAATATTACGGAACATTCGGACATTAAAGTGTTCAGTCCACTCAAACATCCAACATTGTTTTTATCCACAGCCTTTGGTAGGCTAGTCTGTACTGTCATATGTCCACAAAAATGGAGCAACCGTTTTATCATGACGACTCGTTTCTCTCTGCTTATGGTCACCCAGACGCTGCCCTGCATGACTACAAGCTTCTAAAGCAGAACATGAGCCTGGGCTTCCCCGAACCTTACCGGAACCTCAAGTCCATCCGCTCTGAAAGCAACTTCTACACTGCAAACGGAGACGTGGGATCGCTGAAACTCGCCTCTCCGGAACTGGAAAGACTCATTATCCAGAACGCTAACGGTGTCATCACATCACCCACTCCGGGGCAGTATCTTTACACCCGGGGCATCACAGAGGAACAGGAGGGATTCGCCGACGGATTTGTGAAAGCGCTGGACGAGCTCCATAAAATAAACCAAATGCCCCCGCCGAACGTCTCCATCGGAGTCGGTGGCCTGTCGTCCTGCTCGGCGGCATCCTCGGTGTTCGGCGCTTCCCTGCAGCCGGATACTCCCGTGTACACAACCCTGAACAGCTGCAATCCTAACACTAACCTCACACCCGCCACCAACTACCCGACAGCCACCATCAGCTATCTGCCTCATCATCATCAACAGTACCATCATCATCACCAAGCCACAACGCATCATCACCCTTACCAGCACTCGCTGCCAGGCGCCGCGGTGCACCCGCAGCGACTCGTTGCGCTTAAAGAAGAGCCACAGACCGTCCCTGACCTCCAGAGCAGCGACGGGTCTCCTCCAATGTCTCCCATCGATATGGAGGACCAGGAACGAATCAAATCCGAGCGCAAGAGGCTCAGGAACCGGCTTGCGGCCACAAAGTGCCGGAAACGGAAGCTGGAGCGCATCTCCCGGTTGGAGGACAAAGTTAAAGTGCTCAAGACAGATAACGCCGGACTGTCCAGCACCGCGTCGCTGCTGAGGGAGCAAGTGGCCCAGCTTAAGCAGAAGGTCATGACCCATGTGAGCAGTGGATGCCAGCTGATGTTGACGCCAAAGATCAAATCTTTTTAAAAACGAACTGCAATAACTCGGACTCTGAAAAAAAGGGAAAACACTGGAAGAGACGATGATGTTTGTGGTGTTTTGTTGCAAATAATATTACAGCACTGAGTACGAACGTTGTATATGTCTAATGTGTTTTCTTGTGGAAAACTTCTAGTCTTATAGTCCATTGTTTTCAAAAAGCATTCGGGGTTTCAGTCTTTGTTGATAAGGTACTCATTGCACATGAAAGCAAACGTATAGAACAACTTGAAAGTGAACATTACGTAAATTTGTAATTTTGTTTTAACCTTTCAGTAAGTTATTGGTATTGTGAGTCAGGTTGATACTGACGGTTCAATGTACTTTTGTTTATATTTTTATATTTAAGTAAAGTAAAAAACATTTCAAACAACTCTACCATCTGTGTTGATTATTGTAAGAAAAATAGAAAAGGAAAAATGTTTTTACAAGCTTATACAACTGTTTAAAGGCAGCCGCTTTACGTTGAAGACGTGCCCACGTTGGGTGCTTTTCCTGCTGACGTAAAGACCATATATGGGCCGTTTTCTGTGCATGTACGTCACTAAGGGGAGACTTGCGGGAATCCCCACCCACGCTACCGGTCAGGAAGTTCGCGCTTTTAAGTCTGACGTTCGAATGAATGAAGCGCGTGTGAATAAGTGAAAATTTAGCAACTCGGGATTTTCCCCGCACACAGAAACCTGTTGAGTTCCCAAAACAGTTTCAGCGAAAAGAAAACTAGAGATAAAAATATGTACACGGGCAGTTTCCAGGTACTTTGCAAAAAAAATGTAGCAGTCGCCAGAACAAAAATAGAAAAGCACATCGCAGAACTACCAATGAACGAAAAGGCGTCTGGGAAAATTAACTTTTCCGGTGATGATCAGATAAACAAACTGCCAATTTTGTAATATTTGTTTTGTTAGTCACTGTCTACAAATTACTTTGCAAGACCTAAACATGCAAATCCTTTGTAATTATAACTACTCAAATGTTGTATTATATAAATGTTGTTGCACATTAATCAGACTACTCTAAATATCAATCATTTAACAATTATGATTTGCACATGTATTTTGGAAAAAACTTTTAATAAAAAAACGTAATGTGAAGACCCTGACTGATAATAATTATAATAGTTAATCTTGTTTATGCTAAACAATATGATAAAATAAATAGTGTTCAACCTACAGAAATAATGTTATTTCACCAAACTATAAACAAACAAACATGGGTTGAGATGATTAGACTAGCAATTCAACAAAGCCCATTTAAAACAAGAAATATACTATATAGGTTTTTGTAAGGCAGTGGTTCGCAACAATTTTTGTTGAAAGGCCCCCTGGAGTAGGGTGCATTGTTTTGCGGCCCCCTCCCCAAAATAAAGACTTGTAATCTCAAACAAACTAAAGACATTTTCAGTTATACAATGCAGGAACATCAATCCTTTTGGTTGGTGGTCTTATTTTTCAGATGTTGGATCGCATAAAATGTATATTAAATTTCTATTTTTTTGTAAAATGTCTATTGCCAATGGTATAAGGTATATTATTACAGATTACCAAATACCCTTTGGGGTGCTTCAGAATTTATAACCAGTGGTAGTTTTCTGGTAGATCTGGATTAAATATTGCTGTTTTTCTTTGTCACAAACCATCAAATGATCGAAGCAAGTAGACCTTTCCATCACTGCATTGCCTTTGATCAATGATTCACACTTTAATGTCAACTCTACGAAAAGACCTTTTGCTTAATGTCATGTTAACTACAGCTGCTATTAATACCTTACTGCTATAAATAGCTTACTGCTAGAAGTCTTGCAGCTAATAATTGGGTAATAAGTGACATTGACTACAGTGTTTAACGTTACCAAAACTATTGAAATGCTGCCACCTGCTGGTCGGATAGTCCAGACTTTTAAAGAAACTTTTATACTGTATTTGTAAAACTATAAATGTGAACGCATATGTTCAACATTCGTGGCTTAAGATCTGATGCTATGGATAGAAGTTGTTAAAACATTTCTTAAAACTGATTAAAGAGTTTGGTTAGAGAAAATATGACACTTGCATTGTTACGCAACAACGTCCTGTTTATTTGACAACTGTACCAAGGAACACCAGAATGTTTAACAACTTGATAAGAATAAAACTGACTTCAGTGTTCACTAGGTACCAAATACTTAAACTCAACAGAAATATCAGTGCATGGCGGTGGCCTGATGGGAACACCTTATTCTAACAGAGTAGAAAAGAAATATTACGAGGTCAGAAATCTGTCTAACAAGTGCATTTAAATGGGAAAAGTTTGTTACACTAGCCAAGACAACTTTTCAAGAAATCTCCGGCTAAAAGTAAGTGCTGTAGCGCTCTGATAAACAGGAGCGGAGATCGCAGAAAAAAAAATAGCAGGACTGTTACTGCTTGGAGAAGAACTGCTTGCTCTTCTCAACATCAGGAATTATAGTGTCACTTCCTGGTTTCCATCCAGCAGGACAAACTACAAAGAAAAGCAATATGTTATTATATAGACTACTGATGCATGATGTTAATTAAAACCCAAATAATTTCAGCCTGGCTATTAGCTTGCAAATTGAAAATCAAAATTATCCATTTTGCATAATGTATTTTAACATCCTCAAACAAATGCTGATGAAACGCTCCACTCCAGGTGAACCGACCCCGCGTACCCTATTGAAAAGGCCTGCATTCTAACTCACCTTCTCCATATTTGTCAGTGTGCTGGAAGGCCTGAACCAGTCTAAGAGTTTCATCCACGGAGCGACCCACTGGCAGGTCATTAATAGTGATTTGCCTCAATATGCCTTTGTCATCAATCACAAACAGACCTCTGACAGAAAGAAAGAGACATTGGGAGAAAATAAGTTTTGCATTATTATTGTATCTGTAGAAAAATTATTTTGATAACCATTTCATTTGTAGTTTAAAAGGAACATTAATTTTCCAAAGAATACAACAAAATGTAACATAATTTGTGGGATTGGCCTGTTTAAAGTAATTATCGCCTTAGTTAAATTCTATTTTAGATTATTTACTACCAAAATCCAAGTTTAAATCTTTTAATATTGAATGTGACATAAGTGTGGTTATTGTAATATGCATACTCTGAAGTAAACATGAATTGTATCAAGCACATTTCTAATGCTGGAATTGTGGACTGCAAGCAAAAGGGCAATGAAAGTAAACCAGCACAAATGTTCAAATGTTCAAACCTGTAGGCAATACCCTCTTCCTCTTTCAAAACCCCATAGTCACTTGAGATGGAGTGAAGCAGGTCAGCAACCAATGGGATGTTCATTGAGCCTAGTCCACCTTGCTTCCTGGGTGTGTTGATCCTATTAGAAGCAAGCAAGTGATGTCACAACAAGAACAAGATTGGGTGTCTCCGCCACCCAATCACAGTCAACCACTGAATTCCTTAATTTTCTTGTATATAAACACACAATGTTTACAGATAGGGCTAAGCAGTATAACAACATATTGTACACACATGATGAATTAAAAAGCAGAATGTGCCTTGAACAAGGCAATAAAGTTGTTATTAAAGGGTGTTTGTTAGTTTTATATTATTCACAGATACCATTTACATTTTAATAAGTCAAATTATGTGCGGCGCAAATCTGTGGCAGTCACTGTGTACTTTTCCCCAAATTCTTTTAAATCTAATACTAGCAAATGTAAAGAACAATGCAGTCTCAATAATGGCCCATTACAACTAAAGAGAGTGTGGAAGTTTCTAGAACTAATAAACTGCTACACCCTTCTTTTATCTATTCCTCCCTAACACACTATGGTAACTTATCTATAACATACAGGTTAAAGGACAACAGTAGATAACCACTATCTGGGTAAAGCCCACTAGGAAACGGTTCAAGAGTCCGAGTTATTATTTGAAGAAATCCAAATAGTATGTCCACCGGTGCTATTGATCTATAATGCATCACTTATTACAATTTATGGTTCAATTAGAACACATTTTATGTTTATAGGGAAGAGTTCACATCACTTTGAATTCAAAGTGTATACAGACAGGTGTGAACACATTATTGTGACTGGATCACCCAAGATGATGCATGCTAACATCTTTGGTATAAAGAGGCAATACACAAAGTTTGGACAAGGCAACATACAGCTGCTGAGCAAAATATTGCGAATTTACATATCTTCTAACTGACCATCATTCTGACCAAAGCATCATTTTGACCAAATAGTGCAGCCCATCAGATTTTGCAATTCTCTCAATCCAGTAAATATGACATTTTCTACAATGCCTTTTTGTTGCTACATGAATTCATATAATTATAATAATAATAATAAAGGAAAGGAAAGGAAAGATAATAAACTGCAACACTCTTACGTCCTCTAGGAATCTTCATATTCATTATAGCAATGTTAACAAAATCTTTTTATAAATCACACATGTTCCTTAGATGTGGACGACAGGGAAAAGCGGTCATTAAGAATCCTCACCATGCCAGATGGCTAAAATGAGAATCGGTGGAGGCAGCGATGAGCTCACAGCCGATTTTACGGAACTCCGCGGCCCGCTCGCTAAATGCGATGATCTCAGTAGGACACACAAAGGTGAAGTCGAGTGGGTAGAAGAACAACACAACATACTTCCCTTGAGGAGGAACAAGAGGAGGTAAGGAGACAAATGACGTTAACCAATGAAAAACAGGTTATGCCTGATTACAAAAAACTGAATTAACATTCGATGACTCCCACCATAATCCAGCGCACAAAATTAAACCAAGATTTATGGCAAAATTACCACACCATTCTTTTATACCACAAACAAAACAAATGTGTGTTTATTTGATGATTACCTCTGTAGTCAGAGAGCTGAATGTCTTTAAACTGTCCATCGACCACAGCTGTGGCCTTGAACTGAGGGGCAGGCTGTCCGATCTTGGCGTTTCCAGCAGACATGTTGAGTACTGGTTGATACAGATAACAAAGGAGAACATGTAAAATTGCTAAAGCATATTATGATTATGTAGACAATTGGTTGTTTCTAATTTTATAGCAAATGGGGAGGCCCTTTCATGGTCCAACATGACAATGTCCATATGCACAAAAAAAATGATTTAAAGACAAAAAATTATTGATTTAGTTTAGTGTTTAAGAACTTGACAGGTCTACATTAATATACATTTACATCCTTTGACCCTTACAATGCAATAGGCCATTATTAAGCTACTGCTAGAATACCAAGTAAATGCCCTATTTTCATGTGCAATGAGCAAAAGCCACAAACAATCTTTGTTGAACCATTTTTTTACACCGAAATGAACCTAGACAAACTTCAACCACTCGTTTTTGTAATGTCTCAATACAGCAGAGCTGTAGGTGCAACCGAGCTTTTATTTTTTTATATCTTTTCAACTTATCTGAAAAGAAAAACTCAGCCCAAAAAGAAAATACTTTACTGACCATTATGCCATCCAATATCAAGTAGTGAGTTTTAAATTATCGCTCCGTCAACCATATTTGAAATTTGTTCTCAAATATGCTTGCTTTGGGTTTAGTATCGCACAAAAAAATACAGTATACATATTCTCATAGAATAACATGACACCATTAAAAAAAACAAATGTCTTTGTGTTCAAGTGAATAAAGGAGAATTAGTTTAATGTTTATGAGAGATTTGTTTATTTCTGGGTGAACTAGTCCTGGGTGAAGAATCAAGGACAATGCAGTTTCTCATGTTAAGATGCCATAAATTCTGCTGACCTTAAGGACATAGTGAAAAGCAAACCATCATAAAATTATATTTACCTAACTGAATACAAAAAAATGTTTTAGGAACACATGTAAATGAAAAACAGATTACTTTGAAATTTTTAGCAGCAAAGTATGTACAAACTCCTATCATCCGTATCACACTGTAGGTCACATGATAATCCGTGTTTCTGAATAATGGGTTTCTAAGAAGTCCTCCAGTCTAAACATGGGCAATTGGGCATTCATCCAAGTCACGTCCCACTTAAACTACACAAGCCCGTAACAACTTTAACCATTAATGTACGATTCTCTAAAACTTTATAAGCCTTTAACAGTACACGGTGCTTGAACGTATACAGTGGTGTGCATTTGTCGCGTTGTGTTCAAGGTACAGTATATTTGCAACAAATGTATGAATGGGTCAATGAACCTTAAAAAATACACAGCGGTAACATAAAGCCGACGCAAGTATATGTGTTACGAATACAGGTTCGATTGCAATATATCTGAGGAGAGGTGAAACGGACGTGATACAAGCTTAACCGAATAGTTATAAAAGTGCCAAGTAGAAGTTGTAGCTAGCTGCTAGCCACGCAAGCTAAAGCAGGCAAGTGCAGCAGCGTGGGCTGATTTACAAGTAGTATTATGCAAGCTTTTGCACGAGACAAAACTTAAATAAATTTAACCTAAAAGCTGCATTAGCGTTACTCAAACTAAATAAAGTTCAACGTAAATGCACGACACCAATAACGTTGCAAGAGGGCAGTAGCGCAATTCGACAGAAAACCGGTGTTTTCAAGTGCACGGCACGCGCTCTTTTGTTCATTTGAACAAAAACTGTCGAGTTACGAAAAGCGATTAATATATTTACACAAACGTACAGACATAAAACAATTAAGACAACACTGAAACATACCTGTTTAGGACGTTGCAGAAGCGAAACTCCACTCTCCGTCGATGCACGCGCACAGGAAGTGTAACCTGGTGACGTTCTGCAGAACTCACTGGATGCAGATCTGCAGTGCAGAGGGAGGGTATCTATACTCTTGGGTATGGAGTTCAATTTGTGCCAAAAATGCTTTGTGCCTTGTGCTATACATTTTGCTTTTTGTCTACAGCTAAATACAGCCTACTTGTTCAGCTAAATATATGTTGACGTGTATGTTGTCTGTTGGCGTCGTCTTAATTTGTCATCCTGCTGTCCTTTTCTGTGCCTTTTTCGTTGTCATCCTTATTGTCCTTTTTATGGCGTCAGATTTATATCACATGGACTTGAATAAAAAAAAAACTACCGAATTTATTCACTTGAATTTAAATTCGGGCTGTAGAATTCAGGTCTCAATATTCATGGTAGGGATGGCTGGCGCTAAACCTGCATTTCGCATATGTTGGAGATAGGATATCATAGTTAGGTAGATAGATATATTTATATATTAAATAATAATGAAGGCTCTACGTAAGAGATGTCGTACATGTGTGGGTCGGGAGCATTCCCAAGCCTAAATGCATAATGTGCTTAAGAGTGTGTTAAAATACATATTTTAAATGTTTATTATAATGACGATACTTAGTAAGTTTTACCCGGGATTCGAACCCGTGCCTACAACATGCAAAACGAAGACACTTACGACTTATGCGGTAGATAGAATTATACAACATTACTGTATTCCGTTTATAATCAAGCCTATTTCGGGGCCATTCTTGAATATGACCACTAGGTGTCACCGTTATGACGGGTGTCGGAAAGTTTTGAAGCTTCGACACAGTATGTAACATCTGCTTCATCTGTTTCAGTGTTTCATGAAGCCTCGCTCTGACCACCACTAATTCAGGGCACTAAATTCGACTAGAGAATTGAATTCGGCTGTAACCGAGTGTAACATCTTGGAATGCAAGGAAGAGCAAGATCATAGACAAAAGAGAGTGTAGAACCCAGGGCCCAGTTTTTCAAAAGTAATCCAGTGGGATTTCGGATGGCGGATTGAATCAAATCTTGAAAATGGATTTTTCAAAAATAAAAGAAGGATTCCGAACTAAAATCAGATCATGTAATACGATTTTACATGTGATCTAGATCAAACCTGCCCTCTGAGTTTTTCAAACCTTTAAACTCGGTTTGGGATCTATTTGATAAAAAAAACAGGATTATCCTGATCATATCAGAAGGATGGATTCAGCTGTGATTTGTCGAACCAAATAACATCATAGAGGTTATTTTAAGTGAATGATCACAAAATCAATGTTTACTGATGATATATACATCATATAACATTCCTCAGCTACAAACCAGGATGGTGACAGCTATGAGTTGCTTTTGAAATGGGAAACCGAAAGAGCAAAAGTACAAATTGAACTGGGTAAAGAACAAATCATGCTTACAAAACTGCAGCAGAAAAAACTGCAAACGGAGATACATCTCCTAAAGGCAGTGATGGAAAGACGTGGTATCTGTCCTGTAAATGATTTTTGACTAATGGATAATATTGTTTTTGCTTTGTTATTTAACATTATAACAAAATAAGGAATGTAAAATTTTACTGATTATTACAGTATTTCTGTTTCTCACAATAAAAAAAAAACAATGGCTATTTAACCGGTATTTTGCCTATCTGTTGTTCTTTAACAAGCCAGTAGGCTACAATGTTGGTTCTGTTTAAGGCTCTGGAAAACAGTGATCCAATCCAATGTTCCTTGAAAAAACTGGCATAAAAGTAAAATGGATCAGCTGATCCTGGATAGCAAAACATGGGATTTCCAAATCCGTGTCAATTTGATCCAGATAACATTTTTTTAAAAACTGGGCCTAGGGCCCGGTTTAATCGGATAAAATTGATGCGGATTTAGTAATCCTTTTTTGCGATCCGTGGTCACGTAATCCATCTTACTTTTGGAGCCAGTTTTTTAAAGCTACATCCGATTGGATCAATTTGATCCGGATAGGAACTCAAACAGGATAGGAAATCACAATGTAGAACAATAGATATGTAAAGAGCAACAAGTAGAAAAACCAGTGTGGGGTCAATATAAGTTTATTTTTATTTGAAATGAAAACCCACAGTTAAAAAAAAACTAAAAACAAGAAAAACTCAACCTCATCCTCTTCCAGCAGTCCGCTCATCTGAGACTTACAACACAAACATTGTACATTGAGGATATTTATAACAAGTATCAAGTATAGATATATTGAATTAAAAAAAAAGACTTAATGTCAAATACTCCACAATAATTTCAGACTTCCTCATCTGATGTGGCGAGACCAGCTTGTCTGAGCGTAGCCTTTAGGAGGCGGATCTCAAGTCTGGCCTTGGTTTGCTGCAGTTTGGTGGCAACTACCACTGGCTCAACCAATGAGGATCCAGCTTCTTCCTCAGGAACAGAGCTGAGATTCAATATAAATACACTCTCTGGATCAGCCTCAGGAGGAACTGGCAGATTCTCCTCCTCCTCAATCCAAGGCTCGCCATCCCCTACAACACATTGAATACCATGGAGAGCATGCAACTTCTCACTTCCAATGATGTCAAGGACCATATCTGTGTAATCTCCCCTCTTAAATGGCTTGTTGCCTGTTTGTGGGTTTTTGGCTTCAGCATGGTCCTTTGTTGCCCTGGCCTTAAGATTCTTCCACCGCCATTTGATTTGGTCTCTGGTCCTCCTCTGGCCAGACAATATGGCATCACATTTTCTGTGATTAAAATCCAAACATCATTTTTCTTTTTGTTGGTATCCTTAGCAGAATTAAAACTTCCCACTATTGTTCCATAATGGCACCGAACACCCTCTAGTAGTGCATTGGTTTCAGCAGCAGTGAAGTTACAGCTTCTTGAGTCCATGGTTCCGTTGCTTTACTATTGTGAACATTGTTCATCAATTATAGGCCTTGGGTCCAATTGCCTCAATTGAACACAAGCCAAAACTAATCAGTTGGAATAGGTGTGTTTGAAAAGACCAACTACACAGCCATATAAATCAGTCTTTCTCAGAGGATTCACAGAGAGACAGTGAAATGGCAGGTGTTGTCCACCGCCACTGCCACCTCCACTTTGCCAGGAGAGGACACCGTCAAAGGGTGTATGTTGAACGTACCAAGCCACTGGAGCAATACACCACTGAGGAGCTGTATGTCCGGTTTCGCTTTGGGAAGGCTGATATAAGCGTACCTTGTGAACCTTCTCAGGCCAAAACTTCAACACAGAACCCAAAGGAGTCATGGTCTGTCTGTGGAAGACCAGATCCTCATTGCTCTCCGATTTTATGCATGTGGGACTTTCTATCAAATTGTTGGTGACCATATGGGAGTGGTGAAATCAGCTGTGTGTGACGTGGTGAGAGATGTGTCAATCACACTAGCCAGCCTGGTCAATGAATTTGTTTCTTTTCCAAAGGACAACCAGATTGCCCAGGCCAAGTGCAGCTTTTAAAAACAAAAATATTTTCGATTGTGATGAAAATATATATATCAATTAGTGACTGAATAAAATTTATTGTTTTTGGTCAATTTTGACAGCTGTTTGGAGGATTATTTTATGAGGCCAGACTCTACTCTACTGCTGTTTCTACTTTGCTGTAGGCCTATACTGAAAGGCTGAATAGGTTAAAGCTAACCTAATCACTGTAGCCTGACGGATGAACAAATAAAATTAAAACCTTATGAATAAATAGGATATCTCTTGTAAGATACTGCATGATCCAAATGTAGTATTATTTGATACATTTTTTAAGTTTTCATTACATTTTGGCCATGAAATCCACGCTGAATCCACCCTTCTGATGGGATCAGTTTAATCCAGATTTTGGGGATCAAAGTGATCCAAATCCTACAAAAAAGTTCTGAAAAACCCAAACTAAAGGTTTGATCCGGATCAAAACCAAGATTGGATTACGTGATCTAATCCGATTATGTAATCCGTGTTTTCTTTTGAAAAACACATTTTCAAGATTTGATCCAATCCGTTATTCAAAATGCTAGTGGATTACTTTTCGAAAACTGGGCCCAGGAGATAAAACTCTGATGCGGTTTTGGTAACAGCCACTAGGTGTCGCTTCGGTAGGGCGGCTGCCATTGAGCGCACCTACAGTGTTTTGATTGTAAGTACACATTTGATGTAGTTTTAACCTACTTTATTGAGCATTTTATTTTAAGCAACTTTAAACATTTCCTTTTACTTTTACAAGAATGTACTCCACTAGGTCCGAAATATATATTGTACTTTACTTTTAATTGTTTTTTAATGTTTAATGCAAAAAAACTGCATAGTGAAGATAAGATGACAATAAATATATTTTATTTGTAATCATTTTTACAGCATTCTTTCTACCAATGAGATCAAATAGTGTGACAAAACCCACATTGTGAATGTTTTCTCTTTTTATACTGTCATGTAATAAGCCAGAAGGAGCTGGATGCAGCTTGCAGAGCGAGGAGGTGGGCCTGCACACGTGTTGTGCTTTCTGAATAGTATATAGAATGCTGTGTAAAGGATTACAAGTAAAAAATATATTTATTATCATCTTATCTTCACTAGAGTAGGCTGTTTTTTGTGGTAGGCCACATGAGCATCAAACGTACAATATATATTTCAGACCTAGTGGAGTAATAACTAAAAATACGAACAGGAAATGTGTTAAATTGCTTAAAATAGAAATGCTCAATAAAGTAGACTAAAAATACATAAAATGTGTACTTACAGGTTACCTACTTACTGTTACCAAAAAAGCATCAGAGTTTCGCCTCCTGGGTTTTCTTTACTGTTATCCTGTTCTGTCATCCTTACTGTTCTGTGTATATGTCGTCCTCCATGTTCTCTGTATATGTCATCTGCACATGTCGTCCTCCATGTTGTCTGCATATGTCGTCTGTATATACTTCGTTCTCCATGTCGACCTCCTTGTGGACAGACATTAACAGACGAAAAATCCGTCCATGCATATCCAAAGCAGATAAACCATAGCCAATTGGGGAGGGTCCATTTTGACAATCAGCACTTTAAACATGCACATTATTCACGAAAAAATACATACGCATTTCAAAATATCAATGTATGCTAAAGTAAACGGTATCAAAAGGAAGTTATTAATAAAAGTGGAGAGCAGTAAATAAAATACAATAAAATTGACAGTTCTCATTGCCTTTACATTTGTTAGACCTCATAAAAGAGATAAACAGGCTGGTTCTTTATTTTGCCATTTCATCCTGTAAAGAAATAAGCTCCCATTAATATTTAATAAGCTACGTTGCTGTTAGTTTACAAATGATACTTTTATGACAACAAATGAAGAGTTGAATTCCAAAGTGTGATAACTCTGTTTTTAAAAATGGTTCAAATGATCATCAAACTTGATGTATTTGGTAAAACTGAAGCAATATAACAGAAACAGAATCTTATCTGTTGGTAACCATATCTGTCAGCTATAGGATCTCATTCAGAATATTGTCAGAGATAGAATAGGAATTCTTTATAGGCCTATTACATATAATATATTTGAATATATATATATATATTTAAACTGGTATCAGTGGTATTTTATAATTTTTTTATTATGTTTTACTTCAATGTATAACATTTTACAGCCTATAATATTATGTTCAGGAATCCATGCAAAAAGGTTTGATTTGGTCATGAACTCCATATCCCACAAGCCATTGCGAGAGAGACGGGGTTGGAACATTTTAAAAATAAACTTACTGCATCGATTTGGAAATGATATGCCCTTTAAATATGTTTCCGTATAACAGTACTGTATTTTTAAATAAGCAATAAATAAATAAATGTAATCTTTGTAAACATTGCAGGTCAGAGGTTACGCGTCATACTCGCGCCAATTCTAGATTTCCGGGTGAGTCGCTCGCTGCACACAGGTCCGTTCTTGTTTGTTTGTTTACTAATATTCACAAGCTTTTGTTATCTTTTGTCAAAACAAATCCATACATGCAAAAAAAATGGAACACTACAATTATTCCAATTTTACTATTTATTTTACTCAGTTGTGAGTTGGCATGGGAATGTAGCGCAGTAGTAGGAATATTCCTTCGTTCAATAGCTGTTTGTTGTCCAGCAGACTGTAAACAGACATGGATCTGAGTGGTTTTGAAGCAGATAACTCTGTGAGCTGCCGCTTGTCATCACCCGTCCCAGAAGTGTGTAAAACAGAGGATTGCTGCCTGGGCATCGACGAGGCTGGCAGGGGGCCTGTCCTGGGTGAGTGGCCCTTTCTGAAAGTTAGGTCATGCTTTAAAATAAGTGAAACTAGTTTTTTTACATTTCATGTTTTTATTTCAGGGCCCATGGTGTATGGAATATGCTTTTGCCCTGTATCCAAAAAGGAGGACATGAAGAATTTAAAAGTGGCAGGTTGGTTGGACAAGTGATGTTTAGGGTCAGAATACATTTAGCTATTTTCAACAGACCTAGGCCACATGTTCAATGTAGTCCGAATTGTATTTAGTGTCATCAAAGCATTATTTTGTTGTATGTTTAGACTCAAAGACATTAACAGAGGCACAGAGAGATAACCTTTTTCTAATGCTCGATGAGGCCAAAAGTTTTGTTGGCTGGGCGCTTCAAATACTCTCCCCCAACACCATCTCCACCAGCATGCTACAAAGGTACAGACAGCCCTAAAACATGAAGACCACATACAGTACAACAGCTCCATACACAAGCAGGTAATATCCTTTTGTTTACAGAGCAAAATACAACCTGAATGCACTCTCACACGATGCTGCTATTGGTCTGGTGCAGTTCGCCCTGGACTCTGGGGTGCAGGTCAAAGAGGTATTTCTTTTCCTAGAACAAAACGATCTGCTGCATGAATGGGCAAAAAATAGTGATCCTATTTTTTTCTCTCAGGTGTTTGTGGACACTGTGGGTCCTGCAGAGAAGTATCAGGATAAGCTCTCCAAGCGGTTTCCGGGCATAGAGGTGACGGTTCGTCCCAAAGCTGATTCTCTCTTTCCCATTGTCAGTGCTGCCAGCATCTGTGCCAAGGTAAGTGGCAATTCACAGATGGATGATACGGGGATGAGGTAGAGAAAAGTAGATTTACGTAATAAAAGTGTATATTAGCTTTGTATTGTGTGTAAACAAACATTTATTCTGGATGCAATTAATCACAATTGTCTGATAGCCCTACATTAATAACTTTTTTTATTTCCTTTCCATTGCTCTTAGGTTGCCAGAGATCATGCTGTCAAATCCTGGAAGTTTGCAGAGAATTTGGGTGAGGTGGACACAGACTATGGCTCTGGATATCCTAATGGTCAGTAAATCAGATTTTTTGCCATTTTCATATTTCGTTGTGATGACCAAATTTCTTTAAAAATATGTTTAAGTGGTTTACACTAGTGTTAGGTTCAGAATTATTTTAAAAGTTAGACATCAAGGGCTTATGTACACAGTAAAATACGCTTGATAACATCAGGCTGTGTACAGCAGGTTTTCTTTTACACTTTAAGTATATTTAAAGAGGTTGGTATGTGATGTTCAAATATAAATTCCCACAGAAATTTTCCAGACAATTCATTGACTGGACAAGGGCATTTTATTTAGCTTTTCTATAAAATGCTGTATTTTTTAGATCCCAAAACTAAAAGCTGGTTGCAGAAATATCTGGACCCAGTGTTTGGCTACCCTCAGTTCGTGAGGTTCAGCTGGAGTACAGCACAAACTCTTTTGGACAGCAAAGCTGTACCTGTCCACTGGTGAGTCTAACAGCAGGGGGCACTGCTGTCTAAAATAATAGTATTGAAAGCAGTTTCTTATTTAGTATGTATAAACTCAGATATAATGCTATGTTCAATTATGTACTGCGTATTATGTTTTGTTTCTCTTATTATATGTGAGGTAGCTGTTGATCTGCATTTTTTGCTGGAAATTCAGTTTTAAGTGTTTTCTATAGGGATGATGATGAAGAAGATGGAGCAAAAGCTGCTGCTCGTCAGAATAACACATCCATGCTGTCCTACTTGAGTCGCAACAAGCCAGACGAGCTTACACACTCACGAGACACACACCGTTTTTTCACTGAGCGCAAACTACAGAGCATCAGCAATCTCTGAATGCTCTGTACAAACAAACCGATCAAAACAATGTTTTTAGTTCTTCTGTTTTTGGTGTTATTTTCTTTTTGCAAACTAAATAAAGGTCAAATATTTTCATGTCTTTTATTTTAAAGGTGTCTTTCTTTTTTACTTAAATTGCTATGTAATTGATTAGTAAATATCATTATCGGACATTGATGGGTTGGCAATGTGTCCAGAATTGTAGCAGTAATGGTGTAAGCAACTGAAGTAAATATTTTTGCTTTGAGAATAATTTTTAGATAAAAGGATGCCAAGCAAATGACCCAATCCATAAAAACGAGATTAGCAACAGAATATAAACAGATGAATGGGTTGTAGAGAATATGTTTTTTTTTCTGCAAACTTTGTTTGTCTTCAAAGCATTGTTTCCATATTAGAACACTACATAGACCAAATTTAGATTTTCTTAATTTTGAACCATTCATTTTGATGCTTAACTCAAACCAGTGGAGACGTCAGAAGCAAGTATTGTGCTAATATCCTTTATTGACCTCACTTCTGGCAATTACTATAGGTTGATAAAAGGCTACGCTCCTCTCATATTTGTTGCAACTGTCATATCACTCCGCGCTAATAGGTGGCGCTACATTAAACATCCGTTTCAAAGAAACAAAGGAAGAAGCGGCAAAGCGGCAGTTTCCGGTTTAAGAGTTTGGTGTGGTGAGTTTAACTTGGTTCGTTTGCTTTTGCTGTTTTATTGGTGTTTAATTTACAAATATATGTATTTATACATAACCCGCAGGCAATTTTAATCATTTGTGTTTTCTCACAGTATGTTTTTGTTCCACTGTTTGCACCATTTAATACACCACAACGTGCGTGTTGGATAGGCATTTTCATTTACGGTTTATTCAATCAAATGTTTTTCTGTCTAACGTCACGTTACATTGTTTTCTCTGTTGCAGTGACGTTATAGTTGAAAATAGTCGATCATGGATATACGACCGAATCACACCATCTACGTCAACAATGTCAACGATAAAATAAAGAAAGAAGGTAGAAGCTTGAGTCTATAGTATTCAATCTGTCTTTGAGGAACTCGGGTTTGAGTTGTTTGCTACATTTTACCCCCCCCTCCTTGATCATTATTTGTAATGTTTCATTTATGCTCAATTAAACAAAATCTACAATTCTGTGTACCTTAAAATATCTTCTTTTCTACAGAGTTGAAGAGAGCACTCTACGCGTTATTCTCTCAGTTTGGTCAGATTCTGGATATTGTTGCTCTGAAGACCGTAAGGATGAGGGGCCAGGCGTTTGTTATTTTCAAAGAGCTTTCAGCAGCCACAAACGCCCTCAGACAACTTCAAGGATTTCCTTTCTACAATAAGCCCATGGTCAGTGATACCAAAACTGAATGCAGCGCATGTGTCTGGTACAAAAGTTTATCCACTCATTTGACCTCAATTGTTGTTCTTAACATTTTATTATGCTTTTAGAGAATCCAGTATGCAAAAACAGACTCTGACGTCATTTCTAAGATGAGAGGCACGTATGGAGATAAAGAAAAGAAGAAAGACAAAAAGAAGAAGGCTCTGGAGCAGGCGGCCAATGCAAACAAAAAGCCAGCGGTGAGTTGAAATGGATGGTGTTTGATGCGCCATTGGACTGTTTCTCTGAATCAAACATCACATGTGACAGAAACGTTGTTGTCATAGTTAAGTTTTGAAGATTTTTATTCAACAATGCATTACTGCACGCATTGCAATAAGAATATAAACGGGTTCCTTACCGTTTATAAATATATTTTTGTGCATTTTTCCTTACAGGGAGCTATAAGCACACAACCCCCTCCACCTGCCACAGTCCAGGTACGTCACATGTCTAATGTTTACAAATGTTTTACAGTGATAGATATTTACTATTAATGTAAAATTCTCTTGATCCTGACCTGTGCTGCAGTACGTTTTTGCAATAAATGTTTGTCCATTGACTGATAAAATATTTTTTTTATTTTTCTATATCTTCCAGGTCCCTGACAATCCACCAAATTACATTCTGTTCTTAAATAATCTGCCAGAAGAGACAAATGAGATGATGCTCTCTATGTTATTCAACCAGTAAGTTAACACTGACATTATGGTACTGAAGTTAAATGTTGTGTTCAAAATTGTATTCTTAAACTTCAGAGTAAACGCATAATGATTTAGATCAGATTAAATTGTTTTAAAAGGCTGAAAAAGATTTTTGTTTGTATTTCTCAGACTTCAAACAAAAAAAAAAGTCTTTGATTGTTTATTATTGGGTTCTCTCTCATTCAATCTCCTTTCATTCTGTAGGTTTCCTGGGTTTAAAGAGGTGCGTCTGGTCCCAGGAAAGCATGATATTTCGTTTGTGGAGTTTGAAAGCGAGACTCAAGCTGGAGTCGCTAAAGATGCTCTACAGGGTTTCAGGATAACAGCCACGTGTGCTATGAAGATCACGTATGCCAAAAAGTGACCAAACCCACTACCACACCGGCACTCGTTTCCCTGGACACAAGAGTTATAATGGACTGTGGTTGAGACTGATCAATGGATTCTTAGTTCTGTTTTGTTTCCTTTTAGTTTTTTAAAGCTTCTTTATTTTGTATTTTGATTTATTTTTTGTATGAAAATGATTGCGTTTCTGGGTCAAATGCTTGTTTTGGACTGTAGACTAATAAAATTAGCTTCTACAATAATTTCAAGTTCTTCATTTTTTTTAAGGGATTTGGTGACTAATTCTTATATAATCCAGTGTAAGGCTCGTCCAGAGAAGCACCTGGTATCTTGAAAACCTGACGTTTTTTCAGTCTGCCTGAACGCTAGATCTGTTTGCTTTCATTTATGGAGGTTGCCTAAAGATGAACTGTAATATTACGTGTATGATATGGATTGGATAGTCAATGAATGTAACTTTTTAATCTGAATACATTCTAATGAAATTGAAAGCAGATTTATAGTACTGTGTACACTCAAAAAAATATGTTGGACTAACTTTTTTGTGTAAACTGGTTGCACGTAACTGGATTACATTGAAATTAAATAACATTTTTTATTTCAGTAAATGTAAGTTAATTGCTTAAGGTAAAAGCAATGTTGTTTAGTTGAATCAATTTAACAGGCTTTGTTTTGTTTTAAACTATTGAGTTAATTAACTTCAGTTATCCTAAAATTTATATTTTTACGTTCAACCAAAATAAATTCTACAGTTTCATTCAGTTCCTGTTTATTCAATGAATTTAGTATACTTAATGATTGGAACTTAGAGCAACTAAGTCTGTAGGTCAAATAAAAAAACTAAAATAAAATGTTCAACATTTTTTATATTATACATTTGTAAAATTTATTAGACATTATCTCATTTAACTTCAATAAGATGATATTGAGAAAATAGAACTCAAGAGAAATGCAAAAAAATTTTTTGTAACCGCCCACGACCTAACCAAAGGCAACAATTTTCTGAACAAGGGTAACCACAAAACTCAAAAATATAACTAACTCTTTAAAACTTTTAAGATAAATGAACATTAAACACTAACAAGTGTTTATTTTTACTGAAAAATACATAATATAAAACACTTATTTAAGAAGATAACTCTCAAAATGCAGTGTACGCAAAGCATGCTGGGAAATATAAGTCCTCTGCCCTATTATAACTATTTTATGTTAACACAACACAACTCCTTTATGTTCTCCCAACATGAATGGATTCAGTTATATGACTTAACATAAAACAATCATGTTGTAACCATATTTTCCAAAAGTTGTGTTGATTTAACTTAAGCAAGTTAAGTAAATTGAACAGGCAGCAAAAATATTTTTTTGAGTGTAGCCGGTCATTGGAAGTTTTCAAGAATAGGGAATTTTCAGACAGAACTTCATGGCAGGTCATGGAAATTTGTGTAGAGGACACAGTTTTCTACTTACTAGAAATTGTAGTTGCTACACAAATCCTGGGTCATTTCAAGCCATGGCTGAGTAAAATGCAGACAAAACCAACCATTAACCAATGTTTGAACTTGTCCATATTTTCCCCGATAATGATTGAAAAGACCCAGCATTTGCATACCCATGTGACCCGTAGTCAAAAGTTGATGGATCCATTTGTGTTTAAATATTACTCTATTTTCCCTTTTCAGTCATTAGTTTCAAAGCAGAGTTTGGGAAAATGTCTCTTATGTTGTTTTTCTGTGGTTTATTGTGGTGTGTCAGTGAAGTTGTAATCTGTCAGCCATGAACACACTGTACCTAAAGAGTGATTCAAGCGGTTGTCTTTGGCACAGAATACGGATACATATTTGTGCATCAGCACTCTGTACACTAAATTCTATACTGGGAACCAACTCGCTTATGAATCAGAGTACAGGCTGTCAGGTACATTATAACACTGACTTGGAATACAATTTTAATTTATAAACCATGGTTATGCAACACACACTAAGATTTTAATTCCCCTTTTCTATTGTGTTTTATTAAACCGGCTAAAGCATATGTCTGGTTTAATCAGTTGTGGTATGTTTTTCTGGTTCTATGATTTAAACAGCTGGGGATTTGACCAGAGAGGTGACTTATATTTTACGTGCTGCTTTTAAAATGTCATGATAGTATATCTACATAATAATTTGTAACAATAAACATCTAAATTAGTCCTCCCACTAGGCATCAATCAAACAGAAGTGAATGGAAAATGGGGCAGCAAAGCACAAATCCATTAAAAGCTTTTCGATGAGAAAAATATTTCCCCAGAGATTTTTTTACAGAGGCGTAAAATTCACTCAGTCCTAAAATAGTTATTTCATCAAAAATCACAGAAAGCTCTTTTTGGTTCTTTCAAATATACAGCGACTCCAAAAAGTGTGCAAGTTGGTTATTTATCCATCTATTTGTCGTTCCAGTTACCAACCACCCATGATGCTATAGTAACCATTTAGCCCTGTCTGCCCAATCTGCCTTAAAATCAAACTATAATCCTGAAACCCAAATATTTAAATTATTTTAAAGTTTCTAGCAAAACTTGACCAAGCAATTTTTTAATGAACTTTTCCTTTCTCGTTTGGGTGATATGAGGTTAAAAAACAGACAAAGATGTAAATGATATAAAAGACTGAGAGACTATTACTTACTGTCATCTTCATTTAGTCTTTAATGAAGTTTTAGTATTTCCATGACAGACCAATAAACTCTCTCCACACTTCAGTGATCTGGTTAAAAAAATATGTGGTTTCTGTAACCTCGGTCTCCTCAGAGACAGGAACGAGACATTGCGTCGGTACCTGTGAAACCTCCTTAACAAAGAATAGTGACATATTATCCAAATATAATCTTCTGTGAGCCTGCGAAATCACAAAAACTGATAAAAAATACTTGTATAACATGAATTTACAGTGTGCTCCAAAAGTCTGAGACCCCTTACGATGAATTAATCTATTTTTAATTTATCTAATTTAATTGTTATTATTTTCCCTCTTATAAAATGTATTGTTTGCGCAATAAATCAAAGTAATATTTTATTTCAGATGCATCTAGTTATGCCTCCTTGTCGCTTTAATGACATCATACATTGAGTATACATACTCCACAACTTTGTGTAAAGCATTTCCTAGAAGCGCAACAACAACTTTGACAGCAAGGCCACAAAAACAGATGGTCAGGCTATATCAACGCTTATATTGAAACTGAACTTTAAAAAAACAAACCCTTTATTTTCAATTGAAACAAGCTAAAACCTGCTTGAGAAGTTGCAAATTTAATCTGAACTTTTTGATCATTTGCCCTCTGGCCGGTGCTTCAGAGCCCCAAACACCAAACTTCCAGACTCAAAAGCAGCTTCTTCCCCAGGCAATCTCCCACCTAAACAGATAACTGCTCCTTAATGAAGTGAAGTGAAGTGAAGTGAGGCCAAGTATGGTGTTTCATATTCAGAAATTGTGCTCTGCATTTAACCCATCCAAAAGTGCACACACACAGCAGTGAGTAACACACACACCCAGAGCAGTGGCGCCCTAGGAGCAGTGCCTTGCTCAAGGGTCTCACCTCAGCCGTGGTATTGAAGGTGGTGGAGAGCGCTGATCAATAAAGCTCTTCTGATTCTAATTGTGGTCAGATGATGTCATATGCCAACTAGTATTCCTCACGTCAATGAGCCACATTTTTTGTCTAATGTTTTGTGCATGGGCATTTTCGACACCATTGGTGTTCCACACCTGCTGCTATAAGTCCTGAGGTTTTATGGAAAGAGTGTATTTATGTGCCACCATTCTAAAACATTGCTTCAGTAAAAGCTCTCTGTGTTCTAACAGGTGCAATATCGAGCGAACTCATTGCCGTTCATTTGACTTTTGAACACTTTCACCTGCCTTTTTTGCGGTGTTTGTATCCTAAATGAATCCGTGTCTTGAACGAGCTGGTTGACTGATTCACTGATACAAAAATATGCCGACCGTTTTAGTCAGATTTAAAGTAAGCCTAATATTTCCCTTTATAAGCATTGCTATGAATGCAATTTTTCGCAAATTGATTGAATTAGTCCAATGTTAACAGTAAATATATATACGACAGCATTTTCTCAAAATTATCCAATTACTACAGTTAATAGGCTACTACAAATATTGTTGTGTCCAGTATAATACAGTTCACTAAATACAACATGTTTCATTTTGTTCTGTGTATTAAGGAATAATGGTTTATTATGTAGATTTTAATTATGAACATGACACAGCATCTTAATACTTGGTATCGTGATATTTAATACGGTATAGTATCGTAAGATATGTTAAAGGTATCGTGAAAACCCAACTTGGGTAGCAGACATGGTAGTCTGCTACTGCTATGTCAGACTTCACTTAGCCGACTCTTTGATGAAGTCTATGGAGATCCACAGCTGTGTTGCTCACTAGTGTTTGTGTTCCTGCTGCTTGAGGTGTCAGTGTCAGTTTTATGGCGCGATTTTACCGGGATGGTGTGTGATAGAGAAAGAAAATGATTTAGATAAAAGCCTGCTTTTTTCAAGGTAGCAATCTCCCCAAGCATTGTAGAGGTTGTAAATTATAAAGGCCGTTCAGGGTTGAATTTTTCTGGGAGTGAAAGCTGGTGTGATTGTGTGTGTCTGAGGTCAGGACCGATCCGCTTTGATTGGATCTGCGCTTTGAATGTGAGTAAATCTTTAACGTAACACCTGTTTCACTTTCTTCTCTAGGTTGTCCAGATGGCTCAGCACAGCCGAGTGGCTCTGCAATGTGTTCCTATAGCTCAGACAGAGTTAGAAACACCAAGGTCATGCATTATAAAACATCCAACATCAAAATGTTCTCCCAGCAAAGGTTATAAGGTCAATTTAGTATTTTGTGTATACAGAATAAGATTTGCCTGAACATGTCACTTACAAAGATTATTTTGTTGGAAAAGTAAACTGATCACACTGCATCTAAAAATCAAAAGAAAATGTATTAAAGTTATATCTGACAAAAATATCAAGTATATTTGAGGATTAATATAACACCTGATGAAAATCTCTCATCTGTGGGTTCTGACAAGGTCAATTGCTCAGCCCTCATCTCTGTGCCAGAACTTAATTCTGTGGTTGAACTAGATTGTTTCTCTCAAGGTCTTCTTAGCTATGGGAGAACTAGCTATATAGAACAATATCAAAAGAGTACAACACGAATTATGCATGAAAACAACCTGAATAAATGTACATGAGCGCCATATGTTTATTAAACGCGTTTGTGATTGTTGGATGAGAGAGAGGAATGAGAAAATGCACAGTGGACCCAAAAATGTTGGACACTTGCATTATTTATTCATTAAAAAATACCATTAAAAACTATTAAGTGGCATGGATTTCATATAAAGATTGTTCAGTTTTGCCATTTTTGGTTGTTAAATATTTGTGAAAACTAGGGATTTCAAAAGATTAATCACGTTTAAGTGCATCCAGAATAAAAGATTGTATTTACATAATATATATATCTGTGTGCTGTGCAAAATAATTTTGTATTTATTAACACAAACACATCCATGCATATATTTAAGAAAAATCTAAAAATTATTAAACATTTATTAAATTTTAATTGTTGGTAAATATAAAAAATACATGTAAATATTTCCTAAATATGTATATATGTTATGTGCACGTGTTTATAAACACAAAATGAATATGCACAGTACATAGACATATATTATGTAAACACAAACTTTTATTCTGTATGCGATTAATCGCGATTAATCTTTTACAGTGAAAACTAAATTCATGCATTAACTAATATGCATGTCAGTCAATCTACCAAATGCATAAATGTTTCTAATATATGACCTTAATTCAAACATGGTCACACCATTTACTAGCAAATTTGTTATCTGAATGTGTTCAAGTGGAAGGATCTGTGTGTTTTGTAGAGACACAACAGGGGGAAAATGTGATGCAAATAGATGATAATGTTTACAGCAGTGCTAATGTAACCTTAACATATTTGCAATGCTATAATGTATTTTCATACAATATATTTTTTATGCTTTTGTATATTTTTTTCCTTATTTCTATTAAAATTTAAGCTGATTACTGAAAATTACTTACTTAAAAAGTCCTTGACCGAAACCTATTGATTTTTACATGCCATTTATCGAGTCATAGATAATGAGAAACTGCTGCAGTTAGAAATGTATGTTTGTGTATTCCCACGCGGATGCGGACACGCATTTGGTTTGTTGGGTGCATGTGAGGAGGATGGATGGGGAGGAGACGCTGAGACGCTTTGTTTAATATATCAGCTGGAGAACTGCAGACACGGCAGCGACGCGCCTCTCATGCGTCTCTTTTAATTAAATAAAGGAAAACACAAAGTTTCGCAGTTTTAGACAGCAACAATTTAAGATGCGGGGTGTTTTTGCACGAATATCACGAACATTAAAACGAAAAGCAGAATACTGTGAAGGTAAGCTCCATTCTTTATTGTTTCTGAACGTGAGAGTTTTAAATGAACATAGTATGACCACAAATGAATAATTGTATTCAACTAGTGTGAAAATCTAGGCTACAGCCTTTCAAATTAGTCGGGATTTAATCTGAGTTCGCTTGAAAAAAAAATGAATTTAAACGATCTGTATTAAGGATTGCAGGATAGGCTACATTTAATTCTCAGATCATGACTGCTTTGTTTCTCGATTTTGAATTTGCAAATTACTAAACTTTTTAATAAAATTGTTTAACTCAAAATTTCGTTTACAGAAGGGTAAACATATCATTTATTGTATACTTCTAAATGCACAGTATAGTTTCCTTAAAGACTAAACAGTAGACATTGTAAAATAGTAACAAGCTGTTGTCATACTGGTTGTACTGCACTTTATATAAAAATCCTATAAATATGCAATTACAGTTAACAGTAGAATGTAACGTAACCCTTTTTCCCCTCATCGTGTATTTTGCATTTTACTTTTGTCAAAAGAAACGTAAACACCGGAGGGAACTTAACAATGTGCAGTTCTGACATTTCTGAAACTTGGTTTTGGTAAAAGTGTAGAAACTACGTTTTTTGACATACTGTTTAGGCTACCGTTGTATTACCATAGTTTTACTCACATTAAAAATATGATTATTTTTGAGACCCATAAGTTTTTGGTTAGTAAAAGTATGGAAAGTAAAGTTATGCCATAGTATTATAATACATTTCAAGTTTCTATGTAACTTCTACCCTGAATCCGTTTTTTTACAACATACACTATCACATCCAACGTCATATGCTAACATAAGAAAAACAAATGAATTAAAAAGTGCCAGCAGACAGCAGTGACAATACAGCTTGTGCTTTGATTCAGAATGTGCTTTTTGAATTTTGAACTCAGCTGAGTTATAAATAAACATGCAGCCAATTTAGAGTCTCGCTGTAAAATCACTCCTAATCTGGCCTTCTGTAAACTTGTTGCCTTTCTCATCTCAGAAAATATCAGAATCAGAAGGAGCGTTATTACAAAGTGTGTTTACACACACAAGGAATTTGACTTGACGACAGGAGCTTGGAGCAGAAGAAAGTACATATGGTGCAAAAATGGTGCAAATATACATTATAAAAAAGAAAAAAAGAGAATTAAATAAAAACAATAATGCATAATATACAAAAATTGAAAATTTAGAAATAACAACATAAAATTGTTTAAATGAGTGTGCAGATGTGTTATTTACAGTTTTACCTATTGTTTCTTACAATGTACAGTTTCCAGATGCTATGTGCAAGTGTGCAAGTGTGCAATAATGGGCAGTGTATATCTGCCAGATGTAGACTTTTTAAAGCCAGATGTAGACTTTAAACCCTAACAAGACACTTACAAGGAAAAGCACATACCTCTCGTAAATGCTGTTTCTTAAGAGTTTCAAAGGCTAACGTTTCGTGCATTGTCTATAATAAAAAAATACATTTTCTAACTCCCTACAGCAAACGACAGAACGTCCATTCACTAAATAAAAATATGGAAGATCCTGGTGGCCTTTGTTAGACGTGTACAAGAAGAAGATGGGAGAGGACAACATAAGCACCTCAACATGGACTCCAGGTCATATATCGGATAATCCCCATGATGTTATACCGAATTATGATACTCCTCTGGACTACGAGATTCCACTAGAGGAGATCCCCGATACGACTCAGGGACAAGCGTTTTTCGTGGCTACGATCGTCATCGCTGTGGTCCTGGTTTGCATTATGCTGGTTTGTGGCGTTGGGAATTGCCTCTTTATCGTCACATTGGCACGATACAAAAAACTCAGAAATCTGACCAATTTGCTCATCGCCAATTTGGCAATATCAGACTTCCTGGTGGCGACTGTGTGCTGCCCGTTTTTGGTGGATTACTACGTGGTGAAGCGACTGTCGTGGAATCATGGGATTGTGCTCTGTGTCTCTATTAACTACCTGAGGACCGTGTCTCTGTATGTGTCCACCAATGCCCTGCTAGCCATTGCCGTGGACAGGTGAGCGTTCTTCTCTGTGAACTCAATCTTAAATTGTTATTGTCTAGAGTGTCAAAGTTTGGATATGAACTCATTCATAAACATATTCTCATTAAATGCAATAAGGCCTGACTGCAGCCGATGGAGCGAGTGGTGATCCACTCAAAAACGGAAATACATCACCTCCACTCGAAGCCCGAGCGGATATACGTAACCTAATTCTGAGTAATTTAGCCAATTATAAATAGTAATTTATGAAACGGCGCGTTTTAATGCTGCAAAATTATTGTTTAAATGTTATTAAATACCTTTAATGTTACTAAATCCAGAAATTGCTTCCAGGTTTGTATTTAGAGAGTAAACATTATAATAGTTAGCAGTGAACAATAAATGAAAAATGTGAATACAAACAATTTAGGAATTTTATATTCAAAGCGAAATAACATACAAAACAAACACAGTAAAATGTTGAATAATTTCCACACATTAAGTTTAAATTGTTTTGAGTAAATACCATTATATTAACAAAACACATCACCTGCTAATAAGAGTCAACGAACGTCTTCTTCTTCTTTCCTTTAAATGGCGGGTCACATCCAACATGTTTAGGTGTATATCGCCACCTACGGTACCGGGGTGTGTAACATCAGGGTTTTCAGTACTTCGGTGGATTATATAAAAAATTTAGATTTTCTAACCCTGTATTTTAAAGAAATTCATGCAACATCAGGTAACATTGGCGAGTCATCAATATTGATCGTCAAAAATATAGAAATCCATTGTGTTTATTCATCTTTTATGTGTAATTTCAAGGAACCCATATGAGTTGTGCTTGCATTGCACGTTAAGACAGCGTCAGTCTGAAAGTAGTGTAGGGATGCTGAGATAAAATTACCCGACTTCGGAAAGCTCAGCGACGCCATTTTGCCCCTTCTTTATTATTGAGTGGAGGTGACATATTTTCTGTTCGAGAGTGGAGCTCTACTCGCTCCATCGGCTTTACCTAGACCCCCTCATTAAATGTCCCCTCGTGGTTTATGAATTTACACCCGAGTATGTGGAATCGCATAAAGCTTACACCATATTAGGGTGCCAAGGTTGAAATGATTAGCATTTCAAATTTTGAGCATCCGGACGGCTGTCTTCAACCTGCAGCCAGACTTCATGTAAATCAAGTCTGTGTTGAGAGCTTACAGTTCTACAACATGTCAAAAAGATAAGGCTCTATCCACAAATAAAGTACACTTCGGAGTCTCATTCAGTTTTCATGGCACGAATGCTGTGTTGTGTATGATGAGAAATCAGACCACCAGAGTCCAGTGCCACTGCTGGAGGGCCACAATTCTGCTCAGTTCAGATGAAACTAATCAAACACACCTGCTATTATTTCAGCTTCAGGTTTGTTTGATTATGGTTGAAGTTAATCACTGTAAGACAGCGGCTCTCCAGCAACAGAACTCCTGTGTCAAATAGTGAAGCAATAAATCGTAATCTAAAGCAAATATAATATGATAAGTGAGCAGTTGATATCATGTATCTCTATATCAATATAATGGGGGGTTGGCCTGTGGCATCGTAGAGGTCTTAACCTTTGTAATAGTTTTTGACATTTAAAACCATACAAAATCAATTTTTGTAAAACAAAAAAAACAAACTGTATTTATCAATTTTATATACATACTAATTTTAAAAATGTCAATTTTTAATAAACAGAGTTTAAACAGAGTTTTATTAGAAACCATCAGTTGGTCACAAAAAAAGCTGGGTGACAGCTTAAAGAGAAAGTTCACCCAAAAATTGTTTTAAAAAAACGAAAAAATAAACTGCACTGTATTTACTAATTTTATACTAACTCATTTTAAATATATTGTTTTTATGAAGCATAAGAGTTCTTCAATAATTAGAAACCATCATTTGATCGCAAAATATCTGCTGGGTGTTAGCTTAAAGGGAAAATTTCAGAATAAAATTCTGTCATCATTTAAATTCTGTAATCATTCTGTCATCAAGCTGTTCAAAGTTTTTTGTGCTGAAACAAGCAACAATATTTGGAAAATTGTTTGTAACCAAACAGTTCTGGGGCACTTTTGACTATCATTGTAGGGAAATAAATGGTAGTAGTCAATGGTTCCCCAGAACTGTTTGGTTAAAAACATTCTTCCAAATATCTTCTTTTGTGTTCAATAGAACAAAAATTAATAAATGTTTGGAAAAACATAAAAAAAAGTCTGAAATCTGTTGTTTAAAAAATGTATTTACTTTCTAACTTAATCTATTTGATTTAAAGTTGTCGTATATCAGAATGAAAGGACGACTTCTGGACAACATATGTAGGATGACACATTGGTGGTTGAATCTGTCCGGCCTTTAGACAGTCAAAATAGTCCGACCCTTATGCTGAAACACACGTCATGTTGAGAAGACATGTCATTCTGAGAAAATGTCATTGAGAGGGGGATGTAAATGGTTTATAACAAAGGTTACAATGACATGTATGCATTTGGCAGACGCTTTAAGCGACTTACATTGCATTATCCTATACATTTGTTTCTAAGTATGTGGAATCCCCTGGGATCGAACCCACGATGCTCTTACCACTGAGCTACAACAGAAAAGCAATGATGCACACAGATAAATCATTTATCACAACAATATTACATAAAAATAAATCGCCAATTTAGTAGTTATGGTGACTTTACAGTTTAATGGTAGAAAAGAACAAAGCTTCAAAAAACAAGGGTTTTTTAATATTTAATATTACAAAATAATTACTGAAATCAAAAATACTGGTAACAGGAATGCAAAAATCGCATTGTAACTAACATAATGATGATAGCGATAAGAAAAACTATTTTGGCTTCACAAAGAACCATTCAGTCAAAGGTTTTGAATAGAACCATACTTTTTATAATCTGAAGAACCTTGTTTCACCACAAAGAACCTTTTTTGATATAGAATGGTTCTTCAGATGTTAAAGGTTCTTGAGTGAACCAAAAGGTTCTTCTATAGCATCAAATAACTCTTGTATTAGCTAAAATCAACATATTTTCACAATCTATTCACCATATTGTGTGTGGATTTTAGCTGCAGCTTGTCATAATGCACAATGGAGAATGTTACCGCCTCATCATATTCCTTGAATGCACATGGAAAAAAGTGTCATGCACAAAGCATAAATGTGTTTCGAAACTGTCTTGCTTTTCTTTCCCCAAGCAGACTATGACTTAACAGCCCTGTACTCTTACTTTAAAGACGCTGTCTCTCATAAACGTGCTAAGTAGCACAGATGAATGATACATAGCGACGGCTCAATGAACATTCAAAAAGTAAAAACAGCCAAAATAAAAACACAATGAGGATATCTGCCAGCTGCGTCTTCCCATGATCATCAGTGTATCTCAGTAACCGCACGGATTTGGAGGGAAGTACATTGTGTTCTGGCAAATTCGCAAAGAATCTGTTGCCCAGCAGGTGGTTCCCATTGATTCCGTGATGCTCGCCTCCTCACTTATAACCAAAGGCATCCTTTGGGGAGAACAAGGTTTCAGCACAGGCCCTGAAGAACTGTGATTGTTTTCGTGTCTGTCTCAGCCACAACAGATTAAACAAATTTGAATGCAAATTGATTTGTATGGAAATATAAATCATATGCTTCAGTAAAAAGAACTGTTTATTAAATGTTCAGTTTAGACAAGTGCAAACAACTCATTCAGTAGTAAAGTCAATGTGAAATCAAAATTGACCAGGGTGCCATAAAACTTGATTTATTTTTTACAATTGAACATTAAAACTTTTTTTTACAGCCATTTCCTATGTAAGACAGGGATATTCGTTGGTTTGTCTGTTTTTAAATAAACTTGAAAACCTATAACAGACTTTCCCGGTTTGTTTAATCTGTGTTGGAGCCAAACTTTGGTCACTAACAGCAACATGAGGTTCTCAAGGTTCACAATCATTGAGTCCATGAATTATCTTGCAATTTCCAACAAATCACCGTCCAACTGAAATAATTTTTCAATTAACTAACCAAAACCAAATTCACTCACATTTTGCATTTGGCAAGTTTGTTAAGTTTGTTAGATTTAGTTAATGTACCTACTTGCTCTGGTCTTATTTAACATGTAAAACCCTTTTTTTAAACATTTCATTCATTGAGAAGAAAATTCATATTATGAAAGTACTAAGAAACACCTTGAAAAAGATCTGAATTAATCACAAATGGCAGAGTATAAATTGGCTGAAATAGTGCTGTATCATTCGTTTAGAATACATGAGATTGCGGACCCTGTTATTCACCACAAACGTCAAAGGTTATGACATTTCTTATTAAGATAAAGATGCAGTGATCAGAACAGACAATGTGTATATAGACTTCTGTGTGCCAGACTGCTAATCCTGTACATTTATGCCCAAATTTACTAACAGCTTGTGGAACCACAAACATCTTTTTTTTCGTAAAAAAACGACAGTTGATGATAAAGACACGCAGTGAAAATTACTGATGAAAAGGCTTGGACACATCTGTTTTTGCGACTGACCTTATTGCATATTCATTTGTAGGGGTTTCCTCTTCAGATGCGAACTTTTTTGGAGGAGTGAATCATGCAACGTGATTTACTGGTTAAAACCCTGCGCTTATTTGCGCAGCTCTTGGTAGATTGCATTGGTTATTATAGGAATGAGATATTCATTTGCGGCTGTTTGTTAGTAAATCACCCCCAGAACTTTCCACTACCATCGACAGTTTTTTTAAATTGTGTCATCGCGCTATTTTGCCCTGTTTAGTAAATCTGGACTTTAGACTGTTTAAAAGTATTAGTAAAAAGAGCTTTAATCCCAATGTGATATGCTTGGTAAATACAAGTACAAATTTACATCAAACCCTTACAGTAGTGCTGATCCAGATTCACTTTCTTACTTTAAATAGTACAATTTTGACAACGCACACACAAAATGTACTTAAAATTTACTGAATAAGCCCTAAACCTAAATCTAATTGTCACTGACGTGAAAGCAAATTACACTAAAACTTACATATGATATTGCACAAATTCATACAAATAGCAACCTCATTAAATAGATATACGAATTTCTGTGAGATCAGACAACCATTTAAACTTTATTGTTATTGTCCTTTGTGTAAATGGTTCTCAATTCAAATTCATTAAAAGGATATTCTGTCTACTATGAATGGCCTAATGGTGAGTTAATTAAAGGGCCAGTTCACCCAAAAATGAAAATTCTGTCATGAATTACCCTCCAAACCAGTATAGATTGGCAGCTGAGATTTCTGGGGCACCATTGACTACCATAGTAGAAAAAAATATAAATAGTATAATTCATTGTTCTTTGAACACCTAAGAAAACATTTTGAAGGTTGTCATTTTAATGGTAGTGAATGGTGCCCCAGAAGTGTCAGTTACCAACATTCTGTCAAATATCTTTCTTTGTGTTTAACAGAACAAAAACGTTCTTTGAGGTTGAATAATTAATGACAGAATTTGCATTTTTTTTATCTTAAAACTTCTAGATGTACCAGAACATGGGATGTTTTACATACTATGTAAGTGCACTACTGTAACTCCACTCTTTAAAAGTGAATGTGGGATAAATCAAAATGCTTTTCTGTGGTAACCATGAATATTATGCCACGAATTCAGTCAATAGAGCGGAACTTGCGTTGATTCCAAAATAACCCTTTAATCATTCAAAGTCCTCTTGATTCGGTTCTCATGGGGTTCATTATTTAAATCCAAGCAACCCTTAGGCACAAAACTGAGTCCAGATTCAAAATTGATCAATCATGTTTTGTCTTTCTCAAATAATTCTTGCTATATACTCAGCTGTTCCTCTACTTTTTTGTGTTTTCGCAGATACATGGCTATTGTTCATCCCCTGAAGCCCCGAATGAAGTTTCAAACGGCCTACTGGCTAATCTTTGGGGTTTGGATAATCCCCATTCTCATCTCCGTACCCTCAGCGTACTTTGCTACGGAACGCGAGTATCCGCACAGCGCACAAACCCATGACAAAAAGATCTTCTGCGCGCAGATCTGGTCCGCAGACCAACAACTTATTTATCGTTCCTACTTCCTGTTCGTATTCATAGTGGAGTTTTTGGGACCCGTGGTCACCATGGCGATCTGTTACGCACGCATATCCAAGGAGCTGTGGTTTAAGAATGTTCCAGGGTTTCCGACGGAACAGCTGCGCAGGCGGTTGCGTAGCCGTCGCAGAACGGTCGTTGCACTGATCAGCGTGTTGGTGGCGTACGTTTTGTGCTGGGCACCATATTATAGTTTCACCCTCCTTCGGGATTTCTACCCTGCGCTGATTACTCGTGGCCGTAACTCGCTGGTGGTTTTCTACATCATTGAGTGTATTGCTATGAGCAATGGGGTCATCAATACTCTTTGCTTCGTGAGCGTCAGGAACAACACCCCAAAATGCTTTATGGCCGTGAAACTAGCTAACTGGCGCTCGCTCACCAGGGTGATTGTTGGTAAAATGACAGAGGACGACATCAGGACTTCATCATTGCGAGTGACAGAGGAAGTGGAGTGTACACGAATCAAGTAAACAAAGGTGGAAGGCCTAACAGCAAGGGCGTAGCAGCGATTTTAACAGTTTTTTTTAATCAATTGCAAATTTTCAAGATTTTTTAAGCACCAGTCTGTTCCTTAAATTTGCTAAACTTTGTATGCCATTGAAAAATATATTTACATAACTAGATACAACAAAAGCTAAAGCCCCAATTTTTATTCAGTGTATAGCAAATTTAGCAACTTGACGCATTGGAATTATAAGGTTTTTAATAACACCTTTTTTATTTGTATACTTACTACTTACATGTTGTGATGGTTGATGAAGTTTGTACATTTTGGAAAACAAAAAGGTTCTATCTAAGTCAAATGGAATGGACTTAGAAGCTCAATATCTCAAAACTGCTCAGACTGCAGATAGAACCTTATCATTTAAAGGAAACGAACCGTATTGCTATATTTAGCGGCTAGCGACAATAGAAACTTTTTGGACTAATTCTTATCCGTATAATTTGACATGATGACATCATGTAAATGCTAATTAGCGCATGCTGTCATCTGACGACAATTAGCGACTCTCCAAGCAGGTTTCTTAAGTATTTTCCATGGAAAATCATTGGGTGATCACAATTTCTAACAGGACATAACGTTTTTTTTATATTTTAACCAATGGTAACCTCATTTTAATGGTATTTTAAAAAATGCTATTACAATTTTAACTCCTCCAGCCCTTTTTATTACAAGTTGTATTCAGCTGTACAACTACTCAAACATTGCAACACAGATCAAGAGAGCAACACTCACAGATTATACTACACAGTCTCAAGGGAATTCATGACATTGTCAGGAACTGTAATCTATTCATTTGTGTCTGTGTCATGTATTTCCCCATTTTTCGTGTCAGTCAGCACAAACTGTTTCGTGTCACCCAGCATGACTTTCAGTCTAACATATTTTAATACGCGGTATATCTCATATGTATAAATATTTATCAATGCAATCTGGTGGGAATTCATATTTACAAGGTGGCTCATTCGTGTGAATTCCAGTTTCCTAGATCTATGTTTTGGTATGATTTGACTTTACCCATGTGACATTAGGTTTAGGGGCGGGGTTAGAGTAGACATTAATCATTGCTTTGCCACCTCGTAAAACTTTTTAGTCAAATTGTTTTTTAAGCCAAATTAGCCTTTTCCATCTGTGATTTTAGGGTTAAGGTGAGGTAAGGTGTTGGTTAGCCACCACCTTAAACATGTATGACTTCTTTTAATATCAGGTTATAAATATATAAATGAACGAACACACCCGGCTTGTGTATTAAAAGTCGTGAAACAAAAAAAAAGTTGTGCTGAGTGACACGAAAATAGATTAAGACTGGGTTGGATTATGCACATGCACAAGAGATAATTTGTCTAGAATGTGATTAGCTAAATGTTAGTTCACTCAAACTAAGTAAGTCGTAATGGTGACAGAATGTCGAAAAAGTGCTGCTACGCCCCTGTTTGGTGGTCTAAAGGGTCTACAGATCAATAGACGCGTACAATACTAAAGGCTCAACTAAACTAAGATGAACTTTGTTTAAAGAAGAGAAGATGCATAGAGTCAAAACAACAGCGCTTTGACTACAAGAGGTCCAAGATATCGTTAATGTGATTTAAATTCTGATGCTGTTTACAGACTGGCCTTGTTCATGGGCAATACAATGACAAATTGCGTGTGTTTTCCACATGTATATGCTTCTATACCAAGTATATTTACAAATTTAGTTACAAAACTTTTTTGTTGAGGCAGCTGAAATTCACCTACGGTATGATTTACACAAAACATTGTGTCCTTAAAAGAGCATTTGTGCACTTCTGCTAAACTTATATATACATGAATTGTGTAATAGAGCAAAACAGTGCATAAAAAGTTAAGTTTTCAAAGATAAAATAATGAAGTTAAAGGGATATCACCCAAAAATGAAAAAAATCAGGTTGCTCAAAACCTGTATACATTTCTTTGTTCCAATAAACACAAAGGAAGATAAATGGAAGAATCTCATCCCCAAATGACTCCCATAGTATTTATATTTCCTACTTTGGCAGTAAATCTGGGACAAGATCTGTTTGGTTACTGACATTTTTCCAAATATCTTTCTTTGTGTTCAGCAGAACAAAGAAATGTATACTGGTTTGGAATAATCTGAGAGTAAGTAAATTGCATTTACATTTATGCATTTGGCAGACGCTTTTATCCAAAGCGACCTACATTGAAGTAACCTATACATTTATACTTAGGTATGTGCAATCCCCTGGGATGGAACCCACAACCTTGCGTTGTTAACGCAATGCTGTTTCCACGGAGCTACAGGAAAGCATTATTAAAATTATAAACTATGTAAATATATAAATATATTTTCATTTTTGGGTGAATCATCGCTTTAATAGATATAATTCAACACAACAGCTGTCTAGGCACTCACTTTTGTGAAACATGTCTTGTTATTATGATAAATCACAGCTGTGGTGAACCTACCGGGATACTTGTGTCAATTTGAGGGCTACTGACTTCATACATCCATTAAAAATGAGCTTTAGAACAATAGGTTAAGAGTCAACGAACAAAATCTGGTAAAGGGATGTCAGTGCAGAGGAAAGTTCTAGCATCATGTGTTTGCAGACGCCATCTGGTTTTATAGTTTGGTGTTTATTCAATAAAATGTTTACGTTTTTAAGAAAGTGTTTTAAATACTTTTTAAGGCCACTGTATAAAATACTAGATTTATTGGTCAGTCAAGTCCGCATTAATAATTTCTAAACTGGAAACAATTACAGGTACAAGAAAATATCTCTTAACATGTCATTCAGATGTCTTCTTCGTGTCTGAGTGGGCAGATTTTGTCTACGATAAAGACGGGACATTTGACATTTCAGAACAAAATGTATTTTCACTAGTTTTCTTTCCTTTTCTCCTTCGTTCTTACTCTGATTTATTATCTGCAGTGACATGAACTAGAGCACACATTGTTACCGACCGCTGGTCTACTGAGGATCAAAACATATATTTAAGTGAATAATAAAATGTTCCTTGAAAAAGAGCAAAACTAAAAGAAGATATGAATAAAGAAGCACATAGCTAATAGTTGCTTGTCCTAAAAGTGTTGTGTTGTATTTCAATGTGTATTTCTCATTAAAATGTCTATGTAATAAAACTGGATCCTAAAGCAGCTGTTTGATCTGCGCTAAGTAATCTAGACACTTCAGAGTGGATGACAATGCGCTCCATAAAAGGAAAAGAACAAAGAGATGACATTCTGTTGATTTAATTTTATGAACTGGCCGTTCTGATTTACTAGTACTATGAGCTATATGTGCCGATCCAATGTGTTTGTAAACACAAAAAGTTCATTGCGCTGGGTTTTTGCAATCGATAAACGCAAGGCAAGTTTATTGTCCTCATTTTCCATCCAGAATGCATATATGTTCCAACACAAGATGCACCTTCGTATCAAACCATTAGCTTTCCGACCAAGACTGGTGCATGAGCGAATAGCGAAATATGAGCAAGTGGCTTTGAGACATAAAGTCAAACAAATTACAGTTTAATCTGTCAATCAAAAACCCTTCATTACAACGGGTCCTCTTACAGGTCACTGCCAAGGCATTATCATTGTGTGCCTTAATCTGAAAAACCCATTTGAGAGATTCACAAAAAAAAATGCATTTGCTTGGCTCCAAAACCTACTGAGCTTCCTTTGTAGGCAACATTTTATAGGAACGCTCTTGATGGCAAGAGTAAATGCACATCACAAGGTGATCTTCTTAAAGGGATGGTACAGCCAAAAATGAAAATTCTTTCATTTTTTAAAGAATGCTGGTCACCAAACAACACTGGCTCTATTGACTTCCATTGTATGGACACAAAACCACATTTCTTAAAATATCTTCTTTTGTGTGCTGCAGAAGAAAGAGTCATATACTGGTTTTGCATGACAAGAGGGTGAATAAATATTAAAATAATTTGTATTTGTAGGCCTGCCCCATATAATAATAGTTGGTAACACTTTACTTTACTCTTCTCTTGTTACACGTTACTTGTATTTACTATAGTATTTATTATAAATTATGCATAGTTACATGTACTCTAAACCAAGCCCTAATCCTTACCCTATAGTAAGTACACATAGTTATTACTCAGTAGGCTACTTAAATGTATAATTGCACTAACACGGGCACTGTAAAATAAAGTGTAACCTAATAGTTCATTTAATACAGATAATCAACTAAGGTATTGGACCTGTTTGTAAAACACAAGCAGAATGTTTCATAAAATATTTATATTTGCTTTGAACTTTTGCATTCACTTCAATATGCCATTGAGAATTCATTCACGACCAACAAAAAATATGTTCGTGTTTCATGAATGAGACCAATAGTAAGTAAGATCAGTGTGTTACACCACTCTATCGATAAATGGAGCAGCATGCTTAGATAAACTTAGACTTTAGATTAATGATACTTAATCTTACCAGCATAAAGCTTGGTTTCCATGAACACAAAAAACAGATTTAACTTTAAATAAAATTGATGGTAGCGCCTTAACACTTGACTCAGTTTATGAGCAAAACAGATTTTTCCATGCAATGGCTCGGCCGATTCAAGTGCTTGAGCTTGGAAGAGACACATGGCTCAAGGTGCGCAAAGATAATCTCCTAAATCTCTCACAAACTAAATGTAAGAAACAGACAGGCGCTGAAGATACAGCTTCTCCTGCTGACTGCCCACTGATTTAGAAATGTGCAGCGTGTAGCTTTGTTGGAGTCCAAAAACCAGCAAAAACTGCTGATTTACAAATATATATGAAGTGCTGCTTAAAAAACATCTCAGTGTGAAACCTCGTGCTGGCAACAGTATTAATACAGTTCTGGAAATTTGAAAACAAAGGAAGACTAAATAAAAGAACTGTGGGTTTTTTTTGTCACATCATTTTTGTCAACATAAATTTCATGGTTACATTTTAATTTTTTAAGTGATATTGCTCTGGTCAGGTCGATTTGGGTTTCAGGACATTCTTGCGAAGGTTTCAAGTTTCCAGCACTGTTTATTCACGACTAGAGCTATGAACAGATGCATCGCCCATCCCTTTCCATCCAAAATAAACTTGGATAAATCAACCCTCCACCAGGAGGCTTCTCTGTTTTAAAACCACAATTCAATGTTCTGAAATTATCCAAGTCTCTTAACTAATTTTGCTTCAGGACTATGATTTTACACTGAACATGACTACACAAAAATCGCTTTAAACCTGAACACAAATATTTTAATATAACCTCAATTCTTTATAAACGTAAACATTTTATAGATTTTATACCCACTTACGACTTTTATTTAAAAATGACATTAGTAAATGCTGAAATTAAGATGGATAAATGCTTTAGAAGTATTGTTTATTGTTATTTCATGTTATCTAATGCATTAACTTGAATACAACCACACTGTAAGTGGTACCATATTCACAATCATTCTTTGTCAGGTGATGCCACACTCGCGAGAATCAAAGTGCAGTATGGGTATCACCGCCGTTTGAAAGGTATCAAGGCAGAGATTTTTACGGAGACGCCAGGCTCTCTCACCCATAGACATAAGAAATACCTAGAACGCTCGTTGGTTTCTGGATCGTACGTCAATGTTGCTGCCATATTAGGGGCGGCAACCTTCAACTACAAAAACATGCAAGTGAATGGGGGTGCTGTGTTTTTTCTGGATAAAACACAATTTCTCAACAAGCCTTTTTTCATGAATCGGAAACTACGTCCCCACAGGGTGAAGCAACTTCTCCTACAGATGAAATCTGCTTGTGTCATTTAAAGCTACTTACGTTTATCTGTACTGTCTTGTTTTGTGACTTTAATCTATATTGAAGATAAAAATTCATATCTGTATATTTATCTGTTTTGTGCACTCAGACTGCTAATATTCATTAAAGTGTTTTATACACCCTAGGGTTATTTAAACGTGATGATGTAACTGTATTATAAGAAATTATTTTAAAATGCTGGTACAGTGTTGAAATAGACAGAAACGTATAACATCTCTAAGGAAGGCCTTTCCATAAACGAGGGGAAGGTGGCATCCGTACGAAACTGGGCAATACCTACCTCAGTAAAAGATCTTCAAAGCATCCTGGGCTTTGCCAACTTTTGCCGCCGCTTCATCAAGAACTAAAGCTCCATCGTCTTCACCTCACAGACCTCCTCTGCAGTAAACACCCCGATTCATCTCAGCCCTTCATCCTCTTCAGGGTTGGAGCAGTGCTGTCCCGGAGGAAAGGAACTATGACATCGGCGACAGGGAACTGCTCCTCATCAAGCTAGCGCTGGAAGAATTGAGTCCAACGTAAGACTATCCAGGCCAACGCTAGATAAAAGGAGACCCCGCAGTACCGACCTGGACAGATGGTGTGGCTCTCTACTAATGACATCCATCTTAAACTTCCATGCTGCAAGTTAAGTCCCCTTCCCAATAATTAAGCAAATCAACTCAGTCACCTACCTTCTCAACTCCCTCCTACTGTATTCAACCATCATTTCATGTATCACTTTTAGGATGGCACCATATCCTCAGTCAAGGAAATCCTGGACTCCCACCGCCGTGGTGGTGGATTGGAGTATTTGTTTGACTGGGAGTGGTGGTAGATTGGAGGATTTGACCGACCGGGAGGGCTATGCACCAGAGGAACGCTCCTGTGTCCCAAGGGATGACATACTGGATCCTGCTCTCACATTCATCCAATTTCTTTTCATTTCAGAGATAGAATGGTTCGTTCTTGTTATGTAATATGTTGTAATACTGGGACACACGATAGAAACAGCCAAATTTGTTGAACAAACAGAAATTGTAGAACAAACAGGGCAAGGTTTATTGGCAACGTTAGAGACTCACATAACGTACAGTATATTGCTTATAATTTTGTGCAAATCAAAGTACACATTTTACATTTTTCATGTGGCTTTTATTCAAAGCGACTTACAAGTAGGGTGCAGTGGGCAGCTATCACTGCAGAGCAAACAGGGGTAAGATGCCTTGCTCAAGGTCACTTTCAGTCATTTCCTGGTGGGACTGAGAATTGAACCAGCAACCTTCTGGCTACGAGTCCAACCCTCTAACCACTAGACCACAACTGACCCCCACATATACCACAACTGACCCCCACATATACAGTACATATAATTAAGTACGAGTAAATGCCCGTTTTTATACCGTAAAAAAGATAGTAATGCTGATTAAATTGGTCTTTACTGTACCTCTCTGTGTACTTCAGTTCACTATGAATATAATCATAACTCAAATTTTTTTAATTCTCTTCACACAATGTCAAAGTAAACACCTGTTCAACATTATTTGAGAACAAATGGTTCTGAAGGCCTTGTCTTTTGTAAAAAATGTCTTGTTGTCTCTGTCGTCAGGACAAATAGTGTGTTAGTGAGGGATTAAGAGTAAACCATGAGATACGATATTCATCTGAATTATAAAAGGACTGAACCCCCTCCGCATTTTGATTGGATTGTGACAATGGATGGCTGGGAATAAGCTTGTGTGTGTAGCGTGTTGTTATCAGGAACTTCCTATCCCAGGGTGAAACACATGTGTGTTCTTAAATTGAATCTGTGTGCCATTGACCAGGACCTAACAACAGTCATTCAAAAAACAAAGACACTGGCGGCAGCATAAATGAATGACACTGCTTATGGACTATAGGATGATTAGGGGATAAATCTTTAAGGGGATAGTTCACCCCCAAAAAAATTACACACCCTCACGTCATTTCAAAACTGTATTTCTTTCTTCAGCAGAACACAAAAAGAAGATATTTTGAAGAATGTTGATAACCAAACAACACTGACTCCCATTGACTTCAATTGCATGAACACAAAACCACTGAGACATCTCAAAATATCATTGTGTTCTGCAGAAGAAAGTGTTTATATAGAAGATAATTGATGACAGAATTTTACAATTATAGTTTTTGGAATTTAATACAGACACTATTTGTACCTAAAACTATTTGTTTTCATCCATTTTAGGATGTTGAATAAATATCTGAATTTCTGGACCTAATGAATTATTTAGAATTGCCGTTTCTCGTGCAAGACCTGCCACCTCTGATAGACATTTTTAGTGTTGATTCATTATGGGTAGTTAAGTTACCCAGTTTTTTAAAGAGCCTGCTGTCTGAAGTCTTAAATTGAAAGTATGGTAGCTCGCTTGAATTTGGAAAGAAGAGAATGTTTCCAGATAGACTGTCTGGCTGATTTTATGTAGCTAACAACTGTCATAACATATTCTCCCTTCAGATGAAGAGGCCTCAGAGTTTAATAACCTTCAACAGACGGCAGAAAGAAAATTCTTTCAATTTGCGAAACAGAACTCACATCATTGCCGGGGAGACATAGAGAAAGGCAGCTCTCACTGATTGTGAGCAACACCATTCGGAGTATGAGCGTCAATTCAACCCAGGCCAATGTCCTCCTTTGATGGAGTAATACTGTCTGTCGATAACAGAAAACAAAATAATCAACAAGAAGTTTTTTTTCAGTTAAAGGTTCTAGATATTAAGTTTATAAACTTAATAAATAGACTATAGACAACTTCGTGAAAAGTAAACAATAATGTAAAATTTTCACGCTAGTCGAACACTGGTCCAGAAAAACTTCCTGATTGGACCAGTGTTTAAAGGGGTAATATTTCTGTGTCTTTGGTGTGTTATAAGTTGCCCATGCATGTATTAGACACGTAAAATTTCTAAAGTTAAAGTGTCGGAAAAAAAGAAGCATTTTATCTAAAAGCGAATGGTCACCCTGACCTCCCTGAAACGCCTTGTGTAACCACACCCCCACAAATCTACATATGTTCCTAGTATGATTTGACTGAGACCGCCCAAATGTATACGCAAGTAAGGTTCCCGTAGATGTCAGTAAAATTGCTTTGGAACTTGATGTTCAAAATATGGTAAGAGGCGTTAAATTTCCGTCACACGCTTGCAGTATTCGACCAATCACTATGCACTGGTTAACTGGCCAATCATAGCACACCTCGCTTTTCAAAGCGATGAGCTTTGTATAAAATCCACGCGTTTCAGAGACGCGGGGCAAAGAGGGTATACATGCACGGTGAGAGGAAAATACAGCGTTTTTAAACCTGTAAACGTATAAACTGTTTGCATTATATCTAAATCAAATAATTCGTCCCTTAGCCATGTCATGCCCTTTTAACATCTTGCGAAGTGGTCTGCATATAGACTACATCTTTTTTTGTTAAATATAAAAAAATTAAATGCAATAATAATAATAATACATTCTTCGGTTTGAAAGCGGTTTGCATTAGAACAAAAAGTCCATCCCATTTCTCAGGAAAAGATGACAGGGTTCTAGCCAATTTCGCTAATTGGCTCCAAACAAAAACATCCAATAATTTGCAGTTTTCATGCAGTGCTTCTGAAGAATCTCTGATTCATCAGGTAATGCGGGTCCAAGCATTAGGTTTTAATTCGCTGTGACTGGATTCAAACTAGGACTCGAAGACTGTTTGTAATTGTCAGGTAATTACACACGGACCGATCAAGTCAAGTCTTCCATATGAAGCACTTTTTCGTGGCACAAAAGTTGCAGCACGTGTACCGGACCACATCCAGGTTTCCTCGCGCCTCACCGCCCAGTCAGTCAACAGCTTGACATCGCAAAACACGCTCAAAGGAATACATATTTGGTATTCACAACACAAGCTTTCTTTAAAGGAACAATGTAAGCCAAAAAAATTGACTCCAAAATATTGTACCTCCCTGATATGTCCTGTCTCTGAAGGTGTGAGGAACTGCTAAAAGTCACAGACTTGGAATCGATTATCGCTTCATATAAGCTGTCTTTTTTCTTTCTTTTTTCAAGAAAACATTGGCAAAGAGTAAAATATAGTTATAAAATATAGCTCATATTTTTTGCGAAAATTGTCGTTTTAAAACTGTCGTTCAATTTATTAATTTAGAGTTCAAAATTGAACTCTACACACTTGTGTGGCATCACTGAGTCTGCACTGTGGCAATTATTCTTTGAACAACTTTTTAGACTATTTTAGATCTAACACGACTAGCAAGACTTTCTTTTCGAGTCATTCAGCACAACTTTCAATACACATGTGTGTTTTTCCATTGATATATTTTTAACCTTATATCAAAATAAGTCGTACATATTTTAGGATGTGGTTAACAAACATCTTACCTCACCCCAAACCCTAAAATGACAGCCGCAAAGAACATAACATCACTGGGGGGATGTCAAACCATAGCAAAACATACCAATGAGAACCTAGGAAAATAGGTATGAATTCCCATCAGATGGCATTTATATATATTTATACATATGAAATATTCCCAGTGTTGGGTGTAACTAGTTACTAAGTATTAAGTTACTGTAATTTAAATACTTTTCCCTTTAAAAAGTAAAGTAAGGGATTACTCTTATTTTCTGTAATTCAATTTCAGTTACTTCTAATGTTACTCAACTAAATACTTTGTAATCTATGCGTGTGCAATAGTGGAATTGACATCAAAATTCAAAGTCTAACTTAAAAATGCTTGCTTTAATGTATAATTCTCACATATGTAATTAGAGGTTCTGACTGACATGGAAAAGGGGGGAAATTGTTGTCAGTATGAATTAATAGATATCAAATTTTGGGACAATGTCACAAATTCCCGTAAAAATGTGTTAGTAGATCAGCGTAAATCAGCGTTTGTTATAGCCACAGAAATGCAAGCACACGTGTAAAGTATGTACATTGGGACCACACATAGAAAACTGACACATCTTTCGTATACGTCCAATTTTTCCTCCTTAACCTGTTAAGCAGTTCCTCTTCTGAACACACAGATGCCACCTGCATATTTGTGTTCTCCGGACAGTGTGTGTCAAACTCTCGAAAGTCGGTTTGGAAAGAGCCGTGTCTTAGTCGTGTATTTCCTGTTTAAGCCATGTTTGTTTTTCTCTCCATTTACTTGGTCACAGAAAATCACTTAATCAACTATTATGAAAACGGCGGCTTGCGGGTTTTGGCTAGAACAAGCGCTGGAATACAGGTGTTTTATTTGCTTAAAGGCTCTGTTCCAAAACACAGTGAGGTGCAAAGTGTAAAAGACAAAGAAACATTCTTTTGGCCAAATTCCCAAAGCCATCATATTAAGTTATCATCGCCAGTAAGTAAAGTTACCCAATGTTGATCAATGTATTGTTGCAATACAAATGTAACTATAGAGTCTGTGTAGGGATGGGAGCGGTTTTCTCCACGTATGCAATAGTGTTTTCCTATAACTGGAAAGACTGTTCTGGTCAAATCAAACCCCTAGGAATAAAAATCAGCCTGCAATAAATGAAAACACACACACAAGTGTAAATAAATAATCTTAGTCTCTAATAAAGAAGCGGACATATTGAAAACATTCCCACTCTCACAGAATGGAACATGAGAAACAACAGATTAAAAAAAATTTAGGTATGCTTAAAACTATGAAAGTTATCTGACATTTTAAAGTAAAAAACATAGATACTAGGTTTATAAAATAGTGTCATTTCTTCCTCCTTAGAAAGCCTCGCGCTTCTTTTTGCAGGGATTTAATGTCCTCTTTTCCACTGTCCTCTGAATCTGGCATGTAGTCCGAGTCATCGCCCACCTCTTCTTCCTCGCTTTCATCATTAATAAAACTGTTTTCGTACTGATTTTCATCCTCATCGTCAGCAGTACTCTTGGCTGGGGAACAAAAAAAACACCATCGCAATGTGACTTTCCAAAGATCGAATTACACTGTGTGCTCATTTTCACCACAACAAGAATTTGAATCACACTGGGTGCAAAACACACCTCAATTTTAGGAAAGGGATGATGCACGTTACGGTTTTTAAGGTATATTTTGCTTTATTATTAGGTTATACAACTGGTTACATTTTCCAGACCTTGGTGCTAAAACTAACAACTCATAGTTTTTTTTTGGAGCAAAAATATTTATTAAACACATATTTTGCCCTGCTGCAATGCCAAGATGGTACAAACGTGTCCCAAGAAAACATTATTCCCACACATCGGTTTCAAGCTTAAAACACAAAATATTCAGAGAACAACAATGTTTTGAAAAACAGCTGCGATGGCGTCGCATTTTAGAGCCGGGGACGGTCACACATGTTGCAGGCATTTTATTGTTTACTGGCGAAAAACAAACAAAAAATTGTGTGACTTCATAAAACATTGCAATTATTGATCAGCTCATAGTGAAGTCATTATTAATGGTGAATAACCAACCATCGCAAAAGCTTGGTACGTGTTTCTCTTTGTTCCTAAACGGTCACATCTGCAGCCCTACAAGATATCAGAAGTGGAACACCCCGCACTTCAAATAGCTCGTAAGATTGCTAATATTTCTCTTGACCAATGCTATATGTGCAGCCTGTTCCTCCAAAAGGTCCGCTCGGCATGTTCTGCATTAGTTTAAGAGGAATTTAATTTAGTTCAATGTGAGCGCCCAGGGGAGCCTTAGGTTACACACCAAACGCTGTGGTGCACTGAGTTCTGTGGAAAATGATTCAGACTCTGGCTTGAGTAGAGTGCAAGGATTTGTGGGTATTAAATATGCATGAGTTTCAAACAATAAAAATATTGTTCTTCTGAACCTCAAAGAACTAAATCTATATTGGCCATGTTTAAGCAAATGTGTTTGCACGGAAGAGTGACTAAACAAAGTTTTGTGCATGTTCAAATTATTTACTGAAGATTAAGATACCTAATGTAGTTCTGTAGCTGTGCTAAACGCACCCACCTTTCATTTCTAACTAAAGAACAACGCAATTGAAATACAGGGTCAATGTTTTTATGGAAGCTTGCAGAAGTTTATCCACAACTGGGAAGCTGGAGCCAATTGAATTTTACAGAATTACTTCGGAGCATTATGAGAAGTTTTTACATTGTGTTAAGTATTCTGACCTACTGCCTGCAACAGTGCTGCTGCTGATAAAATGGTTTTATTTGTAAGAACCAGGGTTTTATATGTCTGACATTCAGAAATCTATATTTTAAAACAGGAGGAAAAACGGAAAGCTAGACTAAAGTGTATGAAGGTCTAAGGATTTTGTTATGCACCAGCCAGACCACAGCAGGAAGTGGCTTTTAAAGTTTATGTGGAACAATAATTGTACAAATCTACCCAACAGAGAAGTTTTCTCTGCATTATTACGCATCAAAGCAGTTAAAGTTAAACTCTTGTCATTTCAAAGCTGTACAACATTCTTTCTTCGGCAGAACACAAAAGAAGATGTTTGAAAAAAGTTGGTAACCGAAAAGCACCGGTACCCAGTCACTTCTATTGCATAGACATAAAACCAATGCAAGTGAACGGGGGCCAGTTAACAACATTCTTTAAAATATCTTCTTTTGTGTTCTGTGGAAGAAAGAAAGTCAGACACAGTATTGAAATGACAAGAGGGTGAGATTTTTTGTTGTTTTCAGATAGCTTTATAATAATTTTAATTTAGTCTCATTTATTTATTTAAATTTTACTTTATTTAAAGAATCATACTGAAGAAGAGAAAAACACTTACGTGGAGATTTGGTGTGTTTGTACTCCTTCTTGTGAAGTGGATTCTTCCTGCATAAGCAAAGCACAAATTAGACATTTTAATAAAGAAAATAATTAATACTAATTAATAATATTTTTTGTTGAAATTTTTTAGCTAAATTTCATTTAACTCTTCAAAGTCATTAGAGACTAAAAACTGCCATAAAATCATTTCATAAAAATTGCACTTACAAATTATAGCCAAGCATAACGACAAAAATATGTACTATAGATATTTCAATGACTTTTCCAGCCCTGGAATTTTAAGATGACATTTCTTGGTTTTTGATGACTGCGGGATGACTGTTTTATGTTGTTTATCTGCACGTATAAGGTGATCTCACCTGTAGCAGTGGGTACCAAATGGGCACTTGGGCCTATCATCATCATCATCATCTTCTGTCTTCTCTTCCTCATAGTCACTGTCTCCAGGGTGACTGCATTCTTGAAAATGTACAGGATTTTTCCTGGAGTAAGGAAACAAAATAAATCAAATTGACTCAATTATCAGCATTCGTGCAACTTAATTATACTCACAGCTTACATTAAGAAAACAACGTTTACTGTTTAAAAAAAATATGTGAAAGACGAATTGATAAAATTATGTATACTGTCAGTTACAGAGACTTTTTTAAATGCAGTCGGTTTACATCCCCAAATTAACATCAAAGTATTTTGTGAACACACAAGAAGAAGAGATTTAAGGGTATGTGTCATGCTTAACCCCTGCATTCGAGGACAGCACCTTCCAGCTAAAATACAAACTTTATCTGTCAGCTTTTAGACATTAAAAATAAATGTCTTGGATTAGATATTAGGGAAACCATGTGCATATGTCTTTGAAATAACACGCAAACGATTCTAGGCCTGACCTCAAAAAAAAATTCCAGGCCATGTTGACAGCAATTTTCCTCATTTTGTTTTAACAAATGGGAAACATATACATACACTGAAAGCAGAATGACTGAAGAATAGTTCATAAAAACTTCCAATGCTGGCTAAACCTAACTAGAAATTTTCAAAGCCATCCATTTTTCCAAGATTGTCGCTGTAGATTTATCAAAAAAGAACAGCAAATATTCAGAATAACCGTTTACAGAACACTGAACATCCGCCTGTTTATTTAGCAACCGCTGTATACGGAGATGGTTATTTGGACTTTTCCATATTAGAGAGCAATCTCGCAGTACGGTACCTGTAACAGGAGCTGCCGTAAGGACAAGGCATCCGGCTCTGTTTTTTCACCTTACTGGTGCTTGTTTTGTTTTCAGACTCTGTGATCTTTGAAGTTTGCTGAGTGTTCTGTGAGGGTCCCTGATCGACCCGAAGGTTACTGGAATTTTTTGCTTGTGTTTGCAAATCTTCAGATTGAGCACTTGCTCCCCTGATGCCTCCTCCCTTTTTCCCATTATCACGCTCCATCAATCCAGTGCTGTCCGACTCGCTGCTTGGCCCGTCCTCGACTGATCCGACTCTAGTGCATTTGAGTGCCGTTCCATCACCCTGCCATGAGGTCAGCACAGTGTAAATAATCCAAATCAAATTCCAGAAGCTCCTTCTCATTTCATTGTATACAGATAATACTTAAATCCATTTCAAACTAGCTTTACAATAACTGCACTGTTTTTATAAATTGCGATTTGATTTTTTCTAAAACTAGAATGTTTCATTTAAACTTTCTATACAATAAATATTTTGCAATTTTTTACAATTACATCATTCATAAATTTATTTTTAATAAACAGGTGCATTTAACAATAGACCAATTAAAAGATTTTTGGTCCACATTTTGATGGTGAGTTTTCAGGATGTCGCATTGGGTCAATTCATGTCATATTTTACTGTCATCAAAAGCTATGGAGTACGGCAGAGATGACATATTGTTGTATGCAAACCCCAGAAGCGAGTTAGCATTTTTGCGCGTCCGGTACCCTCACTTCAAAGTTTACAGGTTTTTTTAAAGGCTTTTTGGTAAATTGCCTGAAATAAGATCTGTGGTTAACAAAACCTTAAAAATTGTCACGATTTAATCTATGACATGAAACACAACAGTAATAACCCACTCATGATTTTTAAAGCTTTTTTGCACCTTAAAAATGACAGCTGCTAACAAGTTACTAAAAGCGACTACATCCTTTGGCGAATAAAAATCTAAAAAATAATACAACATGGGCACAGATCTCTAAAAAAAACACAGATGTGAATTCATTCACACAGGCTCTAACTTCCGGGTTGGCCTACAAAATATGTCACTCCCTGAAGTACTCTATATCAAAATGAGCCATTTTGATATAATGACTGTTGCCACAGTAGCAATGTCAGGTCAGAGGGCAGGAATAGCTCTGAATGGAATCTAGGAATTGTTACATTTGTGAAGCATAAATATATTAGTAGAATTCAATATAAGAAGATCAGTAAATTAGATTTTTTTACCAGCTCATCTTCAGAATCACTTTTTAACCTCTTTGCCTTACTCCTAGGTATCCCCTCCTCCTCTTCCTCAGACGACACCTGTGCTATACGAGCACGTTTGGGTTCGGGTGCAAGTTTACGTGCAGCTGGGCGCTTGGACTGTTTTGGGGTTCCTCTGACGGCTTTGCTCTCACCTACTCCAAAGAAAAAGAGAAAAACAGGCAAGAGCATCTTCAGTTGGACTTCAGTCTGTTTAATGATAATCTCTAATATAAATCTTACAATGTAAAGTATCAATTTAATATTTGTGTAATATCAATGTACTGGAATATCTCTCCCCAGTATCTCTCCAGTTTTAGTTATGACTGGTTAGACCGAGAGGTCACGAACATGCTAAATACCACGTAACGCCACCTTGCGCCATAGTTACTGTTAATTAGAGATTATGACAATTTTTTTAAGAGCCTGCCCGTCAAAAATGTCAAAATAAAAATGTCTAGCCCATCATCTGTTCAGACCGCAAGGTTATTATTGATATGATGCCTCTTGATATGTTGCACTACATATTACCATACTGACTTTAGTTCTATACTCATGAAAGTCAATGTACATGCATAATTTTTTCCAGTTGAAATGTTCCTTCAACCTTTTACTTAAAGGGTAAATGTAATTGCAAAAATGAAACGAAATATGCATTCTATCTAAAAGCAAAACCTCACCCAGACCTGCCTGAAACGCCTTGTGTAACCACACTCCCACAAATCTACGTCAGTTCGTGAAATGATTTGACTAAGACCGCCCAAATGTATACGCAGGTAAGGTGGGCATACCTGTCAGTACAATTGCTTTGGAACCTGATGTTCCAAATATGGTAAGAGGTGTTTCACATGCTTGCAGTATTCGACTAATCACTATGCACTGGTTAACTGGCCAATTATAGCACACCTCGCTTTTCAGAGCGATGAGCTTTGAAAAAATTCAGAGAGGCGGGGATAAGAGGAGATGCAAACATGCACGATATCTGGAAAATACAGCGTCTTTGAACCTTAAATCTTGTGAATACATTGCATTACGTCTAAAACAAATGATAACATTCGTTTTAAGGCGTGTCATGTGACCCCTTTAACATCTTGCGAATTGGTCTACACATGTACTACATATATTTTTTTTAAATATTAGATAAAATGTTTCATTACAAATTTTTAAAGGCAAGGTTACATAACAGATGATTTATAGGAGGATTTAAAAAACAAACTATCTAGAAAAACTGATGAAAATTGCAGTGCTGTGCATAAAAATCACATTCTTCCTTATGCCCTGAATACACAGTGTACTGTCCAAACCCCATAGCGCCACAGACCAGAGTTATTAAAGTTTTGATTTTAATTTTATTTAGTTTTACTATTATTCAAATTTAGCTTCTATCTCTTTTCTACTCTTTCTTTTTAAAGAAAACTAGCTTGGCTCTGTGTGGCAGGCTTTGAGAGACCAGTTTTATTGCACTTATGCTTTTTGCTGTCCTTATGTTGTTCCAATTGCTAACATTGTTTACCTCATTTGTAAGTCTCCTTGGATATAAGTCTCTGCTAAATGACTAAATGTAAATATATTTTTAGTTCTTATATCAATTTTAGTTAAAGTTTTAGAAATTTTGTTATATGCTTTTGTCATTTTTAATGGCTGTATAATATTAACTACTTTTCATGTTAATAATAAAATATATATATTATAATATCATATAATAATATAAATTTAGTGCTGTAAACTTATTTCTGTTTTTTTTTTGAGGCAGCATTTAAATTTTTCAATATTAAGTCAATATTTTATTTGCTTTCAATGAAAAGAAACGTTTCCAATGTTTTAATTAAAGTAAACTAAAATAACCTTGACGTCGACGTGACCCGGGGAACCAAGACATCACAAGTCACAGATGTGAGTGACATCGATGTTTCGCCAGAGAGAACTTACTGTACAGCCAATGTATGAGTTTCCATTACTCAGTCTTTCCAAACATTTATCCACTGAAGTACGCGTGTTTGTACTGTGCATTGAGCGTGAAGGCAGTTTGCTTTAATCCAAATCACTGCAGCAGGTGTAAACAAGAACCATCGGGCTCGGCCGGTAATGTCATAAAGTTCTTTCACACGGCGATTTACATCCCTGAAATGCGTCCACGAAAACAGAATTGTAACAGCTGTCTTAAATTGCCGATCTCAATAAGGCTACACACACAGACCACATGAAAGAAAACGAAGCAACACAACTGTAAATTAAACGTCTGTGCAGAGACGTTAAAAAGTGGTAAAAAATGCTGTCATTATTTACTGTTCCTCGCATAAAGCTGTCGACTGACTTCAAAAGACCTGGAATTTAATGTACAATGTGCATGGACTATTTTATGTTTTTGTTTTTTGTCATGTCTGAGCTTGACACAAAAATTCCATGGAAGGAAATCCTACGCGAGAAGATAATGAAAGAATTTTCATTTCAGACAAATGATACCTCCATATACATGACACGATATGCATCGACAGTGCTACATAAAGACTGATCTGACTTAAAATTGACTTTTATGAGCTGAATAGAAAAGTTTCCTCATGCGGGGCTCTGCGTTGAGCTATATGAAAGAAATCTAGGGGCTATGGGATCCAGATGGTGCGCAGTATGGAATGGGTCTGTTGTTTCCTGCACATTTGACCTGTAGATACAAGCACTTTAAAATACGTCTGCATACCTAGAGAGCTGAAGTAAAAGGTCAAGGGAGGGATCTGGACCAAATGTAAAACATATCTTCCCTCCTTCATTTTCCTTTAAGAACAGTCACACCGTTGCTATGACTACCAGCTTTGAAAGTGACAATCAAAAAGTGCACCGGTACCTTTGGCAGTTGACGGACTTTGGGTAGATGAACCACAAGACATCATCCAGTCTGGCAAGATGCGCTTCTTTTGAGGCAGAGAAGGCTCGCTTTGTCGACACACTGCGGGTGACTTATCAACGCAAACACAAGAGTAAAAGTACATTTACATGCATTCATTAATGCAACTTACAAGCAATTTAACAATATACCTTTCTCAGATGCATTTTACGTTTTGCGATTGCCACAATACATTAAATAAATGCAAAACCGTTTTTTTTTTTCGAGGGTGTACGTCGTATCCAAATACACACCTTATTGAGAGAGCACACAGGGGGTGCAGAACCCCCCTGTTTTTCACTTCCTGTAAGCGTGGAGCTCTGGGTCACGGGTACTTCGTTCTCGCCCTCAAGTGTAGCGGAGCCTTCACAGGACTCTGCTCGTCTGGGCAAACACTCCTTCATATCCATCTCGTCCTCAAACCCCTGACTGTTTCTAAAAAGGGCCAAGACAGAGTGAGGTCATCAACTCTATTTACAATGATTCCAACACGACTAATAGTTCTTCTGTGCGTCCAAACCCATGACCGCTCTCTTTACAAACATAAGCACCACACATCAGTATGATTCTAAAGGAAAATCTGGTTATATACAATAACAGCTTTCTATGCAATATAAACACACAATGTTAGCCTTTCTACAGTATCAGCTGTGAGATAACGGTGCTCGCAATGCCAAGGTCACAGGTGAGTCTGGATAAAAGCGTGACTGTAAATGTGGACTCTTCAGAGAACATCAAGGCTAATTTCCTAGATGAAAGGCACGACTTTTAAATGCATGCAAATCGAGGCATTCAAAATCAGTGCGTCATGTTAGCATTTCTCATCGCTTTTGTGTTATCTGAGCTTTTGGTGGTATCCTACACAACCAAAGACCAGCACGTCTGTGTGAATTACAAAAAAGGCGGTTTAAGCCTTTGATCCCAGCTCTGCTGGTCACAGATCAGTTTATAAACGAAGGACAAGGTAAGGTTAAAATAACTGCATTCAACCCGACAATCATTATCACAACTAGAGCTCACATAAGAATGATGTGATGCTGCCTTAATACACCTGGGATTTTAAAAAGACAACTATTTATGCAGCGTAATGAAGACATTTTGAATTCGAAAATGAATTTGTCATGATTTTGTCAAATCCTAATTAACTTTAAGTAAACATCAAATGTCAATTCATTAAGTTAACAATGTACAACCAGACAGTTGTTATTACAGGATAAACCACGACTGGGTCTTGTATCACACTGAAGGGGTTTATTTTGCCAATTGGCTGGGTGTACATTATCCAGATTCTTACACGGCTTGCCGCACAAGTTAATTGTTGAACAAGAGATATTTGAAATGTTTTACTCATGTGTAACATAAACAAATGGTATTTCCTATCGTCTTAGACACGAATAAAGCACAAACACTGGTAATCATTTGAAATATAATCTATATCCAATAAATGGGCAGTGAATTAAGACCTCAATTGTAACCCAAGCTTTTGTTAAACAAGAGGGAATTGTATTCAAGTGAACACCCTATAAGTGTCAGAACTGAAAACCCCCTTGTTACTGAAATAACAACTGTTGTTGACACCAGGCTCAGCGAAAGCCAGGTCCTGGAATGCACCCATCTATGACATCATTGATAGGTCGAACTCCGCCTCCACAGAAAAATATCAACGACTGCTTCTTTAGCTCCGTCCCCGCATGACAGTACTGAAGTAACACAAGTTGCGCGGAACCAGATAAAGCGAGCAAGCAATAAACATGCCATTAAAGATCGCAAAAAATTGTGCAGTCAGTGCCTGGTTGTGGAAGAACACAGTCGCTGCATAACCTTCCTTTGGATTCCGACATTAGTAATGCGTGGTTGAAGTTTATTTTTGAAGAGGTTCCAGCTCACGTGAGTAAAACATTCCTTTGTGAACAAGGCAGAGGTTGCCGATGGATTTGTGGAGAAACTAAAATTAAAATTTGTATAGTAAAAATTCCCCCACAAATGACCTACAATATTTGGACGAACTCTGACGTCCATAATAATATTAGTCCTGTGCAAATCTCTGTGATTTGGCTGGCTCCTCATATAATTTTTCAAGGTTTTATCCACCTTTTGCGAATAATGGAGGCTGTTTTGAAGTGTTTTTATATTATTTTAGGTGCTGGGTCATATCCATAAATTGCAGGGAGTCTCCCATTTTGGTGTGTATCATGGAAACTCTCGTAACATTTGAGATTTGCGATCGCGGTGATCTTATGTCCGGTTCGCGATCACGGGGCTCAAATTTTGACAGGTATGGCTATCATTAAATACTATAAACTATAGGCTATACAAACTATGCACAAAACCTTGCCATCCCATCCGGGAAATAAGTAACAATAAAATCACAGGCTTCATTCAACCCGTGCAAACGCTCAACATGAAATACAGATGTGGGGAGGTAATTTATAAATCACACAAGGTCCCCAGATAATACTAATCCTGTGCGAATAGGGCGAATGTGTAACCTAACATTACGTCTTCACAGATGGCTCCAACTAAGTTTACTACGCAAAATGCTATCCAATCATAGCAGTTGGCATTTACTTCCAAGTCTTCACGGCGGAACACTCATTCAAACCGATCGTTTGTCAAGCCGGCCTCAAACCCGGGTAGAAAATAGCTTATTACTTATAGATTTTTGAAAGTAAAAACCAAGCGAACGTTATAAGTAGACCTCAAACAACAGTATAAAACAATAAACAAGCACAGTTCATCACACCTTTAAAGTGCAATTAAAAATACAGTATAGTTTATTAGTGTCCAATATTCTTTCCTTACAATACATTAAATTTATTTCTCAATGGTGTAAAATTGTTTTAATCAAACAGGAACCCATTACAAGCAGCATATTCCATAAGAAAAATAAAAAGTAAGGGACTAGTTGATTTAATCCATCAGAAACTTGTGGGCTTTTATACCAGATCTAATTAACTAGTTAATTGTTGGGAATGAAAAGGAATCTTGCACAACAATGTGTGCAATCTGGGACTTATATTTTAAGAAAGCAAATAGGGTCATATGTGAAAAACATAACTCCAGTGCATTACCCCTTGTTTAAATGGGGTAATTAAACAAATAAGGCCTTTAACTAGAAGCCTGCTAGTTACCCTGATTTACTGTCTCAGATACGACATGAATTAAAATCTTTATTCTAGTCATAAATTCTTGTATCCCATACGCCCTCCCACAGCGCCATTGCGTGACATGCAACATTACCTGGGGGTTCTGTCATCCTGCTTGACGTGCACTCTGTAAATGTACCTTCCAGGCATGAGAGAGAAGATGTCACCTTCCCGGAGAAAGTGCCAGACATCCTTCTCCAGCGGTTGAGGGGTGGCCACAATGCTCGTCTGAATAAAACACGGGTTCAGGTGTGTCTGACGGGTGGAGATCAGAGAAATTCTGGTCCATCATATGCACATAACTCTTCAGTTTTACATATAGATCCATTGTCGATAGACACTTTGAATGCTCATAAAGCTATAATACTGCTCAAAAGTTGTTTCTAAAATAGCAGTATTCTCGTAACATTAAGCGTCAAAAAATGTTTTCCTGGCGATCGTACAACTTGGATTAGGTACATTCACTTTGGCATTACTGTGGTGGCAACAAACGTCAGTACTCAAAATTACCTTAAAATGCCTTCGCCATTAAAACAGACACATTATTATTAAAGTGCCAACTATAAACAAATCAAAAGTTTCATAACTTTTCCAAAAATTGGATTCTCTTCCAACAGTTGAATCTGCCATGAGAGAAAACTGGCCGTGAAAGCAGAAAATTTATGTTGATGAATTTAAGTGAACGCACCGTGTATATTTTGGGCCATATTTAGTATACGATACAATAGAATTCAATTTATTAATTATCAGTTACGTATCAAAAAGCTACATATGCTCATAAAATACACTACATGCTTTTTTGAAAACAAAGGTTTTTTAAATGCTAAAAAAGTCAAAAGATCAATAGAGGAGAAAGCAGGCACTGTTGCCCTGACAACACGACTAAAAGGGTGTAGAACTACACGTGTAATTAAAAGAGGCAGCCGCTCGAGAGACAAGGACCTCGTAATCAAGAAACTTTTGATGTTGTAACATCAAAGGCAGATGCGACTTTTGTCTGACACAAGAGTTCACTCTAAATCCACCAAAGCACCTTCATGACCCCGGTCCCATATAAAAAACAGAGGATGAAAAGAAACTTACTGGCTTCAAGCGCAGGTGACCCGTCTGGTTCTCCAGTACGCCGTGGTTTCTCGATACCCTCTTATCACTCACCTGGTGGAGATAAGACAGTGTTATGGAAGTAAAATGAAGAACATATACGTTTGATATAAACAAAATCATGGGTTGTTTAATCCAGTCATGGGTGAATCTCACAAAACTGTTATATTCACCCAAAATCGAAAGAAAATATTTTTAAGAGGTCTTTTTTTTTTTTTTACGAATTTTTTTCATTTTAATAGGTCTAAAATTATCTTTATTATCTCAATGGAAAACACTTAAGCATTGAGTGAATGAGTCCCACAAATCCAAAATGATTATAAACATTGAATGCAAAGCAAACCCTTTTGGACAAAGTTATCTACCAAATAAATCAATGTAAAGGAATGATACCTAATCCCATGTGGAGAGAATACAATTTTTAAATGACCTCCACCAGATATATTACTACTATAAACTGCTGCGGCTCAGCTAGTCACTGTCATTAATCATATGTGAAGTGCAACAACCGCAACGAGGTTAAAACATCCTCGAGTTTAAAATCCTATGAAATGGCATGAATGGAGCATATTTCTCACACACATACGAAGTTGGCATGGGGCATATCAAAGCTTATTTTGTTGCGATAAAGTTTAAATCTCACTTTTACTATCCCTCAAAGACTTTGGTTTGGTCAAGTCAAGTGGCTTTTATTGTCATTTTAACCAGATACAGTAAAGTACACAGTGAAACAAAGTTTGCCCCTAGGACTAAGGTGCTATACATATAATTTAGCACTATAATAATAAGTAGTTTGGCGCCCTCTTGAGGGCCTAGACTGTCATTACTGCTGGACAAAATGCCTTCTTGCATGTAAACTTATCCAAAATATATTTTCAGATTAGGGCTGCAACAACGAATCGATTTAATCGATAAAAATCGATTACTAAAAGAGTTGGCAACGAATTTAATAATCGATTCGTTATGTCGCGCGACACGGAGATGTTTGATTATAAAAAAAAACTTTATTTGAGCACAGAGCGGAGTGAACACACTCGGTCTCTCTCGCGCACTGATGCTAACAGAGTTCGGCGCCTCATACACAGGGCGGAGCAAAAATAAAAAAAAACGAGGAAATATACATGGCGGAGGAAGAGAAATCCGCGCGACCAAAGTCATCCAAGGTGCGAGAGCATTTCACACTAAATAAACAGAAAAAGTGTGTTAACTGCAAAATATGCAAAAGCGACATGGCGGGAGCACCACGGCAATGATCCAGCACCTGAAACGCAAACATGTTGGAGTCTTTGAGGAGGAGGAAGGGAGTTCAACAGCAGGTTAAGTCATTACAGAATCGTACTTTTGTTCCGTTTTGAAGTGAAGAACGTAATGTCCCTGGTGCTGGTGTTTACTCGTTATCCAGCTTGACTAGCATGACAAGTTAGCGTTAGCTCGTTAATAATAGAAGTGAAGCAGGGGGGGTATAGTGCACAATGTACTTTGCATTGCAAGAATAAAGACACGTTTTTATTCACTCGCCTTTTTTGAACCATTCATTTATCAATCTGTTGTCATGTATAGCTACACTGCAAAAACAGCTTTTCTTACTTAGTAATTTATTTCTCGTTTCCAGTCCAAGTATCTAAAAAAAAAAATCAAGATTACTAGACAAGAAAAATGGCATCAGAAAATTAATATCTCATTAAGATTATTTTTCGTACCCCATTGGCAGATAATTTAGCTTGTTTTAAGCAAACAATCACTTCATTTTGAGGTGTTTTTTAAGAAAACAAGACATCATTTCTTATGCTTTTTCATGTGTCTAGTACATGTTTCTTGATTTAAGATTTTTTTGATATTTGGACTGACAACAGGACAAAACTACTAAGTTAGAAAAGCAGTTTTTGCTGTGTATATTCTGTGCTTTGTCCCATATAGGTTATTATTGACAAATATATTTGTGTGTGTTGTACTTTTTTTTAAAGTTCTTTTATAGCACTCGGTCATCTTAAGCTTTGTTAAAATGTGGTGTATAAATTAACCTTGCACTTACTACAATGATGGTAATAATTTAATGAATAAGCTTCAAGTGAACTTGACAGAGAGTGTGTGTGTGTGTGTGTGTGTGTGTGTGTGTGTCAGTGTGAGAGTTTGTGAGCGTGTGCGTCTGCAAAAGTGCGTGCGTCTGCAGTGTAGTGTAGAGAACAAGTTCTGACATTCAAACAAGTCCTGTCAAATTTTCTGATTTGTATTGTTCTTTATTCAGCAGCTCAGGTGGCACTTTATTTTAAAAAAAGTCTATATATTTGGCAGATGTAAAGCATACATGTGTATGTTTTTTGTGTTAGTCCATTTTTATTTTATTATTATTATAACAGCTCAGGGATGTTCAAGGAGCAACAAGTTTGTGCAGTTTCTAAAGATTTTAGTTCTGATTTTGAATAAAGGGTTGGAAATGAATGCTTTTCTCGGTTTATGTTTTTATCCGATTCATTGATTAATCGAAAAAAATAATTTACAGATTAATCGATTATTAAAATAATCGTTAGTTGCAGCCCTACTTCAGATTACGACTTTTAAATAACATGACAAACTATAAAAGATCAACTCACAATGCATCTGACGCAAAAACACGAAGCCCTAATAATAAAACATTAAGACTTCTGATTACAACAACTGTGTGCATTAAAAGAACAATACTGGGTTTTTAGGAGGATCTATTGACAGAAATGCAACATATATACAAAACTATTTCTTCAAAGGTGTATAAAGACCTTACATGATGAACCATTATGTTTCTAATACCTTAGAATTAGCTGTTTGTATCTTCACAGAGAGGGGACCTACATACATGAATTCGCCGCCATGTTTTGTACAGCAGCCCTAAACGGACAACATCCTCCTGCCTGACTTGTATACTTTTTTTATACTTGAAAAGATCATCTTTTTTTAAAGATCATCTCTCTTCCCTGCGTCAAAATGACAACGATTTTTTTTACTATGGTGGCCAATGTTGTGTTTGGACCGAGCGATTCCTTGTAAATCTACAACACAACGCTAGTGGCCGCTGTAAATCAAAAACTGTGCCTTTAAACCAGTAGTCCATGATAAAGAAAATATGACAATTGCATAAAAATGCACGGTACTAAAGGGATCGAAGAACCTACACCCAGAAATGGTCCTCTCCCCAGGACAGTCTCTCCATAGGGCAGATCTATTGGAGGGCCACCGTCCACCTGCTCCAACTCAAAGCCAGGCATCTAAGCACGAGAGAAATAATAAAAGCTCTATTAACATTTATCGTTCTCTATAAAAGTCACACAGTTTGTTATAAGACAGTTGAGGGGTCAAGTGTTGCCCGATTCTTCTGTCCCAAAACGTTTGAATGCAAATATAAAAATAGGAAAACATTACGTACTAACTTACTCGTGTGAACGTATTTGTTACAGTATATACTTTAACTCACCTTCAGGATCATGCATGTACAGAGACTGAGTTATGTATGCATTGTTCGTTGAATGAATAATATTTCGTAAAAGAAGACTTCCGGTAAACTTCACCATGAGCATGCGCCGTGTAAACATGCATGCATGAAGAAGCTTTTCCAACTCTTTTCTAGGTCCCAATTCGCAAATGTTGGGACTTGCGATCGTATTTTGCAGCACGATAACGGTTTAAAATCGGAATAATTTAAAAGTGCATTACAACCCACAAAAATAAGCATTCAGGCGGACTCGGAAGTGAGAACGTGCATGCTGAGTTTATGCGCATGCGCGCTGAGAATGGGGTGGGGTTTGGCTTGTGACAGGGCTGGCGTAAACAAACACAGACGTTTAAATCCCCAGCTGTCGGTGAGAATCATTTATCGCACATTTTCGACACAAATATCACAAATATATGTATATATATATATTTATCTGTCCATGCGGTTATACAGTTTCGTGGTTGTTTTTAAAACATGTCCCCCGATTTTTGCCACTGGTTAGTCGGTTTCACTTTCTTCTAGTTGTATCGGCAATAGTCTTTGTTATGTTGAGCAATATTATATGTAGCCATATTTCTACGTTTATTAGTGAATGTCAATACATTAAATGCAAACATGATCTACGGTTATAATGGCAGATGCTAATGAAGGCTTGCAGTTATAGTCAACGATTGTGTTTACATGTTTTCCTGATGCCTGAAAGATATTACCATAATAAATGCAAAAAACATTATTTTGTACTTATTTTATACTGTGATCCACTTTTAGAGTAAAAGGGAGAAGTTTAACTCTAGGTGGTATTTTGTCTCACAATCTCTGCTTTACTGAATATCTGATAATTGCTTGTCATTTATTATTTAATTCAAACTGTTTCAGGAAACGGAGAGATGCAGAATGTCTATAAAAGAAGCCACACTATCGTCCTTGGTCAAGAAGGAGGCTCCACCATCCATGATCATGATTCGCTAAAGCAGAACTTTGTTGAGACGCTTCCCACAGAGATGAGTTTGAGGATCTTTAGCGAGTTGGACCTCAGGAGTTTGTGTCGGGCCTCGCTCACCTGTAAACACTGGAATGGCGTAATTGAGGGCAACGATTTCCTGTGGCGCAACCACTGTCTTACAGTGCATGCCATTTGTCGAAGGGATGTGGATGGGGACAGGCAGAACGGATATTCATGGAAGGTTTGTGTTAACACAGCTTTGTCTCATGCAAATTCAGATGACCTTGTTTATAACATTAAACAACAAAAACAACAACAAAATCATTCAGGGACGAATAAATGGATCTAAAATTGCATATATTTCTGTTCTTAATGCATGGTTTTAAATTTTGACAACACACTTTATTGGATAAGTATAGACAAACTATACATTTTCCTATATTTATGTAGTTTAATGTTGGTTATGTTTCTTTCCTTGCTTCTGTCGCAGGTTACCCTATTGCGCAACTACAGAAAGGGCTGTGTAAAGAGAAGGTGGCTGAAGGGCAGATACAGCAACATCCACTCCGCTGATGAGATTCCACCCAACCATATGTGTCCACTAGACACAGACACGTGGGGAGAGATACTAGAGGCAGAACTGGAGAGATAGAACAGAGAGACTTTTGAAATCATGCTAAAAGACTAATTTACAGCAACAGTATCTACGATGATGCATTATGACTGAAACACATGCCGGACAAATTATTTTATACAATGCTTCATAATTAATGAGAAAATGTGTGCTGACAGATTGCACAATAATATGGCTTTCGATTAGTGTGTAATGAAAAACTTTGGTTTCATTACTGTATGGGGTTTTATAGATATTAAGCAATTGGGATCATTTTACCGGTGGCCACAGGGAGTTTGTTTTTTGTACAGTAGAATAATCTACAAAAGTGCCTTTTTTATAGATTTTAATATAAGTAATAATTCTATTAATTTATTTGATTTGCAGTTTTTTTCTGACTTAAAACCCTGAAAATGTTATTTATGAAAGCTAATATACAGTATTCAATATGTCACACTTTTTAGTCCTTTTATCCAGGAATTTCACCAGAGTTACATGAAGTTTGATTGTTTAATTGTTACATTTATTTGTGCAGCAATTTAAAAACAACTATTTGGAACAAACCAATCTACGAATGAACTAGCCACTCTGTGAAATGGGTAACTGGAGTTGTATGGATTTACCCATGCTGTTATTGCATTGAACCATCTTTAGCATTTTGCCATCCCAGGCTAAATTTTATTAAAATGATTATTAAAACACATACATAATTTGATCTACTTAATTCTACTTAGGGTATAAATTGTTTTAATATTTATTGGTTAGTGCATTTAGTCAAGTACTGAATCTTGAAGCAAGAAACACGTGCGCGACTTTTATTCTGTTTCAGCACTTTGGACAGGGATCGATCCCACACTATAGCACTTTTTATGCAACTTCCTAGAAAAGGCAAAAAGACTTATAAATAAACAATAGACTGGCATTCTGTGCTGTCTTTGTTTACTCAACGCAGATGATAAACATTAGGATATACATCAGCTAGTGAAGCTGTACGTGCATTGGCTATATGGGTGTGATGGCTGGCGCAGACGTCACAACATCCCTTAACAGCGCTTCCTAAAGACCTTCCGCCATCCCTTTAATGACGGGGAATGCTGGAGATAGCTTACATTCACCGCCGTTAACTTGCAATCATGGCTGACGTTCCGGCGATAATAAACATCGCGATTTCATTGAAAATCCAACCCAACGACGGACCCGTCTTTTACAAAGTAGACGGGACGAGGTTCGGCCAAAGCAGGACCATCAAAATGCTAACAGGATCGAAATACAAAATCGAGGTGATCGTTAAGCCGGGTAACGCAGAGGCCGCGTAAGTCGGTTCATCACATCTATTATTTAGCGACTAAACTGGGTGCATTTAGATCTAATTGACCTCAAAATAAATTGACATTGGGCTATTTTGATAGACGATTATTGCGGAGAGGGCGAAAGGTACAACTGTGGCCCTATAAGACGATAGGAATATCAATTCACTGCCTGTAGATCGACGCGTAGTCTCGAGTATCCTCCATCAAATCTGTTTTATACCAAGAAGGAATTTAGACGTGTATCAAATCTGAGAAATATACATAATAGACCGAAACTGATAACGATTCTTGATGTTATCGAATTTCAGCACAATGGGCATTGGAGGAAAAAGCTTCCCTTTGGAGCAGCAATCCAAAGATGATGAACAGATCGTCTACCATGGCACCTACGACACGGAGGGTGTGCCGCACACCAAAAGCGGGGACAGACAACCTGTGCAGGTCTCTATAGAGGTAAAAACAACTGAAAATGGTTTATGTTTAGATATTTCTGAAAGATTAGAATACTGACATTTTTGAGGAAAAATTATGCAGATTGGTAAATGCTGAAGCAAGCATTAGGGTGCTGTTAGTGTATAATGGATCATTTATGTCAATGTAGCACAAATAGCGATAGCCAGTTGGTTGTTGAGGGTATACGGTATATATACCAAACTCTTAACAACAGTTAAACTTCATATCGGATTGCAAGCTCATTCAAGAAGCTATACTATCCGAAAAAGATACTGCCCAACCACAATAGGTCTTTAGTATACTATATACCCAAAATGTTTTGTGCAAATATTAACCTTTAAGTGTACAACCGCAGGGAAGGCTATTATAAAAATATAATATTTTACATAGATTTTTTTCTGAAAGCATTCTTCACATGCAAGTATCTTGATGGATCCATAAATTAGATTAGATTGTCCTTAAAATGTCAAAGTGTTAAAGAAATAGTTCAGCCCAAAACATGTTTTATTTTGGTTTAACTTTTACTTTAAGGTACAAGATTGCATTAACATTACTGAAATTCTATATATTTTTCTCTATCTTTCCCAGTTCAAAGATGCTGGTTTGTTTGAGACAGTATGGCAAGTGAAATACTACAACTATTACAAGAGAGAACACTGCCAGTTCGGCAACAGCTTCAACTGCATTGAGTACGAGGCCAAACCCAATGAGACCCGCAGCCTAATGTGGATAAACAAAGAGCTCTTTCAGTAGAACCTGACCACAGCACCAAAGCAACGGCAGCAGTAACCTGTCCTGTAACCATCACGGGGTCACAGATGCAAAATGGTCCTCAGTGAAACAAGCTGTGAATATTACAGGCCCAAAAAAAGAGATCTCTCAGTGTTTTTTTTCACCTGTCAATCAATGCACCTATCTGTTGCACTGTTCATGCATGATCGGATCATTTATGCCTTCAGTTTTCTGTCAAGTTGACTTTTTTATATTTTTTCCTCACCATGCTTGAGCACATCTGAACAAGATGGGCGATATACTGTATACTGGATTTGGGAACAAGGCCAAATTGATTCGCACAACTCCACTTTGTTATGGTTACAATGGAACCAGCAAGATTCTAGTTTGTTTCAGGCTTGCATTTAATTCAATCACTTAGAAATGGGCAGTTCTCCAAAACACGTGCTTGAAAAGGTGCTGTATGAACATATATCGGCTATTTATGACTTACTGTATAATAAAATGTATAATGTAGTACTTCAAAGTAAAGACCAATAAGTCAATATTGTGGTCTTTTGTAACCAGCACTGAAAAAACAATTATTTATTTGTAAGAGGTGTGTCTGTTGCTCTATAGTGTGAGTGAATGTTGAATTATTTGTTTACTGTTGTGTATGGATTACAATGCTATTTCTTTTTTATGGCAGATATGGACAGAAAGTATTCACAGGTGAAAGTGAAACAGCTATTGCTCTCTACTGAATTTATGACTATTTTCGCTCATATTCTGCTTGTTAAATTGTTTGTGTGGTGCATACGTAAACTGTTGAATATCTGTTTTGATTTTATGGTGTAACTTAGGCCAAACGTTTGACTTTTTGTAAGACTTTAAACGTGTAAATCTTGTTGCCTGAAATTCTTTACTGTTTGACAAGTAAGAAATACAAATAATAAGTAAATCAACAAATAGGTAAAAAATTATAAATAAAAAGCTAACAAAATGCAACAATAGAACAAAATATGTCGCATATGCAGATATTGTCATTTTTGTCAGTTGTTTTTCTAAAAATAAATTCATTATTAAAAAGCAAAAAAAAAACGAGTTAATGTTCGAACTAAGTTCAAATAAAAGATAACTGCAGGACATTTTGTTACGAACATCTAAAACATCACCAATTTGTTACGAAAGGGCAAAAATGAGAGAAAACTACATATATTTATTTATTCAATGTATACTATAATCGCAATAGTATTTAATACCAATTCAACTCTCAAGATTCTAAACGTTTATAAGTCAAGCCATGTACCTCCTACATAGTAAATTAGCACGTATTAAAGAAACGCATTACTGGAATAAATTGACCATTTGTATCTGATCAATGGTAAGGCCAACGATTCGTGCATATACAGAGAAATAGACAGAAATACCCGGATGTTTAGTTCTAACGCACCTCCCCCCGTCTCGCTCAATCTTGCTCTCTCTCTCTATCTCTCTCCACCACCAAACTCAACCCACTGCCTCTTTCCCCTCCGCTGCGCACCTCATGAAGCTACAGCAGTGAATCCGTCATCCGTCGACTTAAAGACCGAGAACAAAATCCGAGCGCAGCTCCATTCCGGTTGCCGATTCCGGGTCGAAAAACGCCCAGCACCGTCAGCGCCAGGCCCTCCCGTTTCCGTGAGATTCTGCACAAGGCGAAGACGACCCGTCCGACAAAATGGTAAGGATCACCAACAGCTATCCTTAAACCGGTGCAAATATATCCGAGATATTAGATACTTCCGCTAGCGTGTTGCGCTTCGCATCGATCCCGCGTTTCAAGCGTTTTCGGGTGCCGAGGCGAGGTGGAAACGCGCTTGCGGTGTCGTGATCAAAGCCGTTGTTGATAAAACAGAGAGACATGGCTGTCACTGTGGCCCACGTTCAGCAGTTCTAGGCTCTGTACGCTACGAAGGGTGAAGCCAGTGCGAAAAAATACATCGCTATGTCATAGATTCCGGTTTAAAGAGTGTATTTGAGCGATCGGTGAAACAGTGTATCAATCAACATTGTAATAATGGCGCTGCAGGTGAAACATTGTATCAAGCTAGCTGCTGCCCCGCTTCATTGTATCGGGGGCTCGATCGATACCGCTGTCAAGTTGATCCAGTGCTTGGTTGCCTCTAACATATCTGTTGACAACTTGAATTGACTCGATTTTTCTCCGAATAAAGATAGACTTTGCTGGGCCATCACCTATATGAGTGAGCTTTTTGGAAATGGTTACAATAAATGATGCACCATGTGCGTTCGTAGAAAAATTAAGCATGGTATTATTATAGTGTAGCAACCATGTTTCACTGGCTGATTTGTTGACCCCAAGTAATACCATACTTTTACTAGAAAATTCACAATCGAACAGTTAATGTTAGACTATAGTGAATTTGTGGTTTTCAATGCTACCATAGTAAAACCATGGTTTGTTTTTGCAATGGTGATGATTGGCCACATGAAGCCTTCTATTTTCTATTATCTAGGCTACTCAGCCATGGGTCTGTGACATCGTTGACTTTTGGGAGGAAGTCATATCCTTGTTATTTTCTGAATATCTTTTAGAGTAAAAAAAACAATTGGGACATACTCCTCATACATGAATGCAGACTTGAGACCCTGCTGCAGTATGTAATGGCCGACCCTGATCGACACCCTGTTTGCACTCTCTTCAGAGAATAGAAATGTATGCATACCTAGAATGCATACCATAGCATAGCATAACATAGGGAGTCTGATGCTTACTTTACAGATCTAGGTTTAGCCTGTGCCAGCCCTTCGATTTTATTCATATTAGAGTTAATGGCCACTGTGGCCTGTGTATAAAAACACTTGTTCCAAACCCTACAATACTGTAATGACGTGCCCACTCTATCAAAAACCTAAATTTAAAAAGTTGATCTATGATTTACTATTTACTTAAGTGGATCTAAGTGTTTACTAGTTAACTTAATAATAGCAATGTGAAATTTACATGAACCCTATTTACTTTTTATTCTTGCCGCTTCTCCTTCAACAAATTGGCTTATACAACACTTACAACAATCAGACCACTTCCTGCTAGATAACACCAGTGCATTCGAGTTGAATATTTGCTGAAATATGTCAGATCTTAAAACGGGTTAACAACGTCTCATACTTTATGAGCCAGTTTTGGAGGTTTGCGGCGTAATCCATAAAGCAAAATATGGGTGAAGATAGAATCTGTCCAGAAGCTAGCTGGGTTTTTTATGTCTTCCTTTTAGAAAAGACAGCACTGAAAGGATTCTGCCATTATAGGTACATAGTAGCCCAATTGAACACTGCTTTTCGTTTTGAACCATAAACAGTTGAGATCCTTGTCTGGTTATTCGCTAGACACTATATAACCGGATGAAGTTACCTTAAACCCTCAATCCAGTTTAAGCTAATTTGCTGTCTCTGTAGCAGTGATGTCAAAATAGCACAAAGCGCTGAACCTCAGCTAACCTATCAGTCCTCAGTGTTTATATCGCACTGGGGCGTCCTATCTAATTTTAGAGTTACATTGTGAAATGGACTCGATCTAAAAGCAGTAAATTAGGCAAAGTTCATTAGAGCAGTCGGTGAGTGGCATGAGGTTTCTCAGGTCATCGTCCCATTCTGGCTTAATCTACTTTCACATGGAATATGCACACAAAATCCCAAATACCTCTGTACTATTCTTTATCAACACCAGGTGGGTTTTGTCATTAGATAAGCCAGACGATTAGATAAGTTAAACACTTCTCCTTGTAAAATGTTGGACGCCATTATTTAGAGGGGAAGGAGTTTGACCCTGTACGCTATAAAACAATATAATAAACATCTTATGGAGAGTGCTAGATGTTTCAGAGCTGAATGCTATAGAACTTTCCAAGTGCTGTTGAGTTGTGTCAGCCTTTGGCACATACTGTATCTAGGTTATAGGGACAGTTCACCCAAAAATAAAATTTGGCCACATTTGACTACCATAGTAGAGAAATTAAAAAGAGTAGTCAAATATGTACCAGAACTGTTTTGCTTTCCAACATTTTTAAAAATATCTTCTTTCGTGTTCAACAGATCACAGAAATGTATAATGCAAGTTTTCCTACTATGGTAGTCAATGGTGGTCAAGCATTCTTCCAAATATCTCTCTGTGTTTATCAGAGCAAAAAAACTTGTAAAGATTTGGAACAACTCAAGAGTGAGTAAATGAAGACAGAATTTTTATTTTGAGTTATAACAATGTTATAAAAATAACAATGAATATATCCCAGAAACTACAGATGTGTTAAATACGATAATTATTTTTAAAGCGTGAATTCATTTACATTTGTGGATATGCAGTAAGCCACCCTGGTATCTGTATTCATCATGTTACTTGTTGAAAAGCAATATTTAGCAATATTTGTTAAAAAGCAATATTTAGTGATGCGCTATATAGTGTCATTTGGCATCTGTTCTCTGAGGCCGCCTCCGTAGCACTGCAAATGCACTCAAATCTGATTAGCTGCTTAGCGCAGACTAGATAAGTGCTAGCGCAGTGACTGTGAGGACCGTTTTACCTCATGACTCTTCTAACAGCTGCGTGTCAATAACCGGGAATGCATGAGGGTCACAATTTACTAAATTGTTCTGCGCACACAAAACCACTACAGGGTTTGAAAATATGAAGCCTGTTATTTTTAAACATTATTGGTTTCTGTGTAAATAGCTCTCAGCCTAGTCAAATATTTTCTTTCATTTCTTTGGATTTATATTTAAATGAAGTCGAAATTTTAAGTGTGTGATCAATATTAAATGGTAATAAAGATGCATGTATTTCCTGAATAGGAGTTGTGAATTGATCCTCTTCTAAGCTCCGCCTTCTCTGATTATTGTTGATATGCGCATTAAAGGGAAAGTTCACCCAAAAATCTGTCTTCATTTACTCACCCTCAGGTTCTTCCAAACCTGTAGAAATGTCTTCGTTCTGCTAAACACAAGGGAAGATATCTGTCGGAGTGTCAGTAGCCAAACAGATCTCATCCCCCATTTACTCACATGGTTTTCATTTTCCCTACTATGGCAGCAAATGGGGGATGAGATCTTTTTGGTTACTAGCATTCTTCCAACCATCTTTGTATGATGTTGTCTGATATATAAATAATGACAGAATTAACATTTTTACTTTAAGCTTTGTGTGACCGCCCTTCCTCCTTTATAATTTTCACCATTGAGTGATGTATACGTAATGTTGATTTTGACTTTTTTTGTCTTTTAGGGAAACGAGGCGAGTTATCCGATGGAGATGTGCACACACTGTAAGTATATGGGCCTCTGCGTCATCACTTTGATTCCACCAATGGGAGACATGCATCAATTAGTCAAAGTGATTTTTTTTGATTGCTGCCTACGAAACATTTCTAGAGATTTTTTTACAGAGTTTAACTTAAAAAGTATTAAAAAAACACAAAATGTACCCCAAATTATTCTCATCATGAAAATTGCCACAAAAGATTGTATGGCATTAAATAACAAATAAACAAGGTTGCTTGCTTAATATGTCCCAAAGACCCAATAAGCGTCTTGGAAGGCACCTACATTTTTTAGGCTAGTACTAAACTACTGTTCCTGGCTCTATATACAGCCATGACCGTTGCTGTGGGATCAGCGGGAGTATTGGGATGTGATGGAGAGGGTTTCCCCTGGATCAGTGAAGCACTGTGTGTTTGGAGGAGGGCCAAACACAGTGCACTCAGACTAGACTGGGAGGCATAAAGTTGCTAGTAGAAAGGAGGGCTATAAATGCCTGCGGTTGGTAAAGGTCAGTCTCAGTGCTGCAGGGAGAGCCTGAGTTATTTTTGGAGTCTATGGGGGTGAAAATAGAGAGACACGAGGTGATAGTCCGTTGGATGTGCTTTAATTCATTTGTGGTTTGTTGTTGCTGTTGCTTTTGCTTTTTTGCGGGGTGTGAACTTTATGTACGTATGCTGTGGACAGTCAATCCAGGTATTCTCGCGAGCGGGCATGTAGGACTGCATTACCCAGAGTTCCCTTTACTGGTGTTGTTGTTATAGCAACATTACTGGCCCAGTTTTCTAAAACAGGTGGGTCACGCTGGACCTTTCTAGAACATATGGTACAAAACAAAGATGGAGAAAGTAAGAAAAGAGAAAGTGGGACTATAATTTAGCTTTCGATTAATAAAGTATCAAAATGCTGACGCAAACACAAGAGTCTAAGGTCTGGAAAACATGACTCCTCCTCTTAGAAATATTGATTTTGTCTCCCCACAAATTTTCTTTTTCATCTAGGCTAATATTTCTCAAGAGGCTACAGTAATTAAATGCCCAGCACTTAACAGGGTGAAAACGTGAGCTGCTGTGAAACTGAGCCACCTGTTGGTCAGATGGGTGCTTAGCAACCACAAGGACACAATAATCCTGCTCCAATTAGCAGCTGTGGTAATACAACACTTTTATGACATCATCTTAAATGCATTCATGAGCACGGACTCTAAAGCATAGAAATCTGGCAACAAAAAACTGCTTCTACTCAAGGTGAGCCTTGTGGTCGACTAGTCCGTTAGAGAGGTTGATGAGATAGATTTGCTCTTGAATGTATCTTATTTTAGATTTTATGCATTTGGCCTATTTATTTTATTTAAAGCGACATAAAGTGCATGCAAGATGCAGCCACACACATTCATATCGATTAATTTGGCCACTGTGTGGTGTCTCCCTGTGACTCAAAATCTCTCACCACCGTTTTTTAATTAATGTGAAATTATACAAAGTCCAGCAGTGTCTTAAGACCCCTGCTTACTGTTCTATAGGTCGAAACTGGAAAACTGGTTGCATTGTTTCATTTTTCAGATTTTCATAATTTTGCACGTCGAGGGAAGCGTAGGCAAAACATTGGAGACTTTGGACTTTTAATGTGTGCTGATTCTGACACTTCCCTTTTTTTTGCTTTACTAGTAGTCCAGTACAGTCACCTGGTGTAGTTACACATGTTGGCACGGCAATATCCGGGTTAATCTGCGGCACATTAATAGATATTGAGAATACATTTTTATCTGTTGTAGGGATGTCTGATTTGTGAGCTGTTTGTAATCTTTAAATGACACTGCCTTATTTATTTGTACCTGCCACTTTGCTTAGGTAGAGAAGTGTCTCTGTGGTCTTGTGTCCATATAGTGGAAGTCAAAGGCGGCCTCTTTCAAAATTTCTTCTTTTGTGTTCTGCACGAGAAAGTCATGCAGGTTTGAAATGAATTGAGGGTGGATAAATAATGAAAGAATATTTATATTTGAGTGAAGTGTCCCACCTGTTAAACTCAAAATTACATCATATGTCCAATATGTTCAAGTTATATATCAAATGAAAGCTCTTATTCTACAGAGTATAGATCTGCATTTAAATTTATTTATATTTTACCATAGATCCAATGCAAGTCGAATGAATTATGATGTATTAAATTGATATTTGTAAACAAAAACAGATCCATCGAATATCTAAGCTAATAACTGCATCCCACCATTACATTTAGCCACAAATGCTACACAATCTGAGATTGTTTTCTACTCAATAAATCCAATCCTACCTGTCTTCGTGGTTTTAAAAGTTAAATATCCGCTTCGAATGTCTCCCATCAATGTGCTGCGTCAGCAATATGACATAAAAGCTTGGATAGTTAAAAAAGGACACGTGAGCTGCTTTAGAATAATTACTGAATACCAGATGATAGAGAAAGATATCCTTTTTCCTCAATTTGTTCAGACCTGTTGGAATCGAAAAACGATTGTCTGCAGGTTCCTGTGCCAAACAGACTTTAGGAAAAAAAAGTATTTTTCATAGGACTGACAACACGTACAATCATGTATATCACTTTCAGCTGTGTTTTATGAAATTTGAGGGGTTTTACTGGAATATGACACCAAAATTTTGTATTTACATCACTGTATGTGGAAACGGTTGTGCGTTTAAGATTTGATATGCCAAATTCAGGCGGAAATCCCAAAAATGGCCTAAAGTGTAGGTTAATATTGCTGTTCTCGGATTGAACACATCTGGATTGGATGACTTGGCAGAGGTACCACAATATTAATCATTATTGACTACTATATGAGAAATGTGCTACAAGTAGCACATTACGTGCAGATATTCTGTACCATAACCAAAAAAGTCAGCACCTTTGAAAGTGCTCTCAGTCGCCTACATGTGGCATTTTGTGTGCATGGTGATTAAATCTGGTTTAAACATTTTGGTGGATGTACGGCCTAACATCAACAAGCAGAATTTTTTTGTAATTAGTTAAATAAAAGGGACTTACACTTAAATTTTCTATTACTGTATGATCCAAGCACGTACAACTTTGCATGTTGAAAGTGATATTTGGATTGTCGTAGTCTTTACTTTCAATATGCATGTGTATTAAAAAAAATATTTTAACGACAGCCTTCGCTCAGTTTAATAATGGCGGTAGGAGACTGGGAATTTAATTTGATTAATTGCGCAGCGCTGACATCTCTCAGCATGCAGATTACTGGTGTGTACCACGTGCCTGTGAGAATGAGATTAGATAATTTAACCATCCACACGGCACGACTCGGTGCTGTAGTTTAGCAGCGGCTCTCTGAATGATGACCATGACTGCCAGAGTGAAGAAACAGGGTAAGGTTTCTTCCAGGGTGACTTCTCACTTTTTGATTGGATCTAAAACCAGATGGATGCGGGTTTGGGCATGAAGCCCTATATATGGATTATTGCTTATGCACCTCTCCTGTATGCTGGATCAACGCTTTAAAGATGAACTAGCAGGGATGATGGTTGTCGCAGGGAAAATGAACACACAAAAAGGAATCAGATGAAATGTTTTGTTGTAGATGTGGTGCTTGTGTGGGACTAATAGAAATAATGTTTGTCCATGTTTTTCTTTCTCTCTACAGTTGATGCTGATGAGATTAAAAGACTAGGAAAGAGGTTTAAGAAACTTGACCTGGATAACTCGGGTTCTCTCAGCGTGGAGGAGTTCATGTCTTTACCGGAGTTGCAGCAGAATCCGTTGGTCCAACGAGTCATCGATATATTCGACACGGACGGCAACGGGGAAGTGGACTTCAAAGGTGTCAGAACAAAGAGTTGTTTATTGAAACATTTCAGACAATCTAGCATTAAGTAGCATAAACAACACTGGTCCGGAAACACTTACAGCCACAGGAAAAATTCAGAGACCGTTCAACATTTTCATTTAATCAGCATTTCTAAAATGGATTGTGGCCATTCCAGTCCAGTGTCTGTTAAATTTCCACAAAATCAAACATCAGGTGTGACATAAAGTCATCCAACAGCAATGTGAAAGACCGACAGCATGTCAAGACTGTGTAATAAAAAAGAGGTCATCACATATAAAACATTTTGGAACTTTTCCTAAATACACATACAGATTTTACTATGTATTGCTTAAAAGAAAATATTGTTTTCTTTGCCGTATTTGAGGTGTAGAGCATATTTTCTGTTGTACTGCTCCAGAACTCCAGTGTCAATGTTTAGTGTTCCTCACCCTCATGTTTGCTTTATTTTTATATTGTTTTTTAGAGTTTATTGAGGGGGTCTCTCAGTTCAGCGTCAAGGGCGACAAAGAGCAGAAGCTTCGCTGTGAGTACTTGTCGGTCTTAAGTCTAATGTACCTTTTAATTGTGTATCCCTTTAAGATTTTAAGCTAGAAGCTGATTGCTTGGTCAATCAGAGCACATTGCAATGTCTTATTGTAGACTTATTGAAAAAAGTTCTGGACGCTTCCAGTTTAATCATGGTGATGATGTTGCTCAGTTCGTAAGGGGATATTGGAATTAAAACTCTTAAAATGGCATTTTTGGCTGTTTTAAAATTCCTTATTTGTTTCCTCAGTTGCGTTCAGGATTTATGACATGGACAAGGACGGCTACATATCCAACGGTGAGCTGTTCCAGGTGCTGAAGATGATGGTGGGGAACAACCTGAAGGACACTCAGCTCCAGCAGATCGTCGATAAAACCATCATCAACGCAGACAAGGACGGAGATGGGAGGATATCCTTCGAGGAGTTCTGCATCGTAAGTCACGCATTTCCTTCCAACGGGAATTTGATGCTGGGATGCAATGTAGTTTCACCATCCAAGTACTGGAAATCTTATTGAGATAATTGATATCATTACATTGATTCCTAAAAAAAGGTAAATAGTTATGGGCAATGTAAGACCCCTTCATGTCATAATAATATTATGAAAGTAAAAAAATAAAGATTCTGTTTCAGTCTCTATTCAGATCATCAAAATTGTGTTTCGGGAAAAACAGATGTGTAACTCAGTTAATGAGTAATTTGTATAAATTAGCCATTCGCCTTGTTTTTTGAAGGTCTTTCCTCTCTGTTCCACAGGTTGTTGGCGGCTTAGACATTCACAAAAAGATGGTGGTGGACGTGTGAAGAGACTGAACAGACTCTTCACTGAACATCCTCATTCACTTCTCCATTTTCTGAGAATCAGCTCCGCTAACACGCTCTCTCTGTCTCTCTCCCTTCTCCCTCTCTCTCGTTCAATGGAAGTATTTCTCTGAATGATGCCTCTGTTCCCTGTCTATACTCCCTGAGCCTTCTAACGCCTGCCATTCTAAGTGTTATAGAGCATGAGATTCTTCTGTCCAAATTCTCGGGTATTTAAGGACAGTCAGAGAGGTGGCATCTCTGTCCATTACTGAGCGATTCAGTTTGGTGGAGAAGGAAGAGAGGAGGGTGTGCGTATGTATGCGTTATTGTGCGTGCGTTTGTTTATGCAAGCGTGTAGGTTTGTCTTCGTGTTTTTCTTTTTCGAAACGGGGGGATTTTTTTGTATTTATTTTGGTCCTCTTTTTTTAATGATCTAGGTCTACAGGGAATACGTGGACATGACTTGATTTCAGCGCGAGACGCTTCGAACATGAAGTGCCAATCACAACGTGTATGTGAGATATAACAATAGCTGAATATTTAAATGGCTGTCCGATGTTCTTTATTTAGGGATATTAAACGATACATCAAGTTTATTAAAAGGCCCGTTCCTTTTTTCCTGCTCGTTTTGAGCAAATGTTATTTTGTGGCAGATCATGCAAATTAGAATTTTCTAGCAAGAATATGTGTATAAATGTACAAGTGTGCTGTTAATATTGTCAGGGAGTTCAGTTGCAGTCTTGCTTTCTGATATATGGTAGACTAGGAAAAAGCAAGTATATTCTGAGTTGTGCACATATATATAAATATACACACACACACATTTATGGTTTACTTTTAAGATTATTATGTGTGTGTGGGGTGGGGAGATCAAATCACACCACTGTGGGATGGATCTGTGCCATCAGTCAATTTCTCAACTTTTATCGGTATTTTGAATAAATTACATTTTAGCACAGCAATACAATATTGTTTTACCTCTAAACATTATATTCACACATACAACGCCTGTTGTGGCCAACGTCACAATAACACCGGATTTGTGTTTGTGGAAATTTAAGCTTAATATTCCGACTTGACTGCGGGCAGCATTGTAAAGCTCTTAGTAGCTCATATTTGTATATTAAGGTTTGATGGACGGATTGTGTGTTTTGTGGGTTCGGGTTTTTAAGCTTTAATCGTGTCGGTCCGCAGCGAAGAAGGGGTCAAGTAGGCAAACCAAATGGGACAGAGCTTTTCTCCTTCGTCATTTCAAAGATCGATGATTCAAACGCTGGTATTTGGTTGTTTTATAAAAGGGAGACCGAACTAAACTATCGATACGGATGAATAAACTCGCCAAGCCGCTGTTCGCTTTTACTTGTGATTCTCCCGCGCAAAACGGCGTTTGGCGCCAGCTGCTGCACGGTGGCGGCTCTTTCCAAGAGACCCTCGGGGTTTTGTGACGTACTTGCATGATACGGGAGCCGTTTCTCCCTCGTTTTCTTTCTGTTGTGCATGTAGATCTGGTTTCGGGGAAGAGATTATCTTGTTTACATATGAATCGTAATATTGCGATGTTATAATCTGAATGACAGTTACATATATAAATATATATATGACGTTGCCAAACTTTTGGTTAATGTTAAAAAATGATTTTAAAGCGAGTTTCTTCACTACATTTATAAATTCTTATTATGAAACATAATGTGGGTTATTACGGAATGGTGTCGGTCACTCCCAGCGAAGCATCAGCTTTCATCTTATATTAAACCGCCGGTACTGTTAAAGGGATGGAGTTGCGTTTTTTTATTTCATTTCATTTTCCCTTCACGGTTAAGTTGAGTTGTTATGTACAGAGTTTGTGTTATAAGTGCTTTCTGTTTTGTATTGCTTTAGCTGGGCGGTCAGACAGACATCTATATAACGTTTGGTGTGGTCTATGGGTGCGTGTGTTTTGGAGGACAAACGAAAAATTCAAGTGAATGAAAACGTTTCGCTTTTAGGTTTTTGTTTCTTTCTTAATTTCTTTGCATGCTGCGTCAAATGCTGTGGGATTTCATTCATGAAATGAGAAATAAAATGTTTGAGACTTGTAAAACTGTGGTCCGTGCAATGTTTGCTTTCTTGCTTTCTTGCTTGTTTTGTTTTTAACGTAGGCTAGTATATCGGTTGCCACTAGGTGTCAGTAAAACACAGCAAATGAGACTCAAATGGATTCTGTGAATGGGGATTTAAAGGTCAATTATCTATTCTGCTTCATTAAAAAGTATTAAAAAGCAATATAATTTAATTGGAAGAATTAGCAGACAATCCTCGCCTGTCACTGCGGAGCAAACAAAAAATGACGATATTAGGCAATTTTAACAAGATGAACAAACGTGGTGAAATTCTGTCATCATTTACTCGCCTTCGAGTTGTTACAAATGTGTATACATTTATTTGTTCTGATGAAACCAGAGAAAGGTATTTGGAATAATGCTTCTAACCAAACAGATCTAAACACCCATTGACTCCCATAGTAGGAGCAATTACTTTATCTTTTTTTGTTCTGTGGAACACAAAGGAAGAAATATTGAAGAATGGTGCACTTTTGACTACCATTTGTTTCCCTTTCCCAAAAGTATTCCTTTTAGAGTGTTTTGGAGGACTGTTTGCATAGTCGCTCATCAGAACATATTGGTGAAAAGCAAAACTAGCTGTTCTTTTTAAAGACAAAATAAATGCAGTATCACACAAAAAATCTGAAAATATACAGAATAAGGAACATTCCCCCAGTTGTCATGTTTTCCCAGAAATTTGCTAATCGCACTTGTATACAGTGCGGTTGGTATGGAACTGGCAGAGAAAATTAAATAACCCCTTTTTTCCGAGCCCCTCCTTTTGGAGTAGGATCTCTACTCGGTGACCTGAGAACAGCTTTTCCTACCTCAGACAGCAAAGTCTCTGACTGATTCCAGACAGAAGTGATTATTGAGCACAGTTTTACACTTTTCTTTTATCGGGACAGATTCAGTCACTGTTGACCATGAAATCCCTGCTTAAAACAATAGAAACTATTACAGAAATTCTGATGGTTTCTATTAAAATACCATTATGAACCATTAGCTTTTTCCATTAAAACCATGACAAAATTCCTTTTGCAGTGTGTTTTGGGGATTCTTCAAAGAGGATTAATCTGCCAGATAACATCCCATTAATAGAATCTATCACATGAGTGGAGACCATTATAGATTCCATTAGAAATAAAAAATCCTTTTTCAAATACCACAATGAACCATCAGCTGTTTACTATTAAACTATTGTAGCCTACAATTTATTAATGTAGTGTGTTTTGTGCTTTTTTCCAGTAGGATTTAGTGGTGTTAACTTGGTTCCCATTCAACAAATAACATCCCACCAATAGAACCCAACACATTACCAGATCAGTTTCCATTAAAAACTTGAAATTTATTACAATTTCTGTATTTTTTGCAGGGGAAAACCATACTACAATGAATCCCTGTCATTTATAAAATGATATTACCAACTTCAGTCAAAAAGTGAAATTTTAAACTAAGGCCAAATTTGTAGCGGACACCACTGGACATTCTTTGCAGAAAACGAGTCCTGCAGTCCCGATCTTTATGAAAGGAGAGTTTCAAGAACAAGCCTATCGGTCACCATCAGGTGAAGCACAACAGACAAATAAGACCATCTATCAATTACAGCTCTCCTGCAAACACACACACGTTCATATAGGCCTACACATTGACTCGTTTCCAGAATCCGTGCCCTGGTAGGAACATAGTCTTGGCCTCACAGGTTGGCTTTTCTCAGGCACAGTGTCTGGGACAGACAGCGATATTTTGTATCGGTGTCTGTACTGATTGGGAAGGAGAATAATTGATGAAAGTGAGTGAATCGGAGTGAAGCAGAGAGGAGGGAGGGTTCAACCTGAGTTCAGGTGTATTCTCAGGTGACTTTATTTCTGCATGCAGGCTGCTGATAAGCATGTTTATCAAGCAGACAAAAGGACAGTGAGGATACTGTTGCTTTCGCTTTAAACCCGGTCTCCGTCTACATGTTCTGGCAACAGAATGCCAGACTGGGGGAAAATAGGGCAATAGTTTAAAGCATGGATCTTGCATGCCATACCGAGTCTGTTAGAGTACCACAATTAAAATTTCTCTGACATTTGCACTGTTTACGATGATTAAAGGGATTCAAAACAAGGACATAAAGACAAATATCACGCTTTACTCTAAACACGAGGAATATTTAGGCCATAAAATATCAAGGTAAATGGCCCATTCAGTGTCAATTCTTTTCAGCAGTTACGAACCTAATGTTTACATTTGCAGGGTTGATATTGTTTAATGACGCGGTACTGTAGACCTTCACCATTAGCCGTGTAATCCTCAGGTCAACCCCATATCAAAACAGACACTAATCTGTGCATGTACTACATGAAGAATCTTCTATTCAAGCTGTCCTCAACTGAGTTCAGACAACACACAGTCCAGGTAAGTGCTGGACGCTCGGCTGGTCAGGTGAAACCGCATCCTCAGTCTGTGGGGGGTTTTCGGAGTTCTGCGTGCTAGCTACAGTTACACACCGGCAGGCTGATAACAAGACTCGACTTTCAGGAGCACTCAGGTGTGCGGGAAACGGCAGCGGAGGACAGGTGTCAGAGAGTTGATGAGAAAGAAACAGCCAGCGTGAGCAGCCTTACACACGATTACACCTATTTACCTCTAAATTCTGTGTTTATTTACCTTCAAGTTGCTCCAAATCTGAATAAATGTCTTTGTTCTGATGAACACAGAGAAAGATATTTGGAAGGATGCTTGTAACCGAACAGTTCTTGGTCACCATTGGCTACCATAGAAAAAATGACAATGGTAGTCAAAGGTGCCCCGGGACGGTTTGCCTTCCTACATTCTTCAGAAATTCATTTTTTGTGTTCTATAGAACAAAAAGAAATCCTAGTATGGTGGTAAAAATATTATTGTTTTCTGTTGAATTATAATAATAATGCTGTCGGTTAAATTCATCTTAAATTTAGTTTTCTCTTCAAAATACTAGTGTAAGGAAGCAGAGAGAGTTCAAAAGCCTGTCAAAAAGATGCTAAAAGTCTGTGGCTTTCCCAGTTGTTCATGATTATTAAATCATGATTTTTCACACACTGAGACTAAATATTAGATATATGAAAAGACGGAAAATGCTAAGTATTTCAAACATTTTTAATAGTCTTATTTACATTGACAAATTAAACTCCATAAATATTGTTTGTCACCCACATGCGCAAAAGCCACTTTAATACTCTGGGCTGCTTATTTATATATTCAAAAATTAAATAATCAAATCAAAATATTTACGTCATTTAAAAACAACTGAACAAGAACAATTTATTTTAACAAACTTGAAAAATAAATTCTTGAAATCAGATTTGAAGGAAAGTATAGCAACACTGACATGGAGAAACATAAACAAAAACATATTACATAATAGACAGTCAGATTTTTTAAATAAAAACCAGAGAGAGTGAGACCCATCAATAGGTCAATAAACAATTTTTTTATTGTATCACAATTCTCAAATAGAAGAAAAAAATCTATCCCTTGCTATTAACGAGTAAGGCAACTGATCTTAGATCAGCATTTTTTCAGCTGTCGGATACACTACAAGCGAGCTGCATGATGAGACAACTTCAGATCACAAAATAACAAAGTCCTGTTGATTATTATTGGATGTTTTGATGACATCATGACACTAACTTGCAATGCAAACATAATGCAACTCCTCATGTGCAACTGGAACTCAGCTGGGCAATTTTGTTGTGCATGTCCATGGTAACAGTGATTCAGACAGGAGCTCTGAGATTCAGACTGGACATCATTCGGAGTCTCCGCCTCTCCAAAGCTTGCTGCTTCTTCCTCTCGATCTCAGCATCGCTGCACTTCAAGGCTGCTGTGTTACACACTTCTGGAATACAAACATTAATACAACATTTTAAAACTATTTTTAACAAAACCAGCTAATTAAATAATTATGCCGCTAAAATTTGAAGTTTACCTTTGGTGACCACTGGTGAAGACCTGTTTGATGCAAAGTATGATTTTTGAAACGGCTGACTGTCTGACATCCTCACACCAGATTGAAGGGTGGTCAGCACACCCCTGTTGTAACCCTGCTGCGTGCCGACACCAGCATAAGTGCCACTTGCCACCACCGAAGAGGAGCGTCCCACCTGTGTAAATTTATACAGTCCATTACTTGCGGGGCCAGATGGCCTCACCGTCTCATTAACGCAGAGTCCTACAGGTCCAGAATTCACAGCGTGAGTTTTCGTCCTGTAAAGAGGCGCTGATGTGTTTTCGCTAGACACAGAGTCATTAGTAGGTGCCTTTCTGGGTGGGTTAGGATGAGCAAACACTGTCTGCTGACCGGCTGTTTCAAAATTGATGTAAGTCTTGTTTGGTGACACACTGCTCTGTAGTGCTTTAGGTTGTGTTTTGCTCGTCTGTTGGTTGCCAGGAACCTCAAGATTGTCGCACGCCTCACAAAATAAGTCATCATCCTCGACTCCCTCATCCCAGATGTCATCAGATGTAAAAAACGAGTCCAGGTCTTCATCTAAAACAATGTTAAAGCCATCTTGGCCAGTAATGGTATCTTCTATTTCTTGTTTGACACAGCCAGAGTTTAGATTTTGGTGTGTGGTAGCAGGCTTTGAATGGAAGGGTTGGATTATATATGGGCTGGTGGACACTGGTGTTTTTTTGGCGTTGGATTTAACACATACATTCTGAACATCCTGAGGTTTTCTTATTTCCGTTTTGAGCTGATACTGTTTAAACTGGTTGGTGCAACCGTGGCTTGGAGGAACGGTTGAAACTTTATTCGTAGCAGTAGCCTGACTTGTGTTGATAACTTCCAAGTGATTTCCAGGTCTCTGCAATCCTCCGTGGGGTTTCGCCTGTGACTGGTGACCAGAATGAGAAGTGTCCAGCTGAAACGTTTGTCTGTTTTTTACATTTTGTCCTTGAGCTGTGCTACATTTCACACCATTTCTAGCTTCTTGAGGTTTGGGTGCAATTGTATTGTTGCGTTTATAACTGCTAAAATCACTTCGATTCTCACTGGTTTGTTTTTGTGTCGAACAACTCCGTGAAGCGGCAAAAAAATCCTGGTTCTGTGTCATCTCCAATACCAGCGAGTTCTCAAAAAAACTGTCATTGTTCCAGTCGTCCTCAAAATCATTAGCATTGTCAACCTGTTTACCATCATCACAGGCTGCCACAGAATTACTTGCTGAATCGCAAGCTTCAACAGCCGTGAGATTTTTCTCTTTTGCCTTTTCGGAAACATCTTGAGTACGACCTGACATCTGACTTAGACGCCCGCTGAGCTGCTGGGTCGGCCCGTCGAAAAGCAAATCTAGATCATCATCCATCTCTTGATATAGGGCTTTCTGATCCGCAGGTTTCTCATTGCTGGAATCTACAGCAACAGGGCAACACTTCATAGCAAAGCCATTGTGTAATATCATGGATGGGTTGTAAAAGTTCGCCAGCCCCTGATCCACAGCACTTTTGGAACCCGGTCCATGAAAATGTTGTTCCTGGGCTTCATCCTGCCTCATGTTGAAGTCAAACTGCTTGGCCAGCCTCATTAAATCTTCTACATTGTTCTGTCTGTAAAAATAGAGAGACAAAGATAATACCTGAGCAGTTATTAAGGGATGTTGTTAGTCAGAAAATAATCAAATGAAAGAAATGTTTTCATTTGACTATCCAAGAAATCCCCCAAATAATTGTGATATATGCTAAAATTACACAAGCTGCAAAAGAAGACTTTCTAGTCCCTAAAATATTCATAAAGAACAGGGATATACTTTGTTGATCCGCTCTTGACTTTGGGATGCTGCACTTCTGGGGTGCAGGGGATGGCACTGTCCCCTATCCACTGCAACAAAGATGAATCTGCATCTTCCAGTCTACCATTCTTTAACAAACAACAATACATTTCACACAAATTAATATGTGGATATTTGTTATACAATAACATAAATACAAAGCAATCATTGTGGATAGATATAGCCGACCTTTGGAGCAATGCGATTGGCAATGTCTGATATATCCACCGATCGCACATTTGCAGGTCTCCTGTGCCCTCGACCTGAAATCAAAACACAGTCATGCTGGATATGTTGATCATCAGAATGCACATCTGTAATGGAGATTACGTACCATGTCGGACTGGTGATGGGGATGTTGTATCCCATATGATATCTTGATGAAAATCAGGATCATTGCTCGGGGAGTCGTCAGGTATCACTCTTCTGAACTGACCTCTTGCTGGACGTGTAGGTGTTTTGAACTCTGCTATTTTTAAATACGGTTTTTACAATAAATTGATGCATGTTTATTGATGCATGTTGACGACTGTTTTAGTGACGTAACCTTACCTGGCTGACAGATGCGTGCGGGGTTTTGTGTCGCAGATTTCGGACTCCGTCTCAATCTGTTTACTTTCGATTTCATCTGTGTCAGTTTAGCGATTTCATTCCTCTCCTGGCTGCCTCTGCGGTCCATGTCGTTTGATTATTCCCGGTGCTTATAATGCATCATACCACGGATGTGTTCTTGTGTTATTTTGCGATTCTGAAAGTGTTTTGCTCCACAATCGCAAGAGCGGATTTGTTGTTGGAACGTTCGAATATTCCGCCAAAGACGAGCCTTTCCCATGATTCATTGCGGGAAACCGCGCGTTCAAGAACATCCAATGCGCGCAATTGTTGCGCAACACCACAGCATAACATCTCTGGAGATTTTCTTTGGCGTTAAACTTATCTAGTATGTTCTTTTTCGTTTATGAGCAATACAATAACATAAATAATATTAATGTTTATACACTCATAGAATATTGTAAAAAAAGTAGCTGTTAGTTAAAGTTAGTGAGCAGCGCAGTATTTTCATTGTTGCATGCTTTAGTAACTAAATTTGACATAAAAACACGATATAGAACCACATTTAACGTTTGACGTGGAGGGCAAAGGTATGTTTAAATGTTATAAAAGTTTTTGCAAACATTTATTTCTAAATAATACATTTATTTGTGTTAAGAACATTTATTTCTAAATAATAAAGTCGATATTCTACAATAACCTGTTGTATTGTCCACCAGAATAAATGTAACAAAATAATAATATTTAAAAAAGATATAACTAATAAACATAGGCTATAATAATCTTTGCAGAATATATAGTTATATAATATTATAATATTTATTTAATTTGGCAATAAATCCAGTTAAAAGTGTTTTCGTTTACATTTGGAAACAAATCTCAATATGCAAATAATGTTTATCTTTTCTATTCTCCTTTAGATGTGCATCATGAGAATACTGAGAGAAGCCTGGAGCATTGCACTGGTTTGACTGGCTGCCAGTTAACATGCATACAAAAAACTCAAATGTCTGTGTTATTGCAGGTCAGTCGATAAGTGGTTTTTTGTGTGTGCTTTCCTCTAATGAACTGTGTCTAAATGGTTGATAATAATCTTAGCTTGTCAGATCCTTTTCCCTATTTTACTTATAGAGTGATTACTTGGGATAAATGTTGCATATGCCGCATGTCACAGTGTGGATCAGATACGGTCCTGACTTTTATATTTCAATAGTTTAGCTTGTAAACTCTGTAACTGCAAATTCCAAGTGTTTTTTTCATGGCAATGTAAAACAGGAAATAGCTCCAGGAGCCGAACATAAATTTGAAGGCTCACGTGTTCGACCTCTTAGAGGTTAAGTGGAAATGTACATCCGTTTGATGTCATACCAAACAGTTTTTTAAACAGAAAGTTGGACGGTTCATCCATCAATAGCATTAAGCCTACTTTACAACTACCTTTTTTTTTAAAATGGTAGGCTCGCAGGAAACCACAGGTTGCAAACTACAATACATCATTCTTTTTTTATAATTCAATAATATGTTATTGTAATATGGGCGAATAGCTAAGTATTTATATCCTTATATACATATTTCTAAACCTGCATAATGTTTTTTTGTGGTACACGTTAAACTCTTTTCTGTTTATTACAATTTATAGTACTTCCATGGAGAAACCACAGCTTCAATTTGCAACAAGATGCGAATACATTAACAATATTTAGCTGAACTATCCCTTTAAGACATCTAAGGATGTCTCCTTCCAGACATTAAGGTGATTGCCAAACTCACTTCTGCCGTTCGCCCACATGACAAATAAAGAACATCTCATCAAATTATCAAGCATGATATATCACGGTTCAGCGCTTAAGCTCAGTTTCCTGTGGGCTCTGTCTATGTCGGAATGAGCCTCATGAGTGAAGCCAATCAATGGAGTTAAGTCATTCTAAACAACAGAATACTAGAGATATATTATTTGATCTGACCCGTGTCTAATAAATCTCCCGTGAACGGTTAAACTGTCGAGACGATATGTCGACAGAGGTCTGATTGACTGCCCTGTCACGGGCTAAAGCTACCTCAAAAGATTTCTAATGTTAACATCTCCGTCCAGACTCATACGTGTGTCTGTGTAACTGTACACTTTATAGTAAAATGATTTCATAGACTTTTATTGATTTAATATAAAGCTAATGATAAACCCAGCCTTCACAGAATCGCATCCACTGCACCAGATGTAAAGACAAACACACTTTGCCCACTTTATGAGGCTTTTTTGTCATTGTTACAGTGGACACTGGGCCTTCACAAATATAGCTAAACCTATACAAACACTCTTTTCTCTCTGCTCCAGTCTTTTATTTGATGGATTGACGTTCTTCACCAAACACTCCTTTATTGGGAATCTGTGATTTACAGCCCCATACTGCCGCCGGCGCGACGGCTCCGATTACCCGCAGCACTATGATGATGTCATCAGAAAAGGCCCCTAACGACCCCTGCCTGGCCTTTTTGTGGCCGGGCCCTGATTAGAAGAGCTGATTGAATGTATATGTGTATGTGAGATTGCATAATCACTCACAGGCCCCTCTTTGGTGTGGTTGTGGTTTGGGTCACACAGAGGTTGTTTGGTAACCGTATGTGCAACAGTGAGTTTAATGACAGTCACCCCTCAACAAGCTCATATCTCTCCTTAGGACCTCAGATTCGACGCTACTGCACTTTTACACCCACGGCCTGCCTCTGGTGGGCCTCCATCTATCGATGACCTGTAAGTCTTTACTATCTGATACACCTACCTTTGCAAAGTGAGCTTATTCAAGGCGTATTAATGAGAGGAAACAATTATTATTAGGTTAAGCAAAGGAAAATATATTCTTCAACTTTAGTGTTATTATGCGCTAGGCATTATTACTCTGATGTGTGATAATGGATCATGTCATGTAGTCAATTTTAGAATTCGCGAATTAACTAGTTTATGATGTAATTCATGATGTGTGCATTTAATATTCATGATCCCAAAGTTGTGCAAATCTCATGGCCTCTTGCACTCAAATGTGTGTCACTTTGTTAAATAAAGCCCGTGGCTGCTTCAGAAAAGGCTTTCGCGGGACAACCCGACACCCACTTGTTCATCTCACTCCGCGTTTCTCTTTCCTCTTTAACTGAAACAGATCCAGAGGGATATTCAATCCCCTCATTTCCTCGCAGATTGCGGACAAGCCTTATTATATGCATGATTTAAATGGCTAAAGCAACACAGTATATATGCCAAGGGTGCTACTAGCTTTAAAATTATGATCTTATGGTAATTAAATACTCAAGTTAAGTGTATCATAAGTGGGTAGGTGAAACTCATAAAGAACATGTCAAGGTCATTTGTCACCTCACGATCAAAAAAATAAGACATTATATATTTGCTTAAAGAACAAAGCATATGAAGCTTTATGAGGTTGGGTAATTCCAGCGTTATGGATGTGACATTTTGCATTATGGACGTGACATTAAAATGCACATAGCATGAAATTGTAACGATTATATTGAACCATCTGTTTATGTTTTACTGAACCCACGTTGATAGAGTCTAAACATAAAAAAGTCAGTCTATGAAAAAAAATATATGTAAAAAAGGGAAATAAACAAGTGACAAAAAAAGGACGCAGTTTTTGGGAGACGATAAACGTTGTAGGATTTCTATAAAATAAAATGGACAATCCTGAAGCAATAATACCCAATGAATGGAGAAGAGATGCCTTTTATAGGACATTAAAAATATGCATTAAAAATAAAACAAATGCTTTACAAATTTGATGAGAGATCTCACAGGGGTATTTGAACCACCAATGTTAAAATCTGTTACCATAATAAAAATCGTTGTACGGTTGATATTTTCACGGAATTGTCCAGTTATAAAAGGTAAATCTTAATTTATAAAGTTGTATCTGCATTTCTGAGTCCTGTAATGGAAAATGTAGTTTAAATAATAGGTTTAAATAAAAATGTCCAATGTCAAACAGAAGAACCAATTTGGGGTTCCCCAAAGAGCCATTCAGTCAAATGTTATTATAAGAACTATATTTCTTTCTTACTTTTTTTTATAATCTAGAGAACCCTATCCCACAACAATCATTTTTTTGTGAAACCTGTGGTTCTTCTTTGTGGAACTAAACAAAATGGTTATTTTATGGCATTGTGAAGCACTTTCTTTAGGAGTGAAAAAAATATAAAATATAAAAATGTCATTTTATAACTGTATTAGAATATATATTTTTAAACATTAATGCACAAAAAGCTGTAATACATTCACTTCTATAATGATGAGAATTGCGAACTTAAAAGGTAAAATCGTGTTAAACTGATTTTATGTTTCATGTTTTTTTTCTGCAAATCAAATACTAATAAACTCTTTAACCAGATTTCACTCTAGGCAAAATAAAACGTCTTATTTTTTCCTACTGATTTTCATGTGAAATATGAGCTACATTTCATGAGATTCACCCACAATGAAAATGAGAGTCCTTCTAAACTGAAGGTCTGTGACTGCGAAGAACTGATCTAAAACATACACTCATAACACAAACAGGAAAACTGCTCGAGTCTTACTGGCAGAGTAAAATATCTCAACGTAAAACAGTTTGCCAGAATTGTAAACAGTTTTGGATTCACTTCAAAATTCTCCTCTGGTGAGATGATGCTGGTTTGTTTTGGTTTGGTTTAAACAGGAAAGTGGAAGACGAAGGAGATCAAGTATTAAAATGTCAAACCCAGACGTTTTAATTACGCTGAGTATCAGTCACCCTCCAACCTCACATGTTTGTCTTACATCTACAACCCCCATTCATATCCCGCTTTCTCTTTTTGACCGGTGCTGCTTGTTATTGTCATTTTTTGATTTAGTGGTATTGATTCAGTGTTATTAATAGGTCTACTGGTAATGTCTATTGTAAATAGTTCAGATAAGTTTGTAATTGTGTTTGCAAACAGACTTAACATCAGTTTAGCCCAGTCGTTGTGGAATTTTTTTGTTCAACGACAGCAGGTCATCTAGAAATTTCAGGAGGCAGCAGTAACTCTCATGTCCTACAGGGGGCGATACACACCACCTCCTACATTAGATCCACTTTCCAAGCAAAGGATATGTTTGGAATAGCACATTGCCATACTACCATCTATTATTTCTGCAGTATATAATATGTATACTTTGTATATGCAAACTTTTTGAATGCATGACCTACTTGCCAAAATGTGAAATGTGTTAAATGAGAAATGAACCGGACAAGAGCTATGATCTTATTGACTCATTATTTGGCAAGACTTCCAAACATAGATGTTTTTACACAAATGTTTGTATTAAATTAACCCTTGTATTGTGTTCACGTTCTTTTACTTAGGCAATGTTCACGAGTGTAGTGGGCCCACAGCATTATATGGTTTTTCAATCATCACACCCATAAAGAATTATGTTAAAATCTTGTACAGATGTTTGCTTCATCCCAATTTCATGCAACACAGACAGCACATATGGTCAATATTTGTCATTTTCCTCAGTTCACATTTATGGAAAATGTGTAAGTAGTGTAATGTAAATGTTATACTTTTTTTTACGTTAAAAACTGTTTTCTTACAGACCCAAACACCACACAAGGGTTAAAAATGTAAAATAACCATATTATTTCTTGTTACGATAAATTTCCCCTAAAACAATGTCGCATTCTACCATTTGTAAAATTCAGAATTATGCACTGCATAATGTTTCCCATACTATTTGTCAAATTAGTACACGGCATATACTGAGCAGTATCTTATTCCAAACATAGCCAATAAATCTGAGCAGATTGCCGCAAAAGCAATATGCAACAATGACAAATAACACACTCGTTGAGGTATGAATTTTTATGCGAGTAAACCCACACTTACTGAAACCCAAACACACACACACACACACAGTGTGAAAATACACTTCCGTTCACGTCAGTCAAATTCAGAAAATTAACAAACATTATAACCTTTCAAAGTCTCGTGATCTCAGACAGTCAAACTCAGAGTTGTATACTGCAGCTAAATGTGCATGTGAAACCTTTTGTTGCATTCATAACTGTATCATATCTGACACATCCAGCAGCTTTATATACAGAATTTGGTATCGTATTGCATTGCTTAGACAGTCAAAAGTTCTCATGGCCTTTCGCATTGCCTATTCCAGACAAGCGGACGTCTGCGAACGCGATGTTGATGTTTGCCGGCGCGACGCCCACTGCAGAAAGACTCTACGTCTTTTGTTTGGAGAATAATGACTCTTCATTACAGGTGGCACTTGAGTTGAAACGCGAGACTTTGTTTTGACCTTTAAGGTCGGTGGAAGAATCACCTGGTTCCAGGTGAGAGGTCACGTTAAAGAATCTCCCGGGCCCACGGCGGGTATGTCCAGGTGTTGGGGCATTTCTTTTCGACATTGTTTGCAATACTGTTGATCTGCCCATCATGCAGAACACGAGTCGAGTCGGCCATCTTGAATGTCTCTTGCAGGGATTCTAGAGCGTTCCAAAAGCTGGCGTTTTATGTTTTTTATACAGGTGTCCATGCCGTAGAATTATAGGCCATTTAAAAATCCATTTTCCGAACGTGTGCAGAGGACAAATCCGTTCACCGAAATGCCCGACTCTGTAATCAAAAAGAGGTTCAATCATTTGTAAGGAAAACACTGCTGGCGACAGTGTACTGTCGCAAATCACTTCACTTGTCAAAACAGATCCTTTCATCTTTATCTCTTCCTATGAGTTGAGACATTAACTAATTCTAATGTCATAAACTGTCTGCACTGAGTAATCAATAGTGACTAATTTATCAGACCCAGGGCATGAAGGGATGCGGCAGGAGAATGTGTCAACATGAATACGTTGTGCAGTTCATACCTTTGTGTATATAAACAGATCATTTTAGCCTACTCTTCAAATGCAAGAGTAATAATAATAAAAAAAAATATTATTCTGAAAGCGATTTAGTTTTGATGTGCTACTCGACGTGTAACGTAAAAATTATTTTGTATTTATGTAATTGGGTGATATTTAGATTCTTCATTGGTCACTTTTTTCCACTCGCAGGTCAGAGTTCACCCACCTTGAACTTTGATGTGCAGCAAAAGAGAAAAAAAATCAGTTCTCTTTAATATTGTAGTACATTGTAAAAACGAGTTTGTTTTACTTAATTAAATTGTGCAAAATTGTTGTCTTGATTCAATTAAGTAGACTAAACTATATTGTATTAAGTACACTAAAATATTAAAATATTGCTTACTTTATACCTAAATGAATAAAGTTGAGGATACTTAATTGTACCGTAATTTTAAGTTAACTAAACTCAATATTTATTCAGAACAATCTCTTACTCTCTTCTACTCACAAACACAATCTCTTCCTCTTTGTTTGTCTTTGTATGTGCTCTTGTCCCTTGTGCAGAAACGTACCTCTTGTTTGCTATGTTAAGCAGGATGACAGGGTGGACCATTTACATGTAGTGCCATTGACTGTCTAACCCCATATTCACTCCCCCAAGACTGCCGAGAGCTGCTGTACGTGAAAAAAGAGGGAGATGTTATGTGTGAAATGTGTGTATTTTCTGAGATATTTCGATTAATTTTATCCTAAGAAAATAAGAAATCAGATTAAGCTTCAGACAAATGAAGCATACATTGTGTTTGGATCTGTTATACCGTGAAATTTGGATGACAACATTTTCTGTAAAAAGTCTCATTACTTTAATGATGCTGTTTAAGTTTCAAAGCATTAGTGAATCATTGTGATTCTCATTTACATATGTAAAGTATACTGTACATTATACATCAATGCAAAAATGAATACTGCGTTATTAAAATACTTTTTGCAGTACAGCAATGAGAATATTTTATGATAAAATAAAGAGCAATTTAAACAAAAATGTGATTAACTGGCTAACTTTACAATTAAACAAATAATGATAATTAACACTTGAGACATAATATATAACTAAAATATATGAGACATGCTTATTTAAAAAAATTAAATGGGTTAAGTTACAGCTAAACAGTTCTTTTAGTCCTTTTAGATGTGAGGGATGATGTACCTGGTGGTCTGATGCCCATGTGTGACTGCCCGTCCATTACGAAACCTCCCATTGGCTGACCATCTGGTGTGTAGGGGCCACCATGACCTACTGCACACACACAGACATATATAAACATAAACATGTATACATGGCACAATACTTTTTCAACGAGCGTCTGTGCAATTGTCTCAGTATTGCGCTGAATTGACACTTTCATTGTTGTTTCGAACTATCAGTTTAGCAGTGAATTATATTCATGCAGCAATCATAATGCAACAAACTCAGTTCCACCAAAACTATTTTGGAAGCAAAAATGTGTCAATCAGAGAAACTACAGTCAGTGTGAAGTAGGTAAGTTGGAGTAAGCCAATCACAGCAGAGATGACTGACATTTAGGCTCTGTTCCAAAGCCTAGTGAGTAAGTGAAATGGAATCTTAGAAGTGAGAGATTTGGAAAGCTCTACACAGGCAGCCACACCAAACCACATGTCATACAAGTAACCATCCTCAAACACAGCACACAAGGGAGACGTGAACTTTAAAATTCAGTTTGAGTCGACGTGTAGCTTAGCTAAATACCATAAACAAAAACACACAGCTAAATAGTTGCTGAAAAGTCTAATCAATATTTCTTTTTGAACGCTATCTAAAAAATATTTTGGGTGCATATCCTTAACCTTGCTGTATACTTGTGATACAAAATTGCATTTTTCTAGTTTTGGAGCAGAGCCAGTCTTAAAGGTACAGTAGCAAAAACAGCCTGTTTGTTTCTTACAAAAAGTCAGAGTAAACAAAAATGTTTGGTGCAAGTAACCCTGCCTAACATTGTAAGTATACTTATCCGTAAAAAAAATAAAACTCCTGTGCTCTGGTTTGCAAGCGAAACTATTTTTTTTATATTTGTCTTTGAGTCCCATTGTAGACGTCAACCCCAAACCTCCCCAAACCTGAACGCCTCACACTTCATTCTGAGCTCGGAAGGGTGTGTATGATGGATAAGCCTGAGTTCAAATAATTCATCCCGAAAACCATTTTAGGGGCCAGTCAATGTGCATTCCTGCACTTGAAACAGCAAGACAGAGTGTGACGGAATTGAAGGAATTAAACAACACGCTTGTTTAAAGGCTCATTAACAAGTTATTAACCCATTCTGTACAGTTCTGAGCTTTCAATAAAAACATAAATTCCTTTTGCCGGCACAAAAAATAGATTTTTAAGATTTACAAAGCTTCACTTGCCAGCACGGTTGGACTGGTCGATCATCGGCTGGACGATCCTCCTCCTGGCATTTATAAACCTAAAGGAACAGAACACAAGAAAAAGAGTTTTGAAAGCAAGAAGAAGGCTATTGTGCCAAATGCATGAATGAGACCTCAAATCATGTGACTTGTTACATTTGCTGTTAAAATAAGTGATCAGATTTACTGTACATCTGTCGGTTGATAAAAACAATCCCATCCAGGCCATATCTTCATTGACAAATTGGTAAATGATCACTTCCATATAAAAAAATCCAGTTAATTTTAACAAAGAACTCGAAAACTTTTCGCAGCTCTTTAGATCTTCAATGCTTTCTACATATATTCCCATGCTATGCTTGACCTTTCACCCACTGACTCGGTGACCTCACACCCTGGGCAGCAGCGCAGCTCTGCTCTTTCTCAGTCTCAAAAATTCCCTGTGACCTCTGACCTCCGGGTGCCAGGGCACAAGTCCACACATGATTAATGACTCCTACGCGTCACCCCAGGTGGTTTGCTTCCATTTTAACCTTCACAAAGCAGGGGATGTTCTGCTTTTCAGTCGCAGGAAGTGAATTACACACACAGCGAGAGGCGTCGAGGTCTGAAACGTCAAAAGCCGCATGACCCTTCTTTACGTTAGAGCAGTGATCAGAACATCGGAGAAACACCTCATCGCAGGAAGGTTTGCTGAGTATTGAGTGAATGAAACATTTGGATGAAGGATTGGGCTACCGCCGTCCCATTCGTTATTTAAATATCATTTTTCCTGCTGTTAATAAGATGGACGGTGCAGTGGAAGGACTCTTACAGTACAAGTTTTGCAGTGCAATCTAAGCACATTAATACTAAAAATATTTTGGAATTTAATCTTTAAATATCTCTAGTCTCCCTATAAGCAAATGGAAGTCTACTGTTAAAATTGTTACAGTATCACAATCACATTGAAAACGATATCACTACACAAAATTAAGTAAAGAAGCATATTGACAATGCTTACATTTTTTTACAAGTTATTTAATTCAATTTAAATGTATTTCTGTGGCGCTTCTTACTTGCTTTGTTGAAAGGAACTTTACAGTGAATTCATATTAATACAGATAGTAGTGACAAAAGTAAAAAAAAGGAAATTATAAAACATATTAATGTATTAATTAAAACATTTTTTATAACAAGATGTTCACAAACAAAACTTACTGAAAATCTTTAGGTGTGTATCAAATCATTATGCCAGCATGTGAATTAAAATGTTCTTATCTGAACTTACTGTAAGAAAATAATTGTCGGTAAGACTAATTGGTTTCAAAATAGAGAGATGACTGATTAGACGACAACTACATCAAATGTATAGTTATAAAGATCAGAAAATAGCAATGAGTATTGTCATTTTATGTAAAGTCATGTTTTGTACCACCAGAGACACTTGGCATACCACAGTTAGATAATCACTGCTCTAGGTCAGCAGTTGTCAGCTGGTGGGGTCACGACCCAGCGATGGGTCACAGGTCTGCTCTGATAGGGTCACAGACAACAGAAAAAATGCAACACTAAATGCTATTCATACAACGCAATAAACCTATTTATAAAAAAATTAAATACTATTGTACGAAACAATTTTGATACATTGTTGGCTCCAAAGTATGAATCAAAGCAGGTTGAGATTAATTCTAAGCAAAAAAGACTCATAGCTAAACAGGAAAAAAAACGAAAGGTCTAACAGGTATAATTGTAAAGACTTTAATGAGGTTGTTGGGGGTCAGCATCCCCCCTATAGCTCCGCCCGTTAGGTGACCAATCAGAGATAAGAGCACTATCCCCGGCGGGGAAGAGCCCATCCCACTCTTAAAGGGGGTTAAAAGCTGACCCCTCACTGAACCCCCCTTCTCACCACGAGACCAAGTTTACGAGCTTCATGCTTTTGCTGTACTCTACAAACACACACACACTTCAGCACAGCCCAACATGCACAGCACACTCATAACAAAAGTACGCAGCCAGTGAAATATTTGGGGGCCCTTTCTCACGCACTAGGGAGCTAAGAAATGCATTTTACCTTGAACCGTATACAGTGAGGTCCAAAGGTCTGAGACCACTAATAAAAAAACGTCCATACTTTGCATCTTGCATGCTTTAAAAAAAGAAATATAAGAAGAAATTGATATTGAGTCTGTATTGCAAATGATTTGGTTATTGAACCTAGAAGCAGTTTCTTTTAACCTAATTAATATGTCAAAATGTTATATTATTTTAATAATGTAATATTTTAAGGGATGCTTTAGACTTTTGACCCCACTGTACTACACGCCTGTGTCTTGTTATAATAGATACATTTTCCAGTAATATATTGAACCTTAAACTCACACACAAGAGTGTTCCGGTCTGGAAACTATAGACATTAAATGTTCTTTTAGCCCACTGTATTGTGAGGTCATTCAGAGGACAGTGTTGCTCTCTATGAGTGTGTGTGAGTGCGTGTCCGCGTTTAAATAAACCAGTCCAGCTGTTGCTTGTGATAATTTCTGTTTAATTTGACAGCAGCTCGTTTTCACTCCTTGCCTCCCCTCACCTGTTTCCTCCCTGAAACATACACACACATTCTGCGCTCTGTTTGTGTTGGGCTTTGAGAAGCACCTAATGTATTTTCACTCTGGTGATTAAACTGCTAATCAGTCAGAGCTCTAGATATTGTTTACAGTGATGGGCAACAGTCGATGTACTTTACGATATAAGTATTATTTGTATTAAAATCTGAATTAACTGCTTTTACTAAACAATCTGCTTAGGGTATCAACTAAACTTTTTCTGTTCCATAATAGTAAGGGCTGTTGTTTATCCACCATCTATAATTAATATATACATTAGGGCATGCAATTCATTTTTTTGCACATTTTGTATAGTATTTTCGCAAGCACTGTCTTCAACGAGTTTAATAAAGTCTTAAATGAATGCAAAGAGCAGTGAAAATAGGAAGCGCATGAGACCTGCTCAGAGCGACAGCTCTTAAAGGGGCCGCCGCGTTCTTAAACGTGCTGGTGTGACTCCTGTCACTGATGTTAATCAGGGAACAAAAGAAAAGAAGAAATCAATGTGATTTTGTAGCTTTAATGAGAATTCTTCTTTATTTCATTTATTTAGCAGTAAAGACTGTTGTGTTTGAGAACTTTATTTTCTTTATATTTCCTACCTGTTAAAACTATATGTTAAGCAAATAAATAGTGTTTGTTTCATTTCACTATACGTGTGCGATTAATTGTAGTTAATTGTACGAAAAGGCTCCAATAAATGGCGATAAAAAATGATGATTTGACAACTTTTGACAACCCTAATATACATACAGTCTTAGAATTAAAGGTGCTAAAAAGGTGCTTCACAGCGATACCATAGAAGAACCATTTTTTAAAGTACCATCTCTTTCTTACTTTTTTTTATAATCTGAAGACATTTTTTCACCACAAAGGACCTTTTGTGAAACACAAAGGTTCTTCAGATGTTAGAGGTTTTTTATGGAACCAAAATGTTATATATATATACTGTACATCTAGAGAGAGAGAGAGAGAGAGAGAGAGAGAGAGAGAGAGAGAGAGAGAGAGAGAGAGAGAGAGAGAGAGACCACTTCGCAAAATGTAATAACTGCTCCAGAAGCACTTCCGTTTACTTTTTTCTTATTATTACATAGTATAATTCTAAATTTATTAATTAAACATTTTGATTCTGCTATACATGTTCTGTTGGTTGTATTCTATTCTAACGCTTCTGGACCAGCACTGTTTTTTCTAAGTGGTCTGCTCAATGGATGTTTCAGCGCCAACAACATTAAAGTTATGTGGCCCAAACTTCAGGTAGACCTCCGCAAAGAACCAACAACAGTTGAATAGTTTTACTTCAATTTCATACAATCAATTTACAATAAAATATTACTACAAATGAATATTAAGATAAATTAAAACTGAAATAAATTGTTATGTTATCACCAAACAAAGAATGGAAGTTAACCTCTGGCTAAGTGTTTGTATAAGATGAAAAAAAATATTTGTATAAAAATATCAAGACTCATTTTGGAGCAACGTGGGAAAATACAGAAATAAAGCATATGTTTTATTCCTGTTTCCCCAGCATAGAATTAATCCCATAAAGAAGAAAACATGAATTAAAAGCCAATTGTGAAAGAAAATCAAAAAACTAAATAAAAGATTACATTTACAGTGACAAATGATAACTACTAAAAACTCTATTGTTGAGTTTTTTTATCCTGTGAATTGTGTCTTAAAAAATGTTTAACTCAGGAGAGGAAGTTTTCAGGGCTAATCCCCCAAACATCTGGTATGTCTGAAAAGCCCGAGATGTGCTCCTGAAGATACCAGGACTTGTATGGACTCATTAAAAACAAATGTGCTCTATAGAGGAGAAAAAAACAGGTGATTTATTTCATTTAGCAGCCCTTTGTTAACCAAAGCCATTTATAGCCCACATTTAAGGGCATAATTGGCACATGCAGCTTAATTCCAGTTACAAGGTTTGATCCAACAACCTTTGGGATTCAAGCTCAGAACTTTAACTACTACACCACAACACTGTCATTAATGAGATTACTGTACTCATCGATTAGGATGTCTGTGGCTTTGTCCGTACAGAAATACTCCTAGAAATGTTTTGACTGGATGTCACCACAGGTCATTTCCTTTCACATTCATTCAGATCAGAAAATACACTTAAAATATAAGCTATTTGATAGTTCTGCACGGCAGAAAAAAAACATGCGTTTTTATGGTTCTCTTTGGAGATTTAAAAATGTTTTGATGTTACATTGTAAGTTATTCAGATCAATGCATTTGCTTCTGGCTTTAAAACACCAGACCTGGATGATCTTCTAAAGAACGATGGGATAAAAAGGCCTTTGCTGAGCTTTAAAACGTTAACCGCATTTTCCTTTTATCTGGATTTGTGTTATAAGAATGTAGAATAATACATGCTTCCCATTTCAGATCGACCACATCTGGATGGCACAAGCGTTGAGCTTTGAGTTTTGCACATTTGTATCAATGCTTACCAGTTGTTGACCTGGAGAATGGTCAGCCCTGTGTCTTGGGACAGCTGCCTCTTCTGTTCCTCAGAGGGGTACGGGTGCTACGAAACGCATCAAACAAATATCAACATTACGTTGCAAACTTAATGCATATGGCATATTTGAAGGTTACGTATTTACTGTTTATGATTTCTGTTTGAAAATACATAATAAAAGTCAAATCTATAAATCAGGATATACAAAAAGCATCTTTATTTAAAAACAATCTTTAGTTTCAATTTTGTTAGTCTCGCTATTAATTTACGTAATGTGCTCTGTTCTCTTCTCTGTATTGTGTTGCACCAAAACTGATTCCTCATGTATCCGCTCAAGCAAACCCTTTCGCCAATCTGAAAGCCTCTAAGCCATAAAGTCAATACAAATTACAATCCTGTAACCAACTGCGACGGATCTAACAGCAAAAAAAACGAAACCCGAAGGATAAGCGCACGTCGACAAAATAGGTCTCAACCTCCAATTAGCCAACTGATCTGAGGTCGACCATGGAAACCTCAACTAAATATGGAAATAAAGTGGGACGTGTATTAGAAACTGATTGAGGAGCAGCGGTTTTACAGCAGTGACTATAAACACCTCACCCATGAATTACTCTCTCTTAACACCTGTTGCCGGGCAAGAGCTCTGGTAGCAAATGGTGTGTAACTTTACGACCGGGCGAGCCGTGCTGGCTGGAGGTGTGTACAGGCCTCGGATGAATGTGTGTGTGTTCTGTGAAACTCAATGAAGAGTCGAAGGTGTGTGTGGGGTCATTATCCTGTTTACAGAGGCAGTAAAGCTGTTAGGGCTCTAATGATCAGTAATTCAGAGTGAACGGTACTTAAAAAGAGTCTAAAACACGCCCTGCCTCACCCACCACTGCAGCTGTGTGTGTGTGTGATGACCCGTGTATTGTATTCAAAACTGAAGCTAATGTAAGCTGAACAGGAAAATTATTATTAGTATTTTTTTTATTACAGCTTACTCATGATTTGAATACAACAATTTGTTTCCAATCCTTACATTTTTACAGTTAAGGTCGAGAATGTACATCATACACACAACGGTTTGAAAAAGCCCACAGACAAGTATTCTTACATAGTGTTGCCAAATGTGTCTTCATGTATCTTTTGCTAATCTTTTGAAGACTTGCAATAATCATGTACTGTATAGTCGTGTACTGTATATTCTAATGCTGTTTTCATTTTGTGTTTTTATGACTGTATTTTACTGTATTTTAGTATATCTCTCTTTTTTATATATACTGTACTGTATATATGAAGAGGTTGGCTCCAAAATCAGATAACTCAAAAATACATGTTATTACTCATGAAAATAACAACAAAAATACAGCTAACTAACACAATAAAACACAATAAAACATAACATAAAAAACATGATTTTTAAAAAATCTCATTTTGGAACCGAACTCTTCATATATACATACATATACATGGGTAGTTAGCAAATATTTTAATTTTACATAAAACATATTTATACTTATTATCAAAAAGCCTTAAAGAGATTTAACTTCAGTGTTAGTTTTTTGTTGTCACACCATAGGCCACATTTACAATATATTTACTACCTATATATATTTTTATGTGTATGTATGTAAACTGTACTTCTATGTTTAGTGTATATTCGTTTTTATTGTTTTCTGTGTAGCTGCTGAAGCAATGCAAATTGTACAAAGCGTGACAGAAATATCTTTTCAATCCATTTATGAACATTAGTTTGTATGTATAGTGCAGATTTACATGTATTATCCACATTTGGTGTTTTTCGTATCTGTCTTAAAGTGACATAAATAGTTTTACCAAAACCAAATGGAATTGCAAAAATTGCTTCCAAACTAAACCATTTCCCGTTTGTCACACTAACAGCTAGACCAACTTTAAGCTCAAGCCATTGGTCAAACCCCCATGCTTTAACCAACAGAGCAATTGATAGCAGGAGAGCTTTTTCAGAGAAATCAACCCATAAATAGCTTATACAGTATAAGTGTTTCTGCATACTAAACTAAAATCAATACGTTTTACCTTTAGGTAAAAGATGTAATCAAATATACTGTACATAGCTTTAATATTGTTAATTAACTTAAACTTTTTGAAGAGTAGCTTATCTTGGCAAGCAACCATTTTATAGCTTCCCCGACACTGCATAAAACAGATTTGCAGTTTTATAAAAGAAGACTTTGCCTCTAAAACCCAGCAGGCCAACTGTGATTTTCATTAACTTTGCAGATACAATCCTCCGTGTATTCCATTACTTTTCTGCCTGACGCTTCTCTGTTTCATCTCCGTTTAACCCCCCTCCCCGACCACCACCTTCTCCGTTTACGAAAAAGAAAGGTCTGGCCGTGATGAATCACCTCTCCCCTCTTTCATTCTCTTTCTCCATCCCTTTCTTTCACGGGCAAGGACGGAAATTCCCTGTAGGTCTAGCAGACCCCGGGTCCCCAGGAGAAGCTGTCAGAGCGGTAATGGATGGTGTTTTGATAACAGCGAGTTCGACCCTGGAGAGACCCTGGAGGGGGGTGGAACCCCAGTAGATCCATCCTCGCACAACATGCCTGTGCAGTTTGGATAAATGAACTCCACCACCAACCCCCACCAAAGCCCTCGGCTCCTCATTTTTTGAGACTGACGCTAATTGCGCCTCCCTCATTACGACCAAATGCTCCGTCACTTCAAAGGAAAACTGAGCCTGGAGAGAAACAGGCTGAACAGTAGCATAAAATGTCTTGAGTATAAATAAAGGAATAAGAGGGTTTTGTTTAGACGAGAGTTTAAATAAGACTCGCCTTGAAGCTTGAGAATTTGTGAATGTAATTGAGGGATAGTTTACCAATAGTTCTTTATGTGCCCACTTTATTCCAAACCCAGGCAGATGTTCATATTTCTCGAGTTTCAAGTCCTATAATGATGTGTGATAACATTTTGTGAGGATAATACCAAAAGTCGTTTTTCACTGATAATCTTGCCTTTCATGAAAACTTGCCAGTTTCAAATAAAAATGCTTGTAAGTGTATTGCGTAAGATTGACATTAAAGAGTTTTGAGAGTTCCAGTCAAAGTCAAACTGCCGAAAAATGTAAATTCTGTTTTTCTGTCAAATTCTGTCAATATTTACTCATCCTCAAGTTGTTCCAAACCTGTATAAATGTCTTTTGTTGTGTGAACACGAAAGAGGATATTTTGAAGAATTTGGACTCCCACGCAGTTCTGCGGCACCATTGATTACCATAGTTTTTTCCTACTATAGTAGTCATCGGTGCCCAATAACATTCTTTCAAATGTCTTTCATTGTGTTAAGCAGAATAAAATTTGTACAAGTTTGGAACAACTTGAGGGTGATTAAATGATGACAGAATTTCCATTTTTTGTAAATGACAGCATCATATTTTTATGAGAAATGTTTCTTTAATTTGATAGGTGCCTGTTGTCTGCTCTACCACAGAGAGACGGTAAATCAGTGAGCGGTGGTCTGCGAAATCAAATTTACAGCTGACAAACGTGAATATGCAGAGTATAAATGATCAGAGCCCGCAACAGAGGGTGGGTGGCTGGAAAACATGAATTGGATTTTTAGGTGCTTCTCGTATTTCTAAACTTTAGACATCAAACAGACGGGCTTGTGTGTGTGTGTGTGTGTGTGTGTATGTGTGTGTTTATTGTGTTTGTCTGGTTGCTGAATGGACAGAGGCGACTGTACTAGTATAAAAACACCCGCAGGGTGGGGGTGTTCTTTTACACCCGTGACCTTTAACCCCCTATTGAGCTTAGGGAACGTTGTATGTCATCAATCTGCATGCTCACGATCAATATCAGGGTCCACATTCTGTCCTATATGTTTACTTCTTACTTGTTTGGTCATTTGTGCTTGGGTGCACACAGTGGGGTCACTGCAAATTGTTTGTGTCTGTACAATATTGCAACAGCATAAAGTTTACTTTTAACCTGTCTTCTTTACTATTTACACATTTAGTTCTTTAAAACCTTAAAGGGACAGTTCACCCAAAATGAAAATACTGTCTTTTTTTCACACCCTCAAGTTGTTCCAAATCTGTATGCATTTCTTTGTTCAGATGAACACAGGGAATATGTGGAAGAATGCTTGTAACCAAACAGTTCTTGGCCACCATCGACTTTTTGTAGTAGGATTTTTTTTTATACATTTCTTTGTTCTGTTGAACACAAAAGAAGATATTTTGAAGAATGTAGGAAAGCAAACAGTTCTTTGGCACTTTTCACTACCATTGTAGTTTTTCCTACTATGGTAGTCAGCGGTGGCCCAGAACAGTTTGGTAACAAGCATTCTTCCAAATATCTGTATCTATTCATCAGAACAAAGAAATGTATACAAATTCGGAACAACAATTTGAGAGAGAGTAAATCATGACAGAATTTTTTTGGGGGGTGAACTGTCCCTTTAAGTGCTTTTATATGTCCTCTGTCAAAACATATCTTCACTTGCTTTACTTGAGCAAAATATAAAGCTTAAAACTGTTAAATACTAAAAGCACTAATATCCTCCTGATATTCTCTAATGTTGAATAGCAAGACAGTTTTGTAGCTCTGCTGGTTCACATCTGCAACAAATGACCTGCTAATAACCCCATCCAGATCACAGCCTTTATACTGAATGCATATAAACACGTGTTTATGAGGTGGTGTGTGTTTGTTACAAACTTTCAACAAGTTTCCCGGTGAGAGACGGGGGAAAGCTGCAAGTAGTTAAAGTTTGAATTAAAAGGGATTTATGTCTTAAGTCATTTGAAAGCAAAAGCAAAAACAGAAACATTGATCAAATATTTGAGGCTCTAGAGAGGGAGGGCTCGAAGTCATGCCTCGCCAGTTCTCCAAGGAAACAATTATTACACCGTACACATGACAACAGAGAAAGAACCCTGTTTGTGCTTTACCCCTAATATATTGTTACAATGGTCATTAGTGCATGTGTTTTCACTAACTAGCCTCTAGACAATGTAGGGGCGTCAGTGAGCTTGAAATAACATGGGTGGGCAGGTTAAGACACGCCGCCACAAGCTTCTTTAGCGGTTACTCACATATGATGAATAGATCAAAATAGATATTTTAGTTGGATATGTAATATCTGAGATGCGGCTGGAGATAAAACCACATATATATCATTACAACAACAAACAGCAGGATGATTCACATGCATAAAATAACACATTAATTGTGAAGAATTGCAGTAAAATCAATCTATCATACCAGTTGCTTATTGTGTATATAAAGCTATTTTAATGTAATTGACAAAATCATTTTTTAATGTTAGGGAGCATTTAGCAAGACAAATTTCGTGAAGGTTTTTAGTTAAGCAATGCTGGCATTATACATTTGGCAGACGCCTTTATCCAATTTTACTTTACATTTCTATCTGTGCATGTGCAATCCTGGGATCAAACCCATGACCTTGACTTTGCTAGCTGCATGCTCTTACCACTGAGCTACAGAAAAGCATGTAATACATTCGCAATATAACAAGGTGTGGTTCTATTTAATAACAAGCAGTCTACCTGTGGGTTTGAGAAACAGGCATATAAAAAATCTTTAAAAATCTTAAAAGTACATTTGCAACACTTTTTGGAACCGAAAGAGACATTTCCTTTACCGTGAGGTGCTGAAACAGCCATGCCCTCATGACGTTGGTTGCCACCTTGGGAAAAATCCCTCTTTTCTTGTTGTTCTTCCTGTCTTTATCTGGATCATCTTCTTCGCCTGTGCTTGGGGAGGCAACACCCTGATCCAAAAAGTCACCTAAGAACAACAAATAAACAGTCAAGTTAAAAAGCTTTGACACTAATAGACTTGGGGTTGCACCACGTAGGTACACTTCTTGACTTTCTTGTACTGGACAGTTTTGGATAGGTTTCCCGGCAGGGTGGGATGTTGAGATTTAGATGTGGTCAGCTCTTAGCAGTCCTCTGACAAAATGACATTGGTTTACATAGAAAATCTAAAAATCTATGATTCACTGAAAGGGATCTCTTTGAGCATTGTTCTCAGTCCCTTGCATCTGTGCAACATTTATAAAAATGTGTCTCGTGTTTACTCAAGTTGACATGTTTTTGAAATACTGCCAGATTGAATGTTGGAAAATAAAAAATGTGTCAATATGCTATTATCAAGACTTTGCGAACTGGAAATTAAAAAAAATTAAATACCTTCCATCCTATCCTTAGTGTGGAGCTGTGGACTGCTGTTGTACTTTTCAGTATGTTGTCTTAACCCATATTTAGCGTTTTAAATTATCGCTATTTTACTACGCCGGGTCTCCGAGGGTTAACTGCGTGTTTGTCTGTCCGTTGTCTCTTACAGGTAGTGAAATATTCTGTCAGAGCCACCCTCACAACTGTTGAGCTGAGACAGAACGCACGAAGACGCACGCGTGCGAGAAAGTATGTACTCTGGTTTTTATTGGCCATGGTTGGTGCTCAAAGCTGAAGAGCACAGAGAAGAGTCTTTATAACCACCATGCACCATTTCCTGTCCAACACACAACCGCACACAAGTACGTGCTCAGAGCGTCTGCAGTTATTTAGGAGTCTTTTGGCCGATGTGCGAGTGTGTAGGTTTGTGCGTGCGCTTTTGTGTGGGTGTGTGTGTGTGCGGTAGGACACCCCCGTGGTGGTGCTAAAGTGCAAATGTATGCTAGAGATGACAAACCTGCTGAAGCTCTGTTTCACTTGGCAGACAGGAAGCTTTTTACAAACACTTGCATGCATATGTGTGTATCTGCTGGAGTGTGTGTGTTACCGTGCTCGCTGCTGTTGTCTCCATTGTGTGAGCTGGGGTGTCTACCGCAGGCACCGGGCGCATCGGCAGAATGAACCGATGCAGCATCATCTTCCCTCCAGCACACCTAGAGAGAGAGACAGACCAGGAATTAGACAGAAAGACAGACAAACATAGAAACGACAATGACAATGAGAGAAACACAGCAATGGGAAGACAGACAGAAAGATGAACACAAAAGTAGACCTAGACAGACACACAAAACAGATACAGTCCGAACGCCAGACAGAAAGAGTTAGACGGATGGGGAGGATGTTGGGTGTACAGAGAGAGTAATAAGTTGTGTTCAGTGTAATATATTATTGGTTAAATACAGTATAGAGCTGCATACCAAAGCAGTGCTGTAAGGAGTAATACGGAACACATGTTCCAAGAGCAAACAGTTCGAAAAGACTAGAGACTGCTTTAACACAAACACACATCTGTATATATACACACACACGCACGCATGCATGCACAAACATCTGTACATAACTCAAAAGACAAACAAACCCACACATTCACGCACAGGATATTTTGAAAACAATATTGTTAGTTTTAACGGACTGAATGAAACAACATGAAATGAAAATGCCAACAGACTGTTCCTTATTCAAAGGATTGTTCCGGTTTTGGATGAAGATTGGTCAGTACACCACAGGAACAACCGAGAATGAAAACACCTGTTAATCACGCAAGTGTGTATATAAATGCACGACACCTATTGGGTGTCCAATGCTTCGCCTTGGTTTACATCCTAGGGACTATATTTTTATATAGTATGTATAAAGTATGACAGCTTGAACATTATTGCTGAACTGTGGCATTCTTGACAGATTGTATTATAAAAGGACTGGGGCTAGTTGTTACAATTTTTACTCATTGGTTAAAGGGATAGTTCATCCAAAAATTTAAGTTATTTCATCATTTACTCAGCCTCACGTCATTTCAACCCTGTGTGAATTTCCTTGTTCTGTAGAATACAAATTAAGATATTTTGAAGAATGTTGGTAACCAGACAATATTGGACGCAATTGTCTATTCATGTATGGACACAACTGAGATATTTCACAGAAAACATTGTCATATGCAGGTTTTGTAAGACATGATTTTGAATAAATTATGAAAGAAAATTGTGCATTGAACATTTTGATCAAACTGCTAAGGAAAAATGATCAAACTCATTTATAGCATATTAAACAAGCAAAAAAATACATAACCCAAAACAATTATTCAAAAGGCTTATATTAAAAATAAATTATCCTAAATCCACCAGTGATAAAACTAACTGTGTGGTTTAAAAAAAACTTTCTAGAAAAACAAGTGAACAGTATTTGTGAAGAACTGAGTGGTGACAATGTCTCGCATTTACGGATTCTTTTATTTCGTGTTTGTTTAAGAAATACTTAAATCCCTCTCTGCATGCCATTTTATCTCTCAGTAATCTTTTCTGCATTTTATTTAATTCTAAAATATTAAGGAGACTAAACAGTGGACAAAAATTGTCGTACAATAAACAGTCCTGCGCAGAGAGCCACCTCTTTCTTTTGCACACACCGCTATAGTTCTGTAATGTTATTTGCTATTAACATAATACTTTGGACTAAAGAAACGTTACCGCAAGCAATGACACGCAGACAATAAATCAATATCCTTTTCATTCCGCGTACAAAATATAATGACAGTGACACACAAAACCACATCATCGATGAGGCGTTTTCTTCACATGACACATAACTCCAGCGCAACAACAACAATGCAAATGATACAGTAAACAGCACAATTCTAAACAATGAGGTGACATTGCGCATGATTCATTCACAATATATATATTCGGACCCTGGGACTGGTGGGGGTTTCTGGTCTAAACTTATATGACGAAGAGAACGCACAGCAGAAAGTTATCTCAAACTCTTTTTACGTGTAGAAATTTGGGAGTCCGTAAATAATTATGATATTTTCAAGATATTTTAGGTTAATTGTGTTTAAATAAAATACTTCACATGTGTTGGTTTTACAGTGTCTACTGAATTATTCAAATGAACAACGCATACAGTCGCCTAACTTGAACGTATGCTGCAAAGTGTCACTTGGGAAAAGTACATTTTTATACGATTAGTTTTATATGGGCTTTTTATTCAACATTTATTTAAGTATATAATGTGCTGTGTATAGGCTATTTTAACTGCAGTAACTGATCTCATTTTTTTGTCTTTTTTACATTACCACCTAAATAGTACAGCTCTATGACACATTTGTATTTTTAAAAAGGACATTGCATAAAACAAAAAAAATCTAACTAATAAATCCACTTCTGCCTATTTGGTTGAATACGTGTTTCTTATATCACATTTATTTGACGTGATTCTCGCTTTCTCTCATGAAGCGCCAATGTTGCTGTCAAGGTTTTAGCTTTCACTATTTAAAGTGACATTTATTTTCTAAAGCCTGGTCTCCATAAAATATGTTCACTGGCTCACAACAAGAATATTAAAGACTACTGCATAAAAACATACAAGTAAATATATAAAAATAGAAATACAAATAAAGACTTGCCTGCTCTGCCCCCCCTGGGGTGCGTGTAAATTCTTCCCCGTCAGATCTGGATCCCCCCTCTTTATCATCGACCACCAGATCTATGGGCATCTTTCCCTTCAGACAGCTAATGTAGCGGTGACAGAAATTATCGCATAGTTCGTGCACCTACAGAAAATACACCATCGATGTATGTAATTGACATATACGTATTATATGTTACAATAATATTAGCATCGCAACAATATTAATAATATCAACAAATGAGCATATTAAATTGCCTAGGTGAAAACCTACCTTCTCTAATTCGAGGAGATGAAATCGTAACACTTGTATGGCTTGAATCATCTAAAACAAAGCGACCAGACACATATGACTAAAATGGCCTTGTAACTATTTTATTCCACAACAAAATGACTGAGTGGAATAAAATACGTAATATTATACTACATTTCAGCATATATTAAATATTACATTTACTTATATTTAAAACTAAACTGCTACCTACCAAATTATCCAAGTCTGGATTAGACGAGAAGAAAGGGTTTTCCGCCCTTATCTGAAATTGAAAAAAGCCCAAATTTTATCGTGACTCTCAAACGTCCACACAAGTGCTTAATACATGGAATTGTGTAGCTGCTATTAACTTATTTATAGCCTACTGGAGGCGCTGGTACTTGGATAAAGAGAAAATTCATGTCTGACCTGTTTTGAGAATATTGTAATGTCTTCGTCAAATGATTCAGATGAGCACACATCTCCGGTAACGCCGCTTTCTCTCGGCGTACAAGTCGCCAATTCACATTTTTCGAAAACTAGTGCAAGCAGAGGGAAGAGGGGGTGTCTGAAAAAAACAAAACATGTATGCTTGAGTTTATGTGTCTGTAGAGAAAATAAAAGTTTTATCTGACTCAACAACAAGGCCTTTTCGTTGTATTCTCAAAGGATGTTATAAAAAAATGGGAGATTTAAAAGTAACATTAATTAATCGTTCATTAATAAATAATAGTCGATCGGAGATACTTTTATATATTTTGTATGCATATGTCAATACAGGCTATGTTTTTGCTAATACATCCTAAAATCGACCAGATGTAAAAAACCCGTTTTATTACATATGAAATTAAATAAATATTCAACATTAAGTAATGTTTTCAAATATTATGCAGTTTTTTTGGTTGTTGTTGAATGTATAATATTAATAAAATGTGCATATCCGATATTAATTTAAGGACAGGGATAAAACTGCATTTGTATGTATAATAAAAACATTGCTGTCTGACACATAACACATCTGACACGCACTTTCAAAAAGAAAGAACATCGAATATATTCTCTGCATCTCTTCTTTGTCGTAGACAAACCCTTATACACACATACCCGTAAATTGCGTCTTTGTCCCGTTTCAGTGCGTCGTTAACAGGCGGCAGAATACCGGGACCTGTGGGGTGCGGGTACGGGTGCCCGTGCAGCGCCGGGCCGTGACTCGAGTGAATCGCCTGCATCGCTCTTGCGGCGTGAGGATCGCCGTACATCGGGGACGGCATCCCGACCGCATCCATGCCGTAATGTACCATGTCTTCGTACTAAAAGCAATGGAAAAGTGAAATGTTAAAGTCGTGTTTGCACTTTCTTTGCACACACACATAAATCACACAAGCTGTCGCTGCAAGAGAAATTCGTAAACTTTGTAGTTTAACATAATAAATTGCCCATCAAAACCAACTTAACTAATTACATGTCAGTAGTTTTATACATAAACAAATTAATTAACCGCAAACCAGTTTTACTTTGAGGCCTTTAATGAAACCTATACACTTGCCAAAAAAATGTCTTTATGTATTTTGGACACACTTTTTTATACTGTTTCTAACACACGACTGAGATTATATCAGACTTTATATTAAATCGAGGATACTTTATTTTTCACAAACCAACATTTTGCTAAAAATAAAAGAGTTTACTTGTCTCAACTCTTCGCACCCTGACTTACAGTTTTATTGTTGGCGTTGGCTAAATTAACAAATCAAAATATAAAGTAGTATAAAACCATAACGTTGCACGTTACAATTATTTAAGTATACATAAAGTTAAATAGAGTTAGATTTAAATTAAGATTTGTATCTATGGGGCCTAAAGTCGGAGCCTTAAACCAGTCTCACACAAAGTATCCAACGACAGAAATGTGTTAGGAACTGACTGTAAGCATCAAGTAACTCCTTTGACTGTCATCTAAATGTGGAATTAGATGACATGAAAATAACGAAAAAGAACACATTACATATATCTAAGGTTATAATTGAATTGGGAATAAAATCAGGAGTGATTTAAAAGTATAACAAACGCCTTATTGCAAAAAGAAATAGGTCAGAGTTTTTGGAGATTCAACTTGTTGCTGTAGGCTATTCAAGCACTCACACATGTAACGCGTGTATGTACCGATATAATTTAATTAACAAATTAAAACACATCTGACTGTAATTGCTTTCTATATGTTTTCAGTTTCAGTTTTATCATGTGCAGCCACGTTTGAGGGTTTTTGTTGTTGAGGTTTTTACGCACCCGTTGCGCCATGAGGACTCCGTTTCAACGACTCCCTGTTCTCAACACTTCCAGATCTCAGTGCTGCGAGCCGGGGAGCAGGACGCCAAACACCGCATTCAAAAACTCCGCAGAATAGCCAACTCAAGTGCCCGTGATGAACAATAACATTGTAATCCACCCAGTTTGCCAAACGCAAGACTGGATATCAGTTAAGAAATCCTGTTAACGACGCTGTCCGAGGCTTAAACCAATAACCAAACCGTTGTTTTAAAGCTTGCTTTATTTTTCTATATCCCCGTCAACGATCCCGTAGCGAAAGGTGAAAAGCAAACTCCATTCGTGTCTTTGATCGCCCGCCTGGTTTATTCTTAATGCAATAACACCTCTATGAGATGTGAGGAGCGTGGAAAGGGAGGTGGAGGAGGAGAGGGGGCATTTGGACTTCTTAAAGGAGACGTATAGTCCAAACTCAACCCGTGCGTAAAGGGCACAAAACAGTAATGCTAAATTAGTCAGACCATTAGGAGGCAATATAGGTTAATACTTAGTCGATGCTAGTTATTTACCATAATAGATTAGATGGTGTGTCAACAAGTTATTAATGATTAATAACGAAGAGTGCGCTCTTATCCAGTGCTGTCCTTTTGCAGTTTGTTTGGGAATGGCAACTGATACCTGTGTGAAATCCCTCATAAATTTTACAGGATTTCACACTGTACTTTGACTATTTTGAAACACCAAAATACCATAAACGTTTTAAAGAATTCATGTGGTTTACATTTGGCAAAGTTATTTATTTCTACATTTTAATTTTTGGCTTTCTTTGATATGAAACCAGTTATTAAGAACTATAGTTTTATATACTTTACTTTATAAATGTTGTATGGGTTCAAATTTATTTTGTCATAGCATATTTGGCTATTCTTTGTCTTAATTGTTCTTCATGTCAAAACAAATCTATAACACTACTGCACTAAACGGATAAAGTTATCATGATTGTATTTGATGAAAAATAAATGTGAATAAAGGAAACAAGAGGAAAATTGACCAAACAGTGGTCTAACATAACATGACTGACGACTTTATTTATCCATCCACTTGGCGCCCTCTTCTGGCATTAACAAGTTTATTTTTTAGAAAATTCTTCCAAGTGCCCTGCTTTGTTGGTATGACTTATTTCCTTTTGATTACTTACTGTTAGTTATTCTTTCTTACGTTTAATAGTTTTAAAGAAAAAACGTTTTGACATAATAAACAACAAACCTTTTAATAACTTCAACGATGACAGATGATTACAAATTAGATAAATCTGACCAAGGAATTTTCAATTTGCATATACATATATATTTCAATATGTGTATATATATATTTTAATATTTCCGTTTGTTTAAATATTGATACTTGTTTTACTTCTCGTTAAAGATACTTTTTCCTATTATACAAAATTAAATGTATACTAGTAGGCCTAGCTACTTTACGATTTCCCATTGGCCAGAAAATCAAACAAAAGTTCCTTCAACTGCCTATTTTCACCACAAGGTGGCAGCAAATGAAAGTATTACACTCCAAACGCAAGGAATAAATTTGGGATTAGAATGTAACTCGCTTTAAAGCTCCTTTGTTCCGATTCATTTGTCTAATGAGAGACTGAATAGTTTATCCAAAAACAAACCTCTACCGGTGTGTTGTTTCTTATCGTAAAACATCTGCATTTGATATTTTATGAATGTTTTCTTTCATTCCCCTAGATTACATTCCTGAATATCAGGGTTAGGAATAGAAGCACTAGGTGGCAGGTCTTTGGCAGAGCCCGACACCGGAGATCCCTCTGTCCAAAACGGGCTACAGTCGTTCCAATGTGACGTCATTGCTTCCGCAACCCCCTCCCCCTCCAACCCCCCCACCTCCAGTGTCGGCGGCGCTCGCCTGCTGCTGACTACACAATCCAACATGGAGTAATGAGAGATGGGGCTCCTCACCGAGACCAGCGCGCAGACTTTGGCCACACCGAGGCGAAAAACCATCGATATAGCCATCGGTATGATGCACGGAGCCAGATTGACAGACCTTTTGACCAGATACAATGCACCCGTTTAAGGATAAAGTGCGGTGCGCGGAGAAGGGACGAACGTAAGCAACGCCGAAACGGATTTGGGGGAAAACTCGTTGCGCTGGACTTTACAAAAAAGGCGAGGAGGAGAACTAAGACGACATGAAGCCCGAACGATGCGTACCCGCGGGGGGATATTATTATTATTGTAGGTGAAACGAGGTGGAAAATGACTGAGGAATCGCAACCAGACGAGTAAGTATAAACCCCTTCACTTTTTGTGGAAACGACGCATGTGGACGCGAAGGGGAAATCGTATACGGTGTCCACGAACGCGGTGCCGATGTGCCCTAAGCGTCGGAGAAATGCAGGGAATTCGTGCATGTTGTTGTGGGAGAGACGGTGGAGATGTTAATAGTAAGAAACAATGCAGTGTCAAATAGATTTGAGTGCTGGGCCCCTGCTGCAGGGCTCTGGTCTCAAACCGAGAGGGGCGGGGAGGAGGGGCTGGAGCGGAAACATTTTGTGGAGGGATCCTTCGCTTGAATACTTTGTAACATGTCGGTCCTAAAGAGGAATTACCTCTCACAGGAGGCAAACAGACGATGGCAAAGTTCACAAGCATACTATGCAACATTATCAAGCTCATTATCGCTCTCATATCGGCCGATTTTGCTGTTGTTTGGCCGTTCTTGGTGTCTTTCTTTGTGGTGATCTGACATGCCATATCCGCCATTTCTTTTCTTGAATCGCTCTCATTTGCATACTGTCCTTCATTCATAAAAATACAGACGGGGGCGCGCACCGCGGCGAGAGCGCCTTGTTGCTCTGTGATGTTAAATGGGGGCCCATATAACATATACAGGCCTGTAAATGGCAGTGTATGCTTCTAACTGGTAGATTTGATCAAAAATGACGTTTCCAACAAATAAGCCCGTGACTATCACTTGTACAGTAGCTCGCACCATATTGTGCGTCAGTCAGTTTGCATAGCCTTGTGTTTAAATGCGTATACTGTAGCTTTAGTCTGTGTTTAGTAAATTACTGTGTAGTGTTGTTTTTTTGCACGTGGGCTGCATAACGCTAATATTTTTGCTCGGGGTAGTTAAACAAGCCGATCAAAGTCTTGCGCTAATAGCATTAGTTGTGAGTTAAACTGCTTGTTAACTTAGTGAGCTTATGGGCTTATAATTAACTTCTGTAACACACACCAGAATTAAAAGAGCGATGTTTTTTGGTCATTTATATTTCGTTAATTTCCTGTCATTTATGCTTGTGCGCATGTGTAGTGCGTTCAATTCTTAAATGAACATTTCGGGAAGAATTTAATTGAAATCAACATGTTGCTTTTCCTAAATAAATAGTTTTAAATGCTATATACACGTAGCGTACTTTTAGATGTTGTTTTATAGAAAAGAAGCACATAACTCCAAACTTTGTTGTGAATAACTTCGTTGAACTTTTATTCTCCTCGAGACGTGTCGCAAGATTGTAGGCTAAAGTCGATGGGATCGTTTTAATTTATGACACCCTCCCACCCTTCTGAGCAAATATGTGTGTCACACTGGATGTAAAGGCCCATATAATAGCCCGAGGTTGTGAAATGTTGACTTTTATCGGTGGTGGGGAGGGCGACGGATGAGGTTTCTGAGAAGGAGCTCCCGAAGTGATTCCTCGAGGTGTGTTCGACTTCACCGGGCGCAGCGCAGTTCGTTAGGGGTTGACATCAAAGTATCGCGAGAACGTTAGGGAAGCAGTGCTTACAAATCGCTCTCGCGGCACTTTGATTGCATACGCCGATCAATACGCGCTGTGTGAAGTGCAAAGCCAGTATTGTGAATGAAAACAATGGTAAAGATCCGGCGGAAGTGAGAGAGGTCGCTGAAGAGGTGAAGCGTAACTTCGCGGTTACGCCCCTCGATTGTTTGATTTTCTGGGACGTGCCAATAATGAATGAAATGCATTTCATAACAAGAAAAGCTTTCGCTTTTACTTCATGCTTTTCTTTTAATCCACAATACACTAATGTGGCTCAATATAAATGTGATTAACTTGAAAGCAGTTTTAAGACTTTGACTTCTTGCAGAGAGAAAAAAATGGCATCCAGTTTATTACTACGGTAGTGTTTTTTTGGCATTGGATCTTTGTAACTGAGCACGAGCCATCATGATATGGTGTTTGCAACACTCTTATTTTAAAACATTGGTGGATTTTAGTTTGTTTATCCGGTATTTCTCAAATGGGTCAGTGCCCATGTAGCTTGTACACATTGTTGCTCTGGCTACTTCCTGTGTGTTGCGACCTCTGGGCGATTGGGGCTTGTGTCATGACAGAGCAGGTCACACAAACACTCACTGTCACACACCATTTACACTAAGCAAAGTTAACTGGATCATTCAACTCCATTTAACTGGCTTTACTTTTAAAAGTAATGTCACACAGTTTGTGTATATCAAGAGAAAGATCTTTTGCTGTAAAGGAATACATCACCTAAAAAAAAGTTCAAAGTTCGTCATATGGACTTATTAAAATTTTTAATTTTTGGGTGAACTGTTCCTTTACAATGTTTCAGATTTTGTTAAAAAACATGCTGAACAAACCGGTGGCTTCCCTCTGCATCAACTTTAGCCTGGAAGTGTGTGTACATGCTTACGTGAACCATAAGGAATCCGGTCCACAGGCCCAGTTGCCCTGTCAGCCTCTGAGTACATAGGAAGAGCCATATCGATCAAACCAACATGACCTACATACAGTACCATTACAGGTCAATAATGTGCATGCGAGGGGAAGAGAGTGACATTGAGTTAAGGGCAGTCCAGATAAACATAACGCTGGTTCCTGCATTCTGACAGGTTTACGGAATAAGCATGGATTGCATTTACATTTATGCATTTGGCAGACACTTTTATCCAAAGCGACTTACATTGCAGTAACCTATACATTTTATACTTGGGTATGTGCAATTCCCTGGGATCGAACCCACAACCTTGCTACCGAGCTACAGGAAAGATTGACATTAAGAATGGTAACCACCAGTCAATCTCTGTTATTTGTAAAATGGAGGTGTGAGGGCCATTAAATTCTTCTAAAAACACAGAAGGACGGCTAAAAACTCTCTTTAGAAGAAGTTTTATATAATGAAGGAAGATCAGAATGAAGTATTATTTCTTAGTGTTTTATTCAGTGTGTGGGCGAAAATGGGTGCAATGGGAGCAGCATATGTCATCACATTGTGTACACAGTGAATTAGTCGCTTTCACTTGCATTTACATTTAATGTTTGAGCAGATGCTATTGTACAAAGTGACTTGAATACCAACAAGACTTTGAGGAGATGCTGGCTAGTTTGGTACTGAGACCTAGCCATTATTGAAATTGTATATATAATACTGTGTATATACTTGCATTTGGTTGTAATTTTATGTATACTTGTATGTAATTGTATATATACTGCAAATTGAATTGCAATATATATATTTCGAACATAGTTATTTTAATTATTTATTAGTTTAATTATTCAAGTATTACTTTCAGTAAGAAAAGGAAGAAGAGGACAGTAGGATGATGTCTGATGAAGTCCACTCGGCCTGAACTTCAGAATAGAGCACACGTGATATTCACATCACACATTCACACACAGATTGTGTATTGACCGATGAGAAATATGACTGTTGTATTGTTGACCTGAACAGCACAGATGCTTGCGGTTTTCAGTTTTGGTCCTGGCGACCAGAAGTGCTGCTTTTTGTGTAGTTTGTGGATCTTTCTTGTAACAAGCTGATGAGAATCAGGTGTGTTAAATAAGGGAGACATCCAAAACATTCAGCGCTTGGGTCCCCAGGAGCGAAATTGCAAAGTTTTGAAGATGGAAAGAGTCCTCAGATGGTATTGATATTTAGGTCACAATTTTGAATGGTTGATATATTCGATGTGACATAATATAGAACATTAGCATTTGACGCAAGCAAACATTTCTCAGAGCAAACTTTACTTTTCTGAGCCGTTTTTGAAACGACTTAAGTAATTCAGGAGATTTATGAAGTCACAATTCATATTTACATTTAGTCATTTAGCCAGCCTTTCTATCCAAAATTACATACACTATAGGGATGCACCGATCCGATACTCTGGATCGGAATTGGGGCCGTTCCGGGTATTTTTTGCTGGATCGGGTATCGGACTGACGAGTTCTCGTCAGTCCGATCCGTTGCGATACCCGTGGATGTTACTATAAAGCTTCATAAATGACTAACTATCAGGAAATTACCATAAAAGTTGTCATACACTGTATTCGATGTCATGTTTTTTGATAGCTTTATGCAAGGAATAAACCAATATAGCATAATTAAAAAACTCTGACCTTCGCTGGTGCGGTAATCTGTCAATCTCAATCCAGCATGCGTGTGTCCGTCAACAGTCAGGACGTTACTAGTTCCAAAGTTTTCAATATTTTTCATAATCACTAGATAATAGACTGTGGTTTTGTTTAAAATGCATTTTGCCGGAGACGGTATTCGCTGAGTGTAACGTTATTAGATTCAAGCACTGGAAGCGGTCTATGTTATGCGTCATTCATGCACAATAACTTTTAACTTTAGGAGGGTTTCAATGTTCTATGATTTAAACACATAACATATATATTGTCTTTGTGTTATAACTGTTTTGAACTTGGGAAGCATCATTCTGCGTCCAATGCGCATGACTTTAAATAACGTAGAAGCGAATGTATTAAGCGCATCATTTTGTGTCCAGGATGTGCATGAGCGAGTTTGTAGACTTTTATATTGTGATAGCTTTGTGCAATAAACAGAGATTTGTTTGTTAAACATTTTGTAAGTATCTGTACTTTATGAGACCACATTTTTGTTTTGTATGTATTTTTAAGGTTAATACAGCACTTAATTACATTTAAAAAATCATACTTATTAATTCTATTGCACTATCGCGATAATGCATGTTGATGACGCAATCTACCCGCGAAATTTAGAGCCATGAGCTGCAGCCGGCTGCAACGAATCATTATATTCGTCATCTTGAATAAACAAGGCTGAAAGCGTCTGCGAAACAGAGGAGCTCGTGAAAAAGACCGGTGCAACATCTATTATTTGGACTTGGTTTGAATTTAAGCCGTCCGACGAGCAGCAGAAAAATATACTCTGTAGAGTATGTTGGGCAAAGCTCCAGCTAAGAGCGGTAACATGACTAATCTGTTCTACAATGATAGATTCACGCTTCATTTAAGAAAAACGTCTAAGATACGTGCAGCTATTTAACCGAGTTTATTATAGGAGAGTGCGCGGGCGCCCACGCGCGCATACCCGCAAGCCGCTCCACTTTCCTCGTCTCGCGCATGCATTTCACTATCAAGTTATTAATAGCTACAACGCACACTCGCTGTGTTTGGGTACCTACCGGTGGCGAAATTGTGTCAGTAATTGAGCAACTGGATGTCGGTGAGTCAGTATGGCACAGTGCCGCTCTCTCCAGTGATACTCCACAAAGACCGCAGCGAGCCCGCCGAAAAAAGTCACATTGTAAAATGAAGAGATTTCAATGAAAAAAGTCCAAACGAACCCTGTCTACGCTTCGAGAAAAGGTCTTATCGGAGAGAAGTGAAACTAACGTGGTAACGTTTAAAATATCCATGTGGGGAATGGGTTTGTCGAGCTAGCTTTGGGGCTAGCAACAACCAGCCAGCTGTTCGCGTGGCGTTCCTGTATAAACTTACTTTCATTTAGCACTTTATAAGGTTTTCATTTGAAGTATATGTGCACTACACTTGGAAGAATTTTCTTTATTTAAAATAGCAATGCCTAATACTGGAAGTATATCCCTAATTCACAGTGTCCGTTCCTTTATTAACAAGACACCAGTTTTAATTTCATTAGGAGAACAAAATGTTTAAAACCAAATGCGTTACCTCGGCTGCAGGTTTGTTTTTATTTAAAGTATCTGTGCATTTACACAAAATAATTTTCTTTGCCTAATTAATACTAGAATTATTTTCAGTACAGTGTGTGTTCCTTAACTAAAAAGACACCAGTTTTTCTGTTCTCTGCAACTTGGGTGGCATTTAAGAACCATGGACTTAAACTAAGTATAGTGACTTTTAGAAGGAAATACTTTTATATTCATCTTCAATAGTTACAGTTTTGCTTTTGCACAATAAATGTTCTCAAAACGACATACGTTTCTTTATTTAAAAAAAAAAAAATACATTAAGCAGTTTGGCTTTCCTAAGGGTCTGTGTAACCTGTTCTGAAATGGTTCTATTATAATTTCTATATCGCAATATATATCGTTATCGCAAGAGGCTGCAATGTATATCGCAATATGGATTTTAGGCCATATCGCCCATCCCTACTTAATCTTACTAACCACTCTTGTTAAATGATCTAATCACACTTGTGTTCTCATGTGGTTTGAGTGAATGATTTGATGGGTTCAGTCATAGAGTCTTGTGAGTTCAGTGTTTGAAATACAAGTTGTTTCAACAAAATGAATCTGCTTAAAGTCATTACGTCGCGAATCGGACATTAGCGGACGTTGACGCCCTGTTTGTTTTTCAAAGCTGTTAGGACAGCGCTAAAGATAGAAGTGAACAAGGAAAACACTTCACTGGATAGGATTTTTCCTTTATGTCAGCTGCTTTTATGGAACACTTGTCAGGGAAGATAATGCAACATGTTCTTGAGCACATTCCCACCCAGCTGCAATTCAGTTAAAAAAGTTATCCGAATGCACCACGTGAAACATTGATTCTGTCTGACCTTGTTTTTGATGTAAGTGTGAGGGAGAAACAGTTCAGAAACCGACGTGTTCGACTTTAATGAGCTCTGAGCAGAATGATCGGAATATGACATCAATGTTCCGTGGGAGCGTTTTAAAAGCATATGGAGCACCGCGATGCTTTTATGCTGTTCGGTCTGCGCAACACCATATGAAGTCAAACACACACTTTAGTTTGGAGACGAGCTTTCTGCTCTCTGTTTCCTACACTAATCACAAGCGCTATGTTCAAATAAATCTTTGGCGGGGCAAAAATTTGTTTTACGCTCGCATTATTATATATTATAGTATAAATTAAAGAAGTTCCACGGGCTCGATAAACAAATGAACACAAACAGTGGTCTGGTGATCTCGGTGAGCTACGAATAAAAGCCGTGTGGATTCATCATAATTACATTCATTTCTCAGGTTGGTGCATCACCTGATGGGCTCATTTACTGCACATGTTGTGGAATAAACTGTTCGGAAATTAAATCAATGATTAAATACATCAACAACTCCATCCAGTAATTTGTATATGACAGCTATTTCTGTGTCCAGAAAACTCACTAAAACACTGGAGCAGTAGTTTGTCTTTGTCTCACTATGTTATATACACAAATAAAAAGATTTTCTCATTTATTATTGACTTGTTTTATGCATAATGACCAACAAGGATAATGCAGGATGCTGTCTATTCATACAAAGTGAATATGTTTTGTTATGGTTTACAACACATGGTGTTAATCATGATGCAGCATACGGTCACAGTGTTGTCAATAAATGTCATGTCCTCGCTTTGACTTGGCATTACTGTGAAAATAAATACTATAAATAAAGAAACATGTGTAGAGGAATGTTACAGAAGGTGATGATAGTCTATCCTGCACCGAAGTTTCACATACTAAGTGATGCCGCTTTGAGACCAGAGTTCCAAGCGTGAGTTATTTCCCCCTCCAAAAAAAATGAAAACTGCACTGTTTTCAACGCCGATTGTTCGTGCAGTTGTAATAGTGTACAAAACAGAAAGCGTTAACTTCACTCCTAATGTGTTTAGCTGTATAACTTAATTTACCAGTTGACGGAGAATGACCTCACTTCCCCATACAAACACACCCCATTGAAAAAGCCCACCCCCGTCATTGATTGACTAATTGCTGTACAAGTCTGAAGCTGCATCCCAGATCGCGCACTTATGCACTATTCTAGTAGTTTTGTAGTATACATAGTGTGAGTAGTGCGTTCACATTGAAAATCCCTTAAAAACGAAGTGCACTGTCAGTGCCGGATGATGCACTTTTTCGACCGAAAATATGAAGTGTGGATCTGTGCACACTTCACGCACTCAACAGTCGCAGTTTCACTTACGTAGAGGAAGGAAAGAGGGCCTATCAGACACTACTCAAGCAAAACTCTTTTGCAGAGTGATAACGCTTCAATCTAATGATGACTGAAGTAATGCTGGGCAAAACATATGAAAACTACATTAGATGAACAATGCACAAGTATATTATATTCACACGCATTGTGGCGTGCGATTGACATCATTGGCGCTCGTCTGGGAAACAGATATACATTAACATATACTTACAGTTGGTAAAAAAACGTTTAGTATTCCATTTGGGACGATACAGTGGCATAACGTTACAATAGTTTGTGATTATGCTTGGTCTTTCTTTGATGCATCCTGTTAAAACCAACACAACAAACCTAGCTCTTTTTTTAAATAGTAGTAAATCAAATCGCAAATCGCAATTTTGGTCAGAAAAATCGCAATTAGATTTTTTCTTCAAATCGTGCAGCCCTACGTCTTCTGAAATTCATATACTAGATGGTTGAGAGCATAGTGCATAGTGCATAGTTTAAGTACATAGTGTATAGTATGTCATTTGGGACACAGCTTGAGTTTTGGCAGGCTTAATACAAGGAAGTGAAGTAGCATAAGGGGCATTGCTTTTGCGATTTAAATATTGCAGGCTCGTAACTTGTAAGACAGAGGTAATTCATTTGCAAATAGACTTTGCTGTCCTCTTAAAATTTTGCAGACATTGTACGTTCACTTAAAATAAACGGTTTGCATTTGTTTGAGTTATGTCACAATTTTGACCGAAACAAATATAAAAACGCTTTTATTTCTCTCCTCAAAATCATTCCATAGCCCTGTGTCTGTATGTCAAAGCGGGGCTCACACACAATAACACTCGTGCGTACATTCGCACACAGTGGCAGGTGAAAAGACTTGAGGAGTTATATTGTGTTTTCCTGATGAATAAAGCGAGTTTGGAATAGCGCTTATTAATCGACGTCACGCCGCATTGAAGATTGCGCCATATTGGGAGGATGGCTGCTAGTGAGTACAATGCAGTGTTTTGTTTTTCTTGTTTGATTAGGAAATTATTACTATGGTATGTCGGCCTTGTTGTGTTAAAAACTGCAATAGCACTACGCATCGTTCATGAAAAGCCACTGTTCTTTCAGTTTCGATTTCACCATATATCAAACAAAACAAGACATGGTAAAAATCAAAACAACAAAAGAAGTGGAGTATTATCCTCCCAAGATGGCGGCGCCACTAAAACATGCAACATAGGGCGTGACGTCAGCTTCACATTCTCAATAGTAATTGACTGGTTTCAAAGCCGCAATCCTCCCACTCCGATATAAAAACAAGGAGTGCATGAACAAGACGATCTACTTTTGAAATACGGAGGTAACGAAAACAGCAACACAACAAAAGTTAACTTGAAAAGTGATTTAAAACAAAAGCCGCAGTTGGAGCTCGAGATGTCAAGTGTGAGCATAAACCTTAGACGAATTTCAAGCAGCGTTTTTGTTCCTTTTGAAAGGCATTTCACGAATGGGACACCACTCAAAAAGTCGTTCCAGATAAAGAAAAATAAATAAACTGTTGCTCCATTGGGCAAGTGTAGCTATTATAAACGTCCACATTATGACATAGCCAATATCGTATTGCCCTTGCCGGAGTTCACACATCAAGGGCTCTGCTTGCTCTAAACTTCATCATAACGGCTTGTAATGTAAATCAACCAATCATAATAAAGTTATTTTAAATATTTAAACTCCAGCTATTATTTACATTCCATTTCAATGTCCAAATATTCTATTAAAAGGCCTTTGTTCTTTAAAAGGGTGTACTTGCAGTTAACTTAACTTAATCAGTAGCATAAAATATTTGTAAAATGACAATAATATCGACTTTTGCAATTATTTCCGGTGCAATTTATCACCAAACAAAAAGTTGCTATCGCGATAGGCAGGTTAGTGTAAAGAAGGTGATCAGCAGTGATTTTCACAAAGCAGAAAGACAACTGTCTTATAGAAACCAACAGATGTGTGTGTGAAGTTCCCATGAACTGTTGTACTCGCTATGTAAATTAAACTCTGAGAATTCCTGATCTCAAGTTTTGCATTTGTTAAACCGTCTGGCATATGTTGTACATGGTTGTACATAAAAGCAGTTCAGATTTTGGATGACATTAGCATATGTACGAACATCAACCTCTTTAAAAATGTATTAAGAACCTGGTTTGCAAAGCAGGCCTGTGAATTGAAAACTCGGTTGATGTCATGTTTAGAATCAAAGATGAAAATGGGACCTTAGTTGTGGACCATATTATAAACCATAGATACTGAAAATCCCCATTTATATTTTTGGCAACAGGCATCTAAAAATTGCCAAATATCATTTGCCAGACAGATATAGACCACTTCAGATGAAGAAAAGCGGATTGTGAGAACTTCCTGGTACAATTACACAAACGTTTGAACAAAATACAACCAGTAAAATATTTATAACCGATTTAAAATGTTAGACATACTAAATATTTAATTATATATGTAATATTAAAAAAATATACCAGACATGCTTCTGGACCAGTGTTTACAGCTTGCAAAGTGGTCTATAGAACTGAATGAAATGAGCTATAATCTCTTTATTTTTAGTTTAAGGTCTAATGAATATAAGATATTTTCTACACCGTTTCAAAAAGGGATCTGTTTTCATCTCTTCCAAAATGACACTGCAAGCAGTCCTGAATACTGGATTTAAAAAACAAACTGGAATGGGGTACAATGTGAACACGATCAGGCATTATTCTCAGGAGATCAGTTGTATTTCATTTACATGCAAAACCCCGGGGAACAGACACCTTCAGGGAACTCTGTTTCACTTGGTTAAGTAGCAATTATGTAGTTCGTATAATCCAGTATTACAGCATTACAGCTTTTGTATTAACTGTATAATTGGGGTTGGAGTGGATTAAAAACAACTTGTAATACCGTTAAAACAAGTCAATGATGTAATTTGGTCTAAATTATTAAAATGTTTTTTTTCCCAAAAAAGATGTTTCCTATCGTTCTCTGAAAAAGAATTATTTTCAAACACAAGAAAAATCTACTATAAATATTTATATATTGGTTTTAATAAATATATTTTTATAAATATTGTGTACCTTTTATATGCATACATTTCATTGTCACTGACCTGAGAACCCCCCCCCCCTCTCTCTCTTCTCTCTCTCTATGTGAAGTGACAGTTATATAGTGCGAGTGAAAGCGGTGGTGATGACGAGAGATGAATCTAGTGGGGGTTGGCTGGCTCAGGAGGGTGGAGGCCTCAGTCGTGTGGGCGTTTGTAAGGTGGTCCCGGTTGACCTGGAGCTCCTGGGACGGAACGGCTTTCTCATATATGGCGAGAGACTCAAAGACAAGCAGGTTAGAGAGCTGTGTATATTAGTTTTTTGGGTTCTAATTGTTTCTCGTTTCTATCATCATAAACTCAAATCCTTCAGTTTGTTGTTTGTATTAACAATAATAATATCTGTATATGTAATATGTGTGTTTGCTGGGCAGGCAATCCTGCAGTGCTCTCTGAAGAAGGACCTGGTCTACACTAAAGCCACGCCCACCTTCCACCATTGGAGGGTGGAGAACAGGAAGTGCGGGCTGTCGTTCCAAAGCCCTGCTGACGCCAGGGCGTTTGACCGTGGTGTGAGGAAGGCCATCGAGGACCTCACGGAGGGTGAGTGGATCCGTGAGGAAGATGAGTAAGACAGAGACTGTGTATTTACTGGGGACATTTTAGACATTCAAATGCCTTTTTTCATTTCCGTTCTTTATTATTCGTACCACAAACATTTTGTGAGATGACAACACAAATCCTGTGTTTTACATGTTGAGTAGCGTGACTCCTGCATTTCTAACATCTTATATAACTGATGTTTCTGCAGGATCTACTACATCCTCCTCCACACTGCAGAATGAGGCTGAACTGGGTGATGATGATGTGTTCACGGTGAGTCTTACTGTTAGCTGAGCGATAGAGTCCAAACATAAAGATATTCAATATACCCACAAACCAGCTGAGAGTAGATGATGGGTTTTGCCATCAGTTACTATCAAAACATACACAGCATATATTGTGCACACAGGAAGTGACCTATGGTCCTCTCTATCCTCCAATTGCTCTTAATTCAACAGAACAAGGCCACACCAAAGTACTCAGATAAGAGAGTCACACAGACACACACGCACATTAGATAAGTCAGGGTTGAACACGGGTACCAAACACTGAATTTGTTTCTTTAGGCAGTGACAGTGACTAGCATTGCTTCCTCTAATCGCTAACTTTAGGCTTTATGACTCACAGCTATTCATAAAAGCCTGGCCAGACACTTATTATTACTAATAAGAGTAGTCAGTCGCTCCTAACTTTAGAGCGAGCGAGAGAGAGAGATTAGACAGGGCAGCAGCTGCTGGTTGTCTAAATCCCTCTGAGGTGTAGTCTAAAGTGATAATTAGCACCGCCCCAAATATATTTACAGCCAGACATCTCATGCACACATACACACTGTGTATGTACATGTGTGTAAACTTACACTCACATTTGTCCCCAAGACCCTTTCATAGTTACACAGACGCAACATCAGCAGAGACCAGAAAAAGGACTCATTCAGAAATGTCTATACACCACTTTGTAAGATATAAACAGTGGTCCAGCTGCACTTCTGGTTTCATTTTTATCCTTTGAAATTAAACTAATATAATTAATTCTTAACATTTTGATTTGGTTTTAAGTGTTCTGTCGGTTGTAGTCTGTTCAAATGTCGGTGCAGTGTTAAAAAACTGAAACAGGAAGTTCGTCTGAACCAGCGTCGTTTATGTTTACCGAAGTGGTCTACGTTTTTTTGAACAATCCGACCTATATGAACATCTTTGCAAATGTAAAAATAATAATATGTATTATGATTTACAATTGCAATGCACTTCTGAAATTCATACGTGAACTTTTATAGACAGACTCTTCGGATAAACACGGTGGCACGAAGTTTTCCGGTCAATGTTTAATTATAATATAACAATTGATTTTACATTTAATTTATATATATATATAATTTATATTAATATTTTATTTTATATAAATTGTGTCCAATTAAATTAAAACTACTCAAGAGTTATTGATTTATTGCGGAGGTCTACCAGACCTTTGACGTTTGGGGCACATAGTGTTTATGTTGTTGCTGCTGATACGATCGATCTACATTTATTCATTCAGACGCTTTTTTCCGAAGCAATCTATTTTTCATGTTTTTTCTTTTTATTGATTCCTCCTGTTTTTTCTGTAAATTTAGCAAACAAAAAAATGTACAGTATAGTGTAGATCTCAGTTTTAAGAGGAGTAAGGAGCCAGTTGAATGGGGGAGGCAAGACACACACAAACACACTTGAGTTATTGATGGCCGTGTGGCTCTGTGTCAACTCTTAAAGCCGACACACACACAAGGCTGTATAGTCTGGCTCCAGGCTTCAGGAAGAGCCACAGGAAGGAGACAGTGTAGATTTCAAGGGTTGAAGGTCACAGATAATAGCATTCAAGCGCTTCATTTACGCACTTGGACAGACCTCACACGAGGATCAAAGGTCAAGCAGAACAATCGTGCATTGTGAAGGGTTTTAACATAGATCAGAGATGCTTGCTTTATTTTCGCACAATATTTTGATGTTTTAAAAGGGATGCGTTTTTCTCTGTTTTACTTTTAATTGTGTGGTTAGTATGGCCACAGTTTAGTATCACAGTTTATGTCACAAAATAGTTGGTTTTGCTACAAACCAGATAAAGAGTTGCTTTCACATTTGAGTTGTTGAACTTGTCAACTTGAACAAACCTGTTCAACGACATTCTATTCCAAGAATAAATCTTACTAGATGTAGTTAATGCTAATGTTTGTTATAAAACACAATGCAATGATGAGCTAGCATAGCTGGGAATGTTTCAATGCATTTATTTAGTGTGTTTCAGTCTGACTTTAAGTCCAACTCAACTCATGTGATATTATCTGGTTTGTGCCGAGACACATGTTCAAATTGAGAAGTATTTCTAATCTTGCTCTGTTTGTCCGTCTGTCTGCAGAACGCCACAGACAGCTCATCCAACTCTTCTCAGAAGAAAGAGACATCCATGCAGACGCTCGCACCAATCAGCTTCTCTGAGCCGCACCTTTGCATCCTGGGACATCTCTACGACCAGCACAGGCACTCTGACCGTTACTACCTGGACCAGGTCAGCACGTGCGAATATTGTTAATTCATATTTGTTTATAACTTAATTGTGTGTAACTCCATTCTCTTTATTCCGTACAGCCGGTGCCCATATTCCCTTGTTCACGTCACGTCAGGTTTCACGAGGAGGAGGAAGAGATCGTTCGGATCAACCCCCGCGAACGCTCTTGGCTAACGGGCTACGAGGACTACCGCCACGCCACCACTACGACACGCGACAAACCTCTGCGGCCGGATGGCACGGACGCTTACGTACTCCTCACGAAGAGCGAACCACCCAAACACGACTACACTTACTCTTACCCACTCAGTGGGGATGGGCACGTGACCCGCGGGAGCAAAACGGGCATCGGCGGGGGCGTAGTCACTGGGCAGCCCCGGCCGCTGACGGCGAAATGGCTGCCACGACGCGTGGACGACGGAAGGGAGCGCTTGCGGTGTGTCTACTGCCAAACCATGTTCAGCCCAGCGGAAAACGGGCGAGGACGCTGCCAAGAAGCTCCGGACCCCGTGCAGACGTGCATTCGGCGGGTGAGCTTCATGTGGTGCGCAGACAGTCTCCTTTACCACTGCATGTCGGACCCTGAGGGCGACTATTCGGACCCGTGCTCGTGCGATGCCAGCGAAGAGCGTTTCTGTTTGCGCTGGCTGGCGCTTCTGGGACTGTCGCTCCTAGTGCCCTGCATGTGCTGCTACGTGCCACTTCAAGCATGCTACCGCTGTGGCGTCGCATGCCACTGTTGCGGCGGGAAGCACAAGGCCGCTGGGTAAGCGTCGAATAAACTCCTGCATTTGTTGATTTTCCTTCCCGCTGTGTTTCAGAGGGTCGGTCCATTTACGTTTTTTTGCCTCATGTTAATTGAACTGGACAGAGGTCCAGGTTTTCATTTTTATTTGTATCTTTATTTGAGTAACCCTCAGCTTCCATTTAAAAGACTACACGATAAATATTCGTTTATATATGAAAAGTATATATAAATATATGTAGATATAAATATATAAATCCAGGTACTTTATATTTTTTATGCTCTGCTTTGAACGTTTGAGTTGTGTTCCCCGCGTCTGTCTGTATATTTGGTTTTTAATTTTTTCGTCACTGTTCGTCGCTGTGTCTCTTCAGTCAGAGGCATCTGTTCTAACTGTGATATACGTCCACTAGACTAGACAAAACCAGAGGAGTCCAAAATAGCTGACCTGTAGGATGGAAGATCACGTGCGTGTTTGTGTGAGGTGTGATGTGAACTTTTTGTCAATTTGCGAATTTTAATTTGCTGTATGAAAGATGGTAAACACATTGCTGCACAAGTGTGTGTGTGTCTCACAGGAACATGTTACATTTCACTCCAGCAATCAATAGACAAAATATTATTATGTATTTAGTTAAAAGAAAACGAGCATATTTTAAGAACATTAATCGTTTGACAGCCCTATTAAAATACAGCAAAGCAAATATTAATCACGTACGGAATCAAAGTGTGTACTGTGCATATTCATATTGTATTTATTAACACGAAAACACACTTACATGTTTTATCATATACATGAGTAAACATTATTATTCATTTGTGATATTTTTCTTAATTATATGCATGTATGTGTTTATAAATACAATATTAATATGCACAGTACACAGAAATATATGATGTTAGCACAAACTTTCATTCTGGATGCGATTAATTGCCATTAATCATTTTAGAGCCATAATTCTTATGGAATAATTTAATCAAAAACTTTCAAATTATTACAATATCGCAATTCCCCTTAATCTCAGTGGATATTCTCTTTACTGTAATACAGTATTTTGTGTCTATAATCTGTGTAACATAAAGATGCAACCATGTTATATAATGTTTTCACATTACGAGATTTTGCATTATGGTCAAAAGGATTTGGGTGAATGTGCTTCAATGTCAAAAAATGTTAAAGATGTTTTTTTAGATAATATATATATTTGCTTTTAATTTTGGAGTGAAATGTGACATGTTGTGAAATTCTCCTGTATGTGTTATTCAGAATGTATGTGTCCGTTATCAATGTTTAAAACCAGCCTCAAAATTGATGTACCCTTCCTACAGGATGAAAACAAGATGTCTTTTCTCTGCCTTTGTCTTAAGCACAACACAAACTAGTAAAACTAACAGACGAAAAAAAACCATCTGAACACTGCAAGTTGTTGTGAAGTTCTCAAAACATTTCAACCTTCAAACATCATCCAGCCAATCAGTGGACTGTGACAGCATTGTCATGCCGACTGTGATCCTGTTTGTCATCGGATGTTTTATGTTCAGTTTCTCTCTCTATTTCTCGTCTCTATTCTCTCTCTCTCTCTCTCTCTCTCTCTCTCTCTCTCTCTCCCTCAGCTTCTGCAGTAGTACTATCTAAAGTGTGAGAAAAGAGGAGCAGGAGAATGAGTTATCTGTGTGTACGGTGCTCCTCAACACATTCTGAGATTAAAGGAAAGTGCCTGAATCAGATAATGCGGTCTTACCTCTTCTGTCCATCTGGGATGCGCTGCTGTTTCTGGCTTTTCATGCTCTTATTTTGACATTGTTAAGCTGGCATCTGGGGTGTGGGTGTTTATTTACAGAGCACAACCAGATGTTTGAATTATTGTTGAATCGGGCAGTAGGATGGACAGGCTGTGGATGTCCAGAAAATTTGACAGTCGTTTGGATTCTGTAGAACGTAAAGTATTTGGTTCTGAATGTAAAAATCTCATTCACTTTCTCTATAGACAATTCAAATATATACACAATTAGGCTACCATGAGCTTTGAGGCTCTTTAATCTATGTATTTGCTTTTGTATATCGACAGATTTGTGTAATTTTACCATTTAAAAATGAAACATTTTTAAACTTGTTTAACAGCCAACCAGAAATATCACTGTTAGGGTACAAACAAATGGGTAACAATCTCAAACTTTATATATTATGTATAATATTTGTATATATTGGAATACATTGTATTAAAATTTCTAAATGTCATTTTTATACTTGTCATAAATTACTTTAAATTCCAAATGTATATTTTATCTATAACATCTTTTGTATTCTAGTGTTATATTTTCAATTACATGACTTGTAACAATTCTTGGGATGAGAAGTTTATTCATTCATAAAAGACCTTATATTTAATTTTCAAATACGTTTTGCTTTGAATCAAAGTGTGTAATAAATCCTTTCAAAGCAAGTTGATTTGATTCATGGATTGGAAATCTCTATAGAGAAAATGAATGGGAAAGACACTTGTGGTAAATGTTGTGCCGAACATTAAAAGGATAGTTCACCTAAAAAAACAAATTCTGTCATCATTTACTCAACCTCATCATTTCAAACCTGTTTGACTCTTTCTTCCGCAAAACACAAAAGAAGAATGTTGTTAACCGGCTCCCATGGACTTGGTTTTGAGTCCATACAATAGAAGTGAATGTGTTCCAGTGCTGTTCGGCTACCAACTTTCTTCGTTATATCTTTGTTTGTGTTCTGTGGAAGAAAGAAAATCCTATGGGTTTGAAATGTCATGATGGTGAGTAAATGATGACCGAATGTTCATTTTTGGGTGAACTATTAATTTAACTTCTATTACCCACCAGTAAAAATTAGTTAGTGTGTTAGTGTGAACAGATTTAGCTAATCTTGTGAGCGCCATGTGTCTAAAAATGTCCACACAAATATACTAAAATATATATATATCATAAAATATATATTAAAAAATATAAATTTATTTATTGTGAGCTTGTGAATAAGTGAAAACTTGTGTGTGAGAGAGAGAAGAGAGAGAGACTGTCCCAAAGGTCTCATCCAGCTTTGGAACTGTAACTACAAATAGCATCAAATTCCAACATGTGCAGACATTTAGACTCAAACTAAACTCAACACGAGCCCTTTGTCCCACTATTCAGGTAACAATACACTAATGTATTTACCATAGTAGGAACGACCAAATAATGCATCCCAACATAAGTGAGCGACTATACAAAAACACAACTTTCCAATATTAACAAAATAACTTTTTACTAGTTTTGTTCTATTTTTGTCACTTTGTTTGCCTGAAGCTTCATTCAACATAATACAAGCGTTCTAGATTTAGTTCAACTTTTATGCCAGCAGCTTTGTATGTCAGTAGGGAATGTGCTAAATTTGTCTTAATACTTTTGTCTAGTTTTGTAATTTTACCCACCAATGACATCATTTAATTTTTGATGTCAGCTTTGCTCATTTGGATATTTATTCATTGGAAAGGGCATGTGCTACTTCTGTCTTAAAGGGATAGTTCACCCTAAAATGAAAGTTCTGTCATCATTTATTCACCCTCACATTCAACCTGTATGACTTTCCCCTTAGGGACTTGGTTGTGGAAAAGGTTAGAGATTATTTTTAAGCTTTTGCATTATCTCGCAAAATTTTGGCATTCCCCAGAGAAACATTGCATTCCCTCGCAAAGATATTTATGTTCTCTTGAAAAACTTTTGCTTTCTTGCGCAAACATGTTTCTGTCTCGCAAAACATTCTGTGATGTTCTTCGGCTGCCGCCTGAGATCACTACAAGGCTCGGTTTGTTGAAAATTAAGTTTGTGCTCATTGTTTACGTTACATAGAATGAGGTGTCATTTGTGTTATAAGAACGTTTAGCTCACAAGTTATTGGTCTTGGAATCTGCAACATATTTTTTTCCACCACCATGTCCCTTAAGGGGCTCCGTAGATTTGCGATTGTGGTTATTGTGAACATGCAGATACACACAGCAGGATGTTATTGTGCGTAGCACACAACAGGGGTTTAAAGTGTGTGTCTGAGAGAGATCGAGGGGAGGATAGATCAAGGTCAATAATGATTAAATGGACATCGATATCAATGTGCCGCCTCACACAAAAGAACAAGGAGCACGGAGGAAGTTAAGATGTTCAAAAAAAGAAAGCAGGAACCTTGGAAGATGCCGTGAGTGCATGTCTACTCACAGGAAAGAGAGGGCCGGGCCGTCATTGTCTCTTTCCCCGTGTACACCCTTGTTTGTTTATTTTCTGCAACAGTTGTCAGGTAACCTGTCGCAGAGCACAGGAGTTCACCGTAATGAATTTACTACACTGCTCTGGGTTCAGATACACATCTGCAATCCTAATTCCTGTGCATTTTTCAGTGAAGTGTTGAGGACTAAAAACAAGAATTTTGTCATCATTTACTTTCATAATGATTCAAACCTCTGTGATTTTGTGTCTATACAGTGTAAGTCAATGGGGCCCAGTGGTGTTTGGTTAGCAACAATCTTCAAAATATCTTTATCTTTAGTGTTCTGTAGACGAAAGAAACTCATACAGGTTTGTAATGACATTCTATACGACCCTACAAATAATCATGCCAAACTCTACAAGAGAGAGGCATTTACACCTGATTTTGTGCCCTCACAACCCGGTTGCATAATGATATTGATAGTAAACATGTCTACGCCTCATTTCATACACTGAATGAATTGGCTTGTTGTGCTCTGGATGGGTTCAACTGAACAGAAAAAACTATTCTTTCCCCCCAGAGGGCAATTCAGTCATGTGTAGTGCAGAATGGATCTGTGGAATACATAACATATGGACAAGACTGTTTTCTGTAGCCTGTTGCTTAAATTAGATACCTTTTAACTTACATAGATTTTTTTTAAAGGGACACACTACACATACCACTGTAAAGACGCATCTTAAAGGTACAGTAGCAAGAAAATATGATTTGACTTTCTTGTACTGTTAAAAGATAAATATTTGAGAGTATGGTAGGAGTTGGAGTTAGTCCAGGGAATTATGATTTTTAGGGATGATGAAAATTTGGAATATACTGCATTTCTGTAGTGTGACCCAGGATGTACTTCTTATGGACAGCCCCAGTCCCCATTCACTTTCATTGTGTGAAAAATGTATTTGCAAAAAAAAGAACTCCAGTTTTTACTAAACTATAAACTCTATTAAGTATTTTTATTAAGTTATCATAACTTAATCAAAACAACCCAATTGCAGTTTGATGTTAAGTGGAATGCACAATAAAAAACACTTTTTTATTGTAAAAACGGAGTTATCTGTTTTTGCAAATTAATTCCTCTCATATTTTTTGGGTGATCTCTAGATAATCAACAACACCATAGTGACAAAAGGTTGAAACCTTAGTGAATTAACCATTTCTTGGGTCAAACGGAGAATGAATTACGCACATTTTAAGCATTTCACCAGTCTCAGCAGTGCAAAGCGGCGTGTAAAATGCAGCTAGCGGATCGCGCGTGCAAAGCAGCCTGGACTTAATTTAAACAGGCCCCACCGAGTCTGACAGCCCCCCTGTTTACATGAATAAAATCGGAAACAAATGTGAACATTCACCCCTCCCCTCTACACACACGCACACACATACATCCCTTCATCAAGCCACAGAACTGTTTCACTATACAAGACTGGTATATTACAAAGACCTACATAAAGTTGACAAATCTTAAGAAAAGAGGGACAGGGACAAGATATACCTCCTTGCCTAGACGCATTCCCTTTATAGATACTGTCTGGCCAAAAATAATAAGATTCATGCACACACACGAAACTATAATACAGCCACAGAAGTTTTTTTTATTTAATCAGCATTTCTAGAAGTTTTGTGGCCTTTCCAGTCCAGAGTCTGTTGAATTTCAACTAAATCAAACCTTCGGAGAGACATTCAACAGCAATGTGAAAGACTGACTGCATGACGACACAAAAACTGTGATAAAAATGTAAAGGTTATCACATAAAAATATTACTGCTGCATTGCTTAGAAGTGAATAGAAACTTTTTTTCTTTGCAGTATTTGAGGTATGATAAAATACTTTGCATCTTTTCTGTTATTTTGACCTGTTCTCCAGTTTTCATTTTCTGCAAATAAATGAAAATAGTAACAACATTTTTATTTGAAATTTGGGAGAATATAGAAATATTGTTGTGAATTTTATATACATACACAACAAAGTGAGATTATGGACACAAGTTGTTGAATTTGATGCTCATGAGGTTAAAAAATCTTTTGGTTTATAAAAGGATGAGCTGGACTAGACAGTCAAGGGAAAAATCAACCCGCGAGTGCCCATATGTGTGATATATATATCACAGCTCTAAGAAAACAGAGTGAAAATACATTGTGTACAGCATGTCTCCATGGTAACAGAGATGGGCGGTCATTCCTTGAGCGCTTCCATAGTTACACGCCACATATTAAGAAAAACCAGCGTCTCAGTCAAACACACACACACCTCCTGCAGCTTTATAGAAAATAAACCACGGTTTTACTACAGTAACCATTGCTTTTGGTTTTAATTTAACTATTTTTATATAACCATAATACTTGTAAAGTCAGTTGTTTGAAAAGACTCACTTTAAGCGTTAAGTTATAAATCAGTTTGCTTTATTTAAATCAAGTCTAGCATTACGCTACAAACAAATAAAAACAAAAAGCAGAAAAACAAAGAAAACGTCTTGATCCATCTACAATACTCAAACTTGGCACAGGAATGATGAATGCATGTGAGATTTGTTTCAACGTGTGAAGATCGTGTGCAAACCCAAGACCAAACACAGAAACAATGCAAATCCAGCTTACACTCAAATTCTCATCATCATCAATACCATCGTTATTATATCATCCATATTACAAATGAGCAAAAAAATCTCAAGCCGCCTTTGGTCTGGGAGTCAAGCGTCTGACACGGATTTGCCCGGCGGTCACCCGTGTATCATCGTCGCTCTCCATTCCCAGACCGCTTCCTGACTCAACAACCCACATCAAAATAGCAAAGAGAAATGAGAGAAAGTGAACAATGGTGTGATGTTCCTCAGCGGAAAAGAGCGGGACTGATATTTGTTAGGAGACTAAACAAACCAGCTGCGGTTGGCTTGAGCGGGGAGAAGGACGCGGGTTACTGCGATGGAATGACAGACATGATAATTAAATCCACAATTAAGAACAGCAGCCCGGACACCTGCGCAAACTACAACTGAACATGTTTAGTTCTGCATGAATCTCATGAAAACATGTCCGGGTCACATTCAGACCAGCGCTTAAAACTGAGGAGAAATGTGAGGGGGGATGTGATGTAAAACACTTTAAATGGTCCTTAAATGAAGGTTGATTTTTTATTAAGCGAAATGAAATGTCACAGGTTCCCAACATGTCATGAGATTCAACCAGAATGCAATTTAATGGTATTCCTTCCAAACCGTTCAAAAACATATTTTTATGAAAGTCTAAAAGTAAAATGAGCTGATGCAGCAAAGAGATTTTCTGTACCAAAATGAAATGGATTCATACTTTTCCACATAAATTCCTTATTGGGAGTATTGGTCCCTACTGCTATTTCACTTTTAGTCAAGCGCCCAAACGTGGCGATTAAAACACAGAAAGACAATAATACAGCAAGTTAAAGAAAGTAGACAATTCAGCAAAAGCGGTCTGCCTTCTGAGGAATGTCTATTATTTGATACCGTCGGCAACAAATCTTTACTATCTTCACTTTTTTTGATAGCAAACTGGCTGCTGTTATTTTTTTTCATATAACAAAAAACTTAAGTTTTAACCTACTTAAAGTCGTCTTAAAAATACATCTTTTTCATGGTTTAATGTCTCTACTTGCACACCCCCTCCATCCTCCTGTGTGTTTTGAGCAATATTTCTTTTCATTAGGGTCAATGTAGACAGCAATCAAAATAAACATGAGATCATGATATGGTGAACAAGAGGGATTATTTAGGATACATTTTGCCAGCGTAAACAGGTTTTATTTTTTATTCCCATTTCAGCCACGAACCGTTACATTTGGAATGTCATACAAACATCGAGCACTTGTTTCTTTTGGATTGCAAAGGAAGTTCAAGTAATTGATTGGTATCCTCAAGTATATTCTCACAGCCAAAAAAAGTCTGTTTACGCTGCCAAAAACGTCATCCGGCGTGACGGATAATGTGGGCGCAAGTATGTGATGTTTGGTGTGGTGGTGTGTGTGTGTGTGTGTGTGTGTGTCTACAGGTGTGTGATTTATCTAACAGTAACCCCCAGCTTCTCCAGAACGCGTGTGCCTTTCTCTTGGTACTCCTCTCGGGTCATCCAGAAGTTGTCTTTGTCTTTCATGATGTCTGCTAAGACAGCTCCGCCCAAAAACACCATGTGCTTACGGCGTGGAGGATCTTCAATGCGGATCTTGAATTTCTATAAAAAGACGAATGAAGACGCTTATTTTTCCATTCAGAAGTTGTAAAATGTTTAGTTACTAACACTGGCGTAATAAACAGAAAAACTATTAAACTGCAAAATGATTTCCTACTGGAGTGAGAAATTGTATATTGGATCTTAATGTAAATACAGCCACCTAGTGGTGGGACTCTAGTAGACTGGAAAGTCTGAAAATGGAAATTTACAGACTATTTGTGTTGTGCTATTTGTACCGAGAGTTTGTCGACATCTCCCTTCAACACTCGCTCCAGGTACAGTTGCTTGAGTTCACGCTCCAGACGGGACGGCAGGCCGGGATACATCGTAGAACCGCCCGATAAAACAATGTGTTTGTAAAACTCAGCCCTGGTGAGAAGAGTGATACAGTTTAACTCCCATCAGCGTTCATGCTAACAAACATGAAAAGAAACTTTATGTAGCAGACATTAACGTTTGTATTATTACAGATATCATAGTCTGGTTACATGGGGTGAGACCAAAGTAATCTCTAATCTCTGGTTAATATGGTTTAACTAGAAAAAAAGCCACATGAAACCATTTACTGATGCATTGTTACACAAAACACATATTTTGCATGTATCCTACGTGCATCTTGTTTTACAATATGTCGTCTGTTTATTCTTATTAGTCGAGTTGTCAACATGTTTTAATGTATTACTTGTTTAATGAACTGCTTTAAAAAGGTCTCTATTAAATCTCTTTTCAATTCCTTTCTTAATTTTATGATACATTTTTTTTAATTTTTCTTTCATTTTAAATGCATTTAATTCATAAAATATTTTTAAACAGAAAGTTCAATTCAACCATGAATGTTGTCAATTGTTTAACAAAATAACATTGACATTTTGGAAACAAATCTGTCATATGAATTATATGAAAATTGTTTAAAATACCATTATATTACCCATTTTGTGTATCGTTTCGAGCTCGATCTTGAGCTAGATAAAAGTTATTATAAATTTTCAACGGAGATAAAAGTTACTAAAATTTGCGATTTTAAGATTATTATATTACTGCTTCAAGATTGTTATACCCAAGTAATAGAAACTGACCTGGTATCAATGTCTGCTGCATGAATGGTGTTAAAAAGCAGCTCGGCCACACCCACTCCCTCAACATTGATGAGGTGAGGCTGGAACAACGCTTCAGGAGCCTCAAACCGCTCGCCGCCCACTTTAATCACCCTGCCGTCCGGCAGCTAGACACACATACAGCAAAAAAACTATCTTAACACCCTCTGTAGTTCTGAATCTGTTTAAGGGTGTTAAACCACCATCAAGTTCCACATCAATGTGAATACACATCATCAACCACAATTCTGCTCACCGTGTATGACTCCACCAGCACGGTGGTCTCCAAAGCCAGCTTCTGCTCCTGCTCGATGTTATAGCCCACGTAACACAACTTCTCCTTCATCATTCTCACCGTCTCAAAGTCGGCTGAGTGATTGAAGGCGTAACCCCTCAACAACAACAGCTGCGATAAAATCAGACAGAGAGAGAGAGAGTTAAGGTGTTTTTCTATTAATACATGCAGAATGTATACATACAAACAGGGCTGGGAAGATTGCTTATGAATTGTTATTTGTTACAGATATCATGACAAAATTTTGTAGTCAGTACCGTAATCTCTTAGATAACACAATTTGGTAACGTAATATGACTACTTTTGGATAACTATTGATTTAAATCATACTTGATGTTACATACAGTATATTGATTCAGGATAATTCTGTACTATTCTGACAGATACAACGAGGAAAAATATTCCATTCTTTATCACCAACAAGAGCTTCAACCTCTTTTTAAAGCACAGTACGGTTAAAACACCAACACTCGTATAACTTGTTGTTAACTGATAGTAACACTGAATAGTTTTCCAACGTGTTTCCTTAAAAATGAAAGGGTGTCTATTAGGGGTGTGATCTCGTGATCTTGCAAGATTAAAACGTGACAAGATTTCTCGTCAAGATCTCGTGATATCAGCATGATGAAGTTTGTTGGTGAAATTAGCATTGAAGATCCCCAGGCACTTTTAAATCAAAGTATAATTCATAAAAACAGACGTAAAATGACATTCATTTAAGAGAATTATCAAAATGCACCTATTTTTCATTTTGTGATTTTCAGTTTAATAAAAGAATATTCTTAAAATCTTGTCTTGTTTTCGTTAACCCTATATTGTGTCTCGTCTCATCGGGTGGGATAAGTGTCTCATCATACCCCTAGTGTCTATACATCTAGCCATCAAATGCTAAGTGCCGCTCAATTTTGCATCTCTGTGCGATTCTAAACCACTCCCATCTATGCCGGAAAAAGCAAAAACAATCACAAACATAAGCATGTTTATTATTAAATTGTAAGAAATAAAAAATGAAAAATGTAGAGAAAAATCACTGAACTGTAAAGAACTTACTGCCATTTTGTGAAAAATATGTAATCGTGTAATCCATAAAGTAACTGTAGTCTGATTACGTTTATTTTTAAATGTAGTTTACTCTAATTATAAGTAAATTATTTTTGGAATCTGATTACGGTATCAAGATTACATGTAATCCGTTACTACCCAGCTCTGCATACATACATACAGTATATACATTTGTACCTTGATGAGGTAGCGTGTGATGTCCCTCCCGGCGATGTCCAGACGGCGTGTGAGATGAGGGAGGGAGAAACCTTCATACACTGGACAAATATGAGTGACACCGTCACCGGAGTCCACCACAACCCCCGTCAGCAAACCTGCAAGCACATACAAACTTAGTCTTTAAATTGTGAGAACAATTTTTCATAAGTACAATATTGGGATTTAAATGTATATTCCATGTATAGTTTGTTGAAAAGGCCTCAAGATAATTTCACAGTTCTCAAGAATAGTTCAACAGATTCTTATTTGCCAATTATTGTGTTTTGTAATAAAATATCTTGAGTGCTATGCTCGTATCAATCTCACATGCATTTATTAGATCCAATTTAAATACCTTGAGCGTAAAGAGTGAGTACAGCCTGGATGGCAATATAAACCCCGGAAAACTCATAGGTCTCAAACATCACCTGTAGGGAGAGAAGAAGGTCAAAACTTAATTGAACACAAACCTTACTGAGCTAAATGATAGAAATACAACCAGACGCACAAACCTCAATGATTTTTTCTCTGTTCTTTGTAGGGTTCATAGGCGGCTCCGTGAGAAGGATCTTGCAGTTTCGTGAGTCGATGTTGAGTTTCTCAGGCCCAAAGGTGTAATCCCAGAGGTGTTTCATATCATCCCAGTTCCTCACGATCCCGTTCTCCATCGGGTAGTTCACCTCAAGCATGGAGCGCAGCTCGCTGGCCTCATCGCCAACCATCAGGTCCTACAAGTCACACGGGGATAAGATCTGAGCCTCAATATCAAATGCTTTATATTTTTTTCAACCTAAACTGAATCTGATGAATCAGATCAATTATATTATTCTGATCGATTTGTCAAAAAGAAGTTTTACAAAGTCTTGCACCAACCATACATCAGTGGTAACAATAATTATGTAGCTGATGATATCCTCTACTGTAGGAAACTCTACCTTAATTTCAATGTTTCCCACTTTGGCAGTGGAACGGATGATGGGTCTCCCGACCAGAGCTGGAAAAATGTGCTCGGGGAAATTAGAGCCGGCATATCCACATTTGACAAACTGAGGAGTGGAATATAGAGAAAGCATGAGATGACATTTCACAGCAGGCAACTATAAACTAGGGATACACAATCGTTCTTTTTACTGATACTGATTCAACTACCGGCTTATAATTGATAAGTTCAATGTTTTAGTTGTGCTTCCCCCTTATTGTTATTTCTACAGAGAAGTGCAAATGTATGTTGCAATTATTTTCCTTGCAAGGAAACTAGATATTGGACATCGGTATCCTCAAACACTCCTAAACTATCAGTTTGTTATATCAAACTTTATCATGCTACATCTGATATGCCGGTGGTTTTATATGGATAAAATATTGGGTGCCGATACATTGGTGCATCTACTGAAAACTATGACCACTCACTCACTGGTCTTTATTTACTTAAGGTGATGTGTTTTATAAAAAAATGAAATGAAAAGTTCGAACAGTGGTCTGCATTCAGCAAAATCAAAACCCGTTTGACCTGTTGAATTTACTACAACTAGTGTGATATGAAGTAACCTATTTATTTATGTATTACTTTGTGTTTCTATATGACACGTTGGAAAAACATAACGTTTCACAACCAAAGCATCATGTTATTAACCAACTAATAGCCGACATATAGAAAGAATGAAGCAAAATGTGTTCCTCTGCTTTTGCTTATATGTCACTTCCTTTCTTGGCCAGATGTGAGATTACAAACTCGGAAGTGAGTCGGAGATCGTCTTTATCTTCCCTTTCATAGGCACAAACACACGAGCTTCATTTATTGAAATGTGCTTATGGCCATAACATCCCGAACAACGCATCTTCATAAAGTGATCTCATTAAAAATCAAATAAATGTTAATCACATTACTACAGACGGACAGACCGACACGCAATCTCGCAAAACATTCATATGCCGAAACATTTTAAATCATCGCTTGTTTATAATTTCTGCATAATTCAGTCACTGCGTTGCATGTTTTGCACCATACAGGTCGTGTGTTAAACACGTATAATCGTGTAAAATAAGGTGCAATCTACACACTTCCTGTTCCGCCGCATCTCTCTTCTACAACCCTTCATAAAACCGCACACAGACGGCGAATAAAGCGTCATCCAGGCCGAACCGACCCGTGTGAAGCTCGGGGTCATACTCACCCCGGTCCCGTTGTCACAGACCACCACTTTCCTGCCTTGACTGTCCATCTTTCACCAGACTCCGCGAATCCGCCCTGATTTCAGCGTTGAAGCTGCTACCGCTGCTGCTGTCTGATCTCAGCAAGCCGGAAGTAAGCGCCCAGCCCTTCACACGACATCAAAATAAAAGTCCTTTGAAATAAAAGTCGCACAATCGAATATAAAAATATCGGCTGATGTTCATATCACGGGTGTCCGATTACATTTCATTCAATAAAATAATATATTGATGATGTTAGTTAATGAGAAAGTAAATTCACTTAAAAAAGTTTAATTTCAATTTTGAGAAAAATAATTAATACACAAAAGCAGAATACAAACAGGTGCATGGTCCTGCTGTCCACTAGTCCCACAAAAAACACAAAAATTCAGATAGTGACAGGAGTTAAACTTTATCCGAAGCATCTTCGGAAAGATAACAAAAACTACAACCTGTAAAAATAAACAGCATTTTTTAAACAGTAACATCTACAGTACATCTGTTGACCTGAAATGGCAAAACAATCTGACATCAAACATCTAGACAGCTTCCAGCATCAGATTCAACGACACACATTCTATGAGACTTTGAGGAGGTAAGGCTGTGATCCCCGTTAAAATATACAATCAAATAAGAGAACACGTTCAAAAGTATCATAATGATTTAAGACAAAAAAACACACACTAGCACACTGCAGTGCTCTTTAAATGTAGAATTAAGTACAGCAACATACTGGTGCTCAATGGCTCAAATTTTATCCAGTTACAGAGCTTCTCAGAGCGAAATACTCAAAAGACCCGTTTACCTTCAGCAGAATCTTGTGTTTCATGTGTGAGAGAGACAAAAGATACAGCATCATGTTTAAAAACTGAGATGATGCAGAATGCTGCACGTCCAGAGCGCAGACCTAAGCCACATTTACAGGTGAATCTCATAGAAATGTCCCAATTATATAACATACCATGTTCTAAAGCAAAAAATAAGCGATCACATTTTGCATGAAGACAACAAAGGCTTTTTTCAGGACAACTACGATTTTATAGCATTGTGACAATATTTTAATGAATATTAGGTACATGAGCCCTGAATTCTTATTCCCGTAATACCAATATTATTTAAACGTAGCAAAATAAAAATACTACCAACATATATAAATATGAAGTTTCGTTGGATTTAATAAAGTTTTGTTTGGATTATGGTAATGTGAATATAGATAAAAGACATGTAATGTAACAATGCAATCTAAATGTTCCCAAGTTGCCTTATGCAAAATAAAATTGGTCTCTTTTGATGAAATACGACCATAACATATTGTTAACACACGTTGTGTCCGAAGGTTCCCTTGTAAGCAGTCATCATATTGTGAATGAAACACAAACGGCAGTTTAATTAATGTCTGTGCAGCAGGGAGGTTTCACGCAACCTTCACGCTCCTCACAGGAGTACAAAGTCATCCGCGCTTCCTCTCTTATTGCTCCTGCTCTGTCTGTTAAACGGCAAAATGTGTGAAGTAGAGTCCACAGGCCCCCCGCTCTGCTCCTCCAGTCCATAATTCTGCCCCCTGCCCTCTACAAATGTAAAGATGGGGTACTTCTCTTTAGATAACGACAAGGCCTGAAAGAACAGAATAAGACACAGGTTGTGATTAAAGAAATATGGGATTTGTGCCATTTAGAAAACCTATAGTACTAGAGCTGTAAGTTTAGAACACAAGAAAACCAACATACAAGTAAACAGATATTGTCTGGTAAAATGTTTTGATATCATTACGAACGATGAAATTTCATGAAGCATATTTTTTTTATTGGATGAAACTGAAATACATACGTCACTGACTGCCGAGCACAAACACTCAAAATCGTTCTTTGTACGTGCATAGAAGCCAATAGTGCAGCTTGGATCCATGCGACTGAAGTTCATCTTCCTCGGCGAGTTGCAGTGAAATGACTAAACAAGACGAGAAAGTTCAACATATTTAACAACAAATATTAGAACATTTACTGATTTTATTTCCATTTTTAGAAAATGTTTGAATTTGAACATGTTTTATTTCAATCCACAAAAACAAAAAAACAAAACGTATTTATTTTTAAATATTAAAGATTTTTTTACAAAGATCAGAATGTTTTCATGACCTAATCTTCCCTAATTTTCATTATCATAATGCAAAAATAATGACCTAAAAACAATCACAATTGAGAATAATAGAAATAATAAATAAATAAACAAACTATCCTTACTTACTTATTTAAACTTACTTATGCATAACAATAATGTCACAATGAAAAAAAAATACTAATCATTTCTTAACTGTATGACCGGCTCTGATATGCGTTTCTGCAACCTGATGATTCATCAAGTTGAACAATTACAATCTTTAAATGCATTTTCCCTTTAACTCATTTTTACTCTTAATATTTGAAGAAGTTCTCTAATGCAGGAGATGTTTTCTGTACAACTGAATCGGTTTGGCTCCTGTCTCACCTCCAGAGAGAAGTTGCCCTTGGTGACATCAACTACCGGCTGACAGTAGTGTGGGTCTAGATATATCAGCTGTTCATCTAAAAACAAAGAGCCAATCAGATAGCAGACAAAAACACAGTCTCCAATCAGCAAATAATGCTTACCAGGCCTTTGACGTACCTTGAAAGCCAATAAAAAACAAGGAATGCTTGGGTTTCCCTCCAATAATTCCTATACAGCATTTTAACCTCAGTATGTTCTAAAAAGGACAGATGGTTCATTATTGACAAATGTCAACATGATGCATATTAAGGTTGAATTAAAGGGACAGTTCACCCCCCCAAAATTATTTTGTCATCATTTACTCGCCTTTAAGTTGTTCCAAATCTGTTCTGATGCACACAGAGAAATATGTTTGGAAGAATGCTTGTAACCAAAGAGTTTATGGCCACCCTTGAATACCATAGTAGGAAAAATGACAATAGTAGTCAAAAGTGCCCCAGAACTGTTTGCTTTCCTACATTCTTCAAAATATTTTCCTTTGTGTATAACAGAACAAAGAAATCTATAAAGCAATGTTTCCTAATATGATAGTCAATGGTGGCGAAGAACTGTTGGGTTTCAAGCATTCTTCCAAATATCTTTCTCTGTGTTCATCAAAATAAAGAAATTTATACAGATTTGGAACAACTTAAAGGTGAGTAAATGAAGACAGAATTTCATTTTTGGGGGAACTGTTCCTGAATTTTTGCTCAAATGTTAATGAATGTGCGTATATTAGTTATACCTTAACACACTCAATGTAGGAGGGGTTTAATGAATCTCCTCCCAGTCGTACTGGCACTAAAATGATGACTGATTTCCATCCCGGGCCACTGGACTCCACCGAGTTACACAACTGCATTACATCTTCTTTATATACTGCACACCACACATAGACACAATCATAAGTTCAACGTTACCTACAAACACACGAGATAAGAGTTTAAATGACACATGATGGAAAAGAAGACTCACTTGTGCAGTCCTGGGCCACGTATACAGCAACGTTCTCCAACTCTTTAGTTTTCGCCACTGCTTTTCTGAAATACAAAAAAGACCAACAATAGAAAATACATGGTGTCATGTCAGAATCTGAACTGAACCGACCTACTCTCTCACCTCAGCATATGTGCCACTACAGACGGACCGTACCAGTCCCCAGCCTTCTTCCCGGACTCCATTCCCAGCTCCACCAGCTGGTGTACGCTAAACGGAGCCGAGGGCTGGTCTCCGAACCACGACACCACCTTCCTGTGAAAGATGTCTACTTGAGGGTTATTGCTGAGTGAAGGCTGTTGTCTGGGGACCGGTTTCTGACTCTCATAACTGCTAGAGGACGGGTTCCTCTGAGCAACAGGGCTGGACCACGAGGATGTGAAGGATGGCAGGGATATGCCAGCCGGGCGGGAGGGCGAACGGGGCCTCAGCACCTCAAAATCAACATCTGATAGCGGGTGACAATCTGCCCACCTCCAGTCTGGGTTACACAGAACGTTTGAATGAGATTTTAACACTTGACAGCGATACTGATTAGAGATTTCTTCTTTAAAAGTATGTCAGCATTTATTGCAGAGCACTAGTTTTGCTCAGATTGAAACTGTATTTATTGTCATATTGATCATTTATAGGGCTGAGCCGAAATATTGGAAGATATCACAGCAGTCACAATCGAAGCTGTCAAATTTTTATTTATTAATTTAATTTACAAACAAAAGGAAAATGAGTTCGATCAGACCTGGAGGCATGAAGTGTCGCATTAATCCCTGCGCCAGCAGCATTTGTCCACTGCGCAGCATACAGCCCCAGCCGCAGTCTGTGGTCAGGGCGGAACCCTCCAACTGAGGAAACTCTCTCCTGTAGGTGAGCCAGACGCAGGATACGAACATCTGCCTGAAACGTTCCACCTCATCTAGTTTAGGAGACAGAGAAAACATCGATTCAACTAATGGTCTGAGTCTTATGGGGGGACAATGTGTTTGCTTGAGCAATGGGAGATGAGCAAAGAGTTTGGGACCAGTTAAAGTTATAGTTCAACCAAAAATGAAATTCTCTCATCATTTACTCATCCTCAGGTCATTCTAAACTTGCATGACTTTCTTTCTTCCGCAGAACACAAAAGAGGTTATTTTGAAGAACGTTGGTAACTGGCACCCATTCACTTGGATTGGTTTAGTGAATGGGTGGCAGTTAACAAAGTTCTTTTAAAATATCTCCTTTTATGTTCTGTGGAGGATGACAAGACGGAGAGTGAATGATGACAGAATTTGTATATTTGGGTGAACTACCACATTAAGCTTTTCATTGAGCATTCATTGAGCATCTCACCTTCTGTACTGAACACATACGACTGGCCCATAAGGATCAGGGGAGATGTTGCATTAAAGGCAGTTTTAGATTTGACCGCCCAGCCTGAGAAACACATCAAGATAATAACATTTACGCTTGCTGCAGCTGGACCTGAACATGCACTTTAAAAATAACCGAGAAAAAAGGAACCAAGAATTCACGTTATTATTTACAGTCAAGTTTGAATATTCTTAATAATTGAATAACGTGCATGAAAACCAACCGTATTTCACATTGTTCCAAGCTGACATGAACTTTGCCTTGAGACGATCCACTTCATCAAGTTCTCCAGAACTTTCTTTGATGTCATCGGTCACAGACCCATGGCCGATGAAGTGTTTGGACTGCGGTGGGGGCTTGTCCTCATGAGCACCGCCGCTCACTATGTACTGAACCGAACTGGGGGATACGGAGTTCATGGTTTAGGCTGTAGGCAACAGCATTGCAGAACAACTTCGGCCTGAGGGAGAAACGTGGAAGAAGAAGATGCGGGAACATGAGGGGATATAATGAAACTGAGAATTACAAAAGGTTCCTTAATTTCTCGTGACATTTTTTTTTGATCGAGTCATATTGTGGGAAACCAGACTGTCTGGCTCTCCTCATACAATTCTACCGTTTGGACTATGGACAAAAAACCAATGAAAGTGAATGGGTGCTGGTTAACAACATTCTTCAAAATATCTTCTTTTGTGTTCTGTGGAAGAAAGAAAGAATTTTCATTTTTGCGTGAACTAGTCATTTAATTTAGATAAACAGGTTTTGAGTAAATATACAAGAAATGGTCAAGTTCCTATTACAGCCTTAATGACAGTTGTTGGGATCGCCACCAAAACTCCAATGTAGACATAAGTGAGATTTCTGGGTCTGGAGCGACATCGATGACTGAATTTTAAAATGCTCCCCATCTCAATGCTGTCTTTGAGAAACAACTGGCACAACCACAGTAATTCATATTTTCATGTGTGTGGGAACACTGTATGGTAATACAAACACTGACCAAGTCACCAGTTCATGTTGTAGCGAAAGAGTATTTTGTAAGGCCATAAATCAATCACGCAATATTAACAGCTCCTTGCATCCACATCGCAATAAACGCAATTGAAACCGAAAAACATTCCACCTGGGTGTTGCATAAACAATCACCTGTCTACTGGAAACCAGTCGGTCACATGAGAACACAGGTGTGGTGAAAGTCACAAGATTTCAAAAACATACTATAATGGTAAGTGGTAAAGTTCTGACTTCCTTTTATCCAAATTTAATAGGAAGAAGGTTGAGATTACAGTCAAATGAGAGCAGTACAGAATGAGAGAGTGCCGGAATTGCACTACAATGCAAATTCTTTTCATTCAATCCTTATGCACATGACTTGTCGGGGAAAGTGGCAGCACATGCATGATTTTACACCATGTGACTATCAAATACTTCTTAAAAAGGTATGTGAATGACCCTAGGTCATCATAGTGGCTGCGTTCCCAGCAGCTAACTATCATACTACATATTCCTGAAGAGTAAAGCTATATAATATACCTTGACGACCTACTGTATTTACTGTATATATACTGCATCACACAGTGTAACAAATAGTACAAAATAAAATTTACATTTACATTTAAAATTGAACTGAAATCAAATTCATGACATTAAAGCAAACCCGTGTGAACTAAAAATGATTGAGTAATGCTTTCCCTTTTGCTCAGTGGTTAGAGCACGCCAAGGTTATGGGTTCGATCCCAGGGATTGCGCATACATAGTAACAAATGTATAGTATCATCCAATGTAAGTCACGTTGGATAAAATCGTCTGGCAAATGCATAAATGTAATACATTTGATAATTCTAATTTATTTAATGGAGGACAACATTACCACCATTATAAATTATTAGGTTTTGTGCAATAGAATCGAGGACTACAGTACATATATAAACCAAAAGATGTACATGTACTGCTGTTGCGCATATTACTTAAAATAGCATTCAGTGTATGCACATTATTGTATAGTATGCAGTAAGCAGTACACTAATGCAGGCAAACCATTTGCATTAATAATAAATGCATTCGTATTTAAATAGGCACTTACTGTCTAATTCTGATGGGGTCGCATCTGACATCTACATCCACTGGCCTGATTTTGATGATGCATGTGTGACGTTAACGTATTTTTGAATGAGGTACGTTAACTGTTAAGGATCGTGTAGCACTAGTGCACTTAAAGCTTCTTACACAGTTATGTAACAACAAGCTGTATTAAATATTTTAAAGATTACCTTCACGCATCTCTAACAATCCCCCGGTATATTCTCACTTTTCCGGTACATTGATCAGCTGTATCCAGTGTCGAGCTACACAATCGACTGTCTGATGTCTGGCAAGGACACTATGCGCTCGCTATGCGAGGACCGATCTCAGGCCTCTTTAGACGCCGTCGTCTCGTCGAGTATCGATAAAGGCCGAAGTCCTGAGTTTATACTTGTTTACAATCTTGTGTGGCTGTCGGACTGCCAAGTGAAATAAAGGGTGCGTAAATCGGCGAGAGATTAAACCAGTATCAGTCACTTCCTGTTGTCGTTGCGGATACACACCCTCGGCCCGCCCACTCAGAGACGCAATTCGTGAGGTGGACAGTTGCTGTATGATGATTGGACGCATTTTCCATCTATCTAGACGCACGGGAAACTGAAGTCAACGATTGGATGTTTCCCACTTATTTGACAAAATGTAAGTAAAAAAAATTAAAACAACTTTCTTAATTTATGCGCTTCATGCCTGATTTTATATAGTTGTGTAAACTTATTTGTATTTTATATAGGGTCTTAAACTTTCCTGTAGCTCAGTGGTAAGAGCAAGGTTGTGGGTTCGATCCCATGGGATTGCAAATACCTATGTAAAATGTATAGGATAAAGCAATGTAAGTCCCTTTGGATAAAAGCGTCTGCCAAATGCCTACTTGCAAATGTAAAGTCAATGAAGTGGTTATGTGTCATGCAATGTTTGTTTAAGCAGCCAGTTTTTACATTCTATTTACATAAGCTATTTATTTATCATTTAAGCTATTTATTCACAAAATAATCTTGTAATAAAGTGTAAAAGTGTAAGTTTTAATGTCAAATGTAACATTTACAAGACAACTAAATAAATAAAGGGTGGTAATATGAAACAATGGTGAGTTAAAAGGTCATGCAAGTGTTAAGCTTTGCTTACTGTTGAATAATTCTGCTTGCAAACCACTAATATTATAATCAATTTGATAGATAGGGCATATTCTGGACATAGTATGATAACAATAGAACACAACTTGTCGATTCGCAAAAGGTCAATCGATTGTGTTAACTAATCCATAACTAGTAGTGTGATAAAGAACACCAAAGGGTCTATGGTCAAAGGTCTATTACTTGGCAAAGGATAGTGTAATTGTATAAATGTGGGTTATATAAATTCAATCTGACTTTCAAAGTGTTTTAAGAATGTAAGAAAGAAACGAAAGAAGGGATGTTTTTAAACAATATCTTTTTATTATTCAATTGATTCACTGCACCTTAGGGTCATGGGTCAACTGACATCTGCTGTAAACTTTAAACATGATAAACAAACAAAATAAATCTAATAAATGAGATTGGAACTTTGGGCAAATTAACATTGAACATATTAAAATGCATCTGGCATGAAATAAAGTGCTTTCTGAAGAAAAATTCCAACATTTTAGTAAAAAAAAATATTTAACCAAAAAACTGATTCATGTGTAACACAAACTTCAACATGAACAAGTGTACAATATACGTTTTATGTCTTGTTTTCTATAGAACACAGTTCAATCTATTCTGCAGCGCAAACAAAATGATTAAGAAGACACAGTATTACAGTATAGCCTAATTAAACATCCTAATTTCTCACCTTTCAATAAACTTTAACAGTCACGTAGTATAAACATTCTGGGCTGAAGTGTTGTCTGTTACCACAACTGGTAATTCATGCTTGAAAAGAGCCAAACAACGACAACAGCCTAAAAACAACGAAGAAAATAAAGAGACTATAACTTTTGTTTCGTCATAGAATCCATGGGTATCAAAACAAGTTTTGAAGTACTTAACGTTTGGTATATTAACACATTCACCTAAAGAGCAATCTTTACATTTTTTTATTTGTGCATATGCTACTTACTGTATCCACTTTAATGATACATCCCAATAACTCTCTGATACACCCCTGTGTTGAGTTTCTATATAATAGAATAAATAAACATATTATGCTTTAAATAGATATATAGAAATCTTCACAAACACTGAAACGAGATATGAAACAGCAAATAATATCTGCTTTGATACAACTGTTAGAAAGAGTGTAGTGTGTGAGAATACATTATGCGGAAGGACTAATAGATATCCGTACCTGTCTATTCAAAGGCATTACCATACTACAGTAAATCAACACCTCTGTATGGTATTACGGAATACAAATAAAGCACTCTTGGTCTATTCACCTCCTGCTTATACTACATTAAAACAAGGTGTAGTGAATTAAAACAAAGTGAAGGTGCACATGTTAGCCGTTAGATGGCAGTATCGCCCAATCTATTCCTGCCAAAGCTATAAATGTACGTTTGAGTAATATGTTTTGATTACACACAGCAGTAATAAATTAAATCGATAGTCTAATAATAACAACAATAATGTTGTTGCATATGTTAATGAAATATTTTGAATAGAAGTGTTGGAATTTGATAACTTCGAAGACTTTGTCAACTTGAATTTGTCAGCAGCTGATTCTGTATTTGGCCAATGCATATTTTTAATCATTTAGAAAACTTGATAATACTGAATCTTCTACAATCATCAACTCAAATGGCCTTTTCTGAAGACCAAGAACCATAAACTTTTAGTGATATTGGAATCAAGCGCAAAATTATCAGTTGGATCCCTTACAAATATGATATTTTGCATAGAGGTTGCATAAGCCCAAGTGTTATAAAACAGACATTTAGCCAAACGTTTACTCATATTTTCTTTGCATGTGTGTGTGAACAAACGCCAACATACCGTATGCTGTGTTAACTACAAGTTGTCATGACAACTGTGACTGTATAACTATAGAGTATATATCATACGGACACCTTTTGCCCTTTTCGTGTTTGCTAATACCTATGTGCTGCTTCAATATGGGACACCTGCCTAAAACGCATCACCCCTATATGCCAAATGTAAGATTCTTCTTAACTGTCTGTGCGTTACATAAAACTATCGTGTCTTTTAATTATGGACATTTTGTTAACTCTTTTTTTGTGATTCACAAAAAAAAATATTACATTAAAATAAAATGGGCCTACTCATGAATGCCAGAATTTGATAAAAAAACTGTTGTTTTATGTATGTATCTCTTAGTTCTTAAGTAATAGTTTTAATGTTCTGACTAGTCACTTTTCCATAGACATAACAGCGCCTTACAAATGTGTCTGGACGCTTAACCAAATTCCCTCATCTTATTGAATTACAAAGCTTACAGCAGAGGAATCATCATTCAGGTTGTGAATGTGAGACTACAGAGCAAAGTCACGGTGAGGTCAACGATCACTTTCAAAGAGACTGCAGGAGTCCCACGGAAAAGAAATGAAAGGTGCGTCCGTCAACTATGTTATGTCAAGAAAGCTTCATAACAGTGGCCTGTAGGAGATTGGATTAAATCTGCACTAAGATGCTTCATTTCACAGAAATCTCAATGCTCAATCAAAGAGGTCTATACCTAGAGAAAAGCTTTTAGCATTCGCCTACTTCTCAATGCTCGAATGTAATCACAGAAAAACAAGCCTCTACAAATTGTTACGCTGACAGTGTATGCAAAGAGAGCTTTTTGTTTTTCTGAAGATAAAACCGACATCAATAATTTTGAGTGCTCTAGTTCTTTATATGGCAAAACAAAACTTCAATATTGTTTTATGATAAAAGAATTGCCTAAGAGTGAACTGTATAAGAGTGAGTCAGAGATCTAGTGTTTAGAAAGCATCCCACACAGTCACTGATAGACCTTATGCTAATCTGGTTTGAAAAACTGAATCAGCCACATACGCTACAGAAACAGCGCGTCTTTGATAATGTTCTGTCTTTGCCAAAAACTTGATATGTCTATTTAGTGACCTTTTGGAGACCAACCTCTCCTTTTTTTGAGGGAAATCATAGTTGGTCACATTAGAAAATGGAGGAATATTGTTTTGGTGTTCACAGTATTCAGCATTGTTTGATCTGTTAAAGCACTTGCCTTTTTTCATCTTGTTGCAAAAGCACCACAGAACATGCACCCATTCACTTTCTCACAAACCCAACACACATTTAATAATACACCTATCAGAAGCTCTAAATGTACAATAAACAAGAAACTTGCTTTTGAAACGAAACTTGCAGGAATTCTTCCCTTGTTCGCAATATGGTTATAGTATTCACTGGCAGCAATGTCCTTGAATGTTTAAGTGCTTTGAAACACTCCTAAACCCTCCATAAAGGCATCTATATCTTCAACTTCTGCAGAATCAAGATCCATTCTTTGTACTACTGGCCGTCTTCAAAAGCAGAGGGGAGCTAGAAGAGTTCTGATCACCCCATTTGGAGCTCTCTCTACTCCCAGATACAGCCTCAGTCTTTTCTAGTGAACAAGACTGGGTCACCTCTAATGGTTTGATGGTGTCCTTTGCCTTGGACCCCTCCTGACTTTCACATTTGACAGGCCCCATAGATTTCCCTTTGGAGGTCAACGGGATGGCTAAACCAAATCTTCCACCAGGGGACTGAGGTTGGGGTGTGGGAAGATCTGGGGTCAGTCCAGTTGGAGATGGAGTGGGAGATGGTGAGTGTTCCTCGACAACCTCCAAGAGACATTTGTCCTCCCAATCGAATGTTGCGCGGTAGCAGCTGACCGGAGTCAGGCCCTTTTCTTGCCTAAATTTGCCCAAAGCAGAGCATTGTGCCTGGGGTGGATGGGACGGAATAACCCCTTTAGAAACAGTTCTCAACCTTACATCTGAAGTTCTGGTATGGGGATCTAAAGCATCCTTTTTTAGACTCTCAACATCACAAGGTCCCTTACTTGCTTTGGTTGTCTCAGTACTTGTTGTCTTCCTAGGAGCAGAACATGATGGGCCTTGCTTGATCAAAGTTAAAGGCTTCTCAACCTCCTGCTTCACTTCTCTTCTCCAGCATCCATTTTCTCCTTGTATCCCTAAAGAGTCTTTTCTGATAACATCTGATGTGCTTAGGGAGCATAAAGGCTTAGTGGTTTCCACTTGCTGGCTATGCCTATTCTTACCTGCATCGTTTCCTTCTTCCTTCTTACTTAGACCTGTAGTTTTGGCAGACAGGGAAGACACTGTAGTCAGGGGTGATGGAGTGGAGGCAACCACACTAGGCTTGGACTCGGATGGAGAAGATTTGGTAAACGGAGGCTGCCAAGTTTGGGGTTTACTTAGGAAACCTTCTTGTGAAGTTAAACTTACACCAGGGGGAGTAAAGCTACCTGGAAGGAATGTGTCTCTAACCGACCCTGTTTTACCGTCCCCAATTTGGCTCAGTTCGCCAGTCCTCTCCTTTTCTCGTTCTTTTTCTCGCCCAGCAAGCAAAGCATCTCTGCTCAAAGGCGACTCCTGTCTGCCCAGCTTCCTAACCGGCTTAAAAATACCCATCTCTGGGGGTGAGGGGGTTTTCTGGGTGGGTGAAGGAGAAGTTGTGGGAGCGGATGGCAGGTTCTCACCCTCAATTTCCATTAAACTCTGTAGTCCCAGCTCACAAAGGAAGCCATCCTTGCGAAAATCGGAATGTCCGACATCTAAACTGTGCTTCCTCATCACCCCGAGTCCTCCTTTCTTCTCAGATGAAGAGGATGTAAGAGGAGATCCAAGCTTTTCTGCTGACTGCACCCTTTTTAATAGCGGAGACCGGGGCGGCTCGGCGCTCTTGGGTCGGGGTCTTATTATAGGTGGGGACGAGTGTAGCTTGGCAGGAAACGTCTGGGTTGTGTTGGAGCTTCCCACCGTGTGACCGGGTAAAGGAGGGGGTGAGGATTGAGTGGGGGATGGCGTGTGAGCCAACGGAGACAAAGGAATGTTTCCGGCAGACTTGCAACGGGCTGAACGATATTGCCGGTGCAGTTTAGGGGAAAGTCCGTGCAGGGAGCTGGGCCGCATGTGCTGGGTTGTCGCAGGGGAATTTGGGGTACTGGAGGCAGGAGAGCTGCTCTGAGAGGAGGCACCTGTGTGAAACACGGCAAAAACCAATCATATTAGTTTTCCAATGACATTTTAAATAAATGAAAATGACATTGGGAAGTTTGATTAATTTCTACCTTTATGTTTTGATATACTTACCAAGGTGGGTTGAGTCAGAGGTGGAGCGATAACTCTGGGTGGGTGAATGTGTTGACAGGCTGTGTGTAGGCGAGCCAGGAAGACTTTCACTGGATGACAAGGACCTGTTCAATGATGACAGACTATGGCTTGTATGCAGCAGGTTGGACTGCTTAGTTATTTTGCGGAACAAAGATCCACGCCTCTTGCTGTAAATGAAAATGGAAATATAAATGGACAAGACACAATATTTTAGTTTAATAATAAGTTTAGGACAGCAGACAGAATGTACCTTTCTTGTCCCTCTTTGACTGGCCTTTTACTTCGTCTAGCCATCTTGGACTTGTAACTGGACTTGCGAGCTGGTCCTACTTTAATGGAGGTGTTTTCAAAGGGTGTGGTGGTCACTGTCACCTTGCTTCCACTCTGAGCAGAGAAATAGCAAAGACAATTAATTTTATCTTGACATTGACATTAGCATTGCTGAGGATTAGCAGTTTGAACCAAACTACAAAACCTAATTCATCCCACACTTAACATGTGCTATGAAATTTAAATGTCTTGCTTGAAACACTTTTAATCATCTACCAATAGTTTAATATTATAATTAGCTAAAAAAACATTTAAGGGGAACCATATCATATTTGATGTCTCACCTTAAGAATTAGCTCTACCACCTCTGTATGGACAAATCCATGCACAGATTCTCCATTGACATGAGTGATAAGGTCACCAGCACATAGCCCCGCCTCCTGGGCAGGGCCTCCATCCTCAACATGCTGTGATAGGATGAGAAGAGTATTAACAATTAACAAGTGCTACACCAAGCTGCTGTGAACAAAACAAAAAATGATAATGCCTTAATAGTAAAATTTTCTGTTCATCATGATTTTGTCATGATCTGTTTTTCCATCTCACCCAGACTATGTGATGCACACTATAGACGTCAGAGTCTCCCATGTAGACCCGTATGGCACGGAGGGTGAAGCCGTACTTCTTGCCAGACCGGTGAATGGTGATTGGTGAACGAAGAACCGTGACCGTTGGGCAGTAGTCACGGCTGGGGGAGGAGTCTCGTGAAGAGGGATTGGAGGAGAGCGAGCGTGGGGACATAGGACTGGCCAGCGGAGAGCTACCCAACTGCTGCTCAACTAGAAATTGGTATATTAATAATTAGCAAAATCCCAAGAAACACCTCCAAGTCATTTTACACCACAAGATTTTAAGTCCTATAACCATGTTCCCTCCAGTGGTGGGAGGCTGAACTGTACCTCCAGGAATCATGACAGACAGTGCTGTAGCGGACGCAGACTTGATGACCTTGTTGCCGGGACGTGAGGGGTGTTTCTCCCCATCACAGGACAGCTGCTGATGACGCGCTCGCCGAAGCACCAGATCCTTGGTCGCTCGCTGACCAATTGGGTCACTCGTGGTAATCATATCTCTAGAGAGTAGTGCTGTGGCATTAGGTATGGCCTGTGGAGCTGATACCTCACCTTGTCTTGATGGCTTATCTGCAAATGTAAACATGTCCTGTCTAAATGGGCAGTTCTTAGCTGCAATCATAATAACTTGTATTACTTCCATTCAGCTTTCCTTCTTTCCTCACCTGATGCCATACTGGAAGTTGCTGATAGCACTTCCTTCCCAGCATTCCTCTGTTCATTACCATTTGGAGATGATGGAACAGTAACCTCCTCTACTGATGATCCGGAGGTTTTAGTGCCACCCTGTCGTGCTGCGAGCTCTCCGTCGCCCTCTTGAGGAGCGGCAAACCGGTGCGTGTCCATCAGGGCTGAAAAACGCCGCCGGGCGCCCATCGGAGGACTAAAGTCGCCCTCCATGTACAGAGACTCAGAGCATGACAGACGTTTCCTATAGAAATAAAGAAAAAGCGAGAGAGAATGTTGGACTTTAACAAATAGTATGAAAGAAATTAGAAATTTCAAGGCTGTTTGACTTTATGTATACTAATTGTGTCTTATTTGATTTCATTTTACAGTTCTGTGGCCTGAGACCATGAGACAATGTCTTTTATCCGGAAGGTAGGACTTTTGAATTCTTTAATTTATTTAAATACGAGTGCTATTCCGTAGCTTTATAATGCATTACATTTATTTTCATGCATTAAATTTGAATATAAAACATATTCTTATTGCAATTCTGCCTGTCCCATACTGTACAAACGTACATCTCAGGCGAGCCTGTCCTCCAGCTCTTGTCTCTCATGCTAAAGCTGCCTAGACTCTCTCTCTTGGCCATTTTGTCGTCACGACGACCTTTGTGCTCTCTGCGGGTGACTACAGGGGTCTTCTGCTCCAGCTGTGACAGGTGCTCCATACTACTATACACCTGAAACAGAGAAAAGAGGCAAATGATGATGCGGATTTTAACGCATTTATCTCTTCATGTGGGCAAAGAGAAATCTGATACAGAACAGTACAATCTTTTAAAGTAACAGAAGCTTCTCCATGTTGCATCTCATAGGATACTCACACTGTGTGTGTGACGGTGTGTGTGTTACCAATGACCTGTGTTCAAACCAAACATCTGAAAAACACTATCACTTAAAAAGAAGTTGAATATATTAACTGTAAGAGGAGATTATAAAATGCAAAAGAAAAGATGTACGTGTGCTTGCATTAATAGCTCGAAATACTAAATAAATGAATAAGATTTCTGTTTATTTTCTTCCATCTATTTATGTTAAAAGTCTGAAAGCCCCTGTCTCTCATATATCAGTGATTGTGGTTCCGACCTTGACAGAAAAACCTGTCAAAGGCGGACAGATAGAAAGGATAAAAAGATACTTCAGTAGTACATTCAATGCGTGTGTGTGCATGAGTAAGTGCTTTTGAGAATGTGTCAGACTGACCTTGCTGAAGCGCGGCGAGCAAGAGGAGAACTGTCGTATCTCCACTGGCTCATCGTCATTGGTGTCGTCCTCATCGTACGAGCCGATGTGCCGATAACGCTCGGATCGTGCTGTGACAGAGGAAGATGAGAGATATAGTGATGCCGATCACGGGCACAGTTGAAAGCAAATGTGAGCTACTCCTCACTGTCAAAGTAGCTGGTGTCCTCCTCGGACTCCAGGTGAGGGATGAACTCGGCTTTTTGTCTGAGTAACCCGTTCCAATCCAATCCGGAGAAAAACGAGTGCTGCTTTACTTCGAAAGCTCCACCTGTTGTGAGTAAACAAATGTCAACAAACAGACAATCCTTATTGGATACAGGTGCTGTTATCGTTCGTCTATGGAAAACAAGAGGAGAAATATTGGTTTAATATTGTTTGCTGTTTTGTCATTTCAACATACAATGCAAGTAAATGGGGACTAGAGCTCTTAATCTCCAAAAATAAAAAACACCATAAAATACAGCAAAAGATACACTTAATGTACATATAGTCCTGTGTTTTGATTGAGGTTTAAAATGAATGTACGAGATCTCCAGTCCTTATAAGAAAACCAATGATCTTCTTGGACATTATGACATGCTTTTACCATATTGATTTCCAAGCAGGATATGTAAAGTACTTGGATCAACAATCACATTTTAGGTGTTGGCTAGACTGTGATTGTTAATAGAAATTTTTAACCTGCTTGGTTAAATCACATCGTGTGGATACTGGATTTGGAAAAGCACATGTTACATGAATAAAAAAAGCAAGTGGAGGTGGAGCAAGTTATTACATTTGTATTAAATTACAAAAGAAAATCTTTAATTTGGAACAACACACACGGTAAAATTGTGCATAATAAAACTTTACTATGCCAAAACAGAGTCCATTTCTATTTCATGTTAATTGTGATATTCATTCAAGCATACTCTAGTATGCTAGTGTGGTAAAAATGAGGTAGGTTTGCTACCTGTACCTGTGCCCAGTCGCACAAGCGGGTTGGTCTGCAGCAGGGCAGAAATCAGGCTCTGAGCATCACCAGGCAACGCCTCATCTCCATCTGGCCATTCAATATCATCTACATACACAAACACTTCATTTCAAGAAAAAAAACAATGCTTTGGAAGACATTTCTGGAGAACAAAAGTATTAAATCAGCGTCTTTCGCACTAATCAACACTGCTGTTACTAAAGTTAGCCCAGGTGATGCTTGGAAGCCCGGAATATTTGTGAAATGCCGAACCATTTTAGAAGCAGATCTCTGTGAGAGAGACTTATCAAGAATGAGGTGTGATTTAACATCAGGATTCACCTCAATCTGAGACCACCACGCGTCTGGATTCCAAATTTCACTGTCATTTACCTCCTCATCTCCTCACCTGTGATCACCTGGCCGAAAAGCTCTTCAGGTGTGTCTCCAAAAAACGGCACACAGCCCACCAGGAACTCGTAGAGGATGATTCCCATGGCCCACCAGTCCACTGGTTTACCATAGCCTTGCCTGAGAATGACCTCAGGAGCGATATACTCAGGTGTACCACACACCTAAAGAGAGAAACTGATGTTGCAGGTCACATTAAAGCGGTCTATGAATTACACCAAAGGCAAGTGATTTCCCTTCGTCATTCAGTTAGTGTCTATGTAGCTCAAATCACACTGGAACAGCTAATGCACATTTGTGTTTTAGAAAATAAGAACAAAGACAGAAAATGCCTCCTCAAAATAAGATGAATGTTGGTTGTGTCACATTGTGTCGTTTACCTGTTTGTCCAAGAACTCTCTGGCATCCTTCTCAATGTGTCCCTCATACAGGTTAGTGGTCAGACTCATAAGCCCCATCTTTGATAGTCCAAAATCCGTCAGCTTAATGTGACCCATCGACGTGATCAACAAGCTGTGGAGAAGAACCGTAGGTTGAGTGATGAGCACCACAGAAGTACACACATTTCTCCACAAGCTTTACACAATGGGATGTCTCTTTGGTGTTATCGAATGATTCATCTGTAGACCTTCATAATAAACGTTTTAATAAACTAGTTTTTACCACATTATGCAATCCTTGACAGATCATTGGTTCATGTACTTCATATTCAGAGTTCCAAACCATTGATGAACAAATTTCCATTTGTTCATCAATGGTTGGCTCCGGTAATTTGTGAATACTGGAGATGATTTGCATAGAGATTGCCTTCACAGATTTAGACATGATTTATGCATGACAGATGAGCGAGTTTTTCGAATGAATCATCCAGGCCTACAAATCGTTCAATTAAAATAACTTTTAAACACGTTTAAGACTCGTTTGCAACAAAGATGATAACAATAAAGAAATCTACATATTTGAATCCAGACCACATTTTAAATGCATGAGCCCCTTTTATAAATTTTGATTTGCTGTCATTGTGTCATCGTTTAACCACTTGTTCCTCTGTATTCCTGTTGTTAGTTGGTGTGGACTATGCTATTTTCCTAAATTTAGAATATTTTTTTGTTATCTTTCGGATTTATTCACTGTGAGAAAAAATAATTGTGACGAATTTAAATCCATACAGGTTAAAACTACTAGTAGGTAAATTGTAGTTAAGGCCTTTATATCTTACTCACTTGTCTGGTTTGAGATCCCGATGTACGATGCCATAATTATGAATGTATTCAAGCGCCAACACCGTCTCTGCAAAATACATCCGGGCCATCTCCACAGGCAGAGCTCCGATGTTCTTCAGAAGGGTCGCACAGTCGCCTCCTGAAGGAGAGGAATGAAAGTTTTGGCTCAATGCATTTATCATCAAAATCTGAAGCATCATCTTCTTCTTCGTTTTGTGAAGCTATAGTTCCCTTTACATTATTCTCTTTGCATAAGTGTAGCTTAATCTAGCCAAGAAAGCAATAGGAAAATTTGTGAACATGCCTATTCGCACCAGGCGAGATTTGACAAAAGACAGAATTTATTCATGTTGGCCTATTTTATTTTCAATACATAGTTTCTGTAGATGGACTTTCAGGACTGGGGAGGTGCTGTGAAGTACATCATGAATTTAATCTAAGAAGACCAAGGTCAATGTGATTCATTATAATATGAAATAATTGACATCATTCCTAAATCACAAACGTACTGAACAACGGCTGATGACTGCGGAGATTAAGTGTGCACACGACATCTTACCCTCCACGTACTCAATAACCATGCACAGGTGCCGGCGTGTCTCGAATGAGCAGAACATGCTGACCACGAAGGGATTCTCTGCGAAGGTCAGGATGTCCCGCTCCACAAACGCCTGCTGGATCTGGTTCCGCAGGATCAGGTTCTGCTTGTTGATCTTCTTCATGGCAAAGCGCTGCCGTGTCTCTCTGTGTCTGACCAGATATACCGCTCTGCAATGAGGAAGTAGAATTATAATGGAATTAAATGCATTAAACTGTTTCTGATAATGCATGTCATTGCCTAATATGTTTCCATACATGAAACATTCTGCACAAAACAAATAATATGGGCTATATCTCCATATTATTAATCTAAAACAAAAAAAAGAATACGTATATATGGGTAAGCTTTGGATAGAATAATGTTTTACTATAAGCGTGTGTTCTCACCCATACGCTCCATTGCTGATGAGTTTGATAGTTTGGAAGTCTGATTCACATGGAGGTTTCATGGCTTTGAGCTTCCCCTGAGATGAAACCAGAGAAAAGTGGGATTTTATACAGAGGTGAAGTTGACTAGGGCATAATTTCACTTGGTCACATCAAACACTTTCATCCCGAATCACTGCTGCTGGAATAATTACTCCAGCCGAGAAGTGAGTCCTTAATTAAGACTATGCTTCTGTTTTGGAAAATTGCATGCTATAATAAAGTTTGTTATAATCACATGATTTCCTTAAAAAAAGTTTCGGCAATACAAAAGCATACACATCACTATTCCAGAATTCCACACACACTCACTTCTGCGGAGTCATCAGTTTCAGGAGTGTGTGGTCCCTCGCTGTCATAACTCTCCAAATTCACCATATCTACAAGAAAAGATAATATTTGGTATGAAAAGATTTAAATTTATATACAATAAACAGGCATTGTAAAACCATAGAGAGGGACTTTTACTATAAAGAGTAAAAAATATTTTTGTTGTTTTCTACTGTACATGTGATGTTGTTTAGATAGGATTTTATAGTACATGTGCAAATTAGATGTAACAGGTTGATCCATGGTACCAATTACAAAACATATTTATACGTTTGCATTTATGTAATGTACATAAAATACCTATAACTACAATTCAAGCTGTTTACAAGAAAAACATAAAAAACGCACAAACTACACATTAAAATCTGTATCAACTATTTTTGTTATTCTTATTAAGTTAATAGTTGTTGTAATCTTTATACAGTACCATTGCTTGTTTTAAAGTCACTATGTTTTATTTGAAAAAAGTGTGTTTTGTATTGTACACTAAATTAATAACAATAAATGTGTCTGCAATTTTTTTTTGGCCCTGTGGCATAAAGAGCCAATGCTCTCCCGTCTCGAGAGTTTTTTGCCGAATCCACTCGTCTGTCTCAGACCAACGCATAGCTGTGTACTCTGTACCTGTCCCAATGAAAGGATGTAAAACCCCCTAAAATATAACTTTAAAAAAACATTTAGTAAGTATTTATACACTAAAATGTAATGCTTAATGCAAACACATCTTTACAGCGTGGGGGGTGAAAGCCCAATGCAAGAGCAACACACTTAACTGAATAATTTTGACTTTATATATACTTTTAGATAGAGTACATAATCCAGTACCTCATAGATGACGTATTTTTGTGGGCTAACCCGGAAGAAAAAAGCTATCACGATGCTATAAACAGACTACACTTAAGGTCACTAGATATCAACGAGCCACCAAGCCTCGGACAACTCCCTTAAAAAATGTATTCCCTGGTAAGTAATTACTCTGTGAATGAATCCGCATTTACGTTTTAAGAGTTTGTGCCACGTTGCACTATTTGTGAGCTTTATATGCGTGATGACGTCTAACGTCCCCGCCAAAGGAAGTAGTCACTTTTAGCAACTTGTTAGAAACCACCGTTTTTAAGACACAATAAGGCTTTAAAAATCGCAAGCGGGCTATAATTGGTGTGTTTTATGTCATAGAATAAAACTGAAAATATGTAGAGGTTTTGTTTACCATAGACCTGATTTCGGGCGATTTACCTAAAACTCAAAAAACGTAGACTTTGGAGTGATGGTACCGGAAGTCCTAAAATGCTAACTCGCTTCCGGGTGTTGCAATCTTGCGATATGTAATCTCCGAGCCTCCCTATTGGCCTTCTGTCTGTCTTTATTATAATTTGTTTCAAAATGTAGCAGGATTTGCACAGTCAAGTCTAAAAACAACACCTTTAGTCACCAAGGCAACCGAGTACTCTAAAGAGAAAAAACTGAAGCATTGCTGGTCTAAATATAATTAAAAAAAAGCTCCTGAGGAAAAACATTAAAATAAAGACAACACAAACAGAATGAAGCGTCAGCTTTATCTTTACTAGCTGAATTCAGTGTAATGACATTTGGGATTATAAACTAACGCTCTGGGCATCCTGTTCAGTCAGGAAATAGAACAAATAAAGTGAAGTGACTCAAACGTGTCAAAGCAATTTCACACCGGATTTGACGAATCCAAGCCAATGGGTCTCCCAAGTGACGCTCAAGCCGAACTACTCACATGATAAATAATTTCCGTCTTAAATCTGCGAACTGAAAAATGATGGACTGGATTTAAATAAGACAACATTACTCTTAAAGCATGCCTTAACCAACAGTTATTGTCAGGGGAATTCTGCGCTAGACTCTGCTAAAAAACTTTCAATGAATTTAAGAGAATTTTGAAAAAAGTTTCCTCACAATATAATTTAGTTTATAAAAAAAAAGAATGTGTTTGAATTCGGGTGCCACGCATAATGTATCAAAAAACATTGATCGCATATTATTTGCGTCATAAATTCTCCAAAATAAATCGGCATTTAGATTTAAACATGGTAAAATAAGGTAAATGGCGCTGAGAGAAAAAAAAACAACGTAATGGCCAATCCAAAACTTCATGTAGTTTTATCGTTAATGCTTTATGAACAACTTCCATTCTACAAATTTATATTGACGTAAAATAAAAATGCTTCAGAACTGCATTACATTAGCTCACTCTGACCAGCCAGCACAAATCAGAGCATTTTCTAGAAAATCAGTCAGTGTTTTGTTGCCTGTAGCTGTGCAGTGAGGGCAGAGAATAGACGAGTGGTTTGCTAAAGTATACCTTTATAGAAAGTCGACTGCTGTTTGCCAGGTTCACAGCAGCGCTAACACCTTTCCCTGCATTCCTGGCAGGAATACAAAACTCCCGACCGCTCGTGTACCCTCTTAACCTGTTTCATAATCTCAACACAAGTTTCTCAGTGTGACCTACATTTCCCTGCCTTCATCTCTCTGACTCGTTCTAGTCTGGTTCCCTATGGAGACAATCACGTGAGGGTTTTTTATTTCGTTTCTTGCACCTTCCAGCGGATCTCTGGTCAATCCGAGCTGACTGATGATGTATCGTGGGATGTCCGCTTTCATTAACTGTCCTTCTTTAGCATGGTCTTCAGCAGCCTCCAGCAGATGGTAGAATTCCTCCGGGTTGAACTCCTTAACACAGAGATTGAGGTACATTATTACACAGTTCGGTGGAATGCGTGATTCTGATTGGTCAATCGTGGCATTCTGCAAAGATTTTTTTAATAGCTGCCACCTTTAAATTCTTTCCAGCTATAAAAGAAATGTCCCAGCATGTTCTCACCACTGATCTATTTGATAATACCAGCCCGGGTTTTGTTACACTGAAGCCTTTCAGCACACTGCACTTTCTTCTTTTGACCCTTGGTGGCCCCATCAGCTAGTTGCCGTGGCGACCATACAACGTAGGAGGAGAAGTGACCAAGCCCAGTGGCAGGCGCTACAAGTCGCGCGTGTGTGTGTTTATGGACTCTCACCAGGCATTCAAGCAGCCGGGCGGGACGAGAGATGATGATGAAAAGTTTTTTCACCAGCTCTGTGATGAAGGTCAGCTCTGTACTCTCTGATCGCTCATAAGCCTGATGGGTAAAGAAAGCAATGAGACACATTCACTGACTGCAAGTTTCTAAAACTATGTTTCATTTTCACACGTGCTCACATCATCCAGAAGCCTCTCCAGGTTCTCCTGCAGCTCATAGAAGTAAACGGTGGTGATGAGGCCCTCGCGAGATTTGGTCAGGCAGTTTCGGGACAGCTCGGCGATCTGGTGGTGAATGAAACTGAGCACCCCGTCGGCCAACGGCAGCACGTTCTCGGGCGAGTACGTCTCGATGAAATCAGCCAAGCGCTCCTCCATCTGAGCCGTGGCCTGACAACAGTTTAAATGCCATTGAATGGGGTTTGTGGTCACAAAATTATAGACAGGTGCAGAGTCATAAAAAGGCCAGTGGAAACGAGTAAATTCAGATAAAATATATTTGTTAGCATACAGAAAGTTTCTGTTAGATTGTGGGTTAGGTTGCTTTTTTATAACTGGCTGTATATAAAAACAGCAGACGTCTATACTGTAGTTAAAAGCGTGTGTCTCTAACCTTAGGGAACCGCTCCTTATAAACATGGTTCATCATAACAATTTCATTGTCATAGCAGGAAGGCGAGCGCCCGGGGCTATACAGAGACAAAGAAGAAAGACAAAAGAAGAGGAAGTGAAGATGTACTCTATGTACAGGTATGAAGCTCAGGTAAGCATAACAGCAGAAGAGAGTCAGCGTGTGTAGGGTACCTGAGACTGCGAGAGCGCGGCCGAACATGCGGCGACCGCCGTCCATCATCATCGGTGATGCTCTCTGTGCTGCCGAAGTGTTTGGACAGAAAGTGCAGCTCGTCCAGCGTGGGCTGAAAGGGCAACTGATGCAGCCGCTCCTGAGACGAGCTGGAAGACTGATGAACAAAAACACAATTTACTTCATACATGTTTATACACCGCCATAGATTGTATACATTCTCATTCATTCGTGACACAAGGGATGAAAAATTCAATTCATATTTTTTCCCGTAATGACTAGATGTTATCTTTGTTAGTCTAAAAAAGTCTACTTTGTTTTCATAGTGATTTAAAGTAACTCATTTGTGACCAAAATTTTAAGTTGCACCAAAACTGAAAACTCTATTGTGTGAACTATTGCTTTAAGATTTCTCTAAGACGTGGTCTTAAAGGAACAGTTCATCCAAAAATAAAGAATTTATTCAGTCATTATTATAGTCATTATTTACTCACCCTCAAGTTGTTACAAATCTACATACATGTCTTTGTTCTGATGAAAACAAAGAAAGATATTTGAAAGAATCCTTATAACCAAACAGTTCCTGGCCACCATTGAACACCATTGTTGAAAAATGGCTTTATAAATTTATTTGTTCTGTAGGATGTAGGAAAGCAGTTCTGTTGCACTTTTGACTACCATCGTCATTTTTCCTACTATGGTGTCAAAACACTGTACGTCTCTGTGTTCACCAGAACAAAGACATTTTTACACATTTGAAACAACCCGAGGGTGAGGGAAATGTTTTTTAAGCCTAAATCACAGCATTGTCAAATATTAAGTGCAAAATGCAATTCGGATTCTTACACAGTTTTCTCAAGTGGTTTATATTAAAAAGGTCATGATGCCCTCGATCTGTCTAACTTAAATGTATGTGTTTCTACAGTCATCCAAGCCAGACTAAATATAAATGTGAATAAAGATTACTAACCTAAATAAGCCAAAAAACTTGAGTGAACTGTAAAATTAAGTTGTGTAAAACAGTGGTAATGATTCTGGCCGCCTTTTAGGAATCCCTTGTATTTGAGAGTGAATGCTTTTGGCTTTCGTTACAAAAATCTAACTATAAAGTCATTAAGATGCAGATGGGAACAGATTATTTCTCTCACCATCACTGACCAAAGCATACACACTACAATCTCTGCAATGGTTCATCATTTTAGGTGTATATATGTCTACTATTGGGCTCTCAAGTTTACGTATTAGGTAGGAGAATGACTATTGTCACTTAAATGAAACTTAATTTTCAAAATGTGTTTACGTTTAGACAGGAAGTTGGAGGAGGTGCATACCAAAAGGCGTGTCCTTTTTTATGTTGCTTTTAGCCAAAAGACCCCATGATATAAAATGAAAAAACGTTAAATTTTTATGCATTTGGCAGTAGGTTATCCAAATGTTTTAAATTGCCTGGCAGGCATTTAGTCTTTTGTGTGAGTTTACACATCCGGTATAACTTTTGTTTTGTTTCTTGAGCAGCTGCCGACATAGATATTTAACCTGTTAGCAGAGAATGCAAAGGGCTAAGAGGGCTTATTTTCGATAAAATGCAAAAACTGAAATATTTATAAACATGGTAATGTAATTCCACTGAGATATCTATATTCATGAGAATGGCAATTCGAGCTCATTAGCTCAGTGCTTGCAAAAATAAACATTTTAGAAGCTTCAGAAGCTGTTTGTTTTTGTTTGATCTAGAAAAATAACAGGTGGCAAGATTTACAATGAAAACAACTAAAGAAACAGAAATACATTTACACTAAATAATACATTTTATACTATTTTAAATTCTGAGTTACAGTAAATCGAAAGGATTTTTGCAAAAGGTTCCTGTATTTATTGCCAAAATGGGCATTAACCTATATATCTGACCTATTCTGACTTTATGACCTCAATGGTCCTTTATTCTGATTCATTCTATTTTAACTTGATTCATCTTGTCTTTCATTTGGACTCAACGCATTTATAATCACAAGCAGCTAACATCTCATCCTACACATAAGAGATTTTATGGATGCCTGGAGCTTCTGAGACACAGAGTGTGTGTTTTAAGAAACGGTTGTGGTCTAGTTCGTTTCAACCAAACAATTCCATCCCATGTCAGTGTTGAAGATGCAGAGATAATCTATAGATTAGCCCTCTTCTTCTGTACCGTTGAGCTTGGTGTGTTGGTTCCATATCCAGAAGAAGGTAGAGAGGCCAGAGACCAGCGCCTGCCATCAGCCCTATAGTGAGAGAAAGACACACAGAAAGAGAGATGATCATACATGAGCAAAAGTGAACATCAGCATATTGCAGTGGCATCCACCGGCAGGGGGCTAATGGGACCATGCTGACCGGCCAAAACACAACCTGGTGACAAACACCATGAGATTGTGGCAAGACTATATGTGTGTGATACCAATGACTGACATTAATGGTGTAATGTTAAATGCGACTATTTTATATCCTAACTGGAGTTATAACAGATTTTTGAGCGGAGAGTTTTTAAGTCCTTTTCACGAGGTACCATTGTTTAATGTGGCAGCAGGTTGCTTAGCAACCACCACATTTCTGCACTGTTTAGTGTTGATTTCAGAGAGGGCTTCATTCCCAGTAGGGTCTTTAAAACTTTCATCCTACACAATTAAAGAGTACCAGCATGCTAAAAACCTTAAAACTTAAAAGACAAATAATATTTTGGACACACTTATTGTTTTAGTGATTCATTCTCATCCCATTTAACTCAAAGTAGAAACTCTGGTAAAAATATTTTATTTTCCCATACCTATATACATTTCCATAGCAAAGATGCAAATTGGTGACTATCAATAGGAGTGACAATAGTGTTTGTGTTCAATTATGAAAAACATTTTAACTTTATTTTAATTCTAAAGGAGCTTTGCAGAAATAAAAAAATGGAGTACAACAAATTACTTATAAATATAACATTAAATATTTTAGTGCTATTTTTTACAAAAATATCCCTATATAGAGAGAGAAGTAGAAACAGGCAGAAAATAATAACACTATTTATAAAAACATTTTTGTCATGTAAATCATATATAAATGATATACAGTACATAAAATATAAAAAGATATAAAGTATATAAATAACGTTTTAGCTTTAGTAATAGAAGGACATTAAGATTCAAAGCACTAAAATTAAATAACACTAAACTTGTCTAAAGAGACACATGCAGATAAACAATAATAATGACATTATAAATATTATATATTCATTTATTATATAATAATATATAAATGACATAAATATGAAGTTATTATTTCAATAAAAAATATATATTAATATATTGTGTGTAAACATATGTATTTAAATAAATATAAATGTAACATAATTTACAGTATATAAATAACTTCCAGCTTTAGTAAGGGACATAATTGTTCAAAGCACTTGAATAAATGAACTCTAAACTTGTCAACCTGATCCATCTATCTGTATTCTGAGACATACTGCCGCAATGAACTTAACTGTATGTTCTCTGTCAAGGGCTATATTTTATTCCTTGTGTTTTCCGTGAGGCGGTAGCATGCACTATACAATTGATGATACACGTTGTACAACAATCTCAAGCTCAAGATTTATATTAGCTAAATCCAATATTAGCCCTCGCAGGGCACGGTGCGTCAGACAGGAAAGAACACATTGATCGATCCAGTATCTCTCCTTTACACTCGTCTTTTAGACAAAAGACCAGGTGACGGCCTGTCGATCTCAGAGGGAAGATAGGGAGATGTGTGAGTTAGCCATCTGGAGAATCTCATTCTTCTGTTTTATAAACAGCTAGATTTAGCATCACCAAACCTCAATGAATCTGTTTACATCCATTAATCCTACCTTAATACAAAATATGTGTGAAGATACATCTTTTAACAAAGACAAACATTTTGTTCACATCTAATTTAATTTTAAATCCGATTAGTGTAACTGACTGTCTGCACTTTAATCTAGCAAGTTTTGCAGTCTGATCTGTTTGTCCAGATTACTAAATAAACCACTTGAAAGGATTTGGACGGTTCAAATCAATACCAATATCTAAAATTATGATTCTTTTGGATTATATATAAAGTACGTTTTCATTTTATTGCTCTATACCAGGGGTTCTCAACCTTTTTGACTCCAAGGCCCCCCCACTGTAGTCTACAATATTCATAGGCCCCCATCGCACTTACAAAGCTCACAATTTCTACCCAATAAAGTTTTTTATAGCTTGACATTAACTGGAAAAAAATTATTAATAATAAAAATGGTAAAATAATAGGAAGTATCTTGGTTTTTATTTTTGTTAATGTATTTTAATGCTTGTTTCAATTTGAAATATTAGTCATTTTGAGGCAATCCTGGAAGTAAGCTGAGACACCCCCTGTGGGTCACGGGCCCCCTGTTGACAACCACTGCTCTGTGGATTTAAATATAGATATGACAAAAATGTGTTTTGCAGTCTCAAAATACTGATTCCAAAGAAATTAGTTGAACATCCAACTAGCTGGTTGTTTGTTTACCTTCTGGAAGATGCAAAGGAGAAATGGGCCGGAGCGCTTGGCGAAAACGTCCTGGGACTGTCCAACGGACTGCTTCCTGTTAGCATTGTGAATGACAGACACACATGGAGTTAATAACTCATGTGAAGTATTTCTCATAGATGCAGGTCATGTGATTTTTGAAGAAGAATCACCTATGTGTCCTGGTAGAGGAGAATGCGGGCGTGGCAGGGTGGGAGATGTGCTGGTTAGGATCAGACTCTTCCTGTTACTGGTGCGACAACTGAAAAACAAACAAACACACAACTATTATACACTCCTGGGGGTATAAAGATGAGTGTGTGTGGTCAATTCAAAGTATTTTAGTTTTTGAATAAGAATCTAAAATCTATAAATGAAAAAATCTTAAGATCAAATCAGATATGCAGAATTATGTCATAAAATCATGAATTTAACGTGACCTAACAAGTCACCAGTATCCTGATCCATCTTTAACTCAAAATTCAATAAATTCCTTTCGACCTCTGAAAACCGCTGAGTCACATGGGAAATAAAGTTACAGCGAGTGAAGCCGGACACAAGGACGTAAAACGAGATGCTGCCACAGCAACAACGCCGACAGCCTCCAAAAGAAAAATCAGCCCTGTCATTGGCCATTTACACCTTCATCACATCCAATGAAACACAAACTCCCTGAAACGTCCAATAACCTCATTTCCTGACATGATGCAATAAACTGAAAGTTCATTTCCATATAATGTGAAGAATAAATTGAGGACTATTTATATGGTTTGTTCATCACACCTGATCACACGTATTTATTTGTGTGTGTGTGTGTGTGTGTGTGTTTGTGCATTCTTTCCTGTGTGAGTATTGAAGGAAATCTTGAGGGATTTATGTGTCACACTGTTCTCGGTCTGGTTTGATATTTTTTCTGTGGTGTCTCCCCCACTAGCTTTGCTCTTATCTGACTCTTGTAGTAACTGAGTCTAAATATGATCTATAGACTCCTGTTTTCAAGTATGTGTGCACTGCAGAGAAAATAGAAGCTCAAATCACATGAGACCTGTCAATACCATATCTGAGGAGCATTTTACACAAAAACAGTTTTCATAAACAAAATCAGGCCTGTTTATAGACCATCATGGATTCTGTATTGATGACAGTATTATTAATAAATCACAATTTCTTGTGAACCTACAACACATACGCAAACACACACACATATATGTTTTATTATCTCCGTCTGCACAGTCCATAGGCGTAATGAGTAACTGTATATTTTATCCGCCTGAATTACCACAAATATTACTCAATTCTATACAACATAAACAGTTCACAGCATACACATTTTCTGTTGATATGATACTGGTTATTAGAATCCACCATCACCCTATAAATCGCTTTACCCTCATGAAAGAAATATACATGGTAATATAATGCAACATTTTAAATAATAAAATTTCCTTCATTGGAACCAATCACTTATATTTTCAATATACTGTATAGGTAACAGCAATACCTGTATTGTTTAATATATATTGTATACTGTACCTTATAGGTCACACTTTATTTTAAGGTCCAATTCTAGCAATTAACAAATCATTAACTACGACTTTTGCCTCAATAAAATTAGAAAGATAGTTGTTAGGTTGGGTAGGATTAGGGATATAGGATATGGTAATGAATACGTATGTGCTTTACAAGTGCTGATTAACAGCCAATATTCTAATAATATGCATGCTAGTAATAAGCAACTTGTTAATAGTCAGAATTGGTCCATATCCACCTTTTTTTTGAAAGCAGAAGTAAACTATATGACGTACTTGCTTTTTGTGTTAAGTCTTCCGTATTATTAGGCCGGTGGAAAACAATGGAAGTGTGTCTATTAGTGCATGAGCAAACGTCAATCTTTGACAAAGATTGCCATTTTTATTTTCCTACTATGGTGAGGGGAATGACACAGGACCGAATGGGATCAGACCGATTATATAAATCAACACTAATAAAAGCAGCGTTAGTTTTGCTTTTTTATATTGGACCCGAGTTGGATAATAAAACAAGCAGATTGATTGAAGTGTTTAAGATGTAAGATACTAAAGTGTTAACATATAACAATGTTATGTTCTATATATTTTTAAACATATATTAAATGATTTAATATTTTACAGTTAAAATATAGAAAATAAGCTAATTTGCACAATAAAGGCTTCCACAAAACATTTATATCTCACCAAAGATATTACTTCATATCAGAACAGAGAGAGAGAGCAATGAAATATTTAGCAGAAGTGCATTAGTATCGGCCTCCAGGAAGTAGTAAGTAATGTTCTCCTTCAAACCTCTTACGAGACAGAGAGAGTGAGACAGGAGACAAGCTGAGAAAGGGCATCTAATTGTCCTGAAGCCTCTTGTTCTGTGGGTCTCTCTGTTACACACATTACTCTATAACACACTACAAAGGGCCAAATTGATATTTTCATAACCCCTTTGCCTAGATGTCACGGACCTTATTTTTATACGTTTCACCTCTTCGGTGCCTCTCAACCTGTATCCGTCTCCCTGTCTCTCATATTTCATCCATTCTTGCCAGTCTGCCTCTCTCCCATCTTTCCTGTGTGTCTCTTACTCTTTCTGACTCTCACTCAATGAGCTTGGTAAGGACGTCTGTTTATAATGTCTATTTTAATCACATGTTTTAACCTCTCGAGTCTAATAAAGTCTAATGTGAAAAGTATATGATTGTCACAATGAGAAAAGTGAATTCATAGTGAATTATTGAACATATCGGTATCTGCCAATAAATTGTCATTTTTAATGTTATAGGTATCGGCTGATATTAAGATTAAGGCCGATATGTTATAGCCGATAAATCATAAATAATGTTGTCTTCTTCAGTTACACGCTGCTCACAGTACTGTCTTACTGTCGTGATCATTCACTTAGTGCTATTAGCAAAACATTGTTGATGTTGGTTCAGTATTTAGATGCAGAATTTATGAATGTGTAAATTAAGACCTGTTAGACATGTGGCTATTAAGAACATTTTCTGGGTTGCTCTGGAAGAACATTTATAATTTGTTTATTAAATAAAAAATATACCAGAAAAGTTTGAAGGCTAAAGAAGCCTTGGTACATGATTTTAAGATGAAAGAATGGAACTACTGGTGACCTTGTTTTCTGCAGTGAATGTTTTCAAATAAAAGCACTTTTTGCCTTTTGTCTCAGTCTTAGCGAATTTTGTATTAATATTTAAATACTGTATATCGACAAAATTATCGGTTATCGGCTTTCAATGCTAAAGAAGTATCGGTTATCATTATCGGCCAAAATGAACATATCGGTGCATCCCTATGAATTCCCTCTGAATCTTTTCTTTCTGGATTTGTTGATCATCTAAAAGCTAAAAAGCTAATACATTTCATATTCACCAACATTAGTTTCTGACATTTTGTCATCTAGTAGTGAAGAATGTTAGGATTGAAAAACATGTACAGAGCATCTCCTACATGAGATAAGATGTGACAAAATGTGTTCACACTCTGAATCAAAGTCTGACTGACAGGCAGATCTCATTTCCAAAGTTTCTGATGTAGAAACGTTTAATAGTCTGGTGTTATAGTCAAGAGAACAAACAAGCGTGTGTGTTTTTGTGTGAGTGTGTGTCGCTGTGCATATGCTTGATCCCTGCTGGCTCTTGGCTCTATCCTAAGAGTGCCATAAATTACGGACAACCAAGCTGCACATACAAGCACATGAGACACCCGTTGAGAAAAACAAACCCCACTGATGCTTCAGATCCTCTAATCCAGGCAATCAGAGACCGACAACAAAATACAAGACTATATACGCAGAACTGACACTTACATCAACATTCAACCAATTTAGTATCGGTTTATAAAAAAAGGCTTAAAAGCCACTTCCGGTTTGTATTTTATTGATGACAGTAGCCAAAGGGAGTCTCTTTTCAGTTCTATTATTATGGAAAAGAGCAGTTAGGATCTTCTTTCATAATTCACATTCAGATAGCGATTGTGCTTATTTCATTTTTAGAGCGAACTGTTCCTTTAAGCAATAACATGACAAGATGTAAGATTCACAACGGGCCCTCAGTAGTGAACTCAAGCATTTGTTACTATAGCAACCGTTTGAGTAAAAATGTAAAGCGTTGCGCCATTTGCCAACTAAACATTTTGCATCCCATATGGCTGATAACCTGTGAACGGCTCATTTTGAAAATAAGAGCTGAGGTTTAACTTCTGAGTGTTAGTCATTGAAGGAGGAATTACTGTACACACCTTACAACATTATATCTATTGAAAATAAAGTGAAAAGCCATCATGATAGCCAGTGCAAACACGCCCAGTCGGAAAAAAACATTACGTCTCATTACTGTAACATAAAATACAATACGGTATTAAATGTGTCTAACTAGAATCACATTTGAATAATAGTAATTACAAAAAAAAAAAAATTAAAGAAAAATACATTATAAGCAATGATAATTTAGAAGAAAAAATATTCAAAATGATTCTAGATTTATCTGTATTTTTATTTAATTCTTTTTCATTTAGATTTGGGGTGATGTGGATGATGGACAGTTTTGTGGGATTTGTCCAAGAAAAGCAAATACAATAAATGGAAATGTGAGAGTTTCACAGGACTGTCTGTGTGTGTTCAGTAAAGCATTGAGCAGACTGAGGCTCAGTGACATTCTGAAATGTATATATTCAGAGATTAAGAAAAGGAAAAAATCCGGACAAAAGAAACCGCATGGGCGACGAAAAAATGAATAAATCAAGAAAAGGCATTAGGTTTGAGAGAATGAAGTAATATCTTTAAATGGCTTTTGCTATTCTCAGTTGAATTCTCCTGCCCTGACACACACACACACATCAAACTCAGCTAATCTTCCTGCAACATTAAAAATGTGTAGGTCATGGAAGGGCCAGTGGTTGCCATGAAGACTAAACCAATCACAATTATAACCTGCTTAGACTCTCAAAGAACACAAAGAAACAAAGTCACACAGAGACTCAGTCAATAAACAAAAATACAGCAGGGATTAATGGGGTAGTTCTCCCAAAATAGAAAAATCAGTCATCATTCATCCACTCTCATCTCATTCAAAACCTGTGTATGACTTTCTTCTGAGGAACACGAAAGAAAATATTTTGAGATTTGTCTCAGTGGTTTTGTGTCCATACAATGGAAGTCAACGGGGGCCAGTGTTGTTTGGCTACCCACGTTCTTCAAAATATCTTCTTTTGTGTTTTTCAAAAGAAAGAATGTCACACAGGTTTGGAATGACAAACACATCAAAGAGCACACATATTGCCATTGTCTAGTCTATGAACAAACAAATAAAGTGAAACAAATCTGGGTGTCTGTGCATACAAACCAGCTTCATTGATTGGTGGTCTGGATAATCCAGACTGATTGGTGTGGTGACGTAAAGTCACGTGACTTTGGGTACGCCTATCATCATTGCTGTGATTGGTCAAACGCGTTGATCATGTGTCGCAAATAGAACGCCTACCATCATTACTGGATTACGGTTTACAGGTGGTTGGATATTATATACAGTGTATAGATAGAAATGGCTGGGATTTTACCTCACCAGTTTGACCCCGAGTCTTACGAAGAAACATCCAAAGACGATAGTAGATAATAGATAGACGATAATAGATTGAACACTTAAATTAGCCGAGTTCATAGCTAGATAAAAACTGTAAATAAATAACGCAACCGTTAGTTCAATGGTTTTCAAACTTTTTTGGCTTAAGTACCCCTAACTTAAATTAAGTTATATCTAAAGTCATTAATTCATTGTTATGTATCTCTGTGTAGTCCTAATTTCATATATAAATACTATTATCATAATTTCTTGATTTTCATTATTTATTCCTAAATGTCAGTTTCTCTCACGTACCCACTGCAGTACCCCACCGTACCCCCATTTGAGAACCATTGCGTTAGCTAAACACAGACATAAAGTACACAAATATTTCTTGAAGTTACAAAAATAAATAGTCAATTTACAGGTTGTGATTCGCTGGAGCTAATAGGTTCAAATAAAGTTGGTATTGCCCCCTCTTTCAAGGATAGCCGTTTAACATGTTCTTCGGTGGAAAGACGTGCGCTGGGGTTATACTCCTTTGGTTTCATTTGAAAAATAAATTGTAACCATTGTTTCCTCAGAAGTTCTTCCTTTGGTAGTTTAAATAACCCGGACTTAGTTTCATAACGTAGAACACAGGTTCTAGACATTATGCAAACGCATCACAAAGAGCGACAGTGTTTGAGGGAGGAGTGTTAAGTTCGCGGCAGTCCCAGCAAAATTTAGGCAGGGACTATTTGTAGTGATGTAGATAGGCGGCGGTTAGAAACTCGGACTAAGTAATGTCTTGTTTGCGTGATTCAGAGTCGACTCCCTTTTTACAAGCCAATGACTTTGTTATTAATTCACCTTCGGACTTACAACTTGGCAGACTGCTTACTTTAAAACATGGCAATATAACACACTGCATGAAATGTCATTTTTATGATCTAATGTTACTTACTCTTTAAATAAAATATGAATTGTTATTTTATAAGACATAAGCCAAACACATGCGTGCGGGCGTCCGATGAAACGGCCTATAGGCAATTGGATGTCAGTACCACAGCTAATTGTGGTGTGCACACAGATTAAAGAATGATAAGAAACGGTAAAAGGTAAAATGTGAAAAGAATAGATGAATGTGTGAAGATGAATGGCCCAAAGGAGATGAGTAAAAAAGAGGTGAAAGGGATAAATATAGACTACAGGGGCACAGTTTACAAGTTGCATCTTTTTTTCTTATGGAGGGTGACAGCAAGGAATGTAGGATCAAAATACTTTTTTGGGGGACATTTTATGCCTTTATTAGTACAGTGATTGGTAGAGAGGACAGGAAGCGAAGTGGATGAGAGAGAGGGGGTGGTGTCAGAAAAGGACCACGAGCCGGGACTTAAACTCGGGTCCCCCGGGACACATCGGCGCCATATGTCGGAGCACAAACCACTCGACCATCGGCTCCGACGGATCAAAAGAGTTTTAATATAAGGTGACCAGATGCCCAGGTTTACTTATCAGTCTGTGAGGTGCTTCCTCAATTCACCGAAAAACTGTAAGCATTACCAAGTTTCATCTGTTGGTATAAAGATTTCTACTGTAGTTAATATCTCTACAGTTTCTCTAAGACAGTTTTGAAAAAAAGAGAACATATGAATACAATTTATTGGTACCCCTGCATCACAGATGAGAAAACAAGTATCTAATATTTCACAAAGGTCACAAAGTGAACTTATAAGTGCCATGACATCAAAGTCCAAAACAAAACATGATTTCGACATTCTGTGACTTGTCTGACTTGACCTATTTGCTATGCAGCGAACAGGATGAAAGTCATTCGGAGATCTAAATTCTCCAAGACGGACCAAAGCAGAAAATCCTTCAATTGTAGCTAACTTAGCAGTCTTCAAACGGCATTGGCATACTGAGCAGTACTGTGGTCCATTTCAGCTAGTGTACAAGAGAAATTGAATTCAGCAAGTGAGCCGTCTTTATTTTCTGACATCTAAAAGCATCACAAGGTTTATGGGAGAACTTTAATCAGCTGTATTTCAGAGCATTCTCTCTTCCTGCACTGATTCAATTCAGTTCTCTCCCAACGCTGTCAGACACAAAACACATCATGTCAGACTAAAGGGATGCCGTTTAATCTTGTTTTCAAACTGTTTGTGGCACATCTTCCACACAACAATTGCTCTGTGAAATTGAATCCGGATAAACCCGATCTTGATTGGATTTAATTGATTTAGCTTACATTTAGCAATCAGCCACCATTAACACCAATAATTGTTTGCGTAAGCAGAGACTATGGACAGTGCAGACAGCGATGTCTTAATAAAGATAATAAAGATAGTAAATTCAAAGATAAATCCTACTGGAATATCTAATTTACAGAACTGCATATTTATATATTTACAGTACTTACATATTCCTTTAACTTTCTTTATTTTAAAGTCCCCCTGTAGGGGTTAATCTAACCCTTTAAAAGTCACCTTTAATCATCAACACTTGTGAAAACAATTTCTTCACCCTCTAAAATGCTTTGTTTAGTGTATGTGGATTCTTGAATATGCAAATTAGTCCACGACTCCACTCCATCACAACAGCTCAGACTACCTGATCCACTCAGCAAACTGTGTAATGCGATTGGTTACATGTTTGTGAGTACAAAATATTGAATCATACTGCACGGTATGTTACAGCATATCGCTATAGCGATTCTCGGGTGTGATTGACTTGTAGAGCTTTATTTTCATTTATTTCTAAAGAATACACATTTTTTCTCCAGAAAAATCTGCAATTTCATTAGGTTTAATAGCAGTATTAACATTCAATGCCTACACAGGGCCGACTTCCAGATGAAGGGAAGTTGACAGTGACACCATTGTTACTGTTTATTGACCAGGAGACATTCGCAAGCAGGACTTCAAAGGACGTTTCATAGAAGTGCTTTAGGGGTATGCGCGCGCACACATACAATATCATTGAATTACACAGAACAGCTTTCACAGCCGATGTCACTGAAGCTGTTATTTGACCGTTGGTTATCTTAGAATGTGTGTAGCTGAATTTTTACTACCAGCTGTAGGACTGTGATGAAGTGAAAGTTAAGCGCGTAGCTCAGTCAAATGTTTACATTTACATTTAGACATTTAGTCATTTGGCAGACGCTTTTATCCAAAGCGACTTACAGTGCACTTATTACAGGGACAATCCCCCTGGAGCAACATGGAGTAAAGTGTCTTGCTCAAGGACACACTGGTGGTGGCTGCTGGGATCGAACCAGCAACCTTTGATTTACCAGTTCAGTGGTTTAACCCACTAGACCACCATCTCCACCATCTCCATCTCCTCGTTTAAAATCTCTGATAAACAAACACTACTCCTAAGGAAGCCCTCGCCCTTTTTTGCGTATTCCTTTGGGTGTAGGGTTATTCCAAAACTCGTAATAGTGACATCCTTTACCCGGGAAGTAAAGGGCTTTAGTCTGATTCCAGCCGTTTTCTGTAGTCATTGAAAAGCGAATTCCGTCAAGACATTATCACGCTTGGATATTATTTATGCTCTAACAGCAACATTACACAATAACTAAAGTTTGAAAATTGGCCTCACAGGAAATGGTACATTTAATGTCAGTACATGCATACTGTAGATTGCATTTGTTTGACAGCGGAGGGTGAGTTAAGTTTCACTTTCACTTTTGCGTATTCATTGTGTTACCTTATTGTCCGTCTTTTTAAAAAACTTTGTCTATGCTCCACATTGGCTCGACAGAATAATGCAGAAAGTTAATAAACCCGTGACAGAAATGACACATGCTGACGTGGAGTACATGGATGTAAGTGTTTCCGGACTTTTTAGTATGGATACGCAGTGTTTGGGAAATGCTTGAAAATGCTAGTGTGGACAAAGAGCGTTTTGAAAATGAAAACTCTGTTTTCAAATTAAAACGCATGTGTAGACAGAGTGTAAACATCTCAACCGACTTGAATTGTCACATATTATAATCAATTTTCAACCGGCTCTGGGTGAATCCTTACATACCTAGAAACAGGGGTGGTTTTTGAGACCGCATTTTCTTAACCGAACATCAGTTTTTTGAAGAAAAACTCAGCATGCTGTTGACTAATGAATTTGCACAAGCTTTGTTTTCAAGCATATTAAAAACACCAGACATATAAACAACATTAAAACTTGATTTTCAAGACAGGGTGACATTAAATTGTTCCTAAATCTCTGTTTGTTTGTGTCAAGATCTCAATAAATGTTTCTGAATGTTACAAACAACAATGTTAATCCACAGTCCTTTTGTGACTGAGAATAGAATGAACTGAACAAATCTGATCCGCTGCTGTATGAGACTGTTTATGAATGAATCAGCCATGAATGAAGTCGACAGTGCCATGAACTGATTAAGGGTCACTGACCTGAACTCTTTTGCACTCAGCATCACAGGACCAACATCCACTCATACAAAAACATGGCAGAATATTGCCGCAGATCAACAGGTTTAAAAACTATAACGCCAAATGAGATCATGGCATAGAAAACCTTTTATCCTTTTACTGTTTTTTTGGCAGTGCTTTCATTTCCTGAGCTGAGATCTGGAGATGATTGCTGTAGGGTTGTGAAGTCATGTCAGTGTAAGGAACAAGACATGGTGGAAGGATATATTAAGTTATGTGATCTGAAGAGATATCTGAAATCATCTTATACAGTTTGTCTGATTTCACCATATGAGAGCTTTGTAATACTTTCTTTAATGCTTTCTATGTAACGTTAAAAAAAGAAAATCTAAGAACTTAAACATATGCATATTCTTCAAAGTAAACCGTATTTCCAAAAAGTGCTGGATATTACACAATAATATAAAGTAATATTTATTTATTTACGTTTCTGGGGGTTTTCGTCAAAGAAACCATTGAGTCAAGCAAAAAAATATTACTGCCAATTAAATATTATGACTATTCCACATCACCCAACGTGTTTCAGAAAAGATCTTTCACACATCAGTCCGTACCAATGATGTAGTCTACGTGATAAGCAGGTATATGCCGTATACCCACAAGAAAAGATCAAGCGTCCTGGGGTCGCAATCGCTTTTCTCTGTTCGCAGTCTATTATACTTTCTGATGATAACTCACCCCCCGTTTTAAGACCACTGCATATTCTTTAATAAAATTAGCACTTTTGTTAACATTAACATAACTGTAAGTGGATTATTGGCATATTAAATTGTATCTAACTAAAAAACTTCACAAACTCTAATCTGAGTAAATGCTGACAGAATTTCCATTTTTGGGTGAAGTATCCCTTTAAGCATGAGAAGCCTGCATGTTACATTAAAAATAAGTCAGAATGCATGAAACACTGTTGCATCCCCCATTTATAGTAATAGTAGTAAATCAATATAATTTAAGTAATACAATTTTTGAGCAGGGTGGGTTTATGTAGAAATTGTACATCACAAACTAATGATTTTATAGATATGTTTTCACATGGATCACGAATGTGCATTGAAAATTGCCAGCTGATAAAACCTGTGCTTTGGGGGTTGTATACATATACCATCTTGTACATCTAACCTGGCTGAGTTAGACAGTGATTAAAAAAAAACACCAAGTCCCCCCAGCTGTCATTAGCTATTGAAATCTTGCTTGCAATAAATCTTTCCGAACATATAGAGGCATACTCTATGTATTTGTGAGTGTGGTGGTGCTTATGGGCTGACAACCTAGGACAGGTGAGTAGGCTGGGAGAGAAATCAGAGTATACTCAATACAAAAAACTAGACTACACCACTGGCCCCAATAATCTCCTTTCCGTCTATCGTGTTCCCATTCTGTCTCTGATATACATCAGCAGAGATAGAAGAAACAAGCTTTAGATATCAAGTTAAAACCCGCACTTGGCAAGAGAAGTTCAGAATAAAGAGAAAGTTGAAGTGAGTAGCAGGTGTTGAAGAGAGCAATAAACCACTCTGTTCTTCTCAAATTTAGGCCAAGTTGTCTCCTCGGGCTCTGCTCTTCATGTTCATCTCATTCATATTCCCTCGCCATATTTCTCTCCGTCTGCTTTTCTTTTTGTCCATAATAGCATTTGAGATTCAAAGCAGCTCATATTACAAAGGACAAATTGTTTTTGAAGATCATCAACGCAGCACAAAATAGTCTATTCTCAATCAGTTTTACTGTACATAACCATTCCAACGATAATATGAATGTACATTAAAGAGACTTTCACTTGTTTTAAGATAAATTTACTAAGTTTTATGCTGGCCATGCTTTATAAGGAGACGGTTCATTTGTTCTGTATTTTTATAGAGTTCTTATTGTTCTCCCCGTATGCATTGTAGAGGATCAAGCTATTTTCTCTAGAAAAGGTCAAAGATATTTTATATGGCACTTTTAAAACAAGTGGAAAAAATTGCTAGTGGAACCAAATAAAATATTCTTAAATTCAAGATTCTAAAAAACAACCCACTCCGTCATACACACGCAAACACATTTTCTGGCAGAATGTCACTAATCTAAGCTAAGCAGAATCAGTGTGGACAGAATGGAGCGCCATGGGAGACGGCCACAGATAAAGAAAAAGAGAGAGAGAGATTTGAGCACACAGCGTACAGACCAGCACTCACATGTGTTCAAAGCCACTTTAATCTCTCCTGTAACACACATCAGACACAATATTGCACAACCATAAGGGGACACACAACCTCCACCACAGCATATGTGCAAAGCATAAGTACACAAATAGAAGCTGTGTTATGGGTTTGTGCCAAGCCAACCGTGTGTGTGTGTATGCGTGCATCTAACTGGAACCCATGAATGCCATCACTCATAATGATGTCTTAATGTATATTGTTATTAAATTGGCATTATATTATTTCTAGATATTGATTTTGCCATAATATATCTCAATATTGGTTGATAATTCTGATATAAATACAATTAAATGAAACAGTTGAGACAAGTTGCAACAATGCTTGGCAACATTTAACATTAACATTGTGTTGGGTGACCTACATCATTATACCAAGTTATGAAGTTTTAAAGGCTTTAGTATGTTAAAATAATAATAAAATGTTTTAATATAATTCACATAATATGTTTTATTATATACTATAAATATACTATGTATTTTATTATAATTTTATTCATAATTTAAAATAAAGATTAATGCATGAGAAAACAATTCCTGTCTTGCAATAAATTGTAAGAAAAAAGGCAAAATATAATAAATGAGTGAAATATAATAAAATAATATTAATTTACTTTAATTTATCTGCAATTGACTTGTGTGTCAAAACAGGCGATATATCGACCAATATCGGTTCCTTAAAACAGATTTCATGATCTCACACATGCAAAGCACTATCCACCCTCCATGAAACAGCGGGAGAGGAAATGATGACATTAGGATAAACAACACCTAATCTTCATCAACATCATCATATTCATCAATACTACTATCACCATCATCATCGGATGAGCAAACATTGAATTGTTAAAAACACATTACTGACAAGTGAGCCAAATAAATCTCTCTTCCATTTACCTTTTCGTGCGGCGGAACATGTTGCTATCCTGAATGCCCGGTTGGGCACAGACGCACACACACCCAGCGATAAAAGCAACAGCGGTAGTCGAGTATGTCAAGACACACTTTAACTCACAGTCACGGAAAACAGCCGACTAGGCCATGACACGTCTCATCCTCCTTCACACATGCTCCCCTGTTTGTCTGAGTGTGTGCAGCTGAGTGATGTAGAGGAGAGGAGAGAGAGAGAGAGAGAGAGAGAGAGAGAGAGAGAGAGAGGGAGAGAAGGTAGCTCTCAAGGGTAATGTGCCAAGCCAGGAAGTAAAGACAGCGAGAGAGTGAGAGAGAGAGAGAGAGAGAGAGAGAGAGAGAGGGAAGAGAGAGAGGGAGAGATACAGAAAAGAGAGAGCAGGGGGGAGGGGGGTTCAGATGAACAGAGGAGAAATCATAGGGGGGCTGTCAGCATATGTGTGCGTGTGGCCATTAAAAGCCTATCAGAGCCTCAAGAACAGAACTATGGCAGTGTTAACAGGAACCTGAATGACATGGGAGTAGTAAAAATGGGAATATATATTCATATATTCATATTCATGAGGCGTATTTACGTACTACATGTTTTCAGGCTTCTTATTGGTCAATTGTATTAAGATAAAACATAATTTAATATATATATATATTTATAATATATAATGTAATGTAATGTAATATAATATCATTCTTTGTTAAAGTTTAAATCAGAGGCCCAAGAGCGAGAGACAGAGCCTAAGTAAGGGAAAGAGAGAAACAAAAATGTTAAGCTTAAATACACCTTTCTTTGGTTCTTACATGATGCTTCAATCTGACTGGTCCATGTCATTTTGACGTGTGGGCACAGCCCCACCCATCTCTGTATGCCAGGGTATATAAGAAGTGACATCATCTCGGTGCCCTAGATAGCTCACCACAGTAAACCTCGCCCGAACATTCAAAACACGTCATGTCATTGTTTGGAGGGTCTGCAGGGATTGGGAGCCTTCTTTGAAAACACACACACACGCACACTGCAAACAGGTCCAGACAGCCATTAAAAGCTGTTCATTTTAATAATAAATGATCGAGATGGTGGAAAGAGAGATGAAATATAGATGAGACAGAGAGAGAGACACGGATGAGCTTTTAGGAATTATTGGGTCAAATTCATGAGGTAAAATATGACCGGTGATAATGGCTGGAGGAGAGGTGGGTTTATTCTGGCCCAACTGATAACAAGAAGCAGTAAAAGATTACATCTTAACATTTTGAAAACAGCATGTTGATATTAATCAAATTAATTTGCCAAGCAATTTAAAAGCATATTTGTTTCTTAATACTGGAATCGATTGTCCGAATACACTGCATTAAACACAAAGAATTCAACAGATTCATCAAACTGCGTAAAGCCCTTATATATTTTTGGACCTGAAAGCATTTCCTTGTCTTTTCAAGCCACTCCCGAAAGAGAACACACGCTCAGGCGGTGCGTGTCAGTGTGTGCAAATGTTTTTAACCTCTGTATTATGTGTGTGAGTGCCAATTAGCAGGTAACAGAGAGGAGAGTGCAAATGTTGGCACACCTGCTCTGAGACCATCAGAAACAAAAAGCTATCATGTCTGATCTGCAAACAAAAGTCCAAACTCACATAAGTGCTAGTTAAGCACACACAGTGACACATGCTCTGGAGTGTGAAACAAAAGTGTTTTGTTCTATATATAGGCCGGCTGTGGATCACACAACCGAACATTCAGTGTAAACTGGCATAGTCAGATGAAGACGGCTCGTGTTTTTAAATCAGCGCGGAGCAGAGATTCAGCACCAAGGCCAGCGCTCCATTGACATTCCACCGTCCCCCTGTATTACAGCATTGCATTAACACACATGCTGCACTCCTGCGATAATTTTATTTATTACTATCATGCCACATTACTGCACTTGCGGTCCAACATTCAACACTTGTCAGGTGCCAAATTGAAATAAGCTGGTGATTTTATTACATTTACATTTATGCATTTGGCAGACGCATTAAAGCAACGAACATTGCATTGTATTATACATTTGTTTCTGACTATGTGCAATCCCCTCGGATCAAACCCATGACCTTGGCATTGCAAGTGCCATACTCTAACCACGGAGCCACAGGAGAGGGGGATATAGAGTATTATTAGGATATAGAATATTGTGTAATTCATCTCAAATTGTGATATTGAAAGAAAGATGAAGTGATTCAGTTCGATTCGTCTACAGAAAACATCTGCCACGAGTTCTCTTTAAACAGCTTTGACATCAGTGAAAAAAATGGCTTTCTGAGGATTATCAAGGACGGCAGATTGTTTTTTCAAGAACTCAGTGCGTGCAGCGATGCATACAGAATGTTGAAAATTCCCTGCATTTTCATAGCTACTAAAATATATTATTGCCTCAAAAATGAAGTTGAAACCTGACAGCAACACAGAGTCAAGTTTTAAACATTTATCCACTGATCGAAAGAAGCAGACTGGCACTGCAATTAGTTCAGAAAGAACTATTGCTCAGTGTGTTATTAAAAAGATGCATGAATAGACATCTTTAATTCGAAGAATTGTTCTCACATTCTCTGTCAGCACAAAAAGTAATTTCATATTACCAACAACTATGGCAAGTTTATTAAAACATGGCCAGGAATTTTGGTTTGTCTTAGGATTGTGTTTAATAAACCAATGCCATCAGCTCCATTACGTCACCATTATCCAAATGTTCTCAGGCAATATGGAAGACAGTTTTAGATTAAAATGAGGACACACTCACCTACTGTTTTTCCTGGGCAGGGGAAGATCCTTCTGGAAAAGAGAGAGATATAAATGTTAGACTAAGCGATTACATTACCCAGTGTAAAGGAACACCATTAATAACTGCTCGATACCAGTTTGCTTCAGGACAGAAAAATCTTGATGAATCTGAACAGGAATAATTTTATACCAGCTGGCATTCATCATGACCCACAATGCCCTGCGGTCTCCGAGAGGGAGGACAGCACTTAGGGGAGAAGAATACCCAAAACATTAAACCGACCAATTATACAAACAAGGTCACTGGAGAGATCAAAAAGTGCAGGATAGCAGGAAAGAGGCCGGGCTGATGGCTCCTGTCGGGGGGAAATGACATCACCCGCTATGACTCGGTTTGACGACATTGTGTGCGACAAGGGCTCCCTGCTAGCAGGACCGGCGCCACTGAGCAACTAATGGAGCGTTAAGTGGACAAACACACTCTGTGGTTGCCTACTGTATCTTTGTGTGTGTATGCTGACATAACATTTCTTAAAGGGGCAGCTCCCTTTTGACATTATATATTTATTACTGTGTCATTCTAAATTTAAAGTTTTGTGGAAAAATATATTTTTGGACTGTTGGATGGTTTCATAGCATGGGTAAGTTTTTCAGTCATACCCATATGTCTCTATGCTACTCCAACCCTTCGATATTGTCTTTAATCTAGGGCTGCAACAACAAATCGATTTAATCGATAAAAATCGATTACTAAAAGAGTTGGCAACGAATTTCATTATCGATTCGTTGTGTCGCGCGACACGGAGACGTTTGATTATAAAAAAAAAACTTTATTTGAGCGGAGCGGAGTGAACACACTCGGTCTCTCTCGCGCACTGATGCTAGCAAAGTTCGGCGCCTCATACACAGGGCGGAGCAAAAATAAAATGAACGAGTGGAGGAAAGATACATGGCGGAGGAAGAGAAATCCGCGCGACCAAAGTCATCCAATGTGTGGGAGCATTTCACACTAAATAAACAGAAAAAGTGTGTTAACTGCAAAGTATGCAAAAGCGACATGGCACGGGAGCACCACGGCAATGATTCAGCACCTGAAACGCAAACATGTTGGACTCTTTGATGAGGAGGAAGGGAGTTCAACAGCAGGTTAAGTCATTACAGAATCATACTTTTGTTCCGTTTTGAAGTGAAGAACGTAATGTGATCGGGTGTTTACTCGTTATCCAGCTTGACAAGCATGACAAGTTAGCATTAGCTCGTTAATAACAGAAGTGAAGCAGGGGGGGTATTGTTACTTTGCACTTTGCATTGCAAGACTAAAGACACGTTTTTATTCACTAGCCTTTTTTGAACCATTCATTTATCAATCTGTTGTCATGTATAGCTACACTGCAAAAAAAGCTTTTCTTACTTAGTAATTTATTTCTCGTTTCCAGTCCAAGTATCTAAAAAAAATCAAGATTACTAGACAAGAAAAATGGCATCAGAAAATTAATTGATGCTTAAAACTTCTGTTTGAAATTATATCTCATTAAGATTATTTTTCGTACCCCATTGGCAGATAATTTTGCTTATTTTAAGCAAACAAACACTTCATTTTGAGGTGTTTTTTCAGAAAACAAGACATCATTTCTTATGCTTTTTCATGTGTCTAGTACATGTTTCTTGATTTAAGATTTTTTTTATATTTGGACTGACAACAGGACAAAACTACTAAGTTAGAAAAGCAATTTTTGCAGTGTATATTCTGTGCTTTGTCCCATATAGGTTATTATTGACAAATATATGTGTGTGTGTTGTACTTTTACAAGTTCTTTTATAGCACTCGGTCATCTTAAGCTTTGTTAAAATGTGGTGTATAAATGAAGCTTGCACTTACTACAATGATGGTAATAATTTAATGAATAAGCTTCAAGTGAACTTGAGAGAGAGTGTGTGTGTGTCAGTGTGAGAGTTTGTGAGTGTGTGCGTCTGCAAAAGTGTGTGCATCTGCGAGTGTGTGCGTCTGCAGTGTAGTGTAGAGAACAAGTTCTGACATTCAAACAAATCCTGTCAAATTTTCTGATTTGTATTGTTCTTTATTTTTTATAAATTATTTATTGTTCTGGCAGCTCAGGTGGCACTTTATTTAAAAAAAAGTCTGTATATTTGGCAGATGTAAAGCATACATGTGTATGTTTTTTGTGTTAGTCCATTTTTTATTTTATTATTATTATAACAGCTCAGGGATGTTCAAGGAGCAACATGTTTGTGCACTTTCTAAAGAATTTAGTTCTGATTTTGAATAAAGGGTTGGAAATGAATGCTTTTGTTGGTTTATGTTTTTATCCGATTCATCGATTAATCGAAAAAATAATTTACAGATTAATCGATTATTAAAATAATCGTTAGTTGCAGCCCTACTTTAATCATCCACAAGTTAAAATGTTTGATAGCTTTGGCGGTGTAGTAGCACACCTCTATTCACCAAACAATGTAATTGGAGGATTATTCACCTTCATCTCTATTAATCTTCATTCCAAACCCTATGTATGAGCAACACCAAACACAAACAACATCAAAAACTCTCATGAGAGGCTTCATTTCTGTTAAGAAAATCAAATGTCATATTATGTATCGACTGTCTGCAGGGAGTGAGACAGCAGGGGAAAACCCATAACAGCATTTCATTTGCTTTTTCTTGAAAATAACTCCAGTTCCAGTGACACAAATGTTTTCTGTTATTTATTAATTATAATTGTTTTTTACACTCTGTTTGCATGTTGAGGTCAAAGGTCAGGGCTGAAAGAGGATCTGTACTAAAGGCCCTGAGGTCAGGAGGAAGGATGGGGGAATATTTGATCTCTGTTATTGTATTGATGCTTCGCCAAGTCCGTAGAGCCATTCAACCAGCTATGTTCCAGTTATTAGCCATCACTGCACGAATCATGAATGACCAAAGGCAATAATAACCCAATAATAATGCTACTACTAAACAGAACTATGGCTCTTTTTTGAGGGTCCCATTTTGACAAGATAAATCACAGATCATCTTAGATGTCCCAGACTTGCTCCGTTTCTTAAAACACGTCCTTATTGACTGATCATCAACTCAAGCCCTGCTCATCCTGCCCTACATTTTTTCTACTGGATATCCTGTTACACTCGGAAATACATCAGTCTACCAAATCAAAACGAGGAGTGAATTGTTTCGTTTCATAATCAATTTATCTACATCTTAATGCTCACATGCAAACGTTTACAGGACATGGCAAAGGTAATAGAGGCATGTGAAGTGTTTCTGATGGAGAGGCAAGAAATGTAATCAATACAGGACACATAAAGTTACCTATCCATAACACTGACTCGACATAAAGACACAAGACAATATTGACAAACACTGGGCTCATTACATCTTTAAACTTCCAGACCAGGGATGAATAAAACTGGATGCCTGCAGTTTAGACTAATGACACAGATTGGGCTCGACGCCCGGAGAAGAGAAAGCCTCTCGTTTGAGCAAAGATAGAACGAGGGATGAAAGGAGATATCAGGGTAGGAAGAGTTGCCAGACTGCCAGAACAGAACAGTACTGTTAATCTGAAGGCAAATAGAGAGATTTAACAATGGGGCTGAAATAACTTCACAAATTAACAGTTTTGGAACACCAGTCCAATGAGTACAAAAATGTTATGCTTTTATTACCATAGAATGAGCTTTTTCTATCTACATACACCGTTGGTCCCCTTACATGGGGAGCCATGTTGCTTCTACAGTAGCCCTAAACGAACAAACTGCTGTACAGAGCACGTTTCGTATATATGTTATCTACTTCGGCAAAATCTTAGTTCTGTGTCAGCCACCTTAGTTCTTCGAAAAGGAGGGGGTGAAGTGAGCCATTGGTTGCCATTCACAACCTCACCCCCAGCTGCCGCTAAAATCTTCACGTTGCGCCTTTAAAGTTATTATTAGAGAAAACTATTTGGCAAAAATCTATAATTATGAAGAAATATGGTTACACAGAAATGAATAGAAAGCAATAAGCTCACAGGAGCTTCTTACTGAAATTTTGTTGATCCTCTCTTGTAGTAATATTTTGTACCCACTCTCTTGTGTATTTTCTCAATAAGCTTTGCGCGTGTTTTGCTAGGCCTCCTTCAGTTTTTCTTAAAGCTGAGGTCCAAGCAACATGCACAGAATTTCACAGTATTTTTGAATAAAGAACACAGACTGCAAATTGGAGATGGACATCACCACTGCCTTACAAAACATAATTTATATATAAATTAACACTATAGTGTTACGTTATAATAAAAAGACAGGCTACTACTTTCTGGTTTTACTTAGAAAAATGTCAGTAGACGTTTGAAAATTTGCATTGCATTCACAATGATTTTGTTTTAGATAAGTATTAAAACAACCTTGTAAATACGTACTACACTAAACAACACGTGATTAAGCTATATCCAAGTCCTACTCTAGATATACATTTAATCTTTCACAAATTCTTTCCCAAAGGTTTTGAGCTGTCAGGTTGCCATTAACATCCTAATGGTGCTCGATGAGCAGATTCCTGCCCCAGGAACATCAGATTCTCCCTAAAGTCCATCTCAATATCCAGCAGATGGTGCTCTTATGGAAAGATCTTAAATGTGTGTGCGTCTACGCATTTGTGTCTAAGCATTTCCTGTAAGCCTACACCACGATAAGCAAAGCATTTATAAGAATCCTAAGTGGTTGCTAGTGAAATCTATGCACAATGTATGTACACACACACATTCATCTGTCCAGTAGCCTAACCATAATCACGATGAGCTTTGCACAGCTCTGATGCACCTTTACACAATAAAGCTGTTTGCAATCGTTAAACTGGCGTCCCAGACTCCTGACCGGTCGATTCCCAAGGGGATGACTTTCCCCGAAATGCTCCCAAAAGTCTGGCTGCCCTGGGTTGCTCACAATTCCCTGGCATCAATGAAAAAGCAAATGTGCGGCCTCCATCTAATAAAACACAACGCTTTGCAGGCTGAAAGCCATTGCAACTTTGCATCGCTCAGATCCAGATGGCTTTTTGGCGGAGATCAAAGCTAGCATCCTGATTCTGCATTTATACAGGCAGTTGAATGTGACAGGGATATTGTGAGAATTCTTTCATTGGGCTTTTATTATTTGTCCCCAAGATTTACAAAACAGCAGTTTCTTCCTTCCAATTTTTTATGAGCTTCATGAGTAGTGCCTATAAGTGATAGTTCACCCAAAAATGAAAATTCTGTTATCGTTCACTCACCTTCTTGTCGTTTCAAACCTGTATGACTTTTTTTCTTCCACAGAGCACCAAAGAAGATATTTTGAAGAATGTTGTTAACTGGTCCCCATTCACTTGCATTGGTTTTTTGTCGAAACAATAGAAGTAATGGGGGGCTGTTGTTCGGTTACCAACTTTCTTAAAAAATAGGATCTTTTCACTCTGCAGAAAGTATTTCTAAGTAGGGAGATATATGCTCTATATTTTCAGTATTTTAAAAATATTTGATATATACAAATGCAATTACAGATTGTTATATATAGACTTGTGGGTGAATTTAGTATGAACAAGCTGGAGTGTAAACATTACATTCTTCTAGTTTCCAATAAGGGAACTGAAAGGTGATGACCGAAATGCCTCGCTCGCCTCAAGTTGTGAACAGCTGGTTTGTATTTAATTTCAGCTGAATTAATAAGGGGAAGTGAAAGAAAGACACACATGTTGTTCCGACATTATAGAACAGCAGACGGTTTCAAAAGCGTACCAACAATGAAAGCTTAAAACCTCTTTGATACCTTTTCTGTTTATGCTGGCCTGGGCAAGACGTGCTGAGGTTTACAATAGCCACCAAATCTCAAAGAACATATTAAAAAGTGTATGCATGCTGCATACTAGCAACCTGCGTTTCTAACTAAATGTTTTTCAATATGTTGGGATATAACGGTCTTTAAAAAGGTAACAGGATTGATGGTAACATGCAGGGTGGGCCCACTAGCACAAATTTGGCAAAAACATGCCAGTGGATCTCAAACTTTTTTGTTGTATGACCCCTTTTGTGAAGAATGCATTGCTTTGTGCCTCCCAAAAAAAAGCCATTTATTATTATGCTAAGAATTGTAATTACACTTAAAACATGATCAGTTATACAATGCTGGAACATCAATGCTTTCAGTTGGTGCTCTTATTATAACAGATGTTTTATAGCTTAAAATACATAAAATTTCTTTACATACAAAATCTGTGGCCCCCCTGGATCCATCTGATTCCCAGGGGGGCCACGACCTCCAGTTTGAGTAGCACTGATCTATGTTATCTTATAAACCTACAAAGAACTGAATGTGCACAGCTGTACTTCAAAGACGTTTTATAAAGGAAAAAAATGAACAAACTACCAGACATAAAATCTATCAACATAAATAAGCCCTGTCTCTACAGTACAGTAAAGTAGTAAAAGACCATGAAAATTGTACAGTGTGCAAGCATGACACACCCCTTCCCGAGGCCTATAAATAAATGTACACTAATGCAGCAAACTTACATGATACAGGAAGATTATGATTTTGATTGGATAAAACAAGTTTACAAGTTTCCTGTCAAGAACTAGGGTCATATAAGCGGCGCCTCAAAGAATCCATAACAGTAATAAAATCAAATTGAATCCGATATAATGTACACACAACGTCATCTCACCTGCATTCTCCTTCGGCGGATAATACCGGAATCATCCATAGTATCGCTCATGTTGTACGTCTGTGAAAAACCGCGGTCACATCTGCGTTCGTTCACGTGTAGGCAACTCAAGTGTCTTCTGGAAAGAGTCCCTCAGCTGATTCGTGCACCTTTAAGATGGACACAATGCTCTCTTTCGGTTTCAAACCCTTGTACTTTTAAGCTTTTTCGTGTCATATACGAAGCAGATGTTAAAAGTTGCCGTCTGTTTGCATTTCTCTCCTCGACGAGAGAAAATAACACGCGCGGCACTGATGCGAATCAACATCTCATGGGCGTTGATGCGCGAGACATCTCAACAACACCCAGCTGATGAAAAATGCACTAGATGAAGGTTCAGTCATACAGGATATCGTTTGATAATGACGTAAAAATCAAATCTCAATGGTCCACGCGCGTGAATTTCGGGGTCAAAAATAAGAAAACGATTCATTTCATGCTTCACTTTATCGGTCCGCGCGAGCGCGACGGATGCGCGTGCGATCTGAGGACGGTCCTTCCGGACATCTGGAGCACCGACGAGACATCCAGCCGCACTAATGGACCGGCGTCTGTCCCCCAGAGGACCTCGCCATCATATCATATTCGCTGATGTAATGGCATCGTTGGTGTGAAATGCATCCAGCTTTGATTGGTGCCGTTTGTCTTCTGTGGAGTTTTTTTTAAGGAAACACAGTAATCATTTCTTCCTGTGATGTACTAATTGAATCTGAATTTTGCCCCATAAACTACTGCCCCCCATGTCCGGTTCACAACACATAGTGCACTAACCTGGAGAATGCGCGTGTAATGTATCTTCTCACGTGTTAACCCGTTGATGCCTGGACTGGAGTAAACGTATAGGTGGCGCACATTTAAAGAAATAGCGTTCACTCCAAAATGAAAATGATTTCTTTCTCTCTCTAACACCATGTCTACACCGCACGACACACGACACGACGAAAGACATTAGAAACGCATTAGAACCCATTATAAATTTTAGCCCTTACTGGATGCGACCCGATAAACTCAGTAAGAACAAGCAGGTTGTCATGTCGCGTCCGGTGTAGATACTGTGTTAAATGTTTTATTTGTAATAACAGGATTAATATTTTGACATTAAATCGTGTACATGAAAAGATTTATAAAAACAAACACATCTGAGCACTAATTTTAAGTTCCCAGATCTGCCTTAGCATTATGTAGAGTATTTGTTGTTTATGTTAAACTATATTTAAAGTACTACATATTTGTAGGAGTAAAAAAATATTGCATTACAGTAACGTTATCTAATCTAATGCCATTGTGAATGGAAAACAGTAAAGGTAAATTTAAATTTCTTTAATTTTGTGGGGAAATATGTCCTGAATATATTTTGTGAGACCCATTCAGGTTTATAGGCAGTGTTGGGTAAGTTACTCTGAAAAAGTAATTAATTACTAGTTACTCATTACATATTGAATAGTGTAATTAGATTACTGTCCAAATTACTCTGTCCAAAAAGTATTTAGTTACTCATTACTAATTACTTTCTATATCCTACATCGACCTTGATTAAGTGATTCAAGGATAGACATGAAACGGCTTATTTAATTCATTCAAATAAATAATATTATTAACTGACCAAAGTATTACAAATGTGAGCATAGATTTTAAAGTAAGACTTTGAATTTTGATGTCAATTACACTATTGCACAAGCATATATTTCACAAAGTATTTAGTTTAAGTACATCAAAAGTAACTGTAATTAAATTACAGAAAACATATGAGTAATCCCTTACTTTACTTTTTCAAGGGAAAAGTAATTAAAATACAGTAACTAATTACTTAGTAACTAGTTACACCCAACACTGTTTATAGGCTATATAGTTCAGTATAAGGTCTTAAATCTCTATAGAAAAGTTTAGAGCTCATTGTTATTAATGACTAGTTGTTTAGTGACTATTTCTTTTGCACTTTTTTATATCTATGTTCTAGCGGTGTAATAAAAGCTTTAAACCTGGCAGCGATGATTCAGAAAAGGGAATAAAGACAGATTTATTAAATGTAAGAAGCATTATTATTGGAAAACCTGTGCAATGTTATCCTGGCTCAGGAAATGTCTAATAATTATACAGTATAAACTGCAGTATTTGCTGACACCAAACTTTTCATTACTGAAACTGTAGAGGGTTTGCTGACTCTTACTGTACAGAACACACAGTTTGACAGCAAAACCAACTCTTTAAACAAACCGTGTTTTTCATTTGTGTGATACTAATACAGTATCTATCTATAGCCAACAAAAAGATCAAAACAAGATTCTATCAAATTTGGATACAATTATTCTCTTTGGAGATCATTCATATAGTACCAAAAAATGTCACAAGCAATAGCTATTGTTTGGTTGAGGATGACTTGGCATACAGCGTTCAATTCTTTTGTACTAAACACGCAACAGCTATTTACATTAAAAACACACTAAAATAAAAGTGAGTGATACATTCACATGATTTATTATTATATGCATCTGAATAATAAAAAAAAATTGTGAAATCAAAACGTGGGTCAGTGAGTGAGTGGTAATTAAACTTGACCCCAAGCGTAGTTTACTTTTTCAGTTTAGATTAAAGAGATACTTTACCTAAAAATTAAAGTTCTGTAATTCTGTAAATGAGTAAATGATGACAGAATTTTCAACAACCAAACTGTATGGAGAATGCTGAGCTTAGCTTACTGTTCTTGGTTTCAGCGTGTGGGTTTTGTATCGTTCTTCTTTGACAATGGCACACTGCACACTTTCTGTGTGTGTATTGACCCCTACTTGACTAGTGCACTTTTCTCGCGCTGTTGTACGCGTCACATCCTGATGACGAAAATTACCTTGCAGACGGACAGATCATACCTGCTCCTGTACTGACAAGAATTTTATGCAAGGGTTATTTCACTAATGTTGAACAAGAACATGTCCAGAAAAAAGATAGGAAATTATATTTTGATTTATGAAAATTTAACCAACTTTTTTTTTGTTTCCGCTTTCAACCATACTCTCACACCTTTACACACTCAAAGTGTCTGGCTCGCAGGATGTGATCAGCCACATGAAAGATGCACCCATGAGAAATGTGTAATCAAAAGCTCTGCTGCTGCTGTAGAGACCATTAGATGAAAGAAAAAACACCATAGGAAACAAATCACATCATCAAATCACAGAGAACAATAACAGAAAACACAACCACATACTGCTGCAAGACTTCAAACAAACACAGCAGCTTTCTGTGTAAAATCAGCAGAAGAGTCCATGACGGAACAGATGAATTGAAGTTTTATGACCTCTCAATGTGTGTGTGTGTATGGGGCACTGGTTCAGCTGATGTATCTTAGGGTCAAGAATATCAGGGGAAACAATACTACAGTTAATGCAATTAAAAAAATGACATTTCTTTCATGCACGATTGCAAAATCTTACCTATTAAAGTTACAATATAATACCAAAATTATTCAAAACAGAGCCACCACAAGCGTTACCTAAACCAAGTAACTGTTAAGGTAAACAAAAGCCGATAATGTAGGTTAACCCCAAGAAACGGTACCCTTGTGGTACCACAACGTGATCAGAATCAAATATAAGGATTTCTTCTGTAAGATATATATGCATATGGTACTTTGCTGTGATGTTTAATGTATATGTTTAAGTTACACCCACTAAAACTCAGTGATACCAAATGTAAATATGTGACCCTGGATCACAAAACCAGTCTTAAGTAGCACGGGAACATTTTTAGTAAAAGACAAAAATACATTGTATGGGTCAAAAGGATAGATTTTTCTTTTATGCCATATGTCATTAGGATATTAAGTAAGGATCATGTTCCATGAAGATATTTTGTAAATTTCCTTCCCTAAATATATCAAAACTTTATTTCTGTGGGTGGATGGCCTGCTACAGTGCCCCTTGATCAACAACTTCAAAGGCAATGCTTTTTTGTACTCTCAGATTCCTCAGTTTCGAACGGTTATATCTCAGCCAGATATTGTGCTATTCTAACAACTCATACATCAATAGAAAACTTTTTTATTCATCGTTCAGATTATGTAGGGTCACATATACGTTTAAGCCACATACACACACAGCGCATACATTGCGGTCTTAATGACGTTCTGTACACATGGATTTGGGGTTATTAACATTACCTCTCCAGTGACAACTACAATCTATAACTGACTTCTCTCAATTTTTTACATATGCGAAATATTGCGCACACCTACCGACAGGACGTTCCTAACGAGAAGATACAGAAAGCTGCCTTACCTTTCCGTCAAAGGGTGAGCAGTGACGCCTGGTGGTAGAAAGTGTAATAAACAATGTAAGTGTTGATTAAAGTGATAGTTCACCCAAAAATGAAATTCTGCCATCGTTTGCTCACACATATGTCATTTTCTTTCCTGTATACATGTTCTGACGAACACCGAGATTTTCAAATGCAGGAACAATTAAATTCACAGGTGCCCCAGAACTGTTTGTGTTCCTAAATTCTTCAAAATATCCCACTTTGTGTTCAACAGAAAAAAATATATATACATTTTTTTTCCTACGGATGATGTCACCGAGCTGAAAATGGCCAACTTTCTTACAAATATCTATTTTTGTGTTTAACAAAACAAAGACATTTATAGAGGTTTGAAACAACCTGTGGGTAAGTAAATAATGACAGTATTTTCATTTTTGAGTGAACTATCCCTTTAAGTGCAATGTACAGTCAATTTGAGTCAAAATCTTTAGATTACGCATTATCTGCAGTGTGATCTGTTGTATACTTTTTTGACAATTTTATTTGATCAACCAGGTATTACATTCATAAATAATTTTTCCATACTCCATACTTTCCTTCCATTCTGCAGAAATAGGAGGATGCAGAAACACGCATTGCTTTTAATCTCTTAAATGTGTATTCTAAATGATTTACTTCTGATGTACAGTCAATACATTATCCGTTATCCGACTTGGACATTATTTTAATGGCTATAAAGAAAAACTATCTGTCACTAACTAACTTGTGTTACTCAGCAAATTGTTCTCAAAATAAAACATTTCAATGGCGTAAACTGACAGCACAGTGTTATGGACACAAATGCTCTTATCTAGTTGGCACATGACTGGTACAGATAATCAGATTAGCCTAATCCACATGTATAGTTTAATCATTTATGTTTCTGCTTGATTGAGTAAATGATAATGCACAATCAGTGCTTACTGGAGAAATATAAACAGGATGAGCAGCTTTTTAATTGGTGGGTTTTCTTTAGAATTACGGGTTAATTAGTTTAATTGTATGAATCTATGAAATAGCATGTAGAAATATATGTTCTTGCGTTACAACACTTGGGAAAACTGTTTTATGTCATATAGGTTGAATAAAATCCAGGGAATTTGACATTGAAAACATGAAGTGTATAGTATGGGAACTATGTTGCCAAGTAAAAAAAAGACAAAAAGGATGAGATTTTTTGTTGCAGAGTATACTTCACCCAGACACACACACTTTACTTTTAAGGAGGAATAGAACACTTAACCACTTAGCACAATGAATTGTGAGAAGTAGGTCTCAAAACTGGACCACATATACGCTCACGTGTACAGGTAAAATTGGATAACAGACTGTAGTGTTCCCTGGGTCACCTGATTATTTACGGCAGCATGGCCTTGACTGACATCATAATGTTCTCAATGAGATCAACCAGAAACTGTGTCTATAAATAATCAAATACATATAAACTACACAAATGAATTTCTTGACCAAATGTAGTATTTATCCTTATAACAAAGTTCAAAATAATTATGACTCACTTGTTATTTTTACATCTATTTCCAAACAAATTAAAGACATATGCAGGAAATTCAATTATGTCAACATTAGACTAAGATGCAGAGCAACTCCTGGCATGTCCTTTATAGATTCATGTTTAGTATGATGACAGTGTGTCTTTTTAAAACGAACGTGACCATTTTTGATCCATCTCAAGTTTGTAATTCTTTCTTGGGAAACATTTATAGCAACACTTTTAAACAGCTTAAATAAAAACTAAAACAATTCTAATAATTAAGCTCCAGTTGTTACAAATCTTCATAAATTTCTTCGTTCCAATTAACACAGAGAAAGATATTTGGAAGAATGCTTCTAACCAAACTGTTCTTGGCCAACATTGACTACTATAGGAAGACTATGGTAGTCAAAAGTGCCCCAAAACTGTTTGCTTTCGTCTATGTGAACATGTAACGCTCGTAAATTTTAATGTAAGACTTCCTGCTGGTCTAATCCCTTCTCTTCATTACTGAGCCTATGTAGGACTTCACCAACAGAATTAAAGTTCACCTGTCTGACCGTGCCATTCAAGTTTAGCTGATCCTCTGTTGGACTGTCTATGTCAATATCCTATTGACGCACACAGACACTGGGCTAATTTAGGGATTTCAAGAGTGTCATGACGGAGGGATGAGGCGAGGATTATAAAGGATGGAACTTCACATCTCTCATGAATGGACGTGTGTGTGAGATCAGACTGAAGCTTGACTGATGTACTGTATAACACTTCATCACGTTTCAAGATCCTGGGAAGAAATGTACTTTTCTTGACCACCAAGCCTGAAAGGAACCCTTGAAAAAAGAATCCTCTTGAAAGAAATTAGAGTGAACTGGAATTTACGTCTTTAGCTCATTTACGCCTGCAGGAATCATGGAATCGATGTCACAAACGTTACCTCGGGCAGAAGGTTTGATACCTCGGAGATCTCTGAAGGTCCCCGCTCGTGGGGCCTCCTCACAGTTTGTGGGTTCCACCATCGTCATTCTCTCTTCTTATGCTGTGGCGACTCTAGGCATGAACTTTGGGAAAAAAATCAAAGAACAGCGGATGGGCACTAAGTCTTTAAAAAACTGATGTGAGATATTCTGGGTTACACGCTAAACACATTATTAGGACTGAGTGATCTGCGCTCACTTTCATAGAGCACTTTAGTCACGTGCTAATGGCTCGTAATGGAATTAAATATTATGTGAAAATGCCTTATTACGAAGGCATCTCAAATTATACGCTTGATCTGATAACAGAGTCTGCTTGTAGAATCAAGCTATGGGTGTGATATTTGTGGACTGGTGTGCTTTGTACAATATGGCTTGTTTAAGAAACAGGATAACGTAAAAGTATTCAGGACGGCAGTCAGTCGTCTGAGTCTCACCAACATCATGTGTTACTAAAAAATATTACAATGTCGTTTCTTTATTCTGAATGATACTGAATGTAATTGTTTATTGTCAATTTAATTTAAAGGTGTGCAAAGTAATTATAATAATTTATGATATGTACTCCCCATAATAATGTTAGAATAGGAAGACACTAAATTACGTTCCAAACACTAAAATATATTGCAATTTAGGTATAATATAACTTGATTATGGTACAGTCTCTTTCCTTATTGATAAAGCTATTAGACGATTGTTTGAATTATTTTGTTGCTGTGTAAAAGTGTGAAATGTCGTACTTGTCTTGGGGAGCTGTAATTTAAATCATTAAGATGGCCTGTATAAATAAACTTATATAAGACAAGAAACTAAGGCACTTTTTTATTTTTTCCATCAATCTTTAATCAGATTCTTTAGGTTTATACTTAGGTTTTTACAATAGAATAGAACAGAAACAGGTTAGCATAAATGGATCATGACAGTGTTAACTAAAGCTTGTTAAATAATTTAATCAGGACTCTTATTATGTGACAAATCAAAAGTAGATTTAGAACAGACCAGATAAGAAGAAAAATATACTTAATTTAAACATATTTTAAATATTTTGGTTTAATAGAGCACTGTTGGCACAGAGCTGATAGCTGGCTATAGCCCTGCCCAAACCCTGATCACAGGGTAGAAGTTATCTGAGAGTAACAAATAGAAATTTCACAACTATCTGGATGTTTCCCTTGCACTGAAAAAACCCAACTTGACTCCCATACAGCAGGTGGCGGTGTCGCGTCTCATGTGTTTTCTGTACGCAGCCCGTGCACCAGCAAAGAGAAGGACGTTGCGAATCACTCCGGGAAAATAATACAAATTGATCAACTGCGTTCAGAAGAAATGTGTCTTCTGTCTTCGGGAATCATGAGTAAACCGTAACCGAGCGCGATCGCCTCTCATCGCGACCGCATTCGTCGGTTTTACACGGATTGTACAGCCGATATCACTAGTGTCAGTCACCCGTGAGAACTGCCGCGAAGTGTGTCTGTTATTGTGAGAGTCCGGTCTGATCTTCAGGGATGTGCCATGGCATCGGTTCGTGTGGCAGTGCGGGTCCGGCCCATGAACAGACGGTGAGTCACAAACACACACAAGTAAACATGTGTACGTGAATTTGTCGCAACAGCTACGGAGCGAAATACATGACAGCAGGAGGGAACACATCAAATGAACACTGGCAGCCTTACATAATAACAGCAAAACATGTTATTGCTTTAATATTATTATTTATTATGATTATTTTTAATTGAAGGACTTTTATTTTTCTGGATCATGTTTTATTACTGTAAATAATCTCATTTGAATCACCATTAAAAATGATAGAATTACACCAAAATCCTTAAGTTACGAGATATGAATTAAAACAGTGTTTGTAGTTAAGTGTCTGTTGTTACTAGCAATGAATTCCTTGTACATCTTCTGGGAATACAGATGATTTTTTTTCCCGAAACATCAGGTGATGTTGGATGATCCCATAGGTGCAGGACCTGGGAACGTGTATGGTGTGAATTTAATTAAACAAGACTAAATAAAAATATATCAAAGTTGTTATAAATAATTCATTTTTTTTAGATCAAATTTAAGATTTGGAGCCTAAAGGTCACTATCGAAGAATCCAAGATGCTCACATAGTGTCCTTAAACTCAAAAGGGGAAATATTCTTCTGAAATTCATGTTAATTTTTCACTTCTACATTTCACACGTTGTTATTCAGATAATGTTATTTACAGCGTGAGTGTTCGTGCATAAATACGTACATACTTTCCTTCTTAAACAGCTCATGAGGGTATCAAGACCTGAGAAAGTGATTTAAACCAAAAGAGAAGTTCAATTAAATTGTCTCCTATTAGAGTGCATGTCTATGGAGTTTACCGGCTTCGCAGTGTGTGTGAATAGTAAATGAAATGCATAATTTTTTCATGTAGTATTGATCTTTTTGGACAGGGAGAAAGACCTGTCTGCCAAATGCATTATCGAAATGGAGGGAAACAAGACCTCTATCACCAATGTAAAAGTAGGTGAAAAACCGGCTGTTTCTGAGGTCAATGATTCACAAATAAACGTTTTCAGACTCATTTTTGGGTTGTTTGTTTATCAGATACCAGATGGTGTGACTGGAGATTCCGTGAGAGAGAGAACGAAGACGTTTACGTACGATTTTTCCTATGACTCCTCGGACGGTAAAACTGCCAGTTTTGTCTCGCAGGATAAGGTCAGTGGGTATTGATTATAAAAATGAAAGCCAAGGCTGGTCGATCTCATACAAATTAGGGGTTTTCGGAACATTTTATTTATATTTTAATATTAATGTGTTGCCATTAAAAAGATGTTTATGTAGCAACATAGACTCAAATTGTTTATTATTGTTTGTTGTTTGGTAGAGGTTAACTTTTAAACAACTGTCTGGGCCCATTTCTCTATAAAAATTTAGACCTTGTGTAGATTAGTTAAATTTGTGAAACATGACAACATTGTGTCTGTTGTTGTTCAGTGAAGAACTAAATATGTTGGCAATTTAGTGTTGGTTTTCAAAAGTTTATCATTAACAATACATATAACTCCATATATTTGAGCTGGTGGAATATTTATGTGTTTGTAGGTGTTTAAGGATCTAGGCACAGATGTTTTGAAGTCAGCTTTTGAAGGATATAACGCCTGCATCTTCGCCTACGGCCAGACCGGGTCGGGGAAGTCACACACCATGATGGGCATGCCCGTAAGAGATTCTTTCTCTGAACTTTGTCTTGAGCATGACACATTTTTCAGCACAGCGATATCTTTGCAGCTCGTGAAATAATATAATTGTATAAAATAGACCATATCTTATTTGATGTTATATAATTGAATCTTGACCCTTCTGTAGGGTGATGTGGGGCTAATTCCACGAATTTGCGAAGGATTATTCAGCCGGATTTCAGGCATGACTCGAAGAGATGAGGCTTCTTTCCGCACAGAGGTCAGGTGAGTTAGATCAGATCGAAATTAAATGTAAAGTTCACCCAAAAAATGTAATTCTATCATTATTTATTGATTCTCAAGTTGTTACAAAACAACCAAACTGTTCTGGGCCACTGTTGACTATCATAGTGGGAAAAATGACAATGATAGCCAAATGTGCAACTGGAACTGTTTGGTTCCCATATTCATCATAATATCTTCTTTTGAGTTCAATCAAACACTACTTTGTAAGTCTATGGTGCCCCAGAACTGTTTAGTTTAAACATTCCGTCGCCTTCAAATTATAAGGTTCTATCTGACATTTTGGTCAAAATTGAGTTATTCACATACTTATTTACATTATGCCATGTTTTTTTTAAATGTGTGCATTTTGGGACTTTTTTTAAGAGAACAAAAAGGTTTCATCTCCAAATTGAATTATAATTTGGTGCTATAAGGTTATATCTGCAAGATTCAATCAGCCCTTTTAATGCTTATAAGAGGACCAATCAGGATCAGCTTTCTTTGTCATGTGACCGGACTCCTCAGTGACAGGGGAATGTCTGTGCAACACAAAACAATGTTTAAAAGAAACACCCAGGGATGAATGTTTTATTGATACTCTTGTCAAAGAGAGCATTTCAAACGAAAGTATTTTTTGTTTTGTTTTAAGTTTTGCTGAGGAGATTAATTTTGTTTATTTATAGACACCACACTAGCCAGCAGCGCTAGGTTCAAAAATACCTAATTAGACTCTCATAATGCAGTTAATGCCAAATAGTCAACAACGTCAAGAATTTTGATTACAACATTAAACATTATTATGTTTTTTCAGCCATACTCATCTAGTAATTTAATCTGTCTCACCTTCTGTGGAAAATCATCGATACAACAATTAGCACGGCCTTAACTATGCTTAACTTGAACAAGAAAAAGCATCCTAGTGTCATAAAAAATGTAAATGTGTCTTTTTAACACATTATTATACACAAATTTCATGTTTTAACAAAAGATATTAGTACGTTGTTTGTGTTGCTTGAAAGTGTGTTGCTATATTGAATGTTTTGCAGATAGAACCTTATCATTCTAAACCGAAAGTGATTATTCAGAATCAGAAGGTTTTATCTGTGTTTGGCCTGTTCCAAAAAAAACATTTACAAATTTCAGAAAATGTTGATATTGTACATTTGGAATACATTAAGCGTCTCTGTCTTTCTCATGTATGAAAGAGATTTGTTCCTCATATCATTTTTGCAATATGAAATGCAAAAACTTTAAAGCTCGATATCTCAAAACTACTCAGACCGCAGATAGAACCTTATAATTCCAAGGCGACGATTTCTCTATACTGTATATCTTTCATTGTGTTGAGCTGAACAAAGACATTTGTACTGGTTTGGATCAACTTTAGGGTTAATTAATGATGACAGTGTTTACATTTTTGGGTGAACTATTCCTTAAAGGATCGTCTGTGGAGGTCCGTAATTAAAGCAATTGAAAAAATAATGATGCAAAACGCAGAATATAAATCTTGTTCTTACTGTTGTTTTTTTCGTTGTGTTGAAAGTTACCTGGAGATTTACAATGAACGAGTACGAGACTTGTTAAGGAGAAAGATGGCAAAGACGTATAACCTCAGAGTGAGAGAGCATCCAAAGGAAGGGCCCTATGTGGAAGGTAAGAATAAAAGAACTAGGGTAACCAAAATACCAATTTGTATTGAATATGTTTTTGAACATAAAAAAAAAAAATATTCCAGACCTGTCGAAGCACCTCGTGCAGAACTTCAGTGACGTGGAAGAGCTGATGGAGGCGGGGAACATCAACCGCACCACGGCCAGCACGGGCATGAACGACGCCAGCAGCCGCTCGCACGCCATCTTCACCATTAACTTCACACAGGTAACTGCAACATATCACAGGTTTTACCACACATCGAGGATAGCAGAAAGTAACGCAATAATTCCCGTCCTCACAGGCAAAGTTTGATGCTGAGATGCCGAGCGAGACGGTTAGTAAGATTCATCTAGTGGACTTGGCAGGAAGTGAGCGGGCCGATGCTACAGGTGCCACTGGAGTCCGACTTAAAGAAGGCGGCAATATCAACAAATCACTGGTCACTTTGGGCAACGTCATCTCTGCATTAGGTGAGTAAGGATATGGTATGAAACTAAATATTAAAACTGTAAATATATTAGATGTATTATTTTTTTGTGTTTTTAGCTGATCTGTCACAGGAAGGATTAAACAGTCATCTGAAGAAGAAGCAAGTGTTTGTTCCATACAGAGATTCGGTGCTCACCTGGCTCCTGAAAGACAGTCTGGGCGGAAACTCCAAAACCATCATGATTGCAAGTGAGAGAAGAATTAAACATATTTTCAAACGCATCTACTTTGAGCGACGCACTGCATGAATAGTTTTCATTGTAAAAAACATTTGTTTTTCAGCCATTTCACCCGCAGATGTGAACTACGGCGAGACGCTGAGCACATTGCGCTACGCCAACCGAGCCAAAAACATCATCAACAAACCTACGATTAATGAAGAGTCTAATGTTAGACTCATCCGAGAACTCCGGGCTGAGATCGCTCGACTTAAAGCTCTGCTCACACAGGGAACTCAGGTCTGAACTTGATCCTATTTTGTAAAGGGTTAAGAACTGATCCATTCTAATATACTCTTCTTTTAGTGTGTGTGTGTTTTTGTTTTTTAGATTGCACTTCTGGATTCCCCCACAGCGTTAAGTATGGAGGAAGAACTACATCATAATGAAGCCAGGGTAACCTACATCCTTTTAAAGCCTCGTTTCCATAGCAACCGATATACGATCCTCTGTATCATAGCATCACAAAGCGGTTTTTAAATCTTAATGAAATTCAAGACTGGACTGTCTGTTTGACTGTATAAAAGTAACACACTTGTTTCAATTCACATGTTTTTATACCCGTCTGTGACAGGTTTTAGAGCTGACCAAGGAATGGACGAACAAATGGAATGAAACTCAGAACATCCTCAAGGTTTGTGGCAGTGATGAAGGCCATCTGTACTCCTTTGTGTTCATGCATCTGCAAACTCTCATGAATGGTTGTGTTGTGCAGGAAGAAACTCTGGCTCTGAGGAAGGATGGAATCGGAGTGATCTTAGACTCAGAACTGCCCCATCTCATTGGGATCGATGATGATCTACTCAGTACCGGCATCATTCTGTATCATTTGAAGGTAAAGGGTTTGTTATGAATGCGATTGTGTGTTTGTAGTGCGTATTAAATGTAATAATCCATGTTAGCAGCAAAGTGTGTCATGATTGAATGAATGTGTGTTTACAGGAGGGAAGGACATATGTTGGTCGCGATGATGCTACCAATGAGCCGGACATTAGTGAGTAAAATATGCTTTCGTGGACAGAATTATTCGTTTCATTACTGTTCATCTGTTCAATTTAGTCACATGTGATATATAATATATTGAATTGTCTAAACAGTTGTGTTCACATAACTCAACGTGTATGTGTATTTCTTAATAACGATTTAATAACTTTCATGATGAAAACATAATTACACACAGTACATACAAGTATTTCTGGAAACTAGATGATAGTAATACTCGATATTTTGTGTGTGTCTATGTGTGTGTAGTTCTTCATGGTATGGGTCTGGAAAGTGAACATTGTTTGATAGAGAATCAGATTGGCAGGGTGACTCTCATCCCTCTGAATGATGCTCAATGTTCAGTCAACGGAGTTCAGGTCACAGAGCCCTGCCAGCTAAACCAAGGTTCTTATTACAAATATTTTTTACATTATTTTTACCAAAAAAATTCTTTAACAAAAGAAAGTGTAGAGGTGATGTTTTCATTTTTTTTAACCGTATTTTTTTTTTTTTTTCAGGAGCTGTTATTCTGCTCGGCAGAACCAATATGTTTAGATTCAACCATCCCAAAGAGGCAGCAAAATTACGAGAGAAACGAAAGGTGAGTAAAATTTAGATTTACTAAATTCATGTTGTACCAAACTCTTATGACAGTCGTTCTTTAATAGACACCCTGGCTGTGGAATCAGACACTGTCAAAAGCAAAAATACATTTCGATCTGTCTCTCACACATTACTCTTTATTTTAAATGCTTGTGTGAACTGATTGTATTGACAAGATTTTGACAAGATTTTGTGATTCCTGGAGTGAAAAATTGTTCTTAAAAATGCCTAAAAATAACCATTAGAGAACATTTTGATGGTCATAAATTAACCATTAGAGTACTATTTTGTTATTTTAGTTTAGGCAACATTGTTGAAACGTTATATAATAGATGCAAAAAAGAAACCGTAAAAATAACTTTTACAGTTGGTTCCCAAAATAATTGAATTAGGGATCTGTTCTGTGTTTGCTGGATAGCTGCATAAAAACTCTTCAAAATTTATTTTAGTTTCAGCAAAAACAAACATAAGAGTATTTAGATAACATTATTTAACGTAACATTGCTGTTGTTCAACAGAGTGGCCTCCTGACAAGTCTGAGTTTATCTATGAGTGATCTCTCCAAATCCTGTGAAAACCTCTCCACAGTCATGTTGTATAACCCCGGGTAAGTCACCCACCACGTGTGCGAATAAACGTGTGTTTGAGAGCGTGTGATATCTTCCTCCCGAATCCTCTTCCTCAGTCTCCTCCATATCTTCCTTACCAGGAGCCTCCTCTTCCCTCCTCTTTCCACCCTCCTCTCTCTCCATGCCCTCCGACACCATTGCTGGTACTCCGGATGTTGCATTAAAATACAAACTCCAGTCCCCCACTCACCAGTACACACTAAATATTAACAAAGGATGCAGTATGTATTTGTGACTTTGTTGAGATCGACCAGTAGAAATGTAGGATAAAGTGCATGTATGTCACATTATTTCTGCTTAAGAGTGCGTTTTACAATAGTGAACAATAAAGATTGTTGATCAAATATGGTTGGAGACTCTATTAATCGGTCACAATCAAAATTTAACAAAAATAGTGTTCCGGGTGACCCGAGTTCGAGTCCAGTCATGTGGTCCTCACTTGACTTCTGTTCACCTCTCTCGCCCCATTTTCTGATGTCTCTTTACTAGTATGTTAAAAAACTATGGAAGTAAAAAGACTCACAGACATTTTGAGCATGCCAGATTTTGGCAAGAATTTTCTTTAGTTACATTTGTAACCTATCCCCAAAACATGCGTGCTGTAAGAGGAATCGACAAATATTGACTGCAACAGTCCATCAAAATATAGCCACTTGTTTTTTACAGTTTCTTCTTAACGAATAATTTTTTTTATAAGTTATTGATTGAAAATATTGCAATAGAAACTATATGCGTTAACAGTCATTTTTATTATTGGTTTCATTTTCTATTTTGATGCATCCCTTTTAAACAATATAGCGCATGTTGGCTTTTGCATTTAAAGCAGGTGCGTCTGCATCATGCATGTCAAATCAACTCAAAGCTTGACCCTGACAGTTCCCTCGTAATGCCGATTTACAGTTGCAGACAATAATCTACAACAACATCTCAAATCATTTTAAAATAATTTGAGGCCTACCACTGCAGGAGTGAATGTAGCTCTGTCATAACATCCTAACACTTGGGTTACCAAAATATAAAATAAAACTTAATGTGGATTAGTTTGGTGATTTTTTTTATCTTTCTGCACTTTTTTGTGGCAGTCTCTTCACTGAAAAGGGACCCATCTTTCTCAGGTAGAACATAAACACACCACTAGTCTGAAACTGTCGTCTCTTTATTTGAATATAAGTCGTCGTGTTTGTAGGTTTGGTCTTTCCATTTCTCGTCCATGCTTGTCAGAAGTGATTTGTCCCCTCATGCCTCATGATCATAACAGTTTAGTTAAGCGTGTGTCTTCATCTGACTGCTTGTTTGTTTCACGTTGTGTAACCTGCAGCATGTGCTTGTAGCTGCGATGGAGTTCATGCCGACCTTCATCTCGTGCACTGACAGGAGTTTGCTGTGGTGTGTGCGTGTATGTGTGTTTTAAGGGTGGAAACTGATTGTGTTGTTGTGTTCCAGACTGGAGTTTGAGAGACAACAAAGGGAGGAACTGGAAAAACTTGAAACTAAAAGGTTTGTCATGTAACCACTAATTCAACAACCACTAATTCATGCAAATCATATCAAAGAAACAGTAACAGCTGAAGATGAAGGTTATCTTTTAAGAGTTGAACATTGTTTTACATTAAGCAGCTCAAATTTTAAATCAAGATATGTTACAGATTATATTCTGAAATATCTTCCAAAATAAGGTTCTTTATCTTATTTGGCTATTTTCTCTTTGTATTTGCACATTTGTTGATGCACACAAAACATTATTTCTAACAAATGAAAGAAGTCTGCATTGAACACCTCATTTTATTGTCATGGAGATGTCACTGCTGAATCCGGCCAATCACTATCCTCACCTCTGACTCTTTGGTGCTGTAGGCGGCTGATAAAGGAGATGGAGGAGAAGCAGAAGAGTGAGAAGGCGGAACTTGAGCGAATGCAGCAGGATGTGGAGTCTCAGAGGAAGGAGTCTCAGCAGGTGCAGCTGCGCATACGCAGGCAGGAGGAGAGTTTGCATAGACGCAGTCAGGATATCGAAAGCAGACTCCGAGACTTGATCGCTGAGAAAGAAAAATTCCAGGTGAGACTGGTGATCAGGAAGTGATCAAGTTTTATGATTGTCATTTATAAGCATTTGAAAATGCTAAACCAACATATGTTTTATGCAGGAGGAAAGACATAGGGACCAGAAAGAGCAGGAGGAGCAGAAACAAAAAAGACATCAGCTAGAGCATGAGCAGCTGGAGGAGGAGGTGCGGAAGGGAGAAGAGAAAGCTCAGGCCCAACGAGACCGAGCAGAACAGACTGAGCTCTTTCGTGAGCTGGAGCGCCTCAAAAGAGAAAGAGAGGAGCAGGCTATCAAACTCCAGCTCGAGCGCAGGTGAGACAGTTTATAATATCATTTATTGTAGATTTTATTTCTTGAAACTGCTAAAACAAGTGTCCTGAATGTCCAGACGTCTGGAGGAGCGAGAGAAGGAGCAGCTGAGCCTGGTCGGTCGTCTGGAGGAGCAGCTGAGGGAGCGCAGCGAGGAGGCGGCCACCCTGCTCACGCCTGACGAGGTGCATCATCTGGAGGAGGAGAGACGGACGCTAGGTGAGCTCAGGGAAGAGCTGCTCCGTGCGAAGGAGGCACATATCGACGGAGAGGATGAAGGAGGGGAGGAGGTGCGTAGGAGAGCGCAGGAGCGATACGAGCAGTTCAAGCAGGCGCAGGTGGAGGAGCTGAGTTTGTTGGAGGAGTCGCTGGTCGAGCAGAGAGACAGACTGGAGCGAGAGGTGGACAGCGAACGGACGTCGCTCGGGATGCTGCTCCACACGCACAGGGACAAACAAAGACAGGTAGAAGTGCCATTACACTGGAACTAGAAAAAATGGATTCTTAATTTAGAAAATAACAAATAGTTTTTTGACTGATTAATCAAAATAATCAAACCTGATTTTGACATTTTTACTTGGCTATTAATTTCATAAAATAGAGTCCCATTCCTGAAATAGTCATTGTTCTGTTAAAAATGAATCAGGCAAAAACTGATTCATTACTTATAATTTAATTAAAAAAGATTTAAACTTGGAAATCAACAAATCTTTTTCATTTTATTTAATTTTTTGTATTGAAAGATTCATTGTTTTGTAAATATGACTCTACAAAAAGCAGCTTCATTATTTTGATGATTATTTTAGTTTCTTTCCTGATTCATTACTTGCAAAAAAGGAATCCGTTTTTGACTTTCTTCTTTATTTGACATAATATGGGAACAGATTTTTGACAATTCTTTTATTAATTTACTAAGCATAGAAAAACTCATTATTTATTTTTTATTTTAGTTGTGACTGATAGGCAATTCCAACGTTATGGACATGAAATTTCGCATTATGGACCCGAGATAAAATGCTCAAAAATATATTAGTTACGAATATATTGAACCATCTGTTTATATTTTACTAAACCCTTGTTGATAGAGTCTAAACATAAAAACATGTCAGTCTATGAACAAATTTTCAATTTTAAAAAAGGGAAATAAACGTTATGGATGTGACTAAAAAAGGAAGTGGTTTTTGGGAGACAACAAACTTTGTAGGATTTCTGTGAAATAAAATGCAAAACCCCGAAGCAATAATACCCAATGAATGGAGAAGGGATGCCTCTTCATAGAACATAAAATAGTTACTTTATTTTAATTTTCATGTGTCCGCTTATGAGGAATATGTAGCGTTATGGATGTGACAATCCTGAAAATTGCACTTACCTGACTATGAAAATCATGCACTAAAAATAAAACAAATGCTTTACATATTTGAAGAGAGATCTCACATGGGTATCTGAACCACTGAATGTTAATATCTGTGCTCTAACCATAGTAAAAAACATTGTTAAAAACTTTTTTTTCGTGGTAACGTTGAAATTTTCACGGAATTGCCCTGATACAATATTTATGCTAGTTTTTTTGGCTGATTCATTTCTTACAAAATAATGTTTCCGTTACTGGCAGAATCCTTGTGTAAATGATACATTTACCAAAATGTAATTCTTTGCTTTGAAAGTAATGAATCTATGAAAACATTGAATCAGTTTTTGTTTAGTTTAGTTTTATGAATACTTCACTACTTACAAATGAATCTGTTTATAACTTATTTATTTTTTGCAAAGTATTGATTGTTTTTTTACTTATTCATCATTTACATATTCACAGTATTCAAGGTCATTTTGTAACCACAAAATAATGAATCAGTTTGCTCTGGTTTTAATGTGTCTCTTTCGTCTCGTCCCTCAGGTCCATGATATGATGGAGCGTGGCTTGCAGGACGTCTCGTCTCTGAGTCAGGAGGAGATTCTTGTCCAGCAGGCTGAACACATGTTGCAGCATAAAGAGAAACAGTTGATCTCTCTCCGTGAGAAGTATCTCCCTGCTGTATCTGAGGAGCGCCAGAGAGCCATCGAGCTGCTAGAGAGGGTGAGAAGAGGAACAGGGTCTCCTGGGTCTGACACCAGTCCAGAGGAAATGGACAAGGACCTAGATGAGATGCTGTATCAGGTAAAGGTTTGAGTTTTTTTTGTGGTGCGTTATACCTTAAAAACACAATGAAGGACTGCCTAAAATATTTTACTCTCTTCTTCCCTCTTTTTTCTCTATGGCAGGTAGAGAAAGAGCTGGAGGAGAAGGAGGAGCGCTTGTCTCAGCACAGCGCCAGCACCGAACAGTTGCAACAGTTGCACCAGACATACGAGTTTGCGGCGAACGTGGCCCGTCAGGAAGAGAAGGTTCGGCGGAAAGAGAAGGAGATCCTGGAGTGGAAAGAGAAACAGCAGCGGGAGGCTTTAGAGCAAGCAGTCACGCGTCTGGAAAAAAGACACTCCGCCTACCGCAGAAGCCTCAGCCTTGAACCTGAAGCCGAAGGACCCCGCAGGAGGTCACAGTCTGCACTGGGACAAAGCACTTTCAGGATCTCAGGAACACAAGACCTGGACCAGGAGAGGTGTGTTGATTTTCTTTCTGGTGTTTTTTTCCACTACAAATAGCAAAACAAAAAGATAAAGATACATTTGCTTGGGAACAGGGGCGGACTGGCCATCTGGTGTACTGGGCATATTCCCGGTTGTAAATAGTGTAAATTTACTGTACCCAAAAAATAACTCAACACACAGCCATTGATGTCTTTAACCGCTGGCAACAAAAGTAAACCTCTTAGTGAAAATGCACTGTTGCCAGCGGTTAAGACATTAATGGCTGTGTGTTGAATTATTTTGAGGGGACAGCTAATTTACACTGTTATACAAGCAGTACACTCACTACTTTACATTGTAGCAAAGTGTCATTTCTTCAGTGTTGTCACATGAAAAGATGTTATAAAATATTTCAAAAATTAGTGGGGTGTACTCGCTTCTCTGAGATACTGTATATATATATAATTTCATTTAATATATTAAGGCGATTTCATAACACTTGAAGTGCTTTTAGTCATTATGCCACTTTGGCTCCCTGGTAAATCCAGAAGTTCTCTCCCATGTCCTTATTGGTTTTCTGGTTGTTCTCAGGATGGAGAGAGAGATCGCACAGCTAAAGCAGAGGATCAGCGAGTGCGAAGCAAGTGGGCGGAGTCTAAGCGTGAGCAGCGAAGAGAAAAATGTGAACCAGTCGCCCGTCAGCCCCATACAGAGTCTTCCCGCAGTACTGTCGCTAGGTGACGAGAGGTAATGTACATGCATCCAAACATTCATTTTTTCTGTACTAGTGTTTGCTGTTTTGGTAAATATCGTGATTTGCTCTTCTTCCACCTCAGGGTAAACGCACTTATTGAAGAAGAGGTCCAGCGGAGGCTACAGAAACTAAACCTGCTAAATAGAGAGAATAACAACACTCTCTCATTGTCTTCAGACTCACTACAGGTATGGAAAGTTACTTAATGAAGGTGTCTCCCACAATTAATAACTTTATACAGGGACAGTTCACTCAAAAATGACACGTTTGTCATCATTTGCTCACTCTTATGTCAATCCAAAACTGTAAGGCTCTTTTCTTCTGTGAGCCACGAGGCTGGTTGTAATTCTTCCAAACTTCTTTATCATTGTTTTTTTAGAAGATTGTCTTAAATGTTTACATTTAAAGACTGCAAAAATTATGAATTTCTCAAGTGTTGAAAAACCTTAAAACAAAGATTTCTACAATAGTTTTATCATTTAGTGCAGCTTGTGTTGCAGAAACGACACACTTCACCTTTAAATTATAATTCTATATTGTACAACGTTTAACAAGACTCACAACAAAGCTGTTTAACTCTTCAGGACGAGGATCAGGATAGTGAGGGTAGCTCTGTTAGATTGACGGATGAGGTAAGCACAGGCCTCAGCCAATCAGCGCCTGATTTGCATGATCCAGCCCTAATTATTTGCATACATCCCTACAATCTATGATCTCAGTAGATTGGATATTTCCTCTGTGGTTTTTAGCTCTGGTAGCATGCTGCCCACCTGTCAACTCTCGCATAGATGCTTTTTACCCTGAAGCCCTTAGCTGCACTGAAACCTTCTGTCTTTGCAACTTCATTGTAATGGAAAATCACAAGCAAGAGTGTGCCTGCTAGCCTTTTGATAGCAGCTATTGTAAATTCTGATTTTTCAAGTTATCTTTTTATCTCTAGTTAATTCTGTTTTATTCTTTTAGGACAATGATAAAAAACGAATCGACCCACGCAAACTGAAATATAAGGTATGGTCTTATGGTGTGTTTGCTTGTTATTTCATTGCCAGTTTATGAAATGACATTTTCTGACTGGAAGATCCTGTCTTTTCACAGCGGCAGGTGTCGAAACCTCTGGATCCGAGTCCAGAGAGTCTCAAAAATCCAGTGAAGATTAGCATTCCCCGTTACGTCCTGTGTGGACAGGGCAAAGATGAGCACTTTGAGTTTGAAATCAAGGTTTGCCTGCGTTCTTACAACCACAAATCTGCATGTGTGGATGAAGCATAAAGTCCACCTGTGATGTCTGACAATTGTTTTCTGTTGTCTTTTTTAAGATCACAGTTTTGGAAGAAAGCTGGACGGTGTTTAGAAGATACAGTCGTTTTCGTGAGATGCACAAATGTCTGAAATTGAAATATCCTGAGGTACAGCCTGCATGTACATGTAATATGAAATACATTGTGTATTGCATGTATTGCCTATTATTAAAGGTCCAGTGTGTAATTTATTGGAGGATCTATTGACAGAAATGCAATATAATATACAAAGCTATGTCTTCAGAGGAGTATGAAGACCTTACAAAATGAAACGTTAGGTTTTTATTACCTTAGAATGAGCTTTTTCTATCTACATACAGTGCGGGCCCCCTTGCATGGAATTTGCCATGTTGTTTCTGCAGCAGCCCTGAATAGACAAAATGCACATTTCGTATATATCTCCGTTTTTCTAATATTCTTAAATATTCTCTTGCTGTAGCTTGCGGCTTTGGATTTTCCTCCCAAAAAGATATTTGGAAACAGAGATGAGAGAATGGTCGCAGAACGGCGTAATCAGTTAGAGGTAAATCCCACAAATCTCTCAAAAAGCCATCATTTCTGGATACATTAACAACCGGGTTTTGTGTAATATAAGGTGTTGCTAACATCTTGGTCTTTTCCCAGCAATACCTGCGGAACTTTTTCCATGTGATGATGTCACCGTCCTCGTCTTCTCCTCTCAGGACAGAAGAGTCTGGACTGCAACTCTCGAAACATGCGGTGTGCAGCATCTCACATTTCTTTAAGAAAGGTGTTTTTGACTACAGCAGCCACGGGACAGGCTAACACGCAAGACTCATGCAAACTCGACACAAACTCAAATGAAACGCATACACTGTCATTGAAATGGACTTCATGAAGCTTTCTAAAATATGCACATTTCATGAAATCCATATAATGCCAAAATCACATGAACTGTTTTCTTTATTTTGCTAAGATATGAAGCATGTCTTTGTTTTTGCACTACAGTCATAATATAGTAGTAATTCTTTTGAATTAATGATATGAATTTCATCCAGATGCTCATAAGCTCACTCAGGAAAGCTGAACATTATAACTTGAAAGAGAGGGGGCAGGAAGTAGTATATGTAAAAAAAATGTGTAGTGCCTTGTAGGCAGTAACTGAGCTTTACGTGTGTCTTAAGAATGAGAAATGTGGAACTGCTGCCATAACCTGCTCCAAACATCTTATGTTTACACGGGACCAAGGGGTCTGTAACTGAGCAAATCTTTTAGCTGCTATTAGCATTTTGTAGTTCACCATGTTCATACACCGTTGCTTTTCTATGGATTCAAAAACAGCTAAAGTTATGTTTTCTATTCTGGCCTCTTGATTCATTGGCTTAAATATAAAATCTACAACCGTTCACGCGAAAATGATTTACTCGCTTGTCATAAAGGACGGTTTGGAATGGGTAAATAATGACAGGGTAACCTAACTGCTTGTGTTGTGTTATGTATTTACAGTATAATCCTCATGTTTTATAACCACTAAGAGGTCAAAGCTCAAAGGGATGAACTCTAATCGTACATGTACTGCGAGCTAATGTCTTCCAGAAACAACAGATGTCACCATTATCATCCTTTACTCCCCTCACGGCCCCTTGACACAGATTAAGGGCTTTTTAAGTAGAATATACACGGGTGACTATGTTACCTGAGAAAACATTAATGTTGAACACTATAAAGCCATATGTGAATGTAGAATGTTTATGTAAATGAGTTGACTGTCGTGCAACATTAGACAGTTTGATTTTTGGAGTAGATGCACACTAGAATGAATGTGTATTTTTGTTTTTTTGGACTTGGGATCGAAAGTATGATGTATACATTTTTAAAGGAGTTACATTTCATTTCAACTTCATGTTTTGGTTTACTTTTTTATTTGTGAAACTGAATAATCATTTGTGAGGATTCTTATGGTGTGAATCTCTTTGATATTTGCTTCTTTTTAAGAAAATAACAAACTGTGTAGCATCATATTTTCGAGTAGTGGCATTTGAAATATACATTTCGTTGATACAACATTTCTGTATAATCCTGTACATTTCAGTAAAGCAGATCCAAACAGGACGGGCTGATTTGAGGTATAAATGCATCTTTCCGTCTGAAGATTTGACATCAGATTTTTGGTAGTCGGTCTGAATTTAGCCTAATTTTGACAAATCTTCAAACGAGACATTCGCTGAGCCCCTCTTTGCTGGTTTTGCCTGTAAAAACAAGGCAGCACAGTCAAAATCTCTTCGCCTTAATTCAGAATAGAATAGCAAATGAAATGCAAAGGACCTGAGACTCGTGAGGTTTCCAGCCAATCATGTAGAGGATTTGAAACGTAGCTGGAACAGACCCATCTTCACTGCCATACATTTCTAAAGGAAATAACATTGAAGAGAATTACAGAAAGGAAGGAAGAAAAAAAAAGTAAATTGAGATTAAGCTCATTACAAGCTTTAATTGATCTAAAATCCTTAAAGTGTGTGATGCACCTTTATAAATGGCAGCTGCTGACAGTATGGTATCCCTGTGTAAGAGTGACTTTCTGTTCCACGCACAGTTACTTTCACCCATACCTAAAGTGCACAGAATGCATGTTAATGCCCCGTCTTTCCATTTTAAAATATATTGAGAATGAGTAATGACATTGAATTTACCTTGTAAATCAGTCATGACTTCTAGAATACAAGGATAATGGACCTGAACCTCATCAATGTCCTGAAATAGAAAGAATTTGTTAAAAATTTCAATAAAAAAATTTAAAGGAACATTCTACTAAAAACACCAAACCAACATTATTACCAAAATAAACAAATGAATACTCATCCACTGACCACGGTGAGCATGTTGAAGCCTGCTTGGCCCAGCAGGTTACCCAGGTCGGTGACGGCCGTGTAGGGTGAGATATGAGGAGAAAACCCTCCCTCCCTCTCCAGCTCAGCTAACTGTAGAGAACACCGCAGTTCGAACAACGTCTCGCCACCAAGCATTGCTCCAATAAACACGCCATCTGGCTTCAGCACCTGATGGATCTGATTGTCGAAAAAGAAAAATTGTTTTGGTTGATATTATGCGTAAAGGTATAGTTCACCCAAAACTGAAAGATCTGTCATCATTTACTCACTCTTAAGTAGTTTTTTGTCCGTTGTTCTGCTAAACATAAATGAAATACTTGGAAGAATGTTCTGGGGCACTATTGACTACAACAGTAGAAAAAAATCTACTATGGTGGTCAATTGTGCCCAAGAACTGTGTAGTTACCGAATTCCTAAAAATACTCCTTTTGTATTCAACAGAAAAACAATTTAAGGGTGCATAAATTATGACAGAATTTTCATTTTTGGGTGAACTATTCCTTTAAGAGGAGCAGGCATTTTCTGGCTTCATACCTGTCTCAAAGCTCCAGGGAGATCATTGATCCAGTGCATACTAAGAATACAAAGTCAGGTTTATAAGTGACAGTCTTAGTTTGTAATTTTATATATACCATGATGCATTGGGGCTTTACAGTACCTCATGCTGCTGAACACCAGGTCAAATGTGTTTTCTTTAAAGGGCAAGAACTCCTCATCTGCCTGAACAGAGTGAGTAGGCATCTCACATTCTTTCTTCTTCCTCTGAATAAAATGAGGATACAAAGTAAAATGAAGATGCAGGCAACAGAAGGGATGTCAATTACAAAATGATCTAGATGTACATAAAAAAATGAAGCTGTACAAGAGCTCCCCGTGTCCTACCAAAGAAGAATCTGAGATGTCTGTCAAGAAGAGACGTCCAATAACATCCTGAGAAGAGAGATTTTTTTAGAATCTGTCTCCAGTCCCCATTCACATTCATGGTGTGTTGAAGAGCAAACATTTTGTCAACATATTATGTGTTTAATAGAAAAACAAAATCATACTGGTTTGAAATAACATGAGGATGGGTTTATGACAACAAAACATCACAAGGCCGAACTTTTCATTTAAAGAGCTCTGTATCTTTAAGAATGGATCTACCTTATTCAAATACTCCGCGATGTGACTCTTCCCACATCCCACATCTAGAACCAGAGGAAAAGTCCTGCAATGACGTTTAAATCACATTCAATTCTTCACATCTCATCCCAAGACAAAATAAAATGTCTAGTAATTGTGAATGACCTTGAGACGTCATATATTCTGTCTGCCAATCTGCTGCCCACCTGCAAACACAACCCAAACACAACTCACACACACAGTTGCGCTTCTTTTAAAGACACACGCACCCGTCAGAAAGCAAACCATCTCACCTCATTTTTCAGGTAATCGTATTTGTCGCTGTCCGGTAAAGCCGATGCCCATTTTTTCTGTTTTCGCTTCATGCTCCTGTCAAATACATTCATAGCTCCTCCCTGCATGGAGGACAAACGCCTCCATCCCGCCCCACACAAACGCTGCAGAGATCGGAGGCTTTGCTGGTTGACATTCATTCTTTCTTACACATATATTCTGTCACAGACTTTAAAAGGCATGCTTGTGCATCTTAAACAACGAACGAAAGGGTGTAGTTTTGCGTCATTCAATAGAGAGATCTGAGAAAAAACGCGGAATGGATCGAATCCACTGGAGAAGGGACCGGGGTTGGTTTCAGTTTATTGCATTTAAATCCCTTTTATTTTTATGATAAATACTTGCATGTGTGTATGTACATGTTACATTCATATATAGCATAAATTTAGTAAATCAACATACGTGAAAGAAAACGTATTAGTGTAGAATGAAAAGCAAGAACGCTTTCGTCTCATGCGTTTTGGGTTCTGGGGCTCGCCGTTGGGGAAGGTGGGCGGGGCTACGACAGTCACGGAAGTACTGGTGCATCACGGGAAAACACGTGTGGACCTGTGGTGCCCTAAATCGTAGGAAAATTCTACATGTGAGTGTTTGTTTTCTAATAAATGTTGTTGGTTTTAGTGTGCTTTTTGGGTACCAAATTGTTATTTGTTTTTTATAATTGATCGTTTGCCTGGTTTGGTTATTAGACGAAACATTGTTTTGGACTCCAATGATAAACAAAGTGATATTTAGTTGATTGTATTACAGTCATGCACAACTGTACTTAACAAAGCAGGACAATGTTTGATGTGTTTTGTGTAATGAAAAAAGGACAGTTTATGGAAATGCATTTAACGTTAGGTTTTATGTGTGAATCCTATGATGCAAACTGAAATGTCATTTATCATTATTTCCCAAAAAGATTTTAAAGTAAACAAACTTTGAATAGTGTGGATTTTAGTTGTATTCGATTACTATTAGTACTATTTGATTTCATTGCAAATATGTTCTTTTGACCACCCTAGTCGTGGTCAAGTGTATTTCATGTAGATGTCTTTATTAAGAAACTGTTACTTCTACAACATGTTGTTTGTTTGAATATACATTAACCAATATTTCATTCAATTAAAAATAAATCACATCATCCCCTAATTGCAGTAATATGAGCAACTTTTGTTTTTTTTCACAGGTCAATGCTTTAATCTTCCTCATCCAAAACAATCATGACTTCCAAAAACACCGCAAGCGGAGATGACCGCTTCTCGAAGGTTAAAAAAGACCCTCGCTTCTGGGAGATGCCTGACAAAGAGCGCAAAGTCAAGATTGACAAACGTTTCCAGTCCATGTTCCATGACAAACGCTTCAAGCTAAAGTATACGGTCGATAAACGCGGCCGGCCTGTCAACCACTCGTCTGCCGAGGACCTCAAACGCTTCTACAATCTCTCTGACTCCGATCAGTCAGATGAAGACGAAGAGAAGACGGTAAAGACTCAAAAAAAGAAACAGGCAGCAAAAAAGATAGCTGGTAAACAAGCTCAAGCTGATGAAGAAGACGATGAGACGGATGAATCTGAAGGGGAGGAAGAGGATATTTCAGAAAAACCTTCAAAGAAGCTCCAGAAGGTTCCCAAACCAAGCGCAAAGATGCCAGGGAAGGGAGTGAGGGTGTTTGAAGAAGGTATCAATAGGTCTTTAGAATACAAGATGTATTCATGAAGTTTTAAAAACTAAATAAGGTTTCATCATGGTTTGATTTCATGAATACTGGAGTTTTGTTTTAACAGATGAGGATGAAGAGTCTGGGGTTGATGATGATGATGATGTCACTATGGAGGAGGGTTCATCTGAAGCCAGTATAGATGAAGATGACGACGATGATGATGATGACGATGAGAGTGAGTCAGAGGAAGACAGTGACAGCGGGCCTGATCTGGCCCGAGGGAGAGGAAACATCGAGACCAGCTCGGATGAAGATGATGATGGTGATGATGATGATGTGGAAGACCTCCTCCACAAGGAGGAAGAGGAAATTGAGCATGACTGGGGAGAGATGTGGAAAGATGCTCCACGCACAGATAATGTGAGATCATACGGTCTCATAGAATAGAATATAATACATTCAATTATTTTTTGAATTATATTTTAAGATGTTAGACAATATATTTTATTTTGCATAAGGAAAGCTAATTTGTTGGACAGTGGTCTGAAACATGCTGTTATGTATAAGGGTCTTCTTGGAAGTTTTAATATGTTACTTTCTACATCTGTGATCTTAGACTTCACGGCGGCTGGCGGTTTGTAACATGGATTGGGACAGAATAAAAGCTAAAGATCTTCTGGCTCTCTTCAACTCTTTTATGCCCAAAGGAGGAATGGTTCTGTCTGTGAAGGCATGTATTGTCCAATCCCTCATTTTTTGCACTAATTCCTCCCACAATCTTACTATAGGCGTCATATATATAGTCGTATAATTGAACGGTGATCCTTTAAAATCTTGAGAATCTGACATGAATTTTCAGATTTTTCCATCGGAGTTTGGGAAAGAGAGAATGAAAATGGAGCAGACTCAAGGTCCTATGGAGCTCACCAGCCTGCCTGACAATCCGGATGCAGACACAGAAGAGCAAAGGTACCAGCCAGAGTCATAGCGTGTCATTGGCTCTAGTAAGCTGCCCATGTAGGCATCATTTTAAGGGATCACAGGTTTGATCCCTACTTGAACGCAGTTCTAAACTTTAAGTATGAATTTGCTTTCTTAAAGGTCCAGTGTGTAATTTTTGGAGGATCTATTGACAGAAATGCATTGCAATATAATATACATAACTATGTCTTGAGAGGTGTATAAAGACCTTAAACCAGGGGTCTTCAATGTTTTTCGGGGGCAAGGACCCCTTAGAGAGCTATTTAAATATAAACAACCCTTATTGTCACAGAAATGTTATGTTAAAACATTACATTTGCACTATTATGCATGTTAATGTTGCACATACATACATTTGTATTATTTTTATTGTTAATATAGATTGTTTAATTATTTTAAGGGATTTGCAGCATCATACATTTTAATTTTACTTTGAGGTGGACAGTTAAACATTTACTTATTCTGAACCTTAGTTTTAACTAAGGCTTCAATGAGATGACTGACCCTGGAAATGGTACAAACACTTCTCTAGTGGAGGTAGAAGTTGTATCAGGATGCTTAAGAAATCAGTGCAGATATTATGCATTCTGTTGAACAAGCAGGCGGTTTTATTACGTGTAGTTTTTTTTTCTGCACACCGCTATTTTATAATTCTGAGCTTTGTTGTCTTTCTCGTGGATCAGCGTTGTTGTGTCTGTTACAAGAAAATTTACACGTTTTTTCTGCTTAGCGAATCAGACTAAGGAGAGCAACATTTGCCTGCCAAATTAGCGCTTTACAGCTTAAACAAATTTGAACATGAACTTCTTTCATGCGATTCTAGACTTAAAGTCTTGAAAGAATGAAATAGGTACTTATTTGATTTAGGCCGTAGTACCGGTTTTATGATGCAGATGTAGCGTTTCTTCTATCCCTTCTGCTGCCATGAAAGGAGGTTTTTGTCCGCACGCAGGTTAAAATTGCGATGTGCGGGTCTGCGGGAGCTTCAGTGAGTCTGCGCAGCTTAAAGAGAACATTGGTTGTTATATTTCTGTACCCATGCTTTACATTTTTAACAAAAAGTTGCCTGTGAGTAAACAGGATTAAGGGAACCCTTTGCAGTTCCACCCCAGATTGTAGACCATTGCATTAAACAAAGAAGCGTTATGTTTTTATTACATAAGAATGACCTATTTTTATCTCCATACACCGCGGGTCCCCTTGCATGGAATCCGCCATTTTTTTTCTATAGTAGCCCTAAACGGACAAACTACGTTTTCGTAAAAACATTATCTCCTTCTGCAAAGAAGTTAAAACGTGACAACATTTTAGTACTGTGTCAGCATCTGTAGTGCTTCGAAGGGAGGGGGGCTTTGGTTGCAATTCACAACCTCACCTCTAGATGCCGCTAAATTTCACACTGACCCTTTGAAAGGGGATTTCTTTGTCATATTTCTTTCAGTATTGTTTGTGTCTTTTATGAAATTATAGTTTTTCTTATTTGATCCTGTAAAGCTGCTTTGGAACAATGCACATTGGTAAAAGCGTTATATAAATAAATTGAATTAAATTAATCCCAGAATGCATTTAAAAAAACTGATGGCAGACAAAGCCAGATAAATGCAGATAAAAATGTCCATTTAGTAAATAAGTTTATAAAAACGCAAATTCAAAAAATTGTTTTTTTGTATTCAGGATCTACAGAGAAAAGGTTCGTGATTACCAATTTAAGCGTTTGAAGTATTACTACGCTGTGGTGGAGTGCGACACGGTCGAAACAGCAGCCAAGATTTATGAGGAGTGTGATGGCTTTGAGTATGAGAGCAGCTGCTCCACCATCGACTTACGGTATAAGAGAGACAGCAAAATTAAATTTACATGGTTACACCTCTTGACATTTTCAGTCGATTGACATTTTGGTTGAAAATTATATAAATGTATAAAACCAACTTAAATATTCAAATAGATTCTTAAAAACAGAGGATTTATATGTGTTTGATGTCGTCTTTACAGGTTCATCCCAGATGATGTGACGTTTGATGAAGAGCCGAAGGATAGTGCCACAGATGTGGATTATGCGTCATACAGGCCCAAACTCTTCACCTCAACAGCAACTACTACAGCCAAGGTCTGGCACCCTTAACCACAGATTACAAATGATAACAAGATGCTGGAGTTTTATTACTATGAATGTGAAAAATGTGACCACTTTAGTGACAGAAGTCTCGCCTTCTAGTACTTCAACTTTTGTGCATGTGATGTCACGTTTAATTGTTGGTCTGAAATTTGTAACAGGTGGGGCTAACGTGGGACGAAACAGATCACGACCGCGTCACGGCTCTCTGTAGAAAGTTTAACAAGGACGAGATGTTGGATATGGACTTCAACGCTTACTTGGCCTCCTCGAGCGAGGAGGATGACGAAGAGCCAGAGAAACAAGGTAAGTAATGGTGAAGAATTCTTAGGCATCAATAACCCTAAGTAACAAATAAAAGGACCTTCACACCTGCTATGACACATTGAAATGTTTGGTTTTCTTGACAGTTCTCTCAGCTAAGAGGCCCTTTGAGTCTCTTCCTGAAGAGAAGAAGCTGAACAAAGGAAGGAAAGACTCGGATCAGATCAATAAATACAGAGAACTTCTGAAGAGCATTCAGGACAAAGAGAAGAAGAAAGATGACAACATGGACATGGAGATCACATGGGTACCAGGTATTACAGTCAGACTGGGTTTGAAAAAGATTTACCCCCTGCAGCAGCATGGATGTTTGCGGTTGGGACATAGTGTCCATTTTCCCAGATACAAGCTTACTCTTGAACGCTGTATGATACATTTTGTTTTCAGGACTGAAGGAAAAGACTGAGAAGTTGGTGAAGAAGAAAATGGATGGCAAAGATCAGCTGACACCATGGGAGGAATTTTTGGAGAAGAAGAGAGAGAAGAAGAAGGAGAAAAGAAAGGGAACAAAGGTAAATGTAACGCAGAGGAGAAATCACTTGGGTCTTCTTTCGTTTCTGCTCTCACACACTTAATAGGTTTTATTTGAAGCATATTTTTTTCCGTCCATTTCTTTCAAATGTATCCGAATTTGTGTTGACGTAGCCTAAAAACTTTGTGTCTTTCGCAGGAAGAGGAGGGGGAGCCTATAATCAGTGATGATGAAATTCCTGATGATGTTGACCTGAACGACCCCTTTTTCACAGAGGAGCTCAGCGGGACACGTTAGTTACAATTCTCCATTTCATTTTCTTTCCTTTTATGCATTTTATCATTATACAAAATGTAATTCCTTAATTGACAGCCAGGAAATATCTGGGAATTTTAAAATAAGATGCCTGGGAAATTTTTTAAATATTACATGAGTTCTGAATATCTCAAAAAATATCTCCTTCGAATGATTTGACAGAGTTTGTTTTCAATTCTGCTGCAGAATCTCTGAAAAAGATCAAGAAGAGCAATAAGGAGGAGGAACGAACAGCAGAAGAGGAGGACGAGCTGAAGAAACAGGGGGTGAGCTGCTCTTATGGTCATGTGACACCTGTGGGTTTATGGGTAATGCCACTGGGTTAACTGTTGTATCTTTAGGCTGAGATGGAGCTGCTGATGGCTGATGATGAAGATGACGGGCACAAACATTTCAACTATGACAAGATCGTGAAGCACCAGAACCTGAGCAAGAACAAAAGGAAGAAACTTCTGAAGAGCAACACACCGCTGAATGTGGACGACTTCAAGGTCTGACTTCTATCACCTATATTGTTTATAATATATTTTAAATGTCTATCAATATTTATGTACATGTTCTCTGAATTGTTAACCGGTAAGTCAAATGGTTAATGTAAGACGTACACTACTTATGATTCACTGTTTCTGGGATGTTCGCCAGGTGGATGTTAAAGACCCGCGTTTCCAGGCTATGTTTACATCCCATCTTTATAACCTGGACCCCTCCGACCCTGCCTACAAGAAGACCAAAGGCACACAGAGCATCTTAGAGGAGAAAATGAAACGTAGAGAGGAGGAACAGAAGAGTCAAGAGGTGGCGCTTAAGGGAAAAGCAGCGCAGGAGGTCAGAACAGAGGCTGCGGGCGCAGAAGACACATCAGCCGCTAAAGCCACGGACCCTAATTTATCACTGCTCATCAAATCTATCAAAAACAAAACAGAACAGTTCCAAGCACGAAAGAAACAGAAGACAAAATAAATTGACTGCAGAAGATCTAGATGTTTTAGTGGATATCCTGCTATTCATGTGCGTGCTTTCAAGGCTGGAGGTTTCACTTGATAATATGAAGATATTATCAAGATATTCATATTATGGATTATCAGCTGTGAAGTCAAGTTATTTCAGTGTATTAAAATGTGAACGCTATGAAAATGCGTTCAGTGTTGGCCTGACATTTTTGACACATGAATGTGCTTCCAAAAATCGCAGCTTTAATTCTGTCATGTTTTGCTGTAAAAAATGGAGCTTAAAAAAATTAAAGCTGCAGTCCACAATTTTTGCTTCTATATCATATCACAATCTCAGTTTGAAAAATAAAATTGCAGGTTACCTATGTTAACATTGGTTGAAGTAAACTGACTGACAATGTTAGAACAGATTTTTATTTATATGTATATTCTTGCTCTATAACTGATTTTATTTAATCAAACACAGCGGACTGCAGCTTAACGGTTTCGTTAACGAGATTTAATGTTGCAATTGCGATAAATAATAGTACAAACTGGTTACATGAAGTTCCAACTATGAGAAACTATAAGATTATATAATATAAGATTTAAGTCAAAATGAGAAAAAAAACGAAGCCATTCTGAGCAGTTTGACAATGACAATCAAATGAAGACAGACGTTTTTAAAGTTAGCTTTATTTTTCATGTAGACACAAACGCCCCTCACACATTCAAAGTCTGTTGGCACTTTCATGGGAATCTCTTTTCTGAAGAACACAGGAAGCAGGCCTCTTTCCTTGTGCCAAAAATAACACAATATAGGCGTGAATGAACCAATGCTCTTTAGCACTTACAGTTCCAGTGAATACGACCAGTACTTGAAACATTTTAAAACATCTCACTTCTTGGTCCAGGAATATCACGTAAGAACCACTCGAGTAAACCATCAGATCCAACCCAAAAAGGCACAAATTACAACAGCTTTTTAACAGAGAAACTTGACTTTGCCCTGTGAGACATTTGAGAAAAAAACTAGTTAAGAACGCAATGTAATGATAACTATAGGTTGAGCCACAGTGTTACAAAACAAACATCTACTTTATGAAAAATAGTGCAATTAAAGTTTGACTTCAACGTTAATAACGTATGCTAATTGAAATAGCTTGAATAGAGTTTTTCTTGTCTAAAGTGTCAGGATTTTTGGCACAAAAAGTGATGACCACAGTAATAACTAGATTTTTTTTTAAAGAAACTCAGGTGTTTTCTAAAGCAAAGGTTGTTAACGGTTGCCAAGGTGCTGTTTATCCCACATCTAAGATTCTAAGGTACTTAAGTCACTATATCCCTGTTTTGTTACAAAAGCAACAAAACATCTTTTCAAGTCACACATTTTATGGTTATTCATTTTAGCAATACAACTCTATGTTATTTTTGTCCCAAGTCCTACATACGTGTAATTTTAAAAGTGCTGCTTTGTAAACACCAACAATTATCGCCTCAAACTCTTTCTCTCAAACACCTCGCAAGTTCATGGCACTTACAGAAAATTTTACACGAAAATAAGAAAATGTAGGATTATACGATAAAGTAGAGAAAAATAATGGGTTCCCCCCGGGGAAACGCTTTTGGACGAACTGTACTTCACATGTTTTGTAAAAAATTATACAAATACTTAAGTTTAATGAAATTCATTTCATACAGAAGGGTGATACAAATGTGATTCTATATAACGGATCAAGTGTGGTCTTTTAGTCAAACCACAGAATGATTGTTCACTTGAATTGAGTTTCTGTGTCTGCAGTCCTTTAGTGTTACCAGAGTGATAGTCGAGACAAAATAATTCTATTTTAAGACTGAATTTAAGAAAGAGGCAGATCTGTCCTGTAAAATATATGGGTTATAATTTCTGCTCTTTAAGGTCTTTTACACGCCTTCATAAACGTAGCCATACATTTTGTGCATGACGTTCCGAAATGTTTGTTGAGTCTACAACAGCTTTTGGTGAAGTAAACATAGTTGTTATTCAGTAAAAATCAAGTCTTCTGTCATAGTTCTTAAATCTCATTCTCTCATCCACATTAGATCTGATGTTGAAGATCAAACGTTGAAGATGAACGTCTACACGTGCAAAAAAGATATTTGAAAGCTAGACCCAAAAACTTCTGATAGTCTATATCGATTGTCATTGTATTAAACTCTCTTTTTGTAGTCTCCGTGAATGTGAGCAGCACTTTGTAAAAGAACAAAAAAAACATTTCCGTCAGATTAAGCTCCGGTGCGAACAGGGTTTTCTCAGGCGTAAAATATCAGTTCGGGGATCTGGCCTCCCTGCACGCCCGTGCCGTTGGTACTGTCCGACGAGCACTGAAATTGGAAGGTCACCTTCCCACACTGGACCTCAGTCATCCCCTCCTGGCCGAAATAACTCAACTCATTACCGTCCAGGATCACGCTTGCCGTGTAGAACGTGTCGGGTTCGATCTGCACCGGGTACTCAAAGAACACAGGGAACGTGTTGCTTGAACCATCTGAGAAGTATTTGATAATGGCGACCCCAAGCGTAACGCCCTGACGTTTCAGCTCGATCTTAGCCTGGTACTCCGTTGAGCCGCAGCTTGAACCGTACAACCCGAATCCGGCGATGAAGACGCGCTTGTCCACCGCAAACTGGATGCTGTCGCAGCGTCCGCGATACCTCCACTGATTGCTACGGTACGCACATGACTGAAATCGGTGGCACCTCTGCGGCGTCAAGCCCTTTCGCGGTTTGCACACAAACTTCAGTTCGGGCTTTTTGGCCGCCGTGTACCACAGGAAAATATCATTGGTCTCGGTCAGCGTCAGCACGCCAGATTGTGCCACGCCATTGGCAAAATCGTCAAGCACCATTGCCGGGATCCGAATCAAGTAGATCGCCTTGCCCAAAACAAGACGTTTGTTCTCTATGGTTGGCTGGAGGTCCTGTCTGTGACATTCTGCCTCCGCCCAGTTCAGGGTGGCTTCAAACACCACCATCTCTTTGGCGTTGAGAGTCTCTCGCCGCAGGATACTCTCTAGAGTCTGTGCGTCGATGTCGCAGAATCCTTCCGAGCGGAGGGCGAGTTCCGCCTGGGCATCGATGACTTCCCAACAGCGCTGAGTGAGATCAGGCTCCTCGAACAGGCAGCTTTGTGACAGCAGGACGCAGGCGTTTCGGGCGCTCAGGCTGGTCTCAAGGAAACTGACGCAGGCACGGGCCAAGTGGGGAACGATGTACTTTTTGGCAGCGTACAGGGTGGCGAGTACGGTGTCGGCACACAGGTCAATCTCATCACAGTAAATATACCTAAAAGATGATAAAACGTTACACAACAATTTTCTCCATTTTTTATTTAAATGTAAGCAGATCTGGGACATTATATCTAAATAAAGAGTTTTTTTTCAAGGCATAGATCTACGACTTACTTTAGCATGGCCAGGAACGAGGGTGGTTCCACGTCAGGGATCCGGATCTCCTCTTTATTTTCAGCCAGGTCTCCATAGAACATAGCATGAAAAACAGAACTGCCGACTGCTAGAACATACTGTAAGAGTAAAGAAAACCGATTAAATTAAACTGAAAAACATTTTCTGCTTATATTTATATTATGTTTCTTATGAATGATGATACATCTCCTCAAAATGCGAAATAAAATTAAGCTAATTTATTTACATTGTTAAAATGTTTGCTTTCCTGTAGCTCAATGGTAAGATCATCGTTAACAATGACAAGGTCGTGGGTTCGATCCCAGGGGATTGCACATATTTAGAAACAAATGTATAGGATAATGCATTGGATAAAAGCCAAATGTGTAAATGTAAATCTAATGACACTTTTCACTGATCAATCTTACCCAACTTCTACAAACTGAACTGCAAAACAAAAAAATACTCCTTGTAACTGTAACGGGGGAAAAAACTGTTGTCACAGACATCACAGTCGTATTTGTTTATTTCAAAATAAATAATCAAAGACTATATTACCAAATTTGTACAGTTTTCTTATTCGTCACGAAAATTATACCCCAACCCAAAAACCGTAACAGTCCTAAACACTTTAAGTTGTGGTCAAACATGAACCCTCTCTGTATGTAAATTACAGTTATTAAAGATTATTAAAGAAGGCAAGGCAGTGAAAATGTGGTACCTTGTGTCCAGGGACCCTCTGGGTTCCTCCGGGGGGCCCCACCACGAAATGAATGTCGGCCATCAGCTCGTTGTTGAACATGATTCCGTTTCTGTGAGGAAAGAATCCAAATGGCATCCATCACATGCAATCTAAATTCTTATTTCATTTGATTCAAATTTGCACTAAAGTAGAAAATAACTGTGTCAAAATATCAAAGTCCAACAAATGTCCTTGTGAAGAATGCAAGACATCTCATCTCTATACGTGTCTTGGAAAAGGAGCCTTAAAATGTCTTGATTGCTCCCTTGAAGAAGAAAGCTCGAGAAACCTTGAGAGATGAACAGACAGAAAGCGGGTTTACCTTTCTCTGATACTTGGATACGAGCCTTGCCAGTTACATCCCTGGATAGTGTTGTTGTTGCTGAAGTTTTGCTGTTGGTAATGTTGTAAAGCCGTGCCAGTGGTGGGGGTTGTGACAACCGGCGTTTTTTTGGTAGGAAACAGTTCAGCGGCCATTTTACCTAACGTTACACATGTCAATTCCTGAGGAGGATTTCACGGAACAGGATCTGGCAACCTGTTGTTTCTGGGAAAGAGGACAAAACAAAATCAAGGTGTTACTATTCTGTGTGACACAAACCACCTTAAAGCGATGTGTAAAAAGTATTCTTTACATTAATTAAAGTATATATGCCATTCATAACAGTATAAGGTCAGATCCAAACATTTTTCAAATATTTAGCAATTATGCCGTCGTCATCACTTCTATCTGTAATATGAATTCGAATTAGAATGGAAGCTGATTCGCATTCACTCCCGGACTGAAGTGCAGCAATACTCAGTTAGCGATCACAGCTAAAGGTGAGTTCATCCATTTCTAAACAACAACCGCACAACAACAACAACAGATCCCGTCAAAATGAGGATTGAAGCATCTAGAAGCACGTTTATCAATAAAACGTGTGACATCCGTAATATTAAAAGATGCGGATTTGGAAACACTGCTGATTTGATTAAGATATGTGCAACAGGAAATAAACAAAAACAATAATCGTGCAACAAACCTATGAGCCTTCGAAAGATCACAGTAAGACACTATCACGCCTTGCCATGAACCGAGTTTACACAATGATGAAAGTTAATCGTCGTTATTACCAGAGCTTGATTATTGAAGGAGAATTCGTGAGGAAAGTTTGCGGCTGGTTTGCACGTCAACATCCTGCCTCCATGATCGTAGAATCCGCTTGACTCAGTGCGCATGCGCGAGGCAAAACGTTACCTCAATAACAATAAAGGTGTTGTACTATTTGATTATTGTACTTTGTTTTAGAAGTGTTCTTCTGATAATTTATTGAGTATTTCTTTTATTGTTGCACTGTATTAAAGTTTGGGAATGACAAGGGTGCAAAAATGACAGAATTTTCATTTTTGGGTGAACTATCACTTTTATTTGAGAGACTTGTTAAGCGTAGACATGTGTTTCCCAAAAATATCATTTTTTTAAGTAAAAACGATTAGCTTAAAAGTCAAAGCTTAGTCTGAATCATAATTGTTCACAAATAAAATAATCTGACATTGCTATTACACCCAGCAACCGAGAGGGGGCACTCGATGCTAGTACTTAATAATACAAAGCAAAATAAATAAGTGCATCATTCCTTTGTGTTTGTAATATTTTTACTATAATGCTTATGTTTTATTTTTTTGTGATAGTTCGTTGTATACATTTTTTCCATTACTTTGCTTGGTTTACACTCAAATTCTAATTTATACCAAACATACTTCAAGTATCCTTAAATCTAATTTAAGTTGCATCATTTTTTCTCCATCTGTAAGTGACTTCAGCTGTCTTTGCAGCTGTTAAATAAAAAAATGTCCTCCATAAATGTTTTGGATTTTTGTACCTTACAAAGAAATTCTCCGACCATCTTAACCATGCTAAACCTTATTCATAAACAACTGAGGTCAGTGTGTGAAATTCAGCGACTGCAAAGAATCTCTCCAATTTGAGATAAAACAACAAATATTCAGACTCAGAGTCATTGAAATGCCATGGTCATGCAAATGCTCTGACCCTAGAATGCAGCGTGACTGGAGCTGACAGCAAAATCATTCAAAGGAATGCAGTGCTGTCCTTGTTACATGCAGAAGGCTCATGTAATGATTTACTAATTACACTATAGAGGCCCTGGTCATGGGGGATGGTGGTGGGTAACAGGTCTTACTTTCTCTCAGATAGAGACATGCACTGACCTGATGGGAAGGATCTATAAACGCACACCACACTTTTTGTTGTCTGAACATGTATTTGTATCTAAGACCTGTTACAGGCAATTTAAAGGCTATTCAGGTTTTCATTGTTTTGACTGTATATGCAGTAGTTGTGGTCAGTCTTGTGGTACCTCTACACCTCTCTTCAAAGTTTTGGGCAAACCTTTGGTTCTCATTCGTTGTCAGTTTTGCCAAAGTCGAAATTTAGAATAAACTGTTGAGTATTTTTAATTGAATTTAATATAATCAATATACAAATAAATATGAATATACCTGAATATAAATTAAATATAAAATAAAATGTAATATAACCAAGCACAGACCAGAAGTTTAATCGTCCAGGCACGTGCATCCAGTTGAATCGTTTATAAATTAAAAGTTTTCCTGTAGCTCATTGGGAACAGCATGGCGTTAACAACAGCAAGGTCAAGGGTTGGATCCCAGGGGATTCCACATACTTAGAAACAAGTGTATAGGGTAATGCAATGTAATTCGCTTTGGATAAAATCGTCTGCCAAATGCATAAAAAAAAGTTTTTGCAAAATCACATAGTTTTCTCTGTTTTCTTGTAAATTTGCAGCAATTTGCTGTTCTTTGACTGTATCTAAAAAATAGACTGTAAAAAACGCATCGGGGGCACCCCAAATATACCACAAGAATAAAAAAATCCACACCAAATTAAAATTTTCTCGTAAATAACTTTTTCTGTAATTTGACTGTCTATCAAAGATACATTAAAAAAACTGTTAATGGAACAGAGTTTTGTAAAATTGTTAGTTTTTGACAAAATCTGTAAAAAAACCCATTAAAATTCTGTTCATTTTTAAAGTGTATCAATGCTTGTTTTACCCATACTGTAAGTGGTGTTGAAAAGTACAAGGATAGATCTTTTGCGTACATAAAGCAATTATGCAATAAGAAAAGAGTATATGTTCAGTAAGAAAATCTGTCCTAGTGATTTCTTTCTATGGTGTAGTTTCAGTTCAATGTAGAAAGAAAGAGGAACCAGATAAAACCAAAATGGATTTATTTCAGTCACATCCACTTTGGAGCATAATTTTACTGTGCAACATTTTATTACATATTATGTTTTGCACTGTGGGATAGAAACCACCCCATTTAAGCCATTTCAAACCAAATTCGTAAGTATCAAGATTTTCACCATATTGTTCAGCCCTATTTTCAATGTGTTTCTTTTGTGAGTAACGGCACATGCATTCAAACTCCGAACCCCTGAGATCCTTTTCAAAACCTGCAGTGAGCAGATTGGCCAAAGTCAATTAGAAGTCTATTACAATGAAATGCTGTTTACGTAGATAAAGGATGAATTAGCCGTACTTACTCTCTTTATTCACACCCTCACTCTTTCTCTTTATCTGTCAAGTGGCATTCAGTGAATAGAATAATAAGTCTTATGCCTGGGAACCGCAGCGTTTTGAGCGAACACATGGTGTGATAATGGAGGGCTCTGTATTCATACGCTGGTCAGTTCCTGCCCCTTTTTTTGTGGCGAGGGCTTTCTCAGGGCTGCGTGTGTGGTGTGAAGAAGGAAAGGGCGGTAACAGTGTCCCATGAGGTGTATTGTAGCATTTCAAGGAACTAATATTGTTCATTTGGCTGCATGTGAGAGGAACAGACGGTTTGTCTATCCTAGGTGCATTGTGGGATGTAGACAGTGTATGTCAATGCAAATCCTTTTTTTTCAAATCCCCTAGTATGACATTCTTAAAGACTGGGATTGATTTTGTGGATATTATGGACGAAGATTTCTAGGAATTATTGTGAATACGTTGTACCTAAATATGTTGTTCTCACGCACCTGTTTTCAACCCAAAATGGTGCTGAAAGCAAAATTTGGAAATGTGTGTTTCTTAAACATCTTAGCTATGCTGGTCTATCAGACCATTCCAAAAACAAGCATAAACCATAAGCCTTCAAATTCACGCCGGTCTAAACTGGTTCAGCAACCTCACATTCACTTTTCCATCCTCTCGACCTGCCTGCTTTTGTCTTTCTGTCTTCCACTGGTCCATTACCCTGCAATAGTAACCAGTGTTCACCAGCAATGAATACTCAATAAAGACCCCATCGCTTTTCGCTGCATTTGCTTCAAAGAATGCCATCTCGAAGTTCTTCAACCTAAACCCTCTCTCTCACCCCGCCATCTGCGCCGCTGCTCTCCGCCCTCGTGCGCATGGTTGAAAGGGATAATGGAGTCTTGAATAAGTTTTGAATTCTTCAGAAAAGCCCGTAGCTCATTATCCGCGCCAGCATCTGCCTGCCGCTCCATTGATGTGCTCGGTGTATTTACTCCACTCAATTAAACCCCTATAAACTCCATTAGCCACAACAGAGCCCCGAGCGCCCGTGCTGTTGGATACGGCCCCACAATAGAGGAGGAGGACGAGGGACCTTCTTTCACATCTTCAGGGGTTTCCATTCAGAGAAACTGTGGCCAGCGGAGGAACAGCTGCTGATAATCTGGTTGTGTCTCTCTTATTGTTTTGTCAATGGATTCAAACAGGTGTTGTTTTAATGTTCCTTCACGGTCACGGACGCCCTCCATCTCTTTAAGGCCCTTCGACTGCAGATAGAGCAGCCGAACGCGAAATGCCATCACTCCGGACAGATCTTGTTTAATGACTTTAGATGGGCCTGACAGAAGACTTGCATTAATATGAGTGTCCACAGTAAAGGGATAGTTCACCAAAAATGAATGTCATTTCAAACCTGTATGACCTTCTATCTTAAGCAGAACACAAACAATATTTTGAAGAACATTGGTAACCAATCAACATTGGCCACCATTGACCTCCATTGTATGGACATTTCTCAAAATATTCTGTAACAGAAATAGTCGTTAACACTTTTTTTTACAGTGCCCTTGTTACACATGTTTCATGTTTTTACTATAAATGATGCATAATTGCATGGACCTTACCCTAAACCTATAGTAAGTACACATAGTTTACTTTTATTACTCACTACTTAAAGGAGAAGTTCACTTTAGATTTTAAATTGTACGCTTATTCACTTTCCCTCATGTCAAGACGTCCATGCCTTTATTTCTTGTGTAGAAACTAATCAAGTAAAACATTTCCACACTCTAAAAAAATCTGTAAAAATAGGGCACTGTATTAATATATTAATACGTATTCATTATTAACAGTTGTTTTACCTGTATTTACATTTAACACTGCATTGAATTGTATTTTAGCATTAGCGAAAATGTCCGTAAAAACAAGAAAATGTACTGGTAATTTTCTGCAACTTTATCCGTTTTTTAAAGGATTTTTTTAGATAATTTCAAATTTACATTTATGCATTTGGCAGACGCGACTTACATTGGTGCTATACATTATCCTATACATTTATACATAGGGATGTAAAATGCCCTGGGATCGAACCCAGAACCTTGTGTTGTTAACGTAATGCTCTTACCACTGAGCTTATCATGGATTTAAAGGGGGGGCAACATGATTTAAGGTCCAAATTTCAGTTTCTGCGCAACCTCAAATGGCTTAAAGAGTAGGTAGCTTGAGATCATGAAAATGACATTTCATGCAGTCTGATATGTTGCCGTCTTTGAAAGTAAGCTGTCTGCCAAGTTGTAAGTCCGAAGGTGAATAAATAACAAATTATTTGCTTGTAAAAATGGGAGTCGACTCTGAATCACACAAACGAGACGTGGAATAGTTCATTGCATATCTACGTCACTATACATAGTCCCTGCCTACGTTTTGCTGAGACTAACACGAAAACTTATCTCTCCTCCCCCAAATACTTTTCGCTTGTTCGTGATGCGTGTGTATCATGTCTAGAACCTGTGTTCTACAGTGTGACACTAAGTATGTCTTATTTCAACTACCAAAGGAAGAACGTCTGAGGGAAAAATGGTTACAATTAATTTTTCAAACGATACCAAAGGAGTATGACACCAGGGTTTAACTGTGCGCGCATCATTTCACCGAAGATTGCTTTAATAATATCGGCACGTTCACTGCAAGATATGTGAAACGACTATGCTTGAAAGAGGGGGCAATACCAACTCTATTTGGACCTGTTAGCTCCACCGAATCACAACCTGTAAGTGTGACTATTCATTTTTGTCTTAACTACAAGAAATATTTTCGTACCTTATGTCTGTTTAGCTTATGCATATAACGCTAACATTAGCATGTACCGTTATTTCTGGGTTGTTACAGTTTGTTTGTCTGGTTATTAACTTTGCATTTTGACACATTTGCTGCACGTGCACCTATATAGAAATATTTGGGTGATACTACAATAATTTTTCATAACGTCGCCTTTCTAAAATGCACCATTGTCATGTACCATGACAACGCACAGTTAAGACGAAATAATAGTATTACTAACATATTTACAGTATTTTAAGAAAATATATATATTTTATTTCATTGATGAGCAAAAGCACAACATGCATGTTGTCACACTGGGTGTTTTTATGACAAGAGTTGTCACTTGCCACTGACAAACATCCTGCTCCAGTCGTGGTAGAGTTTGTTGTGGATTAGCGTCTTCTGATGCTTCCTCGTCAGACTCGGGCTCAAATTGGTTCGGTAAAATCGCAGCCATCTCTAGCTACACATATAATATACATGACATCCAACCACATGTAAACCGTAATCCTGTAATGATGGTAGTGGGGTTCCATTTGCGACAAATGATGAACGCGTTTGACCAATAACAACAGACTACACCATCTGACCAATCACATGACACAAGGTTAGTGGGTAAGCGGGGCCTAGACGGATGAATCACGGAACGAAGAGTCAGTCAAGAAGTAAGGTACGAATAACTGCCTATTATGACGACATTAAAGTGTTTAAACACATTGTATTTACATAAACTTGTTGTTGGACACTCCATAAACCAAACACAGTTGCGTGTAAGCCGTGTATTTGTGGTTAAAACGTTTTTCAGAACATTTAGATTTTTTTGCTAAACGTTCAGTTGAGACATCTGGTGTACAGTACACTACAGACAAACTCAACATTTTCTCTTCTTTCAATCTCAATTCTCTACAGCAGTGGTTCTCAAATATTTTTTGGCTTAAGTAACCCTTTTTATGATTTTTTCAAGCCAAGTACCCCTTGACCAGACAACAACATTTTACCCTTAAAATTCAGCGAAATGAGAGACAAACATTAAAAAAAATTATGCATCTTTGTGTAGTCCTAATTCCATATAAAAATACTATTAATAATAATTTATTGATTTTCATCATTTAATTCTTAATGTCAGTTTCTCTCACCTACCCCCTGCAGTACCTCAAAGTGGCCCTGGGGGTACCCCCATTTGAGAACCACTGCTCTATAGGAGAAACAGAAATCTGAATCAGAAAGAGCAAGCACCGCTCAATTCGCTTCTCTCCGTTTCCACCAAAGTTGCAGTTTCACTATTTTCTGTCTCTTCCCTGAGGCCCATGTTATCCAGAGCTCCTGGTGCCCTCTGCTTTTGGACAATAGGAGGAATGTCCGATCCTTTCTCTAGCTCAAACGGACCATCAGGAGAGGAAGTGACCTCAGCGTGTTCAGTCAATCCACAGCCTTAGGCCACAGGCGGCAGCTTTCCCTTCTAATCCCTCTCTCAAGCTCCGCCCTCTTCCTTTCTCAATCTCTCTTTCTATCAATCCCCCTCTCTTTCATCCTTTCATCTCCAGCCCTCTGTTTTCATAGACACAGGCTCTTTTGACAGCACGGTTGCCACATTACAGCACCAACGACGAGTGTCTGTCTCTCTGTGTTTGTGTGTTTCTCAATGGGCGAATCTCTCGGAAGCTGTCAAGAATGTGTCAAAATTCTGCACCAAAAAGGAAATCTAATTTTCTACTCTAATTTAAAAACAAATATTTTTTATATTTATACATCGTTCTACTTGAATTGTCTTACTATACCCCCTGACACAATTTTTATTTTCTTTCTGTTGTTTTTGGGGTGAAATATTATTTGAACATATTGGTGAGATTCTGTAAATGACTTTTTATTCTGTGGAACACTAAAAAAGATATTTTGAGAAATGTCTCTTTGGTTTGTGTCCATACAATGGAAGTCATTGGAGACCAGTGTTGTTTGGTTACCAACATTCCTTAAAATATCTCTTCTGTTCTGCAGAAGAAAGTCATACAGATTTGGAAAGACATTACAGGGAGTAAACGATGAAAGAATTGTCATTTTTAAAACACAGAACCATACCAACTCCCCCCATTCTATCACCCGCACAAACACAAGACCAAAAGAACACCAACATGAAAATGTCTCTGGCTTGTTTGCATTTAATGAAGTGTATCCAAACCTTCCTTAATGGGGCTGTTTTTTCCCATTTCAGTTTTACATTTTTTCTTCTCTATTCATCTCGATGCTGCACCGATGCGCCTAGAAAAATGTGCGCTTCGTGCCCACGTCGCTACCTATTTGTGCACACCTACCGCATGTCTACATTTAAAATAACCCTTAATTTACACACAAACATCTTCAAATGTGGCTCTAAATACTTTTTGGTGCCCACATCGGGGTTGGAAATAAAAAATGATTCTGTTTACAAAGCATGCTTGTGTGTGTGTTTTTCTTTGTATATTGTGAAAGTGCAGCCCCATACATGAAATACCTGTGAGTGTGCACACACATGCATGTTTGTGTGAGTCTGTCTGTGGATTCAACATTTCTTCCTCATGCATTTGCTAATGGGTCTTCCAGAATAAGCTATTTACACTGCAGAGACCAAACTTCCCCCAAATCATGCACAAAAAATTTGGATCTTGTTGAAATTTGTACATTCATGAAATAATATTTGAATTTTTCATATCATCGTGACATCTTTTCCGTACAGTGTCAGATTTCCTTCTATTAATGGATATGCACTGTATTACAACAGGAAGAATTAAGAGGATTGTTTAAACCAATAGATATTACCATGGTGTACCTTTGTGTGTACACCATGCCAGCAAGGTGCACGTACAATATGTGTTTTCTCTGCATACTGTGAAAGGGGGTCTCGGTTTGCTCAGTCATACCTGTGTGTGTTTTCTGTGCACACTGTGAAATGTTGCCGGAGTTTGCAGAGTCTAATTTCTGTACACAAAGTGAGCATTCTGAAAATGTCTTTCCAGTCTCTAGACAAAAATGTCTTTCTTTTTTTCTTTCTTTCTTTCCCTTTTTGCTCTTTATTTGGTTTCATGAGATATTATACTGCTTTACTATATATGGGACAGAGACTGTTTAGATCAACAGATTAATTTGGTTTCCCCTTGTGGGTTTTACTGTCATTTTCTGCGTGTGATTTTTATCCAGTTTCAGTATTTGTACAGTTCGAATAATCACAGGCCAACTTACATACTGATGAAACAAAAAAGAACGTTCAAAAGTCTCTATTTCTTTCATGTTAAAGGAATAGTTCACCCAAAAATTACGCAACGTCCTCATATACCAACTCTCATTCATTTCTAAATATGTATTGGGCCTGCTTTCGCTATCTGTTGAAGAAACTTCAAATCAGCTAAATTCTAAGCCAACGCTGCAGGTACAGTATCCTTCATTAAGGCAATCCCAATCCCATTTTTATTTGCCATCAGAATCCGCAAAGGCACATGTTGAGTTAGTACGGATCTTATATACTCCAAGTGTTAGATGATGATAGGCTAGAACTATGGTAATGAGTGGCGTAGCATTAGAGTCTTCCTGGCAGAACTTGCACTAAGCTTTCATTTATTACTGGTAAATATACATTTCAAATATTTAACAATATTTGTGAGTTCTGTGTAATTTCTTGATCATTGTGATGTTGAAATCTCTACGAACATTGCAATTGTGTGTTGACTCTCTTCCAAATAATTTTCTTCCAAGATTTGATCTCACTTGAGACGTAGCCGTAAAAGGCAGCCGCATGTAAGCATTAGAACCAGCCTGTTAGGTGTTGGTACAGATCCTGTATTCTTACTTGTTCCTGAAACCGTCACGGGTTCTCAGGATAAGGGTTTTTAGCCTTAGTTCTGTGACATTTCAAACTATGATGTCAGTGCTCCGAAGTTCCAGGTCTCCGGTTACCATCCCAGTGTGAGAATGAAGGTTGCCATGGAGATCAATATTGTACAGCCCTGAGTCATGACCGAACAGTTTCCTCTCCCTGTGCAGCTCGCTTTGTGTGGCGTGCGGTGCATTTCTTCGTTTGTAAACAGAGTTGTACTCAAATGGTCAGTTTTGCTGTAGCTCTTTGTATTTCTCAAAATTGTTCTGGTATTTGACTCTTTTTTCCTCACACAAAACAATCTCAAGAAACAATAAAAACTCTAGATTATGACTTTAAAGCAACCTGAAATGTTACATTTTCTTTGTTTCTATTTAGAATCACTAGTGAAGAGTTTGGGACTGAAAGCATTCTTGTAGTGCCATCAGCAATCCCCGGGATGTCATTTTCCTGCAGCTTCAGAGTAATCTGTCACGTAGTATTACAGCTCAGGTAATTTGCGCAAATGTGAGGAAGAGAAATAGTCTAGTCTTCTCTTGTAGACATTTTGGTTGGATTAGCCGTTTGGACATCACTGGTCAGACATCCCCTCTGGGGTCTGACAACACTATCACAAAATAAAAGTTCAAATGAAAAGGATGTTACAGCATTAATGTTGTTTGATACTGAAACGTTTTGTTATAGATGTGACCGGGCCGACGGCCAGCCCGAGGTTTTGGTGCTGTGCCAAGCCCCAAATAAAGCCCAGCTTTATTCCCTGACCACTTCCTTCACCTTCAGACATGTTTTGAAGTATTGTCAGTTTGAATGAGCATTCGAAATGTAATGGGGGTCATGTTTTTTTCGTGATGCTTGACTACAAAGAAAAAGTGCTTTCACATATGTTTTCAAATGTGTTTTCGCATATAAAGCCTTTGTTATTTCTAAATGTTAAAATCTCAATGTAATTGAAATGTAGATTTGTTAAAGGTCCAGTGTGTCGTTTTTTGGAGTATCCGTTGACAGAAATACAATATAATACACTTAACTATGTCTTCAGAGACTGTAAATAATGAAGCGTTATGTTTTTATTACCTTAATTGAGTGTCTATCTACACCGCGGGTCCCCTTACATGTAATTCGCCATGTTGTTTCTACAGTAGCCCAAAACGAACAAACTGCTAAGAATGTGTTTCGTAAATACGTTATCTCTTTCAGCAAGATCCGGAAACGTGAAATCTTTGTTCTGTCAGCCACCGTAATGCTTCGAAAGGAAGGAGGAGGGGGGGAGTGAGCGGTTGGTTGCAATTCGCAACCTCACCGTGGATGCCGCCCGATGTGTAGTGAAATGTAAATACAAATTTAAACTTTTTTCAATATTAAAATACATTCTCATATTCTAGGAGAAAACTAGAAGCCATTCATCGAGTAGATTCATGATTACCACGTATTGGCTATATTATTCATCTCAAGTTAATTGTTTAGCTCACCACACAGATAAATAAGCTCAGATGCTGTACACTAAAATAACAAATAACATGCAATATTAATTACTTGTTTGTAAGTGCTTAATTTGGATTGGTAGCTATTAGAAATCTGTATTTAGAGATTCCTTCAGTAAATGCTAACATATACTGTACATAATTTACATTGAGTCATTAAGCAGACAGTTTATAAAGTAGGGGAAAACAATAGAAGCAATTTGTGCAACAAAGAACAACAATGCAAAGGCCTAGTAGAACTGGTCTCAGTTATCCTAGCACAGTTTAGCTAAGAAGCTAAGAATTAAAGTTCAAACCTCTATGACTTTCTTCCGCAGAACACAAAAGAGGATATTTTGAAGAACGTTGGTAACCCTCATTCACTTCTATTGTATGTACACCAAACCAATGCAAGTGAATGGGGGTCAGTTAAAAACATTCTTCAAAATATCTTCTTTTGAGTTCTGCGGAAGAAAGCCATACAGGTTTGCAATGACAAGAGTGTGTATTTTTGGGTAAAAAAATCATTTTAATATGCATTTCTTGATCATTTGTGCGAGCATCAGGCAAACCAATACTGTAATTGGTGTGTGTTGTGTCAGGGTCTCACGGGGACCAATAGGAATGTATGAGCGTGTTTAGATTGTATGCATGTGTGTGTTTAATAGCAGTAGGATCTGTGGTCTGTGTCCCTGCTGATAGCCAAACTGAACTGAGACATGGTGGCCGGCCAACACACACAACGGGTCAAAATGTTGAGTTTACTTTTATAATGTACACAGAGTCAAATGCATCAGGACCCATACATATATTACATCAGAACATCTTAGACGTAATTTCTTCATGTACCTTTGAGAAGAACAAAAGCAGTCATGTTAGATGCCTTGTTCTCACAACACAAAATAGCCACTTTTGAATTCAGAATAAAATTTACATCCATTTACCTCGACAACGTAAAGCAACTAGAACATCCCTAAGCCTCTCTGAGTGATCTAATACAGGGCAGTAACTCAAACCTCCCTAAAGAGATCCTGAGGATTCTCACAGTCTTCACTGTGACACAGTTTTGACTTTCTATTTGTGTGTCCACAACATGAAAGTAAAATGGAGAGAGTGTTTGTATTCCAGAAAACTGTTTGTTTGCTGTGCCACAGACCTGCACAGTATAAAAGCGACCACAACAAATGACCACGTGTGTGGGTTGTTTGGGGAATTGTGTGTGCGAGTGACAGTCTCGCGACACCAGAGAAAGTGAACAATCGTGTGCTTCTGATGGAATACTAAGAACTGTTTCCAGACTAGTTCTGAGTAAAAAGATAAATATAAACAGGAAATGATGATACGTTTGTGATTTCTCAGGATAGGTAAGGATATCTGAAATTGCAGCATCATGTCATACATCACATTATTATGGGTTTTCAATCTAATGCCATCAATGTAATAAACTCTCATCGCTAAACTAGTTGTCGCTAACTGGCAGAAAATTGTCTTGCCCAGCTGTATGGAATTGCTTTTTTCCAGCAAATTTGCAGTACGAATTTCACAAAACAATGACCTTTGAACTTTCTTACTGTATATGACTGGAGGGGATCCAAGGTCACTGGCCTGTAGTGAGGCTCTGTACTGTGTGTGTTAAAGTGCACCGAAACTCCACTAAAACCAACATTTACACTTTCAGATAAGCAGGTGTGCCATATGAAACTGTCCAAGTGTGTGTGTGTGTGTATATGTGAGTGTGTGTGTGTTACAGTGTTGGGTAAGTTACTCTGAAAAAGTAATTAATTACTAGTTACTCGTTACATATTCAATAGTGTAATTAGATTACTGTCCAAATTACTCTGTCCAAAAAGTATTTAGTTACTCATTACTAATTACTTTCAATATCCTACATCGACCTTGATTAGTTAAGTGATTCAAGGATAGACATGAAACGGCTTATTTAATTCATTAAAATAAATAATATTATTAAGTGACCAAAGTATTACAAACGTGAGCACAGATTTTAAAGTAAGACTTTGAATTTTGATGTCAATTACACTATTGCACACGCATATATTTCACAAAGTTTCTAGTTTAAGTACATCAAAAGTAACTGTAATTAAATTACAGAAAACATATGAGTAATCCCTTACTTTACTTTTTCAAGGGAAAAGTAATTAAAATACAGTAACTAATTACTTAGTAACTAGTTACACCCAACACTGGTGTGTTAGTGTGTGTGTGTTGATGAAGAAATGTCCGATGAAGATACATCTAATTCGATAGTCAAAGACTGGACAGCTGTTTGAAGTTAGTCCCAACAAAGGCGCACATAGAGAGAAAGTGAATCATGAATCGCTTGTCTTTATAAACTAGGTTGAATGCATGATGCTGGGGTGGTTTGGGGGGCTGTATACTGTAGCACCAGATGTGTTTACACTTCGTGGGAGTCGCACAGTTTGAATTCAAGGTGCGTGTGTATTTTTGATTTGTGTCATTACATCTCAAAGACTCAGAACTGCTTGAATACAACCACAGTTCCCAAATGGTTGATCTAAATCATTTGAAATCAAATCCCAATAATATTTTCATCTCAAAGTTTTGTTGATTTTAAAGTAATATTTTTGCATGTTGTGTCTTTACCACTAGGAAAACCTGGTACGAAAATGCAAATTTGTTTTCAAACAAGGGTTGAGACCTTCTCTGACATTAGTTGGCATACAAGTTTTCCCGCCCCGAACTAACGCCATTGACTGAGCAAATGTGGTGAGCTCAAACAAACAAGATTGCAATCCAGTTTGTGGTGCCGAAATGACACACTTCAGATTTCAGTTTAACCACAAATAGTCTCCACAAGTCTAAATGGATTTTTCCCACATAGATGTCATCGCTCACAAGCAAAACCTTTGAGTAGTTAAACCTATTGGTTTAAAGATTATCAAATATAAATGTACTATGTTCATTTTTAGGGATACGCACAAAAAACATTGAAGACTAAATCTCCCGACTCTGTTGGTCAAATGTGTGTGTGTAATCAGAAACAGCTTTGTTCATTCTCATGCAAACTGAATTATAGGGCTATTTACAGAAAACACAAACACACACCCTATTAACATAGTGGTGGCCACAAACACATGATTTTGGCGCCATAAATACACATTCGTCACATCTGTTGTTGGATTCGACCATATGTGACCACTGTTCTATAAGCCAATGAGATATGGATGCATAGATAGATGATAGACTTTGACACGAGCTTGGTCCGTTGCTATTCTCTGTATACATGTCATCCCTAGGCTCTGTCATCCGGTAACATGGCTTTTCCTATCACTGCTATGTGGATGATACACAACTCTACCTTTCTTTTCGCCCAGACGATCCGACGGTTTCTGCACGCATCTCAGCTTGCCTAGCCGACATCTCGCTCTGGATGAATGACCATCACCTGCAGCTGAACCTTTTAAAAACAGAACTGCTTGCAATCCCGGCCGATACAAAGACTCATCACAGCCTCTCCATTCAACTGGGCTCATCAACCATCACATCTTCCAGAAAGGCAAGAAACCTGGGAGTGGTGAACGATGATCAGCTCAACTTCACAGATCAAGTTGCCAGCACCGCCCGGTCCTGTAGATTCATTCTCTACAATATTAGGAAAATTAGACCCTTCCTATCAGAGCATGCTACGCAAGTCCTAGTACAGGCTCTGGTCCTGTCCAGACTGGACTACTGCAATGCGCAACTGGGTGGACTTCCAGCTTGCACAACCAAACCTCTACAGATGATCCAGAATGCTGCGGCAAGAGTTATCTTTAATGAACCGAAGAGAGCACATGTCACTCCTCTATTCATTAAGCTACATTGGTTCCCTATAGTTGCTCGCATCAAATTCAAGACTCTGCTCCTGGCCTACAAGACCACCACTGGTTCGGCACCACCTTATCTTCACTCGCTACTCCAGACATATGTACCCGCCAGATGCCTACGCTCTGCAAACGAACGGCGTCTTGTGGTGCCATCCCAAAAAGGTAAAAAATCTCTCTCGCGCACCTTCTCCGGATCTGTTCCACCTTTGTGGAATGATCTACCTGCTGCTACAAGATCTGCAGATTCTGTAGCCATCTTTAAGAAACGTCTGAAAACGCATCTCTTCTGTCAACATCTGACTGATCTGTTCTGACTCTATTTTCTTCTCTACTCTTTAAAAAAAAAAAGAATGGTTCTGTATACTGTGTTAGATATGAGACCCAATCCTCTTTTTTTTGATTGCACTTATGCTTTTGTTGTACTTATGCTGTCCTAATTGCTTCTATTGCCTACCCCACATGTATGTCGCTTTGGATAAAAGCGTCTGCTAAATGACTAAATGTAAATGTAAATGTCTCTTAAAGGGACAGCTCACCTTAAAAGGAAAATTCTGTCATTGTTTACACGCCCTTTCGTCATTACAAACCTGTATTTCTTGATTCTGCAGAACACAAAAGAAGATAATTTGAAAAATGTTGGTAACAGAAAACCATTGGTCCCCACTGACTTGCATTGATTTTGTGTCCACACAATAGAGGTCAATGGGGACTTATGCTTTTTGGTTACTAAAATATCTCCTTTTGAGTTTTACAATAGAAAGAAAATCACACATGTATAAGTGATGACAGAGTTTTCATTTCGAAGGTTAACTATTTCTTTAATGTGAGATTAAAAAGACCTGTTACTTTTCTTTTTCTTCTGTTCTTAGGTTACAGCTTGAATTTTGTTTCTCTTTTTGAGCCGTTTTGTTTTTATTTATTTTATTTATACATGTATATTGAGATAAATGCCTACACAATTCAAATGCCACACAAATCAACAACACTTACATATACACATGTGGTACTTTCTGGCTTTAAGCGAAAGGGTTATAAGTAAACAAAGCAAAATGGAAATCTTTCTATGTGTTATGGTTGGGAATCACTGTTAGGATGTAAGGCACGGAAACATGGGGAGCGGTCAATGCTAAACAGACAGACTCACAGATGCCCCTTTGGTCAATCGGCAAACAATATGGTCTCCATCATCTCTGACTTCAAGAGGTTCGTTTGGTCCGAGATTTTAACTAAAAGGGAGACAAATGCTTTAGAGAAATTTATCTTTAGAGAAACCACATTTTCAGAATTGAGAAACAGCACAATGTAATATTTAAATAACCAGTCACAGAAAAGGCGTATTGCGTAATTTGATCAGAAACCATGCAATAGTACTATACAATGTACAGTTTTAGCCTTCAACTTTTAGCACAATCCTGACAACTCATTTGCATATTCTATAGGCTGAAGCTTTTTGACCATCCCATAAGGTTTTATGTCTTGTTAGGGGTTATTGAATCATAACGTCCCTGTTCTTTTATTTGCTCTTCTCTTTGTAATAAGGAAAAGCTGGTGGATGTGCCCCACCGAGCGCAGCTGCACAGCCCCGCGGTGCGAGGTCCCAGCTCTGCCCGGATTCAGCCGGTCCTGTGTACTGGTTTGATGAGAACAGAGAAGAGCTCTGCACCAAAATATCTCTAAACAAAACTTGGCCTTCCCCGCATGCCGTCTCTTCATGGGGTCACAGGTTCAGCAAGATCTCATGGGAACGACACCTGATGGACAGTAACCTCACCTCCCACAGAGGATCCTGAACCCGATTCAGATTTGAGTAATACACTTCATCCTTTCATGTTAGTAAAAAGCAAAATACTTTGTTTCTTATTCACATTGCAGTCACAAGGACCGTCAAATACATCTCTGTCAAAAATAAAGGGGAGCTCTAGCTATACACATTCTGACCACAGTTAGTCGAACATAATCACACAAACATTTATTCTTGTTCCTTCTAGATCCATCCTTGAATTCCCACACACTCGTCCATTGCTTCTTGTTCTATGTACAGTGATAAACCAGCATGCAATTTAAAAACCGCATGGAACAAAAGACCAGCAGCCCTCTCAACATTAACACAGTCATAAAAACAGTTCTTTGTGTGTTTGTTTTTGAACTAGCTGTGCTTTTGCAGACAAAATTGCATTTGCAGTGCAGTACATTTGGTTGACATATTTTTTTTCGAATGAGGAATACTACGAAAAAGTAGTTCTTCCTAAAGAGACAGTATAACTAAGTCACAAAGATTAGTTAATTAGATAAATTAGCTGACTAAGAAAACATGTCTATGTGTGTATGACCATCCTCCACTATTGCTTTAGCTCTTTCACGCTGTTATCGTAAGTTATAAGTCTCACAAACAAGTAAACAAGTATTGAAAAAAGCAAAATTTGCAATCTTACATCTTTCAAGACTTGCTTAAGTGCATTTTTATAAACAATAGCAACATCTGTGTAACTTCTAAGAAATGTACTTGTCATGTGGTCCAGTTGACAGTATTTACAGTGTCTGGCTTCTGTTGAGCTATTTAATCTGCCGAAAACAAAGGGGGAGTTGCAATTAGTTGTGTTTTCCCTTCAAACAAGCTCCAGAGCCTTCCTCCACACGCACACAAACATTGCAGATCGGTTTTTGGCTCAAGATGCAGAGTGGGGAATAGAGAAAAAAACCTATGATTCCAGGTGTTGCACATTCCATTTCATGTTTGCCCCCTCAATCCATTGAACACTTAAAGCAGATGCTATCAATGCAGTGGCCTGATCTGTGAGATCCTAGTATGCAGAATAAGAGATATAAATAAAATATTTATTATATACACAAGGGACGATAATGCAGTATGGGTTTATACTCTGCTTATCAAGTTTGATCACACTCATTCTTTATCACAGTACTTTTCACATATTCAAATGAGTCATCAAAACCATTACGATAGCTATATGAAGTCAAGTATGGCAACCAGCCACCCAAGAAATGTTGTGAAATTGTCCTTTTGCCTAGATTACAGCTCTGCTGCCTGACCATCATTTCTAACTTCATGAGAGCTGTTTTAAACACTATAAAAGGACGAAACGTATGAAAGCAAAAAACTTGACACAATTTATACAATGTAAATAAAAAACTAATGTCAAGCCTTTAAGTACAAGTCTTTTATAAGTTCATTCAGAACAATTCAGCCACGCATGTGTCCAGCCGTTCACTCCCCCAAAAACAATTACCTTGTAAAACGTATTTCTACACATTCACACACGTTTTTTTTTCTTGCACTTTACAACATTCCTTATATACTATTATGGCAAACGTCCCAGACTAACCTCTTAGAATGATTTCCTACACCCTAAAAAAATAAAGCACTTGCTATGGACAGAGGTCTCCTCCTAGAACTCCCATCGACTCGTTTAACCATAATCCCGTTTTATTTATCCCTCAAGTGAGAAGGTCCCTGCAAAAAATCACTTTTATCAATCTCTACCAGTACTCAGTCTGGTTTTCTAGTAGAATATCTGAAAATCTATAAAGCAAGATACATTTCATTTAGAAGAATATATCTTGAATTAAGTTTATTTTACTGCATCGCAAATGGCATTTTTATTGTTTTACACAAATCCAACACATCGCCGCTGTCCTTATGAAACCTCAGATGTCCGAATTCGCTGTTTTTCAGGAAATGAAAAAAACACTGTACTTTCAAGATTTTTTTCTGAGATCAAGATTTCAGAAACACAGCAGCGATATGATTCCTTCTCGAACAACAAATCTTGTTATGAACATGCTTTAGTGAACTTGAGATAATTTACTGAAGAAAAACAGATAAATATTTGCAATGAAGAATTTCAACACAGATACACATTTACTCGTGATTGGTCTATAAGAGATCTAAAGAGCAGATGAGCCATTACAGGTCTAATATGTACCATTAGTTGCTTATTAACCTCTCTCCTTTCATCGTTCTCGGTCGCTCTACAGGAAAATGACTCACGGGTCAGAGCGAGAGGGGAGTGGAGAGACTGTGGGAACTTTAACTCACGCACCAACACAAAATAAAATAAAACATCTTAGCAGTGTTGGGCAAGTTCCTCTGAAAGAGTAATAAATGACTAGATATTAATTGCATATTCACTAGTGAAATAAGGTCTCTCCAAAAAGTAGTTAATTACTTATTACTAATTCATTTCTATATCCTATATCAACCTTGATTAGAGCTTCACTGAAACAGCTCTTTTGATTAATTCAAATAAATAATATAAAACTACGTATTCGCAGTATTATTAACTGTCAAATTATGACTACTAATGTGAGAATTATACATTAAAGCACAGATTTTAAAGTTAAAGTCTTGATGTCAAGTCCACTGTTGCACACACACAAAGTATTTAGTTTAATTACATCAGAAGTAACTGTAATTAAATTACAGACAAATAAAGTAATCCCTTACTTTACTTTTCCAAGGAAAAGTAATTAAGTTACAGTTACTAATTTCTTAGTAACTTACACCCAACGCTGTATCTTAGTTATGAACGATCAATCTCAAGTAACTGACAAATGTGCATGTCAAAGAGGCGGACTTGTAAAGTTTTCTCATGAGAGTGAGGAAACCCTTCCCATATCCCATCAGTCACGGATGAATGGATGAACAGATATGTTGTGATGATACAGAAAAAGTAAAGAGATATCAGGCATGTTGGCTGTTTGACAGCGTATATCTGCCTGTGGCTGCAGGCCTGTGATTTTGGTAATGCGTAGGTGATGGGTTTTGAAGTTCTTGGGAATTGTATATATTGGATTTGTGTAGTCTTGTCGGTGTTGATTATAGGGGTTTGCTTAAAGAGAAGAGCTCCAAATGTCAGTCTACAAGTCAAGTCATGATATACCATTTCTTCCCGTAATTTCCTGTATTTTTGTGTGAAAATTAATATTTTATGACGCAGGATTTAACTCATTGAGAATTGATTGTGGGTGTTTATTACCAGAATACAGTCCGGTGGGTAATGGGGGGATGCTGATAGAGTATGAGGAATTCATGATGTCAGCTGAAAAATGTTTTAATGATAAAGGAAATGAAGGGCAGGATTTAAGAATGTATTAATTCGAAATAAGTGGGTGTGACGTACCAGAATCTAATCTCGTCCGATAAAGTTAGAAGGATTTGTGATGTCAGCCGAAAAGCAATAATGCCCTAAAGGCGGACAAATTATAATATTTGATTGTAATACATTTTATTACAATATTTTGAATTATTTATTTTATTATAAATTAATTATTTATTTTAATATAATAATAATATATTCATATTATATATATTTTTTTGTGATAAACATTTTTTGTGTGAATAGCAACATACACATCTCTCTCTCTCTCTCTCTCTCTCTCTATCTCTCTCTCTCTCTCTCTCTCTCTCTCTCCCTCTCTCTATCTCTCTCTCTCTCTATCTCTCTCTCTCTCTCTCTCTCCCTCTCTCTCTCTCTCTCTCTATCTCTCTCTCTCTTTCTGCTGTTATGCATTAGCCTATCTTTGTCTCAGAGCATCCCGTCCTTGTATGAAGTTAATCAAACGCTGTGCATTCCATCAACCAGAGGCTGAGGGGCGTGTCCCGAGGGGCAGGGGTGGGCGGTTCCCACTTAGGCCTGTGCCATAATCTATTCATGACAGCTCTTTAAGGAGAGTGAGGCCCAGCTGCTCTAATTTAAAAAAAGACCCCCATTTTTATCAGCCCCTCCTTCTTCCATCTCCATTTCACAGGAGATCCCCCTCCTCACGCCCTTTATCCTCCATCCCCCCATTTCTGTCATGTTTTCTCTTTCGAGACTCCGTGATGGCCTAACACGGGGGACGTGATTAAAACCGCTTCACGTTCAGCTAAAAAAAGAGCAGTTTGTCGTTCTGAGTGAAAGCCGTATTGGAGCATCTGCCATTACAGGCCCTTGAAAAGACTGAGCCTATTGCTGCCGTGAACACAATGGAGGACTAGCAGGGGTCTTGTGTTGGGATATTCAGGGTTTTGCTCATGAATAATATATGATTATTAACAGGGCTGTCACAATAGCAACTTGTGTCGAAATGAGTCGGGAATGAGCCTCATTAGAATCCAATCAAGTACCTGAAATGCAATAAGCAAAAGACATGATGCATAATGCGATTTGGCCTGACGTTCTTTGAAACGCTCAGACTTCAGAGATAAAGTCTAAGCAGGCTTGTGCAGAGAACAGTCAAAGATCATTTCTACTCAACTCAACTCAACTTTATTTATATAGCGCTTTTTACAATTTTCATTGTTACAAAGCAGCTGTACATGAGACACAATAGATTACAAGTAAAACAACTAAAGGCATATACCTGTAAAAACAAGAAAAAGGTGGAAAACAAAAAAAAGACAGACATACAAATGCTCCACAAACACAATATGCATACATACTTACACACATTGACATAGACGCACACACACAAACACACTCACACACACACACACACACACAAACACACTCGCACAAAAGGACAGTGAAAGGACACATTTGAGATAAAGGAGAGAGAGAGAACCACAGGTCAAATATTAAACGGACTATAAATTCTTATATATTAATTATTTCTAATTTCTGAATTCTAAAGCAGCCCCTTCTAAGGTATTTCTAAGCTATTCATTTTTAAATGTATGTCACCTCATTCATTTTATAAAAATGAAAACACAAATTTGGGGGTTAGGCATATATTTTGTTCAGGGGGTCGAACAAATGTGAGTGTCAAACATTCAGCTGAGGAACAATTTCAATATTTTTATTGAACAAAAAAAATCTACAAATAAACTTAAACCTGTTTTTACATATTTACATTTTGAGATGCTCCTGAATTGTCATACATTTACAAAATAACTCATTTTTTTTATATCCGGACGTTCTTATTTATTTTGCATCCGTTAATAATACTAAAAATCCATGAACTAATAGACCACATACATAGAGAGACATTACAGTTGAAAACAAGGTGAGCGTCATTTTCATCGCCCGCCCGGTAATGAATATGGAAGCCTTTGCCCCGCCCCTCTCCAGTGGACCCGCTGTATAGATTGAGCGCTCGCCCGGTCACATTCGCAGCTTTTTTCTCCGGCCCGTGGGCATTGTTGTAAAACAGAAGGACAATACAAGAATAGAGACGAGGATAATAGAGCCTCAAAAGGGGCATCAAGGAATCTCTCCTCTATTGAATCTGAGCGGCTCTGTCCTCGTGCATGTGCTGCTATATGAGAGCCGTGTGTCGGCTGAACTTCTAGTTTCGTAGCGGACGGTCCCGACAGAAAGAGGAGCATGATTCTCAGACCGAGTCCAAGTTTTGCGCTGCTGTCCGTTCATGTGATTTTGAGGTGCATGTGGATGAAGGTACGTGAGTTTTATATTCCACTTTAAAATATAAAATGAAACTGAAATGATTCTCTATATACACATAAATGTACCTTTAGGTTAAACATCCACGGTTGTTGGTGGGTGATCCATACAGCCTGATGTTGTCAAAAGATGCTTGACAGATGTTTTTGCAGTTTTTCCATAGATTTTCTACAAACATTAACATTGAGATTAAATTGATGGCGTGTGCGTCTTTCTTTATGCTGATAACAGACAACACATTTAATGTATTTTTTGCCCTTTAGGATTATGATAGATATATACTATATGACGGATACTTACTATTATTATAATTGGTTTATTGCAGGTATGTGAGGCATCGGGACATTTCGAGCTGCAAGTTTTGTCGGTACAGAACATGAACGGGGAGCTTCAAAACGGCGCGTGCTGCGACGGCGTCCGGAGCGCGCAGGACACCCGATGCACCGCGGACGAGTGCGACACGTTTTTCCGTGCGTGTTTGAAGGAGTATCAGTCTCGGGTGTTTTCGCGAGGCCCGTGTAGCTTCGGTAGCGGATCTACTCCAGTTATAGGTGGAAATACGTTTTCTCTCAAGCCCCTCGCCGACCAGAACGATAAATCCAGGATCGTGCTGCCCTTCAGCTTCGCGTGGCCGGTGAGTTGGAATAAAAGATCTGTTGTTGTGTTAACATAGAGATTGAGAAATCCTAATCTGATTGAACAGAACTCAGAAATAGGATTAGGGCTAGTTGTCACACGTTTTCCTCGTGGGAATATTTCTCAGGATGGGTTTTAATACATTTTCATGCCTAATGGATTTTTGCTATAATGGGAATTGGTTTAGGTTAAATGGAAACTGTAATTGTCTCTGACAGTGGGTCTCTACTGGTAATGTGTTGGGTTCTATTGGTGGGATGTTACCTGGCTGAACACCATTTAATCTTACTGGAATAAGACCTGAAAACACACTTCAGAAAGGGATTGTGTACTGGTTTCTGTGTTAAACAGCCATTTTTAACGGAAAGCATTAGGCTTTTATTTCTTTTTTTTTTCTTTAGGTAAATCTTATCAAGAAAACTGTTTTGTTTTGGAAAAGAATAAAGGCAGCAAATAATAATATAATTGTTTAAAAACAGTTATGAAAAAATTGTTCCTGATAACACAGTTTAACATTCTGGGTAAAGTCCACTTGGTTACAATTTTTCTGAATGCCCGCCAGTTTGGTTTTATGTTCTTGTACCCTGGAACTATTGTTCCTAATACAGTATAGCTCTTGTAACAGCTAGACATCCAGTTTCCTCAGATTATTTGAACCTTCTCGACTCAACCAACCAACATTTTAAAGTCACCTTCTGTTTGTAAATACGCACTTGACGTTTCCCGGGGATCTGGAAATAAGTTGTTTTCTGAGTGCCAGTTCTGGCGTCATGCGTTTGCGCTGTGCCACTGAATTCCTTTATGATGATCTTCAGGTTGGAAGTGGGCTACGTTACCCCACCCCGACCGGTCCACTTTGCCAATGATCGCTCAAAACAGCAGGACAGTGCGCTATTAAACACCTGAGTTTATCTCTGTTGACGGACGTTAAGAGGCTGTTTTACACACAATGGCCACAGGAAGCAGCTCTTAGATATCCAGTCAACTCGGGACCACCATTGATCATTCCATGCCTTGTTATCTCCCTATCTTTACATCTCTCATTGGCTGTGTCAAAAAGTAATCAGTTGTGTACCTAAACAACATCTGGGTATCAAAGATTTGTTCTACTTGGATATCAATATGTAAATGACAAATAAAATGCAGATATACCGTTTTATGTACGCAAAATTGTTAAATGTAGCATTAAATGCATTTTACAGAACACCTCTCAGTGCAAATCTAATCCCGGCATTCATTTTTCCCAGTTTCTGAATCTGAATGCTTTGCATTGTTCAGGTCGATCCGCATGTTTACTTTCACAACTCATAAGACCGAGCTGTCAATAAGAGGTCACGCCGAGTCAGGCTGATAGTCCAATTAGGCCCGGTTACCGTGGCAGCCGTGCCACAAACATCTCACCCCCTGCCCACGGCGGTCTAGACCTGCCTCAGAGCGCCTCTGAATGGAGATTCATTAGACATTGTCATCTTGCATGCTTTCTTTTCCGTCACATTTCTACCTAGCAATTGAACTCCGGTCCGGCGCCGTGGTGCATTGTGGGTCGCTGTTCAACAAAGCGGGTTTACAAAGAAACACAGGGGATCTTTGGATGAGCGTTTGTGTGTTCTGATCCATTGTTGCTCGTTTCTCAATCTTTTTTTAAATCCATGATGAAAAAAGTGAACAAAAACAATCCAATTTACACAAAATCTCATCAAATTTTGTTCTCCACAGTACTTCTGTCTATGTGTGTGTGACAGTTACAGAAAAAGACACACACATAGACAGAAGTACACACACACACTCGTCTGATGATGTTACCTCAATCATTTGTATCTGTGTGACAACGGACGGATTAAAGCTTATAAAAGTCCACAGATCCCCCGGACCGTGGGACAGGAAGAGATAGCATCACTTGTATGTGTTTGTGTGAGGTCAGATCAGAGGGCAATGATACAGTAAAATCCTACACGTCTGTCTTCTCTATATATCACTATGAGTTTTGTCTTTTTGTTAAAAATCTCTTTGTTGGTTTGTCTTTTACTTTGGTTCTCAGGCTTTATCATGTTCACAATTTTTCTCACACATTCCTTCAGACTCCCGCCCGTCTTGTTTCTTATCTTCATTTACTTGATAGATTTACACTAGATCACTGATATCTTGATAAAGCTGAAAAGTGGCAATAACTTACTCTTTCTTTTCTTTCTTTCTTTCTTTCTTTCTTTCTTTCTTTCTTTCTTTCTTTCTTTCTTTCTTTCTTTCTTTCTTTCTTTCTTTCTTTCTTTCTCAAAGCATCAGCATCTCAATTATGTTTAGTTAAACCTGGATTTCTTTTGTCTCACTTTCATCTAATTTTGTATTATGTCATCTCATTTTGACTCCTCTAGTCTCATCTCATATCATGTTAAAATTGTTTGTGTATCGCTGTTTGTTCAAGTGTGTTTCTCTCCCTTGCAGAGGTCATATACACTGATTGTGGAGGCTTTGGACTTCAATAATGACTCAAGCACTGGCAGTGAGTATCTTACACAAACACACTCACCGTTGTGTTTATGGAGAACAGTGTGAGTGTGACAAAGAGAGAGAGTTTGTGTAATGCATGTTAAACAAGGGAGAATGCAGTGTGTGCGTGTTTGTGTTGTAGATGGCTGCCAAACACATCCTGTCATTAAACCACTGCCAGCACCTGTTTGCATTCATCAGACATTTAAAAAAATGTAAGCATGTGACGACACGCGCTCAAACACACACACACGCACACACACACAAACTGTGCAGCAGAGAGAAAGTAGAATCCTTGAGGAATTTGCTTTAATAAAGTGTAATAAATCAAAAGTGTTAAGTGTGTGTGTTTAGAGTCCACTTTCATTGCTAACCCGAGTCATGTCTGAGTGAATAATCGGTGTGTGTGCACTAAATCAGAACACAACTGCAAATATTGACTATAACTTAACGTCAACATGTTAAGTAGTCTAAAGCACAGCTTCTGTACACACACACTAGTAAATGAGAGCACAATAAAGACTAACCAATCAAATTAGTGGTTTAAATGCTGCTTAAATAAAGTTTTATTCATTAAACATTATTTATACTATTAGTATAGAATACCTGGATCAATTTGCGATAAGTAAAGTGTGCAATACATACCAGACAATACTGTATGACTCCTTATATTTCGAGTCTACTTTCAAGTAGGGCTGTTAATCGCATCCAGAGTAAAAGTTTGTGTTTGCATAATATATGTCTGTGTACTGTGCATGTTCATTTTGTATTTATAAACACGTGCACATATATGATTATATTTAAGAATGAATATATACAAATTAATAAATGTTTTTATAGAGTTTAAATTATATGTAAATATATCTCTTCGCGTATATGTACGTTTTAATTAACACAAAAATCAATATGCACAGTGCACAGACATAAGTATATTATGTTAATACAAATGTATATTCTGGATTCAGTCCCTCCTTTCAAGGTGAAAAATTCTCTAAAGTTTCAGATCCGTAGGCGGTAGGAGACAGTTCTCAAAATAAAAAACAAGCCCCTGATCCACCTTTACTTCTCACGCTGGCGTGTGATATTTCCAGCACCATACGTGTGTGTGAGGATCTCTCTCTCTTTCTCTCTTTCTCTGGCTAGCAGTGACATCTTAGCTTTGGCAGGGTCATGCATGTCCTCCTGTAGGACAGGTTTGGGTCAAGACAGCTAGTTCATCCAAACCTCGAGCCACACACGCTTCACACGCTCGTCTCACAATTTAAAGCCCCGTGGTCAAATTCCTCACCGCTGTGCTGGTTTCAGGCCTGGCCTAAAAAAGGACTACGGTGTTTTTCTGCCTGTATAAGTGATAGTAAACAAAGAATACTGTACGCTGGGTTGGTGTGACTAAAGCCATGATGTCATGATATGTCTTTTCTTCTTGTAGGTATAAATGGACAAGTCATCGAGAAAGCAGTGCAGTCTGGCATGATCAACCCAAACAGTCAGTGGCAGGTTTTGAAACACAACGGCCCCGTGGCTCAGTTCCAGTACCAGATTCGGGTCACCTGTGATGAACATTACTTCGGCCTCGGCTGTAATAAGTTTTGTCGACCCAGGGATGATTTTTTCGGTCACTACACCTGTGATCACAACGGCAACAAGACGTGCCTGGAGGGTTGGGCCGGCCCAGAATGCAACACCGGTAGGAGGACAGACTGGACGGTTCATTTACTGTAAATGAACCGATTCCAAAAATGTATTCATTGATTTATCTGACTCAGTGTTAGGTTGAGGAATTAATGCCATGTGATCGTCGCTGTTATGACAAGCTTTGACTTGCACAGACAGAACGATTATTTTACCCCGCATACCCCGCATACCCCGCAGGAGCGGGAGGGAAATGACATCATGTTCATAGTGAAGTGTTGTGATGCGAGAGAATTGCTAAGATCACAAAGATGGGATTGATAGCATTCACTAAACGCTCTCTTGTTCTCTTTCCTGTTTTCCCAGCGATCTGCAAGCAAGGCTGCAGCACTGAGCACGGCTCTTGTAAAGTACCCGGAGACTGCGGGTAAAATGCTAATCCTGATTTCTTTTGGCCAAATATTAAGGCATCATGGCACGTCTCCTTTGTTCAAGATGGCAGATGAAGCAGAAGGTAGATAGCTCAACTCCATCATTTAAGTTATTTTCTGATTTTCTTCTTTTCTCAGGTGTTTATATGGCTGGCAGGGAGAATATTGTGATCAATGCAATCCTCACCCCGGGTGTGTGCACGGCACCTGTGTCGAACCCTGGCAGTGCCTGTGTGACACCAACTGGGGCGGGCAGCTTTGCGACAAAGGTGTTTTACTCTATTCCATTCCCTTTAATTCAGCTACCATTTTGCAAGACGCACTAGCAACACTTTGTCCAGACACTTTCTCTTTCTGTTTTTTTAACATTAGACAGTTTAGAAACGATACAACGTACACAACATTTTGAACTAAATTGAAATACTAATAAAAAAAAAAAATGTTACAAAAAATGAAACAGAAAGTGCTTTTCGACAAGTCTTGCAAAATGGTCTATATTTCCTTCCGTAGAGTTGATCCACATTAAATATGGATAGTTTATTCAAACTGATTTGTTTAATACAGATTTGAATACCTGTCGTACACGGCAGCCCTGTCTTCATGGAGGTACCTGCAGTAATACCGGACCGGACAAGTACCACTGCGCCTGTCCTGACGGATACTCTGGACTGAACTGTGAGAAAGGTGGGTCACACTTACAATGCCGTACAAAGGCGACATCCTTAACAGACCAACATCATTCTAGCCAATTAAATGCATTTTCTGTAGATCTTATGTAGGAAATGTCTTTTTTTTAAATGCGGTTGTACATAGCGATTAGGATTGCTTGCGTTGCCTAACAGTGAGAGTCAGACTATTGTTCTTGCGAGCCAAATTGAATCACATATTCTGTTCCTTTCGGTCATCTGGCCAAGATGTCTGTTTTATTTGTTTCGTCTAAGACTTTCTACTCGTGTTTGGCACTTGACAAAGGTTCATTTTGGAAATTGCTTGTCACTCTTTTATATTCCTGTCTTTCTATCTGGATTTGTCAGTGAATCTAAAGCAAGTTGAAGGGGGCATAGGGATATTTTTCTGCCAAAAAACATACACCCGACACACAAACAAACTCTTGAATTGGTGTATCAAATGCGTCTGACTCAGCCAAGCCAAAGAATGCAGTGTGCATTAATAGATTTGGACAGAAAAATGCATCATATCGTCTGTGTGTGTGTGTGTGGTGGACGGATAGTTATGTTTCTTGATCGGGTTGGTTTGGCATAATGTACACGCACCAGCCTGTTTGGTACACAAAAGAAAGATATTTTCCCGTTATGCTGTTTTATTTTGTTTTTGTACGCTTCAATTTCTGTTTATCCTGTCATGTTTCATTGGAAATGAGCACACACTTCCTCTTGTTGCTCTTCGTGTTTCTGTTGGTGTGGTCTCTAGCCCGTGTGAGAAAGGCCAACGGGGTTTTCCAGTCCGCCGACTGTATCTGATAGAAAGACTGACAGACCTAAAGAGGGAGTTACTGAGAGATTGAAAGGGAAAAACCAAGGATGCGATCCTGTCTCGCTGTATATAAACTCCAGATTAATTGTCCTTCTCTCGATTTCAAATTGAATGTTGGCATATCATTCGTATTACAACTAACTTTGTTTTGCCAAAGAAGGGCAAAATAAAAGTGCAAATAAAATAAACAGGTAGTAATGAATAAAAAATATTTAAACTAAAATGATTCATTGCAATGAATAATTTGGTATGTGTGTTTTATTTTAGAGTAGCTTTTTCCAAACGTTTGTATTGTTTGTCTCAGTTGCAGTGTGGTGTAATTTGATTACATTGGGGACACAGCATTGTAACCTCTCTCTCTCACTCTCTCTCTCTCGCTCTCTCTCACTCTCTCTCTCTCTCTCTCTCTCTCTCTCTCTCTGTAGTGGATAACGCCTGCCTGTCTGAGCCGTGTTTGAACGGAGGCAGTTGTGTGGAGTCCAGTCAGGGATTTGAGTGTCAGTGTGCGGCTGGCTGGAGCGGACCGTCGTGCGATATCAGTAAGGCTGAAGTTTCAGAGATCACACACACATTACTTGTGATATTGCAGATGCTTCTCCTAGACAACAATGAGAATGCCATTGAAAACAAATGCAGACTAGGGCTGTCAAATCGATTAATTGCGAACAACCGAATCCAAAATAAATGCTTCTGTTAATATTATGATATATGTGTGTGCTTTGTATATTTATATGTATATATGAATACATGAACGTACATGTATATGTGTGATTTTTATTTAAACAAAATATATACTATATTTAAATATTAATTTAGTCGTGATTAATCGACTTGACGCCCCATTAGTGGTTTCTCAAACTATGCTTCGTTTTCCAAGGACACCAAGTCAATATGAATTTAAACATTTCTCATTAAGCTCCTCAGCTATATTGTAAATTATAAAATTATTAATAAATTATACTGTAAGTAATGTTGGGGAAATCAAACCTTAGCCTTATCTGGAGTCTGAAATATTTATAGAAAGTTGGTGGGGGTTAAAGCAAGTAAGCAACAACCCTGTACATCATAGTAATGCTCTTTTTGGGTGAAATTGCTTTAAAATTTTGCTCCAAATATATGATAACTGAGAACTTCTGACGTCTCAAAATCCTTAACATTTCCCTCTGGGTTTCCTTTCTTCCTCAGATGAAGACGACTGCAATCCAAATCCGTGCAATCACAGCGGCATGTGTGTGGACCTGTTGGACGGATTTAAATGCATCTGTCCCTCTCAGTGGACCGGAAAGACCTGTCTCATCGGTGTGTGTCCTGGACTTTTCTCTTTACCCCTCTCTGCGCCTCGTCTTTTCCGGCACTGTGCTTTTCTTCCCTGGCTCTCTGTCTTTGAGTCAGTGTGTGTGTTTGCTCAAAAATCCAATTACCGTGGTAACCGCGTCAGCCTTGGAAGAATTTAAGTAATAGACCACCATGAGACCCCCACTGTTTCACAGTCCATTTACACGCACCTACACATCGTCTAGCTTATTCTAAAGGGACGTTGGAATGTAACGGAATTTTCCTGCATGTATTTCGCCCTGATTGTTATTTGGACCATCCTCATGTTGTTTTGTCATTTTTGGCACAGATGCTAATGAGTGTGAGGAAAGCCCTTGTGTCAATGCCCACTCTTGTCGAAATCTGATTGGTGGATACTTCTGCGAGTGTCTCCCGGGTTGGACGGGCACGAACTGTGACATCAGTAAGTATTTAACAGATTATTCCCAGTTTTGATTTAAAGCAGCTAAAGCCTTAATTTATATATATTTTTTTGGGGGGGTTAACTACATAAGCATTACAAGCAAGTACAAGAAAATCAGTGTTTAAAACCCGTTATTATCTGATTCTTCTTGATTGGTTGAGCTGGCACAAGTTTAGGAAGTGACATCATGCAACTCAAACAGCACTGACATCTCTCTCAGAAACCCAGAGAACTTAGAATTTAAACTTTGGTTTACCAAATATTACTCGCAGCTTGTGTTTATGAAATATTTTGTTAATTTAATAATGCTTAAAACATTTCACCATCTTAGATCTCTTTCATAGAATTGTGCAGATTTTCAACAGAGCACAATATGACCTTAAATGGAGCTAAATGTTGCTTTCTTGGCATGATTTATGAAATGTGAAATGATATTTTGATGGATTGCCCCCACAGATGTCAATGACTGCCGCGGACAGTGTCTTAATGGAGGCCAGTGTAAGGTAAGCCCATTTCCCCAAGCTTTTTCATCGGTTTTGGCGGTGGAGAAAGACCCCCCAGAAACCCTCTTTCCCTCCACCCCATCACCTCCATCTCCTGCCATTCTTGTTTAAAAATAGCACGAGCTGAGACACGCTTTGGAGAGCGAATTGAAAAAAGTATACTTAAAAAGAAAGAGAGAGTGTGCGAGGAGAAAGATCACATTACCATAAACTTTCTTGTCTCCATTCCTTTGTTTTTTTATCTTTCGTATACTTTCCTCAGTCCTTGTTTTCAGCATGTTAGTCCAGGCTGGTTCTCTTACAGCTGGAATACATTAGAACAACGTCTGAGTCGGTTAGAAGTGAATACAATGCGAATAAAGTTATAATCTCAGCTGACACCCATGTGTTTGATTTGATCGAATGCAGCGAGATGTAATGGAGACTAGCGTTACAGAAGGTGTGGTGTAACAGTACAATGGGGTAGGAAATTCGAAACTAGGTTTGGATTTTTTTTTAAGTTAGAAAAGAAGGTTGTGATGTTAAATAAAAATAAATGTTTACCATTCAAGGCTTTTCACAAGACGCTCTTTAAAACATTCTGAAACACTTCTAGAATAACTTGATTTATCAGATTTTGTATTTGTGGAGTTCATGCCACTGTCCGACCTGTCATAAAAGCAAAAGTGCAACAGTACGACTCTCATGGTTATTTTAGATTATTAAATATAACTTGTAAACAAGAGTTTAGTCTTTAAATGAGAACAAAAATGCAATTAAAGCATTGTAAATGTATATGTAAACCAGTAAAGGGATTGCTTTCCAAACGAAAGTAATTTATTTAAAATAATGATTTATATACAGTATATAGAAAAAAATATATATTGAACTTTAAGAATGTAGTCCAAAAGATAGAAGAGTATTTGGGAAAAACGAACAAGAAGCATCAATACAAAAAATGTTTACATTAGGGCTCCAAAATATCACAAATGTGGATATCGCAGTGTTTGCAATAAATTTATACTTAAAAAACATATGTATAATCAAGTCCATGCAGATAGAAGAGAATGGTGAGAAAAAATGTTTATAAACCGATTTGCCAAACTGCAATTTAGCAAGTTATTGCATATCGCAATTTTTTTCAATATGGCTCAGATTAATTTGCAATACATCATTCTAATTGCCCCTCTCCCTCTCTCTCTCTCTCTCTCTCTCTCTCTCAGGATCTGGTAAATGGCTACAGGTGTCTGTGCGCTCCGGGATTTGCAGGGGAACACTGCGAGAGAAACGTGGACGAATGTGCCAGTCGACCCTGCCTCAATGGAGGGCGATGCCAAGACAACATCAACGGATTCCAGTGTTTGTGTCCAACTGGATTCTCAGGCGTCATGTGTCAGGTGAGCAAAACACGTTGTTCTATCCACACATTAAGGCTTCTAAATGGTACGAATGATCTCGTAAGCAGATAAAAAATACGTGTTTGTTTTGTCTTCAGCTGGATGTAGACTACTGTGAGAGCGCCCCGTGTCAGAACGGAGCAGAGTGTTTCAGTTTGGCCTCAGACTATTACTGTAAGTGTCCGGAAGATTACGAGGGAAAGAACTGCTCGCAGTTAAAGGACCACTGCCTTACCACACCCTGTCAAGGTACGTCTGTCTTCTTAAACACCATGGTAGTTCATGTTCTCTGGGAGTCACCGTATCTCCAACTTTATGAAGTGCTGATCGCTCCGTCATATGGGCGTGTAAGATTATCTGGTTGGGCACATTCTGAGGTTTTAATGGGCACTTGAAATAGAAGTAGAGGCTTTTTAGTCAGCTCGGCTATCAACTCGTCCCAAGGCCTCGAGCGTTTGATGCTGTGCCATTGTGTAAAGCGCTTTGTAACGATCGCTATTGGTCCCCCGGGTCGTGTTGCCATAGTAACAGATAAGATCTCGTTACACGACACATATGCAAACTCCACGAGCTTACCTAGAGGGGAAAACCCGGCCGCGAAGAGACTACATGACGGCTTCAGTAATTCTTAGCTTTCAACATAGCCGTCAATGATCAGGGTTTGTATTTGATCCTGCAAATATCTGCAAGAACATAATAGAGCTAGAAACCATTGTATGAAAACAGGGTTCTCACGTCATGGACATTTTTACTGAAAATCCAAATGTTTCCCATTTTGATATAAAGATATTATGTCTGATATGTCTATAAGATGAATGACTACAAAAGTAATTGTGTTATTGTCGTGTTTGTTCAAAAAGTACCAGGCTTGATAAAACTTTCCGTTGTTTTACCCTGAGCCTTCTCCATCATTCTCAGTGATTGACAGTTGCACGGTTGCCGTGGCATCCAACAGTACACCGGGCGGCAGACGACTCATCTCCTCGAATGTTTGTGGTCCTCACGGCCGCTGCCAAAGTCACGCCGGTGGTCATTTCAGCTGTAAATGTCAGGAAGGATTTACCGGAACATACTGCCATGAGAGTAAGAAAAATGTGCCACATTTAGACCCGTCTTTGACTTCTGTGCTCTTTTGGACATTTTTGTTGCTTTCGTTCGATTTTCTGACATTGAATTTCTCTCTTAGACATCAACGACTGTGAAAGTAATCCCTGTCGCAATGGTGGTACATGTATTGATAAAATCAATGTGTACCAGTGTATCTGCGCTGATGGCTGGGAGGGACCCAACTGTGAGACCAGTGAGTATATTTTAACCTCGAACCATCAGTTCAATTCAGATGTTTTAGAAATTATTGTGTGTAATAAGGTTCAAATAAAAGGATGAAAGGAGGCGGGAACCGGGGAACATTCAAACAAAATTTGATAAAAAATAAACAAACAATAACACGGAAGTAAAAGACCGGCAGCCACCTCACGGTTGACAGCTGGCCACAAAACATAAATACAAACGTAAACATATGTCCGGCCCGGTCCTCTCTCATCAGCAGTCCCCTCGCTCGTCCTCTTATGCTCCTGATTTCCTCTGTGAGATATGCGGGATCGGTGTGCGCACAGCTGATTCCAACTATCACTCACGCCACCGGCCCCGCCCCACGGCTCTTGTCCCGCCTTACTCACCACATTGTGTATGTGTATTTAAATACATTGAAATGATTCATAATAGTTTTTAATAATAATCATATATAATAGATATACATTTTGGGATTTAATTAAGCCAATTTTTTTGTTTTCAAAACAGACATTGATGACTGCAGCATGAACCCTTGTCGAGATCGTGGTGTGTGTCGCGATCTTGTGAACGATTTTTACTGCGAGTGTGAAAATGGCTGGAAGGGAAAGACATGCCACTCACGTAAGCCCCGCCCCCTCATCTACATTACAATGTCTTTTGGGTGGATTAAATAGATAAAATTGTAAAACTAGTTCAGCGGCATGAAAAATCATTGGTAGTATATTGCTAATATATTGTCTGTAAACAAATTGATTTCTTGTTGCTAGGTGAAAGCCAATGTGATGAAGCTACTTGTAACAACGGAGGGACATGCTCTGACGAGGGTGACTCCTTTAAATGCATGTGTGCCCCTGGATGGGGGGGAACTACCTGTAATATAGGTAAGCGGCTATTCTAAATGACAATATTTGACGAGTTAAACTCTTAATCAGTTATAAAAATATGTTTTATGCCATCACCTATAGCAAAGAACAGCACCTGCTTGCCGAACCCTTGTGAGAACGGAGCCACGTGCGTTGTTAGAGGCGACAGCTTCACCTGTGTCTGCAAAGAAGGATGGGAGGGGCCCACCTGCAGCCAGAGTACGGCAAAACTTCCTGTTCCACTTCCTTACTACTTCCTGTCTTGACTTCTGTCTACTTCCTGTTTCCAACTCTCATCTACTGCTTCATGCTCCTTAAGGTTCTCTTTCAAATAATATACATACTGTATATAGCGTCAATATAAAAAAATTTGTAGAAGTTAAGCTACAAATGCTCTTCTATAGTTTTGTCTGCAGATGAACCACAAAAGTCAAAGATCTGCGAAAATTGAATTCCAGTCAAGTTGCCTTTTCTCTTGAGAAAAAGACCCCAACATTTTACTTAAGTCTCTACTCCATCAAAACTAAAGGCAATTAGTAGTCAATGGTAAACGATTTTAATGTAAACAAAAAAAGTAATCAAATGGACTCCATACCAGATCATTAAGCAGTTTGGGCGTGATGGGCATTGTAGATGATGCATGAAATATTTCATACCAACATCAAAAGTGTCTTCCTAGATCTTTTTTCAGTACATATTGTTTAAAAGCAAATCTCATTTGATAATGGATTGCATTTTGTTTTTCAGATTCCAACGACTGCAACCCCCAACCATGGTAAGCTGACCCTCCATTAAATAACATTGGTGTCAATTATTTTTTTTGCTTTTTTTTGCTTGATGTTGACTTCTTATCTCACTATACGCCCCATCTTTGTGCAGCTATAACAGTGGCACGTGTGTGGACGGGGATAACTGGTACAGGTGTGAGTGTGCCAGTGGATTCGCAGGGCCCGACTGTCGCATCAGTGAGTTCATGAAGCTCTTTGCTCTGTAGACATTTGTCTTATATATACTATATATAATGATTCTTTATTCTGTTGTTCCCAAAGCTTGAAAATATAAATATGTATTCACTTGACTGGATTAATACTGTGTCATAACATGCATGTCTCTCCCCACAGATATTAATGAGTGCCAATCGTCTCCTTGTGCATTCGGGTCCACGTGTATTGATGAAATTAACGGCTATCGTTGCCTGTGTCCACCTGGCAGAACGGGACCCAGGTGTCAAGAAGGTACATGACCCAGACTAATATATGTCAATATATGTAGAGGGGAAAATAAATCAATCTTTGAAAGTTTTTTTGTGTACATGTTGAAGTTAAATATGGCATGATTTTTTTTCTTAGTCTCTGGTCGTTCATGTGTGGTCGGAGGTCGCTTTGCTCTGGATGGCACAAAGTGGACTGAAGATTGCAACCCCTGTTACTGTAATAAGGGCGTTGTTACCTGTACCAAGGTTTGAGGCCGTTCTTGTTGCTGTTTTGTAATTCTTAATGTTTATTTTACGCTCAGTCATTCATTTTACATAATTTCTCTCCGTCAGCTGTGGTGTGGCCCTAAACCCTGCCGCTTGCATGGCTCCGGGCGAGCTGAGTGCCCGTTGGGTCAGCTCTGTGTGCCGGTACGTGAGGATCAGTGTTTCGTGAAGCCCTGCTCCTCACAGGGTGAATGCTGGTCCGCTCACCGCCCAGCCGTACGGGCGAGATGTCACCCGGAGAGCGACTGCGCGAATGTTACCTTCACTTTTAGGGATACTATGCCACAGGTGAGAACATAAAGATAAAATAACATTAGTCAAGACATACGTAGTCATTTTTGTCTATTTTATTGTCTATTTTTATTATAAAAATTACAATGATTAAATGTGTTTTTTGGGAAAAAGTGTGAAAAAGATACACCTTTATTTATTTTATTTACATATATTAAGAAATAATTTAATTTATTATTAATCAATTATTTATTTTATTGTATTTAATTTTACTTTTTTATTTTATTTTTAATTTATTTTATTTTTATTTTATTTTATTTAATCATTTAATTTTATTTATTTTATTTCATTTAGAAAATCTACAACAATTGATTAAATAAAATTCATTTCAGATTGCATACGTAGATATTATGATATATTTAGAGTAGAAGGCTTAAAAACTGTGATATTGCCTTTTCTACAAATATAATCACAACCCTGCAGTTCTGTGTGAATTCTTTGTACAACACACCAGCCCATCAAATTGACGTTTCGCCATTTTGAAGTAAGGATCTGAAGGCTGTTTACTGATCTATATTTTCTTTTGTTCCCTCTCAGGGAGTGACAGTGGAGCAAGTGTGTCGAGAACTAAGGCATTTATATGTGACGAGGAATATTTCAGCAGAGTTTGCCATCTCCATGAGCTGCGAGGCGTCTTCCGTCGCCAATAACCAGATCCATGTGGCAATCGTAAGTGATCTCTTACACATTCACTCGCAGCATTGTATAAACATACATTGATGTCTGGTGCATTCACACACACACATTGAGATAATACAACTTTTTGCATAAACCACTTTACAGTAATTCATCAAATTAAGCTTTAGCTTCGAAAGTAAAAACATGTATTTTGTTATATTGAATGTTAAAGGGATTGCTTTGTTTCTCAGCATGTGACTGAGGATGGCGTGCACGGCCGGGTGCCCGTCAAACAGATCACTGACAGCATCATCGATCTGGTGAGCAAACACAGCACCAACAGCAGTATCATCGGCTCAATCGCTGAGGTCCGCGTGCAACGCAGACAACAACAGAACCCTAATGGTGAGAAATACCTTTACAAAAGTGTAGAAAGTTGTTGAGGAGATAATATTTGTGTGTTTTAGGCTTTGCTTCGTATATTTAAACGGTGCACTTTGCAAGAGACTAACTGTCTTTGCTTAAAGTGGATTCTGAATGAAGTGATCCAGAATTCAGTTTTGTTTACATTCACATTTTCTCTGGTCTTGAAAGTGGACTTAGATTGTTTTGGCCTTTTGAAATTTGATTAATTAATCTATTTTCAATGCCTTTGTCAATCTCTCTGGTTCAGTAGACTACTTGGTGCCACTGCTGGTCTCCATAGTGACGGCAGTCTGGGTTTTGGCACTGGCATCAGTGTTCCTGTGGTGCGTGCGACATCGGCGTAAACAGAGTTCCAGCCCCACGGCCATCAACCCAGCTGCCACCTTCTCCACGGGAACCACGGAGGACAACACGGTGAACAACGCTCGTGAGCAACTCAATCAGATCAAGAACCACATCGAGAAGAACGCGTCCAATGGCAGCCTGCCCGGTAAAGAACACTGCGATGACAAAAACAAGGTCAAAGCCAAAATCAAGAAGCATTACTCTGAATCCCACAGACTGGCAGAGGACGTCCCGAATTCCAGCAAGCGGCTGCAGAAGGCTCGTTTTCCTCCGGCCTACATGCTGGTGGACCGAGACGACAGGCTGAGCTCCAACGGCACGGACGGAAAACATCAGCACTGGACTAATAAACGTGACAACAGGGACCTGGAATCACAGCACAGAGTTCCAGATTCACAGCACATAGACCTGGAGACGCAGCACAGTTTACGCAAAATGGAGTACATCGTATAGCAGCCGATCGGATGGTGAGGTTGGCACGGTAACAATCACAGCAGCGGCACGGTCGCTTGCGCAATGCCCCACGAGGTCAATGAATGGTAACGGAGGATCTGTTTGGAAGCTGTTTATCGTTGACTGTCATGACGATTCCAGATGATTCTGGATTATGTATTACGGGCAGATAATTCACAGGACCACAGGTTGGTTTGGGTGAATTTGTGCACGTCAGTGTCAGTAGTTTGCAGTTCTTCTAGCCTATCAAAACGCATCAACAGGATGACGTAATTTACCAAAATTAGCTCATTGGGTGAATCTCGCAATAGGTTTTTTGGGAGTGAATAAACTGTTTTGCTGAACTGCGTGTGTATTAGCACATGCACATTTAGTTATGCTATAGATCGTAATGCACGACAAATACAATTTCTTGTGAATCAGTTCCAAAAATTGGTGATTACAGGTGCATCACGTGCCTGAAGATTGTATTCAACCCTTTTTTATTCCATTTTCATGCTCTTGCCGACAATTCGTTTTTATTTATTTTGCTTTTTCACTTTTTTTTCAAACATGTATTCAGGCAGGCAGGTCATGCTTAGAAATTACTGTCTATATGAAGAAATGTCTTAGTCAGTGTTGTATAGATGATTTTGTACATATTTTCTAATTAATCGTTGTGTATATTTGATTTTATTAACTTAATCATCAAGAGCCTATCTTTTGTTTTATTTATTTTCACGGTTTTGAGTCAAAGATTTGTGTCCAGCCTTTGTATTTTTTCATGCAAAATATTCTGAGATGCCAAAAGATGATCTTGTTTTGAAGAATAGTGTGTGTTTGGATTTGGATCTATTGTGCAATGTCTGTTGTAGAAAACGTGCTTGGTTTGTTTTTTAAATGTTTTGAGACGTAAGCTAGTTGGGCGATTTCCAACTGGTTTTGAAAAACACGTTGCCTGTACAAATTCACTTTTTTTGTCATAAAATTGTGTCCAGATCATTCCTAAAATATTCAATCTTCATTGTTGTTGAAACTTCAGTGTTAAATGAAACTGGCAGGCGAGATATCAAGCAACTGTCGTTTTCTGGTAAACCACATTGTCAAATGAATCATATCTAAACAGCCCAAAGGGAACAAACAGTATTAGAAGTGCAATTTTGCCTGTATAGTAATATGAAATATGAAGAAACAGACCTGAATGTGATAAGAGGGACAACTATGAAAGCAAAATTGCTTTATTAGGCCATTTAATGCACAATACAGTAGGACTGTATTTTTCAGTTGTTTTCTTTAAGTTGAATCTTCAATATTTGTCCTACTGCTGCCATGTTTTGTTGTACATTTGTTGAATGTTTTAATTTTAGATTTATCAAAACTACATGAAGATGTAACTACCCTGGGTTTTGTCCACACAAACATTTGAATTCAATCTGATGTAGTTGTTTACATTAAGATCCCTTAAATCAAATAAAAGTTCACTTGAATGTTTTACAGTTGAGAAATGCATTTTACTTGAACCATTTTAGCTGATTATGACCTTATTCGTGAAGCTTGAATGGAACAAATCTCAAGTCGTTTGAGAAAACACATTCAATACAATATGACAGTCTATGTTAGAACAGATTTATGATCGATTTATGAGAAATTCTGCCCATGCTCATAAAATGCATTTTTTTACAATACCCAAAAGTTAACTGTTAGTTCTGGGACTAATGTAGATTTTTCCTTATTATGTGCGATTAAATGTGATCCAGAGCCTGAAATGCGACGTCCACAGCTGTAACAGGTCCCAACAGTGTCCACATTGTGCTAGTCTAGACGTTCAGCTGAGAGCGAACATGTGAGTGAGGTTAAGAAACTCCTTCAGATTGACTCTCTCCTGTCGTGGGAAAGCCACAGATACACTCTCAAACAGACGCCATGAGATGTTGGCAAAGGCAGACACAAAGAACGTCTTCTTCTGCATCTCCTTCCCAATCAGCGCTTCTTGGAAAGACCGCATGACCCTTTTGATTCACAAGAGCATTTAACACGTGCCCAACGTGTTTACGAAACGTTTTCACAATACATATGACAGTGTAGATTTCTTGAAATTACCAAATATATTTGGACAAACAGATGTCCTCAAAGCATTTTTTTGGATGAAGATTTGTGTGGTGCAGGATGAGTCATCACTTTGTAGTCGGTGATTTGCTTCAGTTCTCAGTTAAAATCTGAAATTTGACTTGGCTGCCACTTTCAACACTAATGGATCCATCACAGTTACAAATTTGTCACGGTAACCCGAGTCAACATTCACTTCTTTAGAAACAACGCTTTAAACCGCCAACGCTGAGGTGACGTAACGTGAGCTTTCAAAATAAATTTTACCGTCATTTTTTCGGGAACGTGTACAGAGCGTTTTGGATACTGATCTGCATGTGTTTATACTGTAATGAGAGTGGAAAATAATGTGCAAAAGTACAAAGCATGTAGCGCAGAGATGGTTACCCTCAAATTAACCACAAAAACATTTGTTTTATTCATAATCTTATAGCCAACACACTCTTTATTTTAAGACAAGGTAAGAGAATCATGTTAAAATGCCTTGTTAAGGCCAAATCCACAGGCATTATAACATGGAGAAGGTTTGCTTTTGGACAAGCTCTGTGAAAAAAATACATTCAAATATTGCAGAGGAAGCAGAAATAATGATGTGTGAATGAAAACCATTTCAACTACCCGACAATTACTATTTCAGGTCAAGATTTACTTATAAGCAGCCTTTGTTGTGTGTTTATGATTATTATAGTAATTATTATTATTAAGTATTAAATATGATGTTAAGCTTTGCAATAGGGTAACCACAAACTCAGTTTTGATAAACTATTGTGCTTTGTGTTGAGTGTTATAAATTCTAAAAGTAGTAAAAATGTATGGTTTATGTCGAAAGCAATGTTTTCAAAGACATAATAAGAATACTTTTTTGTGATGAAAACAGTAACCGTTGGCGCATAAGTTATAAAATGAATTGCATTTTTTAAATCATCGATTATTTGTTTTTATGCATGCACGACCATTCACATTAGCATACTAATTCTCCGCAAAAACGATTATATTCAACGGCCCTATATAAAATTCACACAAACTCCGAGGAGACCGTGTGCTATTGGTGCCGAAACACCAGTTCAACCACACCCTGACCAGACTGCGTTTCAGAGCCAACAATTAGCTCTGTGCCTTGACTCAGCCTATGTGTGCGTGTGAGACAGCAAAACTGAGCCACGAGAATGTGTGGGAACCTATACGTGTGCACTTAGATGACGATGTCAACTTTCCCTCAGGCTGAAAAATGTCAACCGATGCACCGATTTTTTCCCCTCAGAAATGTTTTCAAATTGTAAGTGCAACCTTCCATATAAACACACAGTTCCTGTGAATTTTTCACATCAGATTTGATCTAGGGCTGCATTATAAAGAAACATGCAAATTTCGATAATACGAACAAAAAAAACCCCCAGATATCTGTAATGTTTGATGCACAGAGGATTTGATTAAAGAATCAACACACATTTTCCATTATTTACATTTACATGCATGGGTGGATTTTGTCATGTTATGGTATTTTGTCTTTTGTCATCCCCACTTAATGATAACTATAAAGTTCAAAAATTGTTAAACGTAAGTTAAAGTCTATTCAAATTTAAAGGGCTACTGCATTTAATAATTTAAAAGTTGTTCGGCTTATTGGTGTTGATGCTAATATAATCACAGTATATTATCAGTATAATCTTAATAGTACTTTTTCTTTCCTTGGTGAGATTTCAATTTGAATACATAACACATTTTTATGGCTCTCAGTTTCTATTTTAAATAAACCCAAACCTAAACAATTAATATACTGAACCGGATTCTTGCTCTCCATGTCAGTAGATGGTCATTTTCTCATATGTTCTTGGCTCAAGCTATAACACAGGCTGCACTTCTGTTGTTAGTCTTTACTCAAAAGTCTGCTCGCACACACACATACAACAACGTATGAATTGCTTTGCCAGACTCTAAAAGCACAAGAGACAGAAAACACAGCCGCACACTTTCCCCCTTGAACCGTTCACACACACCCGGCACAAACCCAACGACACAGTCGCCGTTTCCTCTGTAGGTCCTTTAATCATTTTGAAACATGAGAGCGTTTAAGAGAGGTCATAAAAACAACACACAGCCTCACAGGCGAGAGAGAATACGGCGTTTATCTATTAAGTTCCTGTGTCATGCTCTTTAAGGCTCTTTTATTTGCACCGAAAACAAAAGCTGGATCTTTGGTTTCGGCGGCAGGATGTGTGTGTGATCAAACGGGGACGACTGGCGTAAGACTAGTCTAGATTTAAGAGGTTTGTCATTAGTGATTAAGCTTATCAGGAGAGGCGTCACTGGTGTGTAATTCTTCACTGTGATAAGAGTCTGATTTCCTTCTCTGATTTTCTAGATTTTTCCCACAGTATCACATCCTCAACATAGCACTGCACAGGGCAACTTAAAGGCTTCACAAGTGGTGCTTTGGCAAAGAGTTTACAGTATACAGTCTATTTTGGGGTAGGTTGTTAATGTTCTAGTGGTCCAATTGAACTGTTGAAAAAGTCTGCTTATAACAGCACAGCAAAAGAAAATATACTTTACCATAACACGCATTTCTTAATCAGTAACATTTATTATGTTGGCAGGACGAAGCCAGCATTTTGTTATTGTCAAATTTGGGGCGACTTGGCACAATCCTGCAATCTGTTCTGATTTAGTGTGACGGGTTTCCTCAATGATTGGACTTACTAAATTTCCTGTAGTTAAAAGTCAAATTGCCCCTAAAATGCTGCAAACCCTGGCAACTAGCCAGAACACCATAGTAACCATTAGGATGTATAACACAATATACAGATATGATAATATTGTAAAATGAGTAAACTGCCTTTTCTAAGATGTTTATCAGATGTTTTTACACAACAGATGTTTTCCAGATCTTTAACATACATCTTACAGACATATCTGCGCTATTTTGGAGCCCTGTGATGTAACCGGCCACAAGCCCCAGCAACTACTTCGCAGGACCAGAGCAACCGCCTAGCAGGACCCTAGCATTCCTAGCATAGAAAATCTCCAGTGTTTGATTTTTATTTAGTCCAGCTCTGAACTTTCCTGGTGAACCATCACCAGGTTGTTTGTGTATACTTTGTCGCACCACACAGCGCAAACTGTTGACAAACCACATGCTTTTGCAGTGGAAGAAGAATCTGGGTCAGGCACAGACAAAACCAACAATCTGACCTGTTTAGACCTCCTGAAGTTCAAAGACAATATGACCAAAGATTCACAGAGACAGATGTACTGGAAATATTTTTTGTGTGTGTGTGTTTTCTGTTCAGACAGTCAGAGACCCACACCAAACCCCTACCTTAACCATAACTTACCCCTTAAATCAGAGGGAAATGATGAGTGAAAAACAATGGTCTAGAAGCATCTAATCCTGGTTGGAAGATTAAATTTAAATTAAACTGTAAACTTATTTCTGAAATCTGATTGGTTGTTTTAAATGTTGTCCCAGGGTCAATATGATATTGCCCTAAGGATATATCAACCACTTGGCAAAAACAAGAGACTGACTCTTTTGTGCAATTATTTTTTAAGTTTTTTAGATAAACACAACCATAGATGTGTCTTTTCACATTTATGTGCAAAATATTTCTGCAAAATGAAGAACAACATGGATCAGATTGCATGCTGACATTTCAAATTCATAAAATTTATTATTTATAAAAAAATCTTTGAATAGCATTAAAAATCATGTCAGAGAGTTATCGGTTCTGCCTTTTGTTGATAAATTTAAATACCAGTTGTGCAGTTCACGACGTGTCATGCCACTTTACTGAAAAATTATGCATCATTGTCCCAACGTATACTGAACCAGTGTCCTGCTGAGTGTTGACAATGTAGACAACACAGATTCAGTGTTTGAGGACACACTTTTTTGTTCATACTTTTATTCCATACTCAAACACGACAATACCAATGAATCATAAATCACGCTTTAGTCAACTAGTACTGTTCAGTTCCCAGAAAGGCATTAGAGTCATCTTTTGATTAACCGTGTTCACTACCTCCACCTGTGATGACATCATCACGGCTCCCACTACATCACACAAGTTAACACAAGCCGCTAAGTGTCTCAACAAGTGTGTTCAAACCTGTACACATTTACACAACACACACATTTCAGTTTCAATGAGTCAGCTGAAGAACTTGCTTGCATGTGAGTGATAATATTATGCATTTTTCCTCTCAGTTTCCCCGAGTGTGTGAAATAGTGAGAAAAGACTAAGTGGGTGGTTGAGAGAGGGGTTAGAGTCACTAATGGGTGTAAGTCATTTAGGATATTGCCCCAAAGCCAATTGAGGTGCAGTTCCAGGTGTTCGTCTGACCGCCCACGCACACACATTTCTTTGTAGGATTGTTGTTTGGAGGCAGTCTTTGTAACGCAACAGCTGGATATGACTGGAGTGGGTAAAACCACAATATCACTTACCACATAAGTTTCCCCGAAGAATGTTATCTAAGCCTAAAAATGTAACTAACATTGATAATCATGCTGTTTACAGGTGTTTCAGGAGGTTTAGCAACTGATCCGTATGTTTGGAGTCATTGATGTTTATACGCTGAGAGGAGGATGATGTAATAATTTTCCATGTGGGAAAATGCTTATGACTCATTCACATGGATCAGGTATTGCAAAGTAACATCAAGACCTTCACCTTTGATTTCATCAAACTGTTTTTATTGGCACTTTGTTTGCTTAGATCTGCTTGAGGAGACTATAAAGAAAACAAAACGTTTCTAGTTCTTTGAGCAAAACAAACATGCAATTGAAGTTACTGTTGCAGTCAAGCAGAACTCCAAATGTTTTTTCAGAAATATTAATGCTATCAGAGGTCAAACAGGTAAAAAGTCAGTCATTATTCCCCCTCATGTTGCTTAAAACCTGTATTGGACTCTTTCTTCAGTGGAACACACAAGAAGATATTTTGTGAAATGTCTCAGTGGTTAGTGTCCATCCAATAGAAGTCAATGGGGTCCAATGTTTCTTGGTTACCAACATTCTTATAAATATATTTTTTGTGTTACATGGAAAAAGGTAGAAAATAACTGTTCCGCATTTATTTGACTAACCAGCAACTCTGTATGTCTGTCTGTCGAAAAAAAAAAAGTTTTGTTCATTCCCTCTTTTGCTTACTCAAGCATTAATCCTCTTAGCAGCATGGCCTTGTAAACTATACTGTTTAGCGTTTTGACAAAATGTTTAAATGCTCTCCTACTTGTAAGTTGCTTTGGATAAAAGCGTCTGCCAAATGAATAAATGTAAGGAAAATTGGACAGATTTGGAATGACATGTGAATGAATAAATGATCAAGGAATTTGGATTTTTTGGTGAACGTCCCTTTCTTACCAAGACTTCAATACAGCTGCTATAAAATGAAAACCTTTCATCAAAAAATTTGCAGTGCATTTAACACGTATTCTAGTCATTTCATTTCAAGAAAGAATGGACATTTTTATTACATTTACTGCACTTGCTGAACGTTAAAAGTACAATCCTTTCAGATTTCAACACAACACCCAAATCCTTTAATTTTCCAATTCACTTGTCAAGATTTTGGCATAACAGTAACATTTAATCTTATAAATCAAAAGCAACAGGTTTTTACTTGCTCATGTCAGATTTCAACCCAACACAAAAAAAACTTTTGTTTTCCAAATTCACTAATTATTTGCGGGCCCTCTTGAACTTTAATATACTAAAAACCAAAAGCAACAGGTTTTTTCTCGCTCATATTCCTTACATAACTTTATTATCATACTGTCTTTATTATCGCTCCAAAAGGGACTCCTGTGAGGCATATCATGTTCACTATATAAAGTGGCATAAACCGAAAACAAAAGTTAGTTTACGTAAGGTTTGTGAGCAGCCAACAGAAAATAAAACATATTTTGATTTCCATAACAACTACAATGTTTAGAGTCCCTGAATTGTTCCTATATTATATTTTATTACTCGTTCATGTTCCTTTCATAACTTTTTTATCATACTGTCTTTGTAATTATACAAAATCATTTAGACAGTAAAGAATGATTAAGAAACCAAACTTTACAACTTTATTCCTAACCTGATGTATGTCACAAAATCACATTGGCTATGTGGTCACACAAGATACAACCTTAAGACATGTTAATAGCAGGTGTAAATGGCAAACTCTCGGGGAACCAAACTGTCGGGTGACTTAATCACCTGAGATGGAGTTTATTAGCATGTGTAAACAGGGCCTGTGTTTGCACATGCCCAGAGAGCAGCTGCTGGAGGAGAAAAAGTGAGTGTCTCATTGAAATACAAGCTAGTTTCCCACACTCACTGTTATAGCCCCGAGCCTTTAACAATTAGCCAACTTACATTGTTTCAATTACCCTCTGTCACTCCTTTAAAAAGCTTCCATCTCTCTTTCTCGATTCCATTGGAAGACGTCAACCATGTTAACAGACATGGAAAATATGAGATTGATCACTCTTTCTCAAACAAACAAATAACAAAAAACAACAAGCTTCCTGTCAATCCTTGGGAAACATCACTTCAATATAGGAAATAACATTGACGGATTTTTCTGTAAAGTGAATTTGTAATATATTAGCCAACCCAGAGGCCAATATTATATCTTGCTCATACTGCTCTCACAGAGCTCAGGAGACTTAAAGGAGTTTTCACAAATGTTTAACTATAAAGTTTGTCTATAATATTCTTGCAAAGCTGCTCATAAAAAAGCAATTATGAACATATGGATGAAGTACAAAGGTGCAAAATGTGTATAACAGCTCGCTTTTTCATTGTAGATCTTGACACATCTGAGACACTGTTGAAATTTCTACTGAGACTATAGAGGATAGGTTGAGACATTTATTCAAATATTTCTTATATTCATTTTTGTTTTCAGTTTTATTGACGTTTAAATATTGTTTTGAATGAGCTTTTGTTGTTAATAATCTTATTTAAATTTATTAGTTATTTTGTTATGTGATTTTGTGATTTTATTATTTATGTCTGTATGTTTTAATGTTGTTGTATAAGAAAAATAAAAAAATCAGTTATTTTCATAATTTTATCAGTTTCAGTTTATTCCTTAAACAACATTTCTTATTTTTCAATAATATTTAGGCCAATATTTTATTTGACTTAAATAAACAGAAATGTTTTAGTTTTAGTAAATTATCTTCACACACACACACACACACACGGGAGTCTTGGTAAGATTAACTGTGGAGTCACAGCATACACAATGGCAAATTCTCATGGGAACTGCAGAATCACTCCTTGTTTTAACAAATACAGCGTGTTTACAACACAGACTAATTACAGAGAAAGTTTAGTGTAGCAATACAGAATTTCGAAGGATATTTCAGTCTCCACTTCAAACACAAAGCTCTCCCAGACTACAGATATATGGGAACATTGAAGGAACAATTTAGCCACAGATTAATATTCTTACCCAAATGTTGTTCCAAACCCTTATTATTTACACATATCGCGATTAAACACCGGTTCGTGCTGCCATATTTGAATATACTTTCTAGGACTATTTGTTCTGGTTTTTATATATTTACATGTATTATAACATGCAATTTGCTTCAGAAGACATTTGTTAACCCCCAAAGTCATACTTTTACGATGGGTATATGTGATTTTTGGAGGCACTATTCAAAAGCATTACAAAGCTAGAAGGAGCCACGATATAATAACCCTGACTGGGTTTGACAGAAGAAAAGAAGACATACACACCACGGCATGAAGATGAGTAGGCCCTACTGAGTGATATATTACTTTTATTTTCAGGCGAACTACTCCTTTAAATATTACTTCATGTCATTTAAATAACATGAGCATATCTAGATCTCGAGTTAGAAGCTAAACCTTAGGATGTATGATGGATTTGGGGTCTTTTGTATTTTGCAGACTCAGATCTGCAGTCAGGTGCCAGATGTTTTTTTGGAGTGGGGTAGATGTAGGGGAGATGTCAGTTGACCTGATCTGTGTGGAATGATCACACTTCCAATTTTGGGGAATCAAATCCTCTAAATGTTCCACACCTTGTCATTAGTGTCTTTTCACAGATAAGATTCAGATGCTGCACATGCCAGCCATTATAAAGATAGACTCTAAAATAAACAACATAACAACCTTAACCGTAACACTTATTTTAGTAATTTACACTGTTATCCAAAACTCTACAGTGCATTTTATGTATACATTTGTGTCAGTATGTGTGTTCCCTGGTAAACAAACCCATGATCATTGTGCGTTCAGGGGCTTTAAATGGTCTGAAAACAGAAGTGAGCGGTGAGCTCCCTCTGGTGGCGTTACACAAACGTCACTTTTTCAAGTGTAAAATCGTATTTTTACATTATTGACGTTTTATTTATTTATTTGATAGAACATAAACATAATAACATACAAAAATAAATTACACAAACCCGTTTTTTTAACGATTCTCTGCTAAACCAATGAGCTCATCCTCTATAAAAATGTAACCAATGAAAATGTTCACCTGCAAATGCGCTTGCTTTTTAGACCGAAAGATTCGCCTGTTTGAAAATGTAAATAAATATTATTGCAGTAATATTTTAGTTCTTATATTTCATTTTAACATAGTTTTAATCCAGAAGCATCTTTACAAAGAATTGTACTTTATGAATATCAGTGACCAAGTGAAAGTAACCAGCGACTGGTAAAAGAAAGAAGACTAATGCTTTTACAAAAGCGATCACTTTGACATTATTGCTGTTTTAGAAAGTGCAAAGATAATGTTGCTATTTTAATTAGCTTTGCTCATAGCATTTTCAGTCAGGATAAAAATCAGCTACCCATGTCTTCATAATCAGGACCCAAAAATGGTAGCGCCGTGTTTGGCAACAGAAAGCTGAAGGTGAGTGTTATAACTTGTGAATTTCATTGTGAACGTGTTTTATGTGCTTAATTGTTAATCTGACAAATATGATGAAGTATTATAGGTCACATAATATTGTTTGACATGTCACTTATTCTCTTTTAAACTAACTTGACGATACGTTTCTTCATATCCATTTCTTATACTTTAGTGTCAGCAGACATGGGCAAGCTCAACAGCTTTTGGCATAATTATAAAGTGCTGATAGTTATGGGGACTGGCCTCGGGTTGGTGCACTGGGGCTGGTACACGATTAAATCCAATCCGCTGTTTAAGAAGAGCAGGGAGGAATATATTCCCGAGCCTGGAATCGTATCGTACATCTCGCCTTCTCCTCAATCTCTACCCCCTCTGCCCGAGCCGAAGAAAAAGAGAGAATCCAAATCCAAGGAATAAACTCCACCTGACGCTCAAGGTGGGCATGAGTTCCCACCCACATTTACCTGTTAACTGACGCAGATAAGGGTGTGTAATGGCCCCTGTGCTTCATCGTTGTCCATTATCACAGTTTCTAACTTGTGCAATCTTATCTGACTTTAACGATTACTGGTAAGAATGTGAGTATTGGTTGACAGTATAAACTGATTTTACTGTTGAAAAAAGGCATGCTAGAAAAACTTAATGCAACAGAAACATATTATTTACATCCAAGAGTCCAAGTCCAGCTTGATGATAGTAGATACAGTATGCATTCTATAATCTTTGCATTCAGAAATGCATAAAAATGGTCGACAATTAACAAGAGTAGCCTAAATAATTTCCTTACCCCATTCTCTTTCTCTCCCTATATTTTTCAACATGCCTACAATTACATTTTATGTTTAATCATTTAGCAGACGCTTTATCCAAAGCTACTTACAAATGAGGTAAACAATAGAAGCAATTGGAACAACATAAGGACAACAAAATGCACTCTTTACTCTTTATTTTTTTCACATACCTACATTTACATTTAAAATTTAGTCATTTAGCAGATGCTTTATCCAAAGCGACTTACAAATGAGATAACGTTAGAAGCAATTGGAACAACATACGGAAGAACAACAAAATGCAAAAGTTCAGTAAAAACTGGTCTCATATATAGGAAAATTCAAATAGTTCACATTTTACATTCTTGCTGCCAAATTTGACTGCCATGTTAACACATACATGGCAATGAGTGAGCTGCAGGTTTTCTGGATCAAAGCACAGTAACATTAAGGCTTCATTTCCTAACCGGTTTTAAAGGTTTAGGTTTTTTTTTAATCGAGGTGGATTGAAGTTCTTCAGTTACTTATAAAATTATGTATTAACATGAGGACTTTGTTTTTTAACTTTTTACAAGAATAGGAATATTTACTTAACACATAACATCACTTTTGTACCCACTATTACAATCATTATAGCAACTAGATAGTCAAGTTTGAGAACGAACTTTGTGGCCTTGACAAAGCCTGGCCTGAAGACTTAAAAATAGTTTGATAGGTATGAGGTTAAACATTGTGCAACATGATAGAAAAAAATTATGTGACCCCACTCTTTAAAAATCGGGTCTATAGAAAACCAGGCTTAACGTTTTGTTAGCTTTAATTAGGATGTCGTAAGCATGATGCTTACACAATTAGCATGTTGCTAACAAGTTGAGTCCAAGTTTAGCCTTTTGATAATAGATGCAGTATGCATGCATTCGAAAATCTGTGCATTCAGAAATGCATAAAAATTGTCCACATTTAACAATAGTAGCATATATAATTTCCCTACCCCATTCTCTTTCTCTCTCTATATTTTTCCTCATATTTATTATGTACATTTTGTCATTTAGCAGACGCTGTTATACAAAGCCACTTTCAAATGAGGTACACAATTGAAGCAATTGGAACAACACAAGGATAACTAAAAGCATAAATGCAGTAAAAACTGGTCTCATATAGCCCACCACAGTATAAAAAGCTAGGGTTTATTTTGTTTTGACCTTAAAATGACATCACTCGGTTTGACATTTTTCGGCATTACACTGATATGCCAGTGTTAACTTGCTTACATGTATGCATTTCGCTAAATTTACTCTGAAGTGACTTGAGCTACTTGAAGTGCTTTTAAGCTGGGCAGGTTATCAATACTGTGTGTTACATGAGCATTGAACCCATAACCTTTGCTCCGCTAATACAAAACTTGACAAATTGAGCTAAAGGAGCAACTTTTTGTTCCCTTTCTGTCCTAATACCATGCCTTCCATTCTAGAGTTCCTTAACCCCCCAACCGAAGACATTACATTGAGGACAGAAAAGATGAGAACCCACAGCTGGCTTAGGAAGAACTGGATGTGGGTTGCTGGTGGTGCATTTCTTGGTATCCATTTGGGAACCTGGGCCCTGCAGAAGGTCACAAAAAATTTGGTGCGCTCCGAACAGCAGCTCAGAAACAAAGTTGTTTCAGAGGACTAACAGAGCGTGAGAATTGGATGTAGAACTTTAAGGAAAATAGACATATTTTTTGTGCTTGCTCACTGACAACCTAACAGCCTTATTGTCTGCCTGGTGAATATACTCAGAAACAGTATGTGTTTTCTGGAAAGATCAAGTTTAAAGCAGATATCTAATCTTTTCCCTAAAAGACAAAGTCCATAAAGTATGTACTGAGACATAGAGGGACATATAGATCACAAAACGCCACACATGTTCAGAGTCCTCGAAACATAAGCATTTCTATACGTCCTTTTATGTGGGATGGGTTTATTATTTTATGACACCTATGTTTGCAGATTGGAACATGTACTGTATATAATTGACCACAATCTGCTATGTACAGATGTTAACAAGGATTTTTATTGTACTTAAAAAAAAAATGATATACGTTCTCTTGTGTAAGATTGCATTAGTACAGTAGTTAACATGTTTTAATGGGCTGAGGCTTTGGCTTATTGATTTTCTTAAAAAGTCATCAGTAAAGGCATGGATTTCTGTTTGGCTGTTACAGCATAAAGGGAATCACAGCTTTTCTTGATTTGGGGTAGTCTTTAAATTTCTGCAAGTAATACCTGTGAAAAAGACAAGAGGTGTTAACTGAAAAGCATCAGACAAATGCTTTGTATTATTTTTAAGTTGTCACCACAAGACAGAATCCTACGACCTTGACAAATTTCTGTAATTTAACTGTGATACAGGCAGCATGCTTGACAAATATAAGCAGTACTTATTATCATTCAAATGGAAACATTTATTCTCAAGCTCTGTTCAATAGAATTTTAATGCACAGTCAAAATCTGGCACTAATAAATATTGATTAAAATAGTCTTCTGTTACTTGATTGCTTTTATTGATATTTTTGTTTAAATGATCATCTACATCTTGGTTGGATCCTTCCTTAGAATTTCAAGTTCGTGCTTTATTAAAATCCTATGCGGGTAATGGTAATTTGAAAAGCAAGAAAATTCCTAGACGTAAATACATAAAAACATATATGGAGTAAGATGACTACTAATTTCCACCATTTAGCAGCTGGATTGCATAAGGGACAAATGAACTGCCAAAAATGTTGCCTGCCTGTGATTCCTGCAATGTTGTGGCATTTCACAAAGGTTTTGAAAGAAAATAGTTGGTTCCGCACCTGTGATGGTGGTAGGCTCGTGGCCCAATAGAGCAGATGGTGAAGAAGGCGAAGGTGAAAGCGGGAAAGGACCAGGTGGCCACAGCGAATCCACACCATTCAACAATCTCTCCGAAAAAATTTGCCCCAGATATCAACTCAAACATTCCGCCTGAAAATAAACAGTGTACATACAATAAGATTTTGAAAATTGTAAAAATATATGTTTTATTTTTATTATGTGGTAAAAGTTTTTTTTCGTTCTATAAACAAATTTGATATATAGTCAGACCCCTCAAAATTCTTTTGTCGGAATCGAGGAAATACCAACCTCTGGGGATTTTATAGCGGACCTCTCCTGGTTTCCTCAGATTTCGTAAGATGTAGTCACTGTGGATGTTGATTGCCATTCCTGAGATAAACATCATGACACCTAGAGGGAACCATCTAAATGTTAGTTACATTTTCACAAAAGTGAATAAATTTCACTGTTTTGTGATTTGTAAGCAGTAAAATTAAATTGGTTCAATCAAACAGAAAAGGTCTAACAGATTCAAATTAAGTGGGAACCAGTTTATGTACCGATGAGAAAGCGTGTGTCTCGGAGCCAGTTCATTTTGTATTGAGCACAGTGAAGCAAATAATGACCCTGCAAAAAGCCATTCAGTGAACAGAAGATAACAGCAGATACCACGATGGAGAGAGGAGACGGTCTGCCTTTAGTCAGCAACGAATACACGAAGGTCCTGTAAATTAAATAAGATTAAAGAGAAATTGTAATTTTTGTCTTTAAATCTTCTCAGAAGTTTCTTTTACAAAATGGTGTTGAGCTGTCCTCAGTTTGTTTGTCCAAGCAGACTCACAACCTCCCTAGCTAGTTGTAGTATACTTCACCTTTACATACAATCCACAACCAACATGCATTTTATGTTTATTTTGTATGTTTTTGCTCATGATGTTTATTTGCAGATGTGTCCTCAGCTGTGGCAACCTCGAGTCAGCATGTCTGTTCACCATGATGTTTCAGCACAGACATGTCAAACATCTTTGCAACAATTTTATGGAAGGCATTGGATTAAGATTAATTTTATTTGGTAATATTTTAAGCTTTGCTTCATCCTGCTCCGTTTTGAACTTACTTCAATTTTTGTTGCAGATTCCTGTGATTTATTTATTTTATTTTTGTTACACGGTAACATAGACTCTGTGTGTGTTTGTCATATATATATATATATATATAGTTCGAAATAAGTGCATAAAATATTTTTCCAGGAATGTGGCTGAATCCAATTGATCAGTAAACCAAAACTTGCTAGGTTTGCACTTACAAATGATGTCCAATTGATTTGGTGACATCAAGATAATTAAGCAAAAACATCAAGCAATGCTGTTGTCTGTGCTCGAGACTTCAGAATCCTTTGGTGGCTCTTGCAACCAGTTTTTCCACCACTATACCACAAGATTGTGTTATAACTGAAAAAGCAACAACTTCCTGTATGCTGCCAAATAGCTTATCTGCAAAATTGTAGGCATAGTCTTGGTACCAACTCACTGTCATATTACATTTTGATTTCTATTTTCTTACTGTTTTTCACACATATTTTAAAATCAAATGTATTTATATTTTCATATTTGACTTCTTATCTTCTTATCTTTTGATTTTTTTATCATTTTAAACCACTCCTTTGAAAATATATTTTACTTGTATTTGTATGTAATTTTATTTAATGTAAATTTCTATCAAAAGCACTTTCTAATCTCCACTTGAGCACTTCGAATTACCATATAAAAAAGATGACTTGCCTTGTCTTGCCTTGTCTTGACTCACAAAACACCAAATAAAAACCAACCTGGCAAGTATTGCCATGCTTAGAAACATTGGGTTTCTATTGTCAAAGATGCAATGGAGGATAATATAAATGTTACCTTTGAAAGTAGTGCAGGCAAAAGGTGCAGAGAAGAAGAATTCGTCCCATACCAGACAAACTTTCTGTTGAACACACCAAAAGCACAGGAACTAAGAATGATGGAAGTTCCTGTATAAACCAGCCTGCCTTGGCTGAAACCATCATCCCTGTATTCTTTGTGTCCACATAGCGCCCATATGGAGTGTGTGTTGTCATTTGCCGAAAGAGGTAAAGGAGTCCTCCGATTACAAATGCCCAGCTTCCATAGTAAACAGTCTGTTCCTGGCAGATCATTGTAAAAAACAATGGGGCTACTTTCCAATGCTTAACATTCCAGAGAAGCACTGTGATGCAGCTCAGTGATGAAAGTGAATATATGCTATGCCATGAAGTTACTCCCTCCAGATTTCATTGGCTGTCAGAATGTAAGATATGTTAAATACAGTACACACACCGTATCCATACAGGGTCAATGCAGACAAAGAGGTGGAGTCAATCAGTGACTAGTCTCTCTCTGTCCCTCTCTCTCTCTCACTCATTCTCTTACACACACACACACACACACACACACAAAACAAGTACAATCCTGTGAGACACTGACACACTGTATCTTGCCCTAAATATTGAAGGAATGTTTGAAAGAATCACTAAAATGCTTAACCCCTGACACCATAATACATATAGAAAAACATACAAGTATTAGGGTTTACATTTATGTAATGTAAACTCCTCTACCATAAATAGGATCATTCTAAGCAATTAGATCACACTGTAGCATCTGTCTGTGACACGCATTGCAATTTTAATCAAAAGATTTATTCAAAACACTGTAAACAAATACAGTCAAATGGTTTTAAAAATCATTTATTTTAGAACCTTAAAAAGCATGAATTAATTTTGTACAAATGAGGAAACAAGGTCAAATAAGTCAAAATAAAAAACGTTAGGAGAAAAATTCAAAACTTTCACATTCTTGTTGCCATATTTAATTTGACTGCGATGGTAACAAATGCATGGGTGAAATGCAGGTTTTCTGGATCAAAGGAATGTAACATTTAGCCGACATTTCCTAACTTATTTTACCAATTTTTAATCGAGGTGAAATACAAAAAGTTCTTCAGTTACATATAAAATGATTTATTAACATGAATTGTACACATATTTTTTGAAGTCTATCTATCCACTTTATTGTGTGTTGTTATTTTAATATTTACATAACACACAGAGGGCCACTTTTGTACCCACGGTTACAATTAGTAGAGCAATAAAACAGAGAATAAGAAGAAGTAGCTAAACTAAACAGGGGATAACTTAAAATAAAATAACAAATTAAAAAGTTAAATTAAATTTTTTGTTCTTTTAAATGCATCTTCAAAGGCTAAAAGTAATGTATATTAGTTTGTGTGTGTGTTTGGGTGTTAGGTTTATTATTTGCATTTTCATACATAATAAATCAAACTATAAATTTTCTCCGAACTCTTACTCTTATACATAAAAAATATATGTGCATTTAAAAAAGTTTGGGAAAATGCATAAAACCTTATACATTACTCTTATACATTAAAAATATATGTACATTTAAAAAAGATTGGGAAAATGCATAAAACCTTATACATTACTCTTATACATTAAAAATATATGTACATTTAAAAAAGATTGGGAAAATGCATAAAACCTTATACATTACTCTTATACATTAAAAATATATGTACATTTAAAAAAGATTGGGAAAATGCATAAAACCTTATACATTAAAAATATATGTACATTTAAAAAAGATTGGGAAAATGCATAAAACCTTATACATTACTCTTATACATTAAAAATATATGTACATTTAAAAAAGATTGGGAAAATGCATAAAACCTTATACATTAAAAATATATGTACATTTAAAAAAGATTGGGAAAATGCATAAAACCTTATACATTACTCTTATACATTAAAAATATATGTACATTTAAAAAAGATTGGGAAAATGCATAAAACCTTATACATTACTCTTATACATTAAAAATATATGTACATTTAAAAAAGATTGGGAAAATGCATAAAACCTTATACATTAAAAATATATGTACATTTAAAAAAGATTGGGAAAATGCATAAAACCTTATACATTACTCTTATACATTAAAAATATATGTACATTTAAAGATCATTAGGTGACGAGAATCACATGGCGAGGTGACGTCAGAAGCAGCTGATCAACATCACTTCCTGAATGAATTTCGCAATGTTTTGACGGAGACTGTCTTCAAATCGGTATCGGATCATCCTTCATGTAAATTCTCTCGCATTTACAGGTATTTCAGTCTTTCCCCTTGTACGCTTCATGTTAACTTGTTTGAGTTTTGATCGGGGATAGAACCGGATAACTTTCCAGTCACATTCATTCGGAGGGGGAGCCGCGGATCACAGGCAATGCTAAGATGATCTGGGTTTATGAATCATTATAAGTGCGTGGCATTATTCATTTTCGAGAAGGATATATTAACTATTGCACTTAAATTTGCCTTTTTAGGAAATTCCTTGCGTCGTCCCAAAGATTGTTCTTACTTAGTAAACGGTGGGAGTGTTTTTGCCAATGATACACTTAAAGTTAACAGTTACAAAAAAGTATATTTATGGAATCCGCTGGTAACAAATTAGGAGTTTTGGAGCGTTTCAATAAATATAAAAAAATATATTTTTAGCTTGTTTTCACAATATGCTTTTAATTTGACAGTATTAAAGAAAAGCTGCTCGAATTAAACATTGTAATGTTGTCACCAATACATTATTCGCTTTTCAATTTAATTGTGTTAAATCCGAATATATCCTTGTTTCCATTTTGGGGAGCTATTAACGCTTTTATTGTCTTGTTATTTTCATGATTATTTTTTTATTATTAACCACAAAGCTGCATTAAATGAAAGATGCTCTACAGTCGAAATGTAATATTGTGGTACTTTTGGTGCTTTAAAGCACTTCAATGAATACTGTAGTTTGATTGGTATTCCAAGGCCCTGTTGACACCTGATATTAAACTGCGATTTGATCTATATGATCACAAGTGTACGACGTTAATTCAAGTGTAAACGGGGTGTGAAACTTTTGAGGTTGTCTACTTTTCACCACTTCCAGAGGTAGTCAAAAACGCTGTGGGCCGGATTTCTTTTCCATTGTCTAGAGTTGGGGATTCGACTGCAAAAGAGTCGATTGCTCGACTCTTAATGTCGGAATCGACTCCTTTTCGACTAATCGACTCCTTTTCTTAATTCATTGACTCAATGACTCAAGTCATATCTTCACTCTCTCTCTGAATGTACAGGTTTACATCCGATCCAAAACACTGCTGTAATCAATTTATAAGCGACGCCTACTGGTACTCTCACAAAAGCGCATGCAATTTATCCCGTTCATTCTTCACCTTCAATCTTATCACATACAATTCTCACATTCTTATAAAAAAACTATACTATATTTTGTCCGTCCCTCTTTAAGCTTTTATTTCCCTTAACAACTGTTAAGACTTTGTAAGTTGCTTTGAATGAAAGCATCGCGTTATGCTTAAATGAGAGTGTGCATAACTGGAAACAAATCAATCCATCAGTTTGAGGAAACAAATTATAAAGCATGTCATCCAGTTTAAAAGCTTAAAAAACCACTAACAGCCAGGAAGTCACAAACCATAAATTAACTTCTTGTTGCTGGGTTATTATTATAGCATATGTTGTTGGTTTTGGACAAGTTGATCTTTTTAAAAACTTTTTTGTTAAATGCCCAACACAGAATGGCAATGATTTACATTAAGAAAAGAACAAGTTAGGCTCAACGTCTTTTCGCCTTTTAAAAAAAAGTGTTTAACGTAGCTTAGGGTGAATATATTAGGGAATTCTTAAACGAAAATAAATAAAAAACATTTAAGGATTGTATAGCACACATGTACGGAGCCTTATCACAAAACAATGAAACGCAGTGTCTTTAACATATGTGTGACATATGTAACTCTGCAAAATCGATGCAATATATAAATAATAAACAAAAAAAACGTCTTAACTTTACCATTAGTTCATATGGTTAGACCTGGGCCGTCATGCTTGCGCTGTGTGCACTTGGAAAATCACATCGGTTTAGGACCAGAATTGGGTAACTAGCAGCACAAAAAGTCTCTGTGATGGTGTGCTCGTTGCACAAATGCGTGTGTATTTGCTGGTGACTTTGGAGATGCCAGAGTTTGGCTGCCAGTCAAAAGTACCCAAACTTGTGAAGTTACATTTATATATTTTATACTCATATTCCTGGCCCCGAATGACAGTAAATGGAGTCGAAGTGTCGATTCCATCGACTCCAAAAGTGGGAGTCGAGAATCGGAGTTGACTCTACAAAACCCGGAATCGAACACCCCTAGTTAAAAAGCCACAAAACACCGCCTCCTCTCCACCTACAGACCCAATACAAGATCATTGCGAGAAATAGAAAGAAGTGCGCCTTTCTTACAGGATTTAAATGTTGACAAGCCGAATCAACGCAAAAAATAACAATGGATCCTCGTGGCTGGACATCCAGTGAACAGGTGCCTCATCTCTTTGTGGGCAGAAGACGAAGTACAGAGAAAACTTGTCAACTCCTACCTACTAATGGCAGTGAAAAAGGATTAAAGAGTTAAGGATTAAAGGCAGTTTTCAATCTTATGCATGGGATAGCAATTGTGTTAACGATGGACCAGCTAATCTATGAGCCACTATTACAATGCTAATTCCAGTGCCAGACATAAACCATTTATGACAATACAGATTTTTCTCTTTTGTCAAATTTGGCGAACAAGTAAAGTTTGTCTGAGTTTATGTCTTGCGTTGCTCAGAAATATCGGAAAAGCCCATACATGTACATTAACAGAACTTTGTAAATCGTCTTTGCTAACAGCACTAGCAGCCGTACAAGCAGACTTATATTAGTGCGCGATAACCCTCCCGGTCGTGTTTTGACGCAGACAAGTGGATCCACCCATTACCCTCCTCTTTACGTCATCAGGATCATTGGGGGTAATCTGGTCAGAAGTGGTCGAAAGTAGACAAAAGAGAGAGATTAAAACACCAGGTGTAAACGGGTATGCGTCTCCTTTGTCCACTTGTGATCTGATCGTCCAAAGCGCATCATAATACCAGGTGTAAGCAGGGCCTAAGGTATGTGACTTGATGCCTATTGCAGTTCTGGGTGTTTCGACTGTGGACACGTTCTCTTCATGAATACTTCAGATAGTGAAGAGGACTCTTATAATGAGAGATCTGCTCTGGTCCAGTCTGAAAGCCCAACAATACCCCCATACAGTCGAGATCACGACATGTCTCTGCCCCAGGACACAGAAACCAAACAGGTGAGTGGATATTATTGCCTCTCCTTTAAAGTGTTTTTAAAATTATTCGTCTACATCTGTCACAACTGCGAGACAGTATTATGCCCTAGGGTTTTGTGGTTAGTACAGTTTAAAGGACATTGTAACTGTATGTAGGATGTTATACTGTGCCTTAAGGTTGTTCTTGGTCAAAGAAATCCTTAAATAAATAAAACGATTTCTAAGATGTAGTTTTTATATGTTATGTTATTGGGTTTTGATGACATCAATATTCTAAAATACGAGGGAATTGAAAGAGTGTGTTTGGATGTTATATGAAAATGTTTATAATAATTTCTTGATTCATTAAGCGACGGCCACTCAGCTCAGGTCCGGATGAAGCAGGGCAGGTGGAGCGAGAGAGAGCGGTCACTCCTGATGGGGAGGAAGAAGAGCTGACCCTCAAATATGGCGCCAAGCACGTCATTATGCTCTTCATCCCTGTTACGCTCTGCATGGTGGTCGTCGTGGCAACGATCAAATCTGTCAGTTTCTACACGGAGAAGAGCGGACAGCAGCTGTACGGTTTTATCTTTTGCAGCGGTCACCTAATGTTGTTTTGTCAATGGGTGGCGCCATGCGTTCTTGTTTTATCGGTCCCTACATTTTTGACCTTTTCTATTTGATGATCTGCTTTTCTATTTGAATATATTCCTAAACATACCTACAGAAATTTACTTTAAAGTTTTAAAAGGTCTGAACACCTTTCGTCACCAAACTGAATCACAACGCTCTGTTTCGCAGCATCTACACTCCCTTCGAAGAGGATCCAAACAATGTGGGTCAGAGGCTGCTGTCGTCCTTCCTTAACACCATCGTCATGATCAGTGTCATCGTTGTCATGACGATCATACTTGTGCTGCTTTACAAGTATCGCTGCTATAAAGTGAGACTCTCCTTTTATTTTTTTCTGTTTTAAAATGAACAATGGGCAAAGTGTGCAGAGATCTAATCTGAAAAATGATGATAAAAAGATTTGTTAGATTTAACATAATTCACGTTATTGTGTTTTGATGACTAATTTGAAAATATGGCCTTTCGGTTTCCAAATCGTTTTTTTGTTTAGTTTATTCATGGCTGGCTGATTCTGTCTTCCCTGATGTTGCTTTTCTGGTTCAGCTTCATGTATCTGGGGTAAGTGAGCTTTTCTTTCTTATCATATTACATATCTTGAACTGCAGAGGCATGTAAATGTGGGCATACTTGTAAAAACATCAGAAATTCACGGATTTCAGATCAAGTTTTTTCTTAGTTGTGGTTTTTTTCAGCTTGGGAGGAAGTTTTGAGGTTTTTGGTTACACCACCTTCATATAGCACAATGAGTTCTACCAATTCAAACAATCAAAGTGTTTGATTATGAAATCAACCTTTTAATTTGGATCCTGTGCGTGAAGATTTGACTTTTATTGAACGCTTTACTTTACAGAGAGGTGTTTAAGACATACAACATCGCCATGGACTACCCAACGTTAGCAATGATCATTTGGAATTTCGGTGTGGTAGGAATGATCTGCATCCACTGGAAAGGTCCCTTAAAGCTGCAGCAGGCATATCTGATCATCATCAGCGCTCTCATGGCTCTCATATTCATCAAATACCTCCCTGAGTGGTCGGCGTGGGTCATACTGGGAGCCATTTCTATTTATGGTACTTTTACCTAAAGATCGATTTTGCGACTTTACATTTGCTCTTTAACTTAATTGTTTGTTGGTCTCTATGAAAACTCCCATTCACATCTGAAGAGAGTTTGTTGTTTCCTGTTCGTTAAGGAATAGTTCTCTAAAAAGAAAAAGTATTTCATTGTTTACTCGTCCTCTTGTCATTCCAAACCTGTATGACTTTTTTTCTGCAGAACACAAAAGAGATTTTGAAGAATTTTGGTAACCAAACAACATTCACTTCCATTAATATGTTTGTTCTTCAGATCTGGTAGCAGTGCTGAGCCCGAAAGGCCCATTGAGGATGCTGGTCGAGACCGCGCAAGAAAGAAACGAGCCAATTTTCCCCGCCCTCATATACTCATGTACGCATTCGTAAACGAAAGCAAGCGCTTATGCTACAGGGGTAAAGCCCTCATTTTGCGTGTAGGCATGATGCATGAAATGCTGTACTAATTTAGGCACTGTTGACCTTTTTCAGCTGCTATGGTCTGGATGGTTGGTATGGCAGATACAGGTCATCAGGATTCAGGTTAGTACTTTAAATACTTTAGTGTTTACTAAATTGCTAGCACTTGTAGAAGTACTTTACCTGTAGAAAGTGCAACATTAATTTCAGTCATTCAACTATTGCTGTCATCATAGCCAGTGAAAGACACCTCGGTGAGGGCGGAGCTAGGGCACAGCGAGGGGTGGAGTCAGATGATGATGCACCCCAAGGACAGAGGCGAGGATATTCAGCAGAAGAGGACCTTGAAGAAGACCGTAAGTCGTTTCCATGGCCTCGTTATTATTGAGGTCATTTCTAGGTATACATTGCACTAAATAATATGGGCCTTTATGGATTTTGTGTTAACATGATATGCTTTGCTATGAAGAGCTTGTATTGTCAAAGGGGCTTATATGTACCGATAACAATGAGGGGGGAAAAATATGCCCATGGAGGAAAAGCAAAGCTAACAAACAGGTTTTACATTGACTCAAAAATGGCACATTACACCCAACTGCTTGTTGGTGGATATTTTTCACAGGAGGGGTGAAACTGGGACTTGGAGACTTCATCTTCTACAGTGTTCTGGTGGGAAAGGCAGCTGCCATTGGAGGAGACTGGAACACCACGCTGGCCTGTTTCGTGGCCATTCTCATTGTGAGCATTTTTTAACTCATCAATACACCTGGATGGACCAGAAATGAAAACCATGTGAAGTTCAGAGCCATTGAGAGAGAGATTTGCGTACAATGGACGTTTTTTTCACAGCAATGGCGGTTCATGGAGACTCACAATAGTTCCTGTAAGTTACTAGTAGCGCATGGAGCTGTGGCTAAACAGACCGATTGTGACGAACTTGTAACCCATTTTAAAGACATTAAATGTATAAAAAATGAAGGAAGTTAAGCATTTAAAGAGAAAACATTACTTCCTGGAACTATCTCAGGGCTCCATGAATTACATAACATACGAAAATGTTAAACTTCTGTTGTCGCGACTCTCTCTCAACAGCTTTAGTGATGCTAAAATAAAATAATGAGCTGCCACCCCTTGTGTGGGCACTGGGCAGGATTTTGAATGGTCAGTCATGGCATTAAGATTCTGTCTAAAGTTTGTGACGAAAGGTTTTTGCTTGTAGGGACTGTGTTTGACACTTCTCCTGCTGGCCATTTTCAAGAAGGCCTTGCCGGCACTACCCATATCCATCACGTTTGGTCTTGTCTTCTACTTCTCCACTGACAATCTGGTACAGCCCTTCATGGACAGCCTGGCGGCCCACCAGTACTACATCTGACAGAATCCCACTGGGTTACAGAAGACTTTTTGAAACCCCTCCAGTTGAAGTGTTTAAACAAGATGAAGACTTTTTTTAGTTTTCATGAATCTGAGCTGGTTTCAGTCTTATTTGAAGCTGTTGGTGAGAAGCTAAAATCTTGACAAAGCTTCAAGCAAAGCTATTACAGTTATGAAGTGGTCAAAACAGAGCAGCTTTTTCAAATGCAGAATAGTTTCACTATTTCACGTAACTTATGAAAAGGTAAACGGGGGTGCAATGTTACTAGCATTCAGACAGGTGTCGAAAAATATTGTTTTCATAGTAAATTATATACATAAAATCATTTTTAAAATATAAAACGAAAAGATTGTTTACATATGTGGCCTGTTCCCAGCTGGTGTGTGAAAGTGCAGTAGGTCTGCCAGAAGATAAAGCTTTACCGCAAAATAAACCGACACAAACTTACATTTGCTTTCCAAATATTCTTTTTTTAGTTAAATAGCCCCATGGATGTGTAACAATTGTTTACCATAATATTTGTTTTAAATCATATTTTTTAGCTTGGGTTAGGTTACTGTTTTTAATGTGGATGAAAGGCACATTTAAATCAGTTCACAAGTTTAAATGTGGTCCTTTGTTTACAATAATCAGGAAATTCTTCGAGACAGTCAATATCAAATTTTGCTAACTGGGAATTGATTCAAGAACTTCTAGACTGACCAATAGTGGAGATGGCGGCTCATATATATTGTTGGTCCCTTTGTTGTTGTTTTTTGTTCCACAATGGAGTAGCAGTGATATAGTTGCATAAACCACAGACGCTAGAAACAAAAATGTCTCACACCAGCTTGGGGTTGTAAGCAAGTCATGTATTTTTGTTTTTTAATCATGCTATGTTTATAATTTTCACATTATCTTAAGGTTAAACCCCAGTATAAAACATTTTGAATGAAGTAAAAGTTATTTATTATGATTAATGAATAATTTATCTCAAAAAAAGAGAAATGAAAGCTCTGAGATTGAATTTATGTACTGTTCTTTTTATTAGCATTAACAAAAAATATTTCTGTCTAAGATACTGCTCTATGAAAATAGAGAAATGTAAGTTATGTTTGCTTTAGTTGGTCATTTAAAACTGATGAAAGCAGTTTGCCTATAGTTTGCTTATACTGAGTGAGTTTCAACTTTATACTGAATAAGTTATATTTACTAATTAAATTTATGATTCCAAATTCTTTCCTTTACTAGTTTTGTTTTTTATTGTGTACAATGCTTGGTGTTGTGTAATAAAATATCCATCGAGCAAATTAATCAGAATGGTTTCTAATATTTTAACTTTTTTGTGGTTATACTGCTCACCAACCTGTCAATTTAAATAACAGAAATCTCTGCTTGAACATGTTTATTTGAGTAGAAAAGAAACTACATTTAAATGGGTAAAGAAACAACTTGGAGAGTGTGACTCCATTACATTTAAATTCACAACAATGAACACAAAACCCTATTAGTCTTCCACTGCATTTTGTCCGTACTGTGCCTTTAATTCCGTTCTTCAAACTGGGATTTGTTCTTCAGTAAAAATGCGGCTAAAAACTCTATGGGATTTGGAGGCCTAAATGAAGAAAGTGAGATGAATAATTCAGTTAGATACACAGATTTGACTGATTCCAGACAATCAGACGTGGAATTCACAAATAACAAATTGCTTTTCAACTTATGTTAAATACCCTTTCGTCAAAACAATCTTCACCGCAAGTGAGACAATTTTTTGTGCAATTATGAAAACATGGTTATGGAAACAAACAGTTAAACCAAACGTCCTTGTTTTTGTACTGACTGCTGTGGATGCAGAATCGCACATAGTAGCAAAAAAAGAAACTGCAGAAGTTTTCAGTTACTGCTGCTTTTAAAAGTTGCTCCCTTGAATTACCAGTTGTAAGTGATAATAAATGGAATGTTATTCAGGTGGTCATGTAATCTGTCTGAATTCCTTTTGTAAAAATGTAGCCATGTAAGACAAGGTTGTGTTTGGTAAAATGTTAGCATTGCTCTACAGACCTTTCCTTGGCGAGAACTGACAAGCCCTGAAGGAGAATCGGAACAACAGTCTGATCCAGATACGCACGTGTTGGAAGAGTCTGCAGGGTCTGGGGATCCACCTTCTGTTTGGTAACTTTTTCCGCCGTTTTTTCATTCTCCACTATTCTCTGGTAAGGCACATAAAAGCATATTAATTCAAAACCACCCGAAAGCTGTTTTTTTCTCAATATGATCTTTAGAATTGTGTATTTGCACTGTTATTTACAAATAATGAAATCAGATCCACATCTTCCTCATGTTTTTATCAGCCATTTGATCTAAAACCTGTGACTAAACACTACAAATGACACAAGGCCTGTGAACTGTAAGGAGCAAACAAGAACTTCTGATGTTCCACCTGGATGTTTTCGGAAAGGCCGTATTCTGCATGCGGATTTTCTGGAACCTAAAATAACAAACTCACAATAATGCCAACTGCTCAAAACAAATAGACAACAAACTCTTACTGAAACAGTGTTGTGGTACTTACAGGACCCTCCATGCTCTGCTCGGCATCAGTATGCTCTAGAACCAGAACCAAATATTGGATTATTAATGTAGAAACACATGGAACACATTAGCATCGTTTAAAAGCACAAAACAGACACTTCTAACCAGTACAGTAACAAAAAGTACCAAAGTGGTGTTTTGCACAATGCATCTCGGTGTGCCATAGAAATACCACCGTTTAGATTAAAGCAATGCTATAACGTTAATGTATGAAATGCCTTACGATACAGACACGATCATTTAAAAACACTTTTTACACATTGGTGCTGCAACTACGATAATAAAAGCACATGTATGATTTCATTGATCTTACTGCAGTCAATGGCGGGATTCAATGAGCCACTGAAGAAAAGCTAAGCATTAGCAATACTTTAAACAATCTGACGTATGCAGAGATCTATAGACCTCCCCACCACATGCTAACACCAACAGGCGCTAAATTCATAGAAAATATCACCGCTACACAATTTAAGAGTACGAAAAATATACAAAGGTGAGAAACACAGCTTACCGTCCGCCATGGTTTGTTGTTGGTTTCTACGCAATTGGCGTTGCGCATGCGCAGAACATCCGCAAGACCGGGCGGACTGATTTATTTGCATTATTACGGGCTTGAAAAAATGAATTAAAATCATATAAAATGTATTGAAAGATAAATTAGTAAAATAACAAGTAAGAGATAACCACTTAAATAGAGTTTATTCAAAACACCTTTCCTAAAGAGGCGGGGTTTCATTGTCAGAATGGGCTGCGTACTTTTCTCAGCGCTGGTCAGAACAGACCAATCACAGTGATTTAAGATGACACAATTTATACAATAAATGTAATAGACATTGCACAAGTGGATTCACGTTTGCATATAATGTATGGATTATATTACAACTAACATATTAAAATAAAACACATTTAGATTGTTGTAACTCAAATAAGATAATTATTTGAGTAGGTGCACCCTGGGATAAGTGTATTTAGGGTTTCATATTTTTGAAATACGGGAAAACATAAATCAGACACACACACAAAAGCAAAAAAAAATGAGAATATGCGAATGAGAATAAAATTTTGTCGCCGATGCGACGCAACGCAACCATTACGTTACGTCATACGCCTGAGACCGTATTCACGACACTCGATGACTTCCGCAATTGCTGCGGGTGAAAACAAACCGTAGAGACGGCATCACCGAATAAATAAGACTCCCACAGAAAACACCCGGTCCGTCATGGAATGGAGAGCCCGAATCGGGTGAATGACTTCTGGGAAGGGAGCGAGACACAGGGGATCAGCGCGTGCGGGTGGACACACCTGCGCTCAGGTGACTGACGGAACTGGTCGTGGTCCATTGGACCGTTGCTCTCTCATCCGAACCCTCTGCCGGATCCCGTGTTCCCTGCTGTGGGCTCTCCTCTTGCTCCTCTCTCGGCTGTACCGACCCTTCCGCCGGACCATGGCGGCCAGAGCCAAAGATGTCGGGTCCGAGAGCTGTGATGACACGGGAGAACAGATCCGAAACTATCACAAACAAGCGTTTGAGTTCATTTCTGTGGCCTTACAGATCGACGAGGATGATAAAGGTATAATTACCCTTTAAATTTGAACAAAACGTACTTGCATGAGTACATGTGTACCATGGTAAAAGGACTTTAAGGTTTATGGTAACTTTAGGGAACTATGATACATATATTTGTTTTCCGATTTATTTGTATCTAATTATAAGTGCATTGTTTTTGAACATTTTGTTTTATAATGTTTAATTGTAATGATGGGCTTGAAAGCCCAGTGTTTTTAATGTCTTTCTATGCTTTGTACACACGTATCTGAACAAACAGGAAGTAGATTTTAATATTCCACCATACTACATTGTCCCTGGTGTGGTTTTACTTTCACGTCCAGAAGATCTACTCTTGACCCCCGCGTTTGACATCATTTATTTGTTTACCTCTGCTAGAAAAAGGTCTGGTTTCGAATTGTCAACTGGTTCAGCTGTTGTTTTGCTACATGGTTTAATCAATTCATCCAGGTCCGCAGTAGCTCAGCAAGCATCCACAGTGATCTGTATCTGATGATCCAGCTTTGGAGCTGCTTAACCAATGCTCTGGCATACCAAGTCTACAACGATGATCAGATCTTAGATCTTAGCCATCATACACTTGGTCCCAATGGTGCTGTTATAGTCAGAATTTTGACTGGGATCACTAGAGTCGAGAGGCCTAATTCAGGCTGACACACATTGTCCTTGTCAGCAGTCCGATAGAAAATGTGGCCTCACGAGCCAGCACTCACTCTGCTGCGAACAGTTTGTGTTCAGAAGTTTTACTTTATTATTATCATCATATTTTTGTATTTGCTGAAAGCAGTTCTTTCCGTCTGGAAGAAGAGGGGAAAGATTTTCTGACACTACTGTGAGTAAGTTTGCTGGAAAAGGTGAAAACTTCATGAAAATGTGCAGATTTAGAGCTTATATTTTAAAGGGCTGCTGTGCTCCTGTGAAAACATACTTTTTAATGCACCAGAAATTAAATTTGATAAACATAATTGGGAGATCATGCTTGCTTCTCACTGTGTAGTCTCTTCGAGTCAGAAATGCCAGCGCTGTGATAAACAAAGAACTTGTTCAATGTTCATCAACTGTTTCTCAGTCCCATCATGCCTTGGGGGCGATTGTAAGAGAACGCATGACGTTCAGCCTGTTTTATTTAAAGAACTTTTGCAAAAGTCGATTATCTTTGTACTCTTAGAATGAAGTGTTTACAACAAAACATTGTGTTTGGGGAAAAAACATGTTAATATCTAAAAATGTTATAAAAAGCATCATATTGGTACTCAGTATGGTGTGTTTCATTGTCGCATTAATATTAAAATCATTCAAATGAAAATGAGTCTGTATTGTCTATCTTTCATGTGTTGTAGGTAATAAGGATCAAGCAGTGCAGGGGTACAGAAAAGGCATCGCTGAGCTGGAGAAGGGCATCTGTATCCAGGTCACTGGAACTGGTGAGATGATTCAGTCTTATTGATTTCCATTACTGTGTAATACTGTGTAAGTAAACAAATCCGTGTGACGTGTTTTAATTACATTGCATTTTGTGCATCATTAAAATGAGTTTGCAGTGAAAAACAGCTTCGTTTTGGTGCAAAACACCCATTTTTCATCATCCAAACTTTAGATGACTTATTCTTGTTGAACTTCACACAGATATACAGTATATCAGTTGAAAAGTTGCGAACTTTAACACACAGATTTGTGTTGGTCTTTTTTAGGTGAGAAGGCAGACAGGTCGAGACGTCTTCAGGACAAGATGACCAACAACCTGAAAATGGCCGAAGACCGTTTGAAGCTTCTGGGTAAGCAGACACAGTGAGTCCTGGAGAGCATCCAGAGAGATCTGTGCTGATTCATTTACTCTTATAATCAGTGACACTTGTCTCTCAAAGCTTTTCTGATTTAACATTGTGATCAGTTGTATGCATGCATCATTTAAAGGAGCAGTGTATAAGTAAGTTTTGGGGTACTAAATGGCTCTCCTGCCATTATTTAGAAAACAGGATGTCCCCCCAAAACGTGCGCTATTGGTTGAGACAGAAGTTGATGTCCGATCATTTAACAGTGTTTACATTGTTTAGGGAAATCAAGCTGTCCATGGATGAGTGAATACTAACCTGGGAAAGGACAAAAGTACTCTGAATGAGTAAAATGACGTTTCAAATCAGCCATCTTTTTTCACAACATGCAGTGCCGTTCTTTTTCCCTTTCATTCCGCTTTTAAAATATATAACACGCTGCGTATATTTTTCATTATAAAACATCTTTCTATTCTGTGTCTTCGGTATTTTGGGTAAATCTTTAGATTATGTCGAGGTCGCATTTATTCGCAGAATATAGAGATAAAATTTATTAAGCAAATGCATATGCATAAATGTAATATATACATTGAAATATTTAATGCTAAATTAAAAGAATTCTGCTTGGTGATAAAGTGTGACCTGGACGTAAATCTAAACGCTTGTTTCTGGTCTTCTGCATTTTGATGTTTTTCTAGTGTGTTCTTGGTTTTTCCATAAACGTCTTAATTTTTCAAACTTAAAGCCAAACTGCAGTCTCCGGCAGAGGGCTACTCCGACCCCACTTTTCTTCCACTCTCCAACGGGAATCTGCGACCAGGTGCGTGTTTCAATTGTGCCGTAGGAGGGTATTCTGGGTGATCTTTGGTGATCTTGTGCTGTGCTGGTTTCATATTTGCTTTGTTTGAAATTCTTTGCTCATGTTAGGATTCTTTGTTAGTGAAGTGTAACAGAACAAGTGCATAGAGTTTTTTTGGTTTTTATAATCACAGGCAGTGGGGCTGTTTCTAAAAAGAAAGACACCATCCCCAGTCAATCCCATCCGCGGCCTAAAAACCCACCCAAATCCTCCAACAATGCTCCTGCTGCTGCCATGCACCGTAATCCTTCAACATGTCATGCTGGCAGGACCGGCCCACAGAACAATCAGAAGGTCAGTGTCAAAGGGTGTCTTAATATGCTTCCTACATGGGGAGATTTCTATTGTTTTGTAGTCATGTTGGACCTGTATTGTTTTTATAGGGTCTCTCTACAAGAGGAGGTAACAGACCCAACAACAAACCCAGCAACGCCGCTGCAGCGTCACCTCAGAAGAAACGAGACATGAAGAACTTAAAAAATGTGGACAGCAAGCTGGCTAACTTAATTCTTAATGAGATAGTGCAAAGGTAAAATAAGAATGTATCATTCACTGTATTCTTTGGTAATATATTGAATATTTGTGATGTTTATAATGATTTTTCTGCAATATAAAACAGCAACATCATAAACATAAGTGTGACTATTTTTATGCACACAACACTTCCTTAATATCAACAATGCAATAAAACCTACTAAGTATGAACATTTAAAGACATGTTTAGCACTCTGGTATTTGATCTTTTCTGTGTTTTTAGCGGCTCCTCAGTGGGTTTCGATGATATAGCAGGACAGCAATTGGCCAAACAGGCCCTGCAGGAGATCGTGATACTGCCTGCAATACGTCCTGAGGTACGTCTGTGATTTCTCAGGTGGTGTGACTTTCTTTTGCAGAACACAAATGTAGATATTTTGAAGAACGCTGATAACCATACAACGTTGCCCCCCATTTATGTGGGGCGAAATGTATGTATCACTTTTTTATGGGAACTATTATATTAATCAAATCTAGAAATATAAAGATAAACATTTGAAAATTGTACTGAAATAATAACATTTTCAGTCCAAAAAATTATAATTCTCTATACCACTAGGGAAACTAATATCTTATTGTATTATATTGAAATTGGGATCTTTAAACTACAAGCATGTTGTTTTAGAATGAATAAACAGATTTTTTAAGTGGTAATTCGCCAGTTTTTCTGTGTCTTTGGCGTGTTATTACCTGCCCATGCATGTATATGACATGTAATATTGCAAAAATGTAAGTGTCGAGCAAGATTTATTTTATCTAGAAGTGAATGCTCACCCAGACCTGCCTGAAATGCCTTGTGTAACCACACACCAGCGAATCTACGTCAGTTCGTAACACGGTTTGACTGAGACTTCCCAAATCTAACCTCCAGTAAGGTGGGCGTACCTGTCAGTACATATGCTTTTGAACCTGCTGTTCCAAATTTGATAAGAGGCGTTACATTTCCGTGCAGTATTCGACCAATCACTACGCACTAGTGAACTGGCCAATCATAGCACACCTCTCTTTTCAGAGCGATTAGCTTTGTAAAATATCAGCACGTTTCAGAGAGGCGGAGCACAGTATGTGGAAAATACACCGTTTTTGAACCTTAACTCGTGTATACACATTGTATTACATCTAAAGCAAACAATAATATTCGCTTAAGCCGCATCAAATGACTTCTTTAATGTTCAAACATTTCATGTTTATAATGTATGAATCTATTTTCAGCTGTTCACAGGTCTAAGGGCTCCTGCAAGAGGCCTCCTTCTCTTCGGGCCCCCCGGCAACGGGAAGACCATGCTGGTAACACAAAAGAGTTTCAAATCACATATTTGTATATCATGTGAACAGAACTGTATTTAATCTCTTCTGTTTACTCACAGGCTAAAGCAGTTGCAATGGAATCCAATGCCACTTTTTTCAACATCAGCGCTGCCAGTCTGACCTCCAAATATGTGAGTGATAAATAATCCTGTGGTATATTTTTTTCTGTTGGTGACTTGGTTTCTGCATAATGCATGACAGCTCCATCCACATTTGATTCTGATTGGCCATTGTGGCACTGTTAATTTATGATAAAATCACTGTAACTGAATGCCCTTGTGACTTGTGGCTGTAATACACAGAAATGTTTATTTTATGTTTTTAAAACTTGTTTTTGTGTGTGCAGGTGGGAGAGGGTGAGAAACTGGTTCGGGCTCTATTTGCTGTTGCTAGGGAACTACAGCCTTCAATCATCTTCATAGGTGAGAACCAGACTCTGTCTCGCTTCATGACTCGATTGTTTTTGTAAACGTCCTGCTCCTGTCAGAATGTCATTTCATGGTGATTTGGATGCAGATGAGATCGACAGTTTGCTGTGCGAGAGGAGAGAGGGAGAGCATGACGCCAGCAGAAGACTCAAAACCGAGTTTCTCGTCGAGTTTGATGGAGTGAGTAGGCGTACAGCTGATGTGCAGCAATAACATCTGGCCTACGTTTCTGTCAAACGGTTTCATGTCTGAGTGGGCGGGTCTAATATTGTGATTTGTGTACATTGCGTGTGTTTGTTGTAGGTGCAGTCAGGCGGTGATGATCGTGTGTTAGTTATGGGAGCCACTAACAGACCTCAGGAACTTGATGAGGCTGTGCTCAGGTGCTTGTGACCTTTGACCTGTCTGCCGCATTCTGTCAATGATTTTACAATTCCCTAAATGAACTGTGGTGTTTTGTTTTTCTCACAGGCGATTCGCTAAGCGCATTTATGTGGCTTTACCTATAGAGGAGGTACTGTGTATGGTTTTTATTAGGGTTGCCAGATATTAATTAACAATCAAAGACATTAATATGCTCTTTATTTGAGCGTTTCAGACTCGCTTGAAGCTGCTCAAGAACCTCCTGAGTAAACATGGAAACCCATTAAATCAGAAAGAGCTCAGCCAGTTAGCCAAGTACGAGTCGGCTTTATATTAATGCATAATATTCAAATTCGATAAAAAATAATTTTGGATGTTTAATGTGTGTGTGGTGTTTTTTAGGTTGACTGAAGGTTACTCCGGCAGTGATCTGACCTCACTGGCTAAAGATGCGGCTCTGGGCCCCATACGAGGTATGTTAGAGATTTCTTTAGGTGTATATTGATATTTGTCATATAACTGTGTACTGATTTTCTTCTAAATGCAGAACTGAGGCCTGAACAAGTCAGGAACATGTCGGCGAATGAGGTAGAAAGTTTTTTCACATTTTAAGATAATTCCATGTTTTTTTGGAATAGGAATTGTTCACCTACGAATAATTCTCCCTCGTGCTATTATTCTTCTGTTCAGATGAGGAACATCCGATACTCAGATTTTATCGATTCTCTGAAGAGGATAAAGCACAGCGTCAGTCCTCAGACACTGGAACTATATGTCCGCTGGAACAGAGAGTATGGAGACACAACTGTCGTATGACATCATGAACTTTGACCCCACAGTCCCCAGCACTAAAGACAGAACAAACAAATTGCGGTTGGAGTTTCTATTATTTTAGCTTTTCTACCATGACTACAGGAAACTCAGGGTGTGATCATACATGGACTGTTTTGATTGCTTTACACCCTCATCTTGAGACAATTTGTACAGCAAAGCGACCATTTGAGATGCTTGCCTGCATTTGTCATATTAAAGTATTTTTCTAAGTCAGAGATCTTTCTGAAAAATTTTACATGCTAGTTCATAAATCTGACCTATGAAGCACTTGTGAACAAACCTCTGTAGTGTTTGTGTGTTAAATGCGTTTGTTTGTTATAGGCCAATTCGTGTGTTTTACGCAATGTAACTTAAGAATCTGGGACAGGAAATGATGTCACACAAGGCTTGTATTCCTCATACATACAGTTGTCATCTTGCCGATTTACTCCACCAACACTTTTCTTATGAGTTTGAGTTGTATTGTTTGATCTTTAAATATGCTTATTATGTAATATAATATAATAAAATGTTTGTAGATGCAGTGGCATTGTTGCAAAAAGATAATTACTGATGGATAAACCCATTGACACCTTTAAAAGGCATGACTATTTTTGCCTGAATAATAAAATATATTTTCTTAAAGATAAAATTTAAAAACTTGCATTGATGAAACTGTGATATCACATTAATTTATATAAATTTATTAATTTCCTCCATTGAGTAAATTGGGAAATGAATTAGCATATGAAACATTATTTAAATGTTTAAAGAATGCATAATGTCCAGATTAAGAGTGCGTTCCGTTTACAGCCACTAGAGGGCATCAAATGCTCAGACGTAAGAGTCTTCCTAGCCTGATAAGAACTGGAACAATCTCATACAACAAACCCTTTATATTGTTATTTGTACAAATGTTTTTCCACATCAACCGTGTAATTTAAAGTCATTTTGAAACGTTCGCGGTGATCCATTCACTAAATAAAAATGTTGTGCAGTGCATAACAGATTCTTATGCTTACACGTTGTAGATTTGTCTTTAAAAGAACTTGTGAATGGCTGATCATTTCATATCTGCTGGCAATAAGTGCTTGCTTAAGTGCAATTTTAGTTATTGACAGAAAGTCACACAGTGGACACAACTATAAAGCTCTAGAAACATCCATAAAAGTGACCCATATGACTTTATTCCTGGTATATATGCTCTTCTGTGGCCAAGTGGTAAGAGCATGACACTAGCAATACCAAGTCATGGGTTCGATCCCAAGGGATTGCACATAGCCAGACACAAATGTCAAATACAATGCAATGTAAGTCGCTTTGGATAAAAGCGTCTGCCAAATGCATAAATGTAATGTAAATATTAATCTATACAACCTAATGTGAGGCACAGACTGAAATGTAGACGTGTGGGTTTTAAACAACAGTGATTTCAGTTAAATATTTTTGCATTATTTTCTCATGTATTTGTTTCGATGATCTACCATGTATCAATTACAGCTGATCTGTGACCAGAAAGGGACATTTGCTGTGACGTGACACTTAACTGTAATATCACCGAGTGAGCGACACAGCAGTAAAACCAACTACACAAAAAATACCTTATTAAATGGTACTTGTCCTAATCATATGGACAGTATAGATGACATCACTCATATACACACACAGCCTGCAACAGTCCAGACGACATGTTGGACTTGAAGTCTCTGCAATGGTTGTATTTTTGTTGTAATGCCCTCAGTGGTCCAGGATGCGCAGGTTTCCTGAAACAATCTTGTTCTCCAGCATCGCTCCAGCTGGGATGTCGATTCTGTCTCCATGATTAGCAATAATGATAACAGTCCCCTGTCAACAACACAAAGGTGAGATCATTTCATATCTTACATCTCTTTCATTCATATTGTTCAAATTCCTGGACTTCTATACCTTACAGACCTTTTCGCATGACGTAAACAACGCTGGTACAGAAGAACTTCCTGTTTTAGTTTTTAACACCATTTTTTATCAATAATAATACACAATAATATATGTAAGATAAAAAAATACTCATAACAAGAGAAATCAAAAACCAGAAGTAGTTCTGGACCAGTGTTTACATCTTGCAAGGTGGTCTATACCTTGAGTGTAACTTGTTTTCCAAAAGTAACATCTCCCGACACAGTGAGGTGGTCCAGTTCTAGCATGTCGGGAATGCTCTCGAACCGTTTCAGGAAGTCTTGAACCTAAAACACACAAGCTTGCAAAGTTTAGCTGGTTTCTGTCATGTTAAAGCAGCAATCTGCAACTTGTGCCTCTCTATCGCCATCTCAGTTTGAAACATAAAACTGCAGGTTTATTAACTGGGTTGAAATCAAAGAACATTAAACTAACATTTCCTATGAAACCTGACAAATCAACTACTAGTTTTGCTCAATAGCAAAAAAATTGAAACGAAGCAAAAATATCCGTGAAATAATCTGTACATGGTCAGAATAAACAGCGCAATAGACGAGACATCCTGCAAATCATTAAAAGATCAGTGCTGCTTACTTTGGTGAAGGAGCTGCCCAGTTTGACATGAGGTGTCGTGGTAAACTCTCTCTTGGGACTCATGGTCAGAGACCCCGCCTCCATGCTGTATAGATTAGACATGACCAATAGGAGGTCAGAGGTGGTTTTGACGGGCAGGAAACGGCTACGAGGAACGTTGATGCCCAGCGCGTTGTCGAAGCTCTTCATGGCAGCGCCGACTGCTGTCTCTAGCTGAATCACGTTCAGCCCGCCATCTAAAGTCTTGAGACACAAAAATGATGACATCACAAAAGAATAAAGTCATTCACTGAGTTCTCCTCAATAGTGAAGATGTGTTCACCTTGGGGTTAACAATGATCTCCATGTCCATTGCGTTCTGCTCGTGAAGTCTTTTGATGCCTGGCAGGCTGATCCACAAGTTGTTGGTGTTGAAGATCTTGAACTTGGTGACGGATTTGAACTCGTCCACGTGAGCTTTGGGCACCTGGGCGATCTCCAGCAGCCTGAGTTTACCGTCAAACTGCGTCAGGGTACCACCCTAAAATTGTATGGGAAAGATCTTTAAAGATCCCCTCAGTTCCATAGAAGAATACAAGTCACAGAGATATAAAATGACAAGGCTATGACAACATAACCTCACCTTTACGTCAGCTCTGGTCTTGTCTGTGACTTCCATGACGAACTCGCACCGTTTTCCACTGGGTTGGCTCATGAGGTGGTTTAGGATGTGCAGGTCCACCGTGGCACCCAAGTTATCGATGTTGGACACAAAGATGTACTCCTTCCCTTCAGCGATGAGCTTGTCCAGCAGGCCTGAGTTGTAAAAGCTGGCGTAGATGTCTCCGTGGCCGGGCGGGTACCAGGCTTCTGCGTTCTCGCCCGTCAGGCCGATGTTAGTGGCCACTGGCAACAAAGACTCCTTATTGATTCTGGGATATCTGTGGAAACGTGGAGAATGGCAAGTCAGCGGATTGTTAATATTTGACAAACGTTTGGTAGTGTGGTAGCATTCAGGGTATTGAGGTTTATACAGAGTAAGTAAAATGGCCACAATAGGAACAGAGAACAAAGATCTAAAGAAAGATGAACAGAGGTCAAAACACAAAAGAGAAGCATATTGGAAAGGGAGGAAAGTCACAACTCACAGATAGAAAATATTTTGTTCATATTTTCATATAAAGGGATGAGGGTGATGAAGTGTGTGTGCACCTGCTCTGGTTAAAGGTGTGTATCTTCACACGATGATGTGTGTATTTCTGCAAGATCTTGTTGGTGTCTTCATCTGTGTTGAAGGAATTCATGAGCACCAGTGGCACGTCTGCATTATACGTCTTGTTTAAATGCTGAGAGAGAGAGAGAGAGAGAGAGAGAAAGAGAGAGCAAATCCAATTAAAACATATTAAATTATTATGATGTTAAAAAATATTCTAAACCCTACACAAAGAATTTTTGTGTTAATAATATTAGTAGGAGCACAGAAAACACATATCGGAGAAAAAAATATTTAGACAAAAAATACAATATTATCGTCAAATTCAAGAAATAGAAAAAAACACTATACTTTTTAACTTATTTAATACTTTCTTGTCAAAGTTGATTATTTTTAATACTTTTTATTGGTTAAATACTTTTTTATTTCCAAAACCCAGTGATAAAACATACAGGGAGTTTAATAAAATATTTTATGGCAAAAATCATGAAATACATTTAGATACAAGGTTTCAGAAGGACAGCAGCGTTAAGCAACTTCGGGGTAAACTGTCATCGACACAGAGGAAGAATCGATAGCAGAGTCTAAACCTGCAAACAGAGGCTTACATCATCTTCTAACAGACCACATATAATCCAGAGAAATGTTTAAACTGGTGTACTTGACCTAGATGTGAGTAAATACAGCTCGGCACATCACCTGCTTTTCAAGTTCCACACAACATTATAATGAATTGCTATTCATCAGTTTTTGCTTAAATATTGAACCAGAAATGTTTATAATGTAACATCTATTTCTATATCTGTCTTTTTTTTCTTCACTGGAGTTTTGTGTGCCTCGTCACCGTTTGCGTACTGTTTTGCACTGTTTGGCTGGCCGGGGGGCTGCTTTAGAATTCAAATTTGAAAATTTTACTTAAAATGAATATTGCATATATGAATTTATAGTCTATTTAATATTTGACCTGTGTTTCTCTCTCCTTTATCTCGAATGTGTGCTTCTCAGTAATAACCAATGTGTTCGTGTGGGTCTGTGCGTGCGCTTGTGTGTCTGTGTGAGTTAGTTCGTGTGCATATTGTGTGTGTGGAGTGTTTGAATCAGTTTGTGTGTTTTCACCTTTGTTGTTTCTACTTTTATGACTTTAAATGTTATGCTTAAAGTCAATATGTTTCGTGGTAAGCAGCTTTGTAACAATAAAAATTGTAAAAAGCGCTACAAAATTGAATTGACTTGACTATATGTCCTAACGCAACTCATAAGTATTCATCAATAAAAAGTATTTTGCAATTCATTGAAATTCACATGAAATAAGATAAGATCAGCCTTGTCATTTTGCTGTAAAGCTACGTTTTGTCAATAAAAAGTCACCTACATCCTAGAAGATGGCCTGAGGTGATTTAATGAACAGTACATTTTATTAATGTGTGTATTTTATAACTAATGAATTCCCCTATGACTGTTTGAGTGCAGTACCTCAATCTGCTGGACGGTCAGGTCCAGGAAAGTGTTTTCACTGCGGACGCTGATGAGACTCTTGGGTCCTTTGCAGCCCATGCTGGTTCCCAGACCTCCGTTCAGTTTCAGCACGGCCAGTTTATTAAGACTGGACGCCACGTCGGCAGGAAGGCCCTTCAACTTAATCTTCTCATAGGGATGGATCTGTCAAAGAAAGAGAGAAATGTATATTTTTAGTAGGACTGTCAAACGATTAATTGCGATTAAAAGCTTCCAGAATAAACATTCGTGTTTACATAATTTATGTCTGTGATCTGTGCATATTCATTTTGTATCTTAAATCATACACGTTCACATAAATGTATACACATTTAGGTAATATTTACATGTTTATTTATATTTACTAATAATTAAATTTATATATAAAATTTATCATTTTTATATTTTACACATTTTCTTAAATATATGCAAGATTGTTTTTATAAATACCAAATTAATATGCACAGTACACAGACATACAGTATATTATGTTAACACAAACTTTCATTCTGGATGCGATTAATCGCTTGAAAGCCTTCATTTTTAATATTAATACTATTATTAAAAACGTTTCTCTTTAAGGCTCACGCCTGTCGTGACTGGATAAAAATAAAAGATTCATGTTGCTAGGAAAAAAATGGCAGAGATGGTGAAAGACTTCCTGTATGATGCCTTTACAAGATAAATAGGTTTTTCTGAGAATGATGTACAATCCCAGTACGCTGAAGACTCACAACATGTTGCAGAATTAATAAAAAGTCATAGGGTATAATTATAGCCTGAAACATTCAGAGCAAACTATGGAACAATGTGATTGGCTGAATGATTTGAGGGATTTAGTATGTGCTGATCCGAGACATTAAATGACTGAAGCTGGTCATTCAAGTTGAAGGTGACTGAGCAAAGCCACACGCCGAATATAAAGTTTCAAAATTGACTGCTCCTTCAATGTAATGTGACACGACAAAACACACAACATGTAGACTGGGTAAACTACCATCAGACCAATGAGCACATGTGAATCGTGACTACATGCGGTGATGGAAATAGAACCGACACATTGAGCGTTATGCTTGAGTGCTGATCTCAGAACAGATGTGGTTTTTATATTTTTGCATGTTGGATGACTTAATAGACATTGTAGCTGATTTCAGATCACTGGTTCTGGATGACTATTCGCTGTAACCTGAGTTTTCACAACGGCTGTGTGCTTGGAAAGAAATGTCACCCAAGGTTGTGGGATACTGGAAGTGTTGAGCTATTCATAGTTTAACCTTCAGTGTGGGAGTATTTCTGGAGTGGTTGTTGGTCATTTAGGGAGGGGTCTAGAAAGCAAAATGTCATGAGCTTGATAAACTGCCTACGCACAAAACCAGACACCCCTCTCTCTCTTCGGATATTTTGAATGTGCAGAAGTTGTCTCGCCCTTTTGTTTGATGTTTTAATTTGATTTTTCATTTGGTGCTTTTTCTAACATCTCTCTCAAGGGCTTTGCTGTCAAGCAACAACAACAACATCGAATTCCCCAAAAAATCCCAAAATACACTGTTTTGGCTATATCGCACATCCCCGGTTGTCGGTCATGCTAGGGTGCACTCGTGAATCTTACCGAGTCCTCAGGTGGTCTCTGGATCTTGGCCCAGTCCACGGATGGTCCCTTCGCCTGAAGGAAATTGTGAAATAGCTTCTTGAAGCCCTCAAAGTCTTTCCTGGAGATCTGCAAGAGCCACAATTTACATGGATTAGGATATTTTTTTACAATCTCAGTCTTGTCTTTACCTCGGAAATATATTAAGCGTCACATTAAACTGTCCATTGTACTTTTGCAAGAATATATTGGGAATTAAATACATATAACCTATGTTAAACTCTAGACAATAATGTTTAATATGTTTACATTTTTAAATAATCTGATTGGCTGGATCATGTAGCTATTAGTCATATATCCCAAATTACCCCGTTAAGTGCTGTGCAGTAATTGCACATTATTAATATTCTCCTTCGACCTTTAGACTAATCAGACGAGAGGCTGTAATTAAGACACGCCTCCTCTGTTAGGTCATCGCTTCATGAGCATCTATGTGAAAAATAATAAGGATTATTGGGTTTTCTCTGTGACATCATTTCAAATTTGATGGTCTTCTTGTCACATGACAACAAAATGGCTTCCTGCATGTTGCTTTCACCATTCTGATATTAACAAACCTGCTTCTCTCATTATTTTGTTAAGAAATAAGCTGTCTAGGCATTTTTGTTATCACGTCCCACTTAAGAAAATCACAATTAATTTATAAAAGTGTTCTCACATATACAAAATCAATTGTATACATAAAAGATAAACATGTCTGTGGATGCGTGGCGATATGTTTGGGTACATATGTGAGTCAAGGACATCTTGCGGAACACTCTTTTCACCTCAGCAGATCCCATAATTTGAGACTCACCTCCACTTCTGGCGTCTTGGCAGTGGTCAGGAGTTTCTCCAGCTCTTTGTGCATGAAGGTCTCATGCTGCAGTCTCTGCTTCTCCTGAAACTCCGTCATACCTGCTTTAGGACCACCTCTGTATAAATCTATGCAAATGCAAAAACATGACAAGCAGTTATAAATGCAGTGACAACCGTACAAATGCATACGAATAATATAGAAATGCATTATCAAGACTAAATGTGTTCGAGTTGCATGTAACTTACCATGGTGATCATTTAGGTATAAGTTTAGATGCCATGATATCAACACTGATCTAATACCATCACTGTACCATGGTAACCAGCACTTATTATAAGGCTTTGAAAAGTGAACTTACCAGCAACCAAAGACATGATTAAACCCTTCTGACGGCTCTCAAATGGAAATTATTGAATGAGCCAATCCTTTGTTGGTTACAGAAGAGCAGAACGGTCCAATTCAACACTGCACATATATTTTCCTAAAGCTATAACTGTACATTAAACAACAGCCACAGCAATAATCCTTAACAATCTATTAAAAACCAAAAGACACAACGTGTTCAGAAGTAAAACGAGCTTCCAGCATCCGCATATGCCGGTTTGAAGTCAGATTAGATTTCAGAGGGTCTGTGGGGCTGACACCTGATCAGAGCTTTGTAACGCGACGCACTGTACAGAACGCAGCGCGCGCGCGAGAGAAGAGAGAGAGAGCGCAAGGCCACTTTAATAAACAACACTAGCCTACGTAACGTCACGGCGTACAATACAGGGGGAATGTGTGGAGTTCATTTTTCATTGTTTGCACGAACCGCACGATCCAGGGTCGTTCACACAAAAACAATGATATGAACCATTTTAAGATGAATGGTTCCATAGCCAATCCTTAACATCCCAAGAACCGATACGTCACAGGTAAAATGTGCTTGTGGAATAATATTCTTTAGACCATAGAAAAGTAAAAGAGGAAATGCATGAACATTTCAACCCCTTAACCCCAAAAAAGCGTATTATTTAGATTCTATTACGTGCATGATCTCTTGCGGTACTTCGCGTTGACGCCTCCAGTCGCTTCGTGGTAGTCTGGCGTCCTTGACTTTTGCAGTGGACTGTTCATACTTGGTAAATATGTACAAACTTGAACGCGTTGTCACGTAACGTTTTATCTTTTCTAAAAGTACTGGTACAAACACAATTGAACGCATACAATTGCATTTATCGTATAAGGAACTTGTACACCAGAACAGCACTCACGAAATACAACCACGGTTTTTATGGCAGACACTACAAAATCATGGTTACTTCAATTCTAGCTTCAATAAAATCATCGTTTATTTAATTCCATTCTGGGCTTTATTGACATTTTGCGAATTGAATGAACCCAGGAGTTTAATATAACAAAACGTGTTGGTGATTGGTTGTCCCGGTTGATGTCTAGCAGCATATGGCCCTTAACACAAGTTGCTACTGTCAAGTGAACTATGAGATATGACAACTGCCCCGAGGGTGATTCACCTTTATACTGTCTGTAACACAAACATTAATGGCTGCTTCCGGGAGTCAAACGTGCACACACAAAGTTTGAGAGTAAAATCTCTTTCCCTGTTTATAAGATGATCAGTCATGACTTTACTGTACCCTACAGAAATGGGCAGCGAGCCTGGCAAGCAAGCACAACACACTGCGCAGACATAGCGGGCTGTCCGGGGTTGGGGAACTATAAAGCACCTCTAGAGCAGACCGGCTCGCTTGCGCACTTTGACAGACCATGCGAGGATACTCACGTGTACTGCACTGCGTTTCAAGGGCGGAAGTGTCACGCGAAATCGGGGCGTACAAACTAGGTTGACTCACGGACCAATCAGAACAGCAGGCGAGTCGGCTAAACCAATCACATTTGGGGAATTTGGCACGTTAGCGGAATCAGTCAAGTGGTAAAACGGGGACATCTCCTGGCTAAAGTGGATTGTGACTTTAAATGGTTTATAAAAGATGCACTCACAAATAGGTATTCCCATCTTAAATATTTTACAGACGAGCTAAATTAACCTGAAGCATAAAATGTAAGCCTATATAATTATGAAAATGACTTTTAATCTTGCACAATAAAAAAATAACCCAAACAAAAGTTTTTTCTTCATTTTTATTGGTGGATAAACAGTTGTTATTTTGGTCAGGAAATCTATGTGCGTATTATTTGTACTGGAAATGTTCTCTGGCGAGTGATTCCCCGGACAAGGAAGTTACATCGCAGATGTTTCGTTACGTTTGACACACACTCACACACGCATCCATTAAGAGACATGCATACAGACACACACGCGTGGACAGCCGTGGAATCTACAGGACTTTATAGTCGGGAGTTTGGGGACTTGGAAGAGTCTACTGGCTGCCTTGTCGTTGATACATCAAGTCACGCTCCAAGGAAGGTGACTGCAGTGTCTCTCTCATCCACCAGCTCGGCTGCGGTGGCGTCCATCTTGCCGCGGGAGAAATCATTGATGGAGAGTCCGTCAACCACCTTCCAGGTCTTATTCTGTTGAGATACAAACACAAATACTGAGTACAGAACACAACAGTACCTGTATATACTCATTTTACACCAGAATCGCCAGAGTTGGCTATACCTAAAACCGAAAGTGGGTAAAATTTACCCATGCACATTAATATTGTTATGTTTAAAAAAACTGATGTCACTTTTTTATGTGACTGCCATCACAAAGGAATGTCTTAAGACATGAAAGGATAATTTGTAGTCATCAACTATATGTTTTTCTGCTATTATTTTGTGTTCACAGCTAAATTAAGAATCTTTATTCTGAGCGGTATAATAATTGATGCAATGACATACCCAAGCACACAGTTTCACCCAAATAATTATTTACTTGTTTAGTTAAATCATTTACAAGTCGGACAAAAGAACATAAAAATATTAACAACTGGGGATTGTAAATAACATAATTTAAATCAAAGTCAATGACTAGGACACTTGGGTATTTTATTGAAAATCTATGATGCACATTTGAAAAACATACACGGGTAAATTTTACACCGTGGTGGTTCGAGTTTTAAAAAACTATTATGCAAGTTTTGGCTGGGATAGTATTTTTATATATTCAACCTTTCCAGGTGAACCCATTGTAAATAAATCCTTAATTTGTAATAGCAAAATAACAATAATTGTGATATTGCCACTATGAAATCAACATGTCATTAAACAAGTATGTTTTAATGAAGACAAACCTTGATCATAACAGGGAAGGAGTACATGAGGTCATCAGGAACGCCATAGGAATTACCAGAGGAATAGATGCCCATAGACACCCACTCACCCTGCTCGGAGACAAATACAAAAATGTATGAAGCATCAGTAAGGAGCAAATCAATACTTGATTGTATTAAAAATAAATGTTTGTTTATCTCTCTACATTGAAAAATCTGTTGAGCTTTTAAACAAAACGTGAAATTCCAGACACATGGATATATAAAGTGCTCAAACGGTGGTGTTAACTCACATCTGGAGTGCCGAACCAGATGTCTCTCATGTGGTCACAGATGGCTTTGGCAGCAGACATGGCGCTGGAGAGCTTCCGGGCTTTGATGACAGCTGCGCCTCTCTGCTGCACCATCTGATAAACAACATGCAAAGTCAGAAAAAGCCTTTCTGAACAGTAAATTAAACCAATAATCCACAGTAAAGTAATTCAAAAGCAATACCATGAATAGTATTCAACAGTTCAGTTTATTAATAGTTATAATAGTTGGAGTAAGAAACTCTTCTGACAAAGCAATTCAGGTTGTGATAAAATCAGACTGTGATTTTAAATAGACGTACAGTGATAAAGTCACCCTTCAGCCAGCTTTCGTCATTCACTGCTGCAAAAGCCGTCATCTCCTTTCCATGATTCGTCAACGTAGCATGATGCACATCTGGGTACTGAGTGGAGGAGTGATTTCCCCAGATAATCACATTCTTTACGCAGTCAGAGGGCACTCCGACACGCAGCGCCACCTACAGGCAAATAATACGAACTGAAAACACATGCCTTCGAAACAACAAATAACATAGGGGCACAATTTGGGCGCAACTTAAATAACCCCCCCCACAAAGTTCAGACCTGGGATCGGGCCCTGTTATGGTCCAGACGGGTCAGGCAGGAGAAGTTCTCCTTAGGAATGGAGGGAGCAGATTTGGATGCGATCAGACAGTTGGTGTTGGCTGGGTTTCCAACAACTAGCACCTACGGTGAGAAAGAAAACATTGAACATAAATGCTCAGTGATCGATTGATTTATTAAAGTTAAGATGCAGGAAAAAACTAAACCTACTAAAGTGCAAATTATGGCTAAGCTTGTGAAGAATGTCAATACCACAAAGCATAAAACTCTTAGTATCCTTATGCAGAAATTGCAATTTTTTAAGAAAGTTTTGTAATTTATTTATTCATGCTCCGTTTTTCTCTTGACATCAACCACATTACCTTGACAGTCTTCTTGGCATACTTCTCCAGGGCTTCGCCTTGGGTTTTAAAAATGGCCACGTTAGCCTTCAGCAGGTCCTTCCTCTCCATGCCCTCCTTTCTTGGCATAGAGCCCACCAAGATGGCAGCATCAAGATCCTTAAAGGCCACCTCCACTTTATCAGTGGGAATCACGTCTGTGAAGGTGAAATGGAAAGGAGGAGGGAAAATATATGTTTGAATGTTTTAAAACAACTGTTTCAGGGCCAAAGTAAACACTGCTTTGAGAACAGTATTAGTTGAGCAAGCAGGACACAACAGCGTGTGATTTGACGACTGAAGCGATAAAACTCTCTTATCATGGTCCAATGATCTAAACTGCACATCAGCACTGATCCTAGGGTATTTATTCTTATGGCAGTTATCTTTTCACACATTCATATCTTACTATCATAAATCATTCATCAAGGTGCTTAATTCATTGACAATGCAACAGTGAAAGTCTATTTATCAGAGTGAACTTCACCCAAAGCTCAACTTCTGTGACAAGCCGTTCTTTGAACAACTCCCCTCTGCCCCCAATGTTGTGTCACCATCATGTTTCTGATTGGTTCCCGACTCTGATGTGCATCCTACAGCATGAGCCAATAAGACGACTGGATGCTGTGCACACCTCTCAACTCCTCAAACGCAGCACATCAGACACTGTGGTCTGCAGAGCTGTTCTGCAGAGTCACGCTAGCTCTTGCACATTTTTAATACATTCATGATGTCGCAGGCTTTACTGTAAACAAACCAATTACAGGAGGAACCAGTCGTTCTCAAACTGGGGCCCGAAGATGGATCTGGGGGGCCACAGATTTTGTGGCATTTAATGAAATATAGAAATTCATCATAGATTTTATGCAATCAAACAAAAAAATTAGACCACCAACCAAAATAATTGATGTTCCAGCATTGTATAACTGAATATGTTTTTGGTTTAATTCAAATTCAAAGTCTTTATTTGGGGGGGCCGCAAAGCAATGCATTCTAGACAAAGGGGGCCTTACAACAAAAAAGTTTGAGAATCACCGGCTTAAGGGTCTGATTCGGGCATATCTGCTCCCATATGAACTCCTATCATAACCGATTCAGTGTGATAAGGTTATAAATGATTCAATCAGAGTCGGTCACCTGACAGGAGCGGAAGAGCGCAATCCTGCAGTTCCATGACGACACCGTCCAGCACGGGGAGCATGGGAGTGATATCCAGCAGCACCAAGATGATGGGCTGTCGTAGGAAACGAAAAGAAACATGATGCACTGCTTCATCAAAGGCCATAAACATAGCTCACATTCTCAATGGAATACTAACTTAGTCTGTACTCAATACATGTAGTATACATACTTTGTATAGCAAGTGAAACAGTGGGCACGATGCAAAATTGTAAAAAGAAGTTGTCACATGACTTCTATGTTACGTGAGTGGCATTCAGTTACCTTCATTTCGCTACTTTTTATACTTTTATTTACAATCAATATTGTGTAAATGTGTCAAAGTCATGGCTACATCCTACTACAATACTATAGAAATCATTTTTACATGTTATAAGTACTTCAAATGGAAGTGTGTTGTCCAGTTTTCATCACTTAATTATTATTCGTGAACAAAAGTCTCACGTTTATCAGTTGTAATGAAGCCACAGGTTGAATTGCGAGCGTGGTGCATTGTGGGATGCAGTATTTTATTGGCAGTTGTTGCATTTAACTTTTTGGCTTAACAAAACCGACCCGAATCTTAACTGAACTATTTTTCATGACAAGCCTTACTCATGCCACGATGTAGCCAAACTAATGCGTGCCTTTTTGTGTCTTCTGGCCGACCAGACTCGCACCAAAAACGAGCCTAATACTGTTTGACACAAGACTGTAAAAAACAATCCCAGAATTAAATCAGAAAGAATTTGTTTCTATCCGTGTGTTCCAACTGTGTGCTTTGGTGCATACTACACACTTTGATAAGTGTAGAAGTATGGTCATCATGCAGGGTACTTTATGCACATACATTAAAAATTCACATTATGTAGAACAAATAAAAGAAGTGCATTAGTTTGCTCTGCTAAAAACGCCACACAGCGGCATCAAAGCAGTCATGTTTCCCAAATTCTTATGTAACACATGAGGACGATCATAGGTTTTCCAAGTATTACCTGGTCTTTGCCGAACACATCTCCATTAGCGATGCTGTACAGCAGAGCATAAGCGATCTGTCCGGCTGCGCCAGTCACCAGGACACGGATGGGTATGGCCTAAAAATAAGGATACAAAGCAAACTCAATGGCGCCAAACAACTTGACCTATTTAACAGACATTTTAACGACACATGTCTTAGACAATACCACTAACAGTTAATTGTCTGGTTTCGATTTATTGTGCTATTTAAATCCTCAACGAATCAATGAATGAAAAAGTATTGCAATCGATGCAACGCGAAACGTTGTAACGATGGTAACTGCAACGATAAATAACTTTATAATCTCGTAAAATACATGTAAAACACACAGAAATAATGTAAACGGGCACAAATGACACTTTTTAGCTGCACACACAACAGCGTTACCGTGTAAAGGTTCACAAAACCGCTTTAATGCGCTTCGATCACAAACTTCGCATCATCATTATCATCAGACATCCACGTTAACTGTACAAAATCAACCCGCCATCTTATGCACGAAACGCTGCAAACTTGACGAATGCCGAAATGTAAAATAAAAATGGAGGAATGCGAATCTCACCATTTTTAGGTCAGATTGTGCAGGGTGAGATTTACGCCAGAGATGTGCTGCTCGCGAGCTCGGACAGACTGAGTGGAGGGGTCACCTCTATTCTTGCATTTAGGTGTCACGCGGTGGCACGAAAGCATTTGAAGCTGTACGATGGGATATGTAGTTGATGTTTCAGGAACTGCTGGTCTCCTCCACCAACCAGCTCACAGAAACGAACACATTCCCCCATGATTATCAGCTATGACGCAAGTCATCGTACACGCCCATTTCCATATATAGAGGAGAACGCCCCAAAATGCTCTATTAAGGTCGACTTTTGTTACTCTGCGTTATGGCAGGAGGTTAAGAGTCTTGGTTGGTTTATGGGTCTGAACGACGACCAAAAACTGTATGTATTCTGGTGGTGATGTGCACAATACCTAAATGAAACATTTTCATTCACACGTAAGTAAGCATCTGTATTACTGCTACCAATGCAATATAAAACAACAAATGGCAGACAGGAGCTTAACATTCTGCTGACTAGCGCAGAAAATTATGTTCCTGGAATGCACAAAGTCACTTCTTTGTCCTCTGTAGAGGACATCTGATTTGTGTTAAAGGGACACTTCACCCTAAAATGAAAATTCTGTTGTCATTTACTCACCCTTTGATTGTTTGGAAGATATCTGGAAGATTGTCAAATCTCACCCCCAATTGACTGTCATAGTACTTATTTTCGCTACAGCGGAAAATGGTGGGTGAGATCTGACATTCTTTTAAAACTCTTCCTGTGTTTTCAGGAAAACAAAGAGATGTATACAGGTATAGGAACAATCTAAGGGTGAGTAAATTATGACAGAATTTACATTTTTGGGTGAAGCATCCCTTCAAACTAAGTATCTGTGACCACACAACAAGGCATGTAGTCCGTAAAATGGCAGTCTATTGTTGTGCAGATTTTGCAGGAGACTAGTTGAAATTCTTGCATCAAATATAGCAATTTAACATTTCTCTCTATGCAAATGATGGCAAATGATGAAGTCCATTTTTTGTGTTTGGTTCAATAATCTGAAACCACGCTGAATATAAACAAAAAGTTGTAAAAACCTATTTTCTGCACTTGTCTGGGTCACTAAATATGCTACATTTAAGTAAGTTTTTACAACATTAGTTCAAAGTTGAGCCAAGTAGATAAATATGTTGGTAAAAAATTCATAGGCAAAGGCTAAATATATGATTGCATATTCAAAACGTGCGATTCATCTAAAATAAGATCCACATCTGTCTACATAGCGATTCCAAAGATATGGGTACAACATTTAAACAATTGCGCACACAGAAAGCATTGTTTCATTTTTTATATCTCCATTATGTCATCCGTTTTAAGCAATTGGCGTTCCAGGTCTCTAGATATCGTTAACATTGGACAGTAAGAAATCTATTGATGAACCCGTCCCGTAACCCCTATTAAGTTAAAACACTTTCACACTGTAATTTTGAAAACAGTTTAGCAATGATTTTAACCCCGGGCTATGAGGAGTATAACCTCAAATTGTGCTTCTTTGATGTTAAAGTCAAGCTGTCGTTGAGATGGGTTTGCTTTGTCAAAATACCAGTGATTTTTGTTCACCATTTTGTCAGTGATTTAAAAGCCCCAAATTGCAAATTCTTTTAGAGTACAACGCTACACATCAGTTATTGACTGATGCGGACATTTGCATCAGACTGGGACAGAGCCAATTCAGCAGTATGCTAAATTAACATGCCGACGAAAAGGCGGAGCGGCCATATGGGGGCCCGGTCTGCGTCCCGGAAGGGAACGGGTGCTATCCATGGTGCTGGACTCTCCTCTCAGCGCCAAAGCATCGTGCCTTAATCATCAAAGAGGTCACTGCCTCCCCCCTTCACTAAGTTTTCATGTGGTGCATTATGAATGAGACTATCCAATAGCATCAACCATTCACTAGAACTACCAGCGGTCATATCGAGCAACCCCTTAATAAAGAATTAAACATTCTTGTGAGCGCACGCGAGGGATAAATACGTATACACATTTTATGCAGACCGGTGGTTTCACAGCAAACCGTACGCCTCATTCATGGTGCATCGTTCCGTTGTCAAGGAGAGGCGTCTTACCTGCGCCGAAACCGTGCGCACCAACAAGTACATAGCCGACAAGAGGGTCAACATTTTCAAGCAGTTTGTCCCTCGAAGTGTCCGATTTGTGTCTTTCCCACTGAGCGCAGATGCTTTGGGACGCGATCGGACGTTTCTGGTAACCTGATATCAATGCACGAGAACCGCGTCTCTGCCTGCCTCGTATGCGCGCGCCTACTGTTTTTACTGGCACCCCTACGCGGTGCATGCGATAACACTAATGAGCTTTGGGGGACAAAAATAGCTAGACATCAAGTAATCTTTCCGCCATTTCTGATCACAAGGCTAAATGAACGGGGTGAGTTAGTGATGGTGGGAGTTGCGAAATTTGGCGGTGACGTCAGTACACAGGACCGGTGCTGCAAAGCTGGTCTGTGTGAATGAAAGATGCCCACGGTTGAGCAAGTGGACAGTGCGGAGGTCTGAATGATGAAACATGTTAAGGTCTGGTAATCTAAGTTCCAACCATGACTCGAAAAATTGACATTTATGAATGTGGTAGACGTTTTTATCAGTGTTCCTTGAATACATTAGGGCGTTAAAGGGCGCTGCAGTGACAAGTTAAATATGCAAATTTTGCGCTTTTTTCAGACAGTGATTTGTACTTTATTTTGACATCAACGTCCTGCTAAAGTGAAATGTGCATTTAGCATCTTGAATGAGGCTGTTGCCTGTCAACTGCAATTCACTTGCCACGCTGCAGTGTTTATTTAAGCAGCAAAACAACATGTTTCAAAATGTGTCTTCATCCACACGATGGAGACAAAGTACCATCTATATCCCCAATATTATATTCCTGCAGTGCACAACCGTGTGGAACTTTCCTTTAGTACTACCTTTGTCCAGAAGAGGGTAGTGTAGCGTGGCCACAAATGTGTCCGTGTGACAAGTCGCTCCTCTTAATCATTTTACACAAGTAGACCAATAAAAATTATATCAAGAAATTGACGTTTTTGGTTTATTATTGGTTATCATTTTCTAGTTTTCAACAGTGCATTTCATATTTTCTCCAGTACACTTTAAACGCATCGTTATTTTAATAGAATTACTGTTCAAATCATGACACAAAAAGAAAAGCAGCATTCCTTACACAGCACATCACTGACAAACAACTGATTATACAGCCTAGAGCCAATTAACACAAGCCATAACCTGAACAGCCCCCCCAAACACACACAATCTCAGTTATTTACTCATTCACAAACCACACTGTCAAGACCGTGAAAGGCTTTAATTCTTTCATCCAGTCATTTAAACAAACATTTTCATTTTTTCTTGACAGTAAAAACATGAGGTTTGTCTGCAATGATTGACAAGTATGAAAAGTGGAGAGAAACAACAGCCGCGACCCTCCTTTTGGTGCGAATAAACACTGTCCAGCATTACTTTCTGACTGGCGCTTTCTTACTCTCTATTGCTGTCAGTCAATCAGACTTGCCCAGAAGAGAACTGGAAGAGGTATTTTTGAGTAGTTAATGGGCGTGAGTGACTTGTTCCTGTCTGCTTTTGTAATTACACCAGCATTGACAGGGGCTGTCAGTATTGGATTAGAGTACTGAGGCATGATGGGAATGTAGTTCTATTTGCACAATTTAAGAACTCAAAATGTACTGCCTTGATAGAGATGAAGAACGTGGAAAGCCATTGCTTAAAAATCATCAAACATATGCATACTTTGATTATAGTTATCCGTTTAAAATGAGAGATATTCAAACAATACAGAATATGGAATTCAATCCTATCATTTTCTTCTTTAAGTCTTGTGTCATAATGCACCGAATTTGTTGCCGCGAAGACCTTTAAAGACAGTGGAGAACCATGGGCATTCTATCCTTGACACACACTTGAACCCCAAGCTTGTGATCGGCCTTGTGATTGGTGGGTTGATCTAAAGCTCCACGTGAGCATGAAAAGCTGCCCCACGAGCTCTATGTGAGCTGTTTGTGCCCTGACCCGATGACACATTGTGTCTTTAATTTACACCGAAAAACAGAACTTTTCTGCCCTCATGGTTCAATCCTGATGTGTTCTGCTGCTGGTAAATACAACAGTTCTGTTCCCAAACTAGAGAGGTGCCTAGATGTCTGTAGTCTACATAGGCAACGGCCTTTAGAGGCAGCATCCTAAATTAATCCTTATTTAAAAATGTTCTAGATAGGCAACAATTCAGTTTGTCAAATAAGATTTCTCGTGCACACCACACAAAAATGTGAAGTGGATTTAATCATGAGTTTGACATTCGTTGGCATGTAATCTAACTATAAGATACTCTTAAAGGGTTGACCTAAAAATCGTTTACTCACCAAAGTTGTTTCAAACCTGTATTCATTTCATTGCTCTGCTAAACACAAAAGAAGATATTTTTAAGAATGTGGGAAAATACACAGTTCTGGGGCACCATTGATAACCATGGTAGATGTGTTCCTATATATATAGTGCCACATAACTGTTTGATTACAAACTATCCTCCAAATATCTTATTTTGTGTGTCCAACAGAACAGAGAAATGTATACAGGTTTGAAACAACTTTGGTGAGTAAATGAATTTTCATATTTTCTTAATATTGAATGAATTCTTACATTTTCATTTCCAACCAAAAAGCTGTAACCTAGGCAAATAGTGGGTATTTTTTGTTGCTATATTTGTGTATTTTTGATGAAACAATTACCTTGTCAGAATTTATTTATTCATTATTTTGACTATGTTCAAAATAAAAAATGAAAATAAAGAACATTAGAGTAGGTGTGGCTGAATTTTTGATTGGCGGTATAATACTTTCGCATCATCTTCAATATTTGCTTGTTGCAATGCATTATGAAATTTCAGTAAAGGATACAATGCGATTTCGGATTGTAGCTCAAGATAGTGTGTAAATATAATAAAATATAGGCTAATGATGCTCTAATCTGAATTTTTTACTCTTGTTAGACATGGCTTTATTGAAGAGTTCATTCTGAGGTAAAATGGTGCGATTAGTATCTAAATAGGGGTAACGAAGACACACATACATTCCGACAGGGATTAACAAACAGAAGTGGGATCAGTATCTTCATCCGGATTATATCGTGGACCAGTTGATAAACCGATATGAGATGTCAATGAAACACAACAATCCTCCCCGCTTTTCCATCAGACACAACAATAGACATTTGGTCATCTCCGCACAAGTTTGGAAATCATGCATCACCTCACTGTTGGGTTTTATGAGTTAAATGAAAACATTTATTCTCATTACTGTCTGGAAGAAAGGGTTACATGATTTTAAATGTCATTTTGACTGTATGATACCTCTATAAAAAGAATATTTGTTCACCATTTGCAATTGTGACATGATAGTGACAGATATAGAATTTCAAGACCAATACAGATAGACGAGCAACAGATTAAGACTGTTACCGCACATCATATATTAATGGCCAAACTGATATTTGCTTGGGAACCTTAAACAGAAAATGAAATACTTCATAAATTACTTTACAGTTCTCAATTTAAAGCTGCAATATGTAATTTCATCGGGTTAAAATATACTATAGTCACTTATTGAACAAGTACATAGACTGTCTTCAGGATTCACAACAATAGGTTTATAATAATGATTTATGAGTTTAGCTTTCAGGTCAGTTTTGGCCAGATATGTCAGTTTGACATGATTTGAATTGAACAGAAGTAAAGATTAGTATGTACAAAAAAGTACACAAGTACGTAACATGCAATTTCTAACAGAGAGGGCGATATAGAATATTATGTTTCCGATTGAAGCTTTATAATTGTCACAATCCAGTCTGTGTTTGCCCTGTGTATTGTGGACTTTTATTCTACTTCCTGTCCTGTCACATTTTGCAGTTCCTTGTAGTTCTGTTTTCTATTTGTTCTTTGTGATTGTCTACCCAGGTACTGTCTTGTTAACCTTTGTGTATTTATACCCCTGGGTTTCTCCTGTTAGTTTTCTGGGATTGTAGATCTGTAATGATGTTCTTTTGTTGTTTCTTTGTACTTTGTAATTGTGTTCTTTGGTTTTATTAAATATATTATCTGCATTTGGATTCAGCTCTTCAGTCTCATTGTTACAATAATGTTGCGGTCATTTCACTTCAGCACTCCTGACCTGTAAAATTTGGTATAAATTTGCATGACACAAATATGTTATGTAAATCATAAAGTATATGATAGATTATGACAAATTGAGGTATTCAAATTTTTTTTTACTACGCTGAAATGATTTTAATTCACGCTTTTTATTCTTTGACATGGACAACACAAGACTCTTGTGGGTCGTATATCACAAAAAATGTTAATCACACAAAAAATTAGTTACAAGTCACTAGTCACAAATAGTTACGATTTGCCGTGAGATTGTGTTGGCATTACATTATTGGCACGCACACCTCATGTGTTTGTATGTGTTTGTGTTCACTCTAAATCTGTGTTTATGGTCACAAATTTAATCTATTTTGTTTTTGACAGTGTTTGTTATATAAAGTCTGCAGTCTACGATTATTTCCTTAACAGTGGATGTTTTCTTCCGCACACATTAAAGTGACATGTAGGTGTGTCAAAAGCTTATTTGACCTTTAGCCGCAATATGAACTCTTCAACTCGTCATCTGCACTCAGTTGTCAAACAAGGATTTTTTGTCACATACATGCACCAGCATGCACACGTCAATGCGTGCATGCTCACGAACGTGTTCTCACGGCACCACACACATGTGTACACACCCACTTCTACACTAAGAGCTATCTTGTCTGAGATACTCGTTTAGCTGCAAGGAGTCTCTCTCATTCTTACTCTCTTGCTGTGTGCTGGCGCCAGTATGTCGCTGTCCGAGGCTGAATGGAGATCCAGTACCACCGGGTGCGGCTGTGCTTGTCCTCCCCATCCGCCTTTTCTTTATCTCCGTCATGTCTCCATTCTTCTCCTCTCTGTCCCTCAGGGCCCTGCGGGGTGCGAGAGCCACACAGAGGTCTGGAACTCTAGAAGGGAAATTAGTGTGACGCAAATTGGGGTTGGATGTCATTTTTTTTGATCAGTCAAACAAGGAAAACACGCCGAACGAAAACTCAAAGGAAAAGGAATCGTTTTACAGAAAACGTACAGCTTCGTGTGTCAAATCATGACCTGTTGTATTTTTTCCATTTGATCAATTTCTATTCTAAACGGGTTATTTGATTGAGTTAAGGTTTTCTTCCAAAATTTGTACTCCATCACCAAATTCAGCCTGTTTTAAGATGGGATGCTAAATTTTACAAGCTCATATTCAGATTTCAGGGGCAATGTATAAGACAATACGAGAATGTCGATATTGATGAGGTCTTCTTATCCCTCAACCTTTGTTAGACTACTATCATTTTAAGTATACAAAGTGTACTTGAAGTTCATTTTAGTAAGTGTACTTAAGTGAAGTTCAAGTATATTTTTCAATTTACCTCATGTGGTAAGTATACTAATAACTATACTAATATCAATGTACTCATAGTATACTTGTATTCATGGCCTAAGGGTTAGAGACTTTTACAACAAACGTTGACGGTTGGAGCCTCAGTACCAGCAGGGATTGTAGGTGGGGTGAGTGAATGATCAGCGCTCGCCTCCACCTGCAATACCACGGCTGAGGTGAGACCCTTGAGCAAGGCACCGTTCCCCCCAACTCCTCCAAGGGCGCAGCAGCAATGGCTGCTCACTGTTTTGGTTGTGTGTTCACGGTGTGTGTGTTACTCACTGCTGTGTGTGCACTTGGATGCAGAGCACACATTCCGAGTATGGAACACCATACTTGGCCTCACATCACATCACTGTAGTTGTACCCACTTTATAGTTTAAAAAAGTATACTTTAGTTCATACGAGTACAATTTGAAATATACTACTTTCTTACTTCAAATATAGTTTATTTTATATATGATTATATTGTGTATTATTGTTACTATAGAAACTCTTTATGTACTATATACTAAACTATCTAATAGTATACTAATATCGATGCACTCTTATACGTTTATGTTTTTTTCCCCTATTTGGGACTAAATTGCCCACTTTTTATTTTTTTAATTATACTTTTAACTACACATAAAGTGGAAAGCCAACTCGAAATACAAAACTAGTTTTTAGTGCAACTATAATGATAGTGTACTAGTTCAATACTTGAAGCACATTTTTAGTTCATACTCCTAGCGAACTACTTTCTTACTCCTTTGCGTATAATTTACTATTTTTATATTATTGTGTTATGTATTAATGTTACTAGAAACGTTGTATAATATAAAGGTCTACTATACTATACAATATTATGCTAATATCAATGCGCTCATAGTATACTTGTAGTTGTACTATATCAATACTTCGGACTAATTTGGCCCACTTTTTAGTTGATAAAAGTATACTTTTCAGGACACTTCAAGTGGAACAGTATAGTCAACTTTAAGTACAAAACTATTTTTACTGCCGTTTCTAAAGATGATATACTAGATCATGAAAGTACACTTTGAAAGATACTTTCTTACTTCTTCGAGTATAGTTTACGTTTTATATTTTATTATATTATGTATTATTGTCACTAAACTTTATATTACATACTTTATACTATATAAACAATTTTATAAAACACAACTACAAGCCAAGTTTATTAGGATACTTCATTACACTCCTTTAGTATATCTGCATCAAAAGATTCAGTACAAGTATGTCAAATATACTTAAACTTGTCTGTCATCATATGTACTTATCCTTTGTTTAATTGTAAATGTATTTCTAAAAAGTGCACAAAGGTAGACTGAAAGTATACGTTCTTAAATAAAGTTTAAAAGAGATATACTGATCGCACACTTGAATAAACTTTACTTTTCCATAGTCACGTTATCTCTACTTACTAATGAATTATGAATGTTAAAATGAACCTTGAATTTGACACTTCACTTTCAAGTGCTTTTTCGTCTTCACAACACAACACCAAGTCTCTGGGTGTGTATTCCTTCCAAGACGTCATTGCAACCTTTAAAGGCCCCTGTCAGCTTCTGGCAGATTTTTTTCATATCAAAGTTTTGAACAATGTAAGATACACCTTCAAGCAAGAACAGGGATTAATTGAAATGTTTAGGTGAATAGTTAGAAAGTACACTGTCAAACACATGAGGATGAATAAGGAGTCGATAATGAATAGTGATTTTAAAAGGCTTTGAAGGTGTTTAGTGGTGATTGACAGGTTATACATTGCAAGCATTGTAGTATTTGCTTTTGACTAAAAGCTTGTCGCAGTGTGTTCCTAAAAACAGGTTAGTCTTACACAAAAGTAGATATTCTGGTACAGGTTGTTCAATCTGTGGTTCTTACAAGGCAAACATTATTTCTGTTTCACATTTGAACAAATAGCTCTAACTTTCCAGCTTCAGCCCATTTGTAACATAAACATGAAGGTGTAGTTTACCCCAAAATGAAAACTCTCTCATAGTTTATTGACCCACACGCCATTCTAAATGTATATAACAAAAAAACAAATACTTTTGTATTAAAATGCTTTTAATTGAATTTTATGGGTCTCAGAATGTACATTTATAGCCTATATTAATATTTCAATAGTATACCAAACCACAAGAAACCAAGCAACCATGTACAAATGTCTTCCAAAGTTTTATCACCCTGATATTGTAAATTCCCAAATTTCCAACAAAAATCCCTTTACTTTTGCATATCAACATCACAGTTTTGAGCAAAACAAAGAAGCATTCACAGCTTCTTTACCTTGTTTGAAAGGCATCATTTACAGACAGATATTGTCTGATGTTGTAAATCCGATTGGAGGATTTGTGCAATCGGATTCATCGCTCCTCTCGGTCTGGATTGGATCAGACTGTTCCACACATCACAATACAAGACTCTTGTGGGTCGTAATCCAGATTACCGCCAAAGTGATCGTTAACTGAGGAGACTTTTTTGTTATTGTTTTGTTTGTTTGGTCATCAAAAGGGATCGATCACATAAAAAAACACATTAATCCCTCTGATGCTCATTTCTTGTGCTGACATTGTGGTTCTTGTCTTTCTAATGGACAGATGGACTGATAGAGCTGTAATTTATCCTAGAAGAGGCTGAATCAGGAGCCAGTGATCAGTGATAAGACTTAACCCCCGCCCCCCCATTTGGCCCCCAATTCTATAGAAAGAGGGTGAGAGAAAGAGAGAGAGAGAGAGAGAGAGAGAGAGAGAGAGAGAGAGAGAGTTTCATAAAGGTTTATATTTTACAAAAAAAATTATATTTATTTTACAAATGTTCCCAATAAATTCTTGTTACCGTAATAATTTACCCGCACATTTTATTTACAAGTTATTTATTGTTTGTTTGTGATTATCTTTAAGAACATTATACATTTATTTTACGTATCGTCACTGTTCTTCTGTAACCCAAAATTTGCAATTTTCAGGAAATGGGATTTTTTTACTTTTTAAATAATTTAATACTGTGTTGTCAAAGTTGACAATCATTTTAAATACTTTTTTTATATTTGCAAAACCCAATGACAAACATAAAGAGCGATTAATAATAATGATTTATGGCAACAACAACAAAAAATCACAAAATATGGAGGTTTCAGAAGGACAGCAGCGATATTGTTAAAAGGCAGTACGACAAAACTATTACGCTGGAAATCATAATGTTTATATTCTTACCAATAAACATCAGCAGGACCTAAAATTTTACCTACATAAAACCTATTGTATATAAATGATTGGTATATGTCCATTTGCATTATTTCAGTCATTTAGAATTTTTGTCCAGCACTATGATTGATTGTTTATTTTTTCCAAGAATGTTTATTTAAGTTTTGCTATAGCGAGATGAGTCATATATGCACAAGATTAGTGTTGTACGTACTTGTCTTGAGAAGTCTTGAGATGTGCACATCTGTCTTCCCCCTCACACACATATCTAATTAAAGTGTGTGTTGTCAAACGGCTGATCTTTAGCGTGAAATCATCTTAGCGGATCGAAGTCCTGTGAGAAAGAGGGTGAAAAGACACAAGGACTTCAATCGACTCCAGCTGGGACGGTTGTTTTCATTGTTGCTTGCTTTGGCTGTATAGTCTAAGCCTGTTTTCTGCTTAGAGCTTGTGCTTTTGCACAAATGTTATTGCGAGTTCTCTGACTGCGCGCTTCACCTGCTCAGACCAGACGAATGTATGATGCTTATAAAAACTTCTCCACAGATCACATGTTTATGAAACTCCAATCAGCACTGCTTCACACTTATTAAATGGAAATAAACTTGTAAACACAAGACAATGGCTTTTCTGTATGTGTAATGTTCTTTATCCTTTCTTACAAATAGTGCATGTTTTATTGCAGTGGCTTGAGTTAATTGTAAACATTGTTTTTTAATGAAATTTAAGATTAATGCTCAACAACCAAAATCTAACCAATTGCAAATTCCAAGCAGAGCAATTTTAACATTTTGTGAAGAGCAAACTCAGGGTTGCATTTATGTGGAATGATGATGAAGTTTAAAAGATGTTTAAATGTGTTTCTACATTAGACGTTTTCTTAACCATTGTCGCTGTCCTTACTGAAACCTCATATGTCCAAATTCGTTGTTGTTGTTTCAGGTACTGGAAAAAACACTGTGCTTTTTACATTATTTAATATTGTGTTTTCAAAGTTGACAAGCACTTTTTAATACTTTTTATTGGTTAGATCTTTGCAAAACCCAGTGACAAACATAAAGGGTGACAAATAATAATGATTTATGCCAAAATGTAAATATATATACCGTATATGTATGGCGGTACGAGATCTTGAAGGACAGAAGCAATTATTATTGGTATTTATTGACAATTGATATTCTTAAAATTCAGTAGAACGGGCATCAGGTTTCCATAGACTTGATAGAATAAAAAAAATGGCTTTTAAGAGTATAGCACTTCAACTGATCATTCACTTCAACCTTTAAATTTCCCCAAATTTCGGCGCTGAAAATGCTTAAAAGTCAGCGGATTCCATCCAGGCCGAAACTATTGGTTGTACTTTGACTGTAATCTCTTACATACACACTGGGCTAATCCCAACGATAGCAACAGTTCCAGTTGAGCCCCTTTGAGGGCCCACTGAGGTGCGCCCAAATTGAAAGGGTGGGACCGGGGCCGCCGAGCATGAAAAAGGATCGAAACGAGGTAGAGAGAGAAAGAAAGCATTAAAGAGAGGGAGAAACAAGGAGGGCGGCACCCTTGAAGGACCCCATCCCGCTCTCTTAAAGAACATGAGAGGGCACAAGTGACGGAGGAGGAAAAGAGGGGAGAGAAACAAATTATTAACAGCCCAACGATCACTTTAAAGAAGACAAAAGCAGGGAATGAGAGAGGAGTAGACGCCGACAGAGGTGAGAAGACAGGGGATGAGACACCTTACTGTTTCACCCAACAAGAGTCACCCAAAAATGAAAATTCTTTCTTCGTTTTCTCACCCTTATATCTTTCCAAACCTGTATGACTTTATTTCTTCTGCAGAACACACAAAACAAAAATATTTTGGACAAAAACAACATTGGACCTCATTGACCTCTATTGGACACAAGACCACAAAGACATTTCTCGAAAGAAAAAATAATAATGAATCATATAGAGGTTTTGTACGATATGAGCATGAACAAATAATGACCAAATTTGTTTTTAGGGGGGGTGAAACTTGTGGGAAAATCCTTCACCAACTACTTTTGTCCCCCTCTAAGGCCCTTTGATTCCTGAACCATCACAATTTCAGACATCTTAATGTTCTGCTCACATTTAGAAAATTATCCCCAAAGTTTAGGACCGTAAATAGTCACACAATGTGTTCGAGTGGCCCTCCAGACCTGCGGCAGATGAAACCTCGGGGTTTGTTTATGCTTGGCCAGCATTAATCCTGCAACTCTCTGCTTTGCTCTAACTGTCACTCAACATCTGACAGTACCCAAAGGCTGCCGGGAGATCCGTTTACGTGCTTGCAGAGACATGCTTCACAAAGCAAACACACAACAAGCTGCACAGCTGTAAACACACTTTGGGTGCACAGAGAATAGGGCAGATTTGTTGGATGCCGGATATAGTTTCAAAGCTTGGACATCGGTGCGTGTGTCTTCAGAAAACATGCAAACAGAGGAGTCCGGGGAGTCAGCAAAAATATAGCTCTCAGATCTCATCCACACTTGGTTCTTATGTGTCACATGATCAATTCTGACACTATAATTTGAAGATCAATTGTTAATAAACAAAAGCAGATTCAACAAAAATAATAAGGTCGTACAGAATGACTCATAATAGGTGGGCCGTTTTTATACATTGTTTATCTGTATGTTATGTATCTGGTTCTCTGTTTCAGTACAGATAAGCCACACATGGAAATCATTAGAGGCAATTGTGCTTCATTGCCTGATGAAGGGAGAGAGCAGGTCAGCTACGGTTTTAGAGCAATCAAGAAAATAGGCATGATTGAGTGTTTTCTTTCTACTGGCTGAATTATTCAGAGAGAGAGAGAGAGAGGGCAGAGATGAGGAAAGAGAGAGAGAGCTGACACCACACATACTATTACATGGCTATTTTGAGACAGGGTGAAGTCATGATCAAGGACTTCGATGAAACAATAGAAAAAGACAGGAGAGAGAGAGAGAGAGAGAGAGAGTAGGGATGAGGAAAGAGAGAGAGAGATATATAGAGAATAAAAATAAAGAAAAAGTTCAAAATAAAGAAAGAAAAAGTAAATACACCAGATATGTTTATTCTGCCTAGCAATGAAAAACTGCCCTTCCTGTTTGTGGAACACCATGTATAACACAACATGCATCTGTTTGCTATAAAACAAGTTAAGCATCTATCCTGACTTCTTTACGCTATTTAAAATGATTATAATCTCTAATTTAAGAAAATCTCAACTTTATATGTTGATATATCTTACTATTTCACTCATTCAAATGTTAAGGATCACTTGACTGAAATGTTATTTGTGATCCTAAAAACATTTTGATATATTTGCTTATATTTAAAATTAGACAAAACTGAAATTTTGAAAACACAGCTTCTTTCCGGAAAAAAAAAACAAGGCAGCCAAAAAGGCAGCCAATGAGAGCCCAGCTTAGATGAGAACTTCAATACTGCTTAAAAAACATATCAGGGTGAGACCTAAAGGAAAATGCCAATTCAGCAAATTCAAGGCAAATGGAATATACTTTGAAGACACTAAAAGTTTTCATCAGTCACAACATTAAGGTTTATTATCATCACATCTTGATGAGTTTTCATTACTATACAATCTACATTTTTTTTTATAAGGAATGAATAGTGATCTTAAACTTTTGGATGGTAGTGTACATATTGATTTTCTTCGTAAACTTATAATACAAAACATACACAAGTATTTGCACTACATGACATGTAGGCAGCCTGGTTTCAGAATGCTTCTTCAATACAAATGTATAATTTTTGTCAGGAAAAAAGCACAATTAAATTTAAAAATCTAAAAGTGAGAGAGAGTGACAGAGAGAAAGATAATGTTAATCAAAGAAAAAAAGATGCAGTTGTGATGTATTAATGAGTTCATTCGTGTTTTAAAAAGAAATAAAATACTAGATGTGTAGATCTAGATGCTGACATCAAGGGTCACATGTCCGCTATCCAATAAACCACAACTTTGGAACACTTTGTAGAACCAAAATCACGCTTTCAATAATCCAAAAACAATAACCATGGAAGAAAATACACCCCAAACTATAAAAACGTAGTTTGTGCTGGCTTTAAGTCATTCAAACTTTGAAAACTCTTAAAAGTTCTGCTGTTGTTGTCTTTGCTTTTACAAAAATTTCAACTTTCTTATTTATCGTAAATTACTTTATCATTTGTTTTTTAACTTTTGAGAAATTATGAAGCAAACCTAGAGACCACAGCTATGAATACATGCGCAGATTTGGTTTATTGAATAAAGAGAGAGAGACCGTGTTGTGTGGCCAGAACCAAGGTGGGAACAGGTGTTTGGATCAACGCGGCCCATTCGCGAGCATTCCTTAAATATACTCAGAGATTATTTGAGTTTGTTTGATGCAGATTCTAAATCCCGCGATGTTTGCCCCTCAGCGGGACGCCATGCGGTAACAACACCGTGGGATTCCGCTGGGCAAACAAGCAAACAACCCAGTCCCATTTATATAACACTATTTACCCAGCTGCACCGCACGGAGCCTCGTGCTAGCTGTTAATTAAATTCGTGATTTGTCGTTTTGTCGATGGATAAATAAATTCGCGAATCGCTGTAAGCCACCGATTACTGCTCGAGAGGCCAATACGTGTCCATCAGCGTGTTGATGTGACTTAATTATGTTTGTATAATTTGTCCGTTTATGAGCACATATTTTGTCCTCGTTTAAGATAACAGTGTGTTTATTATTCTAACAAAAACAATTCTGATGCCGACAAACAGTTGGTTATGACGCATGCTGGTTGTTAAAATGTAAAATTGTGCGCGTTGTAAAATTCTCAATTTCGGATTGGTTTAGCTGCGTTTGTTCCATGGCAACCGACCGTAATCCTCCTTTTCGACTTATTTATTAAACTTGTTTTCAAAATTAGTTCAGCATTTTTTCTTTATATCAACTTCTTAATAACAAAGCACCTTTGAAGTACATTGCCTCCAAAGTTATAATTAATCAGGGTTCATAAATCACTGGGAAAGTCAAAAAGGACAAAAAAACAATCTGTCTCAATTTTAAATTTATATTTATTAAATGAACATAAATTTCACAGGAGCTGTCAAGTTAAAGTCACCTCTGAAAAACAAAACGTATATAAAATTATTATTGCCTTCATTGTTGAAACCCCAAGAGTCTCCAGTGTCATTTATTCAGTGCATCATGCGAGGAGTGCATGGAAATGGCCCTTATTTGTGGGAGTACCCTTAAGAAATGTATTTCAGCATATCAGTTTTTAATTACTTTTGACAGAAACTTTGTTAGGGGCCAAACTCTTGTCACAGTAGCTCTTCTGAGTCATTCCCCATAAAGGTGGAAGTATTTGGCACAGAAAGCAGCCTCCTGATGTCGTCCTCAACACCCTGTAGTTCCCAACGTACCCTGTAATGTCGAGGGAGAGTCTTTGTCCGAAGGGAAGCAAACAAGCAAACTTTAGGAAACAACATCACCAGTCCTTAACTAAGAAAGTTCTCACAGGACCTGAAAACGCCAGGCCGCCTGGTCTTTGTAGTCCAAGCAATCTGCCGCCGCCGAGCTGAAGTTCAGTTTCCATGACGACGCCACGGCAGCTTGTTCTTTGTAATCTTTGTAATCCAGACAGTCTGTAGAGCTGAAGGGTAACCCTGTGCTACCGTAGCCCTGGTGAGGGTTGTGCGGGTGCCCGGTGCTGTGCCCAATGTGGTGCGGGTGGTGGCCTGACACTGAAGTTGTGCCAGCCATGGTGCTCAGCTGTGCGTGATGGGCATGTGGGTGATGGTGGTGGGGGTGGCCAGCCATGGGTGCTAAATAGGAGCCGCAGTCCATGCCTCCAAAGTAAGAGGCAGTGTTGGTGGTCGGGTATCCCTGGGCATAGCTCGGAGCCTGGTTGTAGGGCATGGGATAGGACGGCACTCCTGTGCTACCACCACAGCCTGAGATGGCCCTCTGCATGCATGAGGCGCTGGCGGGCGGCGAGATGTCGGGGAGCGAAGACGGAGCTGGTAGTGGCGAGACCGGAGCAGGACTCCAGATGGAGGAGGCGGGCGTTGTCCCTGAGGAAGAGCTGCTCATGAGACCCACTCCACTGAGACCGGAGGGGTTGGAGCCTGAGGATGATGAGGAAGATGAGTTGTTTATGGAGACAGCTGGGGGAGTGAAGTGGCCGCTGCTCTCTGACCCCGGGCTCTCGCGGGAAGGAGAGGACTTCTTCTTCGCCGGACGGATCTTGGAACCTGTGTTGCTCTGTTGCTGCTGCCGACACTTTGCCCTTCTGTTCTTAAACCACACCTGTCAAGACACATGTCACAATTAAGCCCTCCGCAGATCCAATAAGCTCAGTACAAGAGCAAATTTGAAAAAACTAAAGCTAAAATAAACAGTTGCACACTCACCTGAACTCTGGACTCGGGCAAATTGATTTTCAAGGCCACCTCCTCTCGCATGAAAATATCTGGGTATCTCGTTTTAGCAAACAAATTCTCCAATATATCCAACTGAGTGCGAGTATAGGTGGTTCTCTCTCGTCTCTGTTTGCGAGGATTAGCTGTAATGAAGACATGCAAAGTTATAAAGACATTCTCTTTGATTCTGAAGATGTAGGCTACTTTAAAGTCAAAATAAGGAAAATCACTTATATTATCCCAAACAATAATAATTCAGAATGAATGGAATGTGTGCCTACTCGGGTATCCCACAGAAGGATGGAGGAGGTCTATGGTGGCCCCGCTGAGCCCCAGCCCGTTCATGGCATACGGGGCCTGTTTGAGGTATGACATCATCGTAGCGAGACAATGGCGCTCCAGCCACAAATTCAGAAGCCTCTTGTCCAGAAAGACACCTGCAAAAAAAAAGATTATTTTTAATGTTTTTCTAAATTATGTATTTTCTTTTAAAAATGTTATAAAGAATAGCAAAAGTATAATTACATACTTTAAGTGTTCGTTTTGTCTCAATAACTTATTTAACACAAGTATGAGAAAGTTAAACTATAAATCCTTTCGTAAAAACAAACTCATTGGCTTTAAAAATAGCCCTCTTGCCCTGAGAGCTATCAGTCGGGAATATAACTAATGTCCTGCGTTTAATGATCTGTTTATTCACACTTCACTAATCAAGGGCTTCGGACACTAATTGGCCATTTACACGTCATGCCCCGTTAATCGTTCATGATGTCCAACACCGCAAAACTGTTTGATCTTATCTTTTCTGTTTAACACTTTCAAGGCCTGCATATATAACAATTTAGTTTTAATCTAACGATAACAACTTTCTTTTTAAAAGCTTCGAAATATAAGGCGTGTTACAAAAGAAAAAGAAAATTAAGAAAACAATTTTATAGCAAAATAAATGTTTGATTACCGAATGACGATAAGTTGTATTTTTGTGACATGCGCTTTCATCGTCACTTTGGGGACGCAACCTGAACTTTAGCGCAACTTCAACACTGCTGAATAATTATGTGGTCAGTAAATAATAGCACGTTTAAAATTAACTCATGAAATTGCTTCAATATTTTCTATAAGCAATTTAGCATAAACTAAGATTTTAAATAGTGAGCTAAATGACTTGCAGGCAGTTTGACTACACTAAAAAAAACAAGGCAGCCACTACAAGTTTACAATGGAGCTGTGAGAATAGAAAAACATATTAAAAAATGCTACTTAGAACAAAGTTGTCTAAATTCATATTTGGTAACGAATAGCACGAAGCTCTGAGACGTCTGTAACTTGGAGATGTATGTGTTTAATGAAGAGTGCCCAACAGGCCGGTCCGAGATAAACTTCAGGTTTATGCGCATTTGGAATTATTTGGGAGGACCAAATTGTGTTTCGCTGTAATTGTTATGTGGCAATAGTACAAATGTATTAAGACAAAAGTTCGATAAATGACATGTTGCGCTTTTTCTCCTTCCCTCATGCCTATGAATGGACTCATTAATCTCACGCTGCGGACAGATAACATGGCCCTAAAGACTCCACTGTAATTCCACAATCGGGGTTTAACTATATGTAAATGGCCAGTGAGTGTGCAAATTATTCTCCATAGCCATTTAGATTAGACCCAGAGGGGACTCCATTTGCAGAAGAAAACTTATCAGCTAAATAAACGACACAATCCCCAAGACAAAACATGCTGTGTACGCACACAGACAACTCTGCAAAGTTGTGCGTTAGTCGCTTATGCAATTGCAGAATTATCTCCCTTATTAAACCAATTCGTGTTTTCTTAAATGCATATTTTATAATAGCCTTAGAAATACGAAAATGTTGTTTCACGTATATCTTTAGTTTAAATATTTCCCTCAAAGATGCAATACTGTTGCTTACAGGGCCTAATATTTTTAAACCTGAAATTTTAGTCTGAAAATAAATAGGGCCTCCACGTTTAATAAACTTCTGAGTTCAGCCCGTGCAGTAAAATATTCAGTTAAATCAGATTATAAAATACTTATAAATATATATAAATGACTCATATTTTAATTTTAATTCAAACTAGAACATAACTTTTAACAATTTCTTCACACTTAATGTATATTTTCAAAACGTATGCACTGAGACAGATATTTAAAGCATGATTGTTTTACCTTGTTTTCGTTGGTCTTCAGCTTTGTTCGTTTTTTTAGGTCCTTACAGAAAATCCACAGGAGCAAGAATCACTTTTTTGATAAGCCTTGATCCAGTTTAGAATTTATGTCCGCTGTTGTAGGAAATGAATTAGCCACAAACTTCAGAACTAGTTCCAAAAATCAGCACAAACTCCTTTGTCAATCAAATTTCGGTGCCCAAAGAGCGTCACTACATCAACGTTGGTATCCTCACGTTACGCTAAAGTGATGGCCAATGTTGACGGATTGAGATTGATCACCTTCTTGATGCCCTGTCCGTCTAAGAGCAAAAGACACCTGCGGAACCGCCCACCCCGGCCAATCAGAGGTCTCGCTTGTCATTACAGACGACTGGTCTAGCCAATCAAAACGACGCCGTGCTCATTAACTCCGCCTTTTTAACGTGACGCAATTTTGACCTGGAGTGTGAACGTGTGAATCTTGAGGAGAGTAAACTATTTGAATACACTTTTATACGAGCATTTCGTTAGCACAGCACTGCGGGAAAGTAAACACACATTAATGATAATCGAATTGTTAAATTGATTTACCGTTTGGCAGATCAAAATGTTTCGTTTTAGTCATCAAATCTTTTCTAAACATTTATGACATGCAAAACGTTAACTAACATGTATTCGGAAGAGAATACAATTATGGAAAGCAGCCACTCCATAAAACACACGAAGATATGATTTGTCCATATATGTTTTAAAAAATGTACTGAATTTAAACGTATTTCCTTTGAGCATATCTTTATCTTGAACTCTGTAAAATTACCTTTTTATAGTTTTATTTGTCAGGCATAGGCTATACTTTAATTAAGCCTATTAAAGAAAAACTTAGTTAAACGTGCGTGTTTGCACCAATTGTTAGCTTTTTGGGGGAGTTAAATAGCCTAAAACAGGCTAATTAAAATATAGAAGGTATATTCGCTGAAAAGAGAGAAATAATTGAATATAACTGATAATAAGGGCAGGATAATGCTTTTCACAATATATTGTTTAATTTAAAATAACGTATATGACTAAAGACATTATAGAAACAAAAGGAAAATGTTCATATACAATTAAACGTCATTAAAGCCACAAAACAAAACATGGATTTCTGACTCGATTCACAACTTTGCTCACACCACTAGGTGTTAAAGACGGTGCAATCGATCGGGTAAAAATCAAGATATCCAGAGGCACTAATCTATTGTCGAGGGGGTATTTGTGTAATCCCAAAATGCAGTAAAGTTTCCTGAGCAGTATAAACGCGTAAAGCCGCGGGGTCAGCCGGCCTAGCGAGTGTGTGTGTGTGTGTGTGATTGGTCTCTCTTGCAAGTAGGATTGTAGTGCCTCTTGGAAATTGTCGGTGCTTATTAAAACGATGGTGCATAAAATCCCCTCTAAACCCCAGAGTTGACAGAGAGTTTGGGTGCCAGGACAGGTTTATCTTTCACATGCAATGGTTGGGGCTTCGGTGAGAAGAGGAAAGAAGCAGGTCCGTTTAACACCTGGATTTTGGAGTTCCTCTTGGTGTGGATCCGCAGGTATCCGACTTTTCCATGCGATTCTTTTAGGCCCTGCGCCATTTCACCCGGGTTTGTATAAATGGAGATTACCGAAGGGACACCAACACTGCTGTTTCTTCAATATTTTAACTAGCCTTATTTGTTATTCTGCTATGTTGTGTTTTCTGGTTAAATGTTTACATGGTTTAGTTATATTTTAAGTTAATTTGTAATACATGTTGTAAACTTCTTGTACGAATATGACATTAAAAGTGTTCTGGATTCACGAACGAGCGCCTTATTTTTCCCGCCTGATCTAAAGTTTAACATGTTTTATTGTTCTTAAAATAAATGTAGGACTGTGTTTTTTGTTAAAATTGTTACATTTAGAAGAGTTAAGTGTTTGTTCTTTTATATAAAAAAGGTTTGTATCGAGTAGGCTAATTATTTTCTATTCACGGTCACTAGATTAATTTTTTGTATTAGATTTAAAGAATTTTACACAACATAATTTTACAGAGGCTTACCAACGTAAGAACTATGAAATTGAGTCTTTAGGATATACCGTTATGTATAAATTATTGTAAATTAATTTTTACCATGATAAACAAAGTATCTTGAGTATCTCTAAAAATATTAATTGAAACAAAATAAACTGTACTTCACTGCTCAGAAAGATATCTGATTGCTTTGTTGTGCATTCACATTAAATACTTCACTCAATCAATCAAAAGTTTTTAGCACACATACACACTCACATTTAGGAAAGGCAACAGTTGCCTTTTAAACCACTGAAGATGCTTTCCGTAATGAGGAAAAAAGTCAATTTTACATTTTGACACCTTCACCAATAGTTAAAAATGGCAAAAATTAACAACTTTTAGTTGTAGCACAATATATTATATAAAACTACAATATTTACACATTAACATAACTTGTTAAGTCTACTCAATATGCAGAGATGCCATGTCAAAGGAATCGTGACAACATTTGACAAACTAAGCCACAGTCAAACACCGCTCAGAGAATTTATGTGCAGGACTGATCTGAGCTTTTGTTCAAGGGAAAATAAAAGTATTAAGGTTTTGTGACCGCTGCCAAATTCTGTGCAGAGAAAACCCAACGCCTTTTTAATCTTTTCGGCTGATCTCAGTTCAGAGCTGGTCAGATTCATATTATTGGCTAGAAATAGAAAAATAGAAGATCAGATCGCAGATCAGGAGTACTGACCAAAACATGCGCAATGCAGTCACTAAACATCAACCGCTAAATTAAACATGCACGACAGATTATTCAAATAACTAATTTTATATGGTCAAAACCCATATATTAAATTAACAACTCTTTTTTTCCGAGTGCATGTATAGCCTGTTATTAATTATTTAATGACAGTGAGTTATTAAATATGGCAAATCCAAATTAATTTTCCTATCTTTTATTATGATTTAAAAAAATCATTTTCTAAAGTGTGCACTCAGAAAAAAGTTATTTAATTTATTTTATACATATCTTAAAACTTTTTGGTAGAACTTAAGTACTGCATAGTGGGTGATAAATATCTAAACCTAAAAATCAGTCTTGATGACATCACAAAATGACGGTGAGTAAAAGCCAAACACTCACTGTGAGTGTGGACATGAAGATAATGGAGAGCAGGGGAGTGTGGAGCTGTCAATCACAGCACTGGGGTCCCGCCCCCCTCATTAGGAAGGTAAATAGAAGGGAGGAGTGATGAGAGATAGAATGAGAGAAACAGGACTCAGGAGGAGAAACCAGATACACGACTTAAACACACACACAAACACCTACTCTCTCACCCCTGTACTACTCACACAATGACACAACCACTCAACAACAAACTAGTGCGAAACACACAAAACTTCACCAGACACTAAGACTGTTTCAGTGACATTCCAGCAGAATCTTAAAGGTAAAGTTCACTCGAATGAAGTTCACCTCCTGTGACATAAATATTTTTCAAGAATCTTCATGGAGCACACCTCCATATTCATACTCACTCAATTTATAAAGCTCCAAACCTCATCTTGTGAAGTTCCTTGCACAAAGTTATCATATGGCTTTAAAAAACGTACATAGAATTGTATACAGCATTTAGAATTTGGTGCATATGAGCTACATTTATTTACGTTCAATGCTTTTTCCCTTTGTGGAGCATTACATATGTTGGCAATATTAGCAAACAATAACCTAATTTATATTTTTGGTTATTCCTTTAAAACACAATTCCACCCTTTAAACTTTGCACCTATAAACGTTTTCATAATATTTAAACGTCCACAAAGAAATGCAACAGGCCCGTCTGAACAGAAGAACAACATTTCGCTTCAAAAAACAGAACTGGAGAGAGCGGATCTACGAGTGTCTCCCTTACTTCTGGGCTTTCTTCCTTTTCTTTTGAAAACTCACGTTAAAACTTGCATGGCTGACATAATCTCTCTCTTTCTCTCTCTCTCTCTAACAATGCGGTTCACTGGTTACCATGTGAAGCTCATACAGCCTCGCAAGAATGTGCAGGTTCAGATCTCCATGACCCGCCCCACAGAAGACGGAGAGCACAAAACTGAGGGATTAAGACCTGCATGCAGGACAGATCGGAGGGAGACCGATTAAAAAATGGGTCTGTTGATAGACAGACGTAAAACTACAGGGAGGGAAATCATCTTGGCTGTCGTGATATTGATGCACTATCGTATAAATCGCAGGGAACGACTAGATTTGCATTTGTTGAAGGAAATACCAATGCATGCAGGGCGACCAAAGAACAGTGTTCAAGTTTTAGAACGTTGGATTTGGTCTCGTGTTAAGTGAATATGGAATGTAATTTGGGAGTTTTTGACAGTTATTTCAATGAGAAAAAATGTCAAATTTACCTGAAAATGGCTTTCTGGTGAAGCATGGGACTAACAATGCCAACGTCACACATTGATCTCATTAAATATATAGCTTTTTAAAAACACTGCAACCTGTATGACTTCAGCAGAACACAAACCAAACAACATTGACCCCCATTGACTTACATTGTATGACACAAACTTTCTCAAAATGTCTTCTTTTGAGTTTCACAGATGAAAGAAACATACAGGTTTTGAATGACACGAGGATGAATAAATGATAATTTTATTTTTAAGTGACAAACAAATACTCATTGTGTATGGATCATGTAAAGCATATGTTCAAGAATTATGCAATTTAAAGGAATTGTTTTACGCTGTTTGAACCACACATACAGGATTAGGGATAGAGACAGATACAAATATTTCTATGTTACCTTCCAAAGGCAGCAAGATGAGTTTTGGACCAGATGGAGGCATCGTAGTAGACAGAATGTGACACAAATGTTGGATCGTGATGAGTCTTTGTATCTTCCTGTCTCTTTGTATTCCCTGTGAAGGAAGCGGTTTACAGGTGTTATCACTTGAAGAGATCAATCCCAATTGAAACAGAACGAAGATAGAAAGTCGACCAATTGCAGTTCAATATGTGACAACACACCTACACGTAGACTTTTTTTTAATGTTAAAACAGAATCTTGAAAATGTAAAGTTTTAAAAATTGCAAAAACAAAAAAAATCTAAAAAATCTATAGAATATAGTCTAAATCTGTTAAACCAGTATAACACATCAGCATACATCTACATACGGGTAATAAATCAAAACAGAATATGTTTGTTTATAAAGGCACTGTGGATTCTTGATGTGTTACATTATCGTGAAGTTAGTTCATCTTAAATTTAGTTTGTCATGGATTCTTAATACATTTAGAATTGGACTCTCAAACTATTCAGTTAGCAATAAAACATTCACCAGAAAATGAAAATTTCTTCATCATTTACTCATCATTTCCAAACCCGTATGACTTTCTTTCTTTTGCAGAACACAAAAGATATTTTGATGCTGGTAACCAATCAACATCGGTCCCCATTGATTTCCATTGTATGGACAAAGAACCACTGAGACATTTCTCAAAATATCTTCTATTGTGTTCCACAGAAGCAAAAGTCACATACAAAGTTCTCAGTTAGATTCAGTCATATTACACAATATATTTGAATAAACTCAGATTATTTAGCTGCTGTGCATTTTTAGATATCATTTCACAATGAATTTTAAACTGGATAACAGTTCACTTCCTATTACAAAATAATCTTCTGAACCAAGTACGTTTAGAATTGTGTGCACACGACACTCATTATCCCCTTGTATTTTATTCACCAAAGAAGCTACTTAATCTCGGTTTCATAATCTCATTACTTGATATCACACCAACAGATTATGAGAACCAATCTCCTAATTACCATGAAAAAAATACAGCATTACCGTGCATTGACAAAGTTAAGCCGTCTGGTCATCAAACTAATTACAATCTATTGATTATGGATCTGAATCTTTATCTCGGGCTCAGCGGATTCGCCGTGGCAACTGGTGCCGCTCTGGAAGGTTGCCAGACAAATGTCGGAATCGATGAGATGGAAATTGACTATTTAAAAAGCTTGCGTGACATATGGACAGACCCTTCGGAATAGTGCTTTTGTACAGGCCTGCGGACAAAATAAAAAGGACCATTTCTGCCACGACCGCTGCTGTTTATAATCAGTGGCCAATGTGTTTTGGCTGGGTTAAGCCGGTTATTGTCACCAAACCGTATGACAAATTCAGATAACAAAGAGGGTGGTTTACTTAATCAGTATTTTGTTCTCTAAATTTTTTAAAATCCTTCAGTGTCCCAAGGCAATTATCCTTAAGGAATAAAGCAATTGCAAGGTGTCAGCGGGTAATGGCTTATGAAAACCATGACATATCTGCATACGAACAGAACGCCTTATCAAAATACCAAACAGATAACTGACTCTGCATTAAGATTCAACTTTTTTTATTTTTTCGCAAAATGCTTTGCTTCTTTATGTATTGGACAAATATGTATGTCGCACTCTTAAAAAAGGCATAGTTGTGGCCGAAGTGATGTCCACAAAAAAGTTTTTTTTTTCACTTTTTATTAGTTGTTTTAGAAACTTTGAATTCATGTTGCAAAGTTGAACTTGAAACGTAAACCGAAGCTCAGCTTTAGGAAGAATTTAAATAGACTTGGCCAACAGATACACGCAACACGCAGGATAATGACTACAATATATTCCTACACAAGAAAACGAAACAAAATGATTGTTTTTCATTTCAGTGATTGTGTTCGATTTCAAAATTATTTTCAGTTTTTCTGAATTTACCATTTTTAGGTATTTGTTAGGTAAAAATATCATTTTGTTTCATTCTGTTAACTACTAACAATATTTATACCAAATTTCAAATAAAAATATTGCTTCTATTTGCATTTATTTGCAGAAAATGAAAACTGGTCAAAAATATGCTCTGTATTTTTTCAGACCTCAGATACTGCAAAGTTCATAAAAAACTTTTCATTAATAGGTGTACAAATATTACTGTTGTATATGTAATAAGCTGGATTTTTAACAGTTTTCATGCGTCTTGTCATGTTAGTCTTTCACATTGCTGTTGGATGACTTTGTCACTCCTGAGGTTTGATATTGTCAACAATCAACAGACACAAGACTGAAATGGCCATAGCATCTAGAAATGCGGATTTATTGAAAGTCTGGACTGTTCTTAAATTTTTTTTCATGACTGTAATGATTTAATATAAACTCTTAAAAATAAGAACCATTTTTAATTCTTCTGAAAACCTGGTACGCTCCTAAAATTCAGGGCTTTGTGATGTCATATAAGAACCATTTTTGGCTGAATTGTTTCATAAAGGATTTTCAACATCCAAAGAAACCTTCTGTTGTACAAAAGGTTCTTTGTAGTTGGAAGAATGTTGTTTAGATTATAAAAAAGTAAGAAAAATGATTCTTATCAGAACCTTTATGGAACCAAAAGTGGTTCTGATATGGCATGGCTGTGAAAAACATGTTGAACCACCTTTTTTGAGAATGTAAAGGTTCTAAATTCTTTCTAACCTCTTACCTCTTTATCCACCACAAAGAAGTTTTTGTTCAACAAAATAATTCTATGGATGTTAAAGGATCTTTATGGGACCTTTTAGGAACCTTTAAGTTTAAAAGCTTTACTTTTCAGAGGTATTGAATATATGCAATATACATTTTTCCCAATAGTAGTCCCGAATAGTAGCTGTGCTTGTAAAAAAACCCACTGAATGTTCACTTGTGTAAACTCATTCTAGGATTACTCACTTTGAGGCATATTAAAGTTGACTACTGGCCACACTTCGACATTTCACAGCACATTTATGCATAAATACTTGCACACACATGTTTCATATGTAAAACTGAGAATTGTTTAGGTTAGCTCTGTCGTATCTATGAAAATGAAAGAAAATTGATTTGACTCAGGACCATGTGTACCTGCAAATCAATGTTGACACAACTGTCTGAAAAACTGCAACAGTTCGAACGACTTGGGTTGATTTTTCAAACAAGTCTCGATGGCTTCCCTTCTTTTGTAGCGAGGGACATATTACAGGGATACGACTTTCACATAATCTGCAAAGCTCCTTAAAAAAGCTCTGTCTAAAACTTCGGCGTCTTTTGTGCACGCGTTTTATTGCGCTTCACTCTGTTTGCTTTAGATAACAAATCTGCTGCTCGCCCTCAGGGTAAAGGGAGCATTACAAATTAATCCCAGCTTTAATAAGTCCGGACTAAGCTTGAGTTTTCCCTGTGTAAGGAAGCGAGCGAGAGGGAGGGTCAGTGGGGAAGATGAAAAAGGAAGAAGGGAAAGAAATATATTAAAGCCTGTGATCACAGCGGCGCGTTTTGTTTGTCATCCACCATTTTTATTTAATCCCTTGCTCTGTAATCCAATTTGTCTATCGGAGCTTCGCATGGGCCTCGACCTGCCCCATCCACCTTCAAAATGCACACGGTTAATGTCGGAAACTAGGTTTCTTTGAAAATCTACTCCATGAGCTGAAAGAGTATCACGTTTGAAGCTTGAACACCTTTGGTTGCAACAATTTACATACAATGTCTTCTGTACACTTGCATTTAGGGTAATATTGTACTTTGTAATGTATTTGTGCCACGGTAAACTCTATACTATACAGAATGAAACAAGATCTTGGTTGTTACACATTTCTAGTATGTAAAGCAACTTGATACTCAATTTTTATAGTTTTGTGAGTGATGTGATTTTATTAAAACGCACCAAAATGAGGGTTTTGTTTTGTGGCCATTTGGAAAGCATGTGAGTCAGCAGAACACATCTTGTTCGCTCTGAGATGAATGAGAGAAAGAGGATTAAAGATCTTGATTTAATTACTGTGAGAGGTTGAGCTTCAAGCACACCGACTCAAGAGCCATTGGATGGCAAACGGGTGGTAAAGAGGAAAAGATAGTGGGTCTGCTATGGGCCACACCAGTCACCATATATCAACATTTGGGCAATTCAATGCAAAAGTCAACCCTAAAATGAAAAAAAAGATTTTCACCATACTGATCTGTCAAATGTCAATATTTGGTAGTTTAAATACACATGTGTGGTCTCTCTTAAACATTTACATTTACCTTTGGTAGGTGCTTTTTACCAAAGTGACTTACAGTGCAATTAGGCAAATCTATAATAATCCATACGGGCACATGAAAATTGAAAAAATAAATACTAAAGCCCCTCCCCTAACCCTGCCCGTAACCCATCACTGGTGTGAAAGCAAATCAGACTAAAATGTACGAATGAGAGTGTATGAATTAGCCAAAATAAGCCACATCGTAAAGTAGATATGTTTTTGCCGTGAGATTGCATTCCGTTTAGCAAATTTAAATCACAGAAATCCTACAAAGCATGTTGTCTCTAAGAAATCTGCAAAAAAAATTATGACTATCCGGAAAAAAAAAAAACTGAAGCCCCTCCCCTAACTCCTAACTCCACCCCTAAATCGTTACTGGCACCAAAACAAATTGTACTAGAACATAACTAAAACCAGTAAGCCACCTAATAAAATAGTTACGAATTCCTGTGAGATTGTGTTGAATACACGGATACAAAGAGTACACTGTAATAAAAACTGTACTGTTACATATTGGGTGAAAAAAACATGGAAAAATTACATTTTATTAAAAAAAAAGTTATTTATTATTTTATTTTAAGTTATTTTCTAGTGCCTTACTATCAGAATATAACCGTTTTCTTATGGGATTCTTTACAGTGTGGCTTACAGTAAATGCACTGCAAGTCACTTTTTTGGATGATAACGTCTGCCGAATGTATAAATAGACACAGTGACAGAGAGCTGTTGTATAGACTTTAGCAATATGTTGCAAGATTCACACATATCAATAAAATGATAACCACCAAATAAAAGCTTGAAAATAAAGTGTTTTAAAGGGATAGTTCAACCCCCCCAAAAACTTGTGTCATCATTTACTCATCCCCTCGTCAATTCAAACCCGTATGACTTTCTCTCTTCTGCAGAACACATATATGATATTTTGAAGAAAGCTTGTGACTGAACAGCGCTGGCACCCATTCACTTCTATGGTATGGACACAAATCCAATGAAAGTGAATGGGTGCTGTTGCTGATCGGTTAACATCATTTTTCTTTTTTGATCTGCAGAAAAAAGGAAAGTCATAAAGGTTTGAAATAACAAGAGGGTGTGTAAATGATGACAGAATTTAGTTTTATGGGTGAACTCTCACTTTAATCTTCTGTGAGGCAGGAGCCAGACATACACACACACACACACACACACACACACACACACAATGCCAAACCCAACCTGAGCTCAATCCGCACAGTAGGTTATAGACCGAACAGAGAAGCATAACAGATCTTCATAATCTCATGACAAAAGCTAAAAGGTGTCCCCCTGCCCAGTGAGCAGACCGGGTGTATGATACGTGCAGCCTCCTGTGGCTCTCAAAGACACTCTGTAGAGAACTGCGGGGTTTCTACTCTCACGATGAAATCTCATCTCTGTCCACCCTCCTCTCTCTTTACCCACAAGAAGCTTCAGATATCGCCGAACGGATCGCGGGGGACTCTTTTTGTCTTGTGTGCAATCTGGCTTCCCTTTAAGAAGAAAGCTTATGAAACGCACTTGTGGATCCATTTGGGATTGTGAAACGTGACTGCTGTTCATGTGATGTACGTCCTATCTCCGGAGAAGAGAAAAGCAGAGAGTGCATAAAGTGATAGTTTGCCCAAAAATATAAATTCTGACATGATTTACTAACCCTGTTGTCAATTCAAAACTGTATGACTTTCCTTCTTCCACAGAACAGAAAAGAAGATATTTTGAAGTGAGTTGGTCACCGAACAGCACTGACCCCCATTCACTTCTACTGTTTGGATACAAAACCAATTCAAATGAATGGGTGCCATTTCAAAACATTCTTCAAAATATCTTCTTTTGTGTTCTGCGGAGGAATGAAAGTCATACAGGTTTGAAATGAAAGCGGTTTTGGGGTTAACTATCACTTTAAACCCCATCAAGTGTCTATCTAATGACTTTAAGACAAGTGAGATAAAAGGGTTTTAATTTGTGATCAACTATTATATTCAGAAACCACCAAAACTCTGTATGAGTGTTTTTTTATTTCTCTTGCAAATTAGGTGGTGATTCCAAAAGAGCAACATTTGACATCTAATTACTTAAAGCTTTGTTTTTAACACAATTTTAATATCCAGGGAAAAAAACTTAAATACAAACAACAAAAAGACGTCTTTCACCGTCCTCTGTGGACCTCGTCGAGGGACTTTACTCTCGCCCGCTAAAAAGACAAACCAGGGCCAGATGTTACCGGACCTACCAACATTTAGAGTGGTCAAAAGCGTCCGAGGAGCGAGGGAGGAGGGAAAGAATAAATTAATTCTCTCTCTTTTCTCCGTCTTTTTCCTCTTTGATGGAATTAAGCTCACTCGCTTCTCAACGATCTGCCGTGTGAATGTCCATGCGTTTACTTTTTTCTCTCTTTCTTTCACTGCCAGCCTCTCTCTGTCTCCCATCCTGATGGAGAGCATGAGGCCACCCAGAGGAGATGAAGAACAGAAAGAGAGAGAGAGAGCAGGAGAGAGAGGTAATCCCTCCGTTGTGAGGGGTCCGGGCCCCTGTCCTTTACCCCCACATTATCCTCTACAGAAATCCTCTCCTCTCCCCCCCAGCTTCTCTGCTAGTGTGTCTGCATTAACATACAGCAACAATGTGTGTTTCACAGGACAGATTAGTTGTAAGGGGGAGGTGTTTTTGTGTGTATGTGTGTTTGTTGGGGTTGGGAATCGAGGTTCTTTACGTTTAAACGTTATAACATTTAGATGTTATATTAACATAAAAAACTCCTGCAATGCTGTTGGACAAAATATAAATATATACCAATGTGTGAGGAGATTGGAAGTCAACTTCACTGTTTGAATACCTCATAAATCCAAATAATGTTTTTTTAATTTTAAGTCTAATAATACCCACAGGATCAGGCGAGTTAAAATTCTTACTAGAATGAAAACTATTGTGTTTGGGATGTCATATAAACTCTTAAAGGGATGGTTCACCCAAAATGAAAAATTCGGTCATCACCCCATTACTCTTTCTTCTGTAAAACACAAAAGAAGATGTTTTGAGAAATGTCTCAGCGTTTTTGTATCCCTACAATGGAAATCAATGGGGGCCAATATCTTCTTTTGGGTTGTGCAGAAGAAAGAAAGTCATACAGGATTGGGATGACATTAGGGTTAGTGATTGATGACAGAATTTTCATTTTTGGGTGAACTATCTCTTTAAGATGTACAGTATACATTACGCGTATGGACTGTCCCCACAGAGATAATGAACCAGACATGTGTGTGTGTGTGTGTGTGTTTGTCTTGGAGGGTACTCATGGGTAATGTGACACTACACTGATTTGTTCCAACACTAATTGCAGAGGAGGGGTCTAAATCTTACACACACACACACCCGTCTGCGTGCACACACACACACCCTTAGCATTTAACTAATGAATTAATCTCACACTAAGGCATCTTACAATAATATCATTACCTAAAGTTGACTTGAGTGTGTTGGGAATATCCAGAGACCCATCTGGGAATTCTGCTCTGTCTAATCTGACTAGTTGTACAATGAGATCTCATAAATTTGTCCCATTTTATGACAATATGAATATAAAATAATACAGCCTATTCTAAGCAAGGCTGCACATTGTTTCTGAAAACCATCTTAAAGAGACAGTTCACCCAAAAATAAAAGTTCTGTTATCAATCACTCCCCTCATGTCATCCCAAACCTGTATGACTTTCTTTCTTCTGCATAACTCAAAAGAAGATATTTTGAAGAAATATCTCAACCTCGAATTGTTCCAAATCTGTACACATTTGGTTGTTTTTTGTTGTTTGTTATCTTTTTGTTCTGTTGAACACATAAGAGGATATTTTGAAGAATGTAGGACCGCAAACAGTTCTGGGGCACTTTTTGACTATACAATTGTTATTTTTCCTACTAGGGTAGTCAAAGATGTCCCAGAAATGTCAGTTGCTAACGTTCTTCCAAATATCTTTCTCTGTGTTCAACCAATCAAAAGAATATATACAGGTTTGGAACAGCTAGAGTTAGTAATTCATGACAGAATTGTAATTTTTGGGAGAATGATCGCTTTAAAGATTGACACCAGAACCAATTCGTTTAATTTCAGGTCTTATTCATAAAATCTTTTCAGCAGACTTTTTCTCAGGCCTATCAGAACCATCACGTGTCATTCAGCGATCTCAATCTTGACCAACAATCCGGACATCCCGCGAAAACACAAAACAAACACAACAGGCACTAAAGAAAACAAGGGTGCTGAGGTTTGAGAAGCGGAGCTGGCCGTCTTTATCAGGCCGCAGGTAAGAGCGTCTGCGGCAGTTCACATATGAATGGGCCTCTAATTAGTGGCATATCTAACGTGGAGAGCTTTGTGGAGTTAATGACGCTCCATTTAGAAGAGGGCCTTTGGCTAAGATTTCAGATTCCTTCAGGATATCCTGAGTGTGTGTTTATCTGATACCAAAGCAATAAAGGCGTGAGAGGGGGAACCGGGAAACAACTCTTACGAAAATTAACATGGTTAAGCCTAACCATAGTTTAACCCTGGTATTTAAGATAAAGCCATATTAGCCACACATTTATACTCTTACTACATACTTTGATAACCCTGCTGAGGAAGAAACAACATAACCCTGTCCAAAGCATGACAGAAAATGTAATGGATTTAATGGTTATAATGGGAATTGTATTGGTTTTAATGGAAACCACGATGCTGTCTACTGGTATGTGATGGATGGTATTGGTTGGGTGTTATCTGGCAGGTTAACCCTATTGAAATACTGCCCAAAATACATTACAATAAGGAATTTTGTAATGAGATTTAATGGAAAAATCCAATAGTTCATATTCATTAGAATTTCTGTGATGGTTGCTTTTGTTTTTTGAAATGCTCCATGTTTGGGTCAGATAGACAAACTTAGCTGATGGGTTGAATTCACCAAGAAATTGTCTCAATGATTTTCAATTAAAAAAGAGTTGTCCACTTTTTGCCTTTTCTTTTAGTCTCAAAATGTTTATTAACATTTAGATACTGTATATCGGCCAATATATTGGTTAGTTGGGTTCCGATGTAAAATAATTATTGTTGTCGTTCAAAATGTACATATCATTGCATACCGAAAAGATATAAAGAGAAAGATATTTTGAAGACAAAAAGGGGCGTGACGGAAATGCTATTTATGCTTCTCTACAGAACTTTTGAACAGGTTCATTTAACTGAGTTGTCTGAACAAAATAATTCACTTAATTGAATCAGATGCTTCATATGGGATATAGGTATAAGAAAGTTCTCACAAATGCAGAAAAAAGGGAGAGTTTATTTTACTGAGTTACTTGCTAATTTATGGCATATTTACATGTCAATCCAAAGTATTGTTTTGAAAGAATACTATGGTATTACCCTGCTTCAATAAAAGAAAATGGTCAAAATGTGCCTAAGCTGTCATCGGGTTGGTACTCTTTCAAAAGGGTGCACCTTTGTGACAGCTTGGTATAAAAAAATTATGACAGAGGTTGGCCATTACAGATCTTTGCAGGACGGTCTACGTTCATTCAAACGTACATTCAGACCAACAATGTAATGAAAGGTCTGACTCTACATCATACATCAAAACTATTATACAATTCGAAAAGAAAGACTCCGTAGAGTACTACGACATGTGCGCAACCAACACAGCCATGTGGGAGATTACACGGCAGTCATCACACAAAAAAACTTTGACTGTTACCATCGACCAATCAGAATCAAGCATTTCAGCATATTATTGGCTCAATTCATTTGACTGCGCAGTCAAAATCCTGGAGAGACGAACTTAAGTGAGCATCCAGAGGGTCCGATGGCAAGCGTCTCTTCAGCTGTACACAGACTCTGCTGAGTAAGAACATACACTCTCCTAATGAATGCATGTTTGCCCCCCAGCCTTTCAGAAACACACCTCCCTCCCCCGTGCTCTGACCACCTGCCCCTTGCTTCTTTATCTCCAGATTTCCAGACAATGCCCAAGGGATCCCAATGCTTAATCCTCTCTCTCTCTCTCTCTACACCCCACCATCTTCCTCCACCCGGCCTCCCTCTCTTTTCATTTATTCTCCTTTTAGAGTATTATTAAATGCTAGAGATCAAAAATATGATGGTAATGATAAGGCGACAAATACATTGAATAAAGAACACAAAGTTGTATTACAAGTACATTGCAACTTGGCATGTAGTATGAAAAAATGTGATTCAGTTCGGTTAAAAATGAATCTGTCAAAAATACTTGCAAATCATTCTTAAACCATTTTGGTGTGAATCACTCAAACTGATTCACCAACTCATTTGTGAATCAGTCTGGGAAGTTCCTCAAAAGTACGAAAGACTTTTCTTTACTATTCCTTAATAGTCTCTATATAAATATAAAAATATATTTTCTAATAAAGCAGACTTTTCTCTACATTCAAGACCTTTTTTATGGTAATAAAGCTAAAACCACAGAATCCCTCCCACACATACACACAGCTATACTGAAAACTAGACCAAAAACTCATACTCCCCACAAGTATCCCTTTCCTATCGCGCTCCTCCTCGCCCTTCCGAGGATTTGGAGTCTGAGGATGCTTTTCCCCGACAAACTCTTGAAAGATTATAGCAGTTATCCCATTTGAGTTGTTTAAGAACGCCATTCTTGTGCGTGTAAGCCAAGGCATGGGCCAGGTCAAAGAGACCATAGCGCTGATTACAAGCCCGAAGTCCGGCGTAAAGCTTGGCAGAGTAACATTAATGAATGGTAAGCTTCTTTGGCCGCGTGTTCCCTAAAGAACCGCGCCGATAATATACTTAAGGCAGGATGCACAGTTGTTTGTGTCAAAGCCAAGGCGGCGCTTTGGACACCCCGCTCACGTAGCGGGGCTTAGCACCAGACGGACTCACAATGTGAAATCATTTACATCACAGGCCGCACCGGGTTCCAAAAGATGTCAATAGCAAGTCGCGTAACAGCTGTTTGTGTCGTTGGAAAAAAGCAAACACTGCCGTTGTTGTGTTCGACAATACATGTGAAACAAAATGTAAGTATGAAAGATATGTAAAGAAAACGTTGTCTCAACTGAATCCAATGTTATTTTTCCAGTGTTTTCAGCCACTTAAAATAGCCAATGGTGTAACTTTAAAGCTTGACTACAGTTTGACCGAATAATGGCAGGCCAAGAGTTTTGGCGACCTGTTTGCACTTTAATGTGTAGCACAGAAGTGACGCATTCCACTTTTAGTAATGAAGTTGATGTAATGAAGTTCACGCAAAAATAATAATTTATTTATTAACCCTCATGTAGTTCAAAACCTGCATAGGACTCCTCCTTGTGTGAAACACAAAAGAAGATATTTTGAGAAAAAGCCGAAGGAATCTGGTTGTTTGGTTATCAACGTTCTTCGAAATATCTTCTTTTGTGTTCTGAAGAAGAAAGTCATACAAGTTTAGAACACGATAGTGGGTAAATGATAAAATAACTTTCATTTTGGATGAACTATCCCTTCAAATTCTGTTATATCTGTGAGCACTACCAGTAACATGACTTCTGCTCTTCAACCAGGATCCATTTACCTCATTAATGAACAGCAGTGATTATCACCTGTGTATCAGTATATACATCATTCAGATGAGCAATTACTCGCTGTTAATGAAAGAGTCGTGTCAGGACATAAAAACCACACCTCTCATTCATTCGCTTGTAAACACATAGTAAATCGAGACAGGAAATACAATGATCTAGAATCATTAATCACATTCAACTCAGCACTTTTTCTTCACAAGTAATAACAGAAGACAAAAGATACTAAACACTATAAATTCATTTAAATATGAACCGAAAACATAAATCTCATGTCGTATCAACTTTATCTCTGTCAGATGTTGTCTCAACTTGTCTTTGCGTCCATGTAAAACTATTGCAATGCATCTCACATTCATGTTCATTGAACATCGCTGCTCTCCTTCTTGAAACCGTATTCATTTTTTGCCATAAATCATATGAAACAGTATTATACCATTTAAAAAGTACAGTGTTTCATCCATTTCGTATAAAAAGCCATATGGATATCCAAGGTTTCGGAAGGACAGTAATGATATATGTAAATGGAAAAATTACAAATTAAGCTTCTGATGTTGTTAATCTCTTGTTGCCCTGACACAAATTTATTGGCTGAAAGAGACATTTTGCATTTACTAAACGAACAAATTCCAATTGGTAAAACAAATGATCATTGGGTCGTTTTATTAGGTAATTGAGACCTAATACATTTCTTAGCTCGTTGAGAAAATTAAAATGTTGTTATTTAGCTTTTATTATTTTTCCTCATGATATCACAACCAACAGCTGTAGGTATAACTCACATGTCTAACTCATGTCTCTTACTGATGCTACCGGCCAGCCGTGAAGAAGTGTCCTCTAATGAAAAAGCACTTCATCAGAGCTCTTGATGAGGTCATTAAAATGTGTCATTTCAAGCCAAGCTGTTAACAATGTCCAATCAACAATCAGGGGGTTCACACTTGATAACAAGACTTGTGGATTCACATCTGTGAAAGAAGACGATAAACAAATGAAAACAGGGATGGACTAGTAAAGAGAAAGAAACAAAACATTTGTCTGCCGGCCAAAACAAATGAACAGAACTGAGAGGAGGCGTCACAAACTTCACAAAAAAAGATTCAACATTTTCTTTTTACGTACATTCTAAAAGCTGTTTATATCTGCTTTTAAAGGTTTTGAAAAGGAAATTTAGTATTTTTGCACCTGTTTACCAATAAATAAATAAAACGATAACAAATTAAATAATAATAAAACGTTTGTTGTTTCATCAGATCTTTACATTTTAACAGATCATTGCCGTCCTTCTGAAACCTTGTATGTCCAAATAAGCTGTTTTTCAGGAAATAGAAAAACACTGAACTTTTTCAATGATTGCATATCACGTGTTGTCAAAGTTGACAAGCTATCTATTGCTCAGATGTTTTCAAAACCCAGCGAAAAACATGAAGGAGGGCAAATAATAATGTTTTATAGCAAAAATAAAAATTATGAAATAAGCAGATACAAGGTTTTAGAAGGAAAGCACCAATATCAAATATTAAAAGAGTACTGTTGTACTACGGAGTATACAGAAAAATCCTGACATCAATTAACTAAATCTGTTAACAATGAACAATACTTCTACAGAATCAATTCAAATTAACCAATGAATTAACTAATGTTACCTTAAATATTGTTGTAAATATAACATCTTAAATCATAAAAGAACAGGAACAAGGGAAATTCAGGTAAATATACAATTCACCTCAATACTCGACAAGTAATTTCTGTCTGCCTAAAATGTGTTGTTAATTCTCTTAGAGAGCCCCCCCCCCCTCCCCACTAACAGTCCCAACACAGATAACTAATTAGCTACATTACAGTCATTTCCATTTTAATGTATTGTTTGCTGCCATTGTTTAGCAGCACAATGGGAAGAATTGCAAATGGTAGCGAACTGGTGGGATTCAGCTAATGAAACTGGCCATACACTGCCCTTGCCTCAGGACAAAGACAGACAGAGGCCTGACTTAAAAATGGGACTATTGATAGTCATTTAATTGACAGATATGACTGTTAATGTCCATTTAATGAACTACATGAAGCTAACGCTGCAGTGGTGTGGATGCTTTCCAAATGAAAGCGTCGGAATTAAGTTTGAGAAAGTGTATTCAGGCGCTTTTCTCTCTCATTTTTTCTACATTTTATTGATAATTAAAATTTCATTGTAACCATTTTCATTGAAATGATCCACTCCGTTTGCAGTACTATCTACATATCATTACAAAGAAGTGAGAATAATGCTGCTTAATAATTTTAGTTGTAAAGTGCTTTCATCACAGGGAAATTTTTTCTGCCTTATAATGATTAAACTCTATATAATACATTTTACAACAGCACAATGACCTAATAAAGAAAATGTTCAGTGGTCAAAAATGTGTGAAAAAAAGAATGTAAGAATACAAATCTACAGAGAATGACAATTGAAATGACAGGGATTTACAAAAAACTCACCGTAAAATGCATAGTAATATTATCATAATGAGAATTCAAGGTAAAATTTTGCTTAGTTATCGTTTTGGAATGGGCATCCTAACAACCATTTGGACAGATTCACCAATAAATACAAACGATTATATCGTTTTCTATTGAAATTTTTACTCTTTGAGAAAGCTGTGGTTTTGAGTCGTAAGGTTTTAAGTGAGAAACAGAAGTCAGAAATCAGGTATGTGTGGAATGTTGGCTACAGCACTAATCTCTAATCCTTCTCTGAGTACCGGCACTGAAGGACCCTGGGTCAGTTACTCTGTCTGCATCTGTGTATGCACACGAGACGGTGAGAGAGAGAGCGACAGAGAGAGGAGAAATTAACTAAATTTGATTTGGCTTGTTTCCTTTTGCTTTTTAACAATTGACCAATCAACTTCGAGCATAGAGGATACTGTATATGCTCAGGATTAAATTTGTTTTCAGAACATACCAAACTGTATAAATTGTCTACTTCCTACCTTTCTTAAAAGCTTGAACTCCATTTTTAATCATAACTAAATGATTTATATTGGGACTCCATATGTAACATAAAGTTGACATGGATGGTTCCGGGCTGTTAAACCGAGTCCTTTAAAAGAAGAAATAATCACAGGATTTACCAAAATTTGTCAGGTTAGTTGCGTAAGATTACTGAATCACTCTTCTGTACAGTTGTTTGCAAAAACAAAACGTTATTTTAATTGCTTGTTGTTATTGGTATTTTTACATCTTGGCCAGAATAAAAGTGACAGTAAACCAGACAATAGGGTAACCGTGTACCGCAGAGACGGCCATCAAGGGATTTTAGCCACAAAGACACTAACAAGACCGCTTTAGTTTCTTCATAAGTGTTGCAAGATTTGGCTTTGAGTTTTGACATGGCTTGTGGTCCCTCTAAAGACTTTGAGGATTACGAGGGCCACCCAAGAAGACAGAGAGAGAGAGGAACACATGAATTAGTAATGCTGAACTATGATCAAAAACCTTCCAGAAAACCAAGATGTACGGAGGGATAGAATATGCCACCTAATGAGAGGTCAAAGGACAATAGAAATATGTACCACATGACCTCAATTCATTTGTTACTCTTTTTGAGTCATGAACTCTCATCCTAAGACAAATGCTTTAAATTATCTGTAGTACAAATACATATTAACAAGCAAATTGTATTGTATGATCATGCAGTTCACTCCCACTTTATGAAGAGCTAAACCACACCATTAGCATTAGCTGACTGCTTCTGCCCCCTATTGGAAAAGACTATTACTGCACATTCCTCAATAGTGTTCCAAAAAAGAATTTGAAAATTAGATAACATAACATGAAACCAATTCAAGCGAAATTCAATTTTTTTATCAGGCAACAAAAGCTAACTTTTAGGTAAAACACATAAACGTTTATTTTATTCATGCGTCCAAATACCATATGGGGCAATTGTTTACGGCGAATACAAAATATATACGGTGAATATAAAAACCAAGATGTTTAGAGGGACAGAATATTTCACCTAATGAGAGGTCAAGGGTCAATAAAATATGTACCACTTGCTAATTTTCATAGTTGAAATCTTTATGATTCAGTCAGTCCATATACAGGATTTTATACAAAGTAAATCAACAATTGGGTGTGAAAAGCATCCTGTCTGTCTAGTGAAAGCTGTGGTCACTCACAGACTCCAGCTCATCATATGAGTGTCTATGGTTCAGTGGGCTGAAGGCCTAAATTCCCACCAATCAAATTACACCCATAAATCCCTTTCTGTTATTGAGGTCGTGTCACCCCTCAAAATCCAATACAACCACTTAAATCTCATTTCCATTTTACTCTATCTCTCTCTATTGAGGAGATGACAATTGTATTTTTAAACTAAAGCATAAACCAAAAAATACATTAAAAACAGTGCAAACAATTATTTAAAGTGAAAATGAGTACATTGATATATTATAGTCATAATTTGAGGTAGCAAAATTATTGAGAAGCATTAACATAATTAATCTATGGAGGAATCATTTTTCATTCTGGAACCCTGCTGTTGTGCTGTATTGCCAAGATGGAGAAGAAAAACTAAGCAGATGGATAACAAGTTGGGATATAAAGGGCAAAAGACAGTAAGACCCTTAAAACATCATTTAAAACCCAGTTACAGTTTTTGCAGTGTGGTTTTATATATGGTTTTAACACATAATGCATTGATGAAGGAGAGCTTTCAGATGAAATGAAAGGAATTTCTGACCTGCATACTTTTTTTGAACTGGACAAAGCAGACACCAATTCATCTTTCTATTTAGAGATCAATCACAATCTTACAGACAGATATTTTTATCGTAAGTATTGCTAATGTACAACTTGGCTACACACTTGCTTGAAGGTATAAACATTTAATTTCAAAGTGAAAATTCGGTCATCATCACAGTGCAAAACTTTGCTGCATCAGGCTTGCCAGTAACTCATTCTATATTTAATTTATAATTTTGTTTTTAAGATAAACTTACCTAGTTCTGATATATTCTTTCATAACACAAGAATAAATATCATGGGTCACTTTTCTTGTTATAAATGTATTGTAAATTAATACGTTTTAAGTATTACTGTAAAACAACATAAAAATTGCTTAGCAAGAATGTCATTTTTTGCAGTGCTGCTGTGCTAATGCCAGTAATGACACCAGTCTCTTCTTGCTCATTTGAATCTCAATAATCAAAGCAAAGTTTTACAGTGCATCTATTCTCTTTATAGTCCAAAACCTGTATCTGGCTCTTTCTTCTGTGGAAAAGGAGATATCTTGTAAAATGTCTCTGCAGATTTTTTGTCTATTTAATGGTAGTCAATGGCGGCAAATACAAAATGTTCTTGAAAATATCTTCTTTAGTGTTCAGCAGAAGAAAGAAAGTCATGCAGGTTTGAACTTTCATGAGGGTGAGTAAATTATTATTTTTGGGTGAATTAGGCCTTCAATAGCAGTACGAATAATACAGTCTGATTACAAACCTACAGACAACTATTATCTGATATTGTTAATCTTCCATATTTTTTTTATTGTATTATTATCCAATTATTGTGAAAATGTCCACATGAATCCATTTATTTTTGAATTCAAGTGTTCAGAACAAAATTTGTGGACGTAAGGTCTTTGCACATATAGTCCGAAAATTTCGTATGCATTTTTTTTGTATTTGGCTATTGTTTGTACGGTATCTCTGAATTGTTAAAACACCTCTCAAAATGATTGCTACTGATGCGTAAAACGCAGAAAATCGAACCCAGTTTGAATTTTTTTATGACGGAGGAAATGATCGGAGGCAGTGTGTAAATGTGATTGACACAACGTGAGGTTGTATTCATTTTTTAACGCGCAGAAATTTCGGACTCATGTGCAATGGCCTTAATACCAAGGACAGACATGGATTCAGAATCCTAATATGTCCTAATATGAGCAAGGTAACATAAGCATTTCTAGTTTCTTTTTAGTCATAAATCTCCCTGGCCCGGGCTCTGTTTCACATCGAGAAGTGCATGAAGGGCTCTAATTAAAAAGTGCTAACGGTTAAAGTTGAGAGCAGAGAAGGAATATAAACCACTTTTGGACTGAAGGGGTGGAGCCTTGAGTTAATCCAAGGCCTTGGGCCTCTCGCTTGCACACACACACATCCTTGGCCTCAAGAAGTTTATTGATCCCAGGCCTGAGATACAGGGAGGTTTAGGCTTGACCGTCCCATCAAAGCCAGAGGGCCACACACACCTGTGTGTGTGTGTGTGTGTGTGTGTGCGTGTGTGTAGCTTCACTAAGCCAAGATTAAGCTAAAGTTACTCGTCTCTCTGCCCTCTTGCCATGTCATTCAAACCCTCGATAGCTGGACGGCCACACGGCACACACAAAGACCCTTTCTGGGCCATCCTCAACGCCATCAGCTCTCAAACATCAAACACTGGGGATTATGGGATTGCTAGAAGTCCCCGAGGGTAAACGAGAAACAAAATGGAGTTTGCCAGGGAACTCCCTCGGCCCCGGCGTCATCTCTCGGGAGATTTGTTTCTCGGAGACAAATTTGTTTCCTTTTATTCCACCATTTTGCCTGACGTTCACCGCACCGACGTGGCTGTACAGTAATCCCTGCGCTATGAGAGATTACACACGGCTTTTGTAAATGTGCCTAATACCTTACTGTGAGGGAATCGACAAGGTCTTAAAGCACTTAACTCCCTAAGAAGGTTCATCCACACCTAACGCGTGAATACAATCCCGGGGTCGTGTGGTATTTGCTCTGCGAATCAACTATTAATGAAATCCTCAGTGTCATGTTCATGACCCTGTGGACTGTGGAGTTCTGTGCGTGTGGATTTTGTCGAGACCTGGTCATATAGAAATACTCTGTATAAATGTTTCAAAAATATAATTTCGGACCACAAATCTAGTTTTTGGTAGCACTGGTATTTTTGTGGCAATATGGGTCAAAATGATACATTATTCTTTTATACCAAAAATCATTAGGATATCAAGTAATGATCATGTTCCTTGAGGATATTTTGTAAATTTCCTACAGTGAATATATATCAAAACTTTATTTTTGTGAATGGATACAGCAAATCGCCAACGAAAATGGCCGGAAACACGCTTACAAACTTCACTCGCTTCTTCCCGCTCTTTTGAAAATACCCACTCCACTTTGTTATCGATATAAAGCTTAGAATTTACAATTTCAGGTTCATCTACTCTCCACAACGTCATTACAGCCGTAAGCTAACAGAGAGCGTTTAAACAAACCTGTTTCTTCTTATCAACGGCATGCTGCAGCGCCTTTGATGGGCAACTTTAAAGCGATTTTCTGAAATTGTTTTCCACCCTCAGATTACAGTTATTCCAATAGTTGTATCTCTGTCAAATATTGTCCTATCCTAACAAACCATACCATCAATGGAAAGCTTATTTATTCAGCGTTCAGATGATGTTCAAATCTCAATATTGAAAAAATGACCTTATGACTGGTTTTGTGGTCCAGGGTCACAAATGAGAATATTGCTTAGCCGGGTCATTAGTAAATAGAAATGTCCTAATTTATTAACCCTTATGTCATTCCAAACCTCTATGAATTTCTTTTGTCAGCAGAAAAACACAAAGCAGCGAGATCTGAGGTCACCGATCCCAATAACTTTTAAATGTGACCCCTCACCCACTCCAAGCTTAAAACCTGAAGGCAAAAATATGTCAAAACTGAAGTGTTGTAACATCTGCCACTAAACATTGTTTCTTCGTGTAACTAATACACCATTGCATTTCATTTTCTGTACAAGAGAAGTGAATGGGGATGAGTGATGTCAAGCTGCAAACTGACAAAGAAACGTAAAGTGGTTCATATGACATCAGACTCGATGTGATGTTGTCTAAAGGCGAAATATTTGACTTGAGACTACAACCGAGGGCAAGATTTTTAGTGTACAGCAACTGAAATTTCAGTCGAAGCTATTGTTCGATCTCAGAAGACGTGGAATATAGTCATACAGATACCAAAATGGTGCTTTTTGTTGTTTTTATTTTCTAAGGTGCTACACAATGCTATAAAAGAACCGTTTTTTGATAAATGACTAAATAAAGAATATCAATCACGTGAAGAACATTTATATTTCACAAAAGATTCTTCTTTATATTGGAAAAAGGTATAAAAAAGGAGAAAATGGCTCTTAAAAGAACCTTTGAGGTAATGGTTACTCTATGGCATCGCTGTGAGCAACCTTTTGTAGTCTTTTTTCTTGTGGTGTGTTTTACATTTTGCATATCTAATAAACATCATTTTGTTTTTCTAAAAAAGAAAGCGTTTCAGGCTTTGATGAATTAGGTTTGTACTGTGTGACATATTGAAACATGTGGTTGAAGGACTATCATGACCGTGTGTGTTTGTCCTTGAAATAATGAGGTGAAATTGCCTCCTGAGAAGATCAGGAGATGTGACATCTATTGTCCTTGATGTAAAAGTGGATACAAATGATGGAGCCGTTGAAAGGATACACATTGTTCAAATGGTTCAAACCTAATGTATTTTAAAAACCATGCATACCATGAAGCTGAGCAACGTCATGGTCCATAAATGATGGTCTATACATTCTATACAGCGAACAGCGTGTCATAATCTTAAGCATTTTCCCATATGACAGCCTACTATGACAAAAGAGGCTAAGAGCATATGCTGTAATTTCTGTCTCTCTCATCCAATGGTGGGGTGACCTTAGTTTGAATAAAGTCAAAGAGGATTAAGAAGAGGATGTGGGGTGGGGGTGTCTCCATGGCAACAGCAGGTCTTTCGGTCTGGGTAGGGAGGCTGTCGGGTGAGACTGAGAGGAAGGTTCAAAGAGTAACAGATGCTGTCTTTGTGGGACATGGGTGGTGGGTGGAGAGCTTCTCCACTTAGAGGCCAATGATCATGTGGCTGTTCGAGGAAAGTGTAACGGATCTTCAGAGAGCAGTCGAGAACCGGTGGCCGGATTCACGAAAATCGTATTAAAACAAAATATAAGAACTTTCGTAAGATAAATTATAGGAAGTTTGTAAGAATGTTCTTAAGTGGAATTCTCAAAATTTTCTTAAAACATTCTCAAATACTTTCTTAAGAACATCTTATTTTTTCTTACATCTTATTTTGCCTGTGTGGTAACTGTATATGTTTATCTATACAATAAACTTAATGTGTGTAACAAGCACATCGGATTCTTATATAGCCTAAATATATTAGCATGTGATGTGTTAAACGGCATTTACGATTGCATGTTAGCTAATAGCCTATGTTAGCAAGCATTCAAAAATATACTTACAATATAAAAAACTTAAAAAAAAAACGTTTTGTATGTTACTACGACTAAGACATAAGACCCTCTCCTTTTCGAGTCATATTGTCCCAGAATAATGTAAAAACCACTTTAATAAGGAAAGCTAAAGTGAGCTAGACCTTATTATTATATCAAAATAAATATTTATTAATGGGAAGTAAACGTCAAAATTATGAATCTGGCTCAATACAATACACGTCACATATGAAGTAACCAAATACACATATTAAACTTGGTTGTCTCAAAATCATATTTTCGACAGCTTTTGTTTCGAGAATTTGGATTCTTCCTCATTTTTTTCTAAGATCAATCTTGAGAAAAAAAATAAAAACGGTCTTAAGAAGTTTTTTTCGGGAATACATAACATTCATAACTTTTTTCTTGAATTTTCTAGAATTTAAGAGAAAAATGGCAGTTAAGAATAATAATCTTCTTAAGAATGTTTTGTGAATCCGGCTCCGGGCCCCCGAGCATCCTTTGGACAGCTCAATATGGACCACAGAAAAAAAAGAAGTTAAAGAAAGTTCTTTTTTCATCTCTATAATTTACTGTATTATGTTAGAGTAAACTTTTTTATTGATGCAACATCATGCTTTCATCTCACAAAAAGTGATTATAATCAACATCGGTGGTTTAAAATTGAGTGCCCAACCGATTTTTCACACTGCTTTTCCTATGTAGGATCATGTGGAATGAAACCTTGCATCTGGACAGGTGGCCAGTCCATCACATCTGAGACTTTCTTCACCTGTAATGCTAAACAGCTAGTGCGAAATTACATGACACTCAAAGAGGCCTTCATGATGAGGCAAACATGATGATAACGCCTTATACAACATGTGTGCCTATATAGGTTGAATTTGGAATGATTGGGACACTTTTTGACATTGAGATTAACCTGATATCATTAATATATTTACAGTTAGTTATATTAAGCGATGACACATAAAAACATTTCTGCACTAAAGAGCTTTAAATGGATAGTGGTAAATTGGTGACAATGGTAAATTGGCGACCGGGCTAATCTGACAGTGACATCTGCTGGTCAACCAAGGACATTGACGCTTGCTGCTTTTCCTTCACTATTAATTATACAATTATGAATATTAAAAGGCGTGAACATCGAAACTTAATAAAAGTCAAATGTGTCCAAACGTTCGACTGGCAGTGTATGCATAATCACATTGACATAACACAACATTTCTAATAGCATAAACCAGCACAAAAGTTTGAAATGACAAGAAAGTGATTAAAATATGTATATATATGTTTTTATAGTCTGACAAATCGTAACCTCAGCCCCTCAGGACCTGAATGATGTAATGAATGGAATCTAACGTTAATGCCTGACTGTCAGGATAGTCAGCCAATCAAACTCTTCAATTGTTCCTAGTGGGCGTGACCTTAAAGACACCTTTACAGACTGCAATATGTGCAATTTCATGGCGACAATAAACACTGTGACCTATATTTCGATTTAAAACCCGTACTGACTCCCCTATATATTTCGGAACGTACAACAATGTTGTCTTTAAACTTACCAACTAGTTGATATAATGTCATGCTGTGCCACTCTGAACGGTGTCTTTCGAAGGATCAGAATCCAGTTACTGTCGCTTATAGTCAGTGTTGGTAAAAAAACGGTCGTTTATTGGATCAGGTTCCGTCATCAACTTTGTATGATATCCTGTATTCTTCGCTACACGAAAATGCTCAAACAAAAACATACTAAACTTAAAAACTCGGTAATTTTTCTGACGGATTAATTATTGTGTTCGAGTGTAATAACTTTCCGCTGTAATAAACGTCGCCATCTTTGAATTCATATTACGCTCACACAAGTTAGTTACCAACGGTGTGCTCGACTTTATGCGGCACCACAAGAACCGACAGCGGATGACATCGAAGTACCGCGAGAGCCACTCAAAAAATCTAAATGAGTATTAGCTTTAGATTCGCTCTCGCGGTAATTGAATGTCATCCGCAGGCGCTTTTTGCGAAGCCAAGAAAGGTCGAGACATTGATATATAGCGAAAATAAAATACTTTATAATAGTTCTTTGCAATCTGTGCACACTGTGTTCGTCTTGTATGTTGTTTAGGACGATTGGCGGGTAACATGTGCTACATACGGTTGTTTAACACGGATTGTGTGGACAACATCTAGCAAGGAGCTTAATCTATTAGTAACTGCGTATTGCCTCTGGATGGCAGTATAATAAAGTACTTTCTCAGCAGTTAGATGTTTTAGTTGCATCATCACTGACTATCATGGAGAAAACGGTCATGGATTTAAAAACCAGACATGATCTGCATGAACATATCTGCAGAATGTATTAAAAATGAAAGAAGGGTTAATTTTAGATTCAGCCATAGGTGAATTTACCCTTTTGCATTGTTACGATCTTAAGCAAGGTTTTGTTAAATAAAGGTTTAAACTAGGTTTGCTTTATACATTTCCTGCGTGTCTTATGCCCTTAGAGCTTTTTCTGGAATGACAAATACCATCATCTATTGTACCCTACCCTGATAGCACACATACAGCTTACGTCTATTTGACGCATGCAATTACATCTGCAAGACATCTACAATAGTTTGCTCATCTGCAATACGTCTCGGAGATGTCTGCTGTCAGACATCATTTAGACATCTAAAAGATTTCTGTAAGATGTTCATGATTTAGAATGGATGTAAAGCTGCTCTTTCTAAGATGTTTTTACGCAGCAGATCTCCAGATCTTTAGCAGACGTATTACAGACGTTCTGACGTCTCCGAGACGTATTGCAGATGAGCAAACTATGTATTGTAGATGTCTTGCAGATGTAAATGCAGACGTCAAATAGACGTAAGCCAGATGGATTGTGCTATCTGGGTATGAGTGACGTAAAGGGTGTTGACCGTCCTATTCATTTATTATCGGCTAACAACCCCATGTATAGGCAGCCAGGATACATATGTAAGTCAGTGTGTATTTATTTACTTTAGCGATTAAGTTTTCGAGGAACGAGGGCTCCATCAAGCGGTGATGGAGAGACGCGCGTGCTTCCTGCTGCCAGCATCCACTCCACTGTATGATTAAACTTGATTCGGATGCGCTTTGAAGGCGTGGTTTTATATCACTGACACGCGACTCTCATTCTTTCATTGATAATCCGTCGAGTGGACTATCTAGTGCGCAAGCTGCGTGTCAATAGCGCATTAATCAAAGGGAATAAGATGATATGTGACAGACGCGCACGTACCAGGTAAGATTTTTCTACGAGTGCAGTCTCAGGTGCTGCAGGAAAACGGGGGGTGATGAATTTGCCAACAAGGTCAAGTTATTGGATTTCATAGCTGACGAGTCATAGATTTCTGTGTGAATGTGGGGTTCGGCTGTTTTATTCAATGTTATGTTTTTTATTGGTAGCATTATGTGAATGCATTTGTTTTTCTTATTATTTGTCATTGTCTTCTAGAGCCTAGAAATGATCAGATAATTTAGAACCAAAACAAACATATTTTTCAAGCATTTTATTGCATGATACTGCTTCGACTTTATCGACCTTTTTTGTGCGTGCGTGTGTGTGTGTGTGTGTGTGTGCGCGTGTGTGTGTAAGTGAACCCTATCATAACCCAATTTAAACACCACGATGTCTCTTTCTAAATGTATGCATGCATTGCAAGTTATCGTCTTATTTACAGCCCCACTCAATATGCATGAATTCATTATTAAAATAATGATTTAGGGTAATTTGTGTATAGTCCTTGAGATAAAGATGCATGGTTTCCTTGTGGAGTGTACAGTATCCTATATATTAACGTGTGATATGAAACTGTCGCTAGAACTTGTATTGCACAGCGCGTCCCCACCCCCTTGGCCATGCAGATGTGACCTCGTATCAATGAGAGGTCGCGATTTCAGACTTCACGTAATTGACTTTCACGGTTTTGGCAGGCGGCTAAAGTGAATATTTCCGCAGCGGCCACTGCAGCAAGCTGGCTTTTTCATTCTATCATTGATGCACATTATTGGGTGAGCTCGTGTGACATTGGTGATTTCTGCGATAGTAACAAGTGCAACGTGCTGCATAAACCTGTTAAATGCGTCGTTTTATTGATGCACGTGTGTGTTTTGTACTTCCACACACGTAGAATCTGTAATGTGGATAGTACAGCTTTATGCAGATGAAAGTAACATTGCTGAGTGTGCTAGGAAGCAGATTTGTAATCTTTGCCCATATTATGACGAAATAAATGATTGACAGTGTTCAGGCTGTTTTCATATATATAGGTAGTATGGTAAAAAATATCTATCGATTAATTTTATTGCTTTGTTATGGTAGTGAAAGGTCAAGAATATTGTTTTCTGATCGCATTCTGCATGCGATGCCTTACATTCACTTTTTAAACTAGGGTCATTAAAATGAACATTGATGTATTGTGGAAATATAAAGTTTTTATTTACGGTTATTTTCATCTGTCTTTTCTAGGGAAGCTTTGGAGGTGCCACCGAGTTTGTAATATAAACATTTTTGATCACATAAAACGGAATTGATCATGGAAAAGGTACCAAATGCCAAAAGGATCGTGACTGTCCAAATGATACCACAAACAGCCAGTAGAGATGCGCTGGGCAATAAAGAGTTAAATGCTAACTGGGACATCGAGCCAAAGTTAAGCATCAAACAGGATTGCTCCTCTGGCCAGAAACCGAAATCAGATCATGATAATATGAACCTTAAGTCCTCAGTCAAAGAGTCCACATCCCACATCACAGTTTTGGGAGAAAAAAACACTTCATCCCATGGCAGTGAAGATCACAGGCAACCTCAAAGTAATCTTCCAGACATGAAGACATCTGAGAAGTGTGCCAGGAGCAACAAAGATAAAAACAAAGATTGTGATGCTCTTTCCAATTCTGTCCTTTGTGCTAAAAACCTGACCTCTGACCCATCTACTGTTGCGTGTAAAGTCGACAAGGAGAAAAATGGCAACAGCAAAACCACAAAGTCCAAAGCACAAAGCAAAGCGTTAGCGGTTGGAGAATCTAATGCAGTTAAAGAGACAGTGCACAATGAAAAACCAAGCCAGGCTAGTCAACAAAACCCCTCTAAATCTGATGCATCCTTCCAAAAGAATTTATCTCCCAACACTGACGTCACAAACAAAAACACATTGGTTGTATCTGAATCGAATGAATCGAGTTTGACCACCAGCGTAACCCATGCATACATCATCTGCGATACCCAGTCCAAGCATCTCCACATGGGAACAAACATCGATGCTCTAAAAACCAAACAGCAATCTGGAGCCACAAACACAACAAATGACCAAACATCTCATCCTGGACAAAAAGATAAGAAACCTCCACAAGAGGTCCAGCATGTGCCTGTTAAACAGGACAGCACTAGCATCGAGTGCATGGTGAAGGATCTAAAACCAACACAAATCTCTCAAGAGGCTTCCTCCAGGCAGCCATCGGCATCTCCAAGTAACAATGCAGCTGATACCTCAAGTCACCAAATGAAAGTGATGGAGGAAGAAGTCCAAAGGCAGGGAGCCGTTCCTGAAGAACAAAAGCAGTTCCACTGCAAACTCTATCGTGAAGTCTCCACCATGACATCAACCATTGAGTTTGGCAACCAAGCCAAAACACAATGCCAAGACATGGGAGTCCAAGCAGTGGCTGCGGTTTGCAGTCAATCTACATCTACTAGTCCTAGTCTTTTATCTCTGCAACCCCATCAGACAAAAATTTGTCAACTTCCCGATGAGGCTGAAAGCCTAGCGGTAGTTATTGAGGTGGACGCCACAGACAGTTCCTCATGTGTCATCTCAGAGATCTGTTCGATGGCACCATCTGTCGTGTCATCCACTAATGAGAAGTCTCCACGATCGGGAACAGTGATGGTGCACGTAGGTGCCGACCTTCAACCGGAGTCAAAGCTCGGGGCCAAGCCTAATGAGCCTGGGGATTCTCAAAACAAAGCCCAAAGAGGATTTTCGCCTCTTCAACCTGTTTATCAAATTAATATCGAGACATGCAATCAAAACAAATCTAAGGAAACTAGTCAAGTCACACCTGCTGTCTCAGCATCAGGTCCTCATACAGCATCCATCATGCAAGATCCCATCACAACATCTGGTCAGGCCAAGCCTCCTGCATCTAAATTAACTTTCTCACAATCTGATTTGTCTTCTCAGACCAATGTACCGTCGACAAAACCGCCATCAAATATTACAATGGACACTCCTCCAACGTCAAGCTCCACGCCGCAAGGCAAGAAGGCAGGAGCTTCAAAGCCGGAACCTGCGAAAGCGAAGGAAGAGGAAGAGGCAGCCAAGCAGAAGAAGGATAGCGTACATGACGTCGTGTGGGACGAGCAAGGTATGACATGGGAGGTTTATGGAGCGTCGGTTGATCCAGAGTCACTTGGCTTCGCCATTCAAAGTCATCTGCAGTGCAAAATCAAGGAGCACGAAAAGTTGATTATAGCCAAGACGTCGCTCCGAAAATCCTTATCTTCATCTCCTGGCAAGAAGAAAAAGAGGAGGCAGGTCAACATCAACTTTAGGACCATGTTCCAAAACATCAGACGACCCAACTGTTGTACACGAACGTCGGTGCAAGAGTGAAATACTTGAGGTTTGTTGATAGGTCAGTGTGATGAAATCTTCTGAGACTGTTCAAGTGCAAGGCATGCTGGGAAGATTTGGTTTAATGTATAGACACATGGTGATTTGATTGTTATGTGGAAAACAGTAACCTTCAAGTAAATATTTTCAGAGAAATACTCAATTATTTATGGCGATAGTAAAGCTATAGCAATGTTTAAAGTGAAATGGCAATAATTATAATTAATAGAATAATATTAATGATTATGTGTAGTAATATGCATGTATATTAGTTCAGAACCTATTGTGGGATCCAAGATTATGCACTGTATTGATCAGCAAATGTATGCATATAACTTTAAGTTGAATATCTTTTTTAATTCTCAGAGTCGTGGTTTGTTTTGTATACCATATTTTTAATTTAGTGCCAATCCTAAACTTGGTAAAAACGTATCCATTTTATTTTTTAGAAAATATCAAAGTTTATGCTTGTCATTCTTGTAAAAAAGAGCCTGTCCCAGGATTTGTCTTTGATGGTAATATATTATATGATTTTATATTAAAACTACAAAATGTTCGAGTCATGAATGATGTACTCCCCTCATTTTTAATGCTTTGTGTCTCTATACATTTTGTTCATCTTTTATAGTAAGTTTTCTGTCACTAACATTCTGGTAATAATAGCACTCACATTTATACAAAATAATGCTAATGCCTGGACAACCCTTTCTAAAGGAATGTGCACAAATATGAGAACTAACGTCTGTGTCATTTGCGGATTTAGGTAATGAAAGATAAAACTAAATAGTTTAAGCTTAATAATAATATTTATCGGGAGGTCCTATAACCCAAATAACCCAGTTAAATATTAAGAAATACACTTTTTAAAGTGTCTTATGTATTATTTATATAATAATTAAGGCCAATACATCTCCTCTGGATGTGATTAGATTTTGACATTTTTTACAGTGAATGTGCTAAACTTACTGCCACCTTCCTAGTGTGTTGCTATGGAGTTGTTAAGGTGCTCTGGGTGGTTTTCTGTGCATTGCTGTATGAATGTTATGGTGTGGTTAGGTGGTTTGTTACAGACTTTGGGATGTTTTCATGCATTCTATTACCTGTCAGGTGAAAATCGTGGAATTTTTTTAATACCTTACTTTTAAGAAACATTCTACCATAACCCAAAGCAATAGTACTTAAATATGTTCCTTGAAATGTAAAGCGTAATGGCAAAATTTGAAATAGTTTGTGGTCGAGAGCCTGCAGCGTTCGGTTATGCAACAAGAATGTGACAAGTAATTTTTTATTATTTGTTGTCTAGTGAATGACTGTTGATTTTTAGATCTTTATTTTACGTCTGTAAAAAACATCTATTTATTTGCCTGGATCATATGCTTTCCTGTAGCTCAGGTGGTAGAGCATGGCACTAGCCATGCCAAGGCCATGGTTTTGATCCCAGTGATTGAAAAATACTCAGAAACCAAAAATGTAAAGTATAATGCAAGCTAAGTCGCTTTGGATAGAAGTGTCAAAAGCGTAAATGTCATATGTCAATGTGGTTGAAGGACAAAGCCTATGCACCAATATTCACAGGGGGAACTCTGCAGTTATCTGTACTCTGCATTTACAGTTCATTACAGTATATCTCACAGTCTATTCTCCATGCTAAATCGCTGCTCAAAGATCTCTTAGCAGGAGATTCCATCAGAGCGTCTCTACTGTTGTCTGATCAGTTTTGCATCACCTCTCGTCCCCGTTGCAGCTCCCTTTTGTTTACCTGCTGCATTAAGTAACTGGAGAGCTCCAGCGCTTCCGCTCATGCCGGCGCTCCCTGTGGAATATTTGCCCTAAATCTGTTTGTGCAATACACAAAGCTCCATTGTCTCTCTGTGTCCTTCCAATACACCTCCCTCACTTATTGTCTGTATGTGTATTCATGTTTCTATGAGGTGCATGTTTGTGTGAATTTGTACTGTTAATTCTACATGCAGTATCAAGCTCCCATAAAGGTCCCTTTGTGAAACACACACACAGAAAAATCACTATACGAAAAAACCTACAGGATTCTTTTTAAGTCTTTCTCTCAAATGTCTTCAGCATTATTTTCAGATTAAAAAGTAAGGCCCGAACGTATGAAAAACAGGGAGCCTGTAATTGGTACTCATAGTCATTTTTAATACTACGACAGATTAACAATATCATTAAATATTGAAAGTTACAGTAGTTAAAGGGATAGTTGGCCCCAAAATGGACATCTGTTAATCATTTTCTCACTTTCACATCATTCCAAACCTGTTTGGCTTTCTTGACCAGAACACAAAAGAAGGTATTTTGAAGAATGTCGGTAACCAAAAACACTGGCGCTCATCGATTTTTATTGTATGGACCAAACCATTTCACAATTTTGTTTGTGTTCCACAGAAAGGGGGAGTCATATACAGGCTTTGAACCACACGGGTAAATGAATGATGTCAGAACTTCTATTTAAAAATATATATTTTAAGTTTTGTGCACTCTTTAAATAGCTTACAATGGGGTTTCGGTTAAATTGTGAGCTAAATAGTCTGAAAAAATCTGGTATCTGCAGCTTGACAAAGCGTCATCTGTGCGCACCTGATCTCACGCTGAGAACGCGGCTTGCCCTTCACTCTCTTCATCTTAATTAAACAATATGGTGCTCACAGCTTCAGCTAACAGCCGCTCACAGAAATCCTGACAATCCAAATCAGGTGTAAGTAATTCAGCCGCATAACTCTGTGAGAGCTGTTGATATAATATGTCTTGGATGGAAAAATCGATTTATTTACATGTTTTTATATTTATAACAGGCTCACATTGTTGACTTGTCAGCAAGCTAACAGCAAATCTCTGCACTGTTTCATGTTTTTATGTGTTTCTATTTTTTAATACGGTACAGTTTTTTTATTCGTCATTATCATGGCCAAAATAATTCACAATAAAATGATTTCTGTTATATTTATTTATTTTACTATTTCAATACTGTAAGCAGTGGTGGAATGGCCAAGATTCACTGGATGGACTCTATTGTGGGCATATTTTAAATATACTAATTTATTAAGTGCAAAGAACACAACAATATATAGTACATGCATGAAACACTATATTTTTATTTGACAGTATTTTGTATTTTCATTTTTTGGCTAGTCAATTGCATTTACTGTAAAAAAACAAGTAGTTTTACAGAAATTTTAAAGCGGTCATATGATTATTATCGTTTGTTTTAGATGTAATGCAATGTTTTTACAGGATTTATGGCTAAACTGTATTTTCCACATGCCGTGCATGTTTGTATCTCCTCTTTGCCCCACCTCTCTGAAACGCGCAGATTTTTTACACAGCTTCGCTCTGTGGTATGATTGGCTAGTTAACCAGTGTGTAGTGATTGGTCGAATACGGCAAAAGTGTGATGGAAATGTAATGCCTCTTACAATATTTGGAACATCAGGTTCCAAAGCAATTATACTGACAGGTATGCCCACCTTACTTGCATATCCATTTGGGCGGTCTTAGTCAAATCATACCACAAACTGACGTAGATTTGTGGGGGTGTGGTTACACGAGGCGTTTCAGGCAGATCTTGGTGAGCATTCGCTTTTAGAAAGAATGCATTGTTTTTTCTGACACTTAAATTTTTGACATTTTCATGTCTAAAACATGCATTTGCAACTTATATCATACCAAAGACACAGAAAATCACGTATTCGTGCCATGTGACCCCTTTAACAAATTGTCCAAGTATAATGGAAGAAAATGAAATCTTACAGAAAGATAAACGGTCAAAAAGAAAGACTGCAAATTTACAAGAAAACTGGGAAAGATGTTATTTTACAGGAAAAACTGTTATTTTATGGACTATTTGGATACATTATTTGGATACATATGGATAATTTTATAGGGAGGCAGAGACAGAGTTTGTAACCATTTAGCTCTTAAGACTAAATGATGTCATAGTGATGTCAACAAGGTACTGGCGCTAAATGTTTAATAATTAAATAAAATGTCTAAATGTGGCACTAAATGTGTAATATAAACTTAATATCAATAATCACCATTATAAATATAACACTTGTTGACAATACCAGTATCGCAAAACCTACTACTTCAATACTAAATCCAGTTGGGCCAATGATGACTGTAGGTGGTTGTTGAATTGAATCGTTGCTGATTTGAAGTTGAATTTTATCCATTTGACAAATTCTCATTAATAGTGAAGGACTTCACTGTCATGTAGCGTTTGCTTTGAGTTGAGATTTTTTTCCAAAGATTTTGGCGCACTTGTCTTATTTTAGCTCTGACGTCCACTCAGAGCCAAGTACAACAGCAGATAATTCATTTCAAGCATCTCGGCAGTAATGAAATCTTGTGGCTGTATTCATGATTAATAGGGTCAAATCAATAGATGGCACAGTCAGAAATTTTCATTCAACAAAGAACTGTAGTTAGCGAGTAATGAATCTCTGCCGCTAAAGATTCATGAAAACAAATATTAACTACAGTAGTACTCCATGTTTGTATATGCTATTCTGGCTGAGGTTATTACAATTCCTCATGAAACTTTAAATGGCTATTAAATTTAAGATTTCTGTAAAAATGACTTTTGGACTTTGGAAAGCAATGTTGTCAGATCTTTGTCGTACAATATAATCATCTTCACATATCAGAATGCTGGATATATTTGTAAATTAGAAAAGTTTAATGCATAATACACTTATAATTACTCTGTGCACTCTCAAGAGCTTTGAGTAATGACTTTTTGTTTCCAAAGAGGCTCTTTTCACTCAATAATTAACTTCCACCTTCAAATTGCATTTAACGTTTTACTGAATGTTAAAAAATGTGTTTATTTAATTTAAAATACTGTACACAACCAAAGATTACTTCTGGAATGATTTATCTACTGTAACATTACATATTATTTTTATTTATTGTCTTTTCTGTTCTGGAATTGCCAGATAATGTTGCACTGACTCCCATGAAAAAGCTTCTCCTGCAGTGTGCAGCTTTAATCAATCTGTTTTCACAGACTTTGTCAAATTCTTTCCCGTCTCAGCACGCAGGTGATGTGATCGATAAGGGATGTGGGAGTTTGCAGGAGCTCACTGCGGCGTCAGGGGGATTCTACGGTGGGAATTACCCCAGAAGCTATGACAGCGATATGAGCTGTTGTTGGCGCATCCCGGTTGTACCCGATAAGGTACAGGGTGATGCTTACTTACCTCAGCTCATTATCGGCTTGTTTGGAGACTTAGTTTGAATGAAATACACACAGGTCAGAGGTTTTAATGATTGGAAAATACACCAGCAACTTGTAACTGGTTAAGACCATCAGTGGGTTCCAAACTGGGGTAGACAAATGTTTTAAAATAAAGACTATATGTAGAGTTTGGTTACAAAATGAGATTACTCTGCTATAATTTTTTCTCCAAAATCATGTTTTTTATTATGTTTTCATGTATTTATTGTGTTTTATTGTGTAAGTTGGCTGTATTTGTTATTATGGCTTTAATCAAAACAAACCAACTGTAGTTTGATAGATATTCATTAGAATTCACAATCTAAAAAACATAATTTAAAAAAATGGAATTCTCTCAAACTCTTCATATTATTTAAAAAAATGCATTTTTAATTGACAAAAAGATGAAGAAGCATTGGAATAAAATCATTCTTTGCTCATGTGAAAGAGTATGAGCATTGAAATGTATTTGACATTTTTCTAGTATTTCCGCTTCCATCTATTCAAGAGTCATGAGTCAATTAACATATGACAGAATGACTGAATGTTACTGGCCTTGCATACTTGCTTATGTTGAAAATAAGGTCCAGCAAAAACTACAATTTGATAGAAAATGACAAATCCACAGCTGCTGTTTTTATATCTTAAGGAAAGTTGGTGACCAAACAACACCGACTCCCATTGTATGGACACAATACCATTGAGACATTTTTCAAAATATCTTCTTTTGTGTTCCACAGAAGAAAGAATCATATACAGGTTTTCAATCACATGTGGGTGAATAAACACTGACAGGATTTTTTTATTTGGGTTTCATATACTTACAGTAAAATTCTTCGGTCTGAAAATGAGCTGTGATGGTTGTTCCATCACAGCAATCACTAACATAAACCTTTACTTATTAGGTTCCCCTGTGATGGAATACACTGCCAGCCTCCATCCGAACTGCAGCATCCTTCACAACTTTCAAAAAACAGTTCAAAAACATACCTGTTCCACATTTATTTGACTAACCAATAACTGTCTGTTATTTTTTTATATGCTCTACTTGTAAGTCGCTTTGGTTAAAAGCATCTACCAAATGAATAAATGTAAATGATTTCACAAGTTAAATAAATATATTTGTGTCCTTTTGAATTATGGTCGTTTTAAATTGTGGTATTATGGATTAACGTTTTAAGAAACTTAACATTTACAACCGTGTTGCTACTGCAGGGAAGTATTGTGGCTACTCCACACCCAAACCCATAGGAAACAACCTTTCTGTGTTTTTTGAAGCCAACGATGGACACGGCGCGAAAGGATTCAAACCTCGGTACCGCACCATATCCCCTGAAATGACAGCAGGTAATAATTACATAATTAACATAATTAACAAACATTTCAAGTGGAACAATATCATCGCCTGCTCAGCTTTATGTATTAGCATTTAACGTGTGTTATTCTGCTCAGGACAGACAGTGGAAAGCTGTTGTATGTGTCTCAGTGCAGTTGACCTAGAAAGAGAAGCTGTGTGTGCACACGTGTGTGTGTGTGTGTGTGTGTGTGTGTGTGTGTGTGTGTGTGTGTGTGTGTGTGTGTGTGCGTGCGTCTGGGGTGTAATGGGGAGGGGGCTGTCAGAATATCATTTGGAGTCTCTATGCATCTGACACACTCTCGCTCTTTTCTAGAAATAGTTGGGGCTGGTGGTGTTCTTCAAGTTGACCGTGGGGAGCTGTTGACCCGTGGCTTTCCAACGCAGAACTATGAGAATGGCGAGCTCTACCTGCCGAGGATCAATTTGACCTCCGCATCCTCCCTTTAATTATCACAATCTGCCCTTTTCCAGTTTGGGACTCTAGGGTCTGCGTTGTTGTCCATTTTCCATCCACATTGCTTATTTTTTTGAATATATATATATATATATGGTTGGTGAGTAGAGTCCTCCCTCATATGATTGTAAGCTGCTTTGGGTGTACAGCTATAAACAATAAAGCGTTATATAAATGCCTCATTCATATACATATATAATATTCCATAGTCACAAATAAACCCAGCTTCACAACTAGGGATAAAATAGAGACATTTGGGTCTTGCATGAGTGGGATTTCCTGTTTGTTTATATGTTGGTGTTTAAATCACTTGTATATTTGATATACTTAATAGGGTTAAAGATTTGAACAAACCCTAGCAGTTCGAACATAGGCACTGCTGCTGCATGATTTTTGCTGTGGACATGAATGACAAATTAAGTGGCCTGCTTTCAGATTAATTGCAAGCTGCTGACCAACTAGCAATGCCCTAGCAACCACACAGAAAATTCTAGCAACCACCCTGAATATCCTAGCAACCACCAAGAACTTCAAAGAAACCACCTGATAATTCTCTAGGAACAATTTAGAACACCAAACTAATAACCTAGCAACCACTTACCAATGTGTGACGGTACATGTGGAGAGAACCCAATTGCAGGCAGCTTTATGTACACACAAAAATACTTTTATTAAAACGATTACAGAAACACCCACAATGAGAAAAACAAACTTAGGTGGAATAAAAGACAAAAAAAAACAAAAGAGAAAGGATACTAAAACAACAAACCTAAGACACAACTTGATACACAATAAACATCTAGACAAGGGGCAAGGTAATCCACAAGGCAGGGTAGCAGGAGCAGGAGCAGGAGCAGGAGCAGGAGCAGGAGCAGGAGCAGGAGCAGGAGCAGGAGCAGGAGCAGGAGCAGGAGCAGGAGCAGGAGCAGGAGCAGGAGCAGGAGCAGGAGCAGGAGCAGGAGCAGGAGCAGGAGCAAGAGCAAGAGCAAGAGCAAGAGCAAAGCATTATAGCAAAAACGCAAAAAGAACGAGCGCAGGACGATAGACACAAGGGGACCAAATCAAGGATAATCAACAAGGTACAGCTGTGGGGAATGAAACACTAATGGAAAGCTAACGAGGGAACGAGAGGGGCGGGGCCATAGACGAGACCGGAGAGAACGTATATTATGTATTGACCGACAATAATATGTTTCTCTCCACACAATGACTCTGCCACAAGACCAAGAAAGACATGACATGATGAGGCAGAATCATGACACCAATGCCCTTACATTCAACCTAAACACCCTAGCAACCACCTACCAGTGCCCTGCCAATTATGCCGTGGTAAAATCAGATTTTAGTTTGAGCATGCAAAATTCTTTCGGACGGTGCTGCGAAAACGGGCAAGTGCGATGCTTCTATCTTTCACATTTCTGTAAGGAGAGTTCACAATGTGTCGTTTTGATTTTCTATTGGTCTCAAGTGATGGGAATACGCAAGTCAGAGTTCACCAAACTTGAACTTTTCTATGCAGTGAAATGCAAAATATCATCAGACGGGCATGCATTTTCGGTCTGTCGCATTCGCAGGCGTATGAATGGAAGTCAACGGAGCGAAAAGTCAAGTGTGACCGTGGCTTTACCCTGAACAGCAACCACCCAGAATATCATAACAACACTGATCATCCTAGTAATAACCCAGAACGTCATAGCAACTACTTACCAATGCCCTTAAATTACCCTGAACATCCTAGCAACATCCACAAAATTGTAGGAACCGTATGCCTAAGCTTTCACAAAGCAATCACAAAGAACATCTTAACAACCATCTACCAATGCCCTAGCAAACCACCAGTGCCCTACCAATCACTCTGAACATCCTAGCAAACTCACAGAACATCTTAGCAACCATCTACCAGTGCCCTACCAATCCCACTGAACATCCTAGCAGCCACCCGGAACATCATAGCAACCACTTAACATTTCCCTAGCAACCACTAGTGTCCTACCAATCCAGCTGAACATCATAGCAACCACCCAGAAGATCATAGCAAACATCTACCAATTCTATAGCAACCACTTACCCATGCCCTACTTATCACCCTGAACATCCTAGCAACCCCCAGGACATCATAGCAACCACCCACCAAATCCCTACACTACACCTCCCTAGCAAGTTTTGCACTGGCAAACATTTCACCAAATGTAAAGAAAGTTTCATTGTGTTTTTCGACAGACTAGCAAAGGTTATGAATCTTGCGAGGCTAAACTCTGAGGAGATTGTGGAGGGCTTTAGTGAGCAGATTTGATGATCAGTTTTAACACGAGGGGGTTTGATTGGGGAAGTTCAGATTGCTAGAAGCTTCCCCGATGTTCTGCTGCGCCATCTGGCAGGATATTTACTCACATCAGCTAGTCGACAGCCTGGCACTCAGCCTTCATTTTAAACTTACTACAGATGCATGAGAAAGCACAAATTCACCAGCCTGTCAGAACACCAAAATTGCATCAACAGCTCATCAATCTCTGTATTTAAAGTGTGTGAGGCAGAGTAGGTGCTCCAAATTTTCAATTTGCATGTCGTAATTAAGATAATGATGTTGCAGTCTTTGAGTGGATTAGTTATCAGGTGAAAAGAGTAGGTTGATGATTGATGTTTGTTGTTGCCAAACAAGACCAATTGTTAACAAATCATATTGAATTTGTATACATATTGAATTTGACAGTTTTTGAAAGTACAGGTGCCGGATAGGCAACGGGTCCGGCTTACATTCAAAGCCTTTGACCTTGTCCCAGAGTCCTGTTGTGATTTTGTGGAAGTCTATGATGGCGCCTCAGATGGTGGCGTCCAGGGGGGATTGTACTGACATTTCCCACATCCAAAAAGTTTCTATTTGTCGTCTGGCGAACATCTGCTCGGTCATTTCTATCCACCAACAAACATACATCTCAATTACTGTAGGTCACTTTTGTGGAAACGAGGTCCCAGCTTTAGTGTTGTCTGGCTCAGTATGGTGGTTCGTTTCAAATCTGATTTGAGGCAGACCGCTAAAGGCTTCAGTGCTGTCTACACCGTAACAACTACCCCGCCCGTTACAACCCTGTCAATCACCAATGACACAACTGCCCAACCAACGAGCACCTCCATTCAGATAACTGCCCTCAGAGGTAGTACAGTGGTGATGTCACAACGAAACTGTCTAAATGCATCGTGGACACTTTGTGCTTTTTCAGATTAAATCACTGAAGAAAGATTCTCTTTTTAACGAGCACAGTTTTTGACAACATCATTGTGTGCGATAGAATTGAAACTGCAGGATGTGATGAAACTGTCTAGGGAGTAACGCTCTATCACTCTCCGTGCAGATTCTGGCTATGGGTCCCCCGGGAAGCCGTTCGGACGTTAAGGTCAGATAACCTCCATGAACTATCCTCAGGCTTATCCTGCCAACCTGCGATGCTCATGGGACATCACGGTAGATGAAGGCCTCTTCATCAAATTGTACATCAATAAGATAAGATAAGACAATGATAAGATCATTGTCTCTGATACTCAGCAGTCTTTGGGTGAGACATTACTCCTATTACATTTGGTTTTTGTTAGACATGAGCCGGTATACAATAATACAAAATATTGCGATAATGAACATAAACTTATCTAATATTTCAAAGGTTTTCTGATTTATTTCAAAATCACACATTAGAATTTTTTTATCAACGAGTTCAGACAAAAGTTGCTAATGAAAACTTTTTATTAATATTATTATTTAGTAATGAACAGAAATATTGTTTTTTATTCCTTTTTCAAATTAACTTTAACTTTTTTGGTTTGTTTTTGTTCATTTTATTTCAAAAACATTATTGCTATAAAATCAAAAAATAAAATGTTGCTATAATCAAATTAGCTTTCAGCTTAGCTTTTTTATTTTTGGTTAACAATTTTTTAGATTAGATTCAACTTTATTGTCATTACACATATACAAGTACAGTGTAACGAAATGTAGTAAGCCTCAACAAAATGTCAACATTTCTTAGGCAACCTTTAGAATTTTCGTTTGGTTTCCAAATTATATTTAGGCCATTTATTTAATATTTTATATTTATTTGACTTCAATAAACAGAATTTTTTTAACTGTCTTAGTGTCCCTAAACTATAATATCTTGATTACGAGAGGGACAAAAGTATGAATTGTGTAATAGTAAAACAGATATATAATGTTATAATTTTTTATCTGATCTAAAACATGCCATACCAGAAAATATTTGTAAAAATAAAGTGTTCTTTTATATTTGAATCTTTTCGAAACTGTTGGTTAGTTTCAAATGTTTTATATTTAAATATTCATTTTTTTATTGGGAAAATTGGGCAAAGTGCAACATGACGTTTTTCAACCTATTTTGTAACAAACCCATAACCACGGTATCACGCGCTACGGTATTGTGCGGTATAAACCATGTAATTACCCATTACGATATGATAACATGGTTACACCTGGTATGGACACATATGGTAAATCGTACATAAAACTTTCACGAAGCTTAAATTTTCAACCAGTTTTTAAAACACATTTCAGTACCAAGATAAAGGATTCAACAATTGGTATTCGAAAACGCACAGTATTGACACATTGCCCAATATGGTCAAGACTAAATCTTAATACTGAATATGAATATTTATTTTGATTTATGCTCAAATAATAATTAGCTACAGTAAGCAATATTCTGATTTTGAAAACTGTTCCTCTAAACTCAGCACATCCTGCAAACATTAAACAGACCTGCCTTCCTTTGACAAAACAAAACTACCGGTAATTTAATTGGGTGAAACGTGCCAGGACGTAGCATATCCGAGAAGACCTTTGACTTTATTTTGGGTCCCATAACTAAACTAAATGGCACTTCTGGCGCAAGAGTTGCTGGCGTTCTCATGTCTCTCTCTCTCTTATCCCTCTCACAAAGGAGCTGAAAAACTGATTATCATCAGTCTGAGCAAGGCATGAGCCAACAGGCAAGTGTACTATAAATTACAGCTGCTTATTACTGAACATTAGAGCTGCGAGCAGCCGACACGCTTATCTGCGGGGGCTTTTCAAGGATTGCACACTAGATACCACCGATATGTCCCAGCACAGGCTGACAAAGTGATGAAGAGAGAGACTGAAGGAAAGATGCAAGAATTCTGAAAACTTCTGTGTTTGCAGATCAAGACTTAAAGCTAGTAAAAAAACATATAATAATACTAATAATAATGAGTGTAAACAACTTATTTATAGTTAGAACCTCGGTTTTCTAAGCGTTTTGTTTATGCACTTAATGAAAAACAAAGATTTTATTTCATCAATACAGAAAAAAATATAAATATCAAATAAATAGAAATATAGTTTTGGCCCTCCTGCACTCGTGAATTGTAAGGCTCATGGGTCTTCTTGACATTTTGTCCTTACTTGTCAGGTGCAAGTGTGTGTGCATGCGTGTTTTCTCCACATCACTTCCTTTGTCCTGGCTGTCAGGATGAAGTTGTGTGTGAGTGGTAGTTCCACTGACAGACTGTGTTACCATGAAGAGGGAAACAGCACAAATCGTATATGTACAAAATGCATTATGAACAAACTGGGCTTGTCTTTTACGACTATACAGGTCAATGTATGGCTTTAAAACATTTATAATGTCTTGCAGGAAGATATGAACGTCTCTCATATGATCATGAAATTCCATATGAATGCAGATAATGACTGGCTTAAAGTTTTCAAGTATTAATAATTGCATTTTGTTGTTGCTAATGTGTGTTATTTCCATGCATAACAATTATATAATAATGTGAAATAATATCAATGCCGAGCCAGTAGATGGTAAGCAATGCAGAAACTGAGCCTCTCTCTCTCTCTCTCTCTCTCTCAGGCACACACTGCGGCTTCGTTCTTCCCCCTGTTCTGGTTAAATCAGTAACAAAATGTCCCTCAGTTTTCAATCAGATGCTCGACTAACCGACCACAGATTCTCTGCCTCATGGGAGGTTGTGTATCCAGAGGACCTTGCCGGTAAAATACTTTGTAAAGTTATAAAGGCATTTATCTACTCTTACCTCAACACACAACTCACATGAGCTCTGCTGATGCAGCTATGGGAACTCTGCCCAACGGCTATCAGTGTTCTGTACTTGCCACCTAATGTATCTGTGATGTGTGTGTATATTCTCGCCTATGGATATTTTTAATGGGATACTTCACCCAAAAATGTAAATGTGTCATCATTTACTCACCTTCAAGTTGTTCCAAATCTGTTAAGATTTCTTTGTTCTGATGAACACAGAGAAAGATATTTGCAAGAATGCTTATAATAATACAAATCTTCCCCCCTTGACCCCAATAACAAAAAATACTTTATCACTTTTTTGTTCTGTTAAACACAAAAGAAGACATTTTGTAGAATGTAGGACAGTAAACAGTTCTAAGGCACTTTTAACTACCATTGTATTTTTCCTACTATGGTGGTCAATGGGGTCCAAGAACTGTTTGGTTACGAGCATTCTTCCAAATATCTTTCTCTGTGTTCATCAGAACAAAGAAATCTATACAGATTTGGAACAACCCGAAGGTGAGTAGATGATTAATGACTATATGCACTATGAGCTATATTTCACATATGACACATGTCACAGTTCAAGGTCCAATGTGTAGTTTTTAAGAGATTCTATGGACAAAAATGCTAAATAATATACATAGTTATGTCTTCAGAGGTGTATACAGACCTTACATAATGAAGCGTCACGTTTTTATTACCTCAGAATGAGCAATTTCTATCCATGCCGCGGTTCCCCTTACATGGAATTTGGCATGTTGTTTCTACAGTGGCCCTGCATGGACAAACTGCTCTACAGAGCGCATTTCGTAAATAAATCTCCTTCGTCAAAGAAGCGAAAACATGATGACATCTTAGTTCTGTGTCAGCCACCGTAGTGCTTCGAAATGGAGGGGTGAGCGGTGGAGTGCAATTCGCAACCTCACCCTAGATGAGGCTAAATTTCATACACTGGACCTTTAAAGGAATAGTTCACCGAAATCTATCTTTCTCTTATAATTTGCAAAACAAAAAGGAACCAAACCATACTTCTTATGTCCTGCAGATATCCAGGGATGCGGAGGTGTCTCTGAGGAGAAAACTGCCTGTGGATCATACGCAGTCCCGAGGGGAAGATCATTAAATTGACGTTCACTGATTTTGACGTGTGGAAGAGGCGGGCATTCTATTCGCCAGGTGCTATGACAACGTGATCGTCTATGACAGAACACAGCCAGGAGCGAAAAAATACATTAAGGGAGGATGAGAAGGGGGAATTCGACTCAACCTGTTTATGAGGCATTTGACCAAATCAAACTGTGATATGTTTACAACCTCCAGAGGTTGTGTTTGTTTATAATTAACTATGCTGGGAACGGTAGGTTGTGGTAAATTATATAAGGCTACATCGTATTCATTGAAAGCACCTCAAATAAATTGGTGATCAGTTTCCACGCTAATTTTTTCACCCATCCGACACTGACCACCTATACAGGTCCTCCAGCACCACCCAACCCATGAGATGACATCACGATTGGTGTGAACTAAATGCTTTATTTAAAAAAAAATCTTGTAATAACTTGATGTTGAAAGTGAAGGAATGTTGTGTTTATGTCAATATACAACATTATTAACTTAACAAATATTACAAATAAGTATATTTCAATCAAATAATTAAAAAATATATAAGAATGACATGCAATGAGGTTATGGGTTTGAGTTCAATTTGCATGTCTTTCTGAAAATGTATACAAATTCTGGTTAATTCTCAGTTGAAATATTTTAATCACGTAGAAAATTCTTCAGATTAATCTTGCATCTGCTGTCATGTATAACTAAAGCAGTTTCATCTCCTCTCACCTTTAACAGATTGGCCCATGAACTGCGGGAAGCCTTCAATCCCTCCCGCAGTCGACTCTCGCATCCCGCCAAAGCTCACTCCTGGCATTGGCAGGTGTCTATGCAGGTACAGTTAAACATAATTTAATCTCACACTGGCGGTGGTTCATGCTTATTTTACATCATATCACAAAGTAAATGTTTGCCTTTGTATCTCTGTCTATATACAGTAGATGGATGTTTTTTCAAATGGACAAAATATGACTGAGTGCTTGATCAAAATCAACATTATTTAAATGTTTTTGATTAAAAATAAAAAAGTTATTAAGCAAGTGCATACACAAATCTATGTTCAAATCTGTCCTCTTATTATACCTCGTTTTGCAACAATAAGCTTACAATAATGATTCATTGAACGTATTTTTTATTATTACCCGAGGCTCAACCGATTTCAATTATTTCAGGATGCAATTTTGAAGGAAATGTCAATTGACATATTTAATGGGACACTACGCCCAAATATGAAAATCTGTCATCATTTTGTCATGGTTCCGCCTCACCATGTCATGTATTTCTTGGTCTTGAGGTGGAATCAGACAGGATCCCTTGTTTTATGTTGGAGAGAGACTATTTTGGCACCTATTGGTTGCCATACTCTCTCTCCGGTCTTGTCATTGTTCCTGCCCTCCTGTTTCCTAGTTAGTGTTAATTTGTTTATCCCCTGCACCTGTCCCCTCTTGATTTGGTTCCCTTTATATTGACCTTGTGTCTCTTGTCTTGTGCTGGTTCATTGTTTGTGTCATCTGTGGTGAGTCCTGTCTTGTTTAGTTCAGTTTATTGTAGTTTAAATGTCAAGTGTTAGTCTAGTTAAATCCTTGTTCCTGTCTCCATGTTTTGTTCTGTTATCCCCTCGTGGGTGTTTGTTTTATATTTATTATTTATTAAAGTCTTGTTAACCCCTTACCCACTGTCTTGCGTTTGGGTCCTCCGTCCCTCACCACCCACGTTCATGACACATTTACTCACCGTTTAGTTGTTTCAAATCTGTACAAATTTCTTTATTCTGATGAACATAGAGAAACATAATTGGAAGAATGCTCATATCCAAACACTTCTTGGCCACCATTGACTACAATAGTAGTAAAAATGACAATGGTATCAAAAAGCCCCCGGAACTGTTTGCTTTCCTATATTCTTCAAAACATCTGTGTTTAACAGAACAAATATTTTTTTATCAAATATTCTTACTATGGTTCTTTACTTTTTCTGCTATAAAAAGTTCTAAATATAATTGTATTATTGAAAGTTTGGCCTGAATCTCGTCCCATGTTCTTTCATACATGTGGGGGAACGTTCATCCATAAGAACTGTGTTCTGACAGCTGCTAACTGCTTCATCAGGTAAAAAAGATCATTTCCACACAGTGAGATTTTTGAAATGTATTTATTTTAATTCATGCTCATCTTAGTCTGGATTTAGATCAGGTATGCAGATCAGCTGCAGCGCTGGAAGATGTGTCTGGAGAAACACAACCTGACCTTCTCCAAGTAGACTGAGTAGTGATTTATCGTGCGCCGCATCTATTTCCACAAGGACTTCCGGTACCCACAGATGCCCACGGTGGACTTCAACAATTGCTCTGGTGCTCATGGATGGAGATGCCATAACCACCTTCTTTGTTAATTTCGCCGGTATTCCTTCTGTTGAAGAGGTCCTGCCCAAAGGCAGAACATGCTACGCCACCGTCTGGGGGGATAAAACAGGTAAGGTTATCAATTCAATCACATGACTGAAATCAGTGTGTTTTACAGATATTGATGTATAGTAATTGTTCTAAAACCATAAACATGCACACAGATTTAAATATAGTCATGTCTGGTCTATAGCATTTACTAACGGTATTGTTAGTGTTGTAAATGGTTTGGTTTACAATTTTTTTTACCAATGTCTTTAAATAGGAAGCTCTGACATCCATTTTCTGTAAATGCTTTTCATATATGTGTATAAGAATGATTTTATACATTATCCATAATGGCACAGACAATTTAGGAGTTATTTTGCCCTCTGCTGGAACATTTTAATAATGCATCTAGAAACATCACAATTATTTTAAATGAAAATTCTTGAATAATTTATGGTAATGTCATTCCAAACCCAGTAGAACAACAAAAAGATATTTAAAAAAATGTCTTTAACATAAAAACATTTGTCCCCATTGAGTTCCACTGTTTAGACACTACCACTAAGACATTTCTCAAAATGTCATCTTTTGTGGTCCACCTAAGAATGAGTCATATACAGGTTTTGAATGACATGAGGGTGAATAAATAATTAATTTTTACACGTGAGTGAACTTCCCCTTTAAAAGTTTAAGAATAAAAATAAGCTTTCTGTCTCTATTGTTGCTCAACAGATAACTCAACAGTTCCTTTAGTGGCCAAAGCATTGAATCAGGTCGCCCTGCCTGTAGTGCCTTAAGACACTTATAAGTGTATGGAGTATTGGTGGTTCCAGGTGAAGACCTCTTTGATCTGCTGTGGTTACATGTCACACGATGAACTCAAGTCTGTATGCCAGATATGACACTATTCTAAGATAAAGAATTGGTTAACATGTCCTAGATGTTGTATTTCAGAAAACAAAGCCAGAAATATTTCGTATGAATGTATGTCAGGACAGGGCGACTCAGGTGGGCCGTTGGTTTGTCAAGACAGCCCATCATCGTCCCCCTCGGAGGTGCATGGTATCACCAGCTTTGACCCCATGGACAAAAAGCCCCAGCATGGTCACCCGATCCTAAACCTACCGTGACTGGATTAAAAACATACTTCGGAAAGATATCTATGACCTCACCAGTGTGCAATTTAACTGGATAAAATAACCTGAGATTTCGTAATCCAAAAATGTATAATAAATCCAAATGTTGGAGTTTTAAAAGCCTTTTTTTAAGGTTTTGGTTATGTAGGACTCAAAGATCTGGTTGGCACCGAAGGTTTTGCGTCATCAACAAACTATCCTGGACACTAATGGAGATTCCTGCCAGTGGAATATCCTTGTGTCTACAGGGAAGAACGTCCATCTCCACTTTAGCGACTTCTCTCTGGAGGAGACCAGACTGTACCTCCACGACAAAGTCATTCTCAGCGATAACATCAGCTCTCTAGGTTGGAATATTCCCTGTGGCTTTTCAAGTTTTTCTGGCGTGCTCTCTCCGGTGGGCCGCTGTGGCATCGGGGGAATATGGATGATTTATGAGCTAGTGTCATATCTTGTCTGTTTCTCTCAGGTACCAACTGTAGCACAGCTCCACCGAGAGATACGGTCGGCTGGCGACACAATCTCTGTCAGTTTCTCCTCCAATGACAAAGTTATGTACTCGGGGCTCGGTGCCCATTGGAAAGCAGTTCATCCTGCTAACATCAAGATTAAGTAATAACACAGAGAACACTTTAGTCAACTTCCATTTGAGGTAATATACACTGTGCACTTGAAGTTTACTAATAAAAAAGCGGATTTATTATTCCTGAATAATACCTGAATGTAACTACTGCACAGAAACTAGGAAACTTTTTGTTTTGTTCTTATTAACTATTAACAATATAATTATCAATACATCTTTAAATATCAGTGTACATTAATATTCATAAAATATAAAATATTTTATGCCATTTAATATGAATATTGTTAATAATACTATATTAATGCAGCTATACCTAAGATCTGCTATTATAGTTTTGTTTTATTAATGTTAATTCATAAATAGTATAAACATGAGCATTAATCAATAATGATTATACATTTTTTTAAATGTCAACACCATTTAATATTTATGCAATATTATAAATATGATTTTTTATAATTTAAGCTTTTTGTGTAAATTTTTGTGCTTTTGTCAAATAAATGTTCTTAAGTTAACAAAATATTTTAAGAATTTAAGTATTAATAAACTAATTAATCTTGCAAACACTACAATAAACACAGCAATGCCCTGGCAACCTATAAGAACAGACTGTTATGTCACAGTGAGTTTCGCACATATAGACCATCTCACGTGCGCGCCTGACTGCAGCTAACTTCCGGTCTGTGTTTGTTTATCGGCCTGGCTAGTGGCTTATTTGACTTAATATTAATTTGTATTGTTTTATTGTATAATAATTGTATGAATGAAATAATCTACAGGCATTTATGATTGTATACGAGAAGTTAGGGGCAATCCGCAAACGGGTGCATGCGCAGTACGTTTTTATTATGTTGTTGCATTGAAACCACCTGCCACCACTTTGTTTTTCACAAATATTCTTGATATCAGTCTTCAGGAAAAGTAGTACGAAAAGTCACGTTATGATGCCAAAATGGTTGGTTTGGAACACTCAAGGTCAATGGCCTTTAAAATAGTATTTTACCACCTCATGTTGAAAAAAAGGATCATAAAGGTGGTATCCATGTGAAAATAACGTAATATTTTGGTGCACAGTAAAACAATATTTTTAAATGTTTTAATTGTTCCCCCAGCCGCCGTTGAACAGGGGGGAGTTCCAGTCACCGAACCAAGCAGTGTGCACCTGGAATATCTCCATCCATTCTGCCAGAATTGATGTGGTATTTACTCACTTTGAACTTCAGTCCGTCAACCTGCTGGGAAAGTGTGTGGATTATGTGGAGATCTTCAATTCCAGTGTCTTATCAATGAATAAGACTATAGTATATCCTGACATATACATTACATTCTGACATATATTCCTAGTACATAAGTCAGTGGGGTCCAAGAACTGTTTGGTTACAAGCATTCGTCCATATATTTCTCTGAGTTCAGCCAAAAAAGAAATTGATACATGTTTGGAAAAACTAGAGAGTGAGTAATTCATTACAGAATCTCATTTTTGTGTGAGCTATCCCTTTAATGGTCTTTTTTAGACAAATTCTGCAGCTTTGTTCCACCATCCCGGAGTCTCCGTTATAACAAAATCACCATTCGTTTCCTAAGTAACGCAGCTGGACAGGAAAAGGGTTTTTGGGGGTACTGGACCACAGATCCAAGTGTTTTTCCCACTCTCCCCCTCCTCCGCCCAATCCATGGGATGACATTCTCATCAGTGAGTATTTTAATGTGCTGCTATACATTATTATCATTACCATGCAAAATATTGACTGTGCTTGTGATGAAAAATGCAATGCCAATATCCACACCATGGACAAAAATGTTGATTGTATTTATGAATTGATTTATGAACAGGGTTGATGTCTTGAGATGTACAGTATTTATTATAGGAAATTAATTAACATTTCTGGGATCGTAATGTGTCAACCAATCAGAATGAACCATTAAAAAATTACATGGAATAAATAACACTGTGTGATTTACTTGCAGGCCCATCCATTCATGACCATACCGTCCCAGCATGTTTTTGGAGGCTCAATCATCCATGAGCAATGCATCTTCTGGCTGCTGCTGTGCTTCAATAATCAAATTCTTTAGCCGTTCTGAAAATGTATGAATTTGAACACATTAGCTACATCTCAGCCTAGGTGGCATTTGCATCATATGATATACTTTACTAGTCCTTTGCAATTCCAAATGATCCTAAGATAGTTTTCAATGAATTTGAGGTTTATGCAAGTTGTTAAATTATCCAAAACCTAACAAACATTTTTTCACATGTTTTGTGAAAAAAGCAAGTGTAAAAATCTAACATGTGGTTTCTTGTAGATTTACTGCTCCTAATGTTTGGCAAATGTGTCTTGGCAAACATCAGATGAACTCTGATTGGATGGTCGGACTGATGTCTGCGTCCCTATCGATGCGATCATATCCCACAAGGACTTCATCTACCCACAGAACAATGACGTGTCCAGCGACATCGCCCTGGTGCGACTGACAAAAGCGATTACCGTGACGCCCGAGATCAGTCAAGTTTGCCTGCCCAAACCTGAGTCCATCGTGCCCGCTGGGCACGTTTGTTTTACGTAACGGGCAGGGGGATGAGAAAGGTTAGCAAAAACAAAGAACCATTTATCTGATGTAATGACTGCAATGAATAAACCCTTCAGTGCACATTTCTGGCGAAAATTGGGCCCCTTGGTGTCTGTTCATTGAAGCCACTCCATTGACAAGCTTTTCATAGATGGGGTGTAAAATATGTGACGGCAATTAAAAATTCAATCCCTTTTTTTTCAAAATATCTTCTTTAAAACTGAAATCCGTCTCTATAGTTTTTTACAAATTAGTTTTTAATTGTGAAAGTACAATTTCAAATTTATTTCCAAAATGCTAATACCTAAGTTACCGTATGTATACTATACATATTAACCTTGTATGTTTGACCACAGGCAGTTTATTTCCTGTGGTGGCACAGAAGTTAAATCAAGCCCCTCTTCCTATTGTGACATATGAAACGTGCAGGAAATCCGGTTAATGGGGGCAGTCTGACCCACCATGATCTGTATTGGTTATGAATCACCTGATGAACTCAAGTCTACATGCCAGGTGTAAACCTATAGACTCCCTTACAAGCTAAACAAGCAGTGCCACCACATTTTTTCCAGGCGAACAACAATGCAAGTTCACATCGGCCTAAACTGTTTTAGAGAGAGTAATCCAGTTGGAATGAGCAAATGTGTGAAAATACAATAAATAACCTACTGTATGATCTAATGCCAGTTTTAAGTGAAATGCCCTTCATCTGTGTTAATGCTTAACCGTAAATGTGAGGAAATATTTAAATTGTGGAAATCTCTGAACAATCACCTATTATGTCTCTCCCCGTTCTCATGTTTCATTTTGGTGACTCAGGTGGCCCGTTTGTGTGCAAGATGACAGGCACTGGAGCATCATGGGAAGTGCACAGCGTGGTGAGCTTCGGGCCCCGGGGCTGCATTGTGGATAAGAAGCCCTCTGAGTTCATTCGCATTTCAGTCTTTACTCACTTGATCGCTGAAGCTCAGTGGTAAGAGCATTGCGTTATCACCCCCAGGGGATTGCACATACTTAGAAATAATTGAATAGGATAATGCAATGTAAGTCACTTTGGATAAAAGTGTCTGGCAAATGCATAAATGTAATGGATAGAGGAAAACATCAAGTGTTACACCTAAGAGAACATGTCAGATGACCCCGAATTGTCCGAGGAGAGACGAGGGTAGTGTACTAACCGGAAAAATAAAAAGTTTTGTGTGAAATAAAAATGATGAGTGGATTCATAAAAAAACATCAAAAGATGATCATAGATGGCACATTTCTAATAATAAAAGCATAGTTTTACATTGCTTCACAAAATCGTGCATAGTAAAACATTTTTGTTAAAGGGATAGTTCACCAAAAAATGAAAATTATGTCATTTACTCGCCCATAGAGGGTTTCAAACCTGTATACATTTTATTGTTATGCTGAACACAAAGAAGGTTATATAAGGAAGAACGCTTGTAACCAAACAGTTCCGGATCACTTTTGACTACCAGAGTAGGAAAAGAATCTACTATGGTAGCCAATGGTGCCCCAGAACTGTTCGGTTTCACACATTCTTCAAAATATCTTCTTTTGTGTTTAGCAGAACAAACAACTAACGCTTCAATACATTACTCAAAACCATTTTGAAATGTGAAAAAATAATAAGATTTGTCCGTAGTTTTGATGTACAATGTATTTATGTATATGTGAAAACCTGAAATTAAAACAGGCACAGTTACATATTCCAAAGTCCTCGACCGGTTCCCTACAAATATTGCTTATTAATTCAGTAGGAGCATGCAAACAAGTTTTGTATAAATAACTTTTTTTTTAGACACAAATGTTAATGCATAAGTTCCAATTTAGCATAAAAACAAAGTACCCTGAAAAGCGGTGAATTGGTGAGCTCCCCTCATTTGCCCCATGTGGAGAGACTTTCAAAGGTTTGAGCCAGCTGGTCACGTGACTCACGAGACCGGCCAATCCGAGTGCTGGGCTCAGATTTCAGTTGGTGAGGAGTCACTGAACTCCACAGAGTAGGAGAGGGAGACTGACTTCTCTTTTTTTACTCTTAAGTTTACGGCTATGTTGCTGTCCGCTCACCTGGAGCAAAGATGGACTACTCAACACATGAAGACCCATGGACTTGATAATGAGATGTAGAAAGAAGCAGAACTTTGAAGAATTCATCATTCTTTCATTTCAGGCTCTTCCTGGAAGGAGAATGGGGGCTGGAGCTATAACCATCTGTGTAAGTACAAAAAAATGCTTGCAGATGATTCCTTATAAGGGAGAGGACTCGGCTCAGCCGGGCCTTTAAGACAGTCAGTCAGAACAGTCTGTGAGTGTTTACATGCATTATTATGAAGACACTGCATCTCTCGATGTGTCTTGAATGTCATCCTGGGCTTAAAAGTGATTTAAAGATGCTGGACTGATGTACTTCCCACTTCCTCACAATATCTCCAGTGTTGGGTGAGATGGAAATGACAACATCTCTCTGTCATCCAACAACTTTCTGGAAGCACAAGGAGTGGGAAAAACTTGATTTATAAACCAACAATATAATGGTTTAGTAAAGTAAAGTGAGAATGATGCATTTCTACAATACATTTGTTTTTCTGCAGCTGTTGCTGAAATGTCTCACCATTATAACTAGTTGCTTACAGGACCACCCACAGAATGTGTGTGAGAGAAACTGTGTGTGTGAGGCATGAATGAACGTGTTAAGACTCGCTTCTCACCCAACCGAGATGGAGTTCGCAAATTTAAACAAGCACAAAAACAGATTTTAAAACGCATCATTTGCAGTCAATTATTTGAACATGACTGAAAATAAGTGACAAATAAGTGAAAAAGTTTTTTCTTTAAAATGCTAGATGAACCATTTATTGCTCCTTTAAGAACGTTTTAATCACACATTTTTTATTTCTTAGCTTGAGACCTTTTTCCACTATACAAAGAATTTTATGCAATAGAAAAGTTCTGTTGATGTGAAAGGTTCTCTACAGAACTGTGAAGCGTAACCATGAACCATAAGTAACCTTTATTTTCAAAAGTGTTATCTGGTCATTTGTAAAGTAATTACAAGGACTTGTGATCTGAGGGGGAGGGTTTGAAGAGCCATTCTGACTTCCTCCAACAGTCAAGTGATGGGGGTTAACATGTAATTACGGAACATTGTCCGTCTGTACCTCAGTGGAAACTAGGAGTAGGCTACAACGTTTTTGACTTTGAATAACAAGAACTTTGTTTGTTAAAGTATGTGTGAAGTGCTGTAAAGATCCGTGTGTGGGGTTTGGAGGGAATTCCTTGGACATCTGCTCCTATGGGTAGTGTAGTAGCTCAGACAGGCTTATGTTCTTAACCAAAAATTCTTAGGTTGAAAGTATCTGTCATGGCAATTACTTCCTTTAGTTGTTTTATATAAATCCCTAATCTGGAAAAAAGAAATCTGTATTTATACAGTGGGGTACAAAAATACCAACTGGGTTTTTAATACATTTGAAACTAGTTACATCTGTAACCAAGTATACAATTTGTATTTAGTGACACATTTCTAAATATTATAAAGTGTCACTAACAATGGAATTGCTTAATGCTTGGCTTAATGGTTAATGTTAAAGCATATACGGGTCAAAGACGAAAAAGGGTTTAAGCATTGAATTTGTACATAAATATTATGTTACACCGAATGACAAAGTTTCATTATTCCAACCAAGTTTTGACATTTTATTCTAAAAAACATAAAGTAGACATAAAATCACTTTTGTACATTTCTTTTGATGGGAACATGTTAATGTCTTTGACCCAAATATTCTTAGCTCAAGTTATCCTCCATATTGTACATTTCCCTTTTATTGAAATATATATGCAATTAATCTTTTATATATCCTGAACTATATGTATTTGAGTTGATGTGACAATGTGTTTTAATGTAGCTTTTGTCTCGCTTTGCTGAGAAGACATTTGGTACAGGACTTCCAGATTAAAAAGACAGCATATGCTGGTTTAGGAATGTTTTGATGCTGGTTTAAGATGCTAGTGTGCTGGTCTACACTGGTCATGTGCTGGTTTAAGCTGGTCAAACCAGCATCAGTACGTACCTAACCCAGCATATGCTGATTTTTCATCAGGGTCCTCTGATCACAACACACTGCACAGACTAAGGAGGCAAACCCTTCTCATTTAGTGAAGGGCCGCTAACAACCTCTGAATACAATCCGCTCTTGTCTCATTTGTGTGAGTCTGTGTGTTAGTGACAGTTCAGAGGATGAGCTGTGCTTTGATGTTGTGCAGTATTTGTTGTGTGTGAAAAAGAAAGACTTTGATTAAGCCTCTGTGATGATGCAACACTTCATTAAAAGCATTTCAGTTAACTTGCAGCAGAAAAATAGGCTTCCGTATTTATAAGTATAAAAATCTATAGGCTTATGTGTCTCTATGATGTAATACCCTTTGCATGCCCATGGCACCAGCCGTTTGTTCGAGTTTACGTCAGAAAAATAAATTAACTTAACCAATTAAATCTTATTAGAATGAAGAAGATATAAGATATAGTTTCACAATATTTGGAAACAATTTACCAGCAAACGAAAACAATGCAACCAAAGCTTAACCTATCAGAATAACGTATTTCTGTCCCTGCCAATCAAAGCGATGTAATATTTTACGAAGTCGTTTATTGGTCGAGCCACCGGCCGTCGTCTTATCACGCACTGGTATCAAGTTAAACGCGCGAGAGAAACACAAACGAAGCAAAAAACACTGTTAGCAACAAACTCAACTGTCATACAATGGCGAAAACACAATAACTACACATTTCGCGAAAACTATGTTACGATGGAAATTGGACGATGGTCAATGACTGGTGGGTTTGGCTTAATCATGCTCAGACTCGATCAGAATAAACTGAAGAATGATTTCGTGTGAATGATATAAGATTCTTGTGACGTAACGTTATATGTATGTCAATCTATAGCCTACTGTTAATAGTCAAACGTGATTAAGCGCATTATATGAACTTAAATATAAATAAACTTTCATGATACTGTTCGTTACAATAATGAACCCGCTCATAGTTTGTCCGCGTGCACTTTCCGTAGCGTTTTTCGCAATCCTACTATTGACTTTAGTGTCAGAAGTGTCAATATTTGTGCTCGCTATCAATATTACTTCCTGAAATCACAACATTTACATCTTTCCTCTTCTAGACCAACATGTTCTGTATTCACAGCTGAGCTGCACACTGTACTGTCAGCTGGCAGTTGACATGTGTGTTTCCTTGTTTCTTCTAACCTGGTTACAGGTGCATGGCAACCTTCCATGACGTAGACACACACACACTGAACAGCTTCCTGCAGCTGTCAGTTTCACCCACACCGACAGTGGGGAAAAGCCTTCATGGTTGACTTTAAGGGCGCTAAAAGGGGGTCTTCACCATGCAGCCCGTCAAAACAGTGGATGTGGTTGATTGCTCTTTTCTCTTCTGTTTTTCCAAGCACAACAAGGCAGCAGTCCAGATTAAGGAGGACGTGAAGAAGATGGTCAAGTTTCCCATTCTCAAACCCTCTCCGGCAGGTCCTGGCACAGGAGGCAAGAAGATCTTCGGGGTTTCCCTGCTGGAACTAAAGGATCTGGGGCTTGTCAAGGATGGGGTTCCTGTGGTGGTCCGGAGCATGGTGGAGTACCTTGAGAAGCATGGTGAGTGAAGGATAAATAGGGATGAGGCTCTGGACTTGGTTTAGGGTTAATGTCGGGTTTGTTAGATTTGACACTGTTGGTGCGAGGAAATCTGATAAGAGGATAGTGATAAAGAATTTAACCCGAGTTTCTTAAAAAGTAACCCGAGTGTTTCTGGAGGGAGATACTGATAACGGCAGCATGTCCAGACCTGCTGTTTACAGCTATCGGGTGTCTAATATAATTGTTAGAGGGCAATGGACCATCTCTTCGTATGATTTACATGGATTTATGATCGTATTTAGGGGTGGGGAAGAATGTTCTCTATAGTAATAAATTATTTCTGTTCTGGTGTGTCATTTGGACAGTGACAAATGAATTGTTACAATGCAAACTCCTTAGTAGTTTCATATGCTTTATTAAACTAGATATGCTGTAATTCATTTGCAAAATGATATAGAAAATCTTATGAATAAACTACTGTTTTACTGTTCTGCAGGCCAACAGTACAGGTTGTCACATTTTTCACCTTTCACTTTTCTAAGCTTTTAGCAAACAAGCACGAAACTGTGCCTATTACGGCAGCCTATTGCCTAACTGGTTCGAGGTCAACCCAAATAAAAGAGAGAAGAATAGAATAGAGAAAGATTTGCTTGAAAGTTTACAAAATTAGTTTTTAAAACCCAAAGTCATCAAGTTTTTTTAAGATCCTGAGAATGTGATTCAGTCAGTGGATGGTATGACTGTCATTTACCTTATGAAAAGAAAATATAAGGGAACATACTGGAAAATATTATACTGTATATTAAATAATACATACTGTATACAGTTGAAAGAAAAAGTATGTGAACCCTTTGGGCTTACTTGGATTTCTTCATAAATTGGTCATAAAATGTGTTCTGATCTTCATCTAAGTCACAACAATAGAGAAACCCTATGTGAAACCCTAGGCTAATGCCTTCTCCAAGAGCTAATTGGAGACAGGAGTCAGCCAACGTGGGGTCCAATCAATGTGATGAGATTGGATGTGTTGATTAAAGCTGGCCTGTCCAATAAAAAACACACACCAGTTTTGAGTTTGCTGTTCTGAAGAAGCGTTGTCTGATGTGAACCATGCCTCGCACAAAAGAGCTCTCAGAAGAATTGTTGACTTACATAAAATTGGAAAGGGCTACAAAAGTATATCTAAAAGCCTTGATGTCCATGTGTCCACGGTAAGACAGATTGTCTACAATTGGAGAAAGTATAGCACTGTTGCTACACTCCCTAGGCATGGTCGTCCTGTAAAGATGACTGCAAGAGCACAGCGCAAAATGCTCAATGAGGTGAAGAAGGATCCTAGAGTGTCAGCTAAACACTTACAGAAATCTCTGGCACATGCTAAAATTTGTGTTGACAAATCTACAATAAGGAAAACATTAAACAAGAATGGACTTCATGGGAGGACACCACGGAGGAAGCCACTGCTGTCCAAAAAAAACATTGCAGCACGTTTGAAGTTTGCAAAAGAGCACCTGGATGTTCCACAGCACTACTGGCAAAACCTTCTGTGGACAGATGAAACCAAAATTGAGTTGTTTGGAAAGAACACACAACGCTATGTGTGGAGAACAAAAGGCACAGCACACCAACATCAAAACCTCATCCCAACTGTAAAATATATATGGAGGAGGGGGCATCATGGTTTGGGGCTGCTTTGCAGCCTCAGGCCCTGGACGGATTACTGTCATCGATGGAAAAATGAATTCCAAAGTTTATCAAGACATTTTGCAGGAAAACTTAAGACCATCTGTCCGCCAACTGAAGCTTAACAGAGGATGGACGATGCAACAGGACAACGACCCAAAGCATAGAAGTAAATCAACAACAGAATGGCTTCAACAGAAGAAAATACGCCTTCTGGAGTGGCCCAGTCAGAGTCCTGACCTCAACCCCATTGAGATGCTGTGGCATGACCTAAGAATATTGCTGAACTGAAACACTTTTGTAAAGCGGAATGGTCCAAAATTTATCCTGACCGTTGTGCAGGTCTGACCTGCAACTATAGGAAACGTTTGGTTGAGGTTATTGCTGCCAAAGGAGGGTCAACCAGTTATTAAACCCAAAGGTTCACATACTTTTTCCACCCTGCACTATGAATGTTTACATGTTGTGTTCAATAAAAACATGATAACATATAATGTTTGTGCGGTATTAGTTTAAGCAGACTGTGTTTCTCTATTGTTGTGACGTAGATGAAGATCAGAACACATTTTATGACCAATTTATGAAGAAATCCAAGTAAGCCAAAAGGGTTCACATACTTTTTCTTTCAACTGTGTATATATATATATATACAAAAATAAATATTATACTATATATTAAATAATACATACTTTGTGTGTATATATATAAATATACAAAAATAAATATTATAATGTATATTAAATAATACATACTGTGTGCATATATATATATTATATATACAAAAATAATTATTATACTGTATATTAAATAATACATACTATATACATACTATATATATATATATATATACAAAAATAAATATTATAATGTATATTAAATAATACATACTATATATATATATATATATACAACAATAATATATCGACTAGAGTACGTTCTGAAAACCTGAAGCACACAATATGAAATAAGTCTTGTTTTCCACTGGATGGCGCTATGGCATTTCAGCCCAACCAGCCTGTGCATTGAACCTCTAAAACAGCATGTTGTGGTGTTGCGACTATTTATATGACTTTGAGTTATTTCCAAACTTTTGACATATTTAACTTTATTAAGTTCTTAATAAATCTTTAAAAACCCTCTCATATTTCTCAAGATTCAACATTTGATCTAAGAGTGACACAAATTGACTTGTATAATCTAATAAAGTTAGATCTTTTCCGTCTTTTATCTCTCAGGTCTTCATCAGGAGGGTCTGTTCAGAGTCAACGGTAGTGTCCGGACAGTAGAAAACCTGCGGCAGAGGTTTGATGCTGGAGAGGAAGTTGACCTGTTTCAGGAAGCGGATACCTTTGCGGTAGCCAGTTTACTGAAGCTGTTTTTGAGGGACCTACCTGAAGGTCTCATCCATCCCTCCATTCACAATCCTCTCATTCAGCTTTTTCAAGGTGAACCTCCTTTACACTATTTGTGCAGCTGCGTTTCCTTGAAAGTAAACAATGAGTAAACTAATACTTGACTATGTTTTCTGATGCCAACAACCTAGCAAATTGTGGAAAATCCAATGCTATATCATTAAGGGCTTCTTGTTTCAACCCAGTACATCATAGGTATTTAATATTCAAAATTCTAAAGTAGGTCAGAGGTTTAGTGCTATTAAACGGGTCAAGCAACTCAAAATATTTGGGTCAAAGTGACTGTTGGTTCCATGTTTAGCTCATGAGTCAAGTTGATATACACAAGAGTCACAGTCCAAACCAGTGACATGCACAGCCTTTGCCTGCTGTATCTGTTTAAACAGATCATTTATCATGCATAGCATATACACCCATCACTGCCATTTAGAAAATCTGTTTCATACCAGCTGAGACGTTCCAGGAGGGATTATAGCTTGCGATCTGTATTAAATATTACGTCTTTGATAAACAACCTGGCTGTGAGCCATAAAGTGCATTAGATGTCTGATTTTGCAGCTGTGTCATCATTTGCTGACCTCTGTGATATGCAGAGAGGATATCTCATTTGATTTATGTCGTTTTAGTGTCAAAGGATAACTGGGTGATAAGAAACAGTCCATTATGAGGGAATATTTCCCCCAAAAACACAGTTTGTGTTACAGATTTGGCGCTGCTTGTTTTTATTTTGTCTCTCTCCATGTCCATTGATGTCGGTTTCCCTCACTTTGTGGCGTGTGAGATACTATATATCCTACACAGATGGATGCCAGAAAACATGGAATTAAACTCACATTTGTGTTGGGAATGTTATTTACTCTTGCGGATTGAGTTGCACAGCAATTTGTCACATTTTGCCATGTGCTCCATATGTGATAAATCTCGCCCCGATGGAATCTTGGACTTCATGTTCTCAACTGAAATCCGTCCAAAGTTGTTCAGATTTTGTCTAGTTTGTAAAGTTCCTCTTTGACTAGCAGCCTCGATCTGACTTTTGAAACTTTTAATCTATATTAACATTAAAACTATCCAATATCAGATAATAAAATCTAGCATAACATTACCTTTGTGGCTCCATAACTCCAATAGTAGCTATCAAAGAGACATGCAGTGCTTGCGCAATTGCAATTATGTCCCTTCACTTCTAACGGCTGTCTAGGGACTTGGAAGCATGATGAGAACCTTTTCGCACCATGACACTTCACACGCACCCATACACCATAGCAACCACCCTTCCCCTAATTCTCTTTCCTGAGTCAGCTTTATTCACTTCCACTTTACCCACAAAACAAATCATCTCTGTCTCCATTTCCAGATTTTATTGAATAAATAAGATTTCATAGCAGCTTTATCATGTTTCTCTGTTATTCTCACAGAACGCAGTGATGATGATTTCTGTATGGACGTGTGCGAGCTCCTGCGCAAGCTACCGGAGATTCACCACACACTTCTGCAATACCTATGCCACTTCCTGTCTCAGGTAGAACAGGAACATGCCCATAACCGTATGACCGTTACCAACCTGGCCACAGTGTTCGGGCCCAACGTCTTTCAGTGAGTCACAATAACACACAACTTGTAATTACGTTATACGCATCATTGCCGATAATTTGCCTTGTACGTTATATAGTCTGGGTGTCATGTTCTCTCTCTGGCCTCTGATTGGCTGTCGGTCTAGCGCTGAATGCCCTGTGCTCGGATTTCTGATACACACTTTACACGACCCCGACCAACCCACAGCGCAAGTGCATACTTTAAATGTACTCGCAATGATTGATGGTGTATAGTTATATTAATGATTTTATTCATGGACTTTTAATGACATCTTATTAATAGACAGATAGTTTGGAATACTTCAGTAGGTATAGTTTATTTCAGAGCAGGGCTATTTATGTGTTCTGCAAAACAAACAAAAAACAAATAAATAAATGATTGTTCTGTCAGTCGTAAAGTCTGTTTTTCCGTTTTACGGATGTCACAGATTTCTACTCCAATAGAGGGGGCCAAAGTCTAGCTGGCTCATGTAAGAACTAGCACAAAAATCTCTTGCATGCTTTCTATGGTCATAAATTACAATGTTATTTTCAGGCCCAGAAACACTTTGGCTGATTAGTATTATTATATTATTATTATAAGTGAATCGTTCTGAGGAATAACAACCTCAAACTACCTCTACAATGCATAACATTCATACAGCAAATTCTGCCTTACCTACCTACAGGTGAAACAATGTTTTTAAAGTGACACATTTCTCACCATTTGTGATTTTGGCAGACGTTTTATCCAAACCAACATGCTTGTATTCAAGTCATACGTTTTATTAGTTTATTAAGATATGTTACAAATACCAATAACCAATTCATTAAAGGAACAGTTCACCTTTAAAATGAAAATTCGGTCATCGTATACTCACCCCGTTGTTTTAAACTTGTGTGATATTTCTTTCTTCTGCAAAACCCAAAAGAAGATCATTTAAATAATGTTGGTAACCAAAAACCATTGGTACCCATTGAAAGCCTCAACGCTAAGGATTTTTTCTACTGGCCCGGTCGGGCAAGTGATTCCGAAGTAGTGCAATAGCACAGATAAATGTAATAAAGCAAATATAAGGTTTTAGGTTGGTCTAAAAATAGTAGTTATCATTCAGGTACAGAAATGAAATAATGTAACCTTACTAAAGTTATAATTTAATCAGTAAAGAGCAGTGAGTGTCTTCGTTCTTTGTTGTTTGATGAAAAAAAACTGAAGAAGAGATGCACAGATCTAATAAAATGTAAAACACGCGTTTTGTTTCCACATGCGTTTTTTTTCCCGTAAGACATAATTGATTAGTTTTTACAAGGATACTTGGTAATTTTGGCATAATTTCGTATCGATATGTCCGATTTAGAGTAGGAAAACATGACAGAGAACTCAATGCAGCATTTGCGCATTGTCTGATGCGGCATTCCGGTCACGCGCGTATCTGAAGCAGCACATGAGAACCGAATCCAGTCTTCTTTTGCATCTTCTTCCGATCAGGCAAGCGACAATTCTCTCAATTGGCCCGAGGAGCCCTGCATTGACTTTTATTGTATGGACACAAAGCCAATGCAAGTCAATGGTGACCAACTGTTTTCTGTTACCAGCATTTTTCAAAATATCTCCTGCGGTGTTCTGCTGAAGAAAGAAAGTCATACAGGTTTGAAATGACAAGTAATGAGTAAGTGTAAGTAATGGCAGAATTCTCATGTCAAAGGGAAACTAGTCATTTAAATGGGCTAAAAGCAAAAATGTTGTTCCAAATACACATGCTTTTTCATTTTCTGTGGAACCTAAAAAAATATATTTTTATAAATTAGTTTTTCTTCAAGCACACATTTTAAATAAGTCCTTTACTGTCTTTACAGAAAGTAGAAGTCACGTGGGTTCTTAACTCATTCGCGCCAGCCAGCATTTTTTAACATTTTCACCCAACTTTAATGGCTAACAGTAATTTTTCTGTAAAGAATATATGGACAAACAATATGTCAAATAAAAGAACAGAGTCTCAGCTTTTAAACAAAAGAAACCGTAATCCTCCATCTTCATTTATTCGTTTTTTATCACTCTGTAGATATGGGTAGGTTTCTTAAAAAATGCATCATTTTGATTAAACAGCTGATATAATTAACGTTTTTTGTCAAAGATTCCGCCCAGATTACACTCAGAACAATCATTAAAAATGGCTAAAACATACGTTCTAGGTTCTGGGATTCTGTACTTTTTCCCAGTGGTGTGTAATAGCGCCACCTGCTGTACAACAGTACAAACACTGATTGCCGTAATAACTCTTCTTTGGCGTGGAAGCGTTTTTTTTAAATGACGAGATAACTCGGCAATGCAGTGAAAGAGTTAACACCAAGAGATTTATGTAAAAGATCATACAATTTCAGTTGCACTGTCCTTTTAACTTAATCAACATTAGTTTTTATTGTCAGATTCGAAATGGTGACTTGTAAGCGTCTTGTACGCTTAAGTCTGCCCGCTGACAGTTGAATAGCACGGTCACTATTAATACATCAACCGGCCCGTTTCAGGGAATCCCGGACACCTCAGCATGTGTGTTTGACAGCTCAGCATGAGTTAATGTGTGGTGATTGTAACTCTAGCCCGTCGAAGTGGAAGTGGCAAAACCGTTGCCCTTTATAGGCACATACCTCTCCCGTTTCTCTGAACAGCATGTTCTCTTTGTCACAAATAATTAAACCACAAATACATCTGTCAGGAAAGCACTCCGTGACCCCTTACAGTAGTTGCGTTTACTGTACTCTTTATGACTCTATCATGAGACCGGTATCTTTCTCTGAAGACCCAAAAACTGATTTCTTTATTTGGTTTGAATTAGTTGTGCTTTCCTGGAGTAAATTAGGTTCATGCTAGAATTTCAATAAACCTGAGTGTTATTTAATTACATAAATTCCCCAAAATTATGTTTCCACACTGTCAATGTAAATATCCGTTTGCTCAGGTGTAATGGTTTTATAACGTGTTTTTGTTTTGTTTTGATTTGTTTAGTCTCGTTTTGATTGGTTTTGTTTTGCTTTAATTCCTTTTTTTGTATTTTTATAAGTTTTGATTAGTTTCATTTTGTTTAGTTTTATTTTACATTTACATTTATGCATTTGGCAGACGCTTTTATCCAAAGCGACTTTTATACAAAGCGAAGAATGTGCGAACCCCTGGGATCGTACCCATGACCTTGGAATTGCTATCGCCATGCTCTTACCACTGAGATACAGGAAAGCTGCTTTAATTGATTCTGTTTTGATTTGTTTTGTTTCGTTTCACTTTGGCTCCTCAGATCCTGCCGTATATTTATTAAGGGCTAAAGAAGGGCTCACTTTTTTCTTGGAATAATCCAGTGATTGTTTATGTGTTCGATTCAATTAATTTTGTTTCATTTCGTCTTGATTGGTTTTAATAAGCTTAATTTCATTTTGTTTTAAATTCTTGTTAAATTTCGTTTCGTTTTGTTTTGTTTGGTATTGATTTTAGTTTTTTTATTTGTGTTATTTTGGTTCGTTTAATTTGTTTTGATTCGTTTCACTTTGGCTCAGATAGGGCTGGTGAAGGGTTCACGTTTTTCTTGGGATAATCTATTCATTATTTTTGTGTGTTTTCCCCTCAGCGTGTCGTCTGGTTTTGATGGTATACAGGAGCAAAATATTTGTAATAACATTATGGCCAAGCTGATCCAGAACTACAGCACCATCTTCAAGTCTGCGGCCGAGAAAAGTCAAACCCAAGAAGAATATTCCAACATCATTGTTGTCAAAGTAAGTGTTGACAATAACACTTTAATTAGTGTGACGAACTACCGCTCCACCCAAATACTGTTGACGGTATCCTCAATGCAATGCCATAAAGTAAATCATTAGAGCATATAAAGTATGTATACAGTTCAGTTCACCATGTCATTACAACCTTTGACCCGGTAAACAGTAGCAATGATCATATGTGCTTTAACTTGTCAACCCGGGTTGCTCATGTGGATGTCAAGAGTTTGTGTCCACCATCAGACGACACATACATTGCATATACGTTTTGTTGCTGTAGTCATTGGGTACAGGTGATGTCATGGGAAATCTCTGACTGTTTTGTTCTGTTCCCAGGAGGCCATCACAAACACTGAAAACATAGAAATGTCACCCTACTCTTCTGTTCCAGAGGCAAACACTTCAAATCTCAAGAGGATGAAGGTAGGGGCGAACGTATCAGTGAAGCAGGTGACGGAGATAGATGCGGGTGTGTTTCCACAGCCATATGTACAGTGTGAACCATGGGAATTTCCAATGAATTAGCATTTCAGAAACACTTCCAACAACACTAGGCTACAGATCATAAGACTCAGCTTATAACGTGAGCCGAATGATGCAGGTCTCAAGTAACGCAAAGCCAATTTTTCAAAAGGAGTTTGGATAACTCTCGGTGTACACTACTTGCTGACTTTGGATCAGATTCTTTTGACCTTAATTCCAGTTAAAGGCCGCAGTTTGTGATGTATTTGTCTTTCCGATGAAGTATTAAAGTTACACCCCTGAGGATAACACAAAAGGTGTTATTGTGGACTACAGGATGTGTTTGCTCATGTGCTCACAATTTTGGGTTAAAAAAAAATGAAGAACAAATCTTTAGTATCTTGTACACATTTTAAGACATTCTTGCCCTATCGTACACCCGGCACAATGCAGCGCAAGACGCAGCGTTTTTGCTAGTTTCAGCTGGCGCAGTTCTCATTTTCCCGCCCCTGTGCCGCGTTTTTTAAATTGCAAATGCATTTGCGCTTATTTGTGCGCCCATTGGCGAGTTGGTTTAAAGAAGAGGCGATTTCAGGCGCATTGTTGGTGCGTCGCTATTTTGTGGAGCTGAAAATAGACCAACTCAAACCTGGTCTTAAGTCAACGGCGCGATATTTTTGTGTTATTTAAAGAGTGCCTCAGTAGAAAAAGCGGCCCACAACGCGCTATTACAAAGAGGGAAGCGCAGCAGCACACAATCATGCCAAATATAAAAAATCAATGGGGTACAATTTAAAAGATGATTATTATGTACATAAAGATACAAATCCGGCTTGTACTGTATATGGTTCCTCTCTGGAGAAGTGTCCAGTATTTAAACTGCGCCATGGCGCAAGCTCAACTGGCTCTTACAGGGAATGACAGATGAGACTCCTCAAAAATACCCATTACTCATTAATAGAATCACGACAACCCGTCTAGACGATGCGCCCGGGCACGGCAACCGTTTTCCTGTCGTTAAACTAGCAAAAGTGGATTCGGACACGCCCCGAGTTTGAATTGTTGGTCAACATTAGTATTAGTTCTTCCTGATTTTCTGTATTTTATTGTAGAGAATGATTCTTAAAAAATGAAGACTGTTTTATTAAAAACTGAATTGAAAATTGAACAAATTGTTGTCAGTATGGTTTCTATGATGGCGATCATGCGTACGTGCTCAGAACCGTAGAGCACAGTGTTTGTATATCTGCTGGAGACGGGCTTGGTCTCGTGTTTGTGTATGTTCACCCTATGAACCAGTGCGAACTGTGACCCTCTTAAATTTCTGGCGTGACGTTTTCATAACAATAATATTGTTTCTGTAGATTGTAGCTCTTGAATGAGAGTGCTTGTTCAACAAAAAGCGTTAACCTCTGATCCTAAATGCACACACAAATTATGCAACTGTCTCTAGCCGTTCTTATGTTGAAAATTTGATGAAATGTGATGGATTGTGTATGATATAAATTGTTAACTGAACACTTGTTGTTTGTTAGGCTGCAAAATGCACTCCGGTTGAAAATACAAACTCTCCAAGAGAGACAGAGTTTAGTCTGGACACATTTATACCCACCCCAAGGAAAAAGAAGGTAAGAGTTATTCAAAATCCATATATATATATATTTATATATATACACACTAAGATCAATAATCATCAAGTTCATCTTGATAAACATAACTCTGTTTATTTGGATATTTATGAAGTCACTAAATTTGGTCAAAAATGAATAAAAACAAAGACAAGTTAAAGTATTAATAAGCACAACTGCATCTTCTTGTCTTGTTAATATCAACCTTTCTTCTTTAAACCTGAAGTTGGTTGATCTGCATTTCTGACTTTCAATTGTAATCTCAACCATTTCGCCATTTTCCACCTTCCTGAAATATCTCAGCCAAGGAAGGACTTAACACATACGCATATGATGTGTAAGCACTGAAGTCCCTAACTATTGAAAGTCCTCTGTTTAGACGGCACCACATGACGATGTAAACAGAGTTTGACCAGATAAGGCCTGTGGGAGAACGGTCTTATTGGCAGGCCGATGTCGTAAACTGGCTGCGAATTGCTGATGGAAAAAAACATTGTGTATTTCATGAAAAATAAGACACTTTCCTGCAGAGGAGACGTTTCCAGTTACATAAGGGGTCAATGAAATCTTTTAGCAAAGCACTCGCTTACTCAGATTACCGTAATTCGTTTTGGAAAAAGCAGCATTAACAAACAGAACTTTATACATGGGACATCTGTTGACATCTCCGCTCGTGATATCAGGACACAGGTGTCAAACTACGGTCCTGTTCCAAGCCTAATCAAACCCCCCCCTCCGAAACAGGGTTGCTTGAATATCAGGTATGTCATGGAGAAGAGTGTGTGTTTTATTTATTGCTTTTTTATGGCCTAATGGTTTTATAGAGTAATTCACCCAAATGTGTAATTCCAGACCTGTATAACTTTGTATCTTCTACAGAACACAAATCAAAATATTTTGAGGAATGCTGGTGGCCAATAACCTTGGCCTACATTGACTTCCATCAGTTTGGACACAAAACCACAAAGACATTTCACGAAATATCTTCTTTCGTGTTCCACAGCAGAAAGAGTCATATTTATCTTTTATATGACACAAGGTTGAATAAATGATGACAGAATTTAAAACTCTGAGATTGTTGACCACCTGCTTTATCATCAGGTCCCTCAAAGCACTCCAGATGAAAATTACACAGACACTCCGAGGGAAAGTGAGTCAAGTCCAGACAACCCCAAAACCACGCCGAGGAAAAAGAAGGTATTCACTAAAAACAGTTTGGTTAAAATTGACCCAACAAATAACTCAATGCTGGGTTACTGTTGGCACCAACCCATTGTTGGGTTATTTTAACCCAATATATTGGGTTAAAAGTTTAACCCAACAGTTGGGCCATGAAATAGCTCATTTGTAGGGTTATATTTGCCAACATGTTATTTATTATTTTATTATTATTGTTATATTTGTTGTTTTGGTTGCAGTTGTTTTATTAGTGTACTTCGTTTTATCGTAACGTTACTTACAATTAAGTATCAATTTACAAGAATCAAATAAATAAATAATCAAACAGAACAGAGGGTAGTTTAGCTTATACTATTATAAACTACCTAATCAAAAACTACCAAACAGCAGCACCACCAGGCTTGGCAAACTCCAAAATATAAATAAACAACAAGTATCAACTCCTTGTAAAAGGCGGTTTTCCTCCACCATCATGCTTCCAATAATAACGAAGACTTAAGAGGAACTGGTTTTATCCCCAAGCTGCAGAACATGAAGGTCTTCCATTGCTCAACCTGATATTTGATGTTTGTTCCAACCTATAAACAGATATTCCATTAGACAGTAAGCACACATACACAGTATTATTATTACAGTAATTATTTATAATCAAAACTATAGTGTCAAAAATGATGTACAGTTATGTGGAAAAAGTACAAGAACACTTCAATATGATGAAGAATTCATCTTTACATCTTAGACTGGTGACCTTTAGGGGTCACGCTTTTTCTATTGACTTTAATTGTCAAAATTAGTACACGATGTTAATCTCATGTGTCATATGATATTATTATTATGTACACATTTCATTACATTTTTGTTTTTCACATGACTGTATTAACACAACCTTTTCAGACATTAATCTCTTACCTGCAAATTTGTCAGTTAAGGCTTTCCTTCACATATAATCTCACTTAAAGATAAATATTGCTGCAAGTCTGTTATTACCAGAAAACAAACTGCACCTGAGGCAAGCCCCCTCTTGTTGTGACCTCAATTTTTTTTTCTTATTTGCTTTAAAAATATGACAAAAATATTACATGTAACGAAATAAAATAAACACACTCTTCATTTGATTTCCGGTGTTTTTGACTGAGTGGCGCTGTAGCGGTTGGGAGCCCTGACGTTTCCAGTGGTCCTAAAAGTTATCCACCAATTATCTTAAATATGATTTCCACAAAAGTTTGGGACTTACATAAACGTTTCGCCCAGAGAAAAACAAATCGAGGGGGCGTCACAAACAATTATTTTATCTATGTTTGAAATAGGTCGTTTATAAATGTAAGTGTTTGCATCGACAGTCATGCAGATGGTAAAAACAGTCGACAGCGAGATATACGTATGTGTTGCTATGAAAAAACACTGCATACAAACATGTGTGTGTGTATATATATATATATATATATATATATGTACACACACACATATTTAATAAGTATTATTAATATTATCTTACCTCTCATCTGTCAGTAGTGGCACCGGTCGACCGTTGAAATTTAAAATAACCACTCACGCAGTTCAATCTTATCCCAACTGACTGGGTTGTTACAGAAATGAACCAAATGAATGTTAGAAATAACCCAACGACCCAAGCTCTCTAACCCAATGTTTATTAGTGTGCTGAATCTGTCAACAAACAGCATGTAAAAACACTATAAAATTAGCAAATGTCCTATGCCATTGTCTGACACCTTATCAGTCTATAATCAGTCTCTCCAACACATTTAATGTGGAACTCGATAAATCAACGATTTTCCTGTTGAATTTGCATCATTAGCACATTAACACATCAATGTCCAGGATCAATATCATCCTCTTTGCTGTTTGTGTTCAGAGTCTTAACTACTTACTGTCTGCACTTTCACACAAAGTGGGTTTAAGATCAATTTAATTGTGTTCCAGTCTGTGTTATGTGAATTTCCTACATATTTTCTGTTAAACGCGTGTGTAGATGCAGACCTCTGAATCCTGTTAGCCAGGTCGAGAATCACAAAGTTTAATAGTTAGGTTGGGGAATCTTCGTGTTATTGTCAGCCATAATGTTCTTTTTGGTTTAAAAGCAACACAGGTTTTGTTCTTTTTAAGGTTAGTAAACTATCGCAATCGCAAAAGCTTCAGTCTGCATTGTTCTTAACAAAAGTGACAATGAGTCAAGCCGAATTTGATGTGGCTCTTGTGCGGGTCAAGTTTTTTAGCTATTCCACTTATTCAAACGGTTTTCAGCATGTACAGCCTTTAGCAGTTAGCAAGGTAAGAGAAATGTTGATTCAGCTTATTTACACCTAGACATTTTTTTTCTATTGCTTCAAATTATTTCATATATTAATATAAATGTCTCAACAAAATGAGGTGATATTTGACCTTCTTTTTCCTTTAGTTTCTTCCTTTTTTCGTCCCTCACACTTCCTGTTCATTTATCTTTCAGGTGAAGAAAGTAAAGACGGACAGCATGCGAAAACCTTTTCCTCAACCAACACCATCTGGGGTCCCTATCTCCAGGGCTTGGCCCCATCTTCCAGACAAACACTCGGGGTCTGGACCACACTTTTCCCCTCATGCTTCAAGGTTAGTTTGCATTGTATGGAAATGTATGTAAGCCGTGACTAAAGGGGTCTTTTGTCAAGAACTTTTTTCGTACTGTATACGTTTGGCATGTTATAGCACAGTACCAAATTACTGATAATGCTTACATTGCGAAGCCATTGAAGTATTTGTTTGCAGTATGTACAGTGGCGGGGTTTCACCAAAACCTAGGGTAGGGCAAAATTTCCTCCGGACATACAACAAAGACATTCCAAACTATCCGAACCATAAATTATATCTAAAAAAAACGTGTTCAAGAATCCACGAAACTGAAAGAATGAACGAACAGAGACTTCCAGATAGTTAACCCATACCCTCATATTGTTTAAAATGTGATTTTTTTAAGCGCTAATTTCTGCAGCAAAAGGGCGACTCCAACAATATATATACACTAAACCATCTGCCATATACTGTGAGTCACAATCCCGTCAAACCCACAGCCAGATGTTTTCATAACGACTACGTTAATCAGGTACGAGTCTAAAATATACCGCAAACATTAAATGAAATAAATATAAAACATGTCTTACATTGTCCCAGTGCTGTTTATTGCATAAACGGCGATGTTGAAGCAGTGCAAAATCTGTGACATTAAAACGAAACACGGGTAACCCACATATATTTAGTGCAATGAACTGCGACTGCGCAACACTGGCACATCAAGTACATTTTGGGATTATTCACAGATATCGTGACAAATATGATTAATTTTGCAGTATTTATACATCTGGCTTGGACAGATGAGATTGTTATGTGACTGTTAACTCATTCCCCACCAGCCTTTAAGAAAAAAAGTTGCTAGCCTACGCCAGCGTTTTTGACCATTTTCACCCAAATGTAATGGCTCGCAGTAAATTTTCGGTAAAGAATATATGGACAAACAATATATCAAATGAAAGAGCAGAGTCTCAGCTTTTAAACCAAATAAATTGTATTCTTCTATCTTCATTTGTTTGTTTTTTATCACTCCGTAGATGTGGGTAGGTTTCTTCAAAAATGGATCACTTTGATTAAACAGCTGAGATAATTAAAGTTTTTTATCAAAAAGTTTTTTGTCAAAAATTCCGCCCAGATTACACTCAGAACAATCATTAAAAACCGCTAAAACATATACGTACTAGGTTCTGGGATTCTGTATTTTTTCCCAAATATGTGTAATAGCGCCACCTGCTGTACAACAGTACAAACACTGATTGCCGTAATAACTCGTCTTTGGCGGGGAAGTGTTTTTTTTTAAATGACGAGATAACTCGTCAATGGCGGTGAAAGAATACATTATTATACAAATATTATAATAATTGCCAATTTATTTGCATATACCTCACTACTACCCCTTACTTTACCATACACTTTATTATTAAACATATGTATGGCATTAGAAAAAAAAAAATTTGTTTTAATATTTAATATTGGATGTGAAAATGTTTAGAAGGGAAAGGTGGATTCGAACCTGCATTGCGATAGTGTCAATATTACTGGTCATGCGCGTGTCTTACTCACTACACCATTGAAGCTGTTTGTGAGTGAGCATCGTTTTTACACTTTAAAATACACACGCATGCAAAAAATATACGGCAGTATAAAATATTTTCATTATCTTTAATGAGCATCAATATGCACACTTTGTTTCCACTGTTTTGTCTTAATGCTAGGGTATGGCAACTGCTATACTCTGCTTTACGCAAACGCCGCCCCTGAGTATGAACTTTATATTGTATTAATGCACGTTTTAACTTTCATATTATTTGTTAGACATGGGCAATTCCAATCTGTCTATATTTTGCTAAACCCCTGATGATAGAGTCCAGACTGTCACGGGACAGAAAGACTCAAATGCAGCGGTACTCCTCAAAATGTTTATTAACAAAAACAAATAAAAAAAAGTCAAACAAGCACGACTGAACAGATTGTCAGAAACTACAAATTGGACCAGCACTTCCAGTGCCGACGTGCGGGAAATGGGCAGATGAGCCGAGCGTGTTACGGAGCTCTCTTCGAGCCGCGATGTCAAAAGCCGAGTGACTAGATCCTTGCCTGTGACTCTGGGACAGAGTGGGAGAGATCAAAACACGGCAGACAGGCAGCATACAGACATAACATAAAACAAACCCACACAGAACGAAGGCAAGGAACAGTATTAAATAGGAGGGTGAAAAGAAGTTGCAGGTGTGGGCAGGTGAGACATGCAGTGCTGCGAGTGAGGCTGATTGCAGAGCACGGCAGGGAGGGGTAACGGCCAAAACAAAAGTGCCACGTGACGCTGACAGTGACAGAACATGGGAGAGAGGAGGAAGAAAAAAAACAATACGTGCAAATGTGACACCAGACATCTGAACAGTATCAGTCTATGCATGAGTTTTCTATTGAATGCGCTATGGATGTGACAAAAAACGCACATTTAGAGGGACAACATACTTTGTAGGATTCTTGTAAATTAAAATGTGCAAACCAGAAGCAATAATGCCCAACAAATGAGGAAGGATTAGCATTTACATGTGCCATTTTATGAGGAATATGACACGTTATGGATGTGACAATCGACTGAAACCAAAAAAATGCTTTAAAACTTTTGAGACTTCACATGGGTATTTAAACAATTCAAATTAAACTAATTAAGAAAACAATTCTATATCTGTCGAAAAAATCTTTCTCCTCAAGAAATTGCTGTATACTTCATATCTTTATGGCATGGCTTAATGAATGTCAAGTATTACAAAAAGTTACAAATTCAACACATGCAATAATCCAGTAAAATCCTGAAGAGAGGTTAGAGGACAGATGTACAAACTTTTACAGCGCTACTATAGATAATAGATATAGGAAGTAGTAGTAAATACAGCTGTTTTTTTCTCAGCACTGTCCCTTCCATGTGTAAAATATTAAGACCATTTCTAACTTGTAGAGAGGACGCCGCGTGTTGTTCCGTGTCCAAAACCGTTATTCCCTTTTTTATCTTCATCTTTCAATTCTCTGTGAAAATCCATTGTTAACTCACAGACAAAGGGAAAGTAATGACAAATGAGTTTATTGCCCATACATTTAATTAGTTTAAAAATGAAACATCCATGATAGCAAGCTATCTACTTCGCTAGAGTACTTTAAACAACATTAAAAGATTAGCCGTTGAAAAGTTGATTGGTTGTCACCAGTGATGTAATCATTGCAGGAGTGTAATGTTTGGGCTGGAATCTGCAGTAAACACTTTTATTGACGTTGTAATCAAATAAGTCCTGAATGAAGCGAAAGTAGTTTTTGGTATATCAGTTTATCTCTCTTAAGACTGTATGTTAATTTTGTTTACAGTATATGATGTTATACAGTGAGCGTCTAATCATTTTTTGCGCTGGCATGTCAACAGTGCCTTAAGAATGTCACATGCTTGAACTTCAGACAGGAAAAACCTGTTTGATAGCACCTTTCTAAAAAAAGATGTTTGCTTACATAGACACAGAAAGATGTCTATGCTGTAGTCACTGTACCTAACACACTTATGAAACACTGTCGAGGGTAATGACCCGTTCCCATCAACAACAATTAAAGGAATAGTTTACCCAAAAGTGAAAATTCTGTCATCATTTACTCACCCTCAGGTTGTTCCAAACCTGTATACATGTATTTGCTTTGATGAACACAGAGAAAGATATTTAGAAGAATGTTAGCAATTTTCAGTTCTGGGACATTATCCATGACCGTAGTAGCAATAAAAATATTGATATAATTTTTTTTGTTGAACACAAAATGAGATGTTAGGAAGAATTTAGGAAAACAAACATTTCATTTTTCCTAATTTGGTAGTCAATGATGTCCGGAACTGAAAGTTACTAACATTCTTCCAAATATCTTTCTCTGTGTTAAATTTATAGAGGTACGAAATTACACGAGGGTGAGTAAATGATGATAGAATTTTAATTTTTGGGTGAACCATCACTTTAACTGTAGAGATAATGTCCATTAACGGCTGTATTAAAGCCTTAACTTTTAACAAACTAACTAGTTGAGTAACTTGACTAGTAAGAGTACACATGTTTTAAGTAACGTTTGGTGAAAATCGAGTTTTTAATGTTGTTTGTCTGTGACGTTTTTAGTATGCTTTCATATAAACCATGCGCAAATTCATCATTTTAAACCATTGCGGAGTATTTTCTCCATAAAACTGCAGTTTACAGAGGACCGTAAAAAAAAGCAGTTTGTAACTGACTCTGTTTATGACATCGTAACCCTGGAACCAATCACGTTGACATGAGGCATCTATGTATCAATGGTCCAAGCTCAGACGATTGAATGGAGACGGGGACTAATTTGCATATTCATGAATCCCTGTTTACTAAATGAAGCAAGAGTATTCAGTTATCATCACAGAAAAAAAAAATACATTTCCAATTTTAATGTTTAAAGAGGAATTAAGTGATGAAAAATGGGATCGCGGGGAATGGGATTTTTAAAGCTACTTTATAAGAAAACTTTCCGTTGGGCCCCGCTGAAAATCCTGCTGTGTGGAATCCAGCAAATACGTTCATGAATAAGGTTGGAATTTCCACGGCTGCGTCTCACCTTTGTGCTAAATATCAGCAGGATTACAGCATACCTCTGTGACTGCTGGAGAGTTATCAGATCCAAGGATTTAGTGAAATCTACTGAAATGTGATGGTTTTAGTTAATAATCCCTAGAGTCATGTATTTTCAACCAATGGTTAGATTAAATATGGACAGGACCAATAGTTGAGTTTAATTCACCTAAGAATATGCATTTTGACAAAACCATGAGTTGAAAACAATCCAATACCAGGGTTCAAACCCATGACCAAGATGCTTTACCGAATTTTATTTGTATATTTACCTATTCTGGTTTTATTTTGACTTTATATTTTATACTTCCTAATTTGAATTTTGATCCCTGTTGCGTTTATCTAACCTTTTATTGTAAAGAACTTTGGATCAACGATGGTTGTGTTAAAGTTGTTCTCTGTAAATAAATTGACTTGACTTTACAATCAGACTTCTTCGTATATAGATAAATTCATTGTTTAACTGTCAACAACATTGACAGTTTTACAATATTCTCCATGTAGTCAAGGGGTACTTTTCCATTATGACTTGAGTCACAGAGCTGGTATAATGCCTTGTTGTTCGCTCAGAGAGGTCGTTGCTGAGCAGGATTTCCGTTTTATAATTCATGACGGCAGTCATTATTTTAATACCCTCGGCAGACTCTGTAACCCCCCTTAGAAACTTCACTGAAGAGGAAAAGTATTTGACTTTTACTCTGACATTCTTTCAGAAACATTACAAAATACTTGTTTGTGTGCGTGCTTAATCCTAATTTTATATGGGTTTTACAATCAGATGATGGATTCAATATTGTAAACAAACACTGAAAGTTGTGGAAGCGTTTTCGTTTTCGATTCCTGTATGAACGTGACTGGAGAGGTTTGATTTACCATAGCCAGAGCTCAGATTGTCTTTCTTACAAAAACAAACTTATTTATAACAACCTTCATGGCCGCACGTCCTTATGTCTGAATGGCCTGTGCCCACGTACTCCATGAACAGGTCTTTCAATGATCCACTTTTCAAGTGTTGTCCAAACAGCAGTTATTATGAATAATTATATTAGCCTTTTGTTTTTTTTAACATAATCCCCAGGTTTCCTGGAGATGTGGATTGTTTTGTTCTCAATTGCAATAATAATTCCCAGCAATCGGAAATCTGTGGAACATCTACTAGTGCTGCACATTGTGTTTTGTTGACTGGACTCCAGCATGCGGAGCGGATACGTTTTGTTTGAGCTGTAGTAATTGCTGGAGACAAGCCAAACAAAAGCTTTGAACTGTAGCGCGAGGTGCGCATTGTTCACAAGACAAAAGATATTAACAGATACTCGGACCATGTGCTCCAAAAAACAGTTTTGTGGCACCTGGCAATTTTTGGACTGTGCTGGTTGATGTTACTGACATGTTTTTTTATTTGTTTTCTATTCCAGCGATCAAGAAGATGACAGACCCATATCTCCTTTCTATATTGGGTAGGGCCACATATGTCACTTTTTTTGTCAATCAATCTTAGGAAATGAAAACCAGAGAAACTTACTCAGTGTTACACGTTCAGATTAACAAGGTTGTGTACACATAGCAGATTTTTCATAAAATATGTTAGATTCATCAAAATAATAGAATAACAGAAATGTAACTTTAATATGATTTTTTTTACAATTGTTATGCATTAAAAAATAAAAATGGTAACACTGAAATTGGTAACACTTTACAATAAGGTTGTATTTGTTAACATTTATTAAGGTTTATTTATTAATTAAAAAAATACTTTAACTTGAAGTAAGATTAATAAATGCTGCAAATGTTACCATTTACAAATGTATTTAAAAAGAAAAAGTATATTTTAATGCACAGTGAAATAACTCAAATATTATAACTAATATTAACTAAGATTAATAAATGCTGAAAAACTGCATTGAGCATTATCAGTTTACATTCGTTAATGGATTTTCAAATGAAAAGAATATCTACCTTACTTTAAATAAGGTTTTAGTTTCGAAATGAAGAAAATTATATTATATTACATTTTCGCCTTCAATAATTATTTACGAACTGTGGTCATAAGTTTCCTAACAATTGGAATCCGCCCAGCATCATGTCTGAAACTGATACTTATGATTTCTGGTTGAATTCAGTCTGAGCGTGATGGATCTGGTTAAGAACAGATGAATGTGTCGACTCATTACATCAGCCGGCTCACGTCGCCTGACGCACCATAGCAACTGACCCTTCACACGTTTCTCATGTTTACACCATCACATAGTTTACTCAACCCAGCCCTCGCTCAGCGAATGCTCTCTCACTCCAGCACAAGTGCTCAGATTGCGGCTGTGGATAGAATCAGACCAGAGAGCCTCAGTCAACTTTTACTCGATTTTAGACAACTCAAAGATAATAAACTTTGAATGATCTGCAGCATATTTGCCACAAACGGTGGAAATAAAATGCAGTAAATGCTTGCTGCAGAATCAACCACAAATAATGTGCCACAAAGCTAAAAAATATAAGCTTGTGGCTGATTTGTGTTAACTTAATGTTTATCAAAATGTTATAATTTTCCAAGAGGAAATAATTTTTTTAAATTGCGTATATTTTATAATAAACATAATTTATAATAAAAACAAGCCTGAACATTTTCTTTAATTAAACTCTTAAATATAAAATAATTTTTTTGACATACTTGACATCATTCTACCTTTGCCGTGTTTTTTATTGTTTAAAGGGATGGTACACCAAAATAGAAAAATTCTGTCATCGTTTAATCACCTTGTTATTCCAAATCTATTTAATCTGGACACAGAGAAAGATATTTCGAAGAATGTTTGTAACCAAACAGTTCTTGGACTCCATTGACTACCATAGTAGGACAAATTACTTTATAATTTCTTTGCTTTGTTGAACACAAAAGAAGATCTTTTGAAGAATGTAGGACAGCAAACAGTTCCGAGACACTTTCGACTACCATTGTAATTTTTCCACATATGGTAGTCAATGTGCTCCAAGAACTGTTTGTTTACAAGCATTCTTCGAAATATCTTTCTCTGTGTTCAACCAAATAAAGAAATGTATACAGTGAGTCATTCATGGCAGAATTTCATTTTTGGGTAAACTATCCCTTTAATGTAACTGTCCTCAATCAACAGTTTACAGTTATTCGTTTTTTTTATGACGGTCTTTAGTGGCTTTTCTGGAACCTTCAACCTTTGGTTAATCTATAGTTAAGTATGGACATGGTTGAATTGTCTGCTCACTTGGCTTCAGTTCAGAGAAAGTGAACAAATCATTGTAGGCTGCTTAATAAATCTCTCAACGGCTGACCTGCTGCTGCTATTTTTGATCTGGAGTTTTCTATTACCACAATAGATTATATAGTAAGAAAGATAATATATTAAAAAATTTTTTTAAGAGTATTTATTGACAGAAATGCAATATAATATACATAACTATGTCTTCAGAGTTATGTATATAAAGACCTTAAATAATGCTTTTTTACCTTAGAATGAGCTTTTTCTATCTACATACACTGCGGGTCCCCTTACATGAATTCATCATGTTGGTCCAATAGTAGCCCTTAATGGACAAACTGCTCTACAGAACACGTTTTATATTGACGACATCTTAGTCCTGTGTCAGCCACCGTAGTGCTTTGAAATGTCAAACACTGGACCTTTAAGTATATATGAGTTTATTATTTTGAAGAAATTGACTTTATATGTGGCACTTGTTATTCACATCACCATTCAAGGGATTTTTATGTATTGTGACGCTTAATTTATTTTGCTTCTTTAAGTAATGGGCAAATTTTTACTGTTAGCCTGCATCATGCAATTAGCATTGTTAGCTTCCCTCATGTTTTTCCCAACACTACGGACTAGATTTGGGAGATGATTGTACGAAAAGAATGACGATAGCAGTCCAAAATTAACAAGGCTAATACCCTGATCATTTCTATCCAGAGTCTGGTGATCTGATGAGTCTGCTCTGAGGTTTTAATGCCAGCCTTAGTTCTTGGCACCCTCGGCCCTCAGAGTGTGTCCTACAGCCGCCCTGTTACATAAGACTGACAGAACACATCGTTTCTAGTTTCCCGTCGCAACGCACAACTGTTCACTGGCTTATTTTGGGTAGCGTTTCATGCCATCTTGGGTGACATCTAAAGATCGTTCTTGAGTGAATAGTCTTCTCGTCTGTGTTCTTGCTCATGGTGTTGAAATAGACTACAGTCTATTTTTGAGTGGTTAACTGGTAGTGACCCTGACGAACGAACTGTTGTGTCTGAAGTCACTGCCTGTTTTCGGATCCAAAGATAATGGTGGTTTTTATTCCTGCCAAGTCACTTTCTGTCACTCTCTCTCTCTCTAGTCCTTGAGCTCTCAGATTTGGTTTTTGTGGCCAATCGTATTTGTTTTTTGGGATTTGGGTGGGTAGATCAACCAATAAATGTTTTTGAATATTTAAAACAAATGCTGGGAACAATGCAGAATTCCGAGAACTTACCATGTTTTCAACCAGAAAGGAAAGAGTGTTTCTAAAATGATGTTGAAAAAACTACAAAGTGACTCTTGATAGACAGAAAGAACTGCTTGGAGTCTTAAAGGTCCAGTGGGTAATTTTTTGGAGGATCTATTGACAGAAATGCAATATAATATACATAACTATGTCTTCAGATCTGTATAAAGACCTCGATTAAAGAAAGGTTATGTTTTTATTTCCTTAGAATGAGCTATTTCTATCTACAAACACCGCGGGTCCCCTTACATCAACTTCACCATGTTGTTTATACAGTAGCCCTAAACGGACAAACTGCTCTACAGAGCTCGTTTCATAAATACGATATCTCCTTCGGCAAAGAAGCGTTAACGTAACGTTCATCCTGTGTCAGCCACAATAGTGCTCAGAAAGGCACTGGCAAGCAGTGGAGTGAGCCTTTGGTTGCAATTCACAACCTCACCGCTAGATGCCACTAAATTTCCTACACTGGACCTTTAAATACAAATACACTTTAGGAGGGTTATAATGACATCCAGAGATTTTCTTTCCAATGTTTATGATGTATTTTGGACTAAAAGTTTGAAACAATTTCCAAAGCTAGCATCATCTTCTAACACTTCCTGAAGTTGGGAATTTAAACAAACCCCTAACCTTGAACATTATTGTACAGTATGTACTGTATGTGGTCCAGTCGATTAAAGCACCTTAGCAACGCCCTGGCAACCACAGGCGAGCCAGCATCACTTGGGAAGTTTTGCATGTTCAAGTGCCACTCATTCTTGTACAAACAAAAAATTCTAGCTGTAAATATTTTTTTAATATTCTCTCTCTTTAGCCCACAGATCTCTTCTGGTGACTGCAGAACTGAAATAACACAGTCAGTAATAACTGTCATAATACATTTAACTTGTAATGAGGGAATTTTTCAAATCTGAATAGCCAGGAGATTTTCATTATTCATGTAATTATAGCCATCATAATTTTCTTACTGACAGTAAAACATATTTCTCACTCTCTATTTGTATAGTTTCTTAGAGAAGACCATTCGCTCAGCTGTCCAGCAGCACCTTTTCAACGTCCACACGGGTAAGGGGTCGGACGGCACGGAGCCGACTGCCCATTGTTCATCTCCCGCGACAACGGCACGTGAAAGGCGGCGAAATCTACGAGAACAGGAGGGGAACTTGAGGTAAATACAGGTTACTCTTGAGATACGGCTATCCTTATAGCAGTTACATTATTCAGTGTATCACAGTGTGTCAGCATTGCCATAAATGAATCAATACGGTTCCAGTTTTCCTTGTCATTGTAAATTTCTTTGTTACTTTGCGATCAATTGTCTATTACATAATTGGAATTATGGCGATTAATCGTCTGTTTAAAGGCTTTGACAATTATAACGGTTAATTGCAATTCATTTATTTGTTGAATTAAATATAGATACATTAAGACATGTGAAAATTACTGTAAATAACTAGTAACATTGCCTATAGAGTGACCTTAACTGAAAAAACTGTCTTAATTGAAAAAACTGAGACGTGAGGATGATGTCGTCTTGCTGTGTAGATGGAACAAATCTGGAATCACTTTAATAAAACTCATAAACACAAAAAATTCTAATCTGATACAACTCAAATGATGAAGAAATGTCATTCGAACTTAACAGTGAGTGCAGATCAAGTATTGTGGATGTAAAATGCTGCAGATCACCCTTGTTTTCAAAGAAATTACAATAATTGCGATTATGTCAATTCATTGTGATTATGGCGAATAATTGTGATGAAACGGTTATTTAATCATTTTGACTGCCCTAAGTCTAGCTAGTGTTTTATTTAGTAGATTGTTGACAATTAATGATATCTGATATGTTTTATTGTTTCCGTGTATTTATTATACAGTGTCATGTCCAAGTGTGTTTCTGGCTAAATCTCAGAGCAATCTCACAAATCCTTTTGATACAAACTAGATGCGACTGAAAACATTAGATTAGTGACTAAACAGTGCTGTCGAATGACACGCTGATGCTATCTGAGTTTATACGAGACAGGTGTAAATAAACCACTGTTTCAAGTAGACGGTACATTAGGCAGGCTGTTCACATTTTCACTGGAGTTAAATGACAAGTGCGAAAAGTCTGTGGTGGTGTTTTCAGGGTCGGGGGAGATAAAGAGAACGTCCCATCTCCGGGCCCGAGGGTCATTGAGGCAGGCGAGAGGCATCTTGTGACTGAAGCAAAGATGAGCAGGAAACCCAAACACAGTCTGACACTGACTGAGGTCTATGACAACCAGGACGTCTTCGCTGTAAGTTTGCCTGTTTCCCCCTCTTTCTTTTTCCAGTGGTTTTATCTTCATGTCTTTCTTTTCTGGAAGTAAGCAAGTGTAGTTACACATAGTAGAATGGCTTAAAACGGCATAATAGCTGCAGGGCAAAGATCTGGCAACCCACACCCTGACCACTGCATAGCAACACCCTGGAAACCACTCTAAGGTGGCATTCACACTTGCAGTTTTGTTCGGAACGGTTCGCACAAAATATCGCTTATGTGAAAGCTGTCAAGGAACTCGTATATACAGTAAACCCAAGTGCTGTTTAGTACATTTAAAATGTAAAGTGTGCATAATAGCACCAAATTATAAAAACAAAACAAAATATTATCTTGAGTTGTGTTTTCTATAATGCAGCATGCACGTTTGTGATGAAATAAAATGAACAAGGGTTAGATAGAATCAAGCTGAGTGTGAAACCAAACCAAAGCTACAGGGTGCTCCAGGAACAATCGCACTTGGGTCGGACCGCAGCTAACATGCCCAGTCTGAAAACGCCCTAAATGTCTTGACGTTGTGAAGTCTTGCTTAAGCAAAAATCTCTCGCGTTTAAACTGTAATCCACAATCCCACAATGCATGTTGTTTCATTTGGGCAGAACATCTGAATGTTTTAAGCAGACTGTTAAACCTCTGAGCCTGAACCAAACAAATGGAAAAGCATTGTTTTATTTGGATCATCTTCAGAAGGAACAATCAGTGAGGAAGTGTTTTTGTCAGTTTTATTTTCAGAATATTGCAATAACAACAATTACAAAACATAAACGGTGGTACAAAATTGTTATAGTAAGAGCCCATTATCCTAAAGTCCTTCATGTACAAGTTGTTTTCAGACAGCACACGCAACATGTTTTTATGGGAGTTAAGTGTTTTGGCGAGGACCTCTCGCAGGCGTGTGTGTGTACCTCAGCGGATATAACCACACCGTTCAAAGCACACGCTGGTAAACCACAGTGACGTGCATTAAGCATAATTACAGATATTTTACTCATTTAATGTCTTGTTTTACTAAAACATTTTTTGCCTCATCGCTGAAAAAACACTGAAAAACAACCATGAATTTGATCACTCCAAACAAGCTACAGACGAAACGGAATAAAGCCTTGACATGTTGACATGACATGTTGTTTTCATTTGCATGCCTTGGTTTGTCTCTTCCCTCTGTTGCACCTAAGAATAGTCTCATTTACATGTACACATTTGACCGACACTTTTTCCATGACATTCAACATATTTGTTCAGCATGTGTGTTCGCTGGAGATTGAATTCATAACCTTTGCATGGCTAACGTCACAAATTAAGCTCCAGGAATGTTTTAGTTTGAAAGGAGGGTCATTTATTGCCAGTGGGATTAATGTCAATGGTGATTTTTTGGGGGGGTTTGGTTTGTTGGTCAGTTAAATGCTATTATTGACCATTTTAAGGTGTATGTGTTTGTCTACTTCTAGCCAATGGAATGTAAAGAAGTTACAGCATCAACTCATAACAGGTATTTTACAGACACCATCACATATGAATCTGTGCATGTGTTAACTTTTACTCCGAGGGGCCGATCAGACAGAACGTGTTTTTTGCTGTTAGACGCGTCTCTTTTGAATTGTTTCAGGTTGGCAGAGAGCATTTTTCACGCTGCTTATGCTCACGTTTTTCCGCCTGCAGCGCTTCATGTTTTTGGCGGAGAGCTCCAAGCACCTGAAGTTGAAAAATATCTAGTTGGTGCAGAAAAGCGGTTGACGTCATGCGCCTTTTCACCAATGTCCATTCCGTTGTGGTGACGGACGTTTACATTTGCTTGAACGTCCGGAGAGTGCAATGACGAAGGAGAAGCTTGTGCTGGCTGACACAGGTTAACTGGGCATGTTCAGTGCAAGCGCCTTTTGCTTGTTCCTGTTTTAGTTTCTTCTAATATGACAGTTAACAGCAACTAGATTGCGTGCAATTTAATCCTTGACTGCTAGAACAGCTGATTCGGTGGTTACACAGCAAAATAAAAAACGCAGCGGGTTGATCATATCTAAAAGTCAACAATAAAGGTATTGCAGTGCGCCTCGTTTTCGAACAAAAAAGCGTGTTCTGTGTGATCGCCCGCTAAGGAGTGTATTATTCAAGCACTATATTGTGTAGGTTAGAACGTTCAAAACATTGACTATAATGTTGAGAAAGTCATAAACACTCGTGGTAGCTAGTTTTAGCATAGTTTACTGCTTTAAATGTAAAACTATATAAATGCAAATGCATGTTATTATAACAAATAATGTTTCTACAGTAAATCTAAGTACTGTAGTTGCTAATGAAATGTATTTCTTACAGGAAACACCATCAAAAGGAAAATTCCCAGGTATGTTTAGTTCATACTATAATTTTGTGATGTTTTCATCTCATTCTTATTTTGTCTTATTTCTCAAAAAATTTTCCTGAACGTTTTACTGTGTTTAGTCGGTACATGCTCTTGTTATCACAAGCTTTTGATTGTTGTTGAGAAAAAATTGACGTACAATGTACTTGACTGGTTTATGGCTGATAAAAAGCCACCTGTAGGAGGCTAAACAGACGCACGGAATGACATCTTACGGCTTTTGTTTTGGCAATATCGTTCTTTCTGGTAGAGAGTTTAGGGCTTTGTTTGTCCAAGTGGATGGGCATAATGATGCCCTTGGGCTGATAACCTGCGTTTGTCATAATATGACATCAAAAATGTATTCAAGTTTGTTGGTGCTACTGTGAGAACATCCTGGATTTGTTGGGCCATCATCAACCTCAAACTCCTGCTGTCATTCCATCTGTTATCTGGCACAATGTGATGTCAGCGTGCCAACAGACCAGAACCCATCTGCTTTAGTCGTCTACCTGCATGGGTTCAGCCCAGCCAGCTTCAACTTTTTAAGATGTTTAAATCTCCTTTTCTTTTCATGTCATTTTGACAGATTTGTTTATAACTATTTGTTTTGTTGTGACACATTATGTTTAGCCGCCATTCTGATGCCCCATACTGTACGTGCGTATATTCAGTGAATCGCATGTCATGCGTGAGAGGTGCTTCTTAATACGGTCTAACAGTCAGAACATGTTGTACCCAGTTGTGTCACATATATGCAATGCATCGTGGGATAAGTGCTGCTAGGGCTCTTTGAAGCAGTTTGCTGATTACAGACGTTTTTCGAGAACATGTTGAAAGCCACAATCCTCTGCAACTTAAAGGAGCTTTACAGCTTTTCCATAACATTTTCTTCTCTTTTTTTCTTTTTTCTTTTCTTTTAACTCAAAACAAAAGCCTTGCTTACAAAAGTGTTAATTATAAATAATGTAAGCAAACAACTCGCTTTAGGTTTTTTGCAAACTTTGCCCAAAAAAGATTTTGTTTGCAAAGCATAAAATAAAATAAAGCAAAAAATATAGTATAAAATACTTAATTAAAGAAAATAAAATATAAATTATAAAGAAAAAAAATAATTCACAATATAATATCAAATAAAGTATAAAATAAAATAACATGTAAAATATAAAAATAAAATAAAATATTAAATAATATTCATATATATATATATAAATATAAAATGAATAAAAAGAAATAAGAAAAAAATAAAATAATATGTTAAAACAGCATAATCTGGCATAGTTAAAGTTTCAGGATAAATAATAATAATTCTATATATAATAAAAAAATCTCAATAAATAGATTCAAATACAAAATCCTGAATATTTGTATGGCTAAAGTTTTCCAAAATTCGAACTCAGTTTACTGCTTACTGTGAATAAAAAGATTTCTAGATTGAATTTTGATTAACCGTAATGACATCAGTAGTCTGTTGTCGTGTAAATCTTTGCTTCTTTAATCATGTGTGTGTGAATGTTATGACATAATTGCCATTGATTAGAGAGATCTGCTGTTGATCTAAGTCAACTGACTTACACTGCTTGGATTATCAGATCTTAAATTTGTTTTCGTCGTGGTTTCACCCTGAGCCTGTGGGTGTTGAATAAACATAATGATTCTGTAGTACATTACTCATCACGTACAAACGGCAGTATAAGACTTAATGAGTGTTTGTGTGGCGTGTTTGTTTAAAAGCCAATTAAACGGCATGTTTTAGTAAACAGTGCCAGCATGTTTAACACAAAAGAACAAAATCAATTAATTTAATTTAATTTAATAAAAGTATAAAGGACATGCTCTAAGGAGTTCTTTTTGACCAATCAGATGTAACCCTCATATTGATGTTGTCCTTTTTCTCATTATTGTTTATACCAGAATTACTTCAGAGCCAAATTACATCATCACATACAGGATTATGGGAAGTCTGGGTGTCTGTCTCTCAATACACCGCTGTTTGCCATCTCCTTATCTCTGCTGGTAATACATGACACTTGGCAGAGTGAATAGACCTTCAAGAACCAGCCGCTCATGTGTGACAAAATCTCTTTTGCCTTATTTGGATGCTTCAGATATCAAACAAACAGCAGTGATGCAATTATAGTGCATGACGGGGAAAACGTAACACGCTTATCAAAAATCACCAACCCACAAATAGCACGTATGCAATGGTACAAGTGTTTTTTAAATCCAGCTGTAATGACGCGGTCGGAGAATCAGGCAGCTTGTAGCGGGACTTTATGTCATGCACTCTGAAATGCAGGGCATTTTGAAAGAGAGAGGGGGAGAGAGAGAGAGAGAGAGGGGGGGGGGAGAAAAATCCCCCTGCCTTGATCTGCTCCAAAAATAGACCCTGTCCCACGCCCCAACGGCGGAAATGAACAAGTGACCGACTTTGAACAAACCTAACGTCTGCTCCCTACAGCCCTCCCACACACCATCAAGAAGGTGTTGAAAAGCACGGAAGGGCACGAAGTAAAAACACAAACGTGCGTCTCGATCGTGTGGCGCTGTTCTCAATAACAGACAGGAAATCAGCCTGCGTGCTTTGCGTGCTCCTTGTGTTCCCTCTCTGTAGTTTTCGCCCCTCCCTCTCCTGCTCGCCCGGTCTCCTATGCTACTGAGACAAACAGCTGCAGAGGCGCAGGAGAGCACACAAAAATGGAAGAAAAAAAGAAAGGGAGGGGTACTGAGAGAAGAAAATGCACAACAGACCACACCCACCTCGAAAAAAGCATGCAAGGTCGAGGCAGGGAGGGTGACCAATCGGCATGCAGGGGTTTGTCCCGTAGACCCGCCCCCCGCCTCCTCCCAGCCTGTAAGTGGAAGGGGGCAGGCGCAGGCAGGGTATTGCTCAACTTAAGAAGCGCACAGCCCCCACTTCGGCATACTTGGTGTTTATCTCTCATTCTCTTCTGTGTTAGACGCCTGCCATGAAGATCCAAGAGGTTCTCAGCGGAGCTGAGCCGTGCGACGACGTCCCTCGTCTTGACTTGACTGCACTGACCGAGAACAACAGCTGGACAGGTCAGTCTTTCTTTTTAAATGTGTTTTTCTTTCACTCACGTTCTGCACATGGGCGGCAGCTGCAAACCTGGCTCGTGCCCTTATGCAGGCGTAGATCTTATAAAGTCACTTTACAGAGACGAAGGAGATTAGGGATGTGTTTTTTCACTGCCACTCAGCCTGGAGAGATCATCGCATTGCCACAGCTTGGAGACGTCATGATGTTTAATGCATTTTTATGCGCACGGTTTTTAAAGGTGTAAATAGTGATGAGGTCGTCAAAAACCTGGAGCCTGTTTAAACCCATCAGAGGAGTTGATTGGGTACACTTGGGATTCGTCGAGTTTGATGTGGATTTGTGGTGCTGCTCCCCGTTCCTTTTGGACACTTGTTCGTAAACACTCAATAGGGTGTCGATCCATTTCGTTCATTCATTTTTTTCTCGATGCAAATCAAACTTTTCGGTAAGCTCACAAAAATGTATACAGTATATGTAGTGTACAGGCTTTAAATTGGTTTGTTGTGATGTGATTGGTGAGTACCGTGAGCCTAGCAACAAGCAGTTGGTTCGGCTCGCAGAGGACCGTATAGTCATAGCAACAGATGACTGAAACAGGAGGTGATTAAATGCAGGAGTCTGAGAGCCGTTGCTACGTGCACGTCGCTCCAGCGCTTTAAACTTGTCAGGGTCATGCACGACACGCTCAGATCCCTTTCCTGTTTCCTCTGGTGTTGGTGCAGCATGTGCAGCAACAGACATGAGCAAACACGTACGGACACACCTCTTTTTGCAGTGACCTTGGAAGTGCGCAAAAGGGAATGCAAATTTTAGCTTTCCACTTTCGAGGTCTGGCACAGAGACAGCGTTTATTGCTGTTGCTTTGGGTTGCCATGTTTAGTCACAGTAGCCCTTTAGTTTAATGTAGTGGTAAATGCCGTGGTCACAGACTCTGAGATTGTGTTTTTCTGTATTGCTGGGCTTTAGAGCGCCCTCTAGTGAGCGTTTTAAGCTGTTGTTTGTTTAATGGCATAGTGCAACGCTTGTGGTGAGATTGTCAAAACAAAGAGGTATGGTTTTGCAGGATTCTCAATGGAGACATTCCTCAGGGGAGTTGGAGATATTTTGCGCAAGCGCTTGTTGTGTAGATGGATGTTGATTATATTTTAACTTTAGCCTTTTTTGGTTTAAATCACTTTTCTTAAATTTGCCGAGCTATGTATTGTGAATGTGCCATATTAATAATGCATTTAAAGCTGCAGACTGGGACGTTTGTTGGTTAAAAATTAACAAAGATTTGGTAATGGGCAAGAATGTAAAAATTTTGTTTTGAAGACTGATTCACAGTGCTGTTTCAATTAATAATTGTGATTAATCGCATACAGAATAAAAGTTTGTGTTTACATAATAAATGTATGTGTAATGTGCATACTCGTTTTGTATGTATACATTAAAAAATCTAAAAGAAAAACGTTTATATGTATATATATATATATAGATTAAATTAAATATATATATATATTTGTTTATAAATACAAAATAAATACGCACAGTGCACAGACATATATTATGTGAACACAAACTCTTATTTTGGACATGATAAATCGTTGAACACGCCTACAATGTTATGATTATAATAATGATTTATAATCTGATTTGCCTAGTCCATTTCAGGTAAATGTCAGTTTAATGTCATTTTATTTCAACGTGCATAAAGAAAGGTTTCAAACAAAGATGGCGATGTGAGACAAAGTTCACAGATTGCAGCTTTAAGTATTAATTTATTGAGAATATACGCTGTAAAAATGTCTTACATTTTGAAATAATATTTAACTCCAATTCATTTCAACCCAATGTTTTAGTTTTGACCAGCGGTGAATTGTTGTGAGGTTATAAGCTGTGGCTATAGTTATGGGTATGCAAATGTGGATTTTATAGTGCGTGATATGTTGTTATCCACTACAAATCCAGGCTTTTAAGTGTGTCACGTGGACCTAATCGCAGATAGCATAAACCCATAACATGATCTGTTTTGAAACATTGTGTGCTTTGAAAAGCTCTGAACAAATAAGTCAAATAAAATAGTTTGACGGCCATTGGAATGTTTTGCTGTGGTTTTACAGTTATATTTACTATTGCGTTATCACAGATAAAACGATGACTCTAGCTGTATCAACATAACATTGAGCCGTCAGACCTTTGTCCCGGTGCGGCTGGTGCCAAAACACATTGTGGTGACCCATGTGGCGATATGATTGGTCCATGAGCTCAACCATCCTATTCTATCTCTCCCTGCATCACTTGACTCCACACTGCAGTAAATCGACTTTCTTTCTAGCTCTTCTCACGAGAGCTTGTTTGGTTACCTCTGTTTTTCTGTTCCTTTCAGATTCTCATTTCTTTAGCGCCCCGTTCCTTGACTTTAAAAGCCTTTTCCAGCAGAATTACAATGAGGGTAAGGCCTGAGATCTTTTGTTTACAACCTGACATCCAAGAGACCCATCTCTCGGTGACCTTTAGACGCTGCATGAAAAACCCATAAAACACACCACACTGGCATGCGCCCACCCCGCATATAACAACTTTCAGCTTTTGATGGCAGGAGCGACAATATGCAGCTTTATTTATGTGCGCAATAACCTTACACGCCAGGACCTAATTTGGCAAGCGTCTCTGCAAAAGGACGTCTCATACCACATGCCTGGATGTGTTCTCAACGCTGGAAATCTACTAGCTTCCCAGATATGATAGTTACAGGATTGTTTGCATTTTGAAAAGCATGCTGGGATGTTTGTGTGAATGAATGCGCATGTAGTAACCCCTCCAAAACATTCTGGCATCATTTATTCATCCTCATGTCATTACAAACCTGAATATAACTCTTCTTCTGTGGATCACAAAAGAAGATATTTTGAGAAATGTTTCGGTGGTTTGGCGTCCATATAATAGAAGTCAGTGGGGGAGAATGTTGTTTGGTTACCAATGTCTCCAAAATATATTCTGTCGTGTTCTGCAGAAGAACGAATACCATACAGGTTAGGAACAACATGAGGTTGAGTAAATGACGGCACCATTTTTGGCTGAACTGCTCCTTTAAAAAGTGGTGCTGGCTAAGGCACAGATAATACGAAGGATTGTAGATAAGCTTGTATTGTTTTGTTAGTACATCAATTTAAAATGTCACAAAACACTCGAACACATCGTTTTATTGCTCGTCCGAATGTGCGTTGGTGTGGCCAAACATTTATAGAAGGCTTGTATCTGTACTTTAATGTTGTAAACATGGTGGTATCAACTTTATGAGCTGTGATAAGGTCGAATTTAGTCGTTCGTGCAGGTGGGTGGCTTTGGATTCCCATTTTACCACCACAATCCTTGGCATACATCATTAAATCGCAGTGTGACCTTACGCTGCGGTCACGCATGAAAGATCGATAGCATCACTATAGTAAATGAACACAGCAAAAGTTACCATGTCCTAACATTCATGTTTACTCTGCAGTGTTTGATATTCGCTGTTTAAGGACATATAGTCACCCATACATTAAATATGAAGAATATCAAAAGAAAAAGAAACAATATTGTGTATTCACAAGGCCTCAAGGCCATCGTGTACTTGTGTTTTTCTCAAAGATAAAAACATATGTCCACAAATGAGCCAAATAACAAAATTTTGCGCCATCAGCAAAGAGTTGACCTCAGGGTTACAAGACAGGGTCAACAGTGTCAGTCTGGTTAATGTTTCATTTTTTGGTCATGACTATATATCAATAAAGACTGGAAGTGGATGCCTGTTGCTGTTCTAAGCAATGACTAACTTGAAAAGCATTTTTAATATGATTGTGTAGTCAACTCGTGTGCATTTATTTATCTTAACAGAACCTGTTCCCGCCTACTCATCATGGCAGAGAGAAAGCGTGGACCGCGAGGAAGCTCATCTCTCGCCAAACGCCAGCGGAAAACTGATTCGACAGTTATTGGAGGAAGACAGCGACCCAATGGTCTCGCCTCGGTTCTATGCCTACAGGGACAGCCAGCAGTATCTGGATGACACGGAGGTTCCACCGTCACCGCCTAACGCCCACTCTTTCATTAGGTACGTAAATCACGAACATTTTTACAGTACAAGAAATGAGTCTGGCAGACGTCTATTTGATGTCCACATTTTTTTATTGTTTGCTCATCTGCAGTACATCTCTGACACGTTTTTTGTGTGATGTCATAAAGACATCTACAGTATAAGATGTACACTCACCTAAAGGATTATTAGGAACACCATACTAATACTGTGTTTGACCCTCTTTCACCTTCAGAACTGCCTTAATTCTACGTGGCATTGATTCAACAAGGTGCTGAAAGCATTCTTTAGAAATGTTGGCCCATATTGATAGGATAGCATCTTGCAGTTGATGGAGATTTGTGGGATGCACGAAGCTCCCGTTCCACCACATCCCAAAGATGCTCTATTGAGATCTGGTGACTGTGGAGGCCATTTTACTACAGTGAACTCATTTGAAATGATTCGAGCTTTGTGACATGGTGCATTATCCTGCCGGAAGTAGCCATCATAGGATGGGTACATGGTGGTCATAAAGGGATGGACATGGTCAGAAACAATGCTCAGGTAGGCCTATGGCATTTAAATGATGCCCAATTGGCACTAAGGGGGCTAAAGTGTGCCAAAAAAACATCCCCCACACCATTACACCACCACCATAAATGCATTAATGAGAAATTGAACAGGTGTTCCTAATAATCCTTTAGGTGAGTGTATGTAGGATGTTGGTGATTCAGAATAGAGGCAAAACTCCCTTTATAAAGACATAATAATTCAAGTTTTTCAGAGCTAAGGTACATCGTACACATCTTGCTAGTTGGCGAAATGTTTACGTGTGAATGTTTTCCGTGCAGTAGGCGGAGGAGTTCTTCTTTAGGTTCTTGCGACGATGAGCGTGAAGAGCTCACCTCAGCTCAGCTCTCAAAACGGATCCACGTGCTCAAGAAGAAGATCCGCAGGTTTGAGGAGAAGTTTGAGGAGGAACACAAGTACAGGGTGAGCCATAGAGATGATGGAAATTACTTGATACTTTTATTAAAATGTTGACTGTAAATATTGAGTGTAGCGTTTCTATACAGCCTTCACACGGCGATAAAGCCGGCAATCCTGAGGTTCTGCGATGGATGAATGAACTGGCCAGGTTGCGCAAAGACTTGAAAGGTACGAATCTGACGCTTACGAAAATGAACGGTTACGTAAGAATGTTGATCCTATAAAATGGTTTCGTATTCTGGCCTCCCATAGATTACAAGCTACTGAAGTCAGAGGAAGATTTGACGCCCCTCCCCCGCCAGCGCAGTAACACTCTTCCGAAGAGTTTCGGGTCACAGCTGGAGAAGAAGACCTCTGAGACCAAAGCGCCCAAACCCCCTGTGGAAAGCACATTGGAGACTGTCATGAACAAGCTGCAGGAGAAACGCAAGGAGGCGGGCCAACCCGACGAGATTAAAGTGAGGTTTTAGTCATAATCAAAAATGATTGTGTTTGATAAATTCTTCACTTTTACTCGATGTAGTTTAATGGTTTGCTTAAGTAATTTTATACATTTATTTAACAAAATATTTAGTCCAAGTGTTGAGAAATATTTAAAATCAGAAAATGTAGAATTTAAAATAGGGCTGTCAAACGATTAATCGCGATTAATCGAATGCAGAATAAATGTTTGTGTTAACATTATATATGTCTGTGTACTGTGCGTATTTATTTTGTATTTATAACGGCATATTCATAAATGTATACATATTTAGGAAGTATTAACATATCATTTGAGTTATATAAATTATATTTAAATGTTTATTAATTTTTATATTTTCCTTAAATGTATGCATGTTTGGTTTTATAAATACAAAACAAAAATGTACAGTACACCGACATATATTATTTAAACATAAACTTTTATTGTGGATGCTATTAATCATTCGACAGCCCTGTTTTTTTGGCAAATGTCTGATAGAAATTTTCATTTTTAACTTCTAAACATACATTTTCAGGAAATGACCCGCGAGCAGATCGCAGCAGAGAAGGTGGCCCTTCAGAAAGCTCTTCTGCATTATGAGAGTATCCACGGAAGACCAGTAAGTTTGCGAATATGCCTCAAAATAATACAATTTAAAAAAATGATGGCATCGATGTAACCTGCTCTTCATGTTTGAAGGTCACCAAGAATGAGAGGCAGGCCATGAAGCCTCTTTACGACCGGTACCGTCTTGTCAAACAGATCCTGTTACGAGCATCAGCCATTCCAGTCATCGTAAGTTCCGTTTCCTTTGGTTCAACCACCTTTCTTCCTAGCTACAGGCAATCCTCATCATGTTTAGGCCACGTTTGTCGGTTGTATTAATTTTAATTCTGGAAGAAATCTCTACAGCATTAGTGGGGGGAAACGGCATTAGCCGTCGCACAATATGGGCATTTAGCCACAGCATTGGTGCTGTGGCAGTGCTGGGACTTGTTAGCGCCGCTAAGCCTGTTTTTAGCAAGAGCTCAAGATTGGCCTTTGAGGTCATATCCTGTGCTGCATATTTGCATCTCATAAAATTCCTTCCCTACTTAAGTCTCTTACACACTAATTTCCCCAAAACATAAAAGCTTCCATTTTGATAAAAGGTTTTGTCATGCCATAGAAAGCTGCATTCCTTTAGAGCCCTTTCCTCAGTTATTAGGATGTTTTTGTTCCAAGTACGTATAGTACATGCAAATACTATTTTGATGTTTGTAGTTTGAAAATCATGTATTATTGTATATACGTATAGGAAGAGCCCACCAAAAATATGAACAGACACATGGAAACAGAAAACCCTGCAACATGTATTATGAGTTGCATGAGTCCGTAAGGGTTGATGTTGTAACTTCATTATTAACACCCACCACAGGGCTCGCCCTCCAGCAAGCGCAGAGGCCCCCTGCTGCAGCCCATAATCGAGGGTGTACCAGCCCTGTTCTTCAGCGACACTAAGGTGAAGAGAGCTGTTACCGCCCCATCAATCAGTTATACGACTGACCCCAAAAGCCATCCACCCACTCACTACCCCGGTTTCCTCAATTAACCCAATCATGAACACAGCCTGTGATTCTTATGTGACCTGTCGGATACCCGAATCAAATCAGTAGCTGCATGGATTCATGCTGGAATTGCTTACATGAAATTGCTGTTGGGAAAATCTAATAGATGCTTCTCATTATACTAACACAACAGCTTGTTAGCTAATTCGAGTGGGAATGTGTTGACTTGGGAACTTCAGCGCTGATAGCAGAATGGTGTTGGTTGATCTTTGAGTTCATCTGAGCGTGAACTAACCAGCACCATCTGCTCTTTTTCAGGAGGAGGAAGAGGGCTCGGATGAAGACAGCGACACTAGGACACAGTTCACGGTCACTGATAAGCCGGAACTGAGCATGCTGGGATTGCTCGACCAGCTGGATGAAGACACAGACGGCTTTATCTCGCCTGTTGATGGACTGTCACCATCTAGGAACACTACGGACATGAGATTGTCCAATTTACACGCCGCTACCATGTGAGTGCTACCAAAGTCTGTTTACGGAAGTCGTGCCATTTGGCGGCCATGTTCGCAACGCCTCTGGGCAGCTATTTACATCAAAGCAACTCCACAATCCTATCTACTTGGTTGGGGGAATGCAGATATTTCTCAAATCGCATGTTTCCGATCAATAATTCAACATGACATGAATTGCATCATAACTTTGGTTTGCTAAGCTTAAATTGCGCGAGCCCTGTCCCCTTTATTGATTGACGATCACGTTTTACTGGAAGGCAGGACTTCCTTCGCTAGAGCGGTCATATTGAGCGTTGCATTCATTGCAATCTTGTTAGTTCCCATGAACCGGATGTTGCAATCGTTTTTACTTCCATATTTTGACGCAAGGGGAGGAGTTAACGGATGCTCCGCCCAAGCCGTCTAACATACATCATCTAAGATTGATAGTTATTACAGGACGGAAGTGCATTTTCAGATTTTAACTAAAGGTTATGAGGCCACACGATTTTGACCCACATTGATGAACTACAATAATTGCTGCAATATTTCATGAACAAAAAGGCATTGTTATTTTTAATTACGCTGGGACTTTAATATTAATAAACCTTGGTGCTATCCAACCCAATTCTTAAATTTTTACCGTGGCAACACATCCAAAATTTGCAACACATCCACATTGCAATCCGGCCTTTGGGTATTGCATAAAAATGCCATCACAGACATGCATTCACATGTCACGCTTAAGAACTGCAATGTTTCACAAAAGAAAATCACGCTACATGTAATGAATTGCGATTGTTTTCATTGTCGTTGGAAGAATCTAATTGTTTCACTCTCTTCTACACAAACACACAGGCCGGAACTGGTGGAGCAGCTCCAGGAAGCTCGTGAGGAGAAGAAAAGAATCCGTAATAACCTCCGCGAGTTCGAGGAGGAGTTCTTCAAGCAGAACGGCAGGTAAGGCCTTTTGTCCTCAGAAAGACTCGTGTGTAAGATTAACAATCTACAGACAATCTCATTAGTTTCTCATTCTACTTTCTTTGTTCTCATAGGAATGTGCAAAAGGAAGATCGCTCACCGTTGGCTGGGGAATACAATGAATACAAGCACATTAAAGCCAAGCTTAGGTTGTTGGAAGTGCTTATAAGTAAAAGAGGCTCATCCTAATTCATCTTACGCTCATTGTGATCGTCCAAACAAGGACCAGACATTTGCTTTCAGAAGCAGCGCAGCATGTACAAAGATGCTTCATATTTTGGATGTCAGTAAACGCATGTTTCAGCAAAATCAGCTCTGCGGTGCCGTTATTGTTCCATCGTGCTACGAAAAGGACTTCTGGTTTCCGCTTCTCTGGATGAAGATTTGTTCTCGTGTACTATACGACTCTGGAATTAAAAACAATGAACTCGGTTCCCTTTGAAACCCTGCTGAATGTTTGTAATATATTTCGTGTTGTATCATGTGACAGTTTGTAATGATTTTAGATAGTTTTCTATCTTAATATTGCCATAATATAGAAACAGGAGTTTTCCTAATCAGACAAAAGCTTTGAATAACATTAAAGGCCCCGTGAACCGGAAGTTCCGATCGCTTAACTTCCGTATTCTGACACATTAATGAGTGAAAAGAAATTTTAAAGGAGAAAAATAGTGGCCGTGGCTTGCGTTTTTTACTGCAAATTGATTGGATATGTAAACACAGCTGTGGCATTGATTTTGAAATGAAGTTGGCAGCAGACTGACAGTTGAAGGGGAGGAGTTAAGCTGTCTATTTTACGTCATGTCAGATGGATTGTCATTTCAGGGCGGAAGTGCATTTTCAGATTTAAACTGAAGATTATGGAGGTACATGAATTTAAAAAAATAAATGACCCACATTGATAAGCTATTTACCATAAACGCTGCAATTTTTCATGAAAAAATAAGAATTATCATTTTTATTTCACTGGGACTTTAAGGTCTTACGTCTTAACTAATGTGTAAATACTGAGGACTGTGGCGTTTAAAACCACTTTTAAAGAAATGACGGTGACAGATGTTTGGAAGGTTTTCTGTATAATTTTATAGACCCTGGTGCCATATTTGTTTTATTTTTAATATTGATGTTTCTGAGAAAGTGCGTTGTTTGTACGTTCATGATTGAACATCTTTTTTAACATTGAAGCTTTAAACCATGGACTAAGCTAGAATTAACACGCATATAGATGATTAAAAAAAATTAACAACCAAAACAATAAAAACATTGTTGTAATGTTCTGTAAACAATCGGTGGAACTTTGAGATACAAATGATTTGTTAATTTGTTTGTTTTTTTCCGATCTCACAAAAAATGATCTCCTGGTCTTGACATTTTCGCTGTTCAACAGTGATGTGGGTTAAGCCCCTTTTAGAAAAGTACGAAGGGGCAAAAGCCAAGAGGCGTACGTGCAGTTTTGTTCTTGGTAGATGCAGATCCCGACCGAGCGAGCTCGTAACCCTTTTCTTATTCTCCAGATTGGAAGCTTGTAGTGTAACCTTTATTTTCATGGAACGTATAACGCTGATGGATAAAAATGAATACCCCGTGTACATTTTAGTACATGGTTGTATTTGTATTTTGTATATATAAAACTATTTTTTCTGAACTCTTGTTTTGTATTCTTTTCAATATATCTTGAACTGCTATAAAATATCATCTGAAAGGTCTACACTGCGGGGATTTGTGAAATAAAACAAGCACAACACAAGATGAGCCGAAATAATAATTTTAATATTCTGGAACAAAAATAGATAAAACAATATATTTCATTTGAAAGCTATAAAAGTAAATATACTTTACTAAAATAACAATGCATCTTTAGCCACTAAGAAGCCCTTGTTTGCATACATTGACAGAAAGGAATAAGTTGGATAAAAACTGTTGTGTGTGTGTGTGTATGTGACTTTCCATCATACAAACAAACACGTCTCATGCAGCTAGATGCGAAACAACACAGGTCACCACAGTAAACACATCACTGTGGTCCCTTACAGACACGTTTCATTCTCTTTGTCTTTGAACACATCAAGAACTACTGAGGAACTGTAACAAAGTCACTTTGATATTTTCCCCACAGCAAACCAACAGTCAAACTTCTTCAGAAAGAAAAAGTAAAAAAAAAGTAAATCAACCTTTCTGAGAGAGAACGTGATCAATTTAACTGAAAACTGATAGATTGAATGTAAAAAATAATGTGACTATTAGTTTATTCACATTTGTTGGATTAAAATGCAGATAGCCATTAATAAATCCCATGAAACGCACGCAAATGTCAACCAGTAGTTATTGCTGATTTCACACCCCTATACATTATCTCAACTGAAAGCTTCCACTAAAAACTGCAAATGATGCAAAATAGATATTTTTTAAAAGCAGCATCCACCTGCGGCGTGGCATAGTCACGTTGTGTAATGATTTATGTACAAAGGAAAGGAAAACCGAAAATTGGATTCTAGAGATATGAAACTGGATTATCTGTCCAAACTGTGCACAAAACACAGAACAAAAGGGATTATTGTCTGGTGGGGTTCTGTTTTTTCTCCCATCTTGATCTCGGACAAAACCCCAAGGTGAAGGTTGTGGTGACAGCCTATCTTTCTAGGCCTTTAAAGGGTTAGCTCACCCCCCAAAAAAAATATTCACCATAGCATCACTTAAAACATTTATGACTTTCTTTCACATGTGTAACACAAAAGAAGATACTGTTTTTGAAATGTGGTTTTGTCACACATGGAATACAATGGAAGACAATGGGGGCGGGTGTTGTCGAACGTTCTTATCTTCTTTTGTGTTTAGCAGAAGACGTGAGGGTGAATAAATCATTTTCATTTTTGGGTGAACTTTCCTTTTCTGGTAGTAATGATGAAAGGAGGCCATTTTGTGTTTCAACGACCAGATTTGTTCCAAAACAGTCTAAATAAAATGAATTTACACAATAAATTCAATATATTTGAAAAACATACAGAAAATGGAATATTTATTTTACACACTATGCCATCCTAATCTTCGATATTAGTTTGTCATTATTTAAAAAATAGAAACTTTACCACCCACCCCCCGCGCCAAAAAACAAGAGTAAAAGAAACATTGTGCAACCAAATCAGCAAGTCACTCTGTAAAAATAGAAAAATAACAGATTTACTCAAATCATATTCGGTATGTGCTCGTCTGCGCTAAATACGAGAGTAGCGTTTCTTCCGTATCTCCAAAGGATTAAAGTGCAGTTCCAGCATATGGCAAGCAATCTCTCTGGCCGTCTTCCAGACCATTCCCCTAGTCCAGTTTAGACCAGACTGAAGCCCTCATACTGCTCCACGGCCTGCGTGAGACGCTGGCGCAGGGTCTCTTTGGTCTGGTAGCAGGGCATGTCCAGCATGTTATAGCAGGTGTGAGCCACGGGCAGATAGTGCTCTTCAGCAGCGGTGGACTGGAGGACTATACGTAGACTAGCCATGCCGTGGATGGGGATGCGGTCGCTGCCGGTCAGGAACACTACAAGAAAACAGGATTCGGTTTGCATTCATATTGCAAATCAGATTTGTGAACAAATTTCTATACAGGCCTTCTTTGCAGAATGATCTATTCATATCAAGAATTACTTCAACTTACATAAGAACTGCTTCTTTTTCTCCAGCGGAAACTCATGAAACACCTCCCAGAACATTCCGACCGTTGGGTGGGAGGCAGAGAACTCGCCCTTGTAAGTTGCATTCTGGGTATAAATAGAAATTGATGTTGATTTATACTGTGTGGATTTTTCACGTCTTTCCAAACATGTTTCATATCACTTTGGTAAACGCGAGACCTTTTCCATCTCCTCCCAGTTGTAGTTGTTGTTGCCGACCACCATGGCCATGAGTTCAGAAGGCTGGAAGAGAGAGAGAATCTCTCCACCACAGACCTTCAGGAAACCGCTGGAGAAGGCGGAATACTGCTCCTGTACCGGATCGGTGAACACATACTGCAGATACGCCTGAACAAACTCCTTCCTGAGAGTCAAAACACCAACGTACGGTCAAATTTGTCATGTTGATAATTTAGTCCTCTCATATCGTCCCTGTCAGACTGAAATCTCGTATAGGAAATGAAAAAAACAATACATTTTGGGAATAATTAAACACCGTGGTGTCAAAGTTGACAAGTTCTTTTAAATACTTTTTATTGGTTAAATATGTGCCAAGCCCACAGTGTTACGTGAAGGGTGACCAATTGTAATGATTTAAAAAAAAAACGAAAAATCATAAAAAAATGAGAAACAAGGTTTCCGTCTGACAGCGAGAAAATATTATTTTAATTATACAGTATTGCAAAAAAGTATTACAATAAATAATACAAATAAATCATTTTATTACAGCAACAGCACATTGGACCTTAAAGATGCACAAAACATGATTAAGAATACGGAGACAGTTTTGACTATTCCAAATCTTAAAGCTACGGCATACAATAGATTTCTAAAGAATTGTGTGCTTCTTAATTCTAAAAATCGTGTGTCTGAATGAAAGCAAATCCCAGCAGCCATGTTGCAACATCAAGTGTAAATCCTTCCCAGAAATGTGTAAGCCACAACAAAGAAAAGACATAAAGATTGTGGGTTAACAATTAAAATAAATGTCTTCACATGTGCAGTATAATGCAGGATATGACTTACTACAAACTGTAAACACGCACAACAACTGTAAAGGCCGTACCTTCACAAGAATACTGAACTCCACATCAACACTGTAAAACCTCTTTTGCCAAATTAGGCCAATGCACGTATTATATCTCTCTCTTTCTCTTTTTCTCTCGCTCTCTATCTCTCACGCACGCACATACACACACACACATCTGAATGTAAAGTTTGGGTGAATAAGTGAGCATGGGTTAACCAAATTCTTGTTAAAAAAAGAATATTATACATTCATGCTGTAACAATACTATAAGGTATAAAAACAAGTTTCTTCTCCCATAGTAGTCATGAAATGTATCAGCCCATTTTAACAGTTAAATGGTACAAAAGCATTGCAACAATGTCTGGAGTCTGTTCAATTTTGCAATTCCGGCTCTCCTCCACCCATGCACTCTACCACACATGCATGCAGGCACGCACACATGATGAGCTCTTTCAGCTGTTTATTTAAAGAGACACACACGCAAAATAGAGTGGAGAAATGCACCTGTTTGTTTTGTCCACAGCGATAGTCTTTCCTCCCTGCACCAGCTCTTTAACCTCTGTGATCCCATAATACTTCCTTGTAATCTGTGGAAACAATCATTTCGTGAGTCAGTATTTTGATGTCTAATAAAATTAAACATCAGTAACAACATGTACTGTAAGTCAGATGCACATCACTGGGAAATTCACACACATCATATCAATGTTTACACTTATACTAATATTAATATTTGAATTATTTTTGGATAAAAGTGTACTGAATAAATAAATGTAAAATCGGTTTTGAGCATCGTAGAAACAAGAATAACATTTCATATACAGTGTGTCTGGGTGATGAAGAGAAAACTATGGATATGTTTTTAAATCTACCTCAAAATGTCATTTTAAGAGGTCTTAGAAAGCTAGAAAGATGTGTTTGATATCTTACTGTAAAGTTCAGACAGAAGGTCTCCTCAACATCGCCATCAAAGTCCAGCAACTGCTGAAGACTCCTGCAGAGCATTCAGAAGAAACATTGAGACAAAACAACAAAACTACATATTTAGGTTTAATGTCCCTATAAGAAGTCTTTTGTTGTTTTGTCTCAATGTTTAAAATATCTTCACAGTGGTTTAGAACAGTGTAAACGAGTAAATGACGAATGAATTTGTGTGATGTTTTTATCATCATCTCGTTTTATCTCCGAGTCATGGATATAAATGGTCAGATGTATAATCACAGTTGAGAGGACACCAGCTGCAGGATTTAAAAGCAAACCTCAGGATTACCCTTCGCGAGGATACGCAACATCATCTCCTACTTATAACAAATGACAGAGTTTGTTCCTGTGACATTAGTAGACGTACAGTATATAAACCATGACAGTTTTGGAGTGGCGTTGTAAAAAAGAAACTTAAATCAGTAAAAGAAGATATTTTGAAGAAAGTTGGTAACCAAACAACGGCGGCCCCCATTCACTTCTATTGTATGGACACAAAACCAATGAGGGCCGTCGCTGTTCAAATGATCTTCTTTTGTGTTCTATGGAAGAGACAAAATCATACAGGTTTGAAATGACAAGAGGGTGACTGGATGATGACAAGATTTTTGGGTGAACTATCCCGCCACAACTTTTAAAATAATAATTGACATAATAAATAATGATAAAAAATAATAATAATAATAAAATACATTTTCCGCATGGAAAACTAGGTTGCTTTCATAAGGTTTATTTACGTCTCAAATGTTTCAGGCACTATAAAGAACAGCCTAGCAGCCGAGAGGAAACACGATTCCAGACTTGGACTGACTCTCCGTTCTCTGTCTGCAACCAATTAGTGGCCCGATGTTGACTCACAAACCCTTCAGAACAGCTTTTTGGGTGGCATGTAATTAACCTTACATAAAAACAACTTGTTTATGTAGTGCAAAAAGAGACCAAACTGTTGAAAAAGGTTCCTCTTGACCGCTCTGTGCAGACGTCGATTTCCCAGTAAAGCCTCAGGGGTCAGAGGAACTCTATTGATTTTACTTAACAAGGGCTGTGATATAGTGACCCACAGAGTGTGGAAGGTCTGGATGATTCGATTAGAGACCGAGACTAACAAGAGCCGAGTGGTACGAGTTTAGATACACACTGTTCCTCAAGAACTGTCTGTTTTTTAAAGCTTTGTGTGACTGGTTGAGAACAATGCTAGTAACGCAAAGGTCATGGGTTTGATTCCTAGGAAATGCATGTATAAAATATAAATATAAAGGATAGTTTACCTAAAAATAAAGATTTCGTCATCTTTTATCCACCACAAGATCAGTATATAACACTTTCTTCTGCAGAACACAAAAGAAGATATTTTGAGAAATGTCTCAGTGGTTTGGTGTCCATACAATGGAAGTCAATGGGGGTCAACGTTGTTTGTGTTCTGCAGAAGAAACAAACTAAAACAGTGTGAAAAGGCCTCTTGACCTTCAATAAAACTTAAAAATGTGGACAAAATATTTATTTTTGGATGAACTGGCCCTTAAAGATGAAGTCGGATGATGTCATTGTGCGTTATACCTGCCCTCCGTAGGAGAAAGCTCTTTTAGGTCATCAAGCGTCGGCGAAACATTCAGAAGCTTCTTGTAGAGCACCAGAGGAAAGTGGAGGTCCACCACAGTCGAGTTATAGATGGCCAAACCACAAATGATTCCAATGAGGTGAAACCAATTGTGCTCCACAAAACACTGCAATGTAAAGAAGACATTGATTATGAATGCAAGCTTTTTAAAAAACAATCACTCACTTAAAGGGACAGTTCACACAAAAATACAAATTCTATCATCATTTACTCACACACGAGTTGTTCAAAATCTAACCAAACCATTCTTGACCGCTACTGACCATAGTAGGAAAAATGACAATGGTAGTTAAAAGAACTGCTTGGTTACCAGCATTCTTCCAAATATCTTTCGTTGTGTTCATTGGAACAAAGATTTTTATACAGATTTCAACTCGAGGGCGTGTAAATTAAGTCAGTTTATTTTTGGGTGAACCGTCCCTTTAAGGATTTTAACCATTTAATTTCGCCTAGCAATCAGGGAAATCAATGAACCCATTGTGTAGAATCACATGTTGTGTTTTGTAAACATCATGCCATGAAGTAATCCAGCAGAATAATCATGTTAGCAGTAAAAACAGCTGAGCTGGACTAAATAAGAGTTTAGATATGGAAACTAAGGCCTAAACTCACTTTTTCAGAGAACCAGAGCAGATTGGAGTCGGTGTACTGCGTGAACATGCCATAAATGGGATCCATCAGCTCTTTTAGAAGGAGCAGGAAGAACTCCTTAGTGACTCCTCCAGCATCTACAGCTTCCTCTCCATCAAAGATGACCTATAACCATCAATGACTGCGTGTTATTATGGGCTATGCTGTTAGAAAAAAACTCAATTTAATCCAATTCATTGCAGAACTAATAAACTCTTAGGTTCCAGAGCATTGAAGGACCATCTGATTTTTTGAAGAGCTTTCGAAAATCACAAGTTCATCTGATCAATCTGATTGGTTGGCTTCCCCACAATTTCTTTCTGCAGTTTGAACTGAAGGTGTTTACAAGCTACCAGGCTGTATTATTAGACTCTAGCCAGATAACAAACGTAGACTGGAAGTAAACTTCTGGCCAGGCACGTGTTAAAATAATGCCGAAAAGATTTTCAAATTAGGAAAAAATTGCGTGCGTATAAAATCAAACTAAGTTCAAGTAAAATAAGTTAATTTGAGCTATATTAATTTTGTGAAGACGTAAGTCAAGTTTTAAGAGCAAGAAAACATGATTTGCAATATTTTTGCAACGCTGCAAAGTTTTTTGACAAGCCTTAACATAAAATAAATGCATTCTCTATTCTTCTGGCTGTATTTTTTCCATGCTTTTGTCTCTAAATGCAGTTTGTAAGCAAACAATTCAGGCGGTTAACAAATTTAGCTTTTAGCGTTCTCATACAAATCTCTTGTCCTGCTTTGCTGTCGTAAGCAGGTAGGCGGATATATTGTTTAGTAACCAATTGTAACACGGTTCAAAGTAGGGAAGGATGGAGGTGGGAACCGGCGAACATTTAAATAAAGTTTAATCAAAAATGAACAAAACATAACACGGAAGTAAAAGACTGGCAACCACCTCACGGTCGACTACCGGCCACAAGAACATAAACACAAACTAAACACATGTCCGGGCCCGGTCCTCTCTCGTCAGCAGTCCCGTCGATCGTACTCGTATGCTCCCGATGTCCTCTGTTAGATATGCGGGAACGGTGTGCACACAGCTGATTCCAACTATCACTCACGCCACCGGCCCCGCCTCCCGTCCCGCCTTCCTCACCAATCAAGTTCATTTTGTGATCAATTAAGGTTCTTAATGGAATTTACAAATTGCGCCTTTTGTCCTCTTTCACAAATCTTACCCTGCTTATGCAAGTTTCTGTTGCACCATTTTTTTTCCATACACTTCTCATATAAAAAGAATGCAAGCTTTACAAACCTTGAGCGGCTTCTTCAGGTCTATATCGTTGTAGACGGTGAGCTCCCGCAGACCGTCGCTGACTAAATGATTCCTGCGCACGTGAAGCACAAGAAAAGGATTCCTGGCCAGCAACGGTTCCATGGTCAAGAGCATGAAGACGTTGTGCAAGTTAGCGCCGCTTACCGCCATCTAAACAAACAAACAAACAAAGATAAACTCACTGACCAATGGAACAATTTGTTATTGTAGTGTATACCTCAAAGTTAAAAAAACACACATTCAAAACTGTTAAAGTTCTGAAAAAGGGAAAAAAATCAGATCAGAATCTAAACCGGGTAATTTTCAGTACCTGCATCTGGAGCTCGGCATCCGTCTGCAGCACAGTTGTCTTGGCTTGAGCGTTCAATAAGAATGGATAGGCACATAACGTGACAGAACTCTGAGGAAAAAAAGATTCACGTGATCAAACAGAGACCGTCACGACTGTCCAAGAACCATCTCAAATGTAAAAGCAACGCACCTGCACCGGAGGGTATCGCATTTTCTGTAAGAGGAAAACAACGACACGTGACTGTTGCATTCAAGGTTATTTATATTTTCCTTTTTTGATAAGTAAAGTGGCATCTATAAATGCGACTTGCATGCGAAAAGCAAAGCAACACTATACGCACAATATCGGCTTTACGCAGAAACCATTTGAGGTAGTCTTCCTGGATGTCCACCAGGCTGGCGATGTCAGGGATGTAGAAGTGGTTGTATTCAACACGACGGGCTTTCAGGTTGACCTGCGGCAAAAACGACACTTAAATATTGAGAAGTGTTCGGGAAGTAAGTGTTGAGGTTTACCAAGATACCTTGTGCAGTTTCTCCAGCAGTTGTAACGCAGCGCTGATGTAGCTCTCCAGAAACACGGGCATCAGGAGCGCTCTCCCACCAGCCAACAGAAATACCACGATGCTTTTATACATCTCCACTAACCTGGAGAACACTTCACAATCCATCAGAGACCACCAGTTATCTGTGACAAAGAGACAAGGCCGGAGGTGACCACCTTGACATGCCAAGCATACGGCTTAAAAAGAATCAGGAGCATCATACCGAGCACTTTGCTGGGGTTGGCGTCCAGTCGGAGGATGGCCATGGCGAGAGGGATGGTGAGAGAGATGTAGTTTTTGGAGTCTTTGAGTGCGGGACATTCCGACAGGATCAGGTAGATCCTCATGGCCTCCACGTCTGGAGGAGAGCAGGGCAGCTGAGGGATCAACAAACTCTCGAAACTCTTCGTAACCTTGATAAACAGTTGAGAGATATACCATCAGATTCGTGTGATATGTGTGATTATGATTTATAAGATAAATGTGCGACATGGCAGTGTATTTGTTTTTAAATTATGCATCATTCATATTCATCATTTATCAATGTACAAAGGATGGAAATTTTGATGGTTTATGTACAGGAGGATTCTCATGTACATTTGAAAAAATCCACTGAAGATTATTTGAAGAGTTTGCTTCCAGAATGAGATCACCATTATAATTATTTTTCAAAAATCATGTCTTTTTATTTTGCATTCCAATAAATATCAATCAAAACTGCAGTTGGTTGTTTTGATTTAGCCAATAATAACTAAACAAAACATGATAACATAATAAAAAACATGATTTGTAATATGTTTTAAAACATTGTTATCTCATTTTGGAACCAGACTCTTCATTTCTCCTCCTTTCTTTCGAAGCACTACATTGGCTGACACAGAACTAAGATGTCGTCACGTTTTTGCTTCTTTGCTGAAGGAGATAACGTATTTACGAACACGCTCTGTAGAGCAGTTTGTCTGTTTAGGGCTACTGTAGAAACAACATTCCGAAATCCATGTAAGGGGACCCGCAGTGTAGATAGAAACAGACATAACGCTTCATTATGTACGGTTTTTATATACCTCTGAAGACATAGTTATGTTTATTATATAGCATTTCTGTCAATAGATCTGAACCAGATCTTAACCCGACATTATAACGCACACACCTGCTCCAGAAGTCTCGAGAAGGTCGGTTTCATGAGAGTGTCAAACAGCAGTCGGACTGCATCGAAGTCGATGCCAGGGACTTTAGGGTTGGTTTTGAAATGGCCATCATCACTGGGATAGAAACAGGTTAAACTTTTACTTTCAAACATTGTTTTGACCCTGTAAAGCCGTAAAATGTTTGAAACAATTAAAACTGCAACAATTGAAACAATGACTGTGCTGCTTTCAAACGGTTACATTCTTTACATATAACAATGTAAAATCAGCTATTTTTGTCAATAAAACAATCCTATGTTAGGTCCCTGCGCGAAAACCAGTGAGACCAAAAAACAGATCACCGGCTCTTATGTCTTCTTGAATCTTTGGTTGTGAAGGGGGATCACGCTCTGGGCGTCAATACAAATCTGCAGGTGCGTAAATCTGAGGAGGAACTCTACACACGAGCAAGTGTGTCAATCCTCTTCGTCCTGTCCACGCGAATGACTCCCAAACACATTAAGCCAAAGACTGATCCCAGAACAGTTTCGAGCCATTGTTGATGGTTTCCATTTGGTTGTCAAACCAATTTGATCCATTTCGTTTTGATTCCATTGATCAGGTTTAATCCGATAAAAATGGATTCAAACCATCTGATCCGATTGATCCTGTTCATTTGGTTTTAACTCAATTCTATTCCATCAGTTTAATTCAATCGAAACAGATCTAATCCCATTCAATTTGATCATCTCAACTAATTTAATTTAACACCATCTAATTTGATTCGTAAAAATAAAGCAGGACAGAAAATAAACCTAAAAGAATCTTCATCGAGAAAATGATTATAGACAAAGGCACCGTATGAGCACTCAACCTTTTGGCCCATAACACTCAAGTCTGAACGCTCGCAGAACCAGTTGCCGTTTATGTAATCAGATAATCTCTTGAAATGTTCTTGCCAAAGATTATCGACAGTGTACGCTAGCAAGCACTGGATCACGCACAAGCAGACTGAGGGACAGCTTTTTCCATCAGACTATCAGGCTGATGAACACTCAGAACTACACTCGCACAGCACACCTCTCGGTCTATACCGTTCACCATGCACTTTAACTCCATCACCAACATCACCGCAATTTTTACCAATTGGACTTCAACGTAGCATGCAATGCACTTTAACACAATAACACTTTAACACAATAATACTCTGACAACATCTATTGTCACATGCACACTTTAAGATGTTCTGTTTTTTTTGTTTGCTGATGTGTTTACAAAGAATTGGTATCTGGCATTAACTGTGGATCTATCAAAAATGATCAGCTCTTTATCGTGAAGATGTGAACTGCTCACCTTTGGTCCAAGAAGCTGGCGTTCCAACAAGCGGTCGAGGACAACAGGACTATGATGTCACTAGATGAAAGAGATGGATAGATTAGAAATCAGCTGTGAAATCTGTTTAAAAAACAGTTTTTAATCAAATCGATATTCTTTTTGAAAAGAGAGATATTCAGAATATCATATTTTAACAAATATATAACTTTCACTGCATTTGAGATATGTTTATTCATTTATAATGCGTCTATACTGTGAGCAAATCAGCAATAACTACAAATGACATTTTTCTCTTTTAAAATAAAGCTACTATTTAACCTTGTAAGATGATGCACCGTTTGCTGAGCTTTTAACCTGAATCTATTTACTGCCTACCAAACAAACGACAGACTCACTTTGTGATGCTTGAATCGCAGTTGTCGTGGAGTTTTATCCTCCAGCTGTCCAGACTCTCAGAATTAATCACCGTGATGCTCTTGGTGGTATTCATAATGCGAAAATCCTCGGGACAACACGTTCTCTGTTCCCACACACACACACACACACACACACACACACAGAAATATAACAACATACCTACAGCACAAACCAAACAAATGTTGTGTCCTAGAACAAGTCCTAATTCCTAATTACCCTGAACAGCTACTAAACAAAAAAATGTAATTAATCACCCAACAACAGCAGGTTGGTTTGCCCAGTTCGTGTTTCCATTATAATAAGGGTACAGCGCCCCCATGTGGACAGCAGGATGTACTGACCTTCTTTCAGATTATTACATGGTTGCTTAAACATTCATCACAGATAATCCAATAATGTGAGCAGGTAGGATGTATAAACACGGCTAATACCCCTAAGGAACATAGTCATTTGCATAAACCTATCAAAGTACTTTAATACCCTCTGTGTTTTACATCTCTGCTGATATTACTGTGATAAATGGCAGGATTACCTCCTTGTTAGACAACAAGAGGAAATTGTGATCGCCCCCGCTGTGAATTTTACTGATGTTGTAGCGCTCTGCTTCTGCACACAAAGAAGATATTAAGTTCACTCGGCAGTTACGTAACAACACAAGTGATTTGTTCAAAGCTATTCTTCAATCGGAAGCAATAAAGTGTCATTTGATATCCTCATCCGTCAACGTAATCGTGTCTCACAATGGGATGGATGCACATACTTGTGTGTGTATTTCCAGTGCACAGGGGATGGTTGTTGCGGACAGGAAGTGGGCTCTTGGAGTTTCCTTTGAGGCCGGTCCCCAGCTGCCCCTGGGCGTTGCAGCCGAATGCGTACAGCAGACCTGTGGAGGGCACGAAGGCCAGGGTGTGGTGCCTGGAACGCACAAAGAGAAATACATGTGCCTATCTGAAAACTGATAGATCGACAGACAGAGGCCAACAGATGGATTGTGAAATTCTTACCGTCCACAGGCGATCTGAGAGACCTCAGTACCCATGAGCTCCATGACTCGGCGTGGAAGAGGCTCACTGTGTGTGGAGTCGTGGCCCAGCTGTCCTCTCGAACCGTTTCCAAATGTGAACAGACCTCCTTCCTGAAGCGAACACAACACAGCAATGACCAAACTCAGGCATGAAAACCCAAAATGTTCTATTTCTACATCTTATATTTAGTCAGACACAAATTAACATTACTCTCTTGTTAAGCTCAAAACTGACCCCAAAACAACTTTCACATCTTTATGAATAGTTTCCTGGTTTTATTTTTAAACCTTGAGTCTTGAAAATAGGCAGCAAGAAAATAAATGTATATGGTAAAAATGTTTCCAGTTATTTTGTATATTCTATTTCAGTAACTTCTGGAACTAGCTTTGTTTTTTGCTTTTTTTATTAGGATGCATTTATGAAAATAAAATAGTTTTATTTTAACTTACTGTTACGTCATGTAAATTTTTTTAATTTAAAAAGTAAGGTAAAAATAACAGTAAAAATAACAGTTTATTACAGTAAAATAAAATTTTAATTTAAAACAATGTAATCAAATTTTTACGTTACCTTTTAAATTGCTTTACTTTACTTTAATTTTACTTTACATTAGTTTGCTTTACTTTTATTTAGGGCTGTCAAACAATTTATTGGGATTGAATCGCATTCAGAATAAAAGTTTCTGTTTACATAATATATGTCTGTGTACTGTAATTATACATTTTGTATTTATAAACACAAAAACACACACATACATGCATATATATTGAGGAGAAATCTAAATATATCTATTCATAGTTACCAATAATTGAAAAAAAATATATAAACATTTATAATTTTTAATATATTTTTTCTTATGAAAATGCATGTATGTGTGCGTATGTGTTTATTAAAAGAAAATTAATATGCACTGTACATATATTTTGTAATCACAAGCTTTTATTCTGGATGTGATTCATCGAGATTAATCGTTTGACAGCCCTAATATTGTTTTGACTTTAAAATTGTTGGTGGAAAAATGTGAGTAATGAAAGCAAATAACAATTTCAATTTGAATGATTTATATATACAAACATGGGGTTAATATAACCATTAAATCATTGCTAAAATATTTGCACTTAATAGGATGGTAAAATATGGAAAACTGTTAAACTTTGAACAATTGACATCTTTGTTCTTTATTCAAATAGTTTATTAAAGATGTATTAAAAATGTTGTATTTATGTCACATTGATGTGTTTGGAGTGTGAACTGAAGCTCAGCTTTAAATTTAATTTAAGATTTAAAGGAGGCTTAAATATTACACACAACGTAACTGCACAGCCCAGAAGATCGACTCCAAAATATTACCACAAGAGAGAACTTGAAATCTTTATCTTATCAATTTTTGCCTAATTCTCTATAAGCTCAATGGTTTTCTGTGTGTTTTTTTTTGTATACAAGAATAAACCCCATATTCCATTATATGCTGTTGTTTCCTCTTTTGACAAATAATATCGTCTGATAAATACCTTACATTTTTAAGTGCTTTGTCCATTTTGTAACATCAACACAGTTTTGACCTAACCCATGAGCACATAAAGTCAAATAATGCACAAATATGCCACCCCAGACATCACATTTGGCCACTGTAAAACGACAATTGGATGCATTAGATGTTCATCTACAGTATGTACGTAAGGTACCTTAGTTAATGCAGCGGTATGTTCCTCTCCACAGCTGATGAAGACGACTTTCTGTGACCTCAGAAACTTTATATGGCAGGGAACAGCCCGATCTATGAGATCACACACAAGAGAATTGTCACGGCCTGACAATCGTGTTGTCCGTTATATTGGCCCGCTACAGTGTCATTTCACTAAAAATCAGGTAAGTGTGCTGTCTCGCTCATGGCCCCTTTTCCAGAGTGTTCCCCTCTCTCTCTCCGTATGATCGCTGTCCTAAAAAGTAAAGCTATAAAGGCAGATTATGAGATTAAAAAAAATTGAAGGGACTGCAAAGCTATAGCTCCTAAAATGTCTGAAACGAAAACCCTATGTACAGCTGCTATTAACACCCGAGTGGACCAGTCTGTCAACCATCTTTCAGCTTTACCTAGTTCATCATCGAGTCCCAGCTGCCCGGCGCTGTTCCTTCCCCAGCCGAACACGGCTCCAGAGAGGGACAGAGCGAAGCTGTGATCTCCTCCAGCGCTGATCTGAGCCAGTGGAATCCCACCCAAAGATTTGAGAGGCTGGGGGGACCGAGTGCTCGGCTCTCCCTTCCCTAAACCCAGCTGACCGCTGGCGTTCTCACCCCACACGAATACCTGACCGTCTGAGGAGAGCAGTACCGTCAGATTGGTGCAACGACAGAGATGCTGATAGAACAAATGAATCCGTTCTTACCTTTTGAAAGTGCTATACAATGTTGGTTGCCGCACATAACTTGTGAGATTCGATGTTCGCCCAACTTTTTGATCAACCTAGATAGAAAACAAGAATGAGTTGGTATATGTAAGGGGTAATGTACTCCGCTTCGGGTCCCGATCACACTGTCGGGCCTTATTTCTGCGATAACAACCGGCAGCTTGTACATTATGCCACTTATTACATAGCTAGTTGCCACATGAGAAAAAAATAGACAATATTTTTTATATTTGTGACACTGGATCACAAAACCAGTCTTAAGTAGCAATGGAACATTTTTAGTAAAAGACAAAAATACTTATTAAATTATAGATTTTTCTTTTATGCCCAAAATCATTAGGATATTACGTAAAGATCATGTTCCATGAAGATATTTTGTAAATTTCCTACCTTTGATATATACAAACTTTATTTTTGTGAGTGGAAGGCCTGTCACAGTGCCCCTGATCCACATCTTCAAAGGCAATTTTCTCAATATTTAGATTTTTTGTACTCTCAGATGCCTGAGTTTTACAGATTCCAGATATTGTCCTATTCTAACAACCCATACATCAATATTTATTCAGCTTTCAGATTATGTCAAAATCTTAATTTTGAAAAATTGACCCATAAAACTGGCTTGTTGTCCGGGGTCACATTTTATTGCCTAATTTTTACCAAATGCTGACCTTCCGTGAAGAAAAGCCGAATTCTTTCAAACATTCAAATTTCACAAACAGGCTATTTGGTTTAATCATTTGTAAATATAATGTCATATGCTGTATGTTATTTAGAGACATATTTATATTTAATCTGTCAAAAAAACTGTCAAAATGATTTGCTGCATCCGAGTTACTGTGTTATTAGTTTTGAGAGGTTGTTATCTGGGAATAACGAAACTGCAAATGTCGTGAATGGCCAATCAGAATCAAGCAATCCAACGAGCCGTGTAATAAGTTATTTTAACATACTACTGTTTCATCGAGTGTAAAATTGTTCTTGTGTTCCATAAAGAATCAATTAAATGTTAAACCTGGGCACACGGACCGCCTCCTCGGCTGTACCCAGACCGAGCTGTCCTCCTTTACCGGAGCCCCAGGCAAACACCTGACCCTGCTCATTCACAGCCAGAGAATGAGTCTGACCACTCGCCACTCCAGCTATCTTCTGAGCATCCAGAGATCCAACCAGCTCTGATAAAGCCACACAAAATAAGCATTAAATACATCATAACATCATTATAACATCATTATAACATCATTACCTTTATTTCATTGTGGACATTTTCAAGTGACCTGGGGCACTTGCAAATTGTTTGTTTTTTAAAGCAGCTTGTGCCAGGGCGGGGAATATTTGACTTTGTTTAGCATCGACATGCCACATCAAATAGTCTTTCAGTTTTAATGAAAGAGAAAGCAAAGAAAATCCCCTTCGGTGTGTGTGAATGTGGAACAATGGCATGTTAAACAAAACAAAACACAATCGAAAATTGATTTTCAAAACCAAATCGAGGCTTTCCGAACTTTTCAGTAACATAATGACAGTGGTGAACCTGAATTTCTTTCAATTTCTTTATTGAAACATTTGATGCTCGTTTTAATTCATGCATGCATAACATGCAACTGCAAAAAAGTCCAAACAAGCTGCTTCAAATATTTAAATATGTTTTCTAATACAGACACAGACAAAACATTTTTAACCACGGTTTCTAGATGTATTGTGGCCGTCACAGTCAAATGTCTGTTGAATTTCAACAAAATCAAACCTAAGGAGTGACATAAAGCCATCCAACAGCAATGTGTACAACTGACAGCATGACAAAACACATAAGATTATCACATTAAAAATAATAATAATATTTTCTGAACTTTTCCTAAATGTATGTACAAATTTACTGTTGTGTTGCTTAAATTGCATGTTAACTTGTTTTCTTTGCAATATTTGAGGTCTAAAAAAAAAAAGAGCTTGTTTTCTGTTATTTTGACCGGTTTCGGCAAATAAATCTGCAAATGAATTCAAATAAAGTATTTATTATTATTTGTGAAAATTGTAGTTCACAGAATGAAACAAACGTGATCCTTTTACCTAATCATGTACCTAGAAAAAGTCATTTCTGAAAACTGAAAATAATTTTGAAGTGGTCCCTTAATTGTTTTATGGCTTTGTGCCATTTCAGGTTGCCAGATTTATTGACCTCCTGTCCTGCATCCATGGTAGCCCCTCATACCGACACACATACACACACACAAACACACACAGAACAGAGCCTACTATTGGATAAATGGCAATTGATAGCATTCATTAACACCTGCACGTGAGAGAACCGTCTGCTGCTTGGAATAGTTTTCTTATAAACCGGATTAGCAACCATGAACTGAGGGGTCACAGTCATCCCTGTTAGTACAATATGATGCAACAATAATAACATAAGCAAGCTCGCAAGGATTTTATAGGACTGTCCATGTCACATGATTGCTTCCTGTGTCATCGCTGGCAACAAACAAAGGTTACACAGCATTGTTGACTTGGCATACAGTCAACCGTAAGATCACATAAACAATTTAGCTAAAATTTCCAAATTTTGCTATGTGGTTGCTAAGGCTTGTGTAGTCTGCTATGCAGTTGCTAGGGTATTACCTGGTCTGGTTCCTCCTTTTTCATGGCCCAGCTGACCGTGACTGTTAGAGCCACACGTGTACACACTCCCGTCATGCAACAGGAAGACCGAGTGGTGGGTTCCGCACGCAACTTCTTTAAGACCCCTCCCGTCGAACATGCAACAGCTCCTCGGCTCGGCAACAGTCACCTCCGACACGCCGATTCCCAGCTGACCCCAAGAGCAGCTTCCCCAGCACAGCATCATGATTCACATATACAAGAGACACAGATGGAACGATCCGGAATTAGGAGCTCCTAGGGTATACAGCCTTGGCCTCTCCGCCTGTAGACGACAGACCTGGAGAACAACAAACAGCCCGAGATGAGAAAAAGATTTATATCTCGAGAAGCAAATAACTAAGAGGGACAGGAGGTGGACACACCCCATTCCTTCTTTCATACCGAGCAGTGCGTGTGTAAATGACAGCGAGTGAAGACGGCAGGGACCTGTGAGATATCTTAACAAACTACCTGGTGTGGCTACATAGAATAAGCAATTCCAATGCCATTATGAACCATTAGTTGTTTTCCATTAAAGCCATTACAAAATTCCTTTATGTGGTGTGCTTTGGGTCGTATTCCAGTAGGATTTTATGGTGTTATGCAAAATAACATCCCACCAATAGATCCCAACACATTACATTACCAGTAGAGCCTCACAGACTCCTTATAACCAACACAATTCCTATTACGACCATTAAATCCATTAGAATGGTTTAGGAGAAATTCATGAAGCGATGGTTAAATGAATGTAGTTTGTAAATTGTAGGTAAAACAATCTACATGTGTGTATATTTGATCAGAAATCTTTGTTCATGTTGACTTTTAAATAGACTTGGTTTGTCATTTCTGAAAAGGATGCATTTGGGCAATTCCAGCGTTATTTTCAGTCAAAACTTGAAATATAAATTCTCAGAAAATGTATGTATATCCAGAATATTGAATCATCTGTTTATATTATACTTAACCGGATAGACATAAAATAAAGATCACTCTATGCATGTGAGAAAAATTCATGAGTTACGGATGTGACAAAGAAGGACACGCACTTTTGAGAGAACCATACTTTGTGGGATTTCGTTGAATGAAAAAGTACTAAACAGATGAGATAATTCTCCATATATGGAGAAGGAATGGCTGTCTATGGAAATATATCATTTTCATGTGCCAGTTTATGAGGAATATGGCTGTTACGGATGTGACGATTCCGTAACAGCTAAACTTTATCTAACATGGGTATTTATTTTATTTTTAAACTTTATCTAACATGGGTATTTAAACAACCAAATATTGACATCTGACCAATCAGTACGGTGAAAACCTGTGGAAAAAATTGTCCATTTGTGAAATTTCTGGGTCTTTTTCTCAGACAAATATCCAAGTCACATGACACCTAAGCAAATGATTCCATTTGCTTTTCATTTAATCTCACTGATGTCAGAGACATGAACCTCTTAGACAATTTCGACTTGTCTGTCAAATCTCTTGAAAATGTGAAATAGGCGTAACATACATATTTTCAAGCACGCGCTCTTTACATTACACATGACGCATATAATGAAGGTTACGTGTGAAAACATACCGAGAAGCCTCCCAAGACAGCATCATAGGGAGCATCACTTTTCTCATTTTAATCACGTCTCTTGTGACCAAAAGCTGTTGCCTTTACGAAAATGAACTAAATATACACATGGTCTCACCACCACAACAACCATCACAGTTAAATCATGGTGTTTGTAACACTTAATAATATATAACACAACCTGCAGTCAATCAACAAAAACATTATTTCTACAAGTTTACTACAATAAAACCATTGTTTATTCAGTAAAGGGAGGGTTGGCATCTCACTGGGTTTGGAAACACAACCCGACATCATGTGTCGGATGATGAGCTCGGCCTGTAGGAACAATCCTGACACATTACAGTCTCATTCCTCATTAACTTTAACCAACCCGTAACGTTTATAATGCAAACACCATCACTAACACATCCGATCAAAGTGTCGTTTCGGAATTAAACTCATATCCTCGATCGTGACATCTGCGATATAATAAAGCACAAACTGACAGTCACGCAAACACGTCTTCTGAATACCGTACGACAAATACGAGAACGTGCTAAAATGGGTCTTTAAAAACAAGGGTGTTACCTGTTTAAACGCATTTCGTTCCCCGTGTGTTTTGATCGTATCTTCGTGAAATGGTTTCAGTTCAAAGGTTCCGACAAAAACAAGGAAGTTACGACTCAGATTAGGGGCGTCGATGATCACGTGACTTTTGTCAATCTGCACTGACGCCGCTGGCCGATAGAGAGCGACAGAGTAGCTTGTTAAAGCACAAACACTTGTTGATAATGTAAAACAGAATAATTAGTGTTGCATAGGTTTACTTTATTTATAATTAAACAACAATCAACAAACCCATTACAAAGCAATGACGTGAAAATTAGCAACAAAAGAATGTTTTGAAGACATGTATTTTAAAATAAATTAACTTTTTACAGTGATGTTTTTTTTTATCAACATCCCCATAAAAACTGACCCATGGCTTTTATTAAAGTCACACTGGGTTAAATAAAAGCTGGGTTTGTAAAAATTGTTATATTGAGAATATCAGGAATTAGTAGCAGCTTGTAAAATCAAAATGTGCAGTTTGTTTAAAAATATAAATAATAGCATTTTAAAAAGACTACTCAAATACAACTTATAACTTCATAAAAATACCACATCGCATAATTTGTACCATTTGATGTCAAAGTGCCAAAGGTTTTCAACTGAAATTAATATTTTTACAAAAAAAGCGTTTCACCTTGAAATGCTTTATCTTGTAAAAACAGATTTTTTAAATATACAAAGCTATGACATTATACACATGACAGAATTTTCATTTTTAGGAGTACACTATCACTTTAAAATGACAACAACTCATTACTCCCAGAAACCCCTCTTGTGGTTGAGGGCTTCGATGAGTTTCTCCTTAAGTGTCGCTCTGCTTTTATATATAGGAAGTTCTAACAGGGAATGACACGTCAGGGCCTGTGGTAGATGTTCCTCAGTTGAGTTAAACAGGTTCCTCACTCTCATCTTCACCTGACTCATACCCAGAATGGGAACTCGCTCGAAACCCGTCAAGAACACTGAGGAATCAAAAAGATTATTTTATTTATTGCTTGGTTATTTAAAGGCAGGGTGGTCGATCCTGTCCAGAAACATTTTTTTTTTGTTGGAAATCCCTTAAAGATTAAAAGTCATTGGTCAATTAATATTTTCATAATTATATATAATCTGTTAAAGGCGTAGGACCAAAATGTTCGCCCAATCAAAACGTTCTGGCCGAATGCTGTGACTGGTCATGTGTACATTTTCAGCCAACGTATTTTAGATACCACTGCGCACCCGGTTCACGCAGACATCATACGTCCTCAGGGCCGCAACGCGCTCATGTCTGCTTTGTCAATGTAGGGAGAATGGCGGACAATCAGCAACAATCAAACTTTCCTGCCGAACCGACAACAAGTAAATCTACAAAACGAAAGTCTGATTTTGAAAAAGCAGTGACGAAAATACGTCTGGATCATGAAAGAGGAAAAACTCCACTTTAAGGGTCTGAAAGACGATACCATTGCTCTCCTTCTTTGGACAGGTATGTACATGCTTCGAGAAGAATTTAATGGATTTAGTTTGTAATTTGTTACATGGATTTGTGAATTACATTCATGTGTTTGGAGGAGGCGTGGCTTTAGACAGCAATCACATAGAGGGTGGGATAATAATTTCAGTGATAGCAGGCTAAAGTTAACACCTTTCCAAATCAACCACCCCACCTTTGTTTGATTTGCTCTTGCATCACTGCCATAAAACTACAGCAGTTTTATGAATTGTTTTTATAGATGTATAGTTTATTGAAGCTGTATCTGCAAAAAAAAAATCTTGAAAAATGTATGATTTAAGTGTTAAAAGGGAATATAAAAAAAACACATTTGAACAAATATTTAACACCGTCCTGTGTAAAACTCACAAATAGCTGACTTACATAGGAAAGTCTTCTTTTGGTTAGATGTAAGTTCTTCAAACACCTCCCAAAATGAGATGACGGTCAAATGCTCGGCAGAAAGCAATCCTTCATATGTTGCGTTCTGGTGATCACAAGATTACAATTTGTCAAGAAACTTCGTCAGTTGTATGTGCTGACATGCGAGTACAAATTTGTAAATGGTAAATGATGACTTTATGCTTTGTAAAATGTATATAAAAAACATTTTTGTTTGTGCACGTTTTTCTTTATTATTATATTGTTTTGCTTAGCTCCAGGTAGAAACACATGCATAACGAAAATATAATCTATAAATGTGAATTTCAAGCTCGCTTGAAAAACCTTTTTAAGTCTCAACCTCATACATTTCCAGGGAAATCAAAATTATATTCGTTTTTCTTTCAACTTTGTGATGAGCGTTGACCTGTTTGAGTATGTCCCAGTCATAGTCTTCATTGCCCCCCAGCAACCCTCTCAGCTCCTCGGGTTCAAACATCACCACCAAGTCTCTGTCACATCCTTTGAAAAAGCCTGTCTTGAATTCCTCAAACACTTCCTCCACGGATTTATTCAAGATGTAATCCACACAATTGTCCACAAATTCTGTTCTGTTGTGAAATTAATACAAAATGTTGAAAATGTAGCTCTTTTCATTTAATATAATATTTCATTTTAAAAGTGAAAACTGACTTGTTAGAATTTGTTACAATGTTTCCTGGATTAGTAGGATCCAATTCCACCTCTCTTCCATCCCATGTGACCTTATTCGGAAAACAAAAGTTTTAGTTGCTTTCTTTCTGTTTATTGTCCTTAAAAGATATTTCAGTGCATAAGAAAAACAAAACCAACCAACCGTTAACGGCATTTCCATTTCCTCTAAAACATCATCGCTGTAATTGAGAACATGCTCCAAACTCCTGTGTTTCAGAATATATTAAACATTGTCATTTAATAATCTGCATTACACTGATTCTATAAACGCTGTCTAAAAATCCAGATATATATCTAGCAAATGATCAGGACATTGAAACACTCACTGGCCAAAAACTGGGTCAAACTCCTTCAGGTCTTGAAGAGTTGGTTTGACGTTGAGCAGTTTTTTGAATAAGGCTAAAGGAAAGGGCAGGTGCACAACACAACTGTTGTTGAAGGCCAAACCACACAAAATCCCAAGCAGTAAGTACTTCTCCTTCTCCACACTCGGCTGGAGTACACAAAAATAAGACACAAAATACAACATTGGACAGTGCATAACTAAGGTAAAACTAATGTGTGTTTCCCTAATTAAAAAATCAGTCACAATATAAAAGTCTTTGTCTTGCCTGTGTTGGGAACCAGATCATAGTTTTGTTGTCATTGTACATGAAGAACTGAGAGTCCAGTTCACGCAACTCCTTGAACACGTTGAGGAAAAAGTCACTCCTGTTGACATTGGATCTATATGTGACATCCTCAGCATAAAGGACCTAAAACAGAGATTGAAAAAATTCAAAAGCAATTTACTTTTTTAAAAATCTGTTTGCATTATCATGTTTAGTTCTTTAGTAGCCAAAGTTTAGCTAATTTGCATCAATATCAATGTTATATTGTATTATAGAGATGTTGAATCTAAACACATATCACTTTATGTGATATTGCATGAATACTTCAAATTGTAGATGATGCTAGATTGATAGATTAGGCCTTTTGGTGAGAATTATTTTTTACCGTCAGCCATCCTTTGAGCTGTTTATCATCGGCTTTTTTCAACTCCCTGAAACAATCGTCCAGAAGTGCTGTGCGTCTTAACACCAGCTGATAACAACTCTGTAAATAAAGTATTTCATTACTATTTTATGTATTTATTTAACAATTAATAAAATGATTATTGAATAATTTATGATTATAACTAATTATAATTAATATACTTTTATTATTATAATTATTACAATTATATTAACTTTTTATATAAACTATAAAGAAGAGTATAGGCTAAAATAAATGTTGGTTAAATCACAATTACCTGACGTAATGTGTTTTTTATAAACCTGCATTTGGCTTCCAGGTTAAAGATGCATTGAAATGATTTTAGCTTCTTTAACGTTTGCTGTAAAAAAAAGCATATCAAAAATATTATGCTACTCTAAAATATGCCCGGGCATACAGATAAATATCCTCGATAGAATTATGCAAAGGGAAATGACTTACATCATAGTAGCTTTCCAGATCCCTCAAGGCTTGAAGGTTTCCGTTCCAATTACGCAACCACCAGTTGTTGTTTAAATCTTCAGTGATGGATTGCAGCTGTTGATAAAGGAGAACAAGCTATAAATGATTGTATATTACATGTTTATTGGTTTTCTCATTGTGCTTTGGAACTAGCAGTGGACTGTTTTCTTCTCTAGGCAATACTTTACCATGCTGGTTAGTTCCTGGTTCCCTTCCACGATTTAATAAACAAAGGCTAAATTTACTGAATTATCAAAAAATACAGTGTGTTTTCATTTTGACATAAATTATAAATGAAATATTACATAAATTATGAACATATATATATTATAACTTCATCTATCTTGTGTACAATGTATTCAAGTAGTGGTCCCATTATTTGGCCGAGCGTCTTCTTTTGTAATGCTGTACCTGTTTAAAATGACATCACAAATCTGCCAAGATGATCTTTGAATGATTTGTTTATAACAAAAACTTTTTCCAGTTCTCACCGTATCAAGTAGATCATTAATCTCATTGATGATGAAATGACTTTTTGTGATTTTGTTTTGGGCATTGCAGCAGACCTTCAGAGCACAAACACAAATGTTTATCATATCTTAAACTCGACAGGTCATATTAAATGGTGAATAAATGTGTAATGAAGGCACCTTATAGAACATCTGCAGGACCTGGGCAAGTTGCTCCAAACGTTTCCGTGCGTTCAAGTTTATGCCGTCAACCGCAATCCTGCCAATTGACTTTGAAGTTTCTTTGCGAAATAACTTCACCAGGCCTTTGAGACAATCGTAAGGGAGTTTGGACCAGTACGTTTCTAAGAACAATACAAGACAAACTCAAGCAACAAAACATAAAAGCAATGTGAAGGATGACATGAAATGACAGATTCACCTAACACTTTAAGAGCATCAGAATTCAGCTGAACGATATTGGAGGCGAGCCCTTCAAGAAGATTAGCTCTGTGTGGTCTCTGGCAGACTCTGATGAGCTCTGGGAGGAGAAGATAAACTCTCAGAGCTTCCACACTAGCTGGACTAGCCGGCAACGTTGCACTCCTAACAGTCTCCACAACCTGTGGAGTTTCACAAGAAGAAATGTGACTTAGTTTTTTAACATGCTGATTACAAATCTGCACAATGACATGATGCTTAAACATCTTTTAGGTTTTCTGATGTCAGATTTGTCATTACCTTTGACATCACCCTTTTATTCACTGCTAATTTTGCAAATGATTTCTTGATCAGGTCAAAATCCAAACCACAGAACTCAGCAGAAGTCTGGTAATGCTCATCACAACTGCAATGACAAAAATGATACAAATGCGTCATATTTTAAGTAGAATCATTTTGGGCACAAATGGGAAGATAATACGTCTACAAGGTCCTAAGTTACCTTGTTTTCAGAAAACTTCCATTCAAACAGGCCGCAGAAGAGAAGACTTTGCTTATTTTCCTGAAAAAAAAAACATTTGATTTACAGTTAATCTCATAACACCGCATTTACATACAGACAGACTGTTCTGACGGAATAGTAAGAATATGCAGAAATGTTCACCATCTTTTATCCATATCAGAGCACATCTGTTTTTCAAGTGTTTTTTTGGTAGTTTTTGCAGAATTCAAGGTGAAAACTTAAGCATAAACTTAAGTACCTACCCAGAGTAACAATTGCATATAACTTCTGTGACAGCTTCTGAATAACCTGTAAAGTTTATTGTGAAATCTAAATCAAAACACTCACTTTTGTGTTGTTTTCCATGCATATGAATCACATTCAGACACCCATTGGTCGATCATTTTTTCATCTAATGTTACAATCCTTCTGCTTTGATCGGGCTCAGGATTTGTTGACTCATTTCCATGTACCTAAAAACAACAAAACATCCACAATGCATAAATGATTTCATTGTAAAAGTATTTTTGAATGAAAACGATCTGGCTTACCTTATAGAACAAGGCAAAGGAATGGTTCTCCCCAGCAATGACTTTTCCAATTGCATATTCATCATACAATTCTGTATTTATATATTATATATATAAAGTTAGAGGTCTGAAAGATGTCATTAAAATAAAAATATGAATCTATTATTTATCGATAACTGCAGGTTTGTGATTACCAGCTGGAAGGTGTACTGGTGATGGCACAGACTGGTTGATCATTTGTCCATTTCCCAGCTGCCCTTGCATCCCACATCCAAATGAATAGATCTGCTTTGATGACGGCACTAGCACAAGTGTGTGATGTCTTAATACAAACAAAAAAAAGAACAAATGACTAAGTTGATCAGACCATAAATCTTGTATTGTAGCTAACAATCTGTAAAGTTTACCTCCCACATGTGACCTGTGACACTTTAGACCCCCACAGTTCAGCAACCACTCGTGGAAGATGTTCATCTTTAATTGAGTTGTGTCCAAGTTGACCAAAAACTCCCGATCCAAATGTGAACACAGTGCCTCCCTAAAAATACAATCAAACTCTCATTAGTGCATTATTTTAAGGTTGGATACTTTTTTTTACATTTACATTGATTCATTTAGTAGATATTAAAGTTCTCGAAGAGCAATATCCTACCCCATTTCGCGATATGCGATATGTAAACTTAACATAGTGTGTTAAAATACCTTTGATAAAGTTGCAGTGTGTTCTCCTCCACACGAGATGAACTGAGTTTTCTTCCCATTCAGGCTTTTCACAACTGTTGGCACATGCCTGTCTGTAATCACATAACACATGAACTCATCACTTTTAAATATGGCAAATTCATACTGTAGTATATCACATTGTCACACTTCAGAGACGGTACCTGTAGTGTCTGCCAGACCCAACTGTCCAGAAGAGTTCTTCCCCCAACCCAACACAACACCAGAGAGAGACAACACAAAGCTGTGATCTCCTCCAGCGATGATCTGAGCCAGTGGAACCCCATCCAGACACTGAACGTGTTGAGGAGTCTTAGATCCAGATCGACCTTCACCCAGACCCAGCTGACCATAAGAGTTCTCACCCCAGACAAACACCTGACCATCTGAGAGGACAAGAACAAACTCTGAAAATCTCAAAAAGGTACATTTATGAACTTTATTATTGAAATGGTGTTGATGGAATAGCTGTGAGTACCCTGGGTTAATGCCATTGAATGCTGGTCTCCACATGAGATCTGAATCACATGTCTGTTGGACAGGTCTTTGAGAGGTCTGGAGGGATTGACACAGTACAGTATTATCATACAAAATATTTATAGGCCTACACTTATAAATACTGTAACTGGTGTTATAAAACAACATACTTGTACTCAAGAGGAGATTCCATATTAGTGAAAACATTTCCTCCATGAGTAAGAAGAACAGCAGCAGATTCTCCACAGTCTATTAATCTGAAATTGTCTTTTAAGGGTGGACTTTCTAGAATATAAACATATACATGAAATAACTATCTGGATTAAGTCTGAGTCACACTCAAAATACATTGCATTGAATTAGATTTAAAAACATTAATTCTATGTAATAAATGACACATCATATTACTTTGTTATGCATTGACACAGTTTGGAAAGAATTCATGTAATGTGTAGCCTATTAATATTTTACTGCAGAAACTGAATTTTAATGTAAATAATAAAAGCGCAATTCGATATTAAAAGTTTTCACAAAAAGTTACCATACTTAGTTTTCCATCGTGACTATTGGGAACACCGCGCAGTCTGAGGACCGAAACTTTCCCATTCCGAATGAATCCAACAAAACATTTTCCTGCTGACATCTCCTGTATTTCTGATTTTGGACACACGCAGAGTATTTCGTCATTCACATGTTTAACTTTGTTAGGCAAACCGAAGCCCTCTCGAACCTGCGCTCCCCAATAACACAACATCTCCTCAGCTGATGAAAACGTCAGTGGCAAATGAAACACTGAAGACTGGACTTACAGACCAGTCTGAGAAATGCCCAGCGACTTCCCACAAAACGAAACTAAATAGAGAAACATACTGACTCAATGTTCTTGTTTTTTATTGTTTGTGTGAATGACGAAAGGGGTGTGTGATGTGACGTTTTGACTCGAAAACGAAAGCTAAACTCAGGCTGTGTATCCGTCTTGTGAAAATGTATTTAGATTTTCTTTAGCTCACATATTCACCAACCCGTTAACCATTGCACGGGTCTGAGTCTGTTACTATTCACAAATATATTTATTCTTACTATTATTCATTCAAATAATTCAAATAATTGAATGTCTGTGCCATCAGGGAAGAAAAACCCCACTGATGTAGTCAGCTGACCTCATTCTATGGGCACCTAATGTTGCTGAACCTTGACCTCCAATCTAATGGAAGGCTCTTACCTATTTACTAGGTTAAAACCAGGTGGGGACTTTTTTTGGACGGGCAGGGTATTTTAAAAGAGGTAAAATCGTGGGTTATGAATGTGACAAAAAAGTGTTTTTGAGAGACAACATTGCATACTTTGTAGGACTTCTGTGAAATAAAATGTACAAACCAGACGCAATAATACCCAACAAATGGAGAACAGATGGCTCTACGTATACCACAAAATAGTTTTTTTATGTGCCCATTAATGAAGAATGTTGAATGTTATAGTTGTTACAATTCCCTTACCTGATTGTGAAAGACTATGCTTTAAAAACACAGAGAAAAATGCTTATAAAACTACAATAAAGACCTCACATGTGTATTTAAACAACCAGATATTCACATTTTACATATCAGTATGGTAAAAGCTAGATTATTAGGTTTCCATTTGCATGGAAATGCCCAGTATGGAGGTGACCAGGACAAAAATCTTTGTGTGAGCCAAAGCTCTTTCTGATTCCGATGTAAGATGTTTATGAGTATTATTAGTGGGAAAGTGTAAAATAAACACAATTTACAAACATAATGAATATCAATCTCATAATTTCATGACCATCATGTTTTAGAGCAGAGGAATGAGATCAGGTAAACCTTGTGAGCAAATATGTCTTTTTATTTCTCTAAAAGTAAACATTCATGAATAACAATACAACATTAAGCACATTAAATGTGTTTCCAAATAAAAACATCCCAAAAATGTTTAATTGCACAACAGGTATATAACGGAAAAATGTCCCTTTCACATTATAAAAAGGATATGGATCATATAAGAACTATTGACAGAAGGTTGGGAACCATTATTGTCCTATTGCTCCAAAGAACCCATTTCAGCAGGACATCATTTTAGGGGTGTAACTGTAAGTGTATTCTTCCTGAACAGTCACGAGATGTCCCGGGAATCTTCCAAATGATGTCATCATTCCTATGTATGCACTACTCACTTTAGACTTTGGAGTGAACAGGGCATTATGTCGACGTTAAGAATGCAAATAAAAGAAACATTTTATATATTTAAAACTTTGATATATATTAGTGTTTTATATTATATAGCATATTTTTAAAACTTTTAAAATCTATGATTATTTGCAAACAGTATTTACGTTAAGTTATAAAAACAGTGACATAAACTGACAGACACAATAGGTTTGTTCGACTCGATTCGGCGTTTCAAGATCCGACAGGCGGGTGACATCATAGTACCACGAGTACGCGGTACTTTGATGTCATCAGCATGTCGGATCTTGCGACGCCACATCAAGTCAAACAAGCCTAATGCTTCGTTGTCACGGAAACATGCCAGCTGAAAATAATGAGAAAATGGCGTTGCTCCCTATGCCAAGTGCATTCCAAACGTCTACATAATGGCAGGCAAATAACCTGCTAACTGCAAACTCTAAAGTCCGAGGGCTCTTCCCTTTGAGTAGGGCGTAGGAATGATGACTATATTTAGAATGTTATCGATGATGGTTCTGTACAAATACATGTACCGTTCACACCCCTGCTTAATTTATGTGTGACTGAATGAAGCAAAGTGACTTCAGTGCATTCAAGATATACATTTAACCGGTCCATGTGTTCTCTGAGAATTAAACCAAGACATGACATTTTAAATGCTAGAACTGCGCAACTGAGATATAGGATTTGTTTAACACAAAGAGATACGAAAGACAGCCGTCAGCCTACTGCTGATCACATATATTTGGGGTTTGGTGCATTCTAGTATTGTTGACCTTCTCAACCCCTTCCAAAAACTCACAAAAGCTGATAGCATGTATTAGCTTGTTACGAAGTGTGTTGATGTCTCTGTATTTGGGAAGACGTAATGTGCCAAAACAGGTCTGTGCTTCTGGGAGATGATCATCTGAATCAGGAGTGTTCAACAGCACAATCTTCAGAGTCATCTTTGAGACCGCCAGCAGGAACACGACTCGTTCCATACATGAAAACTGTGAGGACACAAATATATACTTAAAAACATATGCATACGTTAGGTGCACAAAGAACTTTAATATGGGCAAAATGATCCCTTAATCCAAGCCCTGCATATCCTCGATCGTGACATCTGCGATATATAATAAAGCAAAACAAACTGACACATCGCACTGACAGTCACGCAAACACGTCTTCTGAATAGCGTAAGACAAAAACGAGCACGAATTAAGATGGGTCGTTAAAAACAAACAGTGTTACCTAGTCAAACGCATTTCGTTCCCTGTGTGTTTTGATCGTATCTTCGTTCAAAGGTTCCGACAAAAACAAGGAAGTTACGACTCAGATTAGGGGCGTCAATGATCACGTGACCCTTGTCGATCTAAACTGACGCCACTGGCCGATAGAGAGCGACAGAGTAGCTTTCTTGAACCACTAATAATTGTTTATAATACATAACTATTTACTGTACTTTCTTAATAATTTTACAACAATCCATAAACCAATTACAAAGCCATGACGTGAAAATAAGAAGCAACGAAATAATGTTTTGAAGACCTGTAAGGATATTTTAAAATAAATTGACTTTTTACAGTGATTTTTTGTTTCTTTATTAACATGGCAATGAAAACTGACCCATGGCTTTTATTAAAGTCACACTGGGTTAAATAAAAGCTGGGTTTTTAAACATTGTAATATTGTACACTTGGTTACCTTGGTTTAAGCAGAAGGCTAATATGAATGAGGTTTGAGTTTTTTTCATTGTTTAATTTTTTTAAGTATCAGAAATCAGTAGCAGCTTGTAAAATCTAAATCTGCGGTTTGTTTAAAATATAAATATTTTAACAAGACAACTCAATACAACTTTTATATTAGCACATCCCATAATTTGTCCCATTTGATGTCAAAGTGCCAAAGGTTATCACCTGAAATAAATGTGTAAACGTTTTACAAAAAAAATATTTTTACCTTGAAAATATTTAGCTTGTAAAAACTGTTTTTTAATTATTCAAAGCAATAACATTAAACACATGGCAAGTTTTAAGTGACAAGCACCAGAGTTAAAGGGATAGTTCACCCAAAAATATTAATTCTCTCATCATTTACTCTCCCTCTTGTCATTTCAAACCTTTATGACTTTCTTTCTTCCGCAGAACACAAAAGAAGATTTTTGAAGAAAGTTGGTATCCGAACAGCACTGGACCTAATTCATATCTATTGTTTGGACACAACATAAATGCAATTGAATGGGGTCCAGTTAACAACATTTTTAAAAATATCTTCTTTTGTGTTCTGTGGAAAAAAAACTTGAATTTACGAAAGGGTAAGTAAATGATGACAGAATTTTTATTTTTGGGAGTTCACTATCACTTTAAAATCAAAACATCTCATTCCTCCCAGAAACCCCTCCTGCAGTGGTTGAGGGCTTCGATGAGTTTCTCCTTAAGTTTCGCTTTGCTTTGATGAATAGGAAGTTCTAACAGGGAATGACACGTCAGGGCCTGTGGTAGATGTTCCTCAGTTGAGTTAAACAGGTTCCTCACTCTCATCTTCACCTGACTCATACCCAGAATGGGAACTCGCTCGAAACCCGTCAAGAACACTGAGGAATCAAAAAGATTATTTTATTTATTGCTTGGTTATTGGGCATTCTGTTTGATTTGCTCATGCATCACTGCCACATACTACAGCTGTTTTCTGAATTAATTTATTGATGTATAGTTTATTGAAGCTAATTTTTTAATTTATTATTATTTTTGTATTTAAAAAAACACATTTTAACAATTATAAACACAATTCTTTGTAAAACTCTGAAATTACATTACATTAAAATCTCATTTATTCATTTGGCAGACGCTTTAATCCAAAGCCATTTACATGTAGGAGAGCATATAAACATTTTGTCAACATGCTAAACAGTACCATTTGTTTACAAGGCCATGCTACTAGGAGTATTAAAGCTGTAATATAGCTAACTTACATAGGAAAGTCTTCTTTTGGTTAGATGTAAGTTCTTCAAACACCTGCCAAAATGAGATGACGGTCAAATGCTTGGCAGAAAGCAATCCTTCATATGTTGTGTTCTGTTGATCACAAGATTACAATTTGTGCGTCATTGTCAAGAAACTGTGCCAGTTGTCTCAGCTTAAATGTGAATACAAATTTGACTTTTTTATTGAATTGGTAAATGATTCCTTTATGCTTTGTAAAATGTATATAAAACACATTTTTGTTTGTGCACGCTTTTCTTTATTGTTATCTTTTCATGCTTAGCTCAAGGTAGAAAACCATGCATAACGGAAATCGAATCTATAAATGGGATTTCAAGCTCCCTTAAAAAACTGTCTGTAGCTCATACATTTCCAAATAAATCAAAATTATATTAGTTTTTCTTTCAGCTTTGTGATGGGCGTTGACCTGTTTGAGTATGTCCCAGTCATAGTCTTCATTGCCCCCCAGCAACCCTCTCAGCTCCTCGGGTTCAAACATCACCACCAAGTCTCTGTCACATCCTTTGAAAAAGCCTGTCTTGAATTCCTCAAACACGTCCTCCACGGATTTATTCAAGATGTAATCGACACAATTGTCCACAAATTCTGTTCTGTTGTGAAATGAATACAAAATGTTGAAAATGTAGCTCTTTTCATTTAATGTAATATTTCATTTAAAAAGTGAAAACTGACTTGTTAGAAATTGTAACAATGTTTCCTGGATTAGTAGGATCCAATTCCACCTCTCTTCCATCCCATGTGACCTTATTTGGAAAACAAAAGATTTTGTTGCTTTCTTTCTCTTTAATCTCCTTTAAAGATATTTCAGTGCATGAGAAAAACAAAACAAACCAACCGTGAGCGTCCTTTTCTTTTTTTCAAAATCATCATCGCTGTACTTGAGAACATGCTCCAAACTCCTGTGTTTCAGAATATATTAAACATTTAATGATCCGCATTACACTGATTCTATAAGCACTGTGTAAAAACTCAGATATATATCTAGCAGATGATCAGGACATTGAAACACTCACTGGCCAAAAACTGGGTCAAACTCCTTCATGTCTTGAAGAGTTGGTTTGACGTTGAGAAGTTTTTTGAATAAGGCTAAAGGAAAGGGCAGGTGCACAACACAACTGTTGTTGACGGCCAAACCACACAAAATCCCAAGCAGTAAGTACTTCTCCTTCTCCACGCTTGGCTGGAGAACACAAAAGTAAACAGAGACAAACACTATAACATTGGACAGTGCATAACTAAGGTAAAACTAATGTGTGTTTCCTTCATTTAAAAATCAGTCACAATATAAAAGTCTTTGTCTTGCCTGTGTTGGGAACCAGATCATTTTGTTGTCATTGTACATGAAGAACTGAGAGTCCGGTTTACGCAACTCCTTCATCACGTCGACGAAAAAATCCCTCTTGTTGACATCAGATCTTTCTGTAACATCATCAGCATAAAGGACCTAAAACAGAGATTTATATTTTTTCCAAGGCAACTTACACAGTATGTGTGTGCATTATCATATTTAGTTCTTTAATAGCCAAAGTTTAGCTTTTTTGCATCTATATTAATGTGATATTGTATAATAAAGATTTTAAATACATATCACTTTATGAGATATTGCATCAATACAAGGAGTTTTAGATGATGCTAGATTGATCGATTGGGCCTTTTGGTGGGAAAATGAAAAATTTGTTTTACCACCAGCCATCCTTTGAGATCTTGATCAGTGGCTTCTTTCAACTCCCTGAAGCAATCGTCCAGAAGTGCTGTGCGTCTTAACACCAGCTCATAAAAACTCTGTAAATAAAATATTTAATTACTATTATATGTATGTATTTATTTTACATTTATATTATATACTGTAAATAAGAGAATATGCTAAAAAATGTTGTTTAAATCACAATTACCAGATGTGATGTGTTTTTCATAAACCTGCATTTGGCTTCCAGGTTAAAGATGCATGGAAATGATTTTAGCGTCTTTAACGTTTGCTGTAAAAAGCAGATCAGAAAGATTATGCTACATGCCCAGGCCTACAGATACAGTAAATACCCTCGATAGAAATATGCACAGAGAAGAATACAGAGAAATGACTCACATCATAGTGGTCCTTCAATGCGGATAGGATTCCGTTCGAGTTATGCAACCTCCATTTGTTGTTTAAATCTTCAGTGATGGATTGCAGCTGTTGATAAAGGAGAACAAGCAATAATTTTTTATTTATTGCATTTTTATTGGTTTTCTTTCCATTGTCATTTTGATTTGGAACTAGCGGTGGATTTATTTCTTTTTTTGGCAATACTTTAACATATGCCGATTAGTTCCTTGTTCCCTTCCACAATTAAATAAAAAATGGCTAAATTTACTGACGATTCAAAAGTTTTCCGATTTTATATATTTTTAACAAAGTTAGAAATGAAATTATATTACATAAATATAAACATATAGCTTCATCTATCTTGCGTACTATATATTCAAGCAGTGGTTACAATATTTGGCCAAGCGTTTTTTTTATCCTGTACCTGTAAAATGATATCACAAATATACCAAAATGATATCTGAATTACTTTTGATTAAAACTAAAAAAAATAACTTTTTCCAGTTCTCACCGTATCAAGTAGATCATTAATCTCATTGATGATGAAATGACTTTTTGTGATTTTGTTTTGGGCATTGCAGCAGACCTTCAGAGCACAAACACAAATGTTTATCATATCTTAAACTCGACAGGTCATATTAAATGGTGAATAAATGTGTAATGAAGGCACCTTATAGACCATCTGCAGGACATGGGCAAGTTGCTCCAAGCGTTTCGGTGCGTTCAAGTTTATTTCGTCAACCGAAATCCTGCCAATTGACTTTGAAGTTTCTTTGCGAAATAACTTCACCAGGCCTTTGAGACAATCGTCAGGTAGTTTGGACCAGTACGTTTCTAAGAACAATACAAGACAAACTCAAGCAACAAAACATAAAAGCAATGTGAAGGATGACATGAAATGACAGATTCACCTAACACTTTAAGAGCATCAGAATTCAGCTGAACGATATTGGAGGCGAGCCCTTCAAGAAGTTTAGCTCTGTGTGGTCTCTGGCAGACTCGGATGAGCTCTGGGAGGAGAAGATAAACTCTCAGAGCTTCCACACTAGCTGGACTAGCCGGCAACGTTGCACTCCTAACAGTCTCCACAACCTGAGTTTCACAAGAAGAAATGTGACTTAGTAAGTGCGCTTACATTACAAAACATAAAGCTTTTTAACATGTTGACTACAAATCTGCGCAATGACATGATGCTTAAACATCTTTTAGGTTTTCTGATGTCAGATTTGTCATTACCTTTGACATCACCCTTTTATTCACTGCTAATTTTGCAAATGATTTCTTGATCAGGTCAAAATCCAAACCACAGAACTCAGCAGAAGTCTGGTAATGCTCATCACAACTGCAATGACAAAAATGATACAGATGCGTCGTATTTTAAGCAGAATCATTTTGGGCACAAATGGGAAGATAATACGTCTACAAGGTCCTAAGTTACCTTGTTTTCAGAAAACTTCCATTCAAACAGGCAGTAGAAGAGAAGACTTTGCTTATTTTCCTGAAAAAAAAACATTTGATTTACAGTAAATCTCAATAACACTGCATTTACATACAGACAGACTGTTCTGACGGAATAGTAAGAATATGCATAAATGTTCACCCTCTTTTAACCATATCAGATCACAGCTCTATTCCAAGTGTTTATTTTTGAGAGTTTTGCAGAATTGTTTTTGCCACATGTGTTTCGACAGTAACATTTGCATATAGTAACTTCTGTGACAGCTTCTGAATACCCCGTAAAGTGTCACTGTCCAATCTAAATCAAAACACTCACTTTTGTGTTGTTTTCCATGCATTTGAATCACATTCAGACACCCATTGGTCAATCATTGTGTCATCTAATGTTACAATCCTTCTGCTTTGATCGGGCTCAAGATTTGTTGACTCATTTCCATGTACCTAAAAACAACAAAACATCCACAATGCATAAATGATTTCATTGTAAAAGTATTTTTGAATGAAAACGATCTGGCTTACCTTATAGAACAAGACAAAGGAATGGTTCTCCCCAGCAATGACTTTTCCAATTGCATATTCATCATAAAATTCTGTATTTATATATTATATATATAAAGTTAGAGGTCTGAACAATGTAATTAATATAAAAATATGAATCTATTATGTATTGATAATGCGAGGTATGTGGTTACCAGCTGGGAGGTGTACTGGTGATGGCACAGACTGGTTGATCATTTGTCCATTTCCCAGCTGCCCTTGCATCCCACATCCAAATGAATAGATCTGCTTTGATGACGCCACTAACACAAGTGTGTGATGTCTTAATAAAAAAATAATAATAAATGTGTGAATGTTGTGCATCAAAGATTAAGTGCAATAAAAATAGATGTAAAAAAAATAAACAGTTTAGTTTACCTCCCACATGTGACCTGTGATACTTTTGAACTCCACACTTCCACCACTCGTGGAAGATGTTCATCTTTAAATGAGTTGTGTCCAAGTTGACCAAAAACTCCCGATCCAAATGTGAACACAGTGCCTCCCTAAGAATACAATAATATTTATGGTATGATTGGATATATTCTTTCACATTTACACTGATTCAAGGATACATTTAGGTCAAAACAAAAGAGATCCCCTTTTATTTATTTACTGTTTAAAACATAGTGTCTAAAATACCTTTGATAAACCTGAAGTGTGTTCTCCTCCACATGAGATGAACTGAGTTTTCTTTCCATTCAGGCTTTTTACAATCGTTGGCACATGCCGGTCTGTAATCACATAACACATGAACTCATCACTTCTAATAACTTCACATTCATGTGATATTTCACATTATGTCACACTTGTCTCAAAAGTGCTGTGTGATGATGAGATGTGTCACTAAATGGATGCGGTGAACTTATGAACACTAAAGTTAATGTTAAATTTATAAACAGATACCTGTGGTGTCTCCCAGACCCAACTGTCCAGAAGAGTTCTTCCCCCAACCAAACACAACACCAGAGAGAGACAACACAAAGCTGTGATCTCCTCCAGCGCTGATCTGAGCCAGTGGAACCCCATCCAGACACTGAACGTGTTGAGGAGTCTGAGATCCAGATCGACCTTCACCCAGACCCAGCTGACCATGAGAGTTCTCACCCCAGACAAACACCTGACCATCTGAGAGAACAAGAACAAACTCTGAAAATCTCAAAAAGGTACATTTATGAACTTTATTTTAGAATGGTGTTGATGGAATAGCTGTGAGTACCCTGTGTTAATGCCATTGAATGCTGGTCTCCACATGAGATCTGAATCACATGTCTGTTGGACAGGTCTTTGAGAGGTCTGCAGGGATTGACACAGTACAGTATTATCATACGAAATATTTATAGGTCTACACTTATAAATACTGTAACTGGTGTTATAAAACAACATACTTGTACTCAAGAGGAGATTCCATATTAGTGAAAACATTTCCTCCATGAGTAAGAAGAACAGCAGCAGATTCTCCACAGTCTATTAATCTGAAATTGTCTTTTAAGGGTGGACTTTCTAGAATATAAACATATACATGAAATAACTATCTGGATTAAGTCAGAGTCACACTCAAAATAAACTGCATTGAATTAGATTTAAAAACATTAATTCTATATAATAAATGACACATCATATTACTTTGTTATGCATTGACACAGTTTGGAATGAATTCATTTAACATGTAGCCTATTAATATTATAATGCAGAAACTGAATTTTATTATCTACAAAATGCAAACTATAAAAGCGTAATTCGATATTAACTATTACAAAATGTTACCATACTTAGTTTTCCATCATGACCATTGGGTTCACCGCGCAGTCTGAGGACCGAAACTTTCCCATTCCGAATGAATCCAACAAAACATTTTCCTGCTGACATTTCCTGAATTTCTGATTTTGGACACACGCAGAGTATTTCGTCATTCACATGTTTAACTTTGTCAGGTAAACCGAAGCCCTCTCGAACCTGCGCTCCCCAATAACACAACATCTCCTCAGCTGATGTGTAATAAATCTCAGTGGCACATTAAACACTAAAGACTGGACTTACAGACCAGTCTGAGAAATGCACATCGACTTCCCACAAAACGAAACTAAATATAGAAACATAATCATACTGACTCAATGTTCTTGTTTTTTATTGTTTGTGTGAATGACGAAAGGGGTGTGTGATGTGACGTTTTGACTCGAAAACGAAAGCACAACTCACGCTGTGCATCCGTGTTGTGAACATGTAGATTTTCTTAAATTTAATCCATTGCGCGGGTCTTTAAACATAATATACCGTACATCAAAAAATATCCCGAGTGTGGCCCTATTCCCCTATGGAAGCCCGTTTCCGCCAGGGTTGGGAATATATTTTATTATTAACTCATAATAAAGACTTAGTTAGTCATAATAATGACTTAGTATCTCATAATAATGACTTAGTAACTCATAATAATGACTTAGTATCTCATAATAATGACTTAGTATCTCATAATAATGACTTAGTAACTCATAATAATGACTTAATATCTCATAATAATGACTTAGTAACTCATAATAATGACTTAGTATCTCATAATAATGACTTAGTAACTCATAATAATGACTTAGTAACTCATAATAATGACTTAGTATCTCATAATAATGACTTAGTAACTCATAATAATGACTTAGTATCTCATAATAATGACTTAGTATCTCATAATAATGACTTAGTAACTCATAATAATGACTTAGTAACTCATAATAATGACTTAGTATCTCATAATAATGACTTAGTATCTCATAATAATGACTTAGTAACTCATAATAATGACTTAGTAACTCATAATAATGACTTAGTAACTCATAATAATGACTTAGTAACTCATAATAATGACTTAGTTTCTCATAATAATGACTTAGTATCTCATAATAATGACTTAGTAACTCATAATAATGACTTAGTAACTCATAATAATGACTTAGTATCTCATAATAATGACTTAGTAACTCATAATAATGACTTAGTATCTCATAATAATGACTAAGTATCTCATAATAATGACTTAGTATCTCATAATAATGACTTAGTAACTCATAATAATGACTTAGTAACTCATAATAATGAGAAACTTTCTCATAATAATGACTTCGTATCTCTCAATAGTACAGGGGGTACTGCACGCAACGCGAAGGCAGTGGTCCGTCAATCATCTTTACCTGATTTAAAATGTCAAATTAGTAGAGAGACCTTAAGAAAGGTGTGCTTTAAATGCACGTCCTCCTGAGACCCTGCAAGTATAAAACGCTGCTTCATTCAGTACGAAAGTAATTCCCGCGGCTCATAATGATTTACATCTTATAAAGCGATTTGATCGGTCAGTCCAAGAAACTTAATGTTATTTACAACGTTATAAACAGCAGTGCATTGCACAGCCACAGGGAATCGGTTTGCGCACGCGATAGGTCGCGTTCAAAAACGCGTTTTGTGCCCTTGAAAGTAGGCTAACTGTAGGAAGGGTACATCACGTGAACGGTTGTCTAAGATAAGGGGGAAAAAGATGTGATGTTTGCATTCATTATGTATAACAGCTATATCTAAGAAAAACACCTGTTCATCTCCCCCAGAACTCGCACTATACAAAAAATCTGGCCTGTGAGTGCGTGGATGAATGCGATTGGATTTCACCCGAAGATGTGATAATAGCTTTCAGTCTTGCACAGATCAATTGACTCGCTTTATAAAACTCTAATTTAACGTCACGAGGGGCAGAAATTACTTTTGTGTTGAATTAATTTTAATCAATTAAACCAAATACCTTCATAAATATCTTCTTGAAAAAAATAATGGCATCCACATATTGGGTAAAGTAAGGCATTAAGGAATAATAAACACAATTAAAACGACAATATCCCTTTAATCTAATATCATGAAAAGGCACAAATGGATGTACTGGAAGCAATATTTGTGTGCATGTTATAATATATGGCCTATAAGTAACAGCAATAAAATAAAAAACAGTATAAAAGAAAGAAATGCAATAAATAACAGAAATGAAAAATAACAGAATAAATGAAGATATAGTAAAAAACGGCCTGCATCCAATTTATACTTTTGGAATCTGGCTCTCAAAGAAAAGTAGTTGACCCCTAATGTAACGCAATGCACACGTTACATACAATCACCCACCTCCCCCGAAATTTTGACTCAGTAACTAATTATTTTGAGATAATTAAGTCAATATTATGAGACACTAAGTCATTATTATGAGTTACTAAGTCATTATTATGAGATACTAAGTCATTATTATGAGATACTAAGTCATTATTATGAGATACTAAGTCGAAATTTCGAAAATTTGCAATTGCAAGTGGTATGGGCTGTTATGGTTGCGACATTATCAGTATGGTAAAAGCTAGATTATGAGGTACCCATTTGCATGGAAATGCCCAGTATTGGAGCTTACCAGGACAAAAATCTTTCTGTGTGCCAAAGCTCTTTCTGATTCCGATGTAAGGTTTTCATGATTATAATTAGTGGAAAAGTGAAAAAAAAACACAATTTACAAACATAATTCTAATAATTTTCTCATAACTTCAAGACAATTATGTTTTATAGGAAAGAGTTAAGCCTTACGAGCAAATATGACTTTTAATTTCTCTAAAAGTAAACATTCATAAATAACAATGCAACATTAAGCAAAATGTGTTTCCAAATAAAAACATCCAAAAAAATTGCACAACAGGTATGTAACAGAATTTTTTTTCATTCACATTATAAAAAGGACATGGATCATATAAGAACTATTGACTGAAGGTTCAATAGGGAACCATAATTGTCCTATTGACACAAAGAACCCCTTTCTGCAGGAATTAGAAGGGTTATAAATATTACTTAATAGGTGGGTGTGTTATGTAGCGCCACACGGTCTGTGGGAAAAAACTTATCATTTTATTTAACTAACCATGTAAACCCCGCCTCCAGATGCAAAAGGGTGTTGGATTGTTCGAAAACACTATACTGTCACTCAACGTTTTCAAACTTCGTTTTATCCCAAAACGCAGAACGAAAGTGCAATTCGCCTGGACTATGCCGAGCCCTTTATGGTTTTTCGAATCGCTCTCATGTTACTTTGATGTCAACTACCTGTCGGATCTTGCGGCGCCACATCAAGTCGAACAAGCCTAATGCTTCGTTGTCACGGAAACATGCCAGCTGAAATAATGAGAAAATTACGTTTTTCCCTTTGCCAAGTGCATTCCAAACGTCTACATAATGGCACGCAAATAACCTGTTAACTCCAAAGTCTAAATTCCAAAGTCTCTGCTCTTCGATGGGAATAGGGCGTAGGAATGATGACTATATTTGGAATGTTACCCGTGATGGTTTGGTACAAATACATGTATTGTTACACCCCTGCTTAATTTATTTGTGACTGAAAGAAGCAAAGTGACTTCAGGGCATTCAAGATTCACATTTTTGTCACGGTTAGGGGTTAAGGGGTTGAACACAAGATTTTTAAATAATAAAGACAAAACAAAAAGCCCACGCGGGGTTAAATAACAGAACAAGGGTTTTCACACGAAGGGGAAACAGGAACATGGACTAATTACAATATACTATACAAGACTAAATTCAACACTAGACATAAACTACAACTAACTAAACTAAGTAACACAGCAATATAAACCAGGAGGTTGACACGGAACAAACAATGCAAACTGATCCAGAACAAGACAGAAAACACAGGTGCATAATAAAGGGGTCAAATCAAGAGGGGAACAGGTGCAGGGCATGAAATCATTAACAAACAATAATGAGGAAACGAGGGGGCGGGGACAAAGACGAGACCAGAGAGAGCGCATATTAAGTCATGACAACAATATTATGCCTCTCTCCACACAAAACACGAGGCTCTGTCATGATCGTGCCACTAGATCAACAGAAACATGACATGATGGGGCAGAATCATGACAGATTTTATCAGTACATGTGTTACTTGAGAATTTAACCAAGACATGATATTTCAAATGCTAGAACTGTGCAACTGAGATATAGGATTTGTTTAACATTCCATAAAGAAATACAAAAGGCAGCCATCAGCCTACTGCTGATCACATATATTTGGGGTTTGGTGCGTTCTAGTATTGTTGACCTTCTCACCCCTTTCCAAAAACCTCACAAAAACTGATAGCATGTATTAGCTTGTTACGAAGTGTGTTTATGTCACTGTATTTGGGAAGATATAATGTGCCAAAACAGGTCTGTGCTTCTGGGAGATGATCATCTGAATCAGGAGTGTTCAACAGCACAATCATCAGAGTCATCTTTGAGAGACCTCCAGCAGGAACACGGCTTGTTCCATACATGAAAACTGTGAGGACACAGTATATGCCAATAATATAAAATATATTATAAAACATATAGGCATACGTTAGATGCACAAATAACATAAATATGGGAAAATATTTACATTTAGCCATTTCGCAGACACCTTAATCCAAAGCGATTTAAAGATTGTGTTTATCTTTCTGAGGACAATTGTTGTTTCATATGTGAAGATGTTACTTACTCAAAAATTTCTTCTTGTTTTCTTCTGACAGCTCAAAGAAAACGGTCCAAAAATTCTTTATCAACTCATCAGAGGGAGAATAGTCTCGGTAGGTAGCACACTAAATATAAAGTAAAACTAATGATTACACTAAACATATAGTAAAACCTGACACACTTCTTACATACAAACATGCAGTTTTTTAAATTTTGATCTTCATATACCTTCTGAAGGTCCTCCCACTCACACTCGGGAAAACCACTGAAAACTTCTCTGAGTTCTTCAGGGTGAAACATTTTCCAGGCTTTGACCGGACAGCCTTCAGTAAAACCTGCAGAGAACGGCTCAAACTGGTTCTTCACTGACTTGTTGAAAATGAAATCCACATACAGATCAACATACTTCTGTCTGCATAGAGATAAAAAATCCACTGTTTAGCAATGATGATCTATGTTATCTATAGCCTTGATAAAATGTAAAATGTTTTGATCTGTGACATCTCTTCAAGGAATACAGTCTCTGTAGACAGATCATAAGACAATGACAAAATCATTCCTACCGATTAACTGGGGTTATTGGAATCTGAGCACCATTTGGAATGAGCTCTTGTCCTTTGATCTTAAAGAGATGAAACAATGTTATTAACATATTCATCCCATCAGCAGCTACTCTACATTAGACTCATGAAAGACTGAAACTCAGAATTACCGTGAAATCTAAGAAAAGCATCTCCACCACTTCCTCTTCTTCCTCCAGAAGATTTCTCAAACTTCTGATTTTGGATTTAAAAAAAGAAAAATTAATTTGAATCCAAAGATAAAACTGCAAGATGTATGAAACTTACACTGTGATGAAATGTTATTTAAAAGTGTCCGGTAATAAACAGACTCAATAGAGCACAACCATATGGTTCATGAGTTTTCAGGTTGTTTTAAGGCTGGCATGTTTACCTGGCTTCCACAGGGGATATTTCCTCAAGATCAATCAAAGTGATGCTCAGGCCCAGCAGTTTCTTAAACACTGCCAGTGGGAATTCCAGGTTCATATAACAATTATTGAACAGCGCCATTCCACACACGACGCCAAGAGAGTAAAAATCTTCTTTGCATGTGTGCTAAAAAGGCATTATTGTAGAAGTATTAGTGTACTTTTCCTGCTTTTAAAAATGACCTTATCAATTTAAATGATTTCATAAAAAACTCTTTGTTATAACAGTCTGATGGATTTTGTGACAGCAGGAGGTACCTCAGAATTGAACCACACCAGTGAATTTTCCACTTTCAGCAGCTTCTTCTCCCATGTAAGGAAGGATTGTGAAAGCAAGGTGAAGAATTCTGCAGAAAGAGCCCCTTCATCTATCCCATCCTCACCAACAAACTTCACCTGGGCAGGAGACATTGTTACTATGCATGGAAGACAAAAATATGACCAACAGAAAATGCCAATGTCAAATATATTTCAAATGGTCGAAAATTCTAAGATCCTTTGCTGTTCTTTCTTTGGGACTACCTTCAATCGTTGGTGAAATGAGTGGTTGTCTTGTCTGAGATACTGTAGCGTGTCCTTCATTATTGAATTCCTGTTTATGTTCAAAGTGCTGCCAGTCAAAAATAATGCAAGCTGTGGGTCTTGAAAGTTTTCTCCGATGAGTTTATCCTGTAAGTACTTAGAAAAGTGACATTAAGGTAAAAAGGTGTAGTATTTTCATTAAACTACAAAGTTTCATTTAGAACAGCATGCTTAAGATTGTCAGTTCATTAGCACACTTACTTTAAAAATTCTCCATTTAGATGCCGTGTCAGCCACAAAAGGGAAATCGACCAAGATTTCAATCGTTTTCTGAAAGAAAAGCAAGATTGCTTATAAAATGTTTTCATATTCATTCATCCAGTTCATATTCATCATGCTCATTGTCAGACGTTTGTGATACTCACAGCAAAGTGGTCGCTCAGCATCAGCATTTCACTGATATTTTCGAATAAGAAACATGACGCAATGTCTTCCAGAGTTGCTTGCAGCTGTTGAAATAGAAAAAGATGAGAACGCTTTTTGGGGGGGGGCTTCTTAGAAGGAAAGATTCACCTTTAAAAACTAAAATTTACTTCATACACACCCTCATGCCATCCTAGGTGTATATGCCATATTTTCATTATTCAAACACAATCATAGCTATTAAAAAATTGTCCTGGCTTGGTTTGCAATGCCATTCGTTTTGAAGCTCTAGAAAGCACATCCATCCATCATGAAACTACCAGAGGGCTAATAAATGTTAAAAAAAAGAGGCGAAACGATACATTTATTAGAAAAAAATATTTTGTACTTTATTAGCCGCTTAATTGCATCTGCGATGACACATCACCATACTTTTTTGACACATTTCATATGATGAAAAGTTATAAAACAATGAGATTCTAATTTTTTGTTAAGCCGATGTGGCGCATCATCCTGTCAGCGCTAATGTTGACATTCAAACGCCATCTGACTAATTCTTACTAAACAATAATTATTTATCATTTTCTCTCACAAACTTATTGTTTTTCAGAAGATATTCATTAACCTCCTGGAATTATTTTGTACTATGGATGTGCTTTTCGAAGCTGCAAAATTGATGCAGAAAGGTAGTCTTATACATCAGTAAATTGTATAATATTAAATTATGGAGTAATGTTATTTCTGGCTGAACTATATCATTAATGTTTGTGAGATGGAATTGGTAATCTTTGTGGTTCTTACCATATCTAGAAGATCATTGATGTTGTGAATAATGAAATCTCTACTTGTGATGTCATTGTGGCTACTGAAGACCTTCAGAATGGAAAGACAAATGTTTTAAAAGTGTTCAAATAATATTGTTCTTGAGTCTTTACAGTTATTATACTGTTAAATTTGTGTGTTCTTTTGCTTTTAGTATATTGTGAATATATTGAAGGCACCTTATAGATCATTTGCAGGACCTGCATAAATTTCTGCAGGCGTCTCTGTGAATCCCTGATTATTTTGTCACAAGCAATGCTGCCAGTCAACTTAGCAGATTCTGTGCAAAATAACTTCACTAGGTCTTTGAACCAATCATCAGGGAGTTTGGACCAGTACGTTTCTTAAAACATGACAAAACATAAAGATTCTCAGTCAAGCACAAGAAAAGCAATGTAAAGAATAAGAACGAATAGTCGATTCACCTAACACTTTAAGAGCATCGAATTTCAGCAGAAGAGTTTTGGAAGCGAATGCTTCAAGAAGTTCAGCTCCGTATTGTTCCTGGCAAACTCTGATGAGCTCTGGGAGGAGAAGATAAACTCTCAGGACTTCCACACTAACTATACTGGGGTCCACACTGAGGGTTTTCAGAGAGGGCAACAGTGTTACATGAACAGTCTTCACAACCTGTATAAAATGATGTAAGGGAATATAAAAGAAAATATACAGAGATGAATAGAAATTCTTTGTCAAGCTTTTTTTATAATGCTTATCTCTTATCTTATTTTTTATAATGCTTATCAACTCTTTTATGGTGTTAGAGAAAACCATGTCTGCAATAAGGCATGTACAATTGCAATATATTAAATGATTGTACCTAGTGTTGCCACTTTGTTAGAGCAGTTACATGACAAAAATCAGTCAGAATTGCTGCTGACCATTGATAAGCCTTTTAAGGATATGACAGGTTTTCAGTCTATGGAAATTAACAATTTTGATATCAAATAGAGTATATTTGCTTGTCTTTTTGCATGTCTTTGATTTTTACATGTAATAATGTATTAATTTGGCATCACCTTTGACATCACCCTTTCATCCACTGATAATTTGGCAAATGTTTTCTTGACCAGCTCAAAGTCCAAACCCGAGACCTCTGCAGAAGTCTCATAATGTTCATCACAACTGTAATGAAAAATAAATTTACAAGTGTGTGACAACATCATATGTTAAGAAGACTCATTTTGGGCACACAAGAGTAAATGACACCAAGCGCACCAGGTGCTAAATTACCTTGTTTTCAGAAAACTTCCATTCAGAGAGGCAGCAGATGAAAACAATTTGTAAATTTTGCTGAGAAAAAAACAATCATGTAATATTCACATACATACCATGTATTATTGCATAAAAAGTATTATAAGGTATTACAGTATTAATTCAAATCAAATCTGCAGTTATATTTACAAAATTTGTCGTCAGCTAGAAAATAAAACACATCACAACTCTTTCCATTTTAGATGTGTTTTTGTGTTTTCACCGCATTTAAGCTTAACACCAAACCTATCATTTACTTGCAGTAAGTACTGCATTTCATCTGCATGCCCTCTATAGAGGCACTGTGCTTTAACCTAAACACACTCACTTCTTTACTGCTTTCCATGATTTTGAATTACATTCAGACGCCCATTGATCGATCATTTTGTCATCTAATGTCACAATCCTTCTGCTTTGGTTAGACTTAGGTTTGGTTGACTTATTTCCAGGTACCTAAAAACAGCACAAAATACACTGCACATAAACTCATCAATACATATTCAAACATAAAACTATTTTTGAATGAGAAATATTGCCATCTGACCTTGTAAAATAGGGCAAAGGAATGGTTTTCCCCAGCAAAGAGTTTTCCAATTGTATATTTCTCATTAAATTCTGCATTTAAATATTCATTAAGATTAGAGGTCTGAAGAATGTCATTCATACACAAATATTTATATAAACATAAATTGATAAATGAAGTGTAAGTACCAGCCGGCAGGAGTACAGGCGAAGGCACAAACTGGTTGGTCATTTGTCCATTTCCCAGCTGCCCTTGCATCCCACATCCAAATGAGTAGATCCGCTTTGATGACGCCACTAACACAAGTGTATGATGTCTTACCAAATAATACAAAATTACCATTTTAAAATCGAACTACAATATTTACAGTAAGCAAATATTTGCTTATATTGATATTTTTATTTATAGACAGGAAATAGTTTACCTTCCACATGTGACCTGTGACACTTTAGAGCCCCATAGTTCAGCAACCACTTGTGGACGATGTTCATCTTTAAATGTGTTGTGCCCAAGTTGACCATAGACACCTGATCCAAATGTGAACACAGTACCTCCCTAAGATAACGGTCACATTCTTATTACAACATTTTTTACACTTGGAAATATTATTTTAAATTGATAGATTTAACAGACATCCATCTATCGTATAACCATTTTAGGCAAATGTGATATAGCCTACAAAACACAGTGTGTAAAATACCTTTGATAAAGTTGCAGTGTGTTCTCCTCCACATGAGAGGAACTGAGTTTTCTTCCCATTTAGGCTTCTTACGACTGTTGGCACATGCCTGTCTGTAATCACATAACACATGAACTCATCACTTCTAATAACTTCACATTAATAGTGTGATATTTCAAATGGTCACACTTGACAGTAGATACCTGAAGTGTTTCCCAGACCCAACTGTCCAGAAGAGTTCTTCCCCCAACCAAACACAACACCAGAGAGAGACAACACAAAGCTGTGATCTCCTCCAGCGCTGATCTGAGCCAGTGGAACCCCATCCAGACAATGAACATGTTGAGGAGTCTTAGATCCAGATCGACCTTCACCCAGACCCAGCTGACCATAAGAGTTCTCACCCCAGACAAACACCTGACCATCTGAGAGAACAAGAACAAACTCAAAAAGGTACATTTACACTCTTTATTTATGAAATGATGTTGATGGAATAGCTGTGAGTACCCTGTGTTAGTGCCATTGAATGCTGGTCTCCACATGTGATCTGAATCACATGTCTGTTGGACAGGTCTTTGAGAGGACTACAAAGATGCAGAATAAAAATGAGAGAGAGAGAGAGAAAGAGAGAGAGAGAGAGAGGTTGAATTAGAGCTCTGCAATTGTATTCTTTTAAGATTTTTTTTTAAAGAGTCTCAAAAATGCAACACAACTTTTAGGTACATTAGTTATGCATAAAGATAAAGATATTCCGATGGTGTTGGTGATATGAGATAATAACATACGTGCACAGAGTGGATTTGTTAAGAATGAAAACTTTTCCTCCATGAGCGAGAACAACAGAACCAGATTCTCCACACGCTATTGACTTGATTCGGTCTTTCTTCAGGTTTAGTGGTTCTGTATGAATACAAATCATTTGGATCACAAATGCTAACAAATCTGCATTAAAAGATGATAAAATGTGAATTATAAAGGCGGGATGTAATGGTAACATAATAAAATGTTTTTACAATGTTGTCATACTTAATTTTCCATCAAGGCCGTTGTTGTCACCGCTCAGTCTCAGGACCGAAACTTTCTCATTCTGGATGAATCCAAAGGAATGTTTTCCTGCTGACATGTCCTGAATCTCTGATGTTGGACACACGGAGCGTATTCCGTTATTCAAGTGTTTTACTTTGTCAGGTTGTGTCAGACCGAAGCCCTCTCGAACCTGCGCTCCCCAATAACACAACATCTCCAAGTCTGATGAACGAAACCTTCGGTGTCTCACAGCAACTGATCACTGAACATATATACCTGCTGCATCGGAGTAAAGGTGTTGTTTATCATACGCAGTTTCTCACAAAACGGAAGTACAGAGTGAAACCTACTGAGTGACTGCTGCTGATCTTCCGCGTTCGTAATAGAGACAAATTGGCGAGAGATGCGCGCTTTGCCTTTAATCGAAAACGAAAGCAAAACCTATTGTAAAATTCCTGCATATCAGTATCGTATGAGTATATATCTTTACATAACATTGTGTCATCTGCACAGATGTACATACCATCTGTAATTGTCTCACATGACATATTCAGCCAATTACAACTCATTATTGTTTAACGTTACATTTGTGCTAGTTATATACACATAAACAGTGCAGTGCCAATACATTACACTATTTGCCTGTTAACTGAATGTAGGCTAACGTCAGCTACATCCACCACCAGTGTTTAATTGTTAAGCTAACTTTGAAATTCTTAAGTAAACATGAATTTTATGTTTTATGTATATGTTTTATGAATTTTATGTATTTATCTGGTCGTGATACTCAAACGATTACTTCAATTGCAAATAGATTGTTTACATATCATAAAGGGCTAATAAAATGCAGCTAAGTTACTCCATAGTAGGGCCAGCCATGTAACGAATCTACACAAAATGCTTCAGTTGATTTTAAGGTATATTTTTTTTCCTTGAAATGTGAAATTTTATAATGCACTTTATCCCATTGTTCTTGCTTAAGCTTTATATCTGAAAATGTTTTGGATGTTGAACACTTACTAAAGACCCAGATTTTATATTCAACAGAGTGACATTAGTCTGTGTCTGTGTGTTACAAGATAGAGACTCATTTCAATTCATAGTATGTGAATACTTTTTTTTAAGCCAAAACACGTTACAAACACCAGGTTAAGTAAATTTTTATTTCTCTTTTGATGCTAGGTTAGGGTTACACACTGAGTTTCTATCATGGTCTATGGACCCCCTGAAGTTGCCTTGGCCACCCCCAGGACACCCCGTGTGAAAAACTCTAGCTCCGCCACTGCTGTTGTTATATTTGGAAATGCACAAGTATTAAAGGGGTAATTCAACCCCCCCCCCCAAAAAAAGTTGTGATCATACTCACCCTCAAGTTAAGGTAGGGTAAAACCGTTCACGTGAACACAAAATAAGACGTATTGAAGATTTTGGGAAACTTTTCACCAGTTCAGGGGCACCAACGACTACCACAGTTTTCCCCCTACTATGGAGGTATAGTGCCCTAGATCTGTTTTGTTACAAATCTTCCAAATATCTTAATTTGAGTTCATAAGAACAACAAATATATTTACACAGGTTGAGGGGGAGTAAATGATGAGAGAATTTCCTTTTTTTTGTGACATATACCTTTATATTTGTATTAATTTAAGGTATTAAGTATTGAAGTGGTACATTAAGTGCAAAGACCACAATTTCCAGCAAGTAACAGCTCCTCGGCTCAGCAACAGTCTCATCCGACACGCCGATCCCAGCTGACCCCAAGAGCAGCTTCCCCAGCACATTATCATGATTCACATATATAAGAGACACAGATGGAACGATCCAGAATTAGGATCTCCTAGGGCATACAGCCGTGCCCTCTCCGCCTGTAGACGATGGACCTGGAGAATAACAAACAGCCTGAGATGAGAAAAAGATTTATATCTGGAGAAGCAAATAACTAAGAGGGATGGGAGGCGGACACATCCCATTCCTTCCTTCATATTGAGCAGTGCATGTGTAAATGACAGCTAGTGAAGATGGTTGAGACTTGTGGCATGTCTTAACAAACTACCTGGTGTGGTTACATAGAATAAGCAATTGTGCACCGCAGACTTGTCGATCCTTTATGATAGGGAGGAAGCTTTGCAAAGCTAAAGAAACTGCCTTCAGCTCTAAGAAGTTTATATGCCAAGTTGCTTGAGCGCTCGTCCAAGCACCATAAGCGGATCTGTTCTTGCAAAGGGCTCCCCAGCCCGTCAACGTCATGTCCGTAGTGACAACTTTTCTGCTGACCACTCCGCCCATCTGAACTCTCTGCTCGTACATATATGTGTTGACCCAGGGAGCCGGCGTACGCCTGTATCCGTTGGTCACCATTTTGCACAACCGGCTGTCGCGCCACACCCTGTGCAGTACTGGGGATTTCAGCCATGGCTGAAATGGTCTCATATGCAGAAGTCAGAAGTAGCTGACCACCGCCGCTGCTGCCATAAGTCCCGACAGTCTCTGAAAACTCTTCCCGGTCTGTACGACCAAAGCCTGCACACGTTCCTGAGAATCCAAATTCATTCCTATGAATGTTATGCTCTGTGTGGGGCACAGCCTGCTCTTCTTCACGTTGAGGGGGACAGAGTAGCTTTGCACTTATTGATAATACAAAACATAATTTAGTGTTGTATAAGTTTACTTTATTTATAATTTAACAACAATCAATAAATCTATTACAAAGCAATGAAGTGAAAATTATAAGCGACAAAAGAACGTTTTGAAGACATTTGAGGATATTTTAAATATATTGACTTATACATTGATGTTTAGTTTTTTATCAACACGCCCATGAAACTGACCCGTGGCTTTATTAAAGTCATACTGATTGAACTAAAATATGGGTTTGTAAAAATTGTAATATTGCACACTTGGTTACCTGGGCTTTAGCAGTAGGCAAATATGAATGAGGTTAAATTGTTTTTCATCGTTTACATTTTTGTAACAATGAAAAATAAGTAGTAGCTTGTAAAATCAAAAAGTGCAGTTCATTTAAAAATACATATATTAACATTTCAACAACATAACAACAACTTCCAACTTCATAGAAATATCACATCCCATAATTTGTCCCATTTGATGTCAAAGTGCCAAAGGTTATCAACTGAACTAAATGTGTAAACTTTTTACCAAAAATTACTTTTTACCAGTTTTTTTAATTATACAAATCTATAACATTAAACACATGGCATCAAGATTTAAGTGACAATAAGTGAAGCACCAGTGTCACCCCAAAAATTCTGTCATCATTTACTCTCCCTCTTGTCATTTCAAACCTTGACCTATGACTTTCTTTCTTCTGCACACCACAAAAGAAGATTTTTGAACTAAATTGGTAACCGAACAGCACTGGAGCTCATTCACTTCTATTGTATGGACAATAAACCAATTCAAGTGAATGGGGTCCAGTTAACAACATTTTTCAAAATATCTTCTTTTGTGTTCTGCGGAAGAAAAAACAGGTTTGAAATTACAAAAGGGTAAGTTAAGGATGACAGAATTTTTATTTTTATGAGTTCACTATCACTTTAAAATCACTACAACTCATTCCTCCCAGAAACCCCTCCTGTGGTTGAGGGCTTCGATGAGTTTCTCCTTAAGTTTCGCTTTGCTTTGATGAATAGGAAGTTCTAACAGGGAATGACACGTCAGCGCCTGTGGTAGATGTTCCTCAGTTGAGTTAAACAGGTTACTCACTCTCATCTTCACCTGACTCATACCCAGAATGGGAACTCGCTCGAAACCCGTCAAGAACACTGAGGAATCAAAAAGATTATTTTATTTATTGCTTGGTTATTTAAAGGCATTCTGTTTGATTTGCTCATGCATCACTGCACCACAAGAACAGTTTTCTGAATTGTTTTAAAAGATGCACAGTTTATTGAACTAAATCAGATATCAGATCTGCTGTCTCTGCCTATTATTTAATAAGTGTAAAAAGGTTATATTTTAATTACTAAACACATTTTTTTGTAAAACTCGAAAAATAGCTAACTTACATAGGAAAGTCTTCTTTTGGTTTGATGTAAGTTCTTCAAACACCTGCCAAAATGAGATGACGGTCAAATGCTCAGCATAAAGCAATCCTTCATATGTTGTGTTCTGTTGATCACAAGATTACAATTTGTACGTCATTGTCAAGAAACTGTGCCAGTTGTCTCAACTTACATGTGAATACAAATTTGACTTTTTTATTCAAATGGAAAATGATGCCTTTATGCTTTGTAAAATGTATATAAAAATCTTTTTTTGTTTAGCTCATGGAAGAAACACATGCATAACGAATGTATAAACTATAAATGTCAATTTCAAGCTCGCATAAAAAACTTTTTTAAGTCTCAACCTCATTAATTTCCAGAGAAATCAAAATTATATTTTTTTTCTTTCAACTTTGTGATGAGCGTTGTGACCTGTTTGAGTATGTCCCAGTCATAGTCTTCATTGCCCCCCAGCAACCCTCTCAGCTCCTCGGGTTCAAACATCACAACCAAGTCTCTGTCACATCCTTTGAAAAAGCCTGTCTTGAATTCCTCAAACACTTCCTCCGCGGATTTATTAAAGATGTGATCCACACAATTGTCCACAAATTCTGTTCTGTTGTGAAATGAATACAAAATGTTGAAAATGTAGCTCTTTTCATTTAATATAATATTTCATTTAAAAAGTGAAAACTGACTTGTTAGAATTTGTAACAATGTTTCCTGGATCAGTAGGATCCAATTCCACCTCTCTTCCATCCCATGTGACCTTATTTGGAAAACAAAAGTTTTAGTTTTTAGCTTTCTTTCTGTTTATTTTCCTTAAAAGATATTTCAGTGCGTAAGAAAAACAAAACCAACCAACCGTTAACGGTATTTCCATTTCCTCTAAAACATCATCGCTGTAATTGAGAACATGCTCCAAACTCCTGTGTTTCAGAATATATTAAATATTGTCATTTAATAATCTGCATTACACTGATTCTATAAGCGCTGTCTAAAAATCCAGATATATATCTAGCAAATGATCAGGACATTGAAACACTCACTGGCCAAAAACTGGGTCAAACTCCTTCAGGTCTTGAAGAGTTGGTTTGACGTTGAGCAGTTTTTTGAATAAGGCTAAAGGAAAGGGCAGGTGCACAACACAACTGTTGTTGAAGGCCAAACCACACAATATCCCAAGCAGTAAGTACTTCTCCTTCTCCACACTCGGCTGGAGTACACAAAAATAAGACACAAAATACAACATTGGACAGTGCATAACTAAGGTAAAACTAAGGTGTGTGTCACAATATAAAAGTCTTTGTCTTGCCTGTGTTGGGAACCAGATCATAGTTTTGTTGTCATTGTACATGAAGAACTGAGAGTCCAGTTCACGCAACTCCTTGAACACGTTGAAGAAAAAGTCACTCCTGTTGACATTGGATCTATATGTGACATCCTCAGCATAAAGGACCTAAAACAGAGATAAAAAAAATTCAAGAGCAATTTACTTAAATCTGTTTGCATTATCATATTTAGTTGTTTTTTTAGTACATATTTGCATCAATATCAATGTTATATTGTATTATAGAGATGTTAAATCTTTATGTGATATTGCATCAATACTTCAAGTTGTAGATGATGCTAGATTGATAGATTAGGCCTTTTGGTGAGAATTATTTTTTACCGTCAGCCATCCTTTGAGATCTTGATCAGTGGCTTTTTTCAACTCCCTGAAACAATCGTCCAGAAGTGCTGTGCGTCTTAACACCAGCTGATAACAACTCTGTAAATAAAGTATTTCATTACTATTTTATGTATTTATTTAACAATTAATAAAATGATTATTAAATAATTAATGATTATAATTCATTATAATTAATATACTTTCATTATTATAATTATTACAATTATATTAAATTTTTTACATAGACTATAAAGAAGAGTATAGGGTAAAATAAATGTTGGTTAAATCACAATTACCTGACGTAATGTGTTTTTTATAAACCTGCATTTGGCTTCCAGGTTAAAGATGCATTGAAATGATTTTAGCTTCTTTAACGTTTGCTGTAAAAAAAAAGCATATCAAAAATATTATGCTACTCTAAAATATGCCCGGGCCTACAGAAAAATATCCTCGATAGAATTATGCAAAGGGAAATGACTTACATCATAGTAGCTTTCCAGATCCCTCAAGGCTTGAAGGTTTCCGCTCCAGCTTTGCAACCACCATGTGTTGTTTAAATCTTCAGTGATGGATTGCAGCTGTCGATAAAGGAGAAAAAACTATAAATGATTGTTTATTTTATGTTTATTGGTTTTCTCATTGTGCTTTGGAACTAGCGGTGGACTGTTTTCTTCTCTAGGCAATACTTAACCATGCTGGTTAGTTCCTGGTTCCCTTCCACGATTTAATAAACAAAAGGCTAAATTTACTGAATTATCAAAAAATACAGTGTGTTTTCATTTTGACATATTTTTGACAAAGTTATAAATGAAATAATACTACATAAATTATGAACATATATATATTATAACTGCTGTACCTGTTTAAAATGACATCACAAATCTGTCAAGATGATCTTTGAATGATTTGTTTAAAACAAAAACAAAAACTTTTTCCAGTTCTCACCGTATCAAGTAGATCATTAATCTCATTAATGATGAAATGACTTTTTGTGATTTTGTTTTGGGCATTGCAGCAGACCTTCAGAGCACAAACACAAATGTTTATCATATCTTAAACTCGACAGGTCATATTAAATGGTGAATAAATGTGTAATGAAGGCACCTTATAGACCATCTGCAGGACCTGGGCAAGTTGCTCCAAGCGTTTCGGTGCATTCAAGTTTATGCCGTCAACCGAAATCCTGCCAATTGACTTTGAAGTTTCTTTGCGAAATAACTTCACCAGGCCTTTGAGACAATCGTCAGGGAGTTTGGACCAGTACGTTTCTAAGAACAATACAAGACAAACTCAAGCAACAAAACATAAAAGCAATGTGAAGGATGACATGAAATGACAGATTCACCTAACACTTTAAGAGCATCAGAATTCAGCTGAACGATATTGGAGGCGAGCCCTTCAAGAAGATTAGCTCTGTCTTGTTCCTGGCAAACTCTGATGAGCTCTGGGAGGAGAAGATAAACTCTTAGGACTTCCACACTAACTAGACTGGGGTCAACACGGAGGGTTTTCAGAGAGGGCAACAGTGTAACATGAACAGTCTTCACAACCTGTATAAAATGATGTAAGGGAATATAAAATAAAATATAAAAAATAAAGGAATATACAGAGATGAATAGAAAATCTTTGTCAAGCTTTTTTTATAATGCTTATCAACTTTGTCATTTATGGTGTAAGAGAAAACCATGTTTGCAGTAAGGCATGTATAATTGAAATATATGAAATGATTGTTCCAATTGTTTTACAAGGAGAAATGCCACTTTGTTAGAGCAGTTACATAAAACAAATTTCATGAGCCAGAATTGCTGCTGCACATTTATTTATACATTTTAAGAATCTGACAGGTTTTTAAGTCTATGGAAATAACAATTATTTTTATCGCATTTAAAATGTAATTATTTTAAATAAATAAATATATTGTATGATAAATAATATGCAAAAAAAGTTTTAAAAAGCAAATTTGTCGTCACCTTTGACATCACCCTTTCATCCAGTGATAATTTTGCCAATGTTTTCTTGACAAGTTCAAAGTCCAAACCCGAGACCTCTGCAGAAGTCTGGTAATGCTCATCACAACTTCAATGACAAAAAAAATACAAGTGTGTGACAACATCATGTTTTAAGAAGACTCATTTTGGGCACACAAGAGTAAATGACGCCAAGGTGCTAAGTTACCTTGTTTTCAGAAAACTTCCATTCAGAGAGGCAGCAGATGAAAACACTTTGTAAATTTTGCTGAGAAAAAAACAATCATGTAATATTCACATACTTACCATGTATTATTGAATAAAAAAGTATTATTGGGTATTAGTAAATTAATTCAAATCAAATCTGCAGTTATGTTTACAAAATTTGTCATCAGCTAGAAAATAAAACACATCACAACTCTTCCATTTTAGATGTGTTTACACTAAGCCTATCATTTACTTGCAGTAAGTACTGCAAAATCATCTGCATGCCCTCTATAGAGGCACTGTGCTTTAACCTAAACACACTCACTTCTTTACTGCTTTCCATGATTTTGAATTACATTCAGACGCCCATTGATCGATCATTTTGTCATCTAATGTCACAATCCTTCTGCTTTGGTTAGACTTAGGTTTGGTTGACTTATTTCCAGGTACCTAAAAACAGCACAAAATACACTGCACATAAACTCATCAATACATATTCAATCATAAAAGTATTTTTGAATGAGAAATATTGCCATCTGACCTTATAAAATAGGGCAAAGGAATGGTTTTCCCCAGCAAAGAGTTTTCCAATTGTATATATATCATTAAATTCTGCATTTAAATATTCATTAAGATTACAGGTCTGAAGAATGTCATTCATACACAAATATTTATATAAACATAAATTGATTAATGAAGTGTAAGTACCAGCCGGCAGGAGTACAGGCGAAGGCACAAACTGGTTGGTCATTTGTCCATTTCCCAGCTGCCCTTGCATCCCACATCCAAATGAGTAGATCCGCTTTGATGACGCCACTAACACAAGTGTGTGATGTCTTACCAAATAATACAAAATTACCATTTAAAAATTGACCTACAATATTTACAGAAAAGCAAATATTTGCTTATATTGATATTTTTATTTATAGACAGGAAATAGTTTACCTCCCACATGTGACCTGTGACACTTTAGAGCCCCATAGTTCAGCAACCACTTGTGGACGATGTTCATCTTTAAATGTGTTGTGCCCAAGTTGACCATAGACACCTGATCCAAATGTGAACACAGTACCTCCCTAAGATAACGGTCACATTCTTATTACAACATTTTTTACACTTGGAAATATTATTTTAAATTGATAGATTTAACAGACATCCATCTATCGTATAACCCTTTTATGCAAATGTGATATAGCCTACAAAACACAGTGTGTAAAATACCTTTGATAAAGTTGCAGTGTGTTCTCCTCCACATGAGATGAACTGAGTTTTCTTCCCATTTAGGCTTCTTACGACTGTTGGAACATGCCTGTCTGTAATCACATAACACATGAACTCATCACTTCTAATAACTTCACATTAATAGTGTGATATTTCAGATTGTCACACTTGACAGTAGATACCTGTAGTGTTTCCCAGACCCAACTGTCCAGAAGAGTTCTTCCCCCAACCAAACACAACACCAGAGAGAGACAACACAAAGCTGTGATCTCCTCCAGCGCTGATCTGAGCCAGTGGAACCCCATCCAGACACTGAACGTGTTGAGGAGTCTGAGATCCAGATCGACCTTCACCCAGACCCAGCTGACCATAAGAGTTCTCACCCCAGACAAACACCTGACCATCTGAGAGGACAAGAACAAACTCAAAAAGGTACATTTACACTCTTTATTTATGAAATGATGTTGATGAATAGCTGTGAGTACCCTGGGTTAATGCCATTGAATGCTGGTCTCCACATGTGATCTGAATCACATGTCTGTTGGACAGGTCTTTGAGAGGACTACAAAGATCCAGAATAAATATGAGAGTGAGAGAGAAAGAGAGAGAGAGAGAGAGAGAGAGAGAGAGAGATTGAATTAGAGCTCTGCAATTGTATTCTTTTTAGAAAAAAATTATTAAAGAGTCTCAATGCAAAATCACTTTGGGAACATTAGGTTAATTTGGCTTGCCATATTGAAGATGCGCAAATACTGTTGGTGATATGAGATAATAACATACGTGCACAGAGTGGATTTGTTAAGAATGAAAACTTTTCCTCCATAAGCGAGAACAACACCACCAGATTCTCCACACGCTATTGACTTGATTCGGTCTTTCTTCAGGTTTAGTGGTTCTGTATGAATACACATGAAATCATTTTGATCTGAATTAGCCGAAATCACAAATATGCATCGTAAAATGAGAAAATGTGATATTACAGGCTAATCTTCGTGTAATCTAATAAAATGTTGTTACAATGTTGTCATACTTAATTTTCCTTCATGGCCATTGTTGTCACCGCTCAGTCTCAGGACCGAAACTTTCTCATTCCGGATGAATCCAAAGGAATATTTTCCTGCTGACATGTCCTGAATCTCTGATGTTGGACACACGGAGCGTATTCCGTCATTCACATGTTTAACTTTGTCAGGTTGTGTCAGACCGAAGCCCTCTCGAACCTGCGCTCCCCAATAACACAACATCTCCAAGTCTGATGAACGAAACCTTCGGTGTCTCACAGCAACTGATCACTGAACATATATACCTGCTGCATCTGGTTCATTTTCCACAAAAAGAAAGTAAAAGTTAAACCTACTGAACACCTGTTGCGTCTTCCTTGTTTGTAATAGAGACTGAATGGGCGAGAGATGAAGGTGTGTGCGCTTAATTTCCTTTAGTCGAAAACGAGAGCAAAACCTATGGTCAAATTTCCCGTCGTTTTAGTAGGCTACACTGTACATCTTTAAATTTCGTTACATTATCCTCTGCACAGGTGTGCATAGCACCTGTAATCGTCTCACAGAATATATTTTGCCTATTACTCAATCGTTATTTCATTTCAATATTATTTGTCTTTTTTTATATTTGGAAAAGCTAGTATTAACTAGTATTAATTTAAAGTATAAAATTAAAATTCTGCCATCATTTATAATCACCCTCCTCAAGTTACGGTAGGGTAAAACCTTTCCCTTGAACACAAAATAAGACATATTGAAGATTGTGGGCACCATTAACTATCGCTTTCTACTATGGAAGGATTGTGCATCTGTTTGGTTTCAAAGACTCTTCCAAATATGATTCTTTGTGTTCATCAAAACCTTTTTTTACAAAAGGTTGAGGGTGAGTAAACGATGAGTGAATTTTCATTTTTTGGTGACTTATATTTATACTTTTTGGATAACCATTTTTGTTAATTATAAGGTATTGATGGATAAGTATTGAAGTGGTAAATTTCCAGTTTGCAAGCATAATTCTAATCAATCCGACAATGTCAAGACCAGATATCATGTAAAGGAGCATGAAATAAGGAAAGACATTTGGGCTGGTAAAATGTATTTTTATTTACATAAAAGATGCATCCACACTGCATTTATAAAAATAAAGGTTTAAAGTTTCTTTGTCAGGCTGTTCCTAAACGAAACATCAAAATATGTTTTTATTGTACAACAGGTAAATTCTTCAGACTTTTGAAATACATTGAGGAAATCGTTAATTTATTATTGAGTTAAGTCTTCTATGTGGACACCGAAAGTTGAGCTTCTGCCATGAAGAACACATTTTTTTTAGAAATTTAAGAGGCAAATCTATATTGATCTATTTGTAAATTTGTGACTGAGAGCAAAACATTTTTTCCAAAGTGACTTTCGTGCATTATGGGTGTATACATTTGATCAGTTTGTGCATTCCCTTATTCCCTAGGAATCAAACCCATGGCCTTGCTATATGCTCTAACAACTGAGCTATACTATTATTTATTTTATGTTAGATTTCATAAAAAGATTTAAAAGGAACGCGTCAGCCTAAAGCTTTCACATTCTTGCTTTGTCTGTCTTTTCACAACCTTCCAAAAACCTCACAAAAGCTGATAGCATGTATTAGTTTGATACGAAGTGTGTCGATGTCGCTGTATTTGGGAAGACATAATATGCCAAAACAGGTTTGTGCTTCAGGGAAACGATCATCTGAATCAGGAGTGTTCAACTGCACAATCTTCAGAGTTAGCTTTGAGAGACCTCCAGCAGGTACACGACCCGTTCCATACATGAAAACTGAGCAACAAAAATTATAGGGTGAGGATATAAGCCAATGTTAGAAAATTATATAAAGGCACAGGTTAGATGCACAAAAAAACTAAACATGGGCATAATTATTTAGTTTTTCATTGCGCGTATGTTTTTTCAGACACCAAGATGCAACTTACTTAGAAATTTCTTCTTGTTTTCTTCAGACAACTCAAAGAAAACAGTCCAGAAATTCTTGATCAGCTCATCAGAGGGAGAACAGCGTTGGTAAGTAGCATGCTAAATATTAAGCAAATAGAATTACTATACTACACAATGACACACTTATTAAAGCATATTTTTGGGCATATATCTTCATAAACCTTCTGAAGGTCCTCCCACTCATACTCAGGAGAACCACTGAAAACTTCTCTGAGTTCTTCAGGGTGAAACATTTTCCAGGCTTTGACCGGACAGCTTTCGGAAAAACCTGCAGAGAACGGCTCAAACTGGTTCTTCACGGACTTGTTGAAAATGAAGTCCACATACAAATCCACATACTTCTGTCTGCACAGAAATACAAAAACATACAACATTTAGCAATGATGACATCTATAGCCTTGATAAAATGTACTCTTCTTTATTTTTCTGTTTTTTGGTATTTATTAATTGTAATATGGTGTCTGTACATAGATGCTAAGACAATGACATCATCATTCCTACCGATTAATTATTGTTACTGGAATCTGAGCTCCATTTGGAATTAGCTCTTGCCCTTTGAACTAAAAGAGATAAACATTGTAATTATTATTCTCATCCAATCAGCAGATGGTTTACGCAAGACTCATGAAAGAGTGAAATACATATTTACCGTAAAATCCAAGAAAAGCACCTCAACCACTTCCTCATCCTCCTCCAGTAGATCTTTCAAACCTCTGGTATAACATAAATTAATATAAATTTACAGAAAAACCTGCTTTGAAAGGCCCACAGTAAATAGAAATAACGCATTAAAAGGTAATAAAAACATAATGCTTCATTATGAAAGGTTTTCGTACACGTCCAAAGACATTATTTATGTTAAATTACATTTCTTAATTTTACACATTCTACCTTTAAGTCCTGGTAAACTGCTATATTGCATATTACAACATAACTATAGTACAGGCACAAAAAATTTCACATTTGCGTTTTATAGGTGAGTCATAATTAGCCCACGTTTACCTGGCCTCCACAGGGGATATTTCCTCTAGATCACTCAGAGTGACGCCCTGGTCCAGAAGCTTCTTGAACAACGCCAGTGGGAATTCTATGTTCATGTAACAGTGGTTAAACAGTGCCATTCCACAGACAAGGCCAAGATTGTAGAAATCTTCTTTGGTTGTGTGCTGAAAATACACAGGTATTAGTGTACAGTAAGTATCTTAAACCACAACAAAACATTAAATGATTACATTAATTATAAAGCTTTAATAGTCACATACATTCTGGTTGATGAAAAATTGAATATGATAAACTTTGTTTATTGAAGTTATATTTGTTATTATTGTTTGTATGTACAGTTGTGTTCAAAATTATTCAATCCCCACTGAAATTGATTGTTTTGGTCGGTTTGACATTGATTATGATCATTCAGTCATCCTGCTTACAATTAAATCAAAGAGGCACGTGTAGGTCAGACAAATATAACATAACATTTATAATGAAATAGCCACAAATGTCTTTTCTGAGCTCACATCATTATCAGTTTTATTCAACCCCCAAGTGACATTCAATCTTAGTACTTAGTACAACATCCTTTTACAGTTATAACAGCTTTTAAACGTGAAGCATAGCTTGACACAAGTGTCTTGCAGCGATCTACGGGTATCTTCGCCCATTCATCATGGGCAAAAGCCTCCAGTTCAGTCACAATCTTAGGCTTGCGCACTGCAACTGCTTTCTTTAAGTCCCACCAGAGGTTCTCAATCGGATTTAAATCTGGTGACTGCGATGGCCACTTCAAAATGTTCCAGCCTTTAATCTGCAACCATGCTCTAGTGGACTTGGAGGTATGCTTGGGATCATTGTCCTGTTGTAAGGTCCAACGTCTTCCAAGCCTCAGGTTTGTGACGGACTGCATCACATTGTCATCCGATATCTCCTGGTACTGAAAAGTATTCATGGTACCTTGTACACGCTGAAGCTTCCCAGTACCTGCAGAAGCAAAACAGCCCCAAAGCATGATTGACCCCCGCCATGCTTCACAGTAGGCAAGGTGTTCTTTTCTTCATAGGCCTTGTTCTTCCTCCTCCAAACATAGCGTTGATCCATGGGCCCAAACAGTTCTAATTTTGTTTCATCAGTCCACAGTACACTATCCCAAAACTTCTGTGGTTTGTCCACATGACTTTTGGCATACTGCAGTCGACTCTTCTTATTCTTTTGGGACAGCAAGGGGGTGCGCCTGGGAGTTCTGGCATGGAGGCCTTCATTACGCAGGGTGCGCCATATTGTCTGAGCAGAAACTTCAGTACCCACATCTGACAAATCTTTTCTCAGTTCCTCAGCAGTCACACGGGGACTTTTCTCCACTCTACGCTTCAGGTAGCGCACAGCAGTCGAAGTCAGCATCTTCTTTCTGCCACGACCAGGTAGCGTTTCAACAGTGCCCTTTGCCTTGAATTTGCTAATGATGCTTCCTATGGTGTCTCTTGGTATGTTTAACATCTTTGCAATCTTCTTATAGCCATTGCCCTTCCTGTGAAGAGTAATCACCTGTTCTCTTGTCTTCCTGGACCATTCTCTTGACCTCACCATGTTTATAACCACACCAGTAAATGTCTAGAAGGAGCTGAGTATCACAGTCATTTTAAAGCTGCCTAATTGGTGCTTATTAGGCTTTATTGCTGCTCCCTGATATCCACAGGTGTTTTTAGATACCTGATTGAAAACACTTCATTGAACCTCTGTTCTTCAGAGTGGTAGTCTTTAAGGGGTTGAATAATTATGTCAATGAAGAATTCACAAAAGAAACATTTACTACTGTATTACAAAATACAGTAACAGTATAAGAAGTCCTTGTAGGATTTCATTCTGAATACAATTACAAATGTACACTAAATTCCCTAAAACCATTCACCAGCATTGGGGGTTGAATAATTTTGAACACAACTGTATATATATATATATATGTGTGTGTGTGTGTGTGTGTGTGTGTGTGCGTGCGTGCGTGCGTGCGTGTGTGTGTGTGTGCGTGTGTGTGTGTGTGTGTGAAAGCAGTAGATACCTCAGTATTGAACCACACCAGGGAATTCTCACAAACTTCCAGTGGCTTTTTCTCCCATGTAAGCAGAGATTGTGAAAGCAATGAGAAGAACTCGGCAGAAACGCCTCCCGCATCTATTCCATTCTCACCATTAAAATTCACCTGTACAGAAAATATATATATTTTCAAGTTTAATAAAGGCTATTGAAAATGCTCGTCATCATACAACCAACAGGAAATGACATGAATAATAAATGGCACACAATTCTCAGATCCTTTGTTCTGACTACCTTCACTGGACGTAAAAATGAATGGATGCCTCGTTTGAGATACTGTATTGTATCCTCCAACATTGAATGCCTGTTTATTTGTAAAATGTTGCCATAAGAATATAATATGAGGGCATGTAGATTTGGTAATCCTTTCATGTAGACTGGGTCCTGTAAGAACTTAGAAATAAGGTTAGTGTTAAAACATGTATTTGCTTTGTTAAAGGGATAAAGGGATCGTTTATTCATCCACATGTCATTCCAAACCTGTATGACTTTCTTTTTTCTGCAGGACACAACAGTAAACCCATTAACTACCCTATGGACACAAAGCCACTAAGACATTTTTAAAAATATCTTCTTTTGCATACCTCAGAAGAAAGATTTATATACAGGTTTAAACCACATGTAGTAGAATAAATTAGGAGAGATTTGGTGTTTTGGGGTGAATTCAGAATACTAGCACACTGTATGGCTGGTTTCAACTTACTTTAAAAATTCTCAATTTACATGCAGTGTCAGTCACAAAGGGAAAACTGATCAACACTTGAAGAGTTTTCTGCAATCAAAATGAATAAAAGTAAATTAAGATTACTCATAATTATCTTGATAAATATCACAAGAATCTTGTTGTCAGACGTGTTATACCCACAACAAAGTGGTCCTTCAGATCCAGCATATAATTGATATCACCATAAAGCATCCACAATGCAAAATCTTCCAAGGTGACTTGTAGCTTAAAGTAGAAAAAGATGAGAACTTTTTTGCGTTTCATAAAATTTGTGACATGGAATTGATTGTTTCGTTTCTCACCATATCTAGGAGGTCATTGATCTCATGAATAATGAAATCTCTGTTTGTGATGTCATTGTGGTCCCTGCAGCAGACCTTAAAAAACGCAGACATGAAAAGCACATTCAATTTGAGTGAACTATCATTTTGTTATGTGTTGCGATCGCAAATGTATTGTTGTGATGTGTAAAGAAGGCACCTTATAGACCAGCTGAAGGACCTTCAAAAATTTCCTCAGGCATTTCGGCTCATCCCGATTTATCTCACTAAAAGAAATGCTGCCAATCAACTCAGCAGATGCATTGCGAAATAACTTCACCACATCTTTGAGACAATCTTCAGGGAGTTTGGACCAGTAATTTACTAAAAACATAACATATGAAACAAAAGAAAAAGAACACAAGACAATGTGATACTCACAAAAGATATGGTGCTATATAGCACTAAAAGTGGTTCTTGGCTCGTAAATCATAGGGGAACCACTTCAAGTGCTCATGATCATCCTTATGTACGTCAGTGGTTCTTCAGAGGTTCTTCAGTGGTTCTTTGGGATGACTATATAGAACCGTTGAAGAGCCATACTTCACATACTTGATAGTTCTTTATACGGAAGTGGTGCTTTATGGTTCTTCATTGGTTCCCCTATGATTTCGAGCCAAGAACCACTTTTAGTGCTATATAGCACCATTTTTGTTTTTTGAGTGAACATAAACTTTATTATTGAACCTAAAACTTCAAGAGCGTCAGGTTTCAGCTGAAGTATTTTGGAGGTGAGTGCTTTAAGGGTATTGGTCCTGTGTTGTTCCTTGCAAACTCTGATGAGCTCAGGGAGGAGAAGATAAACTCTCAGAGCTTCCACACCAGTGAAACCCTCTTGAGGGTTAAGAGATGGCAAAAGTGCACCCCGAACCGTCTTCACAACCTATGGTATAAAATTGAAGAAATATATGTTTTACGTTTGTGTTTACCAAGAGTTTTACAAGGACAAATTATTTTAATATTCTTAATTCTATTTGGATTTTTTCAGAAATAATCAACAGCATGTTACACATAATTTCAACACATCAATAGGAGTTTAGGTTGTGGTTTTGCGTAAAAGAGAATATTCCTTGAATGACATCTTTTATTGTAATATATGTAATAAATTAAGAAGATTGGATTTATAATTACCTTTGTCATCACCTTTTTGTTCTCTGATAGTTTTGCAAACGATTTTTGAACCAGGTCAAAATCTAAACCACAGACATCTGCAGAAGTCTGATAATGTTCATCACAACTACAAAGACAAGAACATTATAATATAGTTTGTATAATATTATAATAATAATTGTCTTAAATATTTGTATAAGCGAGAATGATACACAAGTCTAATGAGTTACCTTGTTTTGAGAAAACTTCCATTCAAACAGGCAGCAGATGAGAAAACTTGGTTTATTTTACTGCAAAAAAACAAACAAACAAAAAACTGAACAATACATTTAATCATATTGTATTCATATAAATAAATAGCACATAACATCAGTACACTCTACGTAGCCTACTATTTTTCACACTATTTCAAGAGTGATATACATAGGGTCACAATCACAGTCAATGCATTATATACTCACTTATCACATTCAGACACACACTGTTCAATCATTCTGTCATCCAATGTTAAAATCTCTCTGCTTAAATTGGCCTCAGGCTTTGCTGATATATTTCCAGGTTCCTACACAATACAAAAATATTACTAATGACAATGCAAAAATACTGAAAGTCTTAGACTATGAGTCCTATGGGTTACCTTGAAGAATAGGGCAAAGGAAAGGTTCTCAGCAGCAACGAGTTTTCCCACTGCATATTCATCATTAAATTCTGGATTCAGATAGTTAAGATTGGAGGTCTAAAAATGGTCATTAAGGTAAAAATATGAATCTAAAATTAATAAATAAATTGAGGTTTACAATTACCAGCTGGAAGGTGTACTGGTGATGGCAAGGACTGGTTGATCATTTGTCCATTTCCCAGCTGCCCTTGCGTCCCACATCCAAATGAATAGATCTGCTTTGATAATGCGACTAACACCAGCGTGTGATGCCTTAATACAAAAAATCTTAAATCTAAGAAATATAATCTTTAAATTGAAATCATACAATACAAAACAAATCTTGTAAACACAGTCTAATTACCTCCCACATGTGACCTGTGACACTTTAGAGCCCCACATTTCAGCAACCACTCGTGGAAGATGTTCATCTTTAAATGAGTTGTGTCCAAGCTGACCAAAAGCTCCCGACCCAAATGTGAACACAGTGCCTCCCTTAGAATACAATCAAATTCTCATTTGCACATTTTTCATTGTTGACATCCGTCCATTCTTATATTTATATTATGCTTATATTTCTTTTGGAAAATAGGATGTACAAAACATAATGTGTAAAATACCTTTGATAAAGTTGCAGTGTGTTCTCCTCCACACGAGATGAACTGAGTTTTCTTTCCATTCAGGCTCTTTAAAACTGTGGGCACATGCCTGTCTGAAGTCACACAACACATACACTTTTGTTTACTGTACATTCGTATTCTGATATAATTGTTAGTTTCAAGTGTCACACTTGTCTCAAAAGTCCAGTCCGGTCAACCACATCTCTCACAACATTAAAAAAACAACTTAAAACCCATTTCTTCAGTGAATACTTGACAGACAAATTTAAAAAAATACAACAACAAACAACAAACCTTATTTTTATAACAAGCTCTCCTCAGCGATCAGCCACACCCTCTCCAGCAACTCCGCCTCCCAGAATCTATTGAACCCCACAAACTCCAATTCCCATCATCCCTTGCACTCACCCTGATTACATCCGCACCTTATTCAAATTAATTGGGCACTAGATGTACACCGCCCTATGTATTCCCCAGTGTCAGATCTAGTTGTTATTTCCGTTACTGTGTAGGTCCGACACGCCTGTGATTCAGAGTTCTCCTTTTTGCATGTTTTATCGGTTGTATTATACCATTTGTGGATTCCCTTTTTGTGCCCGTTACCCCTTTTTGGATTGATTATTTGGATTTGCTATTTTTTGGATTAAATATACCCTTTGCACCATCTCCTGTTGTGGCATCGTTCTTCCCCTTATGTTTAGTGTTACACTTTCTTTCTCTCAACAGTTATTTATCTGGCTTTTGTTGAAACTACTAAGTTTGCATTAGCACATATTGTATTAATGCTCCTGTATGACTACTTGCTCCCTGAACTCTCTGTAAGTCGCTGTGGATAAAAGTGTCTGCTAAATGACTAAATGTAAAAGTACCACACTATGATAAGAGGTGTGTGGAGAGGTATGTGTCAAACTGATGAACTCATTACATCTTGAATCTTAGTAGCATCGTACCTGTAGTGTCTCCCAGACCCAACTGTCCAGAAGAGTTCTTCCCCCAGCCAAACACAACACCAGAGAGAGACAACACAAAGCTGTGATCTCCTCCAGCGCTGATCTGAGCCAGTGGAACCCCATCCAGACACTGAACGTGTTGAGGACTCTGAGATCCAGATCGAACTTCACCCAGACCCAGCTGACCATGAGAGTTCTCACCCCAGACAAACACCTGACCATCTGAGAGAACAAGAACAAACTCTGAAAATCTCAAAAGGTACATTTATGAACTTTATTATTGAAATGGTGTTGATGGAATAGCTGTGAGTACCCTGGGTTAATGCCATTGAATGCTGGTCTCCACATGAGATCTTAATCACATGTCTGTTGGACAGGTCTTTGAGAGGTCTGCAGAATAAATAAGACAGAGAGAGAGAGAGAGCTCTGCAGTTGTATTTTTTTAGAAACAAATTAATTAAAGAGCTCTCAAAAAAAAGTGACTTTAACTTTAAGTTAAAATGCATACCTGCACACAGAAGATTTGTTTACAATGAAAACGTTTCCTCCATCAGTCAGAAGAACACCACCAGATTCTCCACAGACTATTGATTTGATTTTGTCTTTCTTCAGGTTTAGTAGTTCTGTAGATAAATGAAATCATTTGGATCTGATAAAGTAACACTTAGTCACATCTACATTATAACAAATGTGAAACATAAATGCGTGATGTTGATAAAATGAAAATATGTAGTATTTCATACTTAGTTTGCCATCATGGCCATTGTTGTCACCACGCAGTCTGAGGATCGAAACTTTCTCATTCCGGATGAATCCAACCAAATATTTTCCTGCTGACATGTCCTGAATTTCTGATGTTGGACACACGGAGCGTATTCCGTTATTCACATGTTTTACTTTGTCAGGTTGTGTCAGACCGAAGCCCTCTCGAACCTGCGCTCCCCAATAACACAACATCTCCAAGTCTGATGAACGAAACCTTCGGTCCTTCAAACTAAACCAAACACTGCAGATTGAACTACTTCATATGAGGAAACCTGTTGTTTAATACGAGATTTCCAACAAAACGAAAGTAAGTCAAACGTAACGATACTGACCGCGTTTATGGCAAGCCAAATTAGCTTTAATCATTCTCAGGATATACATTTTTGATATCGATAATTCAATTTTTACTTGTAAAAAATTACTGATATCAAGAATATAATTTTAGTAGTAAAAATCTGAATTCTTGATATCAACAATCATCTATGGCAAGCCGAATTAGCTTAAATTGTTCCCAGCGTTAATCGTCGTAATTGCATTTTTACTAGAAACAATTACAATTACAGAGCTGTGTCCTCCGTAGGTCGCATTTTGGACGGCATACATCATAGAGGTTGTCTCGTTTCAGTTTAAGAACCTAAAACTAACATGTATTTCTATTAATGTGATAGTTCACCCAAAATATAAATTCTGTCATCATTTACTCACCCTTGTCATTTCAAGCCTGAATGACTTTTTGTAGAAAACACAAGAATGTATTTCTAAAATGCTGTTACACATTCACTTGCACTGGTTTTGTGTCCATGAAGTCGAAGTGAATGGATGCCGTCACTGTAGCATGTGTCCCGGAAAAATTGCACGTATGGTACTGTCCAAGGATCGGGACTTTTTGTATTTTGATGCTTTGGGAAAGTGTTTCTTAAGATTCAAGATTCAAAATGTTTATTGTCATATGCCCAGTCAGGAAAAATGTTCCCTGAGCAATGAAATTCTTACTTTACTGTCCACAATGAATGCCAAGACAGTGCAAAGAACACACATACATAAACTATACACACACATGTACATACAATGTAAGAAACATAAAATAAAAACTATGCTGAAACATAATAATAAAAACTAAAAATGGACTGTGTAGGCCTATATGACATTTATATATGCAAATGTACAGTATTAATTTATGGGCGAAAAACAATAGTGTAGTCATATGCGAAAATTGAGTGCAACTTACATGATAACAATGGCAGCAGTAATAGTAACAGATGAGCAAATTGATAGGAGGCTACATGAGTAAATATACAATGGTAGTAATAACTGCAATAACATTTCAAATGTTCAAATGAGATGAAACAGCTGGACCACTAGCCAGCTACCTCTTTAAGAATCTAATTGGTGAAAATAGTTTGTCTAGCTTTCTACACCAAATTCATTTTTTATTAAATTATGGTTGTTTAGAACTTTGCTCAGGCTAGCAGTTTAACAGTTGTAATCTATTTATATAAACGCTGCAACAAAAGCATGCCAGGTTTTCCCCTCCAATGTATACAAACTGGATGAATATTTATAAGGTAGGATGAGCATAATGAGTTGGCACTGAATAGAGAGCTCTTTCATTACGTTCTTACCAGGAAGAATTGAATTTGAGAGCTCTATAATTCGATTAGATCAAAATTCCCATCATAGAGCTCTCTAATTTAACTTTTACTAGTAACAATTAAAATTAGAGAGCAATTCAATTGCAGAGCTCTGCAATTACACATATCCTTAATGTGTCTTTTTACTTGTAAACACTAAATAAAAGAGCTCTCTAATTTAATTTTTACTAGAAACAAGAATAGAGAAAAAGAATAGAGAGCACTGTAATTGTAATTGTTACTAGTAAATCCTTTAGGGAGCTGTCTTATCATTATTACTAGTTAAAATAAAATTAGAAAGCTCTATAATGAAAAAGAATGGAAGTCAATTGAGATTTAGGGCTTGTAAATATCGAATTCGAGGGCTCTCTAATCGTAATTGTTACTAGAAAAAATTAAGTCATAGAGCTCTGTAATTGTAATTGTAAATAATAAAAAAAGTAATCATAGAGCTCTCTAAGTTAATTCTTACTAGTAAAAATGTAATTGTGACCAGTAACGCTGGGGACAATTTTAAGCTAATTCTGCTTGCCATAATGGTACGTTAATTTCCATATGAAATATGTTACGCATTATATACTTTGCATGTAGGCGGATATTCCTAAAATAAAGTATAAAGTTAATCATACTTAGTTTATCAGCAAGGCCACTGGGTTCACTCAGAACGAACTTGAAAGTTAATCTGGGAGCTGCTATTTTGAACACAACGATTTTTTTCGGATTTCTCATAAAACGAAAGTAGTAAGTGAAACACATTTAAGATGTTTCATGTTGTTATAATGATTTGAGGACAACATACATTAACAAAAACACGCACATACACAACTACATACAGTATCAGCCAAATGATGGAGATGACGATTTAAAGTGAAACGGAACACAAAACAGAAACACATCAAGGTAGAAACAAGTGTCATTCTAATGTGAGATTGGATTTTATTTGTCTGTACTTATTGTCAATACACATATTAAAACATTAAAATTACATAAAATAGAATATAGCATGTATAGGCTACATTGTGTTGTGTTAAAACACATCTTAATGCATAAAGTAATACAAGTAAAAATGGCTTTTTACCCTACAGTAACCCTATGTAATCTTTATTGCACATGCATTAAGCACAAAACATATATATTAAAAAATCTCTGTTCATGATAGTCTGCCTGTCATGAAACTGACATGAAACAGAACCAAAATACAGACAGCACTCAACAAAAACACTTTAAAATGAAGATGGAAGCTAACTCAAAATCCATTGAGGGGGAAAGCATGAACAAAATACTTTAACAAAATCAAACTTAAATTAAAAAAAGATCAAGGGCAACAGGTTAAGACGGGGATGAAGACAAAGGATCCAGCTCAGGACAGCAAACACAAGGACATTAAATAAGAGAGGAACAAAATTGGCATAACCAAGGCAACAGGTGAAGGGTGTGAACTGACAATGAATATGGAAACAAGGGGCGGGGCTAAGACGCAAGACAGGGGAGCACATGGCTGAAAGAATCAAACAATGACCATGTGCTTCCAAACACAAACACAAGACATGACACTGCGACGCTCAAACATTCAATGGACAATGTATATTCTGGGGTTAGCTTATTTTAACATTGCTGACTAAGAGGAAATTTCATGCCCGTCCAAAAACCTTACAAAAGCTGATAGCATGTATTAGTTTGTGACGGAGTGTGTCGACATGGCTGTATTTTGGAAGATATAATGTGCCAAAACATGTCTGGGCTACTGGTAAAAGATCATCTGAATCAGGTTTGTTCATCAGCACTATCTTCAGTGTCAGCTTTGAGAGACCTCCAGGAGGTACACGGCCAGTTCCATACATGAAAACTGTAAAGGCACAGGTCAGATTCACAAAATAAACATTATCTGCAAATTCTTTTGTTTTTCATTGTGTATATCATTCTATATACAAATGTTCTTTCAGACACCAAGACGTAACTTACTGAGAAATTTATTTTTGTTTTCTTCAGACAACTCAAAGAAAACGGTCCAGAAGTTCTTGATCAGCTCATCAGAGGGAGAACAGTGTTCATATGTAGCACACTAAATATGATGCAAAATGATTTAGTACACTAAACATATGTCAATGTTTAATTTTTAAAACCTTGATCTTCATATACCTTTTGAAGATCTTCCCACTCATATTTAGGAGAACCACTGAAAACTTCTCTGAGTTCTTCAGGGTGAAACATTTTCCAGGCTTTGACCGGACAACCTTCAGAAAAACCTGCAGAGAACTGCTCAAACTGGTTCTTCACTGACTTGTTGAAGATGAAGTCCACATACAAATCCACATACTTCTGTCTGCACAGAGATAAAAAATCATTCAGTAGTGCTGACAGCAGTGGCATCTATAGCCCGATATAACTCTTTTTTATTCGTTATTTATCTGCGGCATCTCTTTAAGTCGTATGGTTTCTGATGTAATACACACAGATGCTAAGACAATGAAATCATCATTCCTAGCGTACCGATTAATTGTGGTGACTGGAATCTGAGCTCCATTTGGAATGAGCTCTTGCCCTTTGAACTGACATAAATAAAAATGTTATTAACATATTCATCCTGTCTGGAGCTACTCTACATGAAAGAGTGAAACATAGAAATACCGTAAAATTCTGGAAAAGTGCATCCACCACTTCTTCATCCTCCTGAAGAAGATCCTTCAAACTTCTGATTTGGGATGTGAAATTAAATTTATAAAAATTCACAGATAAACCTGCTTTGAAAGTTGTTTGAAATCCTCATTGTAATGGAAGATGATTATTCAAAAGTCATCAGTGACAGTAGTGAATTCAAAATCATAAAGAATTCTTCTCAATCGAATAGGTCATGTTTACCTGGCCTCCACAGGGGATATTTCCTCTAGATCATTCAGAGTGACGCTCTGGTCCAGAAGTTTCTTGAACAACGCCAGTGGGAAGTGAATGCTCATGTAATAATGGTTGAAGAGTGCCATTCCACAGACAACGCCAAGATAGTAAAACTCTTCATTGTGTGTATTCTGAAATGAAAACAATGGAAATTCTGTTGCATAATAAAACGCTTTACTCAAAAAAAGTGATTTAATAAAAAAGTCAATAGTGATCCAGAAGTCTTCTTATTTCAGTGTCTGATGCATTTAGGAGCAGCATACCTCAGCATTGAACCACATCAGTGAATTCTCACAAACTTTAAGTGGCTTTTTCTTCCATTTAAGGAGAGATTGTGAAAGCAAGGAGAAGAATTCTGCAGAAAGAGCCCCTTCATCTATCCCATCCTCACCAACAAACTTCACCTGGGGAAGAGACATTGTTTTAAAAGGCTTGACAAGAAAATGCCTACTGAATAATGTACTCAAAATTCAAAGACCCTTTGCTGCTCCTTCTGTAAGATTACCTTCAATAGATGCTGAAATGAGTGGTTGCTATGTCTGAGATACTGAAGTGTGTCCTTCAATATTGAAATCCTGTTTATGTGCAAAGTGCTGGCAGTCCAGATCCACATGGCGTCATGTTGGTCTGGACTTGTCTTCCTGATGAATGGGTCCTGTAAGAACTGAGAAATCGGGTTAGTGTTAAAAATGGGGTAAAATTGTTTTTGGTAAATATTTACAATTTTAATAGGACCGCACATTTAAGGCTACCATATATCACTATTAGGACTTACTCTAAAAATTGTGCATTTAGATACAGTTTCAGCCACAAAGGGGAAACTGACCAACATTTCAATAGTTTTCTGAAAGAAAAATTCACTGACGTAAATTAAGAAAGCTTATAATCGTCTTGAACATAGAGAAGAAAATATCAAAAGAATCTTGTTGTCCATATTGATGATGTTCATTGTCACAAGTCTGTGATACCTACAACAAAGTGGTCTTTCCGCTCGAGCATTTCATCGATATCACGGATTAAGCATGACTCAAAATCTACCAGTGTGGTTTGCAGCTAGATAAAACATAAAAGTTTTTTTTTAGTCTTTCTTTAAGATTGTAAGATGGAATTTATTTTTGTTTTGGTTCTCACCATATCTAGAAGATCATTGATCTTGTGAATAATGAAGTCTCTGCTTGTGATGTCATTGTGGGTCCTGCAGCAGACCTTCAAAACAAAGCCACGAAAAGCATAATTCAGGTTCAGAATTCAACCTGTTGCTCCAACATTACATTTTTGGGTGAACTATTCCATTGTTAAGGGTCATGATAGCATATAAGTGACCCTGGATCACAAAACCATTGTATAGTAGCACGGGAACATTTTTAGTAAAAGGCAAATATACATTGTATGGGTCAAAATGATAGATTTTTCTTTTATGCCAAAAATCATTAAGATATTAAGTAAAGATCATGTTCCACGAAGATATTTTTTGAATAAATATAAAGAATGTTATTTTTTGTGAGTGGATGGCCTGCTACAGCGCCTCTGATTGACAACTTTAAAGGCGATTTTCTCAATGTTTAGATTTTTTGCACCCTTACATTCCTGGGTTATAAACATCTGTATCTCCGCCATATATTGTCCTATCCTTAACAACTCCTACATCAATAGAAAGCTAAATTATTCAGCTTTAAGATGATGTAAAAATCTCAATTTCGAAAAATTGACCCATAAGACTGGTTTTGTTGTCCAGGGTCACATATATTGTTGTGATGTGTAGCAAAGGCACCTTATAGATCATCTGAAGGACTTGCATTAGTTTCTTCAGATGTATCATTTCATCACAATTCATTTCACCAGATGAAATTTCATCAATCAACACAGCCGATGTATTGCGATATAACTTCACCAAGTCTTTGAGACAATCTTCAGGGAGTTCAGACCAGTAATTTTCTAAAATATATATATAACATATCAAACAAAGGATAAATAACACCAAATCAAAAGTAACACAAAGGATGAACATCAACATCATAACTTTACCCAACACTTCAAGAGCGTCAGGTTTCAGCTGAAGAATTTTGGAGGCGAGTGCTTCAAGGAGATGGACTCTGTGTTGTTCCTGGCAGACTCTGATGAGCTCAGGGAGGAGAAGATAAACTCTCAGAGCTTCTACGCTACTGAAACCCTCTTTAGGGTTAAGAGAGGGCAAGAGTTTATCCCGAACCATCCTCATAATCTGCAAAATGAACACTGTAACACTGCTTTAACTCTTCTTTGATTCAAGTGTAAAATTAATTAATCTTATCTCACAGAATCCTCAAGAACAATGATTTTTTATAATAATTGTATACTACTTCATGTGATTGAATATGAGTTTATTGTAATACGTGTAAGAAATGGACAAGATTGGATTCATCATTACCTTTGTCATCTCATTTTTGTTCTCTGATAATTTTGCAAACGATTTCTTTACCAGATCAAAATCCAAACCACAGACATTTGCAGAAGTCTGATAATGTTCATCACAACTACAAAGACGAGAAATTATATAACAATGAGGAAAGAAATGACATTCATTTAAGAAAATGATAAATGTAGTCATCTATCATACTCTGAGTTACCTTGTTTTGAGAAAACTTCCATTCAAACAGGCAGCAGATGAAAACACTTGGCATATTTTGCTAAAAAAAACACAGAACAATGCTTTTATTGCATTCATACATTAATACCCTATAACATCACTACAATATCAGACTACTATGTGGACTGATAAACATATACTGTACATAAACTCACAATGCCATAATCATTTTAAACTCACTTGTTACATTCAGACCCCCGCTGGTCAATCATTCTGTCATCTAATGTTAACATCCCTCTGTTTGGATTGGGCTCAGGTTTTGCTGATATATGCCCAAGTTGCTACACAATACAAAAAAAAACATTATTATAATGACAGCAGATAAGTGATTAAAGTCAAATTTTGGAATGAGTCCTGTCTGGCCTACCTTGAAAAACAGAGCAAAGGAATGGTGTTCACCAGCAATGAGTTTTCCAAACACAAATTCATCATTAAACTCTGGAATTGGATAAAGGCTAGAGGTAAGAACATTGTCAATAATATGCAAATATTTATAAATAGATAAATGTAGGTTTGTAATTACCAGCTGGCAGGTGTACTGGTGTTGGCACAGACTGGTTGGTCATTTGTCCATTTCCCAGCTGCCCTTGCGTCCCACATCCAAATGAGTAGATCTGCTTTGATGACGCCACTAACACAAGTGTGTGATGTCTTAATACAATAAAAAAACCCAGAATTACTTAGTTGATGTCAAGCCATTTTGTATTTATACATTTACAGTGTATTTACAAAACGTTGCACCTCCCACATGTGACCTGTGACACAACCGAGCCCCAAAGTTCAGCAACCACTCGTGGAAGATGTTCATCTTTAATTGAGTTGTGTCCAAGTTGACCAAAAACACCGGCTCCAAATGTGAACACAGTGCCTCCCTAAGAAAGCATAAATATATTTATTACGTATACCCTTTGTTAACTTGAGTTCTATTCCAAATATTATTAAAATGTAACACATTACACCCTCAGTATGTATTCGGTAAAGCTGGACCAAGTGTAACATTTATTATTTCAGCAGACACTAAGTTGATTGCACATACAATATGGTTATAATTCACATGAAAATGTGATCTACATAAGAAAAGGCTATTTAATACCTTTGAAAGAGTTGCAGTGTGTTCACCTCCACATGAGATGAACTGAGTTTTCTTCCCATTAAGGCTTCTTACAACTGTGGGTACACACCTGTCTGAAATCCCAAAACACATCAACTTTTAATTTCTTCACATTCATACTCTGATATACAAAATGTCCTATTTGTCTGATAGGTAGCACAGTGCGGTGTGGCGATGAGATGTGGATGTGATGAAATTATGAGCACAATACATTTTGAATCTTTCTAAGTGACATCACAGAAGTAGATACCTGTAGTGTCTCCCAGACCCAACTGTCCAGAAGAGTTCTTCCCCCAGCCAAACACAACACCAGAGAGAGACAACACAAAGCTGTGATCTCCTCCAGCGCTGATCTGAGCCAGTGGAACCCCATCCAGACACTGAACGTGTTGAGGAGTCTGAGATCCAGATCGACCTTCACCCAGACCCAGCTGACCATAAGAGTTCTCACCCCAGACAAACACCTGACCCTCTGAGAGGACAAGAACAAACTCAAAAAGGTACATTTACACTCTTTATTTATGAAATGATGTTGATGAATAGCTGTGATTACCCTGGGTTAATGCCATTGAATGCTGGTCTCCACATGAGATCTGAATCACATGTCTATTGGACAGGTGTTTGAGAGGTCTGCAGAGACAACCAACAACTCTTATGATTCTGCATTAATATAATATATATTTATTTTAGTTTAGAGAGATCAATCACTGTTGTCAGTGATGGTATAGTAATAACATACCGGCAGTTAGCGGATTCATCCATAATAATAACTTTCCCTCCATGAGCAAGTAATAATGGATCATCCCCACCACAGACAATCAATGTGATTTCCTGATTCTCCGTCTCTAGTTGTTCTGTAATTGGTATATAATTGTATAAGGCATCTGTTTGTAAGGGCATTAAGCACTTCTAAATTAGCTAAATTACTAATATAGTTTATTCATGATAATAACAGTCAAACTTGTTAAAAGGCCTTGTAGATTACTCCAGAACCTACTGTGCCTCATAACATTCTGTGCCACTGTTTGTTTTACTGTGTCTGTGTTGCTTCTGAGAAACTACATTTAAATGTATTTGCTCAATACTATTACATTTTATTGTATGGTTTTATTTAATGAAACCTTGCCAAAATATCTTATTTGGTGCTCAGCATTAGATTGGGATATAAACGGTCGAAATAATATCATTGTTTATCATGATTAATCAATTAAAAAACGTCAACAAAACATTTGTGTGTGCGATCAAAAAGAGTGATCTGGATCAATCGCAGTACTGACCGACGGCCGCGGACCATTTATCGTGCGCTTATCACTATCATTACGGTAATAAGTCACTGAAAGAGTGTGCGTCATACCGCGGTGCAAATGGTATGACCCACAGCGCAAACAAAAAACCGCAAAATATAAAACTTGAAAATCGCCTAGTTTTTATTTGTTTAAAGTGCATTGCAAGTTGACCCCAGAGAGTAAATGTATAGAAAAATAGCATAGGAATTATATGTTCTTTAAAATATATTCATAAATACGCTAATTAGGCTTCTGGGGACGTTTTTGAGAGAATTTTTATTTTCCGCATCTGAAAACCGCCAAAACCTGAGGTAACGTAACGAGAGGGAGTGCGGTTGATGTAGACATTAGGAAAACAATGGACCGCGATGACAATGAGAATTCGGAGAATATTATAAATGTTTATTCACATTCGTATGACGGACCTCTGCCATACAATTATGAGCCTGCTATAGAGGACATGAGAGCAGGGACAAAACGAATATAACATGTGGAAACGATTTCCTGACAGGACGAGTTTGTGCAACCTCTACAAATACAATCATTTACCATGACAATGAAAAACTTTAATAAATAACGAGTTAAAACAGAGTCACTCACGACCGCTCCTACTGAATACCAAGATACTCTGCAGTGATCAAAGGCAACGCGCCGCAGTCTTCCCTCTCGTGACGTTAAATGACGCGATGGAAAAAAAGACTGTTTTGGGAGGCGGTCAAGGAAACGGTCACTTCTACTACTAAATTTGCGCCCTTAAATTTTGAAAAACGTTTTGAAGCTTATATATTAATAAAAAAAAATCGACTTGCAATATGCTATTTAAATGTTCATTTCTTAAATTACAATTCTGTACAATTAAAATTAAGAAAAGGAGAGAAAATTACAATAATACCATTACAAGGTTATCCAGATTTTTTTTAATTAACGTCTCGTTTCATTTTTTTTATTTTTGCGTTTACATTGTATGGTCTGAAAATGTAATTGTGAATTACACGGTCCGTTCTCTGTCATTTATGCTTAAACGTAGTTACTACACTTTTTTATAGCTATTGACCAAAAAATCATTTACTAACATTAGATTTGTCGATAAAAAACGACACAACATAGTGATCCAATCATTTAATAACTAAATATTTGGGAGACAATTTTAGCAAAGTAACGATTCATCTCGGTTTCTTTTGATTGTTACGTGCGCATGCGCAGTAACGTTTGTTTATGATGTTAAGATTAAAACGTCGCTCATGCTGCTTTCAAGTGAACCTGTGAAACTTCGAGTGGTTTGGCCGTTGTCAGGACATGTCACGCGTTCAAGTATCGTAAACCAAATTACAGAGGATAAACAAAAATGAATTCTTGCCCCCATCAACTTTACGCATCTACAATGTGCCCTGAAGTCCAGCCCATTACAACAGACATGGAATAAACACGCCTCCTATGAAATCACTCCTCGGTTTAGACGGTATTCCCGACTCTACGTGAAGGCTGTAATTTGACTAACGGTATATATTATCTGTTAGGCAAGCTATCAAGATTAGCATAATGTACTTTCGTATTCATGAAAGTAAGTGAAATATAGTTAATTATACTTAGTTTGCCATCATGATCATCGCCGCACAATCTTGTGACCGAAACTTTCCCATTCTGGATGAATCCCACAAAGTGTCTTCCTACGGAAATGTCCTGAATTTCTGATGTTGGACACACGCAGCGTATTCCATCATTCAAATGTGTTACTTTGTCTGGCTGAATCAAACCGAAGCCCTCCCGGACCTTCGCTCCCCAATAACACAACATCTCCACATCTGATGAACACCGCACTGTTCTGCTGGGGAAAACGAACGCGAAATCTGGTTTCTGCTTAAACGAAACTCGTGATATCTCCCAAAACGAAAGTAGCCTCAGCCGTGAAACACATTGAGATGATTTACGTTGGACAGTATGGATAACATAAAGAAACAATATATAATATAAACATGTATAATCACAAAAAGGATAAAGCTGATGACGCTTATTTATTTGCCTTAAAGTGGAACGAAAAACGAAACTGAAACTGACACCAGGGTCAGGTCAAGTTTTTCTCCAATTTGTCATTTACTGTATTTGGTGTCATGCACAAGAAAGTCATACAGGTTTGGAATGACATGAGGGTGAATATCTTTTTAAGTAATCCACTATACATAAACATAAACTCACAATGCTCCACAAAAATGGAATGATCATTTAAAACTCACTTATCATGTTCAGACCTTCATCTGTCAATTATTCTGTCCTTTTTTTGCTGATTTATTTTCAAGTCCCTACATAATACTACAAAACAAAAACAACACATTTCTAATGACGTGGCTTAAATATTAAATCTTAGTCTGTTTTGGAATTACAAATATAATCTTGCCTAATTTGAAGAAGAGGGCAAAGGAATGGTATTCCTCAGCAATGAGTTTTGTATATTCATCATTACAAAATGATGGATTCATATACTGTATGTACTTGGGGTTATCTGGCTGAGCATAGTCATAGGCTTGCTGGCAGGTGTACCGGTGATGGCACAGACTGGTTGATCATTTGTCCATTTCCCAGTTGCCCTTGCATCCCACATCCAAATGAGTAGAAAATTAAAAGCAAAACCACAGCCTGTAATAAAACACATTACACTTATCAGCAAGTCTAAAAAAGTGTGTTTTAAGAAAAGTTTTAAAAACACTGTGAGATGTGTTCCGTCTACTTTCAGAAGGAAGGGAGTTCCAGGGTTTTGGAGCAAAGGAGGAAAGAGCCCTATCACCCATAGAACATAAAAGGCCTTTTGTGACAAATGACTACATACAATCCCGGCAACATTGTATTAGCAAGGTTACAGAAAGGCTACTTAAACTGGCCTAATGCTTTTTCCAATACCTTTGTCCATAATAATTACTTTTTCTCCATGAGCAAGTAGGGCTGCACTGTCCCCACCAAACACCACAGATGCGATGTCATCATTTTCTAGCTATAGTTGTTCTAGTGAATATAAAATACTTTTGATTGTGAGTGCCTACAACATAAGGCTTCTTTTATTTTATATCCGCACTGCGATACATTTCTGTAGAACAACAGGGAGCTTAGCTGGTAAGCGTGTACATATTTCTACAGAATAAATGCTTTATCATGTAATGAAATATTTTCTTATCTGGCAATATTTAATTAACGTCTTAAGTTTGGCGAAAGAGTAATATTGTTGGATAATAAAATTAACCGGAATTGAGTCTGTGTGTTTGTTATGTGTGTTTGTGAATAGCCATGTGAAGGAATCCTACTGAAGCGTGCTGAGCTGTAAGAAATGCAATAACAGGTAAGACTTTTAAAGAGTTTTAATGGTTAGACATTTCATGTTCTTTATAAGATTCAATGCGGGGCAAGCTGCAGCAACCAATGTCTGCAAATAACGGGGGCTTTAGGCAAAACATTCCCTAAAAATTCAACATAAAAGGCCAAAAATAGTGATGTGAGAAGCGAAGCTTTTCAAAGCTTTGAGTCAATCAGTACCTCAGAGATTACCTATTTTTGTAGGCTAACATGTAAGTAAGCACCGCGCTGGTTCCCTTGACCAAAAGCTAATGTATTTTGGAAGATAGCAAAAAATGAGCTCTGTGATAACAAAGGTTTATGATGTTTACACGTTTTGTCTGTCACAGTTACCGTCATAATCCTGCCTCTCTCAGTCATGCTTTTCTACTCTTGTGTCAGGATTGTGATAGTCCCACGTGTTTTGTGTGGAAGCACATGGCCATTTTTTGTTGTGATGTGCCATTTGCTCTCTTTTCTGTCTCCTAACCCCGCCCCTCATTTCCTCATTAATCATTGTTTCATGACCTTCACCTGTTGTCCTCATTATTTGCTCCCTAATTCCCTTGTGTTTGCTATCTTGTGCTTGTTCGTTTTGTATTACCTCATGATAATTTGATGTTCCTGTGAAGTCATATCAAGTCTAGTTTTAGTGAAGTTTATTGTTTTAGTCTAGTCGAGTCTGTTTATTGTATTTGGTCAAGCTCCCTGTTGTTTTAACCCCTGGTGGGTTTTGTTTTCCTGTTTTCGTTGTGTTTTATAAATTCTGTCAACTCGCTGTCTGCATCTGGGTTCTGTCTACCAATTCCTGACAGTTACAAATAATGTTTTTTCAACGATGTTTTATAGATCTTATAATATACTTTTTTTTATAAACATGTTATGTATGTTATATCATTTTAAAATTGTGTTTTATACATTTCTAAGTTTAATTTTACAACAGAAAAAAAATATTTACTAAATAAATAAATGTTTACATGTTAACAGTGTTTTTAGGCCTTTATGCATTGTCACATGAGAAATGTTGTCAATAAATGTCATTTTTAGGGTAAAAGCGGTGTCTTTATTTCACAGAACACAAAAATGAATACATGAATGCATTTACCAATAGTGACTCCTTTGCTGTGATAAAGAATACAAATTCTACTTTAATTGCTATTAAATCCAACCGCTATTAAAAATTGTATATAGCCCATAGGCCTATTCTAAATCCGAGGTGTCTGAAACTCACAATTAACATCAAGACGCATATGGATAATATAAAAATAGACAGAATCACCTACATCATACTATTATGTTAAAATAAAAAGCTCCATTGATATGGGCATTCTTATATAAATTAAAGTGATTGGTTGTTACTTAAATAGTAGAGTACAGTATTTTTTGCAACCCTGAGACCTCAATTAATCTATATTGCACACATCTCATTCCACTTATTTAAATATCCCAGTTCATGAAAGACATGATCAGTAATGCTGAACAACTGACAATGTATATTCTGGAATTTCATTCCCGTCCAAAAACCTCACAAAAGCTGATAGCATGTATAAGCTTGTTACGAAGTGTGTCGATGTCGCTGTATTTGGGAAGACATAATATGCCAAAACATGTCTGAGCTTCTGGGAAACGATCATCTGTATTAGGAGTGTTCAACAGCACAATCTTCATAGTTAGCTTTGAGAGACCTCCAGCAGGTACACGATCCGTTCCATACATGAAAACTGAGCAAAAATATGTAGCGTGAGGATACTAGTAATCCAAAATAAAACAAAGTGCACATTACATACATAACAGAACTTCTGATTTTCTAGTGTTCATTGAGATGCAATTGTTTTAATTTCTTTCCTATAACATATGAAGACAAATGTACAGCCAGCCACAAACATATAACTTACAAAGAAATGTCTTTCTCTCTTCTTCAGAAAGTTCGAAGAAAACAGTCCAGAAATTCTGGATCAGCTCATCAGAGGGAGAGCACTGTTCATATGTAGCACCCTGAATTAGTAAAATAAAGTACATTAAAACTACTTACATTTATAAAGAATGGGATAAGCGACTTTATGCAAATGTTTACCTTCTGAAGGTCTTCCCACTTATATAGAGGAGAACCGTAAACAACTTCTCTGAGTTCTTCAGGGTGAAACATTTTCCAGGCATTGATGGGACAGCCTTCAGAAAAACCTGCAGAGAACTGCTCGAACTGATTCTTTACGGACTTGTTGAAAATGAAATCCACATACAAATCCACATACTTCTGTCTGCAAAAGCATGGAAGATACAACTTGATGTTTTTATTACCAATTTAACAAAACTTGCTTTGTGATATTATCTGTAACATCTAGATATAATGTGTTAACATGGAAGCTAAAATAAATTAAAATGCATGAATCATACCTGTTAAATTTGGTCACTGGAGCTTGAGCTCCATTTGGAATGAGCTCTTGGTCTCTGACCTAAATGTATAAGCAAAAATGCATAGGAGTAAGGCATATAAACAATACACGTGCTCGAACTGTGGTCATCCAATCATAGTGCAGGTCATTTATAATTGAAAAATGGAAAGGTACAGTACGGTAGCAAAGCTGCCTGTTTCATTTGAATGATCTCAAAAGCATGCGGTAAATAGTAAAACAGAATTTTTTTTTTGCACAAAAACTTCTAATAAAACTTTTAAGTGAACTGCAACATAAAAGCATAAGAACATGTTACTTTATTGTAAAAACAACAAGAGGGATGGTATTACCATAAAATCCAGGTAGAGCTCATCTATTACGTCTTCATCTTCTGCCAGAAGATTTTTCAAACTTCTAATATAAGAAATAAAATATGTGCTGCAGTTGTCATTTTGGTCACCATTTTACACAGTCATCTCGACGAAAATATTTCACAATATTATCACAATATCTTTATCCAGCTATAATTAAAGTTAATAATAATAAATTTATCGTTTATTTAGATTTTGTAGGGGTGCAGACAGGGAGAGTTTGTGTATTAAAATTTTAAGCAGGTGCTGAATTTATTTATTATATTATCATATGTGTTCTTACAGTGTGTCTACAAGGCTCGACAAGATAAAAGACGATAGAATTATAATTTGATAAATTTGTCAACACTGGATGCGACGCGTCACGCGACACAACAAAACAAACCCATTTAGAACAAGCCGTTGTCGTTTCATGCCGGTTGCGTCCGGTGTACACGTGGCTTTAGTCCTGTGTAAGCCAGCACAGTGCTTCGAAAGAGATTAGAGTTAAGTGACCCGCTTGAGGCCGCTAAATTTCATACAATAGATCTTTAAAATAGGTTATATCTCATGCTTCGATATTAATTCATACCTTGCCTCCACTGGCGTCAGATCCTCTAAATCCTGCAGAGTGGGACTCAGGCAGAGGAGCTTTTTGAACAATGCCAGGGGGAAATTGATGTTTATGAAATGATCATTGTAAAGTGCAATTCCACAGACAAGCCCAAGATAGTAAAAATCGGTGACATCAGCAATCTGAAATTAAAAAGGAACTCAAGTATTGACCTGAATGGAAATAAAACATGCAAAAGTGTGTTTAAAGGTGTCATGACTTGGAAGTAAACGCCCACTGCAATGATTGGATAACGGTTCCAAAAGACAGCAGTGTGCCATGCGATGTACATTTTGTGTGTCTGTTTGACAAGCTACGTACTTTGTTGGAGCCCTCTGTAAACTTGATTAGATATGTAGGTTACACATAATCAGGACATATGATTAGCGATCTCATCGCTCATCATATCACAAATAACAAAGCAATAGCGACGCATCGTTCATATATTTTTTTCTCACATAAGGTCCGGTCGGATTCAATATTGATTTTATATCAGTCTCTCTGCAAATCCAGTGTCGGCATTAGCCTTGTTTACAAAGGAATATCCACGGTGAAATGAAGCCGAAAAAAACACATCAACCACGCGTTCTAATATCAGAAGTGACTGCGTTCCTCGCAACCAGGTACTGCACAATATGTTGCATGTTTGTTGCTTGGTCCCTCTAAATAAAAAAAAAGTGAAATAATTCCTTACTTTTGCACATATGACACCGGGCTAACCGTTCTCAAGAGCAAAAGAAAAAATAAGCCGATAAAGACGAGACGAAAATAAACCTTAAAATGCTAATTGTTTATATATGTTATAAAGCTCAAAATCTGTAACTGACCACTTATTAACACCTATGTGCCAAGGCTTTTTGATCTAAGACCAAACAACAAGAATAATAGCACTTATTAATAACAAACAATTGCCCAAGATCATCTACTAATCAGGGGTTTAGTTTAAACTGACAGACAAAAATATGTCGCTATGGTATCAACTTTGTCAATCATCATAAATGTTGGAGTGTGTACATGGCTTAAGTCATTCGCGAACCAGAGGGTATGGCTAGAGAAGTAGTTGTTGATATTCTTCTGCGGAGGCGGTGTTCAACCTATCAATGACGTCATTGATAGGTAGCCTACATTCCAAGACCTGGCATTCGTTGGGCCTGGTGTCAATAAAAGTTGTCATTTCAGTAACAAGGACGACTTCAGTTTTGACACAAACAGGATGTTCGTTTGAATACGATGAGCTTTTATATAACAAAAGCTCAGGTTAAAATTGATTTCTTAATTCATGACACCTTTAAACTAAACAGTTTAACTTAAGTGTACAGTCATTTGTTTATCGAGGTGTGAACCACTGAGTGATCAATTCTATTATAACTGTGAACGTGAAAGGAATACGTACATTAGGATTGAACCAAACCAGCTGTGAATCCTCGAAGACTTGCAGTGGCTTTTTCTGCCTTGTGATAAAGGCCTCTGAAAGGAGGGAGAAGAACTCGGCAGATAAGCCATGAAAATCTACACCATTCTCCCCTTTAAACTCCACCTGTACAGAAGACATATGGTTTAAAACACTATGAGAAATCAGAATACAAGGCCTTAAGTATAATGCCTCGTCATATATCTCAATAGTCAACTATTCGGTTTCAGACAGTTATTTGCAGATGCTTTTATTACATTCGATATTGTAGATAAGATGTTTTCAGTATTGTAATATGTGGATGCATATACATTTCACATACAATTTATGCAAGTAAACAAACCTTCAGTGGTAGTGAACATTCGTGGAAGCCTGTCTTGAGATACTTTAGTGTGTCTTTTAACACTGATTTTCTCTTTACGTGCAGCTTGTTCACAGGGATGGGCAGATAGACTGTATCTGCCTGTTGGAGTTCTTCCTTTAAGTACTTAGAAAGTAAAAATTATGTTAGATCTAAATTGATCAAAGTAAAAAATACAATAATTTAAATAATATATATTAATAGAACTTGTTTATTAACTTAAATTAGTATCGTAAATTTGTATTAGTATCATACTTATTAGAGATCATATAGCAATTTTAACAGTGTAATGTTTTCCAATACAGGATTATTTAAAGATCTAATGAACTGAGTTACAAACTTCAGAACTGAAACTTAAAAAACTACTTACACCAAAAATTCTCATTTTACTTTTAGTATCAGCCACAAAACTGTAAGGGACCAACTTTTCAATATCACTCTGAAAAATGAAAAAAAAAATTGAAAGAGGGCAGAATAATAGTTGAGATTCACTACATACAGTATGTGCCAACAATGGTCTTACATTCCAAGGCAGGTCGGCAACTTCAGTGATGCAAAACTGACTTTCCATTAGGGCACATTTTCTTCGCCTGTTAACCTGCATCAGCAAATTAGAAATAGAGCATCCTGTATTTTTCACCACATGCCTGTTTGGAGGTACTCAAAATAACAAATTGTTTACCAAAAATAACCGATTCAAAACAGAAAGCATGGTGGTCAGTGATTCCCACTGGTCACAACGTTGTGTTGTCATTTGTGTTATGAGTCTCGTTGACTGCGAATGGAAGACTTTTACAAGCGTTCTGAAGTATGAAAATGGCATTCTAGTCCAGAGTCTTTCTGTTGAGATTTAAACATAAATGTTTCATTAGGATTACATTGTTTTGTAACTAATAACTTGAATGCACATTTTAAATTGGTGTTTCACCCAGTGCATCACATGGACCCAGTTTTTCAATGGCATCAGCCAAATATACAGCCAGCGTTTTTTGATGTCCTTCCTGTAGGACTCGGATGAGTTCAGGCAGAATAAGATAAACTCGGAGAGCTTCTACTTCGGTCCGACAGACGCTCAGAGATTGAAGCAGTTCTCTCTCCACAGTGTGCTGTACCTGAAGAAGTGTCACTCATTTCTTTAAAGGTAAAGTTTTTTCATGGGAATAAAAATGACTGCGCATTTAAAATAATTTTTTACCTCTAATAGGACTTTAGTCTTGGTAGCAATTTTCTCAAAAGCAAGACGAGCTAAGGAAAGATCCAGACCAGAATATTCCACTGACGTCAGAAAATGTTTGTCACGACTGATGATCCATACAAACCAAATTTGAAAGAAACAGAAAGGATATTTGCTATGAATCAACATAAAAAAGATGAATCTCCTTACCAAAAAAAGATGTACTACCTTTTATCAATAAAACTCCCATTTACACATGATGGCGAGGAAAATATCCTTTTGATTTCCCTAAAAAAGCCATTTATGTACTTATTATTAACAGGAAATCTGATATATAAAGTGTCCAATAGTTTATAACGTGATGACACTCCCACCTTTTGGTCCATGCATTTGTGTCATATTCTTTCAGCCACCTGTCAATCATTTGGTCATCTATTGTTGTACATACATGGGATATCACACTTGTTTCATGGTTCTAGGTAGAAAGAGACATGAAGTGTGAAACTGTGCAAGCAAGGAAGTAAAAAACACGAATATATGCTGTATACTTGCTGCTTTACCTGACAGACTTGAGCAATTGAAGTGTTTCCAGCAGCTAGAACTCTCTTCACTTTTAAAGCAGGGCTGTGGTCTGATAAACAGAGCACACATTCAAACAGTGGAAATAAAAAAAACAAAATTATGTGTGATATTCTGATTATTATTTGTTATTGGTTGTATTTTCTACCTGATGGCAGATGAACAGGCAAAGGCACAGCTTGCATTGTTCCATTCCCCAGTTGTCCTTGCTTTCCACATCCAAATGAGTAGATCATATTGAACGACTCTGACAATGCTAGAGTGTGATGCCTATAAAGAAATAACACAATCATTTCTTCTTCAACATCCATAAACATTTTAAATGAGTAAAAGATCAGAAAATATCACACCCGAAATAACTTTAACCCCCTAAAACGGAATTTATGAAATAAAAATGTTAATATAATGAATCGGTACCCACCCTCCACATGCAATCTGAGACACCTTTGCTCCCATGAGTTCAGCGACCAGCCGAGGGTGATACTCGTTCCTTAGTGAACTGTGTCCAAGCTGCCCACAACTGCCTGATCCAAATGTGAACACATATCCACCCTAAAAAAAGATGTATTTATAATCAGTGTGTACAAATGTATTCAATACTGAGAAATAGATGAATTATTGACCAAAATACATAGGTGTCAATTTTACTCATCCGACCTTTGTCAGAATAGCAGTATGCTCTTCCCCACAAGAGATAAAGATTGTTTTCTTCATATTCAAACTCTTGACACAAGTCGGAGTGTGTCTACCTGTGACAACATCAACATCATCACCGTATATTTTTAAGTCAAATACATTCGTAGCAAGACAACAATAAATAATTACTAGTTGTGTTCCCCAGGCCGAGCTGTCCGGCGTTGTTCTTCCCCCAACCGAACACTGCTCCAGAGAGAGACAGAGCAAAGCTGTGGTCTCCTCCAGCACTGATCTGAACTACTGGAATGCCATTGAGAGATTTGAGCAGTTGTGGGGACTGGATGCGGCATTCTTCCTTCTCCAAGAAAGAGGATTTCTCTAAACCCAGCTGACCATTGCTGTTATCCCCCCACACCAACAACTGACCGTCTGAAAGAGAAAGACATCAAGTGCGAGACCACTGGTAAATAAATTCTGGTAGCAGTCCTAATCTAATAGCCCTAGTGATGTATAAACAAATAAATAATACATAATATTATTAAATAATAATTAAATATAATAATACAAATAAGAACTTTCTCTCATAGTCCTTATATATATATATATATATATATATATATATATATATATATATATGTAGAAAAAGAACTACAGGAAGTTAAAATAATTAAATACCTCGGATAATTGCAATGCAATGTTGGTTTCCACATGCCACCTGTGTAACCTGTCTGTCACAGAGAACTTTGAAGAGCCTAAAATAAAGAAATAATAGTTTGTACTACAAATATAAGTAATCTTAATAAAAAAAGTATTTAAATGTGAGATTTTAACACAGAAGCACCTGCAGGAATTCCATGTCTCAATAAAAAGAATCTCTCCGTCAGATTTGCACAGGACCGCACAAGCCGTTCCAATCTTTATCAGTTTAATATGGTCTTTCTTTAAGTTAAAGTCTAAAGAAAAGCGCGTCTTTCATTAGATAAACTTAAATACACAGTAAATATATAGTAAAAGCACACATACACACTTGTAAGAGATAGGCTAAATAAATTACTTTGCATCACAGAATCATTTCCCTGTCCATCGCCATACTGAAGGACCGAGACGTATCCATTTTCGCCGATGACTCCGAGACATCTTCCTATTTGTTTATCTTGGATAATTGACTTTGGACACGAGATCTTTTTCACAGAAGGATCGTGTGTTGCCTTCTCCGAGGTCCCATCATCCCCTCCCTCATCATTACGAGTCCCCCAGTAGTAGAACATCTGTACGTTTGAACCACAGATGCCAGTTTTCTTCCTGGAATTGTTACTTCCCTTGTTGACTGACAGCAGGTGTCAACATTTCAATCACAATGGCAACTTATATTCCCTAGAAACGAAAGTAAAAATGTATTCCTTAAAAGTTATACTTAATACAACTTATACTTCTGCCTATTGGTTAATTACAAGTTATTGCTGCGATAGTTTGATTGCCTGAATTAATAATGAACCTTTACGGATATCTATGACGACATTTTAATGTATGCTACTATTTCGTATTTTCAATCATTTAAAAATGATATCGTTATATATCATTATTTTCAATTAAATCATATTAATTCACGTCCTTATTACATGTACGATAAGATGTAGGCTGTAAAAAACGTTTGCATTTGAGCTCTTTTTTACAACTCGAGTGGAGAAGAGAAGCTCCGTGTCATTGGCTTAAATCACTGTCAATCGCAGAGGTGCGCCCAATCAGCGAACGTGGAACCGATGGCTCTGATTGGTTCACGGTTTTGGTATTTTTCCCTTTTGAGGCGGTCGTTAATGTATTACTGCAGCTCAGATGAATCGACTGTAAGATTATTGACGGTTTAAAATCGCATGATATTAACCTGTTATCCGTGAAACACCAACCGAACAACGTATGCGATACCATTAAACTAAAGGTATGTATGGAATATAAAGGTGAAGCTAACGTGCTTTGTTATGACGGGTAAGTTCATCGTGTTTGCTAGCAGCGCGAGCGCTGAAGGACACAACTTGATGGTTAATGTTCATCTATGCATATGTTTACCGCCAATTAAAACAAATAAATACCTTCATGATGTGATTACGGTCTGTTTTAGGCATTGTGTGTTATGAAGGATGTTAAAAATGTGTTTACAGCAAGCTGTTTGAATGTACTGCTAGCATGAACTTATGTAAGCGGAGTGTTGCGTCATGTTTGTTGATACGTAACTTTATTTATCTTGCCAATTAGCTGTCTTCATTTCAGTTATTCTTCTTTAAAATGATCATAACAGCGTCGTCTACGTGCATTATATGTGAATTTGTGTCAGAAATCTAGTGTGAATTAAGTAGGGGGTGGGGCACATAACTTGTAATGTGGTTAGTGGGGAACTCCAGTGGGAGGGGCAGTAAAGGCACGGCATCCTTCATGAAAATGTGTATTGAAATCGAATGGTCCTCCGACCTAGAATTTGTATGCCTGCTTTATGCAGATGTGTGCAATGTTAATGAATGATGATGGGAGGGGCAGTGAACTCTCTGTTTAGTGCTTAAACAACTAGTGAACTTGTTTTTGACACATAAACAAAGGTACGTGCTGTACGTATGTTAAGAGAATATCAATCCTCAGGGCGTATAACTAACTTGTTTTTTCGTTTTTTCTTTCAGACGTCAAGACTGATCAAACAAACCCACTAAGAACATCGTTCCACTCTGAATTGTCCCTTTTGCAAGGACATTCCTTACTGTTTTTCTTGTATTTGTGGACCACCCATTCGCTGAGCATGTCAGTTGCCGTTCTTGTGCGATATGCCACGCTCAGCGGGTCTCGAGTCTGCTGCAGGGCTGCCCTCGGTCTGACTGGCGCTAACCAGAAAGACCCGAGGCGGTCTCTACACTGTCCATCATCCATCCGATCCAGCAACTCCCGATTTGATCCGGACAGCAGCGGCAAGCCGACAACATGGGACTCGTTTGGGATCTGGGACAACCGGATCGATGCGCCCATTTTACTTCCGTCGAGCATCCGCTACGGAAAACTTATTCCCAAAGTCAGCCTGTCCAAGGTGGGCTGCGCCTCTCTGATCGGTCAGCGGAAGGAAAATGAAGACCAATACCAGCTGTCTCATATGACGGACAATATCATGTACTTTGCAGTGTTCGACGGACATGGAGGGGCAGAGGCTGCCGAATTTTGTCACAAGCACATGGAGCATTATATTAAGTAAGGATCAGTCTTTAGCAATAATTGACAGTTCACCAAAATCTTTATATGACCACAAACACCTTTCCATGATGGTGGTCACGTAGACCTCTGTGGTGACGCAACACAAACTGCATGCTTACAATAACAAGGCTAATCTTAGAATTCTTTAATGATATAAAGCACTGCACCTTTAAACCTATTTAAATTATTACACGCTTTAGAGTAATGAGTAATATGATGGCCATAATGTTTCTGGACTCTAGACTCACGTTTGAGAGAGGTGGCACACTGGTGCCACCAAGTTATTCAACTTTGTGGCACCAGCCCTTAATTTGGTAGCACCAATTTAACTCACGGGGTGAGGTCAGAAATAAAGAATCACTAAAATTCGAATGTGATTCATACATTAATTAAGCAATTAGAAATGTAATAAATCAATTAGAAATTAATACAAATCATTGTTAATGATTCCATATTTTTTGTTGTATATGTAAACTCCCTTTCAACACTTTTCCATATTTAAAGCACATCTTTCATAAAGCTACGTTCTTCCTATATTTTTTGTGAACAACTCATATGAAACACAATTCCTTTAATATCAGTGAGTGTTTTTTGGGCCCGTCCTTTGTTGATGAACATTATAAACAAAGATCTTTTTTATACTTCTACCCGCTTAAGAGCACGCGCACTATACTGGAACACACTGTTTCTACTGTTACAACCAGTCTTGTTACTATGGGAATTTTGTGTTCCTATGTCCATTTCAGAGTAAGAAGGCGTGAAAGAGAACTCAAAGTATTTTGTACTCTTGACTCCCTGGGCACTTCCATATCTTGAATAACACACGAGATGTGTTTAGTGAATAGTCCTCATGAAAGCTACATTGATACACTTTTCACACACTTTTATCAATAGCGACTTGCCAATAAATAGGATTTAAGGTGATGAATTAATTTTTACGTGCTTTGCAGTATCGTAAGAGAACTTTATACAATAGTATAGTGCTTAAAGTTCATAGTTTACCCGGGGAAATTCTTGTATTCTCAGATATATTTGAGTTGCAAGATTGAGCACTTCACTCTTTTGCTCTGTCGGTGTTCGTAGCATTTACATGTGCCTCTTACACCAGCGCATTACGTTTTGGGGGTGGGGGCACTGATAGATAAGCGATAAATTGAACGAAGGGAGACGAAATTAGTGACTGCTTGCGCAATATAACATTTCTGCACTTTAAATTTATAAAAGGCACTAATTATATATTGATCAGTTTGGTAGTCGCAGTGGCAGTTAAAAAGTCGCAAAATGTGACCGTCTGGATATATGACATAACCAACAGCTTCTAATGAATTTGATTATTGTTTTTAGAAAAATTGCCGAAGAAGAGGATAACTTGGAGTTTGTTTTAACCAAAGCTTTTCTTGAGGTGGACAAAGCACTAGCACGGCACCTTCACTTCATTGCAGATGGTAGGTTCCATGGCATTCACATGATTTTTGAAAGCATGCCTGCTACTTAAATTTTTCTTTAATATCTAATATTCTCAGTGTTTCAGTTGTAGTTTGAGAAGTCTCAGTTGCTTCATAAGTTTTGCATTGATGCTTTAGGATACAGAGAACAAAGCCAAGGAAATGTTTGCGAACTGAACACTGAAGTTATATTGTTGTCATAAAATGATGCCTAATAGAGAGCAAAGTTGATTTTTTTTGTTATGGTTCACAAATGTCTCCTTGGCTCTGTAAATTGCCTCATTTTAAATTGGGTAGCACCTGCAAGTATATATTAGGGGTGATGAAAATTGGGTAACACTTCAGTATAGGGGGCAATCTCACTTAACTAGTTGTTTTTAGCATGCCTATTATTGGCATATTGGCTGTTTATTAGTATTTTTAAAGTACATATTCTGCATGACCATACTCTAGCTCCCTAATCCTGCCCTATTCCTAAACCTAATAACTACCTCACTATTTATTAATGACCAACAAATTAATAATTAATTGGGGAATGTTAATGGTTTGTTAATTGCAAGAATTGCCCCCTATACTGAAGTGTGACCGAAAACGTCTTTACTGATTCTTGATTCTGATTCACAAAAATGTAAATGAATCACAATTAAATCACACTAGTGGCCAATTTTGAAAAATTCAGATATTTCATTAGATGCAGGTCTTGTATTGTAAACCAAAGCTTTGAGAAGAATTAAAGTCACCATGAAACAGAAGTTGCGATTGACTTCTTTTCCGTATCGTGAATCGGCTTCTGAAATTTGAAAAATGTAGAGCAGGCTTTATTTTGCCCTTCCCTTTTTGCTTGGTTTGTCATAAGTTGGGCCCTGGGCCTGTAAAAAATGACACCCAATAAAGCTTTTTGAGTTGAGAGCCAGAAGAAAATATTGTTCCAAAATATTACTTCAGAAGAGAAGAAATATTATTATATAGGAAATATTGTTATATATATATGAAATTGTATTCAGTGTATGCCTTATGTCCATTTAGCTTTTTTGTTTTTATAAACATTTTTATATATATTTAAATATATACATAACTACTCTTCGTTTTAGTGTGTAGTGTTCCTTTATTTTGTACCGTACTTTAACTTTGGGGCTAATAGCAAATATTGTAAAAATTCCCTCCTTTTGATCACCACTGTATTTTATATAAGGTGTGTTTACACTGATCTCACAGCTGCCATGTTTTTATTCCCTTAAATTCTACAATTTAGATTTAGCCAAGGACTATGAGGCTAAACAAACGTTAAGAAAACATCCAATCCAACCAATGTTGTCATAAATATTAGGCATTTAAGAGAAAATGTAATAGAAATCTGCTGAGATGCCTCACTTATTTCAGTATGTCACTAAACCACTATAAAAAAACAAACATTCATGCTTCTATGCTGTTGTTGGTAAACATGAAGAATAATTTGAAATCACATTATAACTCTTGATATGAACAATCCCACCTCTAGTATATATCATTCACACTTTTTATACTGAGCTTTTTTCATTTGTCTAGAATTGCCTTTGTTAGATTCTTGTGTTTTGCTAAGGGTAATAAATGCTTTTGTGACAGATTGACTAAGGTAGTGATAGGTAAATGTAGTGTGCGGCCTGCTTGTGTGGGCTGCTGCGTGACATGTCCAATCTTGCCCTGTGTGTGCGTGTTATATCCACAACAGCCTCGGACCCAGCTAACCCCCTATAAGAGCTACAGGTCTGCGGTATCTTTATGGAGACCGGAGGGCTAGATTGCTCCAGCGGGTCCTTGCGTGGACTTCTGGAAGGTTCCTCAACTTTCTCTCTCTCCTTCTCTCGTTCTCTTTCTTATCTGTTGTTTACTCTGTTCCTCCTTCATGTGTTGGTTGCTGGAGAAACACGATTAGCTTTTTGTGTCCATTTGTATGGATTTACATCTGTGTGTATATATATATCTATATGACTTAAAAAGATGCTATAATAATTCTTATTCAAAATATTGGCTTTTATCATGAAGAGAATTGTATTTTGTACTTTTCTAGGCTAAGCGTAACATTTTGCCTAACCAGTGTTGTTTACTTTTATGTGTAACGTTACAATGTTTTAAGTCAGTAATGCTGTGAGACCTGCTTGTCTTGACTTCTTAAATATATAATCTCCTCTCAAAATTCCTATAATGTCTTGTTTTATAGTTATCAGACGCTCACTTCCCTAAGCAAGAGCGCATGTCGCATATATTTGTGCAGAATTTGATGTTTTGGTCAGTGTTTCAGAACAGGACAAAATACTATAGGGTGCTTTAAATAACAATACATTTCTGTTCAAGTTGTTGTGTGTGAAAAACTGTCTTGTGTGTAACACAGACAGTTAAAACATCATAGACAGTAACCACACTGCCTCCATCTCTGTTGTTTTTCAGCCTCTTTGTTAAGCGCAGGCACCACGGCCACAGTGGCCCTGTTGAGAGACGGCATCGAGCTGGTGGTGGGCAGCGTGGGGGACAGCCGTGCCATGCTGTGCCGCAAAGGCAAGGCTCTCAAGCTCACCGTGGACCACACACCTGAAAGAAAGGACGAAAAGGAGAGGTAAGATTGGATTAATTGCCGCTACGGGGACATTAAAACAAGCCATGTGAGCGCGATTTGTCTGATCATGATGTTTGTTTTGGAAGGATACGTAAAAGCGGAGGTTTTATTACGTGGAACAGTCTGGGTCAACCAAACGTCAACGGAAGGCTGGCCATGACGCGCAGTATCGGCGATTTCGACCTTAAAAGAACAGGTGTCATAGCTGAACCAGAAACCAAGAGGATTTTGGTGAGAGGAGCTGTTTTATGCATTGTTTAATTGGCTTTGATGTACTAAAATGTACCGAACTGCAAAATATCTCAATTTTTATGTGTGATGTTCATACTTGTTTCAGTTAAATCACGTGCACGACTCATTTCTGGCCCTCACTACCGATGGCATCAACTTCATCATGAACAGTCAAGAGATCTGTGATGTCATCAACCAGTGTCACGACCCTAAAGAGGCGGCCCTACGAATCTCTGAGCAGGTTAGATGACATTGCTACACAGCTCTGTTTTTTCATCGGAAATCGTGTGATTTTCTAACGACTGTATATAATAAACATATACATGTGTGTTGTTTAATTATGTACATGTCTGCAGGTTTCAAGATGTATCCGTCTCTTGAATCCACATTTGAATCTGATTGGACTATGTGAATTGTTATGTTGACACTGTTTTTTGTTCTTCAGGCTCTTCAGTATGGCTCTGAAGACAACAGCACTACCATGGTGGTGCCATTCGGTGCGTGGGGCAAACACAAGAGTTCAGATGTCAGCTTCTCCTTCAGCCGCAGTTTCGTCTCCAGTGGCCGCTTTGCCTAAACTAGGAAACAACCAACAGACAAAAGTGCAATATTTCGTAAATCCACATGTTGAGGGACACATTAAAAAACTATAAAGGCCACAACTCAAAAGTGTGTGGTTTCAAAATGTATAATATCTTGAGAGCGTCAGTATTATGCTGAAAAACTGTTTTGCGTGGAACACATAACAAACATTGTAATAATGTTTAAAACGCAGGTGATGAACATCACAGATTTGCATTCTCAGTTTGTCCTTCCAGATTCTTGCTTCAGTGTATAGCTTTAAGTTTTCAGTGATAAGACGTTACGTGGTCACCCCTGTTCGGCTTCTGTTCACAGACACACAACGCTTGATAACTCTGATGTGAATGTTATGGTACTGTATATTTAGTACGGTAAATAGTTTGCCTTGTTTCTCATTGTAGAATCCAGGCCCGTTCTCTCTAATGGAATCTCAAAACAACTTTGTTTCATAACAGGAATTTTAAGCACTTTGAAATATTTTAAGGTTTCTTTATTATCGTAATGGGTGTCACTGCCTTTGTAGCTATATGACACAAGCACATTTTAGCAGCGGTCCATTGATCTTTGTCTGTTGACTATGCATTTTCATTGGTTCATAATGAGTCTGTCTATAAAACCCTTTTGCACATTCCTTGTGCATGAACACATCTAAATAACCGTCTCTAGTTTGTAGCATAAATATTCATCTTTAAGAACAAATTTGAATCCAGATCTGCGGTTGCTGTTTCATTAATTTGTAAACCAACTCGAGGACCATTTCACAAATTAGTAGATTTTTCTGTGCCTTTTCCATTACCATCTGTTTTTATTTTTTTACGTGTAGTTGTTATGAAGGACTGTGCGATCGTGAATCAAATTTTGAAGCTGTGACTTATAGTTTTGCTAGACAAACATCATCATGTTTTGTACAGTTTCAACTAAAATGCATAGAGAAAATTACAGATGTTTGGTATTTATATAATGTGAATAAAGGACAGTTAACTTTGTGTACAATTGTATAGAAGCTGTATTTAAATATTTATTTACTCATACAGTCTCGGAGACGACAAAGTATTTCGTTTTAATTTTGCTAATGTGATAGTTGTAATGGCGTAAATATTTAATACAAAATGTGATCATATCTGATATACACAATGTGATCATCTCTGATATACACTTACTTTTTTATATTTCTGGAGCCATACACATACAACTCAGCATCTCATTTAACTCTTTTTATCATTCACACATAATCCTGTGTGAAGTGGAATCTATGCGTTTTATTCATTTCATCTTATTTTAACCTTTTAACATGGTTCATTTTAGTGCAATGTTATACCCAGAGTTGTTTTTTTCTGTTAATGTGTATTATATACAGTGTTAACGTGCATGGATCTTTACAATACTTTTGTTGATCTGTGATATGTATTTTCTGTACTGTACATGGAAATAACCCTGCTTTATTGATATGCAGTTTCTTAAACTTGTAAAGTACGATACATCTGTGGATAAAGTTTGGTCAGAAACACTTATGTTGGTTAAACATGATTTATTTTGAACCAAACAACCCAATTGTTGGACCCTCATCACTGGGCACATATTCTCGCACATTTTTGGTGGGGATTTGTTTTTTAACGAGCAGTTGACATGAATGAACTGCATAGAAACATTAAGCATTATGACTACAAATCCCTCCCTCAGCTTTATATAAGATCTCACACCACAGATGAATCACAGACAGCAAACTTTCTTCATCTAAGAGAGCTCACACACCTTAGGACGTCCAGAAGTTACTTTAAAAAGATCTAGGAGGGTAAGCACCTTACTCTCATGTACTTACTGAAGTTATTTACTTATTGGATTATTTAGGGTATTGGGCATGGTGGGATGCAAATTGGATAAAGACTAAAAAACATCAAAAACTCACAGAGGTATGTTGTCAATGTATTATTGTTGTCAATGTAAAATGTGTGTTGTTTTTATTATTATTGCTGATTTAATTCACATTGCTGGTTTTAGTTGTGAGAGTTGTTCCTTTTTTCTATTGCTCAATGTCTAATAAGTCCTCTAATATATAACATATAAATTAACTTGTAATAAAAGCTATACTATATATTATAACAATAAATTATTTTTTATTTTACAATATGTATTTTGCTTGTAAATAGTTATGTAAATTAATATTGTATTTAGTCAGACAACCATGGCAAATAAATTCAAACCCAAAATAGATCAAATTATTATATTTGGTCATATTCACTGTGGTCACCTGCCTTTGCTCAGAATTTGTCAAAGTTTGTTATTTTTTAGCATCTTGAGGTCCCACCTTTTAAACAGTTTTGAAGTTCTCATTTATTCTGGGCTTTTATTGATTGTTTTTCTTAAATATTTAAACAAAGTCATTGATTGATTACACAAATAAGATTATAGCAAATAATATTGTTGTTTAAAAAAATACTTTCATCATATGCCTTCAGATGAACAGTTTTGTAGGGCCAAAAGAAACATTTTACTATAACCATTAACTCACCTATTATTATAAAATACATTCTCTACTTTTTTCCAGTTTTATAGTAAAATAATTGTTTCTACTGAAAGCTGTCAAATTTCACATGTATGCAACATTAATATTTGGATTTCTGTGAAACTGATTTCTGTTGCTTATGTGTTTAGGAGAACACCTGACCGAAAATGCCTGACAACGCTGTCTTTGAGACTGATATAGTCACGCAAGAGATGGGCAGAAATGGGATGTCAGGGTCAAAGGTCATCCGCATGGAGCCCATCAAACAGCAACATGGAGCCACCGTCAGTTTCCACAGCATCTGCTACAGACTACAGCAGAAAACCAGATCCATCTCCAGCACGGCTACTGCTCAGAAAGAGATTTTGATGGATCTCAAGTAAGACAGTGACCAATGTCAGAAATGACTTACGTGTGACAGACAAAGAGAGGCCGAGAGAGTTCAAGTCCATATGTGTGTTAAATGAGGATTGGGGGTCATTTGGTCTATATGATCTGTTATAAAGACACTTTATTTTGTCTCTTATTTAAAAAGCTATATTAAAAGAACTACATGATTCATGAAAATTTAATCACAATTTATTTTCAAACATGGAGATCTTTAGATGGCTATATTAAATTTCAACTTTTCAATTCAGCACCGAAGGAACAGCGAAATCCCTTGAGGAGATTTTTTTCAAGCTTTGACTCTTGAAAATAAAGGGGCGAAATGGGTTCTTTGCCTCGGTGCCGTTGAAGAACCATTTTTGGCTCGCCCGTAGAACGTAGGTCAGATGTTTAGTCAAGAGTGTAAGTTAATTTATGAAGAACAATGTAACCAAGAACGATTTTGACATCTGATCTTAATGCTTCTCCTAAAAGCATGAAATATCTGTGACATTTCCCACAGCAGAATGAGTCATTTCTTTGTCCTTGGAAAATCTCTCCGTAGTGTTAATTATATGATATTAAGCATGGCTTTTTGAGTCTAATCTCTTGATCTTTTGGCTTTCAATGCATTAGGACATAGTGTTAAATGCAGTCATGTGTGATTTTGACGTAATAAATGACTTCACTTGTGATGTGTCCAACCACACCAGCACACAGATAACTGTAAAAGTCTTTACATGCTTAAATGATCAACATTCAGGAATTTATTGACATTTCAATTTATTACCAAGTGACATGAATCTAAAGTTATTATCGTTCATTCAGTGGGATCATGAGACCAGGTTTAAACGCTATTTTGGGCCCAACGGGAAGTGGCAAATCTTCGTGAGTACATTTTTTTCTTTCAAGGCTCCTTACTAAGATTCCATTGCCAAATAGTTCCGGAAAAGAGGGATTTTCTTTGCACTGTTTGACGAAACATTTGTTGAATCTTGAAGTTTTTCTAGTGGGATGCATTTTTGATAATCCGCATCTTTGTCACTCTGAAGGTTTGGATCTGTTTCATATTGGCAGGTTTCTGGATGTTCTCGCAGGAAGGAAAGATCCAGGTGGTCTCTCTGGGGAGGTGCTTGTCAATGGATCCCCGCAGCCGCCGAATTTCAAGTGTCTTTCTGGTTATGTTGTCCAGGTAACACGTTTGACATGAAACTAGTGTTTGTTCACTTATAGTCCAAGATTCTAAACAGTGCATGAGAATTTAGATGATCCCAAATCAATTGTTATTACCAAAAGTTCAGTTAACTGGACATCCAAGCTAAACTTTTTCTTAATGTTTTTTTGAATGCTTAATGGTCCTATGTGTGATTTTTGGAGGATCTGTTGACAGAAATGCAATATAACAAACACAAGTTTCTGTGTTTAAAGACCTTACGTAAATAAGCAGTATTTTTTCCCTAAGAATGAGCTATTTCCAGCTATTAACACAGCACGACCCCTTGCATGGAATTCACCATGTTGTTTCTACAGTAGCCCTAAACGGACGAACTGCTCTACAGAGCGTGTTTAGTAAATATGTTATCTCCTTCGGCAAAGAAGCAACAACGTGACAACATCTTAGTCCTGTGCCTGCCTCCGCAGTTCTGAGGGGTGGAGTGAGTCGTTGGTTGCAATTTGCAACCTCACCCCTAGATGTCGCTAAATTTCATACACTGGATCTTTAAACCTGTTTACGGGGCACTAAATGAATTATAATGCAGCAATAGGGGGATACATTTTGTGTTTGTGTGTGTGTATTAAGGATGACATAGTGATGGGAACCCTCACAGTGAGAGAGAACCTCAGTTTCTCAGCTGCTCTGCGCTTGACTTCTGGAATCAGTTCACGAGAGAAGGACATTAGAGTGAATGATCTCATCTCAGAGCTCGGCCTAAACAAAGTCGCAGACTCAAAGGTGGAATAAACACACACACGCATTCTCACTTTTATACTTCTCATTACACTGGTCATATATCTTCATCTTTCGTGCAGGTGGGCACGCAGCTGATACGAGGCATCTCGGGTGGGGAGCGAAAGAGGACAAGCATTGGGATGGAGCTGATCATCGATCCATCTGTTCTCTTTTTGGATGAGCCCACCACTGGTCTTGATGCAAGTACGGCCCACTCTGTGCTTCTGCTGTTGAAAAGGTCTGATTTATTTTTTTAGTTCATGTACGCACTTGAAATATGCTTTAACAGTTCTTTGCCACCATGACAACCCTATTCACAGGGCAGTGTTGGCCTGATTACTGGAAAACTGCCTTTATTTAATTATTATTTATTAGATATGATTTATTAGAATGATCTTGCTTGTTCTATACCTTGGTCTTGGTCTTACCTTTCTGTGTTTTTCTGTTTTTCTTATTTTCTCCTTTAAAGCTGCTTTGGAACAATGCACATTGTGAAAAGCGCTAAGTAAATAAACCTGAATTGAAACTTGAATTGAATTCATTGACAATTTCTTCTTAAATGTCTTTGTCCTGTTGAACACAAAAGAAGATATCTTGAAGAATGTAGGAAAGCAAATAGTACTGCTGCACTTTGAATGCCATTGTCATTTTTCCTACTTTGGTAGTCAATGGAACAACTCGTGGGTGAACAAATGATGACAGAATTTTTTAATTTTTGGGTGAACTGTCCCTTTAAGTAGATACTGTATGAATTATGTAGACATGCAAGATTTTATCATGCTCATTGCATTTTAGAATGGGCGGTCAGGGTCGCACCATCATCATGTCGATTCACCAGCCACGATATTCCATCTACCGGCTCTTCGATGGCCTCACCCTTCTGTCCAACGGCAAACAAGTCTATCACGGACCTGCCCAGGACGCTCTAGATTACTTCTCCGAGATCGGTACGCTCAACTACAAGAAATCGACTTTCAAAAATCAAGTCAATATTATAATATTTGATTTTGTGTTTAGGTTATACGTGTGATGCCCATAACAACCCAGCTGATTTCTTTCTGGATGTAATTCAAGGAAACACCACAACTGTGGAGACAACAAAGACTCAAAATAATGAAGGTAAATACTTTGTGAAAAGTTGCTTGGAAGTTTAAAATACAAATGCAATTGGGTGGGTACCTTTGTGATGTGTACTTAAAGGACCTTTAAACTGCGTCATATGTGCTGTGATGTCATTGACAGATGTCCAGTGTGCTCGCTTTAGTCAGCAGTTTATTGGAGATCTGTTAGTAGAGAAGTATAAAACCTGCAGCTACGCACTGGGCATCAAAGCAGACCTGGACCACATCATCCGGGCCAACGAAAACAACAAATACAGACTCGAGTGTCAGTCCATCACCTACAACAGCTCTTTCCTCCAGCAGCTCCGCTGGGTGTTATGGAGAACCTTCTGGAACCTGATGCTGAACCCTCAGACGTCCGTATCTCAGGTACCACTGTAATTTTAGACACGACCACAGGGCCGTTTTTCATTACAGCAATGCAAAAATCACATTCTTATTACCCTAGGGAAAAATAAATATACTCAAATGTATTTGAAATACATTTGTTTCTAAGTAAACTGCATGTACATTTACATCTGATGTACTTAAAGGGTAGGTTCACCCAAAAACAAAAGATCTGTTGTCATTTACTTACCCCTTGGTTGTTCTAAACCCGTATACATTTCTTTGCTCTGCTGAACTCAAAGGAAGATATTTGGAAGAATGTCAGTAACCAAACAGAGCTCCTCCCCATTCACTGCCATGGTAGGGAATTAAATACTGTGTGTGAGATTTGTTTGGTTACAGACATTCTTCCAAATACCGTCCTTTGTGTTCAGCAGAACAACTTATTTGTAGTCAGTTTACTTTAATAAAGATGATTTTAAGTGTATTTGATTGTGCTAAAGTGGAACTATTACAAGTATACTTCAGGTACACGTTAAATATCTTGCAATGAAAAAATTCCAAAAGCCTGATCAAAAGTGACATTAGAACACATGTTCATTAAAACAAACGTTCAATATTAATATATAAATAATATTAATTATAATAAACTATAAGCAATACTCCAAATAAAGTTAAATTATAATTTTATATCAGAAAGTCGTGTCAGCAAATATGCTAACACATTTAAACTATACTTAGTATGAAATAAATGTATTTAAAAAAGAAAAATAACTATAGTAGTAATGTATTGTCAAAAATATGTTTGTTGAAGAATTTATAGGTCTTATATTACATTTATCTTTATTTTATTGAATGAATTACAAAAATACCAAATCTATTAAAATAGTATCACAATTAATGTCATAAAATGATGTACCGTCCTACAAAAAAACATGTGATATTTGAGCTTTTTGACACATTAAAAAGCACAAACACAATACACCAAAGCAAAACTTGTTTGTAATTTTTAACATTTTTTTAATTGTGTTTGACCATATAACAGACTTTTTTTTCATAAATTATGAGAAAGCAATCCCTAACATACAAACGTTCCCTTCTGTCCTCCACCGTTCCGCTCGATACGTTTTTAATCTCATTTGGTAGAAACCTTGCAGAGATCCTGCGAGCTCATTAAACACCAAATGCCATCAGAAGAGACCTCACTTGAAACATTACTCACATCTGACTGCTCCTAGAAACCTTTGAGGTCAAAGTTAAGCGGATTGGTTGACTGTTGTGACTCCCCCTTGTAAAGGATCTGAAGTTATGTGATTTCTGACAATATAAAGCAGAACACCAATGTCTATCAAGCATGAACATAACCACCAGACCATCACCTGACCAGAGTTAAATGGTGTCTTGACATAAGAGGTGAAAGGTTATAGGTGAGAGCGGGTTCTCATCTTAGGCACTTAGCCTTTTACCCTGTTAAGGGCCTTTACACACCTGTCTGGACTCTGGACCTTTATTTATTAAATTAGTAGGTGAGGATTTTGAGGGTTGTGATAGAGATTTGGTCTTGCATATGTCTGTCTGGATAAAAGCAGATTTGTCTGAATTATGTACATTATTTTCTCATTCTGATCATTGTTTTTCTCAGTTGGCTGTCACAGCACTTATGGCTGTTATTGTTGGTGCAATCTTCTATGGAGTCAAAGATGACCAGAGTGGTGTACAGAACAGGTAAATAAACTGTTTGTCTTCTGAAAAATAAATAAACATGAAATAACATTTTTATTTTTTAATGTAACGATACCATTTGTTCTGTAGGACTGTAAACGAACATTGCCATCTAGTACAGATATTTCAGGGATCATGTGTTCACGTGCTTCATTCAGGCTCTATTGAAGAGTTCAGTTTGTTTTATTTAGTTAACAGGGACATTGCACATTAATAAACAGTAATTTACCAGAATTATCTGAGATTGTTTTGCAATAAAACTTTTTAAAAATCATCTTTTTATTTTTTTCAAAAATCACGATTGTGCTGTATAGGTAATATCAATCAATTGTCACAAGTAATAATAACTCAAAAACAACAAACAGCTAACTATCACAATAAAACACAATAACAGCGCGATAACATAATTATAGTTATCTGTTTTTCAAATAAACTTTTCGTTTGTACTCGATTTTCAGGGTTGGTGTTTTGTTTTTCATTACGACCAATCAGTGCTTTACCACGCTCTCCGCTGCCGAGCTTTTCATCACAGAGCGCAAACTGTTCATGTATGTATTTTCAGCATCTACTGTATTATGCAATCAGCATCCAGAACTAGATCTGTTTTTAAAAAAAATGTCAAAAAAATATATTAAAATCTAAATGAAACAAAAAAACAACGGATGTTCACAGTACAGATGTGTGTGTACAGCAGTTTGATATTTAAAATGCTCTGATTTCATCACTGATGTTTAACAGCTGATTGGTGAATGATGATGTTCTCTTTTCCCAGTCATGAGTACACGAGCGGATATTACCGTATGTCTGTGTACTTCCTGTCTAAAATCCTATCTGACATCATCACTCAGCGCACAATCCCTTCCATCATATTCGCCTGTGTGGTTTACTTCATGATCGGTACCTGTGTCATATTCGCTAAAGCTGATCTTCCTGAACTCCAAGATTTATTGTGTTACTGTAAAATAAACATATTTTTTTGTGTATTGCATTTGATGTAATTTGTAGTAAAACACAGTTACATCACCTAAGTCTTACTTGTATGTATTTTGAACTGGTTTTGACAGGTGACTCGAAAGGATCATAATCTCACTTCTATCTCATTGTAGGGTTAAAACCCACGACAGATGCTTTCTTCATCTTCATGTTGACAGTAATACTTGTGGCTTGTACGGCTGCATCCATGGCCATGGCTATATCAGCCGACCAATCGGTGGTGGCGGTTGCCAACATCTTCATGACGATCAGCTTCATCTTTATGATGGTATGTCAGAAACGTCAGATATTGTCATTTCAAACCTTGCGATCAGTAATTTGAGTAATATAATAATAAAACTATACGTAGTCAGTCTACTTTGCAGAAAAGGCCGTTGACCAGTATCGTGCTTCTAACTTTATTCTTCTATGTTTGTAGCTTTTCTCTGGTCACCTGGTTAACCTGAACAGTATCATGGACTGGCTGGCCTGGATAAAGTATTTCAGCATCCCTCGCTATGGTCTTGAGGTTTAAAACATTCCTTACTGAGTTTTATATTTGGCAAAGTAAATCTAGTCTACAAAGGACCTTCATGACTAATCAAACTAAATTTCTTGTCTGCTTTTGTCTCTGTAATTCGCTTGCACAGGCTTTTCAAATTAATGAGTTTGTGGGGCTAAAGTTTTGTGGAAATGTCTCCGTTGTGCCCTCCCCAGCTAACCTGTGGACCAATGGCAGCAGCAATGTCGATGACATCATCGTGTATGTAAACATCTACATATAACTTTTAAATCTGTCTGGAATATTCAATTCAGAGTGTAATCCTAGATGACATCTTGTTTTACAGGTGCACAGGAGAGCAGCATCTTAAATTTCAAGGGATCGATTACTCGACCTGGGGTCTATGGCAGAATCACATTGCTCTTACAGTCATGACCCTGATCTTTCTTTGCATTGCTTATGTCAAGCTCAGATTCATTAGGACATTCTCGTGAATGTTATGATTCGTGTCCAACGTTTGATTTATGAATCATAATGAACATGCATATGTCAATATATACGCGTAGCACACACAATTCTATTATTATGTTCAGTTTATTATATCATTTTGGTCTTTTGTTGTACTTTACTTTCAGTAATGATATAATCCCCTTATGGTTATTTTTAACTAACCAAACAAAGTTGTTGTTTCATCAAGGTTTTATTTTTAACTCTAATACTTAAATCACAAGTACAAGTTTCATGGTTTTCAATATCAAATATAAACTACAAATCAGTTGACGTAGTCTGCATGTTCTTCACATCATTCACCATTTCATGCAACACCATTGTTACACATTGCAAAGGGCTTTGATATCCAAACTCAAGGAGCAGGTTACAGGTCAGATGTGCACATCCTGGTACCGCTCATCATGGTAATCCATATAATTGGTGTGGCTTAATCCAAAACCAGCAAACATCAATGAGAAGATTACCAAACTTTGTTCCTGTGCCATGAGCACACATTTCACGATGTTCGCTGTGTAAACTAAATCCATCAACAAAAGCCAGCAAAGTCTGTCAGTTATATCTACAAAATATCCCTTTCATGTATGACATTGTTATATTTTCAGTAATTCTTAATGCTGTGTTGAGTTAGTTATTTCTAGGATAAAAAGATACACGGGTTATTGTCAAATAAAGAGACCATTATGTGTTTGAATGGATTTTATTGTACACGATTGTGACATTAAATAACCCAATTGTGCATGATGAAAAACACTTAAGAAAAAACAAATACATTTTATCGCGATAAAAAGTGAAGTGTAATTGTTGTGCCCCTCCTGGCAACAAATGAAATTGCAGTTTATTTGTGTGAATGGTGACATTGGGGGAGGATACTTGTTTTTGCAGTTTGAGATTTGAAATGGATAAGAAAACAAGTTTATTTTTGCTGTTATGTTTGATGCTGCAACAAACATTCTTCCAAATATCTTTTTTCATTTATAAAGGTTTGGAACAGGTTGAGGGTGAGTAAAATGATTTTTGGGTGAACTGTACCTTTAGAATCGATGCCTTAAAAGTCAAACACACATGGATATCCCATGAAATCAGAAGCACTCCAAATTGAAGTTTGTTTTTATGATGCATGAAAACGATATGAGACTTAATTATTAAAGATTACAAAGAAAAATGCACATTATATAAACAAACATAATAAAACATGCCAAACTACTGTAATAAATCGAAGAGTGAGTTATAAAATATGAAAAGGAAACCATATGGTGAAATTAAGCCCATTGCTGGAGAATACATTCATTTAGGAAAGGTAATGGGTCTCTTTCATGAAACATTCGTGAATATATGAGTGATTTGCGTATAAAACAGACCTTCCCGAAAAATACTTGATAGTAAAACGTGTTTTCATGAAATATTGCAGCATTTATAATAAATAGCTTATCAAAATTCTCTTTTAAAAATTCATGTACCCTCATAATCTCCAGCTAAAATTTGAAAATGCACATCCACCCTGAAATGATGGAAATAAGACGGCTTGGCCGGAGCATCCGTTAACTCCTCCCCTTTTACTGTCAATCTGCTACAGCTGTTTTACACGTCCAATCAATTCGCAGTGAAAAACGCAAGCCACGCCCCTAATTTACTCCTTCGAAATTCCTTTTCACTCGAAAATGTGTCAGAATACGGAAGTATAAACAATCGCAACTTTCGGTTCAGGGGGACTTTTATGAATTCTAATCATTTGTAAATAAGGAGGCATGCACGCTTAATCATAATTAGCATAATCCCCGCCTATGAAGGACAGCTACGCAAATTACGTATCTAGGAATGATGGAATCCTCTGGAATCCATTCTCATGGTTGGCACATTATATTGCATAAGATTCATATATGCCTAACAATAAATTAAAGTGTGTCCACCAAAGCTTTTTAATCAGTTATAATAATGCCTGGTGGTGCTTGAGAGCGCTTTGGATGCACTGCGAGTTTTTCCGGAGATACCCTAGTTGCTATGATTAGAAATATCAACGCCAGTAATGTTACGAGTATCTTATTTTTAAGATTATTACTGAATATAAAAATGCGACAACCAGCAATGGTAACTTCTCCATTGTGTGATGGTTGGTCTGTATTGTTTGTCCTACACGCCACTGTGATTGGACAGCTGTGTTAAAAGGGACAGTGACCAGCTCTGCGTTTTACTCAAAGTGAAAGAGTAAAAAATGACAAAAAGACAGGGCAGGGGAACACATGAAATATCATTATGATACACAATGCATCAAAATGCAGAGTAATCAGTTTGTCAGAAAGAACACAGAACATTTGAATGTTTTACGCATGTTTTTCGTACCAACTAACATTTCGAAAATACGCACATTGTTATGAATCTGAAAATTTACGTTAGAATAACATAACGAATGATTTACACAAAAATTCGTTCTGCTCGTGTTTCATGAATGAGGCCCAATGTTTTGACATTTTCAGTTTATGTGATTTCTAACTAACTAGAACCAATCAACCAATCAGATTGTAGGGTTAGATTTAGGACTAGATTTGGCTTCTCAACCCAATATTTCCCTTCGATGTTAGGGGTTTGCTATGATCAGTTTTTAGCTTGGGACACTTTTATCACTTTGTTTATTTGCCAATCATATTAAATCATGTAATTTGATGAATGTTTATGTTTAATGCATTCTTCTGTTCTGCATAGAATGATATTGGTCCTCACTATACATACAGTACATTATATATATCATATCAACTACACTCTCATAGCACGATACAGAATAAAACTGTGATTATGTGAAAGTGTGTTCTACCACAGTGGCCCTTTTTAAAGATTAAATGTGAAAAATCGGATAATTTGTGTATCATGTATGTTTTGTATATACATCGCAAAAATTATGCTGTGAAATAAGAAAAGCTTAATGTTTAAGCAAAAGACAAAAATTTTAAGTCATCATGTACCTCAATTTTAAAATGCATTGGACCTGAAGTAACAAAGGAAATTTAAGCTTTGACTCCATGTTTATAGCTGTTCGAAAGAGTTTTTATATTCGCATTATAAAGCATAGGCTGGCTACAAACAAAAAGCCCCAATTTACTTTAATATAAAGAAACCTAAATAAATAGCTTTTGTGCAGCACTATTAATCCTATAGCTGTGGGCATGCGGCAGGACGGCTGACCGTGGAATACTGATTTGAGTGTGTTTGGTATGAAGTTCAACCTTCAGAAATGTGACTAAATAGTTTCTACCCAATGCACTGCATCAGACACGGACCTGTAGAACGAACTGCGGAACTCCAAAAGTTGTCATGTAACAAAACTCCTCAAATGTGACCGGCCCCAATGGTAGCGGCATCTGGGCCCTCGGTGGAAAGAGATGAAGTTGGTCGGGAATTGCGTGGGCGGAGCTGAGCAAGAACAGTGGGAGTGGCCTGGCGCTGGCTAACCTGCGATATTTGGTCGTCAGACTCCCATCGTTCCAGTTCCTCTCTCACCAGCTTGTCCATCTGTTCCCGGTTCAGCTCTGGATTCATGCCTGTCTTCTCATCCTGAGAGCATAAAGTTACATCTTAAAAAACTGGTTACACAGAAAATACTTTGTTATAGTTAGTTCGTAGTTTCATCACCTCTGTGACTGGATTCCATGAATCCAGAATGCGTCCAAGCACGTCTCTCCTTCTCATCTTGGCTCTCTCCATGACCTCTAACTTCACAATGACAGCGTCGATCTTTGATACGATGCTGCCGATCGAATGCTCCATACGGTCCACTCTGCGCACGAGCCTGACCACAAAACAATCATTTTATTAAAAAAAATATAGCTGCAAGAAGCAAAAATCGGGGTTCAAGCACTTTAAGGAATCTTTAACGATCATTTTTTAATGCTTTATTATTATTATTTAAGTTGTGAGAATTGATATTTACACTTGAAACTCCTCAAACGACACGCCTCCTGAGCTGCTGCCACGGCGACGGGAACTGTGCCCGCTGTCCTCATCGTCATCCTCCTCTGAGTCGTCCTGGCTACGGGACAAGCTCCGCCCACTCTCTGGCCTAGGCAGTGAACTGTGCTCCAGATCCAAGTCCTCCTGGCGTGCGTTTAAAAGATACTAAGCATCCGTTTCAATGTTTGTGCTGATGAAAAATAAAGCTACACTACATTCACTCACTCTCTCTTTCTCCAGATCATCTCTCATCTGCTGGTGTTCGTGTTCCGTAAGCTCCTGATCTCCATCAAGGTCATATTTGGCAAAGATAGCTTCAATCTCAGCGTCCGAATGTCCTTTTCTGTGTATAATGACATGGGAAACATTTAGTCAGGTTCATTTCTGACTAATAGAATTTAATTTCTCATTTTTTTCATTTAATTCAGGTAAATAATTCGAACCCTCTCAGATCTTGTCGAAGCTCATTAAAGCTGAGTTTTCCTCCAGCCGGGTGCGAGCTGTCTGGTATGTCATTTACAGAGGTTTTCTTCAGCTTGAGTTTCACCATCGCCCTGTTATAGCCCTAAAACACAAAGATTAAACATGAATATGCTGCAGAGAATATAGAGCTGCGACCCAAATCGCGCACTTATGCACTATTCTATGCCTTTTTATTAGTATAAATAGTGAGTAGTGCATTCACATTGAAAATCGTCAAAAAAGAAGTCCACTTTAAGTACGGGGCTAGCAGACCCTGCTCAAGCAAAACACTCCTGCAGAGTGATAATGCTTCAATCTGATGATGACTAAAGTAATTCTGGACAAACAGATGAAAATTACATTAATTATACAATGTACACGCTGTACGATTGATGTCATTTGCGCTCGTCTGGGAAACTTGTTTCCGGTTAGTATAAAACCATTTGGGATTAATTACCCTTCGAAAATGTATACACTATATGGTTGAGTGCACAGTATTTCATTTGGGACACAGTACCTTCTTAATGAGATCTGTTATCTCCATCTCTGACCTCTGCTGGGCCATGTCAGCCTTCACCTCAGAGTAAGTGTCATTGATGATTGCCAAGAACATATTCTGAATGTCAAGAAAAAATATGGTAAAAATGAAGTATTTATGTGCATATGGATTTATGTCATGTTTCTTCTGTTTTGTTTACCAGTAAAATCATAAATATGAAGAACACAAAGGTGGTGAAGTAAATGGGTCCCAAAACGCTGTCAGCCTCCTCAATCTCTGAGAAGTCAAAATCACCCAAAATGATCCGGAACTGTGTGAATCTGTATCAACAGAGAGCCATGAATAATAAACTTATTATTTGTATATTTCTAGGAACATTAAATACTTTCATACTTGATTAATGAAAGTATTTGCTTGTGTAAGCCAGCCAAAATAGGCAAAGAGGCCTTCAAAACTCACATGCAGGCCTGAAAGGTGCTGAAATCATCAACTTGTGTACCGAACACCAAATACGCAAGCTGGGCATAGGCCAGGAACACGATGAAGAACATGATGGAGAAGCCCATGAGGTCCTTAGCGCAGCGTGACATGGTGGTGGACAGCTGATTCATGGTCTTATTGAAATTAATGAACTTAAAAAGCTGTGGAAGAAGCAAGATGGATATGTGTGTCAAAGAAGCCAGGAAGTTCCTTGGTGATGTTCTGCAGGCCTATTTCTTGAAATGAGACCTCACCTTGACCCAAGATAGGAAGACGATAACAGCAGCCAGGTTGTTGAAGTGCACCTGGAGGCGAGCGAGGGGCTCGAAGTTTGGGTACGTGCTGTGGTTCTCCAGCAGGAAGTGAAGTCTGCGACTGACGACTGATGTTCTGCAGATGTTCATGATGATGGCTGGAACGCTGAGCTGTGATAATGTACAAATGGTTAGTATAAGAAATAAACCCTGGTTCAACAAAGTATCATACTCGAGAAAGCAAAATACATATGATCAATTTAATTTACAGAACTTGTGTAAAGGTTTTGTTTCTGCCTACCGCAACAATGAGAACATCCAGACAGTTCCACAGGCTCTTGAAGTAGCGTAAGCGATGTAGGCGGATCTCTAGAAATTCTTCCACCAGGTAATAGAGCACAAAAAGACAGAAGGACACTTCGCACATCCCCACGAAGTAGTCCCAGCTGGACACGTACCGGATGAGCCGGACGGTCTGGAACTGCCAGGAGGTCACAACGCCCCCTGTGGCCGGGAACTCCGCAAGCATTCTAAAGTAAAATTATCTTTATTACTGTTAAAGGCTAAAATCTAAATTAAATTATTTCGAAATCTATACTGTAATTTCCTACTGACAGAATTTTTTATTACATTTTAAACTGCCTTTTGCACATGTATATAAGACAAATCAATTCAATGGACACGAGTTAAAGGGAAATCTCATGCAAACCATTACCTGACAATACAGAACAGGTTAACGTTGCCATTATAGATGGAGAAGTCCAGGAACACTGCTCTGGTGCCACGATCCAACCAGAGGTTGTTTTTCAATTCTTGTAGCTGATTGGCTGACTTCTCTCGAGTGCGTGACAGTTCCTGGTAGTAACCTCCACCGCCATAGGTCGACACTTGGCCCCAGTAACTGCTCTCACCCAAACTGCTCTCAGTTGAGTACAACCACCTATATCACAAACAGCAAGAAAAACCTTACAGACTAACTTTTAAATCAACAAATACATATTTTAGTCATCTAAGGCCACATACGCTGTGCCATTTTTAAACCCAAATGGTGCCTTTTCCTCTTTGACTGGGGAATAAACGCTGTAGCAGTCGTACACCTCGTCCCGCAGGTCTCTGTGGACAGAACAGGATTCGTTGCGTACTCTGAGCTGTCGAAGACGTGGAACGCCCAGCAGGAGGTTCTCATAGTAGATCAGACTCTGGTTCTCTGGAAGACTTTTGTTGTTGTACCAGAGCTCCCAGTACATACCATTAAGAAAAGGCCCTTCTGTGAACTACAGTACAGTACAATAAGTCAATACAATTTAGTAATTTCTAAGTATAACGAAAAAAGATCAGCAGCAATGGAATAATTACTTTCCAGAAGTCCTCCATTGTTGAAAGAGTCTTGAAGGTTGTCGGTTCTCCGTTTGTTATTGGTGTATCCAAGAAGAGTTGAGACATGACTTTAGTGTAATAATACATGTTGGTGCTCACCATTCCATAGGTTACTGAGAAACATTGAAAGACAATAAGAAAACTGTGTGGCTTATTACAGAATGAGATGTTTTAGAATTGATGAAGTGTATGATTCAGCATGATATATTTATATAGACCATCGCAGAAATATGTTTTATAATATATTATTTAATTGTATTGCATTTAAATTTTGTTAGAAATGCATTTCCTCCCTAAATTAAAGTATATCTAAAATATATAATTTCAATTCAAAGTGCCTGTTATTCCAGAAGTAAAGACTGGCACCGCTGGAGCGGATGTGAAAATAACTGTATTTTTATGGAATACTATGACATATTTTATTCAATTTCCACAACTTATTTTGTGTTGTGGTATGTGAAAAACTGCTTTTAAAAAGGTTACAATTTTCTTAATTAAAATGTTTTCAATGCACACAATAAAAATACATAAAAAATTATCATCTGTTTTTACATGACAAGTTATTCAATAACGACAGCGCTGTTTCACTTACAGATGCAGATTGTGAGCAGGAAGAGTATGTAGGTGATCATCTCTCGGAGAACAGTCTTCAGATACATCTCTCTGTTGCTGTTACTTTCACCCAAAAGACGAGTGTCCCACAAAACTGAAACAAAAATACACTTTAACTACTTTTAGAAGTATATCTCATAGACTTACTGTTCTTATATCATATTTATCACCCTTACAAAAACTAATCCTGCTCTTAAACACAACTGACGAATACAACAACTTGTTCATATATATTAGATAGACAATATGTAATCTCAAACCAGTTGTCTTTGTAAATGCCTTTTTTATTTTTCAATGTGCAAAAGATAAATTCTCATTATAATTATACAGTATACTAAACCTCATTATAACAATTATAATAAAACATATTATTATACAAAGTACATCATTTACTGTAATCTCTTCATAAACAATTCTTCTTTCAAAACATATTCACAAAATGAATTTTCTTCAAAAAATCACCCCACAATAACAGTTAGAATAGAGACATAAACAATTGTTTTCACAACTTTTATCTTTCTTCACTTTTTACTTTAATCATACGTTTATTAACCTTAACCTCACAACTAACGAGCCTATTGGCAAGACAAGATCCCATCAGAACTGTTACCCCTCATTTTCTGCAGTATCCTCTTCCCGCAGCTGCGGTGCTCGTCCTGAGCTGGTTGATTTGGATACCGTCCTCCGTTTACTCTAGCAGTGATACCGGAGAAACTACCTGGCCCGATGGTGCTGCTGCCACTGGAGGCCGTGGACAAAGACCTCCGGCCCGGGCTCGACGGGGGCCAGTCTGCCTCCATCATCCCCTCCTCCGGCTCGAACCCCGGGTTGTCCCGACTCCACGCCTGCCTGGAACTGGAGGCAGGCGGAGATGGGGTCTCATCGGGCACCCCCAGGCCTACTTCTTCATGGTGCATTTTTTCCATCTCAATCCCTTCGTACGGCGGTGATGCTGCGGCAGATGCTGCCGGGGTCTGCGGTGCTTGAGGCCGGACGCGACTGGAGCTCATCTTGCAATTCAAAGCAACTGTATATGAAGACAATCTTTAGTTACAGTCATTCTTTAATGTCGGTTTGATTCAGATGATGGTCGTGAAATGTGTGCCAATCATACGAGAAAACTCCAAACTCAAGTTTAGGAAGTTAGTTTTTTTAATATTTAGCGTAAAAATTATGTGCAGTGTGTTATTTGGCAATTAAAAAACTGTCCGGAGCGATATTCCGTTGCTTCCAATTAAAATAAGCGAGAAAATTCGGTGGGGAAAAAACGTATACAACGATAATAACAGTCAAAGTTGTCGTCAAAAAGGACCGACGCAAACGCATACCTGCATCTTTTACTTTAAGAAAGTTTTAGAAACCCTTAGTCCGAAGTTTGTGAAAGTGGACAAACGCAGTTTTCCAGTCCACACTCAGCCATCTTGTTCCCAGTTGTTCCCTTAAAATCCCAGACTAGAGGAATCCAGTTACGCTGACATCAACCTCTGGAAACTTCAACATTGCCCTGTTTAGTGCAGCCCCTCCCGAACTCTCCACTGCACACTTTTACTCACAAAACCACTAAAACACGCTTATATTAAAAAATACATTCTAATTTCTTTAAAATAAAGTGGTTAAAAAGCAGCTATACGATGTTACATGAACATTAAACACGTTTTTAAATGTTGACATTTCTGTCAAGCAGTATAAAAAGTTACGATACACATTATGTGACGATTCAAGTAAACTAAAACTACGCAATTTTTACACCGTTGTTTTGTCTTGTGTGCTGCTAAGCAACAGGATATCGCCCCACTTCAGGATTGGATGACGAAATCTGAGTGACATTGCCATGAACCAATTACTGCATTACTCCGTCAAAATCGATGCAATATACAGTAGTTTAGGTTTTTTTAAGTGTAAAGCACAAAACCCTTAAAACGGCAACGTTTAATATCTATATCGCTAAGCTTTTGAATATTTAAGGCCGGGGAAACCTGCTCAGGTTGATTTTTCTCTAGTAAATGACAAAGTTCTTCGCAGACTAACGTTACAAGCTCAAATAAACCACCAATGTTAATCAAGTATAAAACGAGGGATGTTACTTCTGGTTAAATATTACATTTTTCTGTAGCACTGTTTTATTTAACGGCACGTATTTAAAGTATTATTTTGATATGGATATTATTCAAGTTCCTAACACATTGGGCAATGGTCTAGACCGGCATTCAATTAAACAGTAATATTGATCAATTCATCCATTACAGAATGTGCAGTAAAAACAGAGGGAGTCTAATTACGTAAGTAGTAAGTAATGTGTGGTACTCCCATTATGCACAATATTTTCCACTGGGTGGCAATACAAAGCACATGAAAGACCGCTTTAAAAAAAAAATTTTTAAAGCTTTATTGAACATTTTGTTATAACAAAACAATGTTACAACATAAACTTAACATTAAGAAACACTTGGATTAATGAAAAGAGAGAAAATAAAAACAGTACCATGGCTCGAAACAGACAAGACAAATAATAATAATAATAATAATAAAACATTACAAAAACAAGAGAGGGAGTTACACAAATAATACAAATATTACAAATTACATAGGTTGAAAAGCTTATAAGCAGAGCAAATTTTACAAGTGACCGCTTTCATTATCCCCATCAGACTGGCCCGTGGTGGCACGTCACTTGTTTGTTGTAGTCAACCCCTTCTAAACGACATCTCAACTGTACAATCAGATTTTACTTTGAAGTTCCTCCCACGAAGCTGATTGGCTAGTAGAAAGGCGCAGGGTACGCAGGAGGCGGGTGGCATTCCGTAACTTCCTGTGCTGCAGCGTCTGTACCGCTACGCTTCCTCTTGGACGTCTACGTTCACACACATCAGCCGGTTTCATAAAAACAACTTCTGCCCGCACATATTATATTCCATATTTGCATATTTACCAACGGTGGATTTAGCGGTTCATAATATCTTAAATGGAGACCTCTGGCAACACGAATAAGAAGCAGAAACTAAGTAATGCACCCGAGAGCTGGGTATGTAGACTGCTGCACATTGAGGGATTTTTGTGTTGCTGATGTAAAACACAGTACAGTGTCGTAACACACTTTGGATTATGCATTTGTTGATTTTATTTTTTCATTTAATTTATAATAATGTTTAATTGTAGATTGGGAGGGCTCTGCTGTCATCAATGCATGAACAAAAATGTTTAATAATTAAATGCATACATTAACTGGGTTTCAAAACGTACAGTAGTAAGCTGTCTACCCAGGTATCATATGCACGTGCAGTTTGGTTATTACTACTATTTCTTTGGATAAATAACCAGTTGCTGTCTCTTGATCACTTGCTCTATTTCTATCTGCCTCTATTGGATATCCTGTCTAGACGGTTACGAATAAATGTAGTAAATGTGTTCACTGTTTATTATACAGGGTAAGCAGAGAGCTACGAATGTGACCTATCAAGCACATCATGTGAGCAGAAACAAGCGTGGACAGGTAGTGGGAACCAGAGGAGGCTTCAGAGGCTGCACTGTGTGGCTTTCAGGTACCACCATTATTCTCAAATGAAAAAAAGTCCGGATGGCTAAAAACAACTGACCCCATTGATACAAATCTATCTTCAATATACACTACATTAATGCACACTCAGATTGCTATAATTCTCTCCTGTGTTGGCAGGTTTATCCGGCGCGGGGAAGACGACAGTCAGCATGGCGCTCGAGGAGTACCTGGTGTGTCACGGCATCCCCTGCTACACGCTGGATGGAGATAACATCAGACAAGGCCTCAACAAGAACCTGGGTTTCAGCCCTGAAGACCGCGAGGAGAACATTCGCCGTATCGCCGAGGTGGCCAAACTCTTCGCCGATGCTGGACTCGTGTGCATCGCCAGCTTCATTTCCCCGTACAGCAGGGTGAGGAAAATATCATTGATATATTGATGCATTTATTAGGAATCATTTAATTGGATTTATCATATACTCCCCACAGGACCGTCTGAATGCCAGAAAGATTCACGAAGCCGCCGGCCTGCCGTTCTTTGAGGTGTTTGTGGATGCTCCTCTGGACGTGTGCGAGCAAAGAGATGTAAAAGGTCTCTATAAGAGGGCTAGAGCTGGAGAAATCAGAGGTACATCATTAACAACCATGTAATGCAATGGTTTATATGTAGCATCAATGAATGATATCGTATTAGTACTTCAATTTCACTTTTCTATTCACTGGGAATCGATCCCACGATGGTGTGGTGTTGCTAACAGCATGCATTTGCTTCTGTTGAGCTATAAAAACTCTTTTGATGTCCTCAGGCTTTACAGGAATAGACTCTGAGTATGAGAAGCCAGAGGCTCCAGAACTGGTGCTGAAGACCGATTCATGCAGTGTGAACGAGTGCATCCAACAACTCCTGGATCTCCTGCAGGAAAGGGTACGTTCACTTCACTGACACCAATGCTGATTCATGATCTTCTTCAGAGATCATGATCTAAAGAGCAGAAATGGTACGTACTTACAAGTGTTGCGATATATCGTGGTTTGATATCTTGAAATACATACTTTATTTACCGATATGATGTCTGTTCGGTGCTTTTGGTTGAGCTGTCAACAGGTGACCTGCGTCACGTATGAATTAAAAAAAAAAAAATTTGAACTGAACATGAGCAGGGCAGAAACAATAATTATAGAATATATATTTATAAAATAAGTTTCCTTTTTTAGTGACCGATTTTTTTAAACTGGCATATAAAAGGTTCAATTAAACTTTTAATGTTGTCAATTCTATAACAAGTAAAGTATACAACCAAAATTTTATATGATAATTCTTAACATTTCGAAAATAACGCTGTTTTGGTATTGTGGTACCATTTGTAAATTTTCTTAAAAATATTGTGATACTTTCATATTGTGAACCCAGCATTATGGATTGAATTGTGTATCGTTACATGCCCACTAACCATTATAGTGATGTGCTGTGAATCTGACTGTGTCTCATGCATGTATTTTTGTCCTTACAGACAGATTCTCTTGAAAGGCTACAGCTTCTATTTTTTCAGGAAAGATATTGGGACTGTGGACGTAACTAACTACTGAAGATCTTACTTTTACTGTAGGACATTGTTCCTGTGGATGCGTCCTATGAGGTAAAAGAGCTCTACTTGCCGGAGAACAAACTGGATTTGGCCAAGGCCGACGCAGAGACTCTTCCAGCTGTAGAGATCACAAAGGTAAAGCAAATCCTCATAGGTCACTTAACCTCAGATCATTACAAAGCTTGATGTCTCGTAATGTTACAGATAAGTTTTAAGTCAGTTTGTTTGTACTTTTCTCTGCATATAAAGTTATTCGTTGTACCATTGAAATGTGCTGAACTTAAAACAGTTGAATTTGAAACATAATCTGCATGGCGGTAAAACTTTCACATCCAGCACTGAATTATAAAGCGTGTTAATTTGCATAAAGGTGGACATGCAGTGGGTCCAGGTGCTCGCCGAGGGCTGGGCCACTCCTTTGAATGGTTTCATGAGAGAGAGAGAGTTCCTTCAGTGTCTTCATTTTAACTGTCTGCTGGATGGTAAGAGTTCACTTATACTTACAGTTACATGTATGATCTTGACAAGCAGTAAACACACATGATCTGTAAAGACAGGCTTTGGACAGGAACGGATAACATTGCCAGTTATGTTTTTGTGGGCGTAACACTAGAGGGCGATGTTTAACAGTTTAATGGGCATGTAATATTCTGCTGAGTGAAATACAGTCATTTTTGAAAGCATCTAGACATCATTGTTGTTTCTTTTTTTTTTATTACAGACAAAGGTTAAATCAGTTATCCAATAACAAGTAATGACTTTGTGAAACATTGTTTTGACAATTTGTAACAAGTCTTGGAAAGTTGTTGGGACCCATATTGTTACGTATAGAGAATGTTGCAAGACTTTCCAAGAAAGTTCAGTTTGTTAACTATATTAGTTAGCATGAAGTAAAACTAAACAATTCTTTGTTCTTCATAGTTAACGTTGATTTTTTTTCTATTACTAAGACATCTTTAAAGTCAAAAGTTTCTGTGAACATTTTTGTTCAAGGCACAATTAACAAACATGAACAAACTGTTTTATTTGTATTTACTTAAATGCACAAATCTCAGTAAAAATGCTGTGAAAATATATTATTTACTGTTAGTTCACGTTAGCTAAGGCAGTGTTTCTTAAACTCTCTTTGTTATAAGGCCCCCTTTGCAGCCCCCCAAATAAAACGTATAATCTTAAACGTAGAATTGTAGGTAACACTTTACATTAAGGTACCCTTTTTGAAGAATTTATAAATGTGTTCATTAATGATTCATAAGTCATTTACAAATGCAATATAAAGCACTTATAGCTGCATGACTAAATGGGGATTCTAATGAAATACCTGCCAAATAGTGAGCAGGTATAAGAAAACAGCATAACACCCTACAGTGTCCAGTATGAAAGCCTATATTGCAAAAAACATCAATATAATAATGAATCTGCATTTGAGTCAAATAAATAATGAATAAATACATTTAGTAAGCATTCATGACATGTGAGTTAAAAAATGCCGACTATTTGGCAGTTATTTCGTTAGAATCCCTCTTTATATTCATGCAGTTAAACTGCTTTATAATGTATTTGTAAATGACTTATTAATCGTTAATGGACACATTTATAAATGCCTCTATAAAAGGTACCTTTATGTAAAGTGTTACCGAATTTTAATTGAACAAAAAACATACTCAGTTATACAAAGCTGGAACATCAATTCTATTGGTAGGTGTCTTATTTTTTATGTTTGATTGCGTAAGATTTATGATAAATTTCCATAATTCATAAAATAACACAAAATCTGTGGCTGCCCTGGATCAATCTTGGGGCCCCCCAGTGGGCCCCGGTCCCCAGTTTGAGAACCACTGAGAACCTTATTGTGTTCCTGAAAATGGCATTTCAATCATGCACAAGATGTATATTGGTCTTTACTGTAGTCCATCCGTTGTCCAGCTGAAAGGCCTACCAGCAACCAAAAGTAGAATGAACTCCTCTGATTTTTATAACTGTCGGCGTGAATGTCGTTTAAACTTAATGGGTAGTCTACCAACATTTCAACCATACTGTCTGGTATATGTCTGTGAAATGCCCTAATGTAAATCTGGGTAAAGCTCTCAGAAAAGAGCAACTTTACCACAAAATAAATCCAATCAAGCGTATAACGCAAAACACTGAGTGTATCTGGAGGGACTGAAAGTGGAATTTAAATGTAGAATTAGTGGTGGAATTAAAAGACCTCTTGTAATTTTAATGGAGACTGAGGTTTTGTTCCTCATACACTCTCAAAGCAGTTTGGCTGTATAAAAAATATAACCATTCAAACCTTTTTGATTACAAATTCGACAAATGTGCAAAGCGGTTTTTAAAAATAAATGCGGCCCTCACATTTATAGAATTGCATAATTAGAGCAAATTCCCACATCAAGAATAGGTTTCCAAAAAAGCGTCAATATAGTTTTACTGCCTGCTGTGTGTTGTCTTGCCTAGTTTTCAAAATGTATTATGTTAAAGGTATTCACACGCAGACGCCTATTTGGATGAAAAATTGTTTTTTGACTTCAGATGTGGCAGAAATAATGACGTCGGGTTTCATTATACTCAGTTACAGAATTTCACACCTTGTATTATTTTTTTGATCTTTCCAATGTGCCTGATTGAATCATTTTTGGACCACATCGATCTACGAATCAACTGAGCTGATTTGTATGGGCCCATGTATGTCGATGCCTGATGCTAGTTTCATTTGAAATGGGATGCTTCATGGCTTTGTCTTATGGAAACCAGCTGCTTTTTCTATGATGTGTGTGTGTGTTTTATCCTCTAAATGGATTTTAAAAGCTTGCCGCTCATATTGCTTTAATCAAGGTGTAGGACCCAATGAATCTGCCAAGCCTCTTACTTTCCTAGAAAACTTGCCACTTTCACATTCTCCCCTCAAATAAAGCCCCACGACCAATCTGTCCCATACCCCCCACTCATAGATCCGTCAACGTACCCACGGCTCCCCTCTAGGCCCTTTGAAAAGTTGGCGATTGCTTGGAGCTTTGGTGTGGCTGATGTATTTGGTGTGTCTGACCTTTGACCTCCGTAGGTGGGGTTATTAACCTGTCGGTGCCGGTGGTCCTGCCCATCTCAAGTGCAGACAAGGAACGTCTGGACGGCAGCACAGCGTTCACGCTTCTCTACAATGGCCGGAGAGTCGCCATCCTTCGCAACCCGGAGTTCTACGATCATCGCAAGGAAGAGCGTTGTGCCCGGCAGTGGGGTACCACTTGCAAAGATCACCCTTACATTAAGGTGAGGACAAAACAGTTTACAGTTGTTAGACAAAAAACTTGATCGACCAAACGCAACGCAAAAGTTTCCAGCAGCCTGTCACAATCGATCAGAGTATGTTTAAAATATGCCTGTGTCGACCAATGAGATTTATTGGTGGGCGGAGCATTCCAATGTAATGCAATGTCAATTTAATGAGAAAAAATTGCGCTGTAATGTGTGTTGTATTACCTTTGTCAACTTATGTAAGATGTTGGATAGGATTAACATCTGCCTGTATCGAGTTTTCGCCGTCATCTTCCTTCCTTTCTGACTCACAAACCACCTGGAAAGTCCCGATTCTAAAGGCGCCTTGAATGAGAGCCTTGTTTAGACTACATGCATGTTAATATGAGAGCAGAATCGCAGTGATTCAGCATTAGTGCATCTGTCTGGAACTGGGTGAACATTTTGATGTCTGATGGTTTCTTAATCGCAGCATTTAATGGTGAGCAGCAATATATTTAGGGTCAGAACCTTAAATATTATATTGGTGTGTAACTCATCCCATACCATTCGTACCCCAGACATGAATGAAACTTCAAACTGCTCTCATAGACGTACTTTATATCTATGCAAGGTATGTCTACTGTAGAAAGCAAACAATATTACTTTTGCATGGGCGAACACCACTCACATTTTCCACAGAGGACATGCTTTGTAATAGTGTTATAAAGAAACTTTTTTCCACGTATTTAATATTTGTGAAGGTGAAGTCAAAGGCACCTCGAAGAACATCTGACCTGATGCTTTAATAAGTCCCATTGTGGTCTGGTTGCCAAGCTTTCCTTGGACCGTCCTTTGACAAAAGACAGAACCATGCTGCCCTCTTGGCAGGTCTGTGGAAAAGAAGGTCTCTCTCTCAAGCCCAGGTGTCTCTCTTTCTTTCATTCTCAGTTGTCTCTTTCTCTAACTCCAGTTTTATCAGAACTACTACCGTCAAAGATTTAAACAATAGCAATATTTAAAGTTGGCGGAATGAAACTGTTCTGGGCAAATTCTCCGCCTGTCCACGCAGCCTTGGATGAATAGAGCAGGAGTGCAGCAATAATAATATCCCAACCTGGGGAACCAGAACAGTTATTTAAGCAATTCATTTCAGAGATATACATGTCTTACACGATAGTGATATGCAAATTGAATATACTTAAAGGATATGACTTAGAAGAGAATTCATACCTGTCACAAGGAAAGAGGCATAGAAATACACACAAGATTAAATAGAAGGTGCCTGGTGATGCAGTCGGATAAGGAGGAGTTGGGGAAGGGGGTGGGTTTTTAAGGTTTTTTAAGTTAAATAATATTAATAATATTTTTTAAATAATAATAATTCAATAATACATTTTTAAATAACTATTAAATCATACATGTTTTTTAGTTTTCTGTATGCTGAAGGAAAAATATGCTATAAGTGCGTTAACTCACAGAGCGTGCAGATGTGTGCGACCTGGTGTAAATGCCCTACGAAACGTTTTCTGCCGCGGGTCTAACTGTCAATAGGCTTTAGACTGTCCCCAGACTCCCACATCACGTAAACATGTTACTTTGTTAAATAAAAACTAGCCAAGCTTTGGCTTGAGGTAGGCCCGCATTTATTTATTTGATGAAATAACTTTCTGATGGAAATTAACTTTGCCGGTTCTTATGTGTTTTCGTTTTGTCATAATTATTTATTTTGTTTATTTTATGCTTTGGAGTTATACTATTTTAGTTTTTTATCCATTGTCCAAAACGCTGCTGGTTCCTGAAAATGTTACCATTTGTGAATGCAGGCGCTGTTGTTGATCTATTCGTTATGCTGGTGTTTGCGTGTTAAAATAAATCCGTGAAAAATAATTCACAGACCCGTGTCAACTTTTTAGCTTTGTCTCATTTTCTCCGGCGTATGCGGTGGACAAACGGGACCTCCGGAGGACACAGCCTTCGAAATGAGACGCAGCATGTGTTTTTATTAAATTCCAATTTAATATTAAAATCCTATCAGTTTACGGTTAATGTTCGGATAATGAGCGTCGTTTCTGGGTTAGGGAACCCTATCACTATTGGTTGACACTGATTAGCTGCAGCTGATGAGATGAGCTGGGCAAGCTTGACAAACATGGTCTCCTAGAAACGGACTGTAGTGGAGTAGGCGGTTGCGAGACCGTGGTTGGAGAGAGGTGAGTAATTGTTAATGAGCGCCAGCTGTGCGCACACCGGTCTTGAATCACGTAGGAGATCAGGAGCATATAAGAGAACGAGCGACCGGACCGTCGAAGAGACACATGTTTGTATTTGTATTTATTGTTTTGTTTGCCACCGGTCTGCCGTGAGGGGCCGCCGGCTGTTATTACTTTAATAAATGTTTAAATGTCTTCCGGTTCCCGTCTCCTTCCTTCCCTACTTTGAATCTCTCTACATTGGTGCCGAAACCCGGGAGGAAGGAGAGACATGCTGTCGGAGAGTCCTCGCCGCTGAGTGGCCTAGGGGTGCCGGAGAGTTTGGGCAGCGCGGACGAAGGGCGTTCGCCAGTGGCTGCCCGAAAGTGCGGCCACCACCAAAGCTTCGGTGCGACGGCTACCTTTGCTGCCGCGCCCTGGGTCGAGGTGGCGTGGCTTTCGTCCTAGTGGGAGCGGGGGAGTTGCCGCCGTCCGCCAGAGGCTGGAGCCTGCGTCCGTCCCCTGAGGGGGAGGAGCAGGGGCGGGAGTGCCGAGTGCGGCCACCGCCTGCCAGAGGCCGGAGCCTGCGTCCGTCAGCCAAGGGGGAGGAGCATGGGACGGGGAACTCGCCCTGACTCCCCGATAAAGAAGGAGCTAAAGCTGGCCGCCAGGGGGCAGACGGTCAAGCCGTCCACCGAAGCCCCAGGGCCACCACAATGCACCGCGAAGGAGAGTACCCCGGCTGGTTGAGGACAGAGCGGCAGAATGTCGGGGAACCGGAGTATACATTTTTTTTCCTCTCTCTTTCCGGTCGCTCCGAGGGCTCCCGTCTCCGTTGTCTCGTCTTGTCGCTGCATAGCCCCCACCCCCCCCCCCCCCGAGGGAGGGAGCATGCACAGTCTCGGGGGTACCCCCCGGCCTTTGAGGGGTGATGGGGGTATGTAGTGGAGTAGGTGGGGCGAGACTGTGCTTCGAGATTTATACTTATTGTTTTGTTCGCCTGCGGTCGGCCGTGAGGGGCCACCGGCTGTTATTACTTTATTAAATGTTTAAATGTCTTCCGGTTCCCGTCTCCTTCCCTACTTAGAATCTCTCTACACTGACGCTATATGCTTGATATGTCTCCATTTTGCTCTCACCTCCAGATCTCTGTTTTACACCCAGGTCTCTCTCTCACTCTCTCCACTTGTCTTACTCATTTTCTCACTCCGTCTAGTTTTTGTCGCATCCCAGGTCTCTCTCTTCCTTCCCATGTGTCTCACTCTATCTAGTCTGACCCACAGATCAATCTTTTTCAAATCTAGGCCTCTTTGTCTCACCCTAGATGTCTCAATGTCTTTTTTCTCTCTCACCCCCAGATCTCCCTCTCTCTCTTTTACACCCAGGTCTCTCTCTCACTCTCTCCACTTGTCTAACTCTCTTTCTCTTCCCCTAGTCTCTGTCGCATCCCAGGTCTCTCTCTCCCTGCCCAGCTGTCTCACTAATCTTTCTCCCATGTCTCACCATTTATTGATCTCTTTTTCACCTCCAGGTCTCTCTCTCTCACACTCCAGAGTTTTTGCTCTCTCTTCTTGTTCTCACTTCCAGGTCACTCTCAGACTTTCTCTACTTGTCTCAATCTCTTTCTCTCATACTCTAGTGTCCCTGTCTCACCACTGGATCTCTCTCTCTCTCTCTCTCTCTCTCAATTTTCACATAGCCAATGCACAGAAGAATTTCATATAAACATGCACAAATACAGATTAAGATACAAAATAAAATAAAAGTAAACAAGTACCTATATATACATCTCAATATAAACAGAAAAAGAGCTAAGTATCTCTGATTATAAAATATCAGAGTCTCTCTCTCTCTCCCAACTTTTCTCTCTTTTACACTTAGGTCTCTCACCATCTCCCCTCATCACCCTTCCACCCACAGATCTCTGTCTTTCAACCCCAGGGGTCTCTCTCTCACCCCCATGTCTCTCTTTCTCCCTCACCTCCCACTTTCTCTTTTCTCTCTTATTTCGTCTCCTTCACCCCTGGGTCTCTCTCTCTTTCACACTCTGGTTTCTCACACGCTCAATCTCTCTCACCTCAGGTGTTTCAAGTTCTCCTTTCTCTCTCATTCCCAGGTCGCTTTCTATTTCACACCCAGGTCTCAGTCTCTCTCTTTTACCCCCAGATCTCTCCCTCTCTCAATATCCCTTCTTTAGTAATCTCTTTATTCTTTGACCTCCTTCATTTCACACATGTGTTTAAGTTGGATTTCTCGGCTCACGTTCTGTTCAAACTGTGTTTAGTCAGGTTGCGCTTTCCTCCCCTGCTCTCCCCTGACCTTCCTATTACAGATCTCACAGAGTATATACAGCACAATTGTTTCCATCTGTAAGTACGGCTTGTGGGCTTAGGTGGACTTTAATGGCTCTAGCTCTCCCTAATGGGCGCCAACACGGAGTCTTCGGACTGTGGACTGGCTTGGCCTGTCTGCCTGTCTCGCATCAAATATAAATCCATCCCCAGTGTTCGTTCAAGTGCAATAGTTAAAGACTACTTTCAGTCAGCCTTTTTTGCTTTACTTATTGTCTCGAGACTAGTTTTCATATTTCATCATGAGATTCACAAGAACCAGGGAGAATCAAAGTTTTTGACATGTTGGAATATCGTATTCAGTAGGGTTGCACGATATTGGGAACAATGATAATCGTTATTAATTTGCTCCAAATTTTATCGCGATTAATCTGTCAGTTTTGAGTTTTTCATTTTGCATGTATTTATTACACTTTACAGACAATTAATAGATGTTGAAATTGACCGCTGTTCAACGTCGTAAATTAACAATTTTCCGACTATATCATGTTTTGATCTTGCTAGTAATGCATTAATATTCCGACGATTAATTGTGATTAATCGTGAGAGTCGTAAATCGTTACAATTTTTCAAATACGATTAATCGCGCAGCTTCATGTTCAGTACATATTACCTGTTTATTCAAACTCTCAGCTGATATAACATTGTAAATTTGGTGATCTTGGATGCCCAGGCCCTGGAGAATTTATATACAGTAAATTAAATTATTTCTGATTGAACAGCGCAGTGATGTTTACTTACCTCCAACCGTATTTAATTATTGTCTATTAATATTATTATTATTGATCGAGCGGATTTATTTAATAAATGCGATCCAGTGTCAACACACATAGATCCCCATGAATGATATAAACGGCCGCTACTGTTGCCATACCGTGGCCAACAACAGACAGCTGCCCATGCGTTTAGTCTTCAAATGCAAAAGCAGACCATGAAGCATTTTATTAACATTCAAAGCTGTCAGAGCTTTCCAAGACTGCCTAATACGATCACATACTTTCACATAAAGCTCTTAAGCCACCAGCACTGCTGTCAAGTCAATTCAAAAGATGAAAGTCAGAGAGGCCGTGAGACCTTGTTCTCCGCCCAAGCAGCCTCAGGTCTGCTGTGAGCTGCGGTTTTGATACCATGCAATACTGCTTTTAACCCCGGCCAAGGCAGCGGCTCAAGCAAAAGCCAGCGAGGACCTCTAGAAAGGCGAAATTTTTAACGTGATGTTATAGATGCACATCTAGAGGGTTTGGGAGTCAATTTTAGAAATAATTTAAAGCAAGATTAAGAAGTCCAGTCAAGTTCAATGAGTCTATTATATTTGATGTATCTGCTTCAGTTTGTTCAGAGAGTTGTGTAATGCATTCTGATTGGTCACTTTAGATGTCAGTCAGATGGCCATTTCCTGTCTAAGCGACATATTTTGAGAACATCAAGGTGTTAAATATGTTATTGAATGCAGATGGCTTTCAGATTTCTTTTATATTCGTCGTGCCTCAAATGGAAAGGAAAGAATGTGCAGACGTGTATGACACTATTATGGGAATAAAATCAGATTGTTGCTATTCCTTAAGGTTTGATGGTTATTTCTGTTTTCAGATGGTGATGGAGAGTGGAGACTGGCTGGTAGGTGGAGATCTCCAGGTTCTGGATCGGATCTACTGGAACGACGGGCTAGATAGTTACAGACTCACCCCAACTGAACTCAAGCAAAAGTTTAAAGAGATGAACGCAGGTATGAACTAGTGCTGTGTTTGCGATCATATGATCATAATGTTATTTGCATAAAACTATTGGTTTACTCACTTAAAATAATACATGCTTTATCTGTGATGTCGAATTGCTACTATCATGTAACGTTGCAAAAAATGCAATCTTTTCTCGTGTTCAGATGCCGTCTTTGCCTTCCAATTACGGAACCCAGTGCACAACGGCCACGCACTGCTCATGCAGGACACGCAGCGGCGTCTCGTCGAGCGCGGATACCGCCGGCCCGTGCTGCTGCTGCACCCGCTCGGCGGCTGGACCAAAGACGACGACGTGCCACTGGCCTGGCGCATGAAACAGCACGCCGCCGTGCTGGAGGAGGGGCTGCTCGACCCAAACTCCACCATAGTGGCCATCTTCCCCTCGCCAATGATGTACGCCGGGCCCACAGAGGTCAGTGTGAGATTTAAACTGATTTATATATAGTATATTTCTGTATGCCTTTGATGTATATTGTATTTTGATATTCAATTTGGTAGAGTATGTCAAAAATGTGGCAAATTGGTCATGCCATGTTGCATTCTTCACATATTGCGTAATACGTGCAGTGTTTTGGAGGAGGAATTTCTAAAGAAGCTGAGCCAAATCTGCTCAGAACGATAATTAAAACAGTATTTGAAGAAAGCCAATGAACTGTCGAATGGAAAGTTAGTGGTGAGGAAATTTGCGCCGGGCGCATTCCTTTGTGAGCTGTTGGTGGTACAATACACTGCCGATTCGTTTCACCTAACTCGTCCCGGGGGCGGAAGACAAAGCGAGGGCCTCATTTTGTGGGCATCATGCATATCGGGACTGGCCAATAGGGATCTAGACACACATCAGTGGCGTCGCTCTTTGGTCCATAGGTAAGCACAGATCGAAGGCTTTCTTCTTGCGAAAATCGCTGTTGGTGTTCTGCGGCTATTTTGACGTCTGCTGTTCTTTAATCATGTGGCGAGGGACATTAAAAATGTATTGGGACCAGACGGATTCCCTAAGACTAAAGCAGCCTGCAGGAAGGACTCGCTCGCCTCATTGAGTTATGACTCCACACTAGACAATAAGCCTGGCTGGTAGTGATCATGGATCCAGTTTCAAGATCTGAGAGATGATTTTATTCATCTCAAGATGCGTATTGGCAGTTGAAGGGACTCGATTATTATATTATTCTTTCTCATATTTATCCCTGAATTTGTGACAGTGATTGACATTGGCATCTAAATTTTCACTTTACAGATGTGTGTATATTGTTTTTTCTTAAGTATTATCACTATTCTTTCAATTTGGAGCGAGGAAATAAAATTTACTCTGCTGAAAAAAAATCAGTTTCTATATTAAATATATGTCTTTATTTCACTTACATTGCTCCAAATTGAATATACATTTGTTGTTTCCAACAGGTGCAGTGGCACTGCAGGGCCCGGATGGTGGCTGGGGCCAACTTCTACATAGTGGGCCGTGACCCAGCAGGAATGCCCCACCCGGACACGGGTAAAGACCTCTATGAGCCCTCCCACGGAGCCAAAGTCCTCACTATGGCCCCTGGTCTCATTTCTTTGGAGATCGTGCCTTTCAAAGTGGCGGCCTACAATAAAGTCAAGAAGGCTATGGACTTTTACGAGCCCAAAAAGTGAGTCTCTGTGGTTTTTGTTTCTCTTTCAATATGAACTTTAACCACACTGTCGTTTCGAAATCTTACATGACCAGATGGGCAGATAATTCTCTCAAACTTGAAAATAGTGACAGTGGTGTGGTGTTGACAGATATTGAAATCGACGTTGTGTGTGAACATTTGTTCAAACAGTCTCTTACTGCTTGTCTTGATTGAAACATCCATGTCAGCCGTTTTCGATTCTCAATTACGATGGCAGGAAATGTTTTGTCATGTGCATTTACCAAATTTGTTTGATGTCAAGCAGAAATGGAGATGTGCCAGTGTTCCTCTGGCTGTGTACAAATCCCCCGGAAGATGATTAACGAAAATCATGCCATTTCCCATCGTCTCGTCTTTCAATTATTAGTGGGCTACGCTATCAAGTTAACAGGCTTCTCAGTCGTCCCTGATGAAGACCATACAACATAACACACAGTAAATATGACAGACAGAACAACAAAGACTTAATGCAAATGTTCATCCAAGCCATGAAGAATTAAAGTGTCAGTTTAACTTACCCATAAAGTGCGGAGATCTTAACCAGTCAAAATGTACAAGTTGCATCTCAGTTATAGACCACATTTTGAGGATGCTGACACCCTAGCAACTGCCTAGTGACACCCTAAGTACCACCCAAAAAAACAAAGCCATGCAATAGTGAGAGAAACAAACCAAAGTGTTTATTTTCTGAATAATTTACTCTCACTAGCATTCATTGTGAGATAGGTGAGAAACACGTTTTTGGGTTCATTGTATAGAAAAACGCATAGTTAACCGTAATAAAATCTCTGTGCTCTTGAGAAACAAGTCAAAGGGATTTTTAAAGGGGGTGGAAGTAAATAAATGATGCCCCAATGTTATTTTTTGGTGAACTAGACCTTAAACAAAATGCCTTGCTGTTTGTCCTCCTCACACATATTCTCTCATTACAACCCAGTCATGAAAATGTTCATCACCTTGATAGGTAAAGTAAAGCAAAATTGTGACAGCGGGGGGAGACGGGGGCAGGACCTCGCACCCCGTCTGAGTTTCAAAGAGTCCCGCTTGGCGCCTTAGTAAATTTATGGCGTTCCGTCTGCTCCTCGAGCAGGGCGTTGGGCCTGGCCAAAATCGAGACAAATATGGATGCTGAGCCTAATTGCCAGCCATTTAAGTGTCTCGAATCAGTCCAAGCTGTTTCTCATTTAATCGCGTATTAACTGTTCTCGGTGGAGTTGGAGTTTATGTGTCTTACCCCTTCACCCCATTGAAGTCACTGCCAGGTGGAATGGTGATAATATTCCATAAACAAAAGTCGTTTTGGATCCATCCAAATTAAATGACAAGTAGTATGTGGAAGTTACATTTAAACATTTGCTTGTATGTGATTGGTGCATGGATGTCACTGTGGGGCTGCTATGGAGTTCTGGATGGTTGTGTTTTGCTAGTCAATTGCTACTGAATGATTTAACCGCCCAATGGACATGAACTTTTTAAAATACAACTTGTATCCTTTAAGACTGTTCATCATTTTCTGTTAAAGAAAACTTACAAGTATAGACCTTTTTGAAGCACTTCTCTTTCCGTTTTTATCTAACACAACACTAATGTTAGAAGAGAACACAACCAATACAACATGTTTAACTGAAATGTTCAATATAAAGATTTCATATCATGACATATATCCCAGTGAAATGACCTCTGAAATAATAATAAAAAATAAATTGAGATTTGACACTTCAACCACATGTAGCTGGAGGGGAGGGGCAGAGCCCCTGATAGCCCCGCCTCGCGCCATGACTGGTGACAGAAAGGGAAGTCAGGGGGTTTGAGTTTTCTTTAAGATCATGGACACATGAATATTTAAAAAGGCGCGTAAATCACTTATAAAAAGCACTATAATATTCCATAAGGAAATTAAAATTAAGTTCAATTAAGTACATTTATATTTACTGGTGACTTTAAGAACAAACCATCAAAACTGAAACAGGAAGTGCTTCTGGATCAGTGTTTACGTCTTGCAAAATGTTTTAATCGTTTACATTATACTTCTAATTGTACTTTCATAAACTAAAAACTGCTATAAGTATTGAATTAGTAAACTATTATTATCACTAGTTTTAATCCCGTGGTTAGAGTTTTACTAGGCTAAAGGGTGTTTTATATTCCCTCAGCCCAACCCCAAGCTCCTTTTGCATTGGATAGGATAGGCTTTGGCTTCTTTCTTTAATGCAGAGTCAATTCGGTAGTATTTTTTGTGCTATTAGTAATATTTCAAATTCAAAGATGCACATATTTACTGTTCCTGACCATTTAGCCGTTCTGGACATGATGTTCTAGCTTACTATTGTGAATAAATGCAAGATTTTCCACCCTTACACCATTTTTTGCGTTCCACATTATAAGCCCATATAAAGCATTTGTTCGTGTAGATGCAACGCATAGCTGAAAAACCACCACAAAATAACACTGCCGTTTAACAGTCGTAATTACGACCAGGAATGCGCAGCGCAACGGCGCACGTTTATAAGCGCATCAAACTCTGCGAATGTTATCTTAACGTCTGCTTCTTAATTGAAGAATAACTAATCCTTAACAAATAAACTCTGTTCGCAGGAGCCACTGAGGATTGTATTTAGACTAGCGGTTGAGTTTTATTCGTCAGTTGGAGCCTAATTATCTCTGTTTATCAGACTTTTCGAACACTGTTTATTTTCGAGGCATTTGTTTGAATGAAAACGTAAGTTTTGGATGTAATGCCATGGGCGGTGTATTTACCTCATCTACCCTCGCACCGTAGAAAACAGCCGTTAAGGCAGTAGGGAATAATGTAGTGTAAGAGCCACTTGAGAGAACATATTTTATCATAGAGGTCTTTCAGAATATAATACGTGGCTCCATCCGATGGCGCGAACAAAGAGCCAGTGTACAGCACCCGGTTATTCTCTCTGACGCAAGCTCCCAGATCATATTTCTTTTTTTTTCTTATCACACCGGGCACAACGCTGTCCCTTTTCTTGCCCATATTAAAATCTCTCTTCTAATTCGACTGCTTGTCGTCTCGTTTTACGCAGCCACCAGGACTATGACTTCATCTCAGGAACCCGCATGAGGAGGATGGCTCGCGACGGCCAGAACCCTCCGGAAGGCTTCATGGCGCCCAAGGCCTGGTCTGTTCTCAAGGAGTATTACCAGTCGATGGAGAAGAAGGCCTAAGTGGTTTTGCAGGTGTGTAGAGGGGCGGAAACCTTTCTGTTACAATGGGAGAAAAGGGGAGGAGAAGATTAAAAAACAAAAAACACAATAATGGATCACTGGGACCACCCATTGGACTGTTTTTGGACGTTACTTGCAAGATGCACATCGTTCCTCATAAAATCACTGTCAGGTTCAGGGCTCAGAGTCTTACGAGAGCATTTTTATACAGTCTGTTTTAAAATATGAATAATGCGAATTAACTTTGTGGAAGGTACCGAGAAAATAAATTATTTAGTGTCTATTTTTGTCCGTTCCCAGTCCTTAAAATGTCTGTTCCTGTTGGGTAATAGTCATCGGATAAAATGTGATATTTTCAAATTGCCTCACTTGCCTTAATAATGACATTTTGATTTCAATTGCTTCATTAATGTTCAGGGTTTAATATACTTATTCTCGTCCTAAAACAATATTTTCAATAGTTTTTATAACTTCACATAGGGGATGTCACAATATAACGGTATTGACAATAGTTGTGATAATATTTCATGATTTCAATATAGCATGATTATCAATATATTTTCCCCTTTGATATCATTTATTCAACCTTGTGTCATTCAAAATCTGTAAACTGTATGATTATTTTGATTATTTTGAAACACAAAAGAAGATATTTTGAGAAATGTCTCAGTGGTTTTGTGTCCATACAGTGGAAGTCAATGGAGGGCATTGTTGTTAGGCTACCAACATTCTTCAAAATATCTTGTTTTGTTCTGCAAAACTGTCACACAGGTTTGGAAAGACATGAGCATGAGTAGATTTTTGTGTGCTACAGTGGTTATAAACTCTCTCTGCCTCCCTACATTGGTATTAAGAGTGAGATTCATTGGACGATAACTCAAAATGAACCAAATAAATATTATTTTATTTGTACAAAATGCAAAAAAACACTGATTGATATAAGGCCTTGTCGTGCAGGTATTGAACCCGGAACATTTCTGTAAGCCCAAATCCATGACAGAATGTGACTATAAATTATTGTTTGGTTATGTTGAAAACCTGAGGCATTATTTATTGTATAATATCAACAGAAAAAGTCCAGTTTTTTATTCAGTTATCCTAAAATATCTCCTGTGACAACATAATATTGTTCTACTGTTTCGAAATGTGGGCAATTGTTTCAATAGGGTTGCTGTCTAAAAGGTAAAACAAACATGTAAATTGTAATGAATTCATTGCCGTTTCAATAGACCTTAACATTTCTATCCATTGTTTAGATATTTTATTGATTGTTTCCTGTTTTTTATGCTTTGTCTATGGTATAGGTGACATTTTAGTATTTTTTTTTTGTAGTTATTGTGGTTAGACTATCATGTAGGTTGTCACAATTTCATATTTATTTTTAACAGTATTGTTCTTACATCAGTGTCTCTAATAAACCATTCCATTGAAACAGGAAAGAAACGCCTATAAATCACTTTGAATTGAAACTCTTGATCAAAACTCTGTGCTCTAGCGCAGAAAGCACATCAAAGACATGAAAACATCTCCGATTCGCGTCGCAATCTGGATTGCGTTTCTCATAATGTAAGTTTTCCTAGTTCATCCGAACGTGCGCAGCAGCCACGCAGGGTCGACTAACCGTACGTGCTGAAACCCAGCTGGCCTCCAGATGCAGTTGCTCTGCTGTAAACGAGGAACACCTATGGTTAATCTTCACCCTTTTAGGAATACCTAACCTTCTACTTTGATTCTAGCACTGAGATGAAACGTCCCAATGCGCCAGCCGTGTTTTTCACCCATCATGTCGGTCACTAAACGTCATCGAGAGGGGCTTTCAAAATGAATGAATCGCACTTCAATATGAAGGTGTTTAAAAAATGAACGTTTGATGGAGTGTAAGATTTCGTTATTTTGTATCTGCTTTAAGTGAAAGATTTAGTCTGAGCTCACCTGATTATTTGCTTCATAAAAGGTTTGTTCTCTGTTGAATAAAAACCATTTGTTGGTAAGAAAGTTCTTCAGGGTATAAAAGGAGAAATGCTTTGATTTAAAGGTTCTTCTGGAAAGAAAAATCGTTCTGTACCCTGGCTGTAAATACTTTACAAACATCTATTTTTATACCTCTGGTTGTTTTGGGGTAATACTCCAACCAGTCAAAAGACACCCAATACCTAAAATCTAACTTTAATTTCAGTAAAATCAAATGTGATGTTTTTGTTTAATAATATTTTATCTTTGGAATTTTTATTTTATTAAAATGATATTCCTATTCATGTCCTATTGCGGTCAGTTGTAGCAATATGGCTTAAGACGTTTTAGCCTTTTGGAATAACATAACATTTTTTTGTGTCAATAAAAATCAGAATTGTTCTGCTAAAAAAATGAAATTCAAAACAGGAATTTAGAAGACTACCGGAGGGCTGAGAGTGCATGCATAGTAGAGATAAAAGAGATACTGGTGTTAAATCTTATAGATTAACCTAAAAAATGATTCATTTAATGACTATTGATTGAAGTATTGACTCAAAAAAACAAGTACAGCTGTGTCTGCGTTTTGTGTGCAACCCAGGAAGGATATCATTTGATGGCATGGCAGAAAGTAACTAGTCTCCTCGGAGCAGATAGCCTAGTGGGAAGTATGGCAACTATATTCACATGCTCTGAACAGGATCTTTTAACACAGGCTTTATTAATATCGACATACAGAGAAGCTGCTCTCCGTAGCACCTGTTTCTTGTCTTTGGCACTCTGAAGTCAGATCCTCGGTCCGTCTAACCTTCCCTCCAGTGTTACAAATGCGAACCACCATAAATGCAACAGGTCATGCGGAAATCATTAAGATCAGATAAAGATGGATTCTTGAAGTGGCTTTGAAAGGTGATCAAGAAGAATTGTTGTGGTTCTGTTTTTAACGTTGTTGATGGATGTTTTTACCAGGACTTTGGCTTATCTCTGAGGATTGACTTATTACACTTTTAATATCATTTTAATGTAGGTGAAGTGTATATACAAGTGCTATATGAATTCTACATTTTCTGCTTTTTTACAGGATTGAAGATTTATACATGTATAATACATTATAACAATCAAATGTCGTTATTGTTGCTTTTCGTCCCATCCCAGATATCTTCTTGACTGTATCCAATGATTAGAATCATACACTGTCATAGTTCCTAAAAACTCATATGCAGTACAAGCTGCGTAACTAATTGGTGTCACCAGTACATCATGTGACATCATCTACCATACCGGTAGATTAAACTCTTAGATGAACCCCAGACACATTTTCTCTTTCATTTCCCCTGCATCTGCTTTAACTTCCGCTTAAAGCAATCCATGCCAAAATCTGCGTCCCATATAAAGGACGGTGTACTGGTACACCTACGTAGACTTTACTAGGTTGCCATATCCCCTGTGGTTTAGGTTAAAGGGATAGTTGACCCAAAAATGAAATTTCGGTCATCATTTATTCACCCTCATTTCATGTATGAGATATTTTGAGAAATTTCTCAGTATTTTTGTGGCCATACAATGGGACCCAATGATGTTCAAATTAGGGATGCGTGGGAAATTATCTTTTTAATGATATCGGTATCGGCCGATAATAAAATTTAGGCCAATATATCATAGCTGATAAATTATTATTCATGTCCTCTGGTTGAACAACTTCAGCTACATGCTCCTCACAGTTAAAATCAAATACCAGTACTGTCTTTCTTTCATGATCATTCATTTACATTCACATTTAGTCATTTAGCAGACGCTTTTATCCAAAGCGACTTACAAATGATCGGTCAGGTGCTGACGGAAGAGGTGTGTTTTCAGCCAATTCTTAAAGAGCCCTGAAGCCAATTGCTATTAGCAAAACATTGTTGATGTAGTATGTAGATATTTATGAATGTGTAAATTATAGTAACAAAGCATATTGTTTGAAGCCGACTGCTGTCTGAATGCTTTCTGTATTGAGCCCTGTGGCTATTGAGAAAACTTTTCTGGGTCGCTCTGGAAGAACAACTTTAAATTGTTTATCAAATAAACATTATACCAGAAAAGTTTTAAAGTTGAAGAATCTTCAATTAGTTTAAAGTAGGCTTTGGTACATGACTTTCAGGTGAAAAAAAGGATTTTCAGTCTCAGAAATGTTATATCAAATTGTAGATACGGTATATCGGCCAATATATCGGCAATTGGTTTCAGACGTTCAAGCACTATCGTTATCGGCCAAAATTTACATATCGTTGAATTTCTAGTTCAAATATAAAATGTCTTCTTCGTTCCTAAGTAGAAAAATTCTAACAGGTTTGGAATGACATGAGGATGAGTAAATGATGAAAAGTTTTCATTTTTAGGTGAACCGTCCCTTTAAGTGCCTTTCTTCGAACCGTCACAAACATATATGATTTGCGCTTTAATCTGCTTTGATCCAGTTTGACTTCAGATATTAAAAAGTGAGATATAGGGCATTACCTCAGATGTGAGGGGTTTTAAATAAAGAGATCACTTGGATAGAAGGGTATCATACATCAAATACTACAGCCTGGCATGTTCACATCAAAGAGACGCATCTGTTTCAAGACAGTGTTCTGGTCCCTCAAAGCAGCAATGAGAGGAGTTTGACAGTCAACCCCTCCTTTCTTCCACTTCGTGTCCTCGCTCACCGTCTGAGCGTCTGCACACAATGGCAATGCTCCAACCTCATGCCACCTACCTGGGCAAGTAAAAGTTTATAAAAAAAAAATGTTGTCCAAAAATGTTTTTCCTATTTCACTGTATAGCACCTCTACTTTTAGGAGAGTACAGGCATCTTAGGGCACGTGGCTTGTAGTAACATTATTTTCAACAGGGAAGTTGCATTGAGTCTTTGATTTAAAGCTGTCAAACCTCCCAAATTTCTTCAGACCACATTTCGTCCACAATGTGGTCAAATGACGAAGGTAGCGTTGATGCTATCATCTGATTTATGCTTTCAAACTTGTAACGGTGAATTAATAAGTCATTGGAATGCACCGAGCAGCCAGCGTATTCAAATGCAATGGCTCGTGTTGAGCCGTGTCCTGCGTCAGAGCTCCATGAATGACTCCTGATACGATACTGTGAACTTTTTATCTCCTCTTCCTCAATCAGTCCACAGAGATGTTATCTGCAAGCAGAAGGGTGGCGAGCGCTAATCTCTGTTTATTTGTTCGTCACTAGCGGTTACAGACCACCCTTGAGGTGGATACCTGACCTTTCAAAATAAACACATGTGCGAGACGGGCAAACAAACGGTGTTTCATTGTTGACCGAATCGCACGCTAGACTTGGCTAGCTCATTTTGATTGGAAAGAGCACTAGCTAATCTAAACATGAATTTCTTGCTGTGGGATAAATAAAAGTCGACTCGAAATTTTAACGATTTGTAATGAATTTATAAATCTCTTTAAACACGGCCAAGGTTTGTTTACACTAGCTTACAATATAGTGGAGTTTGCGCAATAGGGCTGCATAATTTATCGAAACGATCAAAACTTAGCAAATGTGCATATCGCAAAAATTCACAAAGAATGAACAATCAAGTTACTCATATTATTTTTTGTTTATAAATATGTTTTCATATACAGTAGTCAAAACTAATTTTACAACTTGAAATCAATATCGCACTGCATATTGCATATCGTATTATTTAGCTAGTTAACGCAATTTTTTCAATATCGTGCAGCCCAATGTTCAATTTCTCATTTGGAGCTAAAGGGATTTCTCACGGCATTCGGTCGTAAATAAACAAATCTTGATGATATACGACCACACTTGCATTCGCATTCAAATTGTAGATGCTATCGTTGCGGAATGCAAACAGAGCGAGAACTTTGTGAGGTCATAAACAATGTGCTCACCCCGTAAATAGCCCCTAGCGTTTATTTGTACCCTCTCCTAAATCCCCTTTCCTTCGAGATGTAACAGATAACTGCGGCCTTACGAAGTGGCCCGTTCACATAATTAATAACTGATAAAGGAAACAGAAGCGTGTACTTACATCTGCTTGGCCCCTTGCCACGTGTTTTACTAGTAACGCATAGCGCTTGTGTTTCAGCCAGTTCTTGCTGGCTGAGCACCTGGTAGGCAATCTCAATTTCCCATATATCATCTTCTCTGGAGCTATTCGATGCCACGATTGTATTTGTCTTGGACATTGTTCTAGCTTTGATCATGAGCAGCTGTAATTATTTGGCCCTGTAGTTTCCACAGGAGACAGTCAGTGGAAAGGGAGAAGCCTGCATGCGAGTGTGTGTGTGCGCGAACACAATCGCCAAACAGACCGGGCACAGTGAAGGACTTAAACAGAGGATAAATAGGCCAATTAAATGCCTCCTTTATGGTTTTTATCAACAATACGCACGGCTGGTATTGTGCAACACTCTTGAAGTTTTGTGAATGAAGACGGATGCATAAATGAGTCAGTTGAAATTGAAGCAGGGACCCCTCCCCTTTCCGATCTTTCATCTTCAAGTCCCGAAACAAAAATAAACACGTGCATTAAACCTGAGAGGTGAATGAGAGGGAATTGTTCATTTATAGATTCCGGAAAACAGGAGCAATCGGGGAAGAAAACAAGGGCGATTCATTAAACTCTGTAAACCGCACATTTGTCTCCCCCCCCTTACCACCCTACTATTGTAAGCAACAAACAATGGAGTCTTTTGTACACAATTTATTTTGTCTGTATACTGAACGTACTGTCTGTGACCTTTTGAATGGCGTTGTAAATCCACATCCACTTGCATAGCTTTGAAAAAATGCCAATTTTAGAATAGAAAAGTTTAATTATAATTGTTAAAATATTACAATTAACACTCACTCACCATTATTATGCTATATATATGTTTTATTTTATTAATATAAAAAATAAGTATTAAATGTATTATCAGGTCAGTGCCAATAGCCTTGTGGTTAGTGTGCCGACATAAAGTGCCAGTGCATCTCTGCCCTACACTTTCCAGTCAACTCTCCACTTTCCTATACCATTCAAAGCATAAAAGCCCCCAAAAATATTACTTCTTTAAAAATCTATAATCAGTTTTAATTCTAATAAACAATCACATTTTCCCTCACCATGGAAGACTGTATATACTGTCTTTTTAATTTAATATAAATAATAATTAAATGAAAAAAAAAAACGAACCCTCTCTCTCAACAGGTAGTGGTCTAGCTTTTGTTGAAACCAGTATCTTTGTATTTGCACCTAATGTATTATGGCTCCTGTATGAACTATCGCTTATCGCTTCTAACTCTTTGTAAGTCGCTTTGGATAAAAGCGTCTGCTAAATGTCTAAATGCAAGTAATTACATAATTCAATTTATAATCAGTTTAAGTGTAAGTTTTTATTCAGTTACTAAATAAGTTGCTTGCTTTAAAAAAAGTCTTAAACTTCAACTTTAAACTTAAATTAATTTTAAAATTGAATTACCTTAATTTTTACTTGAATATATTTATTTATTTGTGTGTCGGACATATGTGATAAAAAAGACAAAACTGTATTATTATTTAGACTTTTTCCTTTTCTTTAAAGGAAACAATAAATTGACTTTTATTATGACATTGAAGTTCAGTTAATCCAGAAGTTCTCTAGAAATGGGATGAAGGCCTTCTGCTCTACTCCCGATCTTTAACATTGTAGTGAAATATGTTTTTTTACAAGTTCAGTGAGTTGTCAGTAGTATCGCATGTTTCCATTACTATTGTCCAGAAATTCCTGCAAAACCCAGATCACAATAAATCAGTCACAATGGATCTACCAGTAGCATTGTTGCTGCCTCTCGGTTTATTCCTATAAGGTGGTTTTCAAACTCACTTTATATTGGACAGATTTAATTGAAGAAGACAGATGTATTTAGATGTGGGTATCACTCTTGTGTCCATGTTTACATTTGCATTTCTCTTGGCTACATTCTGAGAAAGATTTATTCAGTCCTGTCCTCAATAGCTTAGACAACTGAAGTCAAGGTGATTATGTATATGCTTTTCATTTTTTCTGGTCATATTATAATATTTTTATTATGTGCAACTACTGTACTCTGAATCACTAAGAACAGCATCAAAAAGTATTGTGCTAAAATAAAATAAAAACACAATAAAGGAATACGTTCCGAAACGAAAGTTCTCTCATAATTGACTCGGCTTCATTTCATCCCAAATGTACGGTTTATGACTTAGTTTCTTCCCAAAGGTACACACGCATTAAAGACATCTGCAATTTAAACAGGTGGAAAGTGATCGCGAGGAGGCAAACAAAGCTACCGGTCCCTGGAAACAGGTTAGTGATGCTAAAAGTCTAGCTAGTAGCGGATGTTCAGGAAGTTAAATAAAACATTTCCTGTGCTTTAAATGTAGAATATTAACAAGAATATTTTTACTCAATGTATAAACCGAGATTTATAGAGTATTAATTAAATCTGAAGAAAACCAATGAGATTTGAAGTTACAGTAACTATGTGTCACCATATTTGACTTTAAAGCTCAGATCTGTTTGTTTATGTTTCAGTTTGGCTATAGAAGCTCAAAATATTAATTGTTTTCCCTCACAAACGTACGGTTTCGCTACAGAAGACATTTATTAATCTACTTGTGATTTCTGAATGACTTTTGGGATGTACGCTATGTGCTTTTTGAAGCTTTACCATTTTGAGTACCACAAAGAAGATAAATGACAGAGTTTTAGTATAAAATGATTCATTTTTTGTTCAAGAGACCAAGACCTCTGGGCTATGTGAATGTACCACAAAGACACGTCTGGTATGTGTAATGCACCAGAGGAAAGAATATATCATAATATTGTCAACATTTATATTTTCTTACTGCAATGCATGTGTTAACAAAATGCATCGCAATTCCAAGGCAGGCGGATCACACCATCATGCTATTTGTGAGATAAGGTGTTTTAGACCAGATGCATATTTTTTATGTGAGAAACACTCTCCTTGTGTGTATTTGTGGTGTTCTAGATTCCATCTCTGCTCATTTACACCTAATCATTTATCAGTGTGAAAATCAGCCGTTGTGGAGGGACAGATGGAGAACATTAAAAGTGTATATACACGACGAACGGCTCGCTAATGCTCCTCAGAATGACAGCGGCCATTCGCTATGCATATGGGTTCCATTTGCCAAGCTTGAATTTAACAGATTTCCATCCTCCGTGTAGTTTGTTTTTCTTCTTTAAAACTTTTATTTTGTTTTCATGTCAGTTGAGTAAGGGTGAATGGCGGTCAGGTACAGTTCCAGAACAATTTAAATACATTTCAAACTCTTGGACTGGCAGAAAAACCCCAAAATGCTTGGTCACACCAAAGCAAAATGTTCAACATTTATTTACGGTATTGTGCTGTATATACACTATGGACAAATCTATAATCAAATCAACAGTATGTGCCATTAGATAGTATAATTGACCTATTGAGTAATGTGTGATTGGTGAACTACGGAATATCATTTTACATGTGTAAAACCCAGAACAGAAAGGAAGCCTGGAATTTTGCCATTGTAGTCTGTTAATGCCTTGAGGAAGTGACTGATAAAGAGACCTTCAGAATACCAGAGCTTATGGTATTATTGAGTTCTGTGAGGCCCTTTGAACTTCACATAAAGATTTGTTTCCTCTCTATTCAGACAAATTACATTTGATCTTGTGAGTGTGCTTTTCTTTTAAAAACTCTTTTAACTCGCCTATTGAGTGAGAAAAGGCAAAGTGACTTTCCGAGTGCAAATGAACAGCTCGGACCATATCGAGTTAATAAACATACAATGGCACAGCTGTTTTAGGGAGAGAATTTTTACTAGTGTTCCCTTTCTCTCTCTCTCTCACCGTCTTTCTATACACTACCATTCAAAAGTTTAGGGTCACCTTCTTTATTTATATTTTTCCCACATGGAAATTACATTATGTATGGTATGCTAAATAAATTATATTTTATTCTAATAAGTGTATTTTTTTATTAAATAAATAAACAATTTATTTATTTATAAGATTTTAAAATTGTATTATAGAAATTCATATGTTGGCACCATTGAAATATGAAAAACTTTACAGTCAATATTGTGTATGTCTATATGTTTTAAATATCTTAAAGAGAGTTCCTTTGATTATTTATTTACTCTTGTGGTCCTTGTGTGAAACCCGTCTTTGAAGATATTTTGAGAAATGTCTGTGTGGGTTTTGTGTCAAAACAATGAAAGTCAATGGGGACCGATGTTGTTTGGTTACCAATGTTCTTCAAAATATCCTCCTTGGTTGTTGTGATGAAGAAAGAAAGTAGCATAGATTTTGATCGGCAAGAGGGTGAGTAAATTATGACAGAGTTTTCATTTTTGCCTCAACTACTCCTTTAATCCATCGGTAATGCTAAAGTGCTATATTACTAGATACCGCATTTGTTTGAATCCGACTCCAGAATCAAATTTGGAGATTCACATAGACCGAAGCCAAACTTCATTAGACACTGTGTATTTATGTTCCAGTGTTTACTAAATGGTGGTTTGAATGTTTTTGCTATTGAACGCTTGCTCATCACTCTTTCTGCCCAGAACTGGGAATTTAAAGTCCAAGAATAAGATTGATGGATGTTGACAAGACATTGTAACATCCCTAGGAGTATCGCACTCATTTAAACCCAAACTAATCCGTGGAGTCGCTCTCGACCAATTGCTTGTTTAAGATGCTGTGTTGCAAAATATGGAACTGTTCATTTAAAATGTTGCCCACAACTCTTCCTTACACCAGGACAATCTTCTGGAATCAATTGTCACCTCAACAGTGTGTCAGCACATCTGAAAACTTCATCCAGGCGTCTGCTTCACTTTGAGCTCTCAATAGCAAGAAATTGTCACCCAAGGCAAAATCACAGCCAAGAAAGTAGCCAGCACACATAAAAATCCAAACCAAAATATTACCTCAACTTTTATTCAAATCGGCCTACATTGGCAGCAATATACAAGAGATCATTTTGCTGCTTATTATTTATAGCTGATGATGATGTCTACTAGCTCCTTGGCTAATTTGTCTTAAGGCAAATTTAAGTGCATTTTTTCTGTCATAAATTTAATAAAAATAGTCTTGCAATCCATTTCAGCTTAAAATTTTGGCCAATGGTGAGTTGCTGTAACTTAAACAAATTGTACAATTGAACTTATTTTGATTTCTTAAAATAATGTCCAAGGGATACTTCACCCAAAAATGAAAATTCTGTCATCATTTACCCACCTCCTTATCTCTATAAATATCTTTGTTCTGATGAACAAATGTAAAAATTTCAGCGAACCCACAACACTACGGCGGAACATTGCTTTATGCCATCATGCCTTGAGAAAGTGCAAAAGTTTACTTAGCTTTTTTTCATAGTTGTTAACATAGCTTGAAACGGAGAGCCTGAAGTGCTTCTCCAGGTTGGTTGTTGATGTATGACGTAGTGTTTCGTTAATTTGACTCACGTCGTTGACCGTAATCCTTTGTGCATCTTGAAGCGATTGAGTGAAAAACACCATAGTTTCCAATGGACACTACGTGTGCCTGATGTAACGGAGCCGGCTGAGATTTTAGTGGACAAACGTCATAGTTTCCGTGTGCATATACCCTATTGGGTGCCCCGAGATGGGTCCGGGGGCAGTTTTTTGTGGTATTTTATTAAATATAGAAATTGATGATACATTTTGTTCATTCAAACATCAGCAAAATAAGAACACCCACCAGATGAATTGATTTTCCAGCACTATACAATTAAATATGTTCTGGTTTAATTACAAGTTTAAGTTTATAAGTCTTTTCAAAGCGATGCACCCTTACAACGAAAAAGCTAGGGAACCACTGATTTGGGGAATCCATATGACCCCAGGAAACTGATAAACGCTCCTAAGCATTTGGAAAAAGTGAACAAGTAATATTTTAAGCTAATTTAACAAAACGAAAATGTAAACTAGATGGTCGGAATATAAAATATCTTCAGATCTCATTGGTTATTGCACGTTTTACTGTGATACGCAAAATTTGTGAGATTTTCTAACTAGACATGCAAGAACCAGTAAGATTATTAATTTGTGTTTAACTGAATAAAGGAAGTCATATACATCTGGGATGCCATGAGGATGAATCAACAGAATCAGATAATTTTCAGATAAATTTTTAGATGAACTGTTCCTTTAAATCAACTTCAGTCAATCATTCAGAAGCGCTTTACATCCTCGTATTATGCCAGCTGGGAACAATAGCGTTCGCCTAAATGAACTCCGTTAGCATGCCCGCTCCCTGACTGTTGCTCATGCGCCAGGACAATGAACCATTGTGTTGCAGTTATTTAATCCAGCGAGCTCTGACAGTGAGTGATCGCAAAAAAATGATGTCACTGGAAGTGCTTGTAAGACAAGTACAGAGGAGCACCTTAGATACTGATCTGCGGCCAGCTTCATGTGAAGAATATAGAGGAAGTCGGTAACAAAAACACAAGCCCGTTGATTTGACAGAATTAGGCAATTCTCTCCCTAAAATAAGACATGTGGGCTGTAAGACTGTTGTTCTGGAATGTTTACATTATACTGATACTGGGTCTCATCAAAAGCGACAAGACCAACAAAGATGGAAAACAGAAGTGGTACAGACAAGGCAAAAAAGGGATGGCAAAAGTCAAAACGATGTATTGAAGCATCATGTGATAACCAGGCCCACATGGAACAGAATGAGGACACGTGTTGATACACATATCTCGCCCGTGCACAGTTATTTGTTTGTAATTTCATCATGCATTCAGCAACCAATAAGAATGGACCAGATATGGATGTCTCATCTTTTGAAGATCTCCTGGAAAAAATACGGATACTGGGGGAAATCCCATTTTTATGGATTCTAGTTCTTCTGGGATAACTCATAGAATAATTCTCAGTATCTGCTCTTATAGGTGACTTAAGTTTCATTAGATGTACAGAGCCTGAGGGATGGTTGCATTTGCCCAGATCAGCCTGCCTTTAGGGCTGAGTCAGGAACTACGCATTTAAGCCTTTGATTTACCAGAAACTTCCCTTCATGTGGTTAACGCTTCACTAAAGAGCCGTCGCTGTTATCAATTAACAAATCTGAGTCATTAAATTGAAGTCAAGAAGCCGCATTCATGCGTCGACCGCCATTTGACTCCAAGGGAAAGAGTGTAATCCATCTTCCGGCCAATACCAAGACGCTGGAGGACCGCTTATCAGATGGGACAGCTCGGCTTTTCATCCTGACCCGTCATTCCATTCCAAATGACATCACCAAAACTTCTTGGAATTCAGGGATACTGAGGAACAATCAGTCTGAACCAAGTCTGAGGAGAGAATGCGTGTGCTGTTTTGTTAGGATTGCACCGTACTTTAGCAACAGTTGTAAATGTCAAAAGATATCAAACAAAATAATACAAATCTTAATTGTGTGAAAAAATTGCAATGTTACAAATTAGTAAAGAGAAAATTTTGATTGTGTGTGCTGTTTCTTATGTAAGGACAAAACCACATTACTTTATTCAGAACGTGCAACACTCTTAAGCAACTGTAAACGTCAAAACAAATAAAATAAATAAACCAACAAAAATATGAATTTTATAAAAACAACTGTAACGTTAAGACATTTTCGAAAGAGAAAAAACTGAAGTGAAAAGAGACATTTCTCTGGGTATTTGGGCTTGGGTTGTTTTTAATTCGTTTTTTTAATCTGATACATTTCTGTCAACTCAAAATAAATAAATAAATACATAAATGAGGTTGGAAATTAACACAAAATCCTGTAAATAAGAAAAACTTGGTTGAATTCTAAATAATGCATTTTTCTTATTTAGTCTCTTAATCTTTTGTTTACGGGATGTAAATCATGGTTTTAGTTTTCCTTCCACCATTGGCAAACGTTAAATCGTTTCTTTTACAAATCTAGCTATCTGGCCGTGACTCCTAACAGAACTTTATGGATGATTGAAAAAGCGGAAATAAAACATGTTAAAACCACACACCTGTTTTTCATTATTCGTCAAAAATAGATTAGGCAAACATCATGGTTTGGAAGAAACCCAAGGCATAACTCAGTCACAAAGCTGCAGACATACAAAAGATGTTTAAGTGGAAAAGATGTAATGGCAAATTCTTGTTTGTGGTCTCAGAATTATGATCTGATGTGGGCCTGCAATCTTGTGATTGTATAGGCACCTGTTTTAAACATTTATGACTAAAATTACGCACACAAATAGTTAGCAACAGTGTTGTCCATTGACGTAAGCAAGCTGCGTCAAGCAATCTCAATGTGTTTGCGCTGAAATTGACGTGTATGTGAAGCAACAGTAGGACTATTTTCACAGTGAACCGGCACTTGGAAGATGTTAGATATAAAACATTCACATTTGGGGTGGTGTGTGGTTTAGTGCTAAAGCGACAACTTTAAGTTACGGTGCATTATATAGAGTTCTCACCTCAAGTGTGCGAATACACAAGAACATTTAAATACTGACATACAGAAAACGACAGTTTGAATTACTAAAAGCAGTCCCGTACTGTTTTTGAACGTGCAAATATCCAAACACATGCAAATGTTGACCTACTGTGTGTTTATGTTAAGCGTAACGTGGAATAACACGCCCGCATGTGGCTGCTGATTTGACGCAAAGAACATAGATGTTGGCATATGATGTAACCGAGATAATAAGATAAGACACACTTCACTGACAGATAGGTAGAGTAATGTTTCTCTAATACACCTCTTGCGGGCATAATTTGTGCTGGAGACGATCCAGACGTGACTCAGATGTGCTGCTGCATTGATAGAAGATTTTACAGCACTCAAGTTGGCACCCGTTCTGTGTATACAGTGGCTGGCATTTGAAATGACTTTGGAACTTCTGACCCACCATATTTAAACAAAATCGAAGAAAAACAACAACAGCCGATGTCTGCTGTAAATTTGTACCCGCTTATTGCCTTCGAGATGGCTCGAGTCCATATAGCCTTTGGACTAATGCGGCCCGTGTGCACAAAAGCATCACATCGAAGCCATCAACGCTCAGTGTTTCAGAACACCACCCAGAGTTCTCCGCTGGCCTCCTCGCAGCCTTTATTTACTTTTCCACTTCTTATTTTCCCTCGAACCTGTTCGGCACTTTTACCCCCCACACTTTCCAGAACTAAGCCTGAAGCTGCAAGAAACTCAATTCCTATGATTTCATCATCACAAAGCAGATTCGTTACACAACATAACATTACCGTAATACTGCCCACGTAGTTTCATATTCCCCGGGCATATTTGATTTATTATTGTGGCTCATCTACCCAGTTTTTTCTGCCTCCAAAATTCATGAAGCGTAAGTGATTGAAATTCACATGAATTTGTGACATTTACTTTACATGTTGTCTAAAATAAAATGTGAATGTTTGCTCAAATAAATATGTTTTGCTTCTTTAATAGACGACATTTTAATTCTCGTTTCAAGAAACTTTGGTCACTTTCCAGTTCTTTCTAACAAACTTTGTTATTTGTAGTTTATCATTATTATTGTTTGTTTACTTAATTCTCTAAATTATATGCATATGAATAAGGCTGAATTAATCATATAATGATTTTGCTCTATTGAATTGCGTGTGTGGCCAAATAAGTGCCCAAAAGGGTTGAATATTTGTACAGCTTTGCTTTTGATGCCCCCCTCAGGGTAAATTAAACCATAAAAATATGAGATTTTTGGTACAAAATAGACAAAAAAATTGACATTTATTTGCCAAACTATTGCAATTACAGAGAACTCAGGTTTTATTGACCAAATTTTTTATCTTTTATTAATATTTGTGATCATCTGAATATTTCGAATGCATTGGCTCTCAGTAAATCTTGCTCATGTGTAATTTATTGCCTTTTCTTAAAAATCTGTGAATTCTTCTCAAAGCTGAAATGTAGTTTACACCCAAACTGGCAACCTTTAATAAATAGATTTGAATAAAAAGCAAATGCGTCAGTTTTCCAAAGTTGGTCATCACTTTTGGCCACGACTGTTCAAGCAATCCCCTTAAGATTTACGCAAAAGTGTAGCCCATGCCAGATTCAATAAAATACTTGCAATAATAAACGAATCTCTTTATTTGAACAGGTTCAACTTTACGTATTTGGACATCCAGATCTAAACTCTCAAAGTCCACTGGGATGGTTTCCTGGTGTCTTGCGTGAACGGGCGCACCGCAGATCAGTTTCATCTTTTGTCAATACAGAATGGGGGCGGAGGAAACAAATCGTATAAAAAGACGGGATCCCACATGATGAAACGCCAGGCTGCTTCACAAACACAGACACACACGGGCTGGATTTAAATCGTGCTCATCTCATCTCTCTCTCTGCGTGCATTCCCATTGGTTTTTGAGTACAGCATCCCGACGCCTCGGCTTTCTCTACCTTGCACATCACGTTTTGCATCACGTTTTCCCCCCGCAGATATCAGACAGTTTGATGGACACTTTAGAGAGGAATTTAAACTTTATAAAGCGTGGTTGTCAAAGCGCAAAGTAGTCAGCACATTCACGTTTAAAGTCAGCCTCGGAAAGGATGCTGAGCGTTACGCGGAGTCGGTGCTGTTGGATGTTGACGCTGGTGATCGCAGCGATGCGGATGGGAGACGGGACCGAGGCGCAGGGCAACGCCATCAAATCACTGGAGCCGCTGACTGCCACCGCGAACCGCACCAGCGCGATCCCGAGGAAAGACAACATGCGCGCACAGGTAAAGACTATATGTGCTTTTTTGTTATATATTCTCATGTCGGTCATTTACAGTACTACTATTCAAAAGCCTTTCCAATTCTTTTGGAGAATTCATCACAACATTAATTACAGCTATGATACTACTTAAAGTATTGTACCATCAAACTAAGATTTTAAAGACTTAAAAATATAAATGATTTGATGACAATGTGCTTCACGTGGTGACATCTTTCCAAACAGATTTTCAAAATGACAGAATCAGCTTGCTAGGTTCCACCAAAAGTTCTTTTTAAGGATTATGTTGAGTGGAAATAACCACAAAACAAACTTTTATTGGTTTTATCCAAATGTTTATTTAACGACACGCAATGAAACGTGATAAATCACATTTGAAGTACACTTGTCAAGAGAACAGAGGTTTTCTTTGGTGTTTTCCAATTAAAACCTAATTGAATGGTTTGGTCTGACACTTTGATGGATTTGCAGCGTAGATCATGATCACATGTCAAATGCATACCTTCAGTCATGGGTTGAATCTTAGTAGATGAATTTTATGCATCTCAGTTGAAAAAGTCCTCAGTGCTCATGCAGTTGTGTCATTTTAGAAGATGGCAATGGTTAGTTAATATAGTTTTGGGAAATAAAATAGATTATTGTACATCTGTAAAGAGATCAATGTCCTTTTGAGAGTTGCAGGACTGAATATATTTTTATTCTTGGATTACCAAAAAGCTTAACCCCTCAACATAAGGTGTATATCACAATATCATTATGCTTTGCGTTACAGCGTTTTGGTCTTGGTTATATCTCTCAGCGTGTCCATAAAAATACAGACGTTGGCTTAATTAAGACCAGACATAATTTATTAGAACATCCAAAGCAAAAAAAGAGGTAATGTGAGAACATTTTTCCGTTTCACTTCCTCTCCGGAGTGGGAAGACCTCCAAGTTCCCCGCCAGACCCTCATTTAAACAATTGCTCTCAACATTGCCATGTTCGTAAATGCAAGCCTGGATATTCAGACTGCAGCCATACATGTGGAAACGACTACAATCCAATATTAGTTAAATGTCATGCTACATTTAGCTGCTTATCCAAATGTAGATTGCTAACAACTCTGTAGATTGCTAGCAGAGCGAGCGTTGTCTCATTTTGGGGGCTGCAGATGTTGCAGATAAGTACTAAATCGTGGACAGATCCTAACTTTACTTGGGCAGATAACATTTGAATTGTTTTTATATTTTGAATAAAAGTTTACATTTAAAATATGAAAGTGTTTTATTTATCTAGGAGTTTGTCAACTCCTAGACGCAACTCAGAAAAGATTTGGCTGTAAATGGAGTTTTACATATGGCTATTTGTCAAGCTAGAGCAGATTGATCTGTTCATATATTTGAGCCAAGAGTCACACCCAAGATCACCACAAGTTCACATCTTTTCATGTACAGTGTAATGGTTTACAGTGTTCTTGTGTTCAAATTAATGCCAGAATGACTGTGAATACTTATCCTGATTAACTGTTAAAACACCAGAAAGACTATAATAGTGGTTATTGGTTAAAAAATAGAATAAACTATTTTCCTTTTTAAGGTGACAGTCCTGCCAGAGACTTCAGTTACACAGGACATAAAGTATATCAATTCTGAAGTAACTATGTTTAAACAGCAATAAATCATTTAATAAATCAAGAATCGTTTTGGAATTGGATCCGATCGTAAAGTGCTCAAAGATTCCCATTCCTATGAAATAACTTGCAATTTGGCAGACGAGGTGAAAAAAATAAAAATACATTCTTGCAATGGCTTTCATATATGAGTTATTAAAAAATGCTTTTCTTTTTTATCTGTCACCGCTGCACCCTAAATGTTTCCTCTCAAGACCCCTAACTCTTTAATTCTCAAGAATATGGTGAAGATTATAACACAAGCTCCTTATAAATCTCCCATGTTGGCGCGCTACCAAGCGGTGCAAATTGGGCAGGCAAAAGAAATGGCCACCCAGATTCCTACATCCGTCTCAGAGATCAAATACGTTTGGTGTCTCTTGGTCTACTAAAGCTAAAGCGTTTTATTAGAAGTAGTTTTAACTTCATTTAAACGCGTCTAGGATTCTTACCAATGAAACTTGTGTCAGATGTCGGCTTTCCGCTTGTTCTGTTTTTATTTACGGGTCCGCAAGTCACATAAGCATTTGTAACAGGGCGAAGTCACTCACTTCAGATGAGCTGAATAATGAGCTATATGCATGCGGGTCGATGACGTACTTCCGCTAAAATCTCAGCCAGGCTGTCTTATCCGGCGCTGTAGGGAGCAATGCCGTTTGGCTTCAGGATGCACATAGGATTGCGATCAACAACGTGCAAACACTTCGCCGTATGTCGACAACCAAAAAGGAGAAGAACTTCAGGCCATCCGTTTCAAGGTACATCAACAAATATGAAAAAAAGCAAAATTAACTTTTGTACTTACTAGAGGCTTGATCACAGAGACACTTAACAATGTTCACCCGTAGTGCTGTTCCCCCGAAATTTAAATGTTTTCTTACCTAACACATCGTTTTCACTAGTTCCCCTAATGAGTGCGGAAGTGACCTAGCTGGCTGAGATGTTAGCGGAAGTACGCCATCGTCCCGTGTACATATACCCCATTGTTCGAGGGCTTTCCATTTTGCGGGTAACTCAAAAGGAGGATATGGCCATTGGTGGGGCGCGTTAACCTCCCTAGTGGAGGGGAAGAGACTAATAATCCGCCTGAACACGAGAGCTGTTTTACATCAGAGTTGCAGCTTTGGTCTTCTTATTTAATTAGACTCGGAGGTTCTGTTAACGAGTAGGACCGAGCCGGGAGATTTGTTTTGTCTGGATTGTAAACCGGCGAGGTGAGTCGCCCCTCTTCCTCCCTCCGAGGTTAAGTGACTGTTTAGTGATGCTAACAAGCTGAGTGAGTAAAATAAAACAGACGAAGGTGTGGTGGCTAACCGGCCTAATTATCGTTACTTCCTTTATATGAGGAAAATGAAAGTCTGAGAGACATAATGGGGTTTCTTACCACATTAAACACCAAGAGGGTGTAATGTCGCATCTCTGGAGCATTCCCAGAATTCCTGGTCTGTGATGGTTAACCGTTTGATTAGCAATAGGGAGCCACAGAGATGACGTACTTTTGTATGCACAACCCCAAAGCGAATTAGCCTTTTAGGACTTCTGGTTCCATCGCTCTTCTGGGTTTTTTTTTAATGGGTTTTTGGTAAATCACCCGAAATAAGGTCTGTGGTAAACCAAACCTCTAAATATTTTTTTGTTTTATTCTATGACATAAAACACACCAATTATAACCCGCTTGTGAGATTTTAAAGCCTTCTTGTGTCTTAAAAACAGCAGTTGCTAACAAGTCGCTAAAAGCGACTACTATAAAGCTCACAAATAATGCAACATGGGCACAAATCTCTTAAAATTTAGAAGCGGATTATTTCACAGGTTAATACTTACCAGGGAACACATTTTTAGTAAAGTTTGAAAGGGTTGTCGGTGCTTGGTGGAGGTGACGTTGATATCGAGTGAACTTAATAGTAGTCTTTTTATAGCATCGTGTTAGCTTTTTACTTCTTCCGATTGTATTATGGCTTCAAAAGTAACAAATTTAGTGTTCATTTGTAAAGATTATCTTGATTGACAAAACATGTAAACATCATAAACCTTTGTTAATCCAATCATATTTTTTGCGATCTTTCAAAACTCTGTGGGAAATGCCCATAAACTTTCGGTTGAGGGAACCAGCGAGGCACTTACTTCCAGGTTAGCATTCAAAAATACTTCATCTCTGAGCGTCTCCATTGTTGCATTTCTAATCATCAGTAGCCAATGCTGATGTCTTCAACTTGTCATATTTATGATACGCACCACGATGTCAGAATTACCAGTGGGAAATTAGCAAGGTGGGAATTTTCTCTAGTGTCTGACTTTCCGGGTCATTTAAAGATTAATGAATGTTATGGATAATAATTGGTATACATGTGAAGGTTAACTGCAATTAATTTTTAGTTGTTGTTGACAATATCAACACACTCAATAAAGTTGCCTAGAAATTTTTATATAGTCAGTTTATGCGGTAGCACTAGTTTTCCCATCATTCTTTGTGGCATTATGAAGATGATGCTGATTTGTTTTATTAGCTTTTTTATGTCATTTTGTTGAATTGCAACAAAGTGAATAGGAAAGAAATATTAATGGCCAATTTTCCCCATTTTTCCCACAATTTCCCCAAAATATATCGTAAGTAGAATCTTTCCTGGTATACTAAAAAGTAATTCTTATTTGTGATTACTAAATTTATTCCATTAAAAAGAATATACCCCAAATGGGTTTGTTACGGACAGGTCATGGGTGTCTGTGAGATAAACTTGAAACGGAAGATATTTCCTGTGCGATCTGATACCTATGGGACTGTGGCCTTTGAGGGTGGATAAGGTTTGTTTGTTCTCTGACATAGTTTATTTTACTCTTGAAAACCCTCTCAATTCACTAACACCATTCATGGCATCTTTGCTTTTGCAAGGTCAAGGTCCCATGAGGACCATATGTGTAAGACATGGGTTTAATGTGCAAAAACCCATTCAGATAATGAGTATGTTACGCAGATAAACCAAGACTAAGATCAAATGAAGGCTTATAGTTGCAATATAGTTTACCAATGATTAAAAATTTTTTTTTATATAAATGCATAAATCTTCTATAAATGGGATTGAAATTGGTTATAAAAAATCTGAACATTTTCATCAGCACTAAAATAAACAATAAAATAAAGTTAATGTGAAATAAAGCAATTCAGATTTTTATTACTCTCAAATGAAGCCATTCGTAAAGCAAAGGTCGTACAAAATTCAAAAACATTTTAAAACGTAAATGTAACTTTGCTCAAAGTATTATTCTAAGCATGCAAAAAAATCTTAGAATGGTATTACATCAGAAAAACTGAGTATTGTCTATTGTATTGGCTCTTACCTCACAAACCAGATGATACAATTTTGTTCTTTTTAAATTTAGAAATCTATCACTGAACTGTAGCTGAAGTATTACACGCTGATCTGTGACTAACAAGATAAGACTTGACGTAGTTTGGGTATAACCTGATATAAATCCCAAACGTTTTTCACGGAAAGGATGAGGGAATATAGAGATAGGGAGATTTCAAAGACATGGCACGATTAGTCTTCAAAGTCCAGCATTTGTTGCCAAGCAGAAGAGAGCCGGCACGAGGGCTTCCCTCATGACTGTCTGTCTCTGAGCTTATCTCCGTGTCACTTATCTCACACGTGAGCAATTAAACCATAGTGTGAAATCTGAGACGAGGATCAATGAGTCGTATCCAAGCATCGACCGGGTCATAAAAATCCTGCCGTGATGACTTCAGATTATGTGCTGAAACGTGGTGGAGAAAGCTATCCTTTACACGTCAAGATCATTTCTTTTTATTGCTGAAAGTGACTCCTTTAAAGATCAGAAGACGTTATTAAGATAACAGGAGACACAATTGACAAAAAAAGAATAATATACAGTGAAATTATAGCATATAGACCTCTTTGGGTGATGTAAACAATGCCGGTTCAACCCTGGTCCAAAAAACAACAACGTTTGAACAAGATACAACAAACAGAATATTTATGACCGATTTAAAAAGAAAAGCAATACATTTTTAGTCTTAATTAAATATTACTAATCCTAAATACTAATACTAAATAAATAAAAACAGAAACTTGAAGTGCTTTTGGAACAGTGTGAACATCTTGCAAAGTGGTCTATAAAGCTGAGAAAATTTGTTGTTGTAGAGATGTGGTGAGAAATGTTTGCATTTATAATTTAAAATCTATATGTTTTGATCGCAAACTTTGGTATCTTGGCCAAAAGTTTTGGGCAAAGTTTGAACAACACATCAAAAAATTGTGTAAAAAATAACACACATTTGTTTTTTTGCAAAAACGTAAAATAAACATCTTTAAAACCATGGGGAACAGTAACGTTTAAGTATTCAGTTAGTTTTAGGATTTAGCAAAGGTCACTTTAAGGGCTCTGCAGCGTTCAGACTGTCCGTCTTACATGCTATATTCATCCGCAAATTGAATGCACTCGGTAACCCTCTAATGATGCTGCGAGCGAACAGTGAATTTTAAGGTCAGTGACTTTTTAGTATTTAAAACTTTTATGGGCTTCATTTCTTCCTGATTTCTCTTGTGAGTGTATTATTGGTGGTTTGGCGCGATTTCATCATGTGTTTTCAATGTATCAAACTTTGTTACATGCAAGAAAGGAATATCGCTCTGAGTTCCGTCGATCTACAAAGCGCATTTCAGAATCTTTCCTTCAAATGTTATTAGATATTGAGAGATACTCTTCTTTTGTAAGGACACGTGTTTCCAGTTTGATGCTTTACTCAGGTTTGTTATAACGATGTTAGCTGTTTCCCTAAGTAAATCTTCATTAAGTGTAGATTGTAATTGATAGCGTGGTAACAGGCACGGCTTTACCTTACGGTACATCAAGAATAATTAAACTCAAAATGAAGAGAAGTAAATCAAACAGTGCACTTAAATCAGTTCTAAAGGATCTTGGCAACTAACGTTAGATGCAAGCCAGAGGTCTAACCTGGTTATACTTTAAAGTTCTGCTAATAAAAAATGCCCGTTACAGTAATAGACAATTTGTCTGTTAAATGAAATTATACTATTATAGCTTACAGATTAAAAAGCCTGTTTTATGTTATGTTTATGAGCTGTTTTCATTGTGTCAAATTACGATGTTTTTCATAACTTTTTGCAAAAAAATGTTACGTTGCTATAAAAAATCTTTAGCAATAAATAATACTGCAAGCTGTTTACCTGACATTTATCAGGTTACTTGTAAAATTGAAGACTTCTATGGGACGATACAGAATTAGAGGTTTATTTATTTAAGTTTAAAACGCAAGCGTTTACTAAACTCTTTGTAAGTCGCTTTGGATAAAAGCGTCTGCTAAATGACTAAATGTAAATGTAATATTTTTCAATAAGAGCATGTGTTGTGGGTCGATTTTCATTTGAACATACACACATATTCAGGCATTTTGAGTAAGTAACGTAACACATTTATTTATTAAATAGCAAAAACACATGCTGCAGATACAAAACAGTTAAAGTGTATCAAGGTCCATAAACATTTATTAAAACATTAATACTTTTACAAATGCAAAGACAAATGGGTCTTTGTCTGACCTAATAAAATGGCATGGGGTTGTTTTTATAACAATTGCTATAGGTCGCTTAAATAAAAAAAAGGAAAATAAAAGACAGAAGTCAGCAGAGTCTCCTGTTTGCTCTCTGGTTCAGTCCATACAAGTGACCGTTACAATAGGCACCGTTAAAGTTTTAAAGATCCTTTTTTAGATTTAATATTAAAGTCCCAGTGAACCGGAAGTTACAATCCTGTTTACCGACGCATTTTGAATGAGAAAAATTGTGGGCATGGCTTGTTTTTCCCTGCGATTTGATGTATGAAAACAGCCGTTGTATTTTGAAATGGAAACGGACTGAAAGTCAATGGAGGTAACAGATACCCCGCCCCAGCCGTCTAACTTGCGTCATTTAAGATGGAAAGTGATACAGGACGGAAGTGCATTTTCAGATTTGAACGGAAGATTATGAGGTCACATGAATTAAAAAAAAAGAAGGACCCAGATTTGTAAGCTATTTACAATAAATGCTGCAATATTTCAATAAAAAATATGAATTGTTATTTTAAATTTCACTGGGACTGAGTTTCCCTTTCAAAGTGTTGGCTAATTAATAACCAGCAAAAACTGGCAAAAGTGGTTTGTTAAAACGTTTGTTTGCTTAAAATCTATTTTCGAACACTCCCTTCCTCTCAATGGTCAAATTCACAGCATCTTGCATAGAGTGCCGCGTTTTTATCTATCTTTGAAAAAAGTTACTCGGAGAACTTTTAATTGGCTATGAGTTGGTTATTTTGCATGTAACTGGTTTGTAATTGTCCAATAAAAATATGGCTGGTGACAGGGAGATGAGTGATGGTGGTCGCTATATCCCAAGCTAGAATTATGAAATTCAAATATGAAATGAAATAGTTTTCCACATCTGCTATGGTGTTCGTGGCTAGCTCTTGTGCATTTTATATTACAAGTGTTGAGACTCTTTGTGGAACTTTGTAGTGAGTGTCAAAACATTACAACTGCTTTCTCTTTATTTTAACAAAAAACATACTGTATGCCATTTCTTCAAACTTTAAATAGCTTTTTTTGTTTAATAAGACAATAAGTGCAAGTCTAGTACAGACTTTACAGACATTTCTGTTGTTTTTACAATTATTAAGTTGCAAATCTATTAACGACATGATGACTAGAAAAACTGGATGAATGTTTGAATGTTTCACACGTCTGTGTGGGCCATACTGTCTGTTGTTATACTTATTATTCTTAAAAATTCTCACTTACTATTACAATTAATAGTAAGTTATTAGATAGCACAGTGCTTTAATAAATACCAATATCCAAAGTTTAGTGCCAATGTGAATTGCGGTTTTGATGGAAGTGGGCAAGACTTGATTTGTCTTTTTTTCTGATCTCAGGGATACCCGTGCAGCAGTGATCAGGAATGTATGGTTGGAAGTTACTGTCACAACCCTCAACATGGCCCATCTCGGTGCCTCACCTGTCGCAGGAGGAAGAAGCGTTGTCACAGAGATAGCATGTGTTGCCCTGGCAACCGCTGCAGTAACTGTACGTACCTAAGTCACCTGGCTCAACAAAAGATGGATTTTCTATCAAAAGTTGCTAACTTAAGCTATTTATTCTTCAGATATCTGTATCCCTGTTTCGGAAAGCGTTCTGTCCTCTCATAAATCTCACTTGGATGAACAAAACAAGCTTTCCGTCAAAGACAAAAGCTGGAGGAGGAATGGAAAAGCCAAGATCTCGCTTAAAGGTGAGGGTCTGCCAACATCACAGTCTGTAAAGCAGAACTAAAGAAAAAGCCAAACGTTGACAAAGTTTATTTAGAGGTTTTGCTCTGAATAGCTGGAGAGCGGCTGGTCTCGCTTTGCCAGATGCTAGATTTAAGGAACACAGTCTGATCAAGTTTTTGATTGACATGTCAAGTAACCAACCACTGTCCTTGTTTTGTGAACTAGCTAGCGACCGTTCTAAATGGATTAACACAAAATAAAATAAAATTCGACCTGCAAGAATCAGAAAATCTTTTTAATCATTGCTGTCCATCTTAAAGTTAACGCTTGTTATTTCCTGAAAATAAATGAAAACAGGTTGTCTAGTGCACGGTTGTCTACTTGACTTGGTATTGGCTCAAAAATACATTTTCATTCATAGACATTAAACAACCATGTTTGTAATGAGTTGATTCTTTGGATTCACCGATAGTGGTTATTCTAGTCAGATGGACAAATTTTGCAGTGGCTTAAAATAAAGTGCCATTCATTTTTCTCAATGATAAAGCTTTGGATTCCACCTATGCAATGATTATACGTATAAACACATCTCCTTTAATCCCTAGGTCACGAGGGCGATCCTTGTCTGCGGTCTTCCGACTGCTCCGAGGGCCACTGCTGCGCCCGTCACTTCTGGACGAAAATCTGCAAGCCGGTGCTGCGTCAGGGCGAGGTGTGCACGAAGCAACGCAAGAAGGGTTCGCACGGCCTTGAGATCTTCCAGCGCTGCGACTGCGCCAAGGGCCTGGCCTGCAAGGTGTGGAAGGACGCCACTTCCTTCTCTCGATCCAGGCTGCACGTCTGCCAGATGATCTGAGACGGGAGGCCCCTGCTAACAAACTGCACCTTGGGGCCCCCGCGTCCCGCTGGGGAGGGAGCGGGCGACGGTTCCCTTTTCCCAGAACTGACTCGGCTGTGATAAAAACTGATACGCAGATGGACGCGTGCCTGGACGTGGTCGGTTTGGGAAGGGTTACAAACTAACGGATGCTTTCTTGTACGAAATGATTTGCTGCACATGTTTCACTGTAGCAAGATTTTATGATCTACAAGCCATATTTATCACTGATGTCTTCGGTACAAGCTCGGACTCTGTTTCAATCGATCTGTGCACTCGACATAGACTAAGAATGGGTTACGATTCACTTCGGAGGTGGTTGTTAATTGTGGTCCCACATGTTTTTCGATTTTGGTTATTAGCTTGGTCATCCACCAAGGGGATAAAGTGTAGTTCTCCTAAAAAAATGCAATCATTTATTCACCCTTATGTCATTGAAAACCTGTATATTACTATATCTTCTTTATAAACACAAGAGAAGATATATTGAGAGATCTATATCGAGGTTTCTTGTTGCCAATTTTCTTCAAAATATCTTATTTTGTGTTCTGCAGAAGAGAAAAGGTCATACAGGTTTGGAATGGCATGAAGGTGGACAAATGGATGAGCCGTTCTCACATTTAAACTTCTTTTAATGCCAGGCCCTTCTTAAAGTGCACTTTGAGTATGCTTGTATAAGACTTTATGTGTAGAAACAAAAGAAGGTTTTTAAGTTCCATACTATTACTTCACGATCCTGAGAAATATGATAATTTGTTCAGATTTACTCAATATAGTAGATTTTTTCTATAGTAAATACCAAGTTTATTCTTTTTATCAAGGGAAGTTGTCCACTATGAGTGGTGAATGTTTCGCAAATCAGGCCATCATGAATCAGAGGCCGTGCTTTTGTTCTTTAATGACATTATTATATAATTTTTTTCTGTGATCCACACCACCACCTTTCAGCTAAAGCGAAAAAGAATAAAAATACTTATAAGCTCTTATATTGTAAATAACATGAAAATATTTCAGATTGTATTTAAAATGCAGTTGTATATCATGTATATATTGGGGGAACCCTAAAGACATTAAACGTGTTTCTTTTGTGAGATCATCAACTGTCTTTACGCTGAAAATATATGAAAAAAATCCCAGTGCAGGACTGTTGCCATTAAATTATTTACAGAACACTTTTCTCAACTCATCCAGAGCTGATGTTGTGTATTTGTTTAAATGTCTGTTTTCTTGGGTTACTCATGACTTTGTTTCCATGTTGTAACTCGCTGTTCTGATTCTGTCTCAATTGTGTATTTACAGTGATTTACACAGATTAAAGAATGTATTTTGTATTACAACGATTTGGCTGCGCTCATAATTTCAATTCTGAATAGAAATATTATAAATGAAACTGTTGGCAGCTCGTGAAACTGAGCCATTTGTGGGTGAAACGTTCATTTTTAACATTTATTTCATTTGAAAAACTTAGTGGTAAAATTTGAGGTAAAAATTGTATTCCCCTTCATGCCATGAGCACAAACGCCATAATCTGATTTTGGTCATCAAACTTTTTTTCAACTGTCTGTTCGTAGACTCTGATTCCAAACGTTAGTTCAGTATGAGGTCGCGACCCACCAAAACACCCATGGTTATTGCTCCTAACCCACTAAAACATAAATAAAAGACTTGACTAGCACATGCTGTGTAAAAACTTCTCTGTTTGATTTTATTATAACAGAGTTGAAATTGTAAGCTTGATGAGAGCAAGTTTAACTTTACTACAGATGACAGTTTAAAGCATGTAGTCAAAAGCTTCGTTCACGCGGCACGTTCATCTAACAGACATGTGTAATAATAATGAATGACATGCCAATATTCAGATGAAAACCAATCTATATCTATAAATAATGTGCTGAGGGACACAAATGTGAAGTTAAGGTTGTGACGTATTTTTGTGTCTTTACTGTATTTGACTTGTATTATCTTATACAGTTCAGGGTGGTGTGTTGAAAAAAAGCAACTTATATGCATTTTTTTTTCAACGTAATGCCCGTTGAGGGTTTATAAGCAGAAGTACGTGAGTCATTTTACTTGATTACTTTTATTTTGGAATCTGTATTTTACTTCAGTACAATAAAAACTGAATACTTGCACTTTTACTTCATTACCTTTTTTAAGAAAAAAAGTAGTTTTTGCTCCTTACAATTTTATTTATACTCAAAAAGTACTCATTTTTGGAGTCTTTGTTTCCTCTATCTTCGCCGATGACCAGTTTAATTTAAATGCACTGTAAAAACAAACAAGTTAATTCAACTTGAAATAATTTGTAACCTGGCTGCCTTAAAATATTCGAGTATGTATATGGCCATATACTTGAACTTGTACTTTTACTTGAGTAAAGTTTTCACTCGGTACTTGTACTTTCACTTGAGTAACATTTTTGAGTACTTTTTGCACCTCTGTTTATAAGGGTCTTAAGTCTAACTAACACATTCATAAAACTAAAGACTGGGCCTTGTGATTCTTGTAGATAGTTATGGGTAAACAAACGGTATAAAATGTCTGAGAACATTAAGATGTCAAACCACTAACAGATCAGCATGTATAATTCTGTTTGACTACAGAACATAGATTTCATGCTGTTATTTAAAGACGGTATTCAGAAATATGTAAGAGTTTGATTTATTTATTATTTACATACCTCATGAAAAAGTGTTATCCTCTTCATAAACAAAACCGTAGATTGTTTGTGACATGACTCATGCTATATTGTATTTACAAACGTTATGTTCAAACATATAAAATGAATCAGCAACAGGAGTAGTCAATTGTCAGTAATATGTCATTTTTGTCATGCAGGACTGTTTCACAATGTATGACATTTTAACACAACATTCTATTTTTAAAGGAAGTATTTCTTTTAAAACATACAATTAATCTCAAGTTCCTGTGTTTTGAAAACTGAAGAAAACAAACCCGATCTTTCATCTTTGAAAAGTAATGTGTTTGGCATTCATCCAAATAAAGATGTTTTTGGGAGAATAAAATGATACATTTGTGACAAATTCAAAACTGAAACAGTTGAGTAGTGTTGAACATCATAAAACAGATTTGTCTGGTTCTCGAATCTGATTGGCTGAGAGCCATTCCACCAGTATCACTATGGGAACCGCTTCACCGTATCACTCCGCCACTTAGCAAAATTGGATTTATGAAACTGAAAGTAAACACATGCATATTGTAGCAATTCAGAGCAACCAGGAAGGATTTTAACAATTACAGCGTGGGACGCCAACATCTCGAGACGCGCTTTACATAACAGCAATTGCCTTGACAATTTGCTTCTGTAAACATGCTCATATTTACATTAGATTAGATTAGATTAGATTCAACTTTATTGTCATTACACATATACAAGTACAGTGTAACGAAATGTAGTTTAGGTCTAACCAGAAGTGCAATTAGCAAGTGCAGATATACAGTGTGAATAAATACAGAATACAATATTAGGAAAATAATTTACGATGGGCATGTACTATGAAAATATGACAATCGGTATGTACTATGAACAATATATACAGGAGGCTATATACTGTGAACATTAGTGTACAGGAGGTTATGAACAGATAACAGTATAGACTATACAATAGTGCAAGTGACTTAAGTGTGCATTAGTTACAGACATTAGCTATTAAAGTTACAGTGCAGTAGATGAGTTAATCCAGTTATTAAAGGTACGGTGCAGTACATGAGTTAATGCAGTTATTAAAGGTACAGTGCAATATGTAGATGCAGATATACAGTTACAGTGCAGTAGATGAGTTAGTGCAGTTAGTTATGCGATAGATGCAATGCAATAGATGAGTTAGAGTGCAGTAGGTGAGTTAGTGCAGTTATTGAAGTTACAGTGCAGTAGATGAGTAAATTCAGTTGTTAAGGTTACAGTGCAGAAGATGAGTTAATGCAGTTATGAAAGTAGTCCATTAGTGCTAATGAGCATTCAGTATAGTATTCCTGGTGTGCAAGTGAGCAGTATAGAGTGCAAATGATGCTGTGTGTGTGTAAACAGTCCGGTAGAGCAGATACATGAAGTACTGGTGTGTACAGTTCAGTCATGCATGGCAGCCCTGTAGTGCAATGTAAAAATTGTAATAGCAGCATTAAGTTAAAGTTATGAGAGGTAGTGAAATCAGTGGGGGGCAGAGTTCAATAATGAAACAGCTCTGGGAAAAAAGCTGTTTCCTAGTCTGCTGGTTCTTGTCCGGAGGCACCTGAAGCGCCTACCGGAAGGCAGGAGAGTAAACAGTCTATGAGCGGGGTGAGAGGAGTCCTTGAGAATGCTGCGAGCTCGACGCAGACAGCGTTTCTTCTGGATGTCCTCAATGGAAGGGAGTGCAGTTCCTGTGATGCGCTGGGCTGTTTTCACCACCCGCTGCAGTGCCTTGCGCTCAGCAACAGAACAGTTCCCGTACCAGACTGTGACACAGTTGGTCAGGATGCTCTCTATCGTGCAGCGATAGAAGTTCACCAGGATAGTTGAAGACAGTTGGTTCTTCTTCAGTGTCCTCAGAAAGAAGAGACGCTGGTGAGCCTTCTTGACCAGGCATGAGGTGTTGGTGGTCCAGGACAGGTCCTCCGAAATGTGGGTCCCCAGGAACTTAAAACTGGGAACACGTTCAACAGCCGTCCCGTTAATGTGGATGGGGTCGTGTGTGCCTCCTTTCGCCTTCCTGAAGTCCACGATGATCTCCTTTGTCTTGGAGGTATTAAGGAGCAGGTTGTTGTTCGAGCACCATGTGGCCAGGTGCCGTACTTCCTCCCTGTAAGCAGTCTCATCGTTGTTTCTGATGAGACCAATCACTGTTGTATCGTCTGCAAACTTGATGAAGGAGTTAGATCCATTCACAGGCCTGCAGTCGAGTGTGAAAAGGGAGTAGAGAAAGGGGCTCAGTACGCAGCCCTGTGGTACACCAGTGTTGAGGGTGGTTATGGTGGAGCAGATGTTGCCTAACCTAACAAGCAGAGGCCTATTCGTCAGGAAATCCATAATCCAGTTGCAGGTTGAATTGTTTATGCCTAGGTTTCCAAGTTTGATGATTAGCTTGGAAGGGATTACGGTATTGAATGCAGAGCTGAAGTCTACAAACAGCATGCGTGCATAAGTGTCCTTATTGTCCAGATGTGTGAGCACGGAGTGCAGCGCCATGGACACTGCATCATCTGTGCTCCTATTGCTACGGTAGGCAAATTGGTATGGGTCCAGTGTGGATGGTAAAGAGTCTTTTAGTCGTGACAGGACCAGCCGCTCGAAGCACTTCATAACAATGGGTGTGAGTGCTACAGGGCGGTAGTCGTTCAGGCATGTCGGGCTGGAATGTTTCGGAATGGGCACAATGGAGGTGGATTTGAAACATGCTGGAACCACTGCTTGGGCGAGGGACAGGTTGAAGATGTCCGTGAAGACCCCAGCGAGCTGCTCCGCACATGCCCTGAGTACGCGACCAGGGATGCCATCAGGGCCAGCAGCCTTGCGCGCGTTTATCCTGCTTAGTGCAGTGAAAACATCTGTGGAATTTACTGTGATGATTGGGTGGTCGGTGGAAGGTGTGAGCCTGGTGGCGGGTTCCATATTGTCTCTCTCAAAGCGTGCATAAAAGTCATTAAGCTCGTTCAGAAAGGCAGCATCTGTGGTTATGGGGATGGAGTGGTTGGGTTTATAGTCACTAATGGCCTGGATGCCCTGCCACATGCGTCGAGGGTCAGAATTGGTAAAATGCTCCTCTAGCTTCAACTTGTAGCAGTGCTTGGCCTTTTTGATGCCCCTCTTCAGATTTGCTCTGGAGGTACTATAGGCCTGTGCATCACCTGATCTGAAGGCGGTGTTGCGTGCTTTCAACAGGAGTCGCACTTCCTTGTTCATCCATGGCTTCTGATTAGGGTATATGGTGATCTGCTTTTGAGTTGTGACACTATTAATGGTGGTATTGATGTAGTCCAATACAGAGGAGGTGTAGCTGTCTATATCCGTGTGAGAGTCACTGGTGGCCTGAGAAGCAAACATACTCCAGTCTGTGTGTAGAAACCTTTCCTGGAGTGTGAAGTCTGCCCCCGCAGGCCACACCTTGATGGTCTTTACTGATGGCTTCACACGATTAATGAGAGGTGAATACTTGGGGGTGAGGAACAAAGAAAGGTGATCAGATTGACCCAGGTGGGGGAGGGGGGTTGCGGTGTAAGCTTCAGCCATGTTTGTATAGACATGATCTAAAGTTTTGTTTCCTCTTGTGTGGCAGGAAACATGCTGATGAAATTTAGGGAGCACTGTCTTTAAGTTAGAGTGATTAAAATCTCCCGCAACAATAAATGCAGCCTCCGGGTGAGCAGTCTGTTGTTTACTGATGGCTGCATGAAGTTCTTTCATAGCAAGCTTGGCATCAGCATCCGGTGGAATATAAGCTGCCGTTATAATGGTTGACGTGAATTCCCGTGGCAGATAAAACGGTCTACATTTAACCATGAGAAACTCAAGGTTAGCCGAGCAGTGTCTCCCGACAATAACAGAGTTCGTGCACCAAGCTTTATTGACATAAATGCACAGTCCACCTCCTCTTAAAACAGTTACGCAAGACACTTTTTATGATATATCTACATACTTGTGTTGTCAAACTGTTGTATAAACTGTACAACGATCTATACATTTGCATTTTACATTTACATGTAGGCATTTGGCAGACGCTTTTATCCAAAGCGACTTACATTGCTTTATCCTATACATTTTACATAGGTATTTGCAATCCCCTGGGATCGAACCCACAACCTTGCGTTGTTAACACAATGCTCTTACCACTGAGCTACAGGAAAGCTGTACTAACATGGCTGTCAATCAATCCCTGTTTCCAAAACATAGTCCAAGAGAAACTCGATTCTCAGAGGTTAAGAGAGAGCCATATTTTTATTTGTGCACATCTGATCAATTTGATATTTTAAATTGTACCATCCAACAATAACGAAGAAAAGCAAGTACAAATCATTTCTAAACAGTTCTTTTATAGACCTTTAGTGCCTTTTAGGAAATTATTATTTCAATATTTTGGACAGTCGACACAGGCACAACCTGTAATAATTTTGAAACACAAGCCCTTCAGCTCATGGTCAACCAATTCATACGTACCCCTCCATTCTCCAGAAACTGGTGTAATGCCTCGCATGTGTTTTCAATTCCCATGTCTTAAGCATTGGGTGGGCTTTCGAGACCTAGATAAGCATTGTTCCCTGCTTTATATCTATCAGTTTGCATTTATAAATAAGAAGCGAGGTACAAACCCCCGAACATGTCCCTTTATGGACACTGAACCTCAAATCCGAGTTGAAATGTGACACAGACCAAAGCTCTTTTATGAAAAATTAAGCTGGATTGTGTGAGTTGTTAAAGCCGCTCGGCCACCCACAAGCTTAGAGCGGCAACCGTAATCTGGTAATTGGTTCAAAGTGATGTTTGTGGCCCAATGCTGGTCGCTCCGCTGAGACAGATGTGTCATCGTAATCCAACACAGTTGTTAGCGTTGGCCCTCCGTATGACTGTGTATTTGCCAGTAGGATTTAATGCGGTGTTGATTGATGGAGGGTCTGGGGGTGTGCCTGTGATAGCATGTGGCACACTTTCCTACACATCATAAGCGTGGAATAATGAAAGTCAAGGCCACTCACACACCGGGGTGGCACATGAGAGTTCACCTAACACTGGGAAAATTCCTTCCTCTCTCCGTGTCTGTCAGCTGAGATTTTCTTAAAGAACTTTGGGATAGACGTGCTTCAAATAGCCCTCATGAAAAAATATGATAGTATACTATGATATTTACTATAGTAAACTGTAGTAAAATCCCTATGCTTACAGGAAGAAGTTTTTTCAAGTGTGTAATTCTTTAAACTAAAAACAAGAATGTATACTTTCAGTTTAAGTATTCACTTAAGTATATTTAACGTATACTTACAGGAAAGTCTTTATTTATTATAATATTTGCTTATACTTGCATTGTATTACTTTAAGTATATCTGGATCAAACGATTAAGTATTCTAACTAGTATACGGCTTGTAGTTGTGATTACTATTTGGAGTGAGTACTTTTAATTACTGCTTTCACGAGTAGTTTACTGAGTGTATGCTTTGAAGTACGCTTCAGTGTACTTTCGTGAACAAAAAATGTGCATTAAACCACAAAATAAACAGGATACCTTTAAATTCACTTGTCGTATATTGCAGTTCAAAAGAAAAACAATCGAGTTGCAAACTAGTTGTGTCCTCAAAGTACTTGTGTTAAGTGTACTTGTACTTTGTATTTAAATGTTTTTCATATACTTTGAATTTAAATGTATGCTTTCATAAACTTCAAAATGGGCCAATTTAGTCTAAAGTGTGATTGAAACTTACAAGTATACTACTAGTAGTTTTTGAGTACACTACATAAAGAATACGTAAAACATACCTGATCTTTACCTATAAGTACACTTCAAATTATCTTGAAGTACACTTTTGTGTGAGGGCAGAACCTTTTTGAATCTTACTAAAGTAAATATTAAGGTATAGTACACTTACTGTTAATACTACAGAATACTATTGTGTACCACAAAATATATATATATACTACAGTACAGAACAGTTATGTGTAACATAATTACTATGATGTAATAGTAGTGTAGTAGTACACTATTGTTGTTGTAGTATACTACTATTTACTTCAGATTACTATTGTAAATACTATAGTGCACTACAACATTTTTCTTCTAGATTTTTATGGTTTGAATTAAACACAAAAAAGTGACAAAGGCCAATGTGCTGAATCTAGTGGAAACTTGGCAAAGATCATTAATAGTGAATATATTTTCTAGAATAGCCTATTGGCAATGTCTCACTCCATGTAAAAGTAATTTCTGCTATGTAAAAGCATGGCAGATAGAAGATAGCAGGTGGTCTGTCATCAGGTGGTATAACCGTGACCTTGCTAAACGGCAATTTTGTCCTCCGGAGTTTAACGGACGACTCATAGTTTCCATTACTCCCTGCTCTTTCTACTCTCGACATAAACCATTTTTCTTGCAAAATATAAATCATTTCAATCAGGCCAAACGTAGCGCATTCACTGGGGCCAAGAAACGGGTCATAATTGTTTTAGAGTTTATCCAAACATACTAGCTGCAATATGCCAGTCCTTTATTCCTGGATCTCATCCTGCTGAAACAATCACTCTGTGAGCTTGCGGCTCATAACTGCGCTGATCCCATCAGGCGGCCACGTTACGGCCTGACAGACATTCCATGAATTTGTGTACCTGTCATAACCCAACCGCGCACTTTATTAATTAGGAGATGCAAACGTTACATTGGGGGGGATTTCTAATCTGTCATCATTAGATTAACCACATCATTGACTTTGCCTCACTGGCTTGGAATCCTCACGTTTCTGACAAAGAGAACGTACATTGAAAGTTCAAAGTTTGATTGAATTACTGTTGGATCTATGTTCAGGTGTCATTGTCGTGTTTGACAGCTCTCTCACTTTTGAAATGAATCTAAACAAGCAAGAAAAATGAAATGTCACAGATATTATCTCAATTTATGTTTGCAATAATTCTGCATTAAAGGAAGTCGTCCAAACACAGCGGATTGAATCTGACAGATAATGTCCTAAACAGTGAAGGAATGTCATGTGCATCACAGAAGTTTGACTTTGAACTCGACATGTTTGATCAGGAGGTCACTAAAGACTTCAAGTTCAAACTGGCATTATCCTCTATTCAGTCAATGTTACTTTCAGACAATATTTATTCAATCAGTTTTTAACACTCCGTTTTTTTATGCTCTATGGAAGACACTTTTATTTATTTATTAAAGCACTTTATCTGTAACATGCCATACATGTCACCTGGATCTGCTTTGAGTTTTAATATGCCACAGTTTTTATAAGTATCTTAGCTACAAGCATAATCGATTTAACATACTTTAATCACCATCGTATTTTACTTGAGGGAAGAACAATGAAGCTAACAGAATGTAAGAGGAACACTTTAGGAAATTTTCTGGGAAGTTATAAAACATTGTTTCCATTCTGAAACTCTTATGTGCTTCGTATTGAAAATAATATTTTGTGCTTTCACATGGACCCCTTAATATTTTTTTATTGCTAAATGGAATGTTCATCAAATTAACATTAAAATAAAATGAATTGTAAAAAGACAATATTGAATCATATTTAATCAGTTCAATCAGAATCGCTTGAGTTAATCTGAATCCTTCCAGCACAATTCAGGTTCACGTTCCACTGATTCGCTAAATCTCAATGGCCAATGCAAATAAAATGTGCACGATATAATCTCAATCTATGTTTGTAAATGATTGGCATAAAGAGGTCACATGTGGTTTTGTAGACAGACATGTCAAAACACATCTGATTGAATCTGACAGATAATGTTATAAACAGCACAAGAATGTCATGTGCATCACAGAAATCTGTTTATTTGTTTTTAGTTATTTACTTGTAACTGTGTGCTCCAGGTTTGGTCAGCGGGTCATTCTCCATGAAGCTCGGACAGGCCGTGTCCATTTTTTATTTAGTAAAAACTTCTTCATTTATTGACTGTGACTCCATCAGTCTTCATATATGAGTAACTTAAATTAATAGTTTAAGTGTTTCACTAAAGAAGATACACCGTTTGGATTTTATAGCTTTATTTTACGGTGCCCTGCTTTGATGGAGCACACAATGTTTAATTTCATGCAACAGATGTCAGTGAATTCATGTTATGCATCTGGGAAAAGAGATTAGGGAACTCTGCTCTATCTCAAATTGAAATCTCAAAGGGATCTGCTTTGAAATCTATGAATTTGAATACAGTGCGCCAAGAGTCTCTAGCAAACGATTTAAAACCAATATTCAGTATTTTAATGATGATCATATTTTACTCAAGAGAAAACAGATGAGTTTAAGAAACAATTTAGTCCTGAATTATCTGACTTAGAGGAATAGTCCTGCTTATTTTCAACTTTATGACTATGGACAGCATCTGTGACATGCTGTTGATCATGAAAATCATTTGACTCATTGCTCGGTTTATGAGAAACAATGGGTTTATAAACAGAAATGTTTTATTTTGTTAAAGCGCTCAGATGAATTCTCTATTTTCTGATTTATTATTTCAGCTGCAAGTTGTTTAAATGTTTCTTTTGAAGTGGGTCTACTTTTTTAGGTGGATGAACCTTATGTGGATGGACTGAGCTCCATTTAAACGTGCTAAATTCTTTAAAAGGAATAACGTGTCTTTCTACTAAAAGTATTTGGGTTTTATATTTTATGCTGGTCATGACATTTTGTTAATACACATTGAGAGTGAATCAGAAGTATCGTCTGTATTCGATGGCATGCCACAGATGTCCAGCTCGTAAAAAATAAACTGGAATTTTCTTCGTCCATTAGCTTTCATAGTTGAAATTCACTTAAAGTTAGAATTTTCCAGGTTTGGATTTTTCCATCATGTCACACTAGTTCAGAAAACTCTCTGTTGTCTTGTGTGGTGAAAGGAAAAGCATTCTGGCTCCGTGCGTGCGTTTTGTCAGACTAATTTTACTAAGGAAGTGCAGTATTGGGAGCATTTAGCAGCGTGCATGCAAAACTGCACGAAAACAGTAAAGCGAAACCACATTTCTAGCACATCATTATACAGAAGTCAAAAGAGCAGGGATATCTGTTGTCCAGAGTAAATCAGTATAGGTACAGAGGGACCTTGTCATTTCTTTCCAATATTTCTATTTTGGGTAAAAATATGACCTTGCATATGCAACCCCTACATATTGTTTGTGAAAAAGTACAAAAAGACTTTTTGTTTTTAAGTTTTTATCCATTAGAAATGTATTGGATTTGTGAAAAAAATGCATGTCTTCTTGTAGCACATTAGTAACTGTAAAAAAACTTTTTAGTCAACATGAAAAAATGAGGCAACCTGAGTAAGTCTTTTGTGTTGACTCAACAAACATTATTTAATTCTTTGTAGTAATGATACTTTGTTTAGCCAACTTAAATTTGTTTGTTTTTGTAATGCTGATTGTCTTAATTTTCTAATAAAGATATAATTGTCACACCAATTACTGTTGTTCAGGTAATTAATATATCTCTATTTTGTGGATAAAAAATGTTAAATAAGCTAAATGAATTATTCCAAGTACTCTTTAAAGTACTGTTAAAAATCTAAATAAGCAAATGTATTTGTCTTTTACTTCAATTGTAAATGATTTCTGCCTCAAACAGACCCAAACTTTGATCAAATAACTATTTAAACAGTTTGTGTTGAGTGTTTACTAACTGTACCATCATTGCCGTTCACTTACACCTCAACATTGAACAAACAAATCTCAACCATGGTAGCAATCAAAAACCATCATTCATTGAAAGAACATTCAAAAGATAACAAAATTAAATTAAGCCAGCAAGAATTAAAACACTAATCTTTAAAATTTAAACAAATAATAAACACAGAATTGAACATGCTGCAATGCATCTTGGGAACTTTCAAACTCCTGCAATATTGCTTGTTCAGAATACTAAGTTTTGTAAGTTGGGCAAACTTTCTGACGCTTTTTGGCCAAAAACTTGAGAAACTAAGTCCAGTCAACAAAATAATCTTTGCTAGAATCATGTTTAGGCAAATTTTGTTCAGTAAATGCAAAAAAATCATTTGACTCCTTAAACTAAAAATGCTATGTTTAAGTTACTTATTTATCTTTGTAGTGAGAACATGTAGTGATTTTCATACAAAGGCTATATGCCGCGGAAAAAATGAAGAGACCATTCCAAAAGTAATTCAATTTTTGATTAATTCAATTTTTTATTTGGTCATTCCAGTCCAGTGTCTTTTGAATTTCAATAAAATCAAACCTCTGGAGTTACAAAGTCATCCTACAGCAATGTGAAAGACTGACAGCATGACAAGACACTGTGATAAAAATACATGTCATCACATAAAAAATATTTTTTAACTTATCCTAAATACATGTACTGTATAGTATATTGTATTGCTTAAAAGTGAATATGAACTTTTATTTTGCAGTATTTAAGGTCTGAAAATATATAGAGCATCTTTTCTGTTATTTTCATCTGTTTCTCCAGTTTTCATTTTCTGCTAATAAAAATATTTTTGGCAGAAATGTTGTTAGTAGTTCACAGAATGAAACAAAAATGACAATTTTACCTAACCTATAGTCAAGTCAATTCAGAGAAACATTTTTTATAAATGATATCTTAAAAGAGTAGTTCATCTTCAAAATTAATAATTGACTCTCCCTCTTGTCATTTTAAATTCAAACCTGCATGACTTTCTTTCTTCCGCAGAACACAAAAAAAGATATTTTCAAGAATTTTGTTAACAGCCCCCCATTCACTTGCGTTGGTTACAATTGAACCAAGGTTGGTTAATCTGTTCTGTTACAAACATTTTTCTAAATATCTTCTTTTGTTTTCTGCGGAAGAAAAAAAGTCATCCAGGTTTGAAATGACAAGAGGGCGTGTAAACAGGGGCGTCGCAACCGTGGGTGGAAACACCCGCACTTTTTCTGCAGTTTTTACGCAGTTTTGTACAAACGCCTTACAGCATTCGCTCCTCCATTTCTCTGGCCGCTCTGTGTCTGCGCTCGCTGCGGCTTCCTCCTCTGCCCTCCTTCTCAAACAGGACAGCGGTAAATTGTCCTTGTTAAGCAGTGTATTTATGGGTTTATTGCCAGTGCTATTGATTTTGATATTTTGAGCATTTTGATTAGCTGAATACTTCTGTAGATATATACATGTTGTGTTTTATTGTACCTGTTGAAGAACTAAATTGTAAATTGTTACATTATTTATACCTCCAGAGAAAAAGCTTTGTGTGGGCATTTGTTTTTTATCTCCCCTTTCCAAGGCTCAAGTAAGCACACTTTAGCAGTCATTCACAGTCCTGTCAGACCCCTGTCACTATCAAGCTTACCACTGACTTTTCCTCTGGGATTATTAAAGTATTTCTGATTCTGATTCATTAGCAAGTCTACTGTTGTGTATTTTCACAACAGAGTTTTGACTTATTTTCTGTGTGTTCCGTATGTGTTTTTATACTTTTCAAGTATCACTCATTTAAATGGGAAGCTTTTTATATCTTGTATGTTATATCTTTGGTACCGTTCTGTCATTACATTCATCGTTTTCATTGTTAACAAACAAACCACATTCCCCCGCACTTTTTTAAAGCTTGCTACGCCCCTGCGTGTAAACGATGAAAGAATTTTCATTTTGAATGTGAACTACTCTTTTATTTTTTTGCGATTGCATATATATACAGTATATATATTTATATATATTGTATATACACAATGCGATTTAAATCATAAAAGAGATAATGATGTATATATTTTTTGACATTAAAAGACCTCCTCAATCAAAACAGAACATGTATCTCATGAGCTTTACATCCATATTGCGCAACAGTTCTGGAGTTCAGAAAACTGTTTTGTGTTTATTTTGATCTGCAGCACATTTTGAGGTTAAGTGTGGCTGTCTACAAACAAACATGGCCAGTGTTTGTTTGCATAGCATCTGAGGTCCCCAGGAGTGAGAATCCATCTTGTGCTTTTCTGTCTGCAGCTGCCAGTGTTAGATGCCTTGATCAGCAGACTCAGCTCTTGTGTGTCTGTTTGTGTGTTGGGGAGTTATATGCATGTTAGCATTTCACAAGTCCTGGTGTGACACTAAATGGATCTGTCATCAATATCGCAATAAAACTTCTGCCAGCCATTTCTTAACTCAATAAAAATGGATATAAAGTCGTGTTCCAAGTCACATTTTGCCACGGGCGATGTTGGGATTTCCATGATTGCTTATCAAAGGATTAATAGTATTTGAGTGAATGGTTTTTAAATGGTAAATAATAAAAAGCATATTAATAATTTACCCTCATATGCTCAAAACCTGTATATGACTTTTTTTCAGTGGAACAGAAAAGAAGATATTTTGAGAAATGTCTTGGTGGTTTTTTGTCCATACAATGGAAGTCCATGGGGGTTGCCAACGTTCTTCAAAATATATTTTTTTGTGTTCTGCAGAAGAAAGAAAGTCATACAGGTTGGAGCTATCGCTTCATTGAGGATAAACTAAATATCACTCTTTATTCAACTTTTTGACAAAATCAATTTGACTTCTAATTGGCTTTAAATATTAAAGTGGGATAGCTGTTTTAAAGTGAAAGACAAAACAAGCTTCAATTTTCACTTAAACTGTTTTTTAATACCATTAAGGATGCAGTTTATATCTCTTTCGTGATAAAGTTTACAGCCACGTCCTGTCCGAGAGTATAAAGTCCTGCCCCAGCCGCCACTGCGAATTCATTTGTCAAATGAGACAATGCAATATCCTGTTGTATTGTTCACCTTTCAACAGCTATGAACCACTACACTGCCACTCCTACTCCCAGGAGGGGCCCTCAAATCCTCTCATCCCATCCACATCCAGCGTTATCTCTCATCTCCGAAAGAGCTCTTTGTCTGGCTATCTCACGTCGGTAGTTTAACTGGATAGGCCTTATTGAGCACTTGTGGGTGGCAAAGGGTAAAATTTCTCCCGCTGTCCAAATACAGAAAGAAGCCAAACAATTACTGGGGCCCTGGGTGAATCGGCCCGTCCATCGGTTCTCTCAATGTTCTCCCGACGCTACTAAGAGACAATGGAACCCGAGTCTGACTAGAGGTGGACAACGTTCAGTACAAAGCCAGCAGTCTCTGTTTGTAATCAACCCAAAGGCAAAACCACATGTCGAGCTCTGGTTGCGCGACATGCAAGCTCATACTTGAATTTTATTTATGGGCTGGGTTTAGCCGTGTTTGCCAGGGACCACCTCAACACATGTATACCTAATTGTGTCGAATTTGCTGTTTTATGCATCAGCCGTGTGCTGTTTTGGTAATGGCAACGCTCTCCGGTCAGAATCGCGGTGTGAAAGCATAACCTGGAGTCCACAAGTGGCATCATGAGCCATTATTTCATCTGGCACTCCCGTGCATTGCTGAAAGACAGTGAATGGGTGGCTGGAACGACAAAAGGCCCTTCTCTCGCTGTCAGCACCCTTGTTCGAGAGTGACGCTACACGGCAAAGCCACATTTTGTACTGGGTTGGGGCTGAACGTGCATTACGCAGAGAGGTGTTAAGGGCATCGCTAGTTTCCAAGTTCAGCATTCGACCACCCTGGTGCTGACCAACTTTAAAAAGGCACGTCCAGAACAGCTAATCACCATTGTTCACAAAACATTCGTGGCTAATGAATCAAATCTGCTGTGAGTTCTCAATTATGGCGTTTGATCAATTATTGCGACTTTGGATCCACACGTGTGTGGGCTGGAAACATATTACCACAAGTTTAATATTGGGGATTGGTTATGCAGTAAAAAGCATAAATAAATGGTGTTTGCTTACTTTTGGCATATTGATGCGCTTTGAATATGATTAATATGTCAAATCTGGCCGTTTGCTAGTTAGTCATAGTTCAGTCACAGTTTACCCGAAATAAAAACTCGCTCTTCATTTATTCTCCCCATTTTGTGTATTTGACACTTTCTCATGTGGAACACAAAAGAAGATATTTTGATAAATGTCTCAGTGGTTTGGTGTCTATACAATGGAAATCAATAGGAGCCAGATTTGTTTGGTTACCAGCGTTCTTCAAAATATCTTCTTTTGTGTTCTGAAGAAATAAGAAAGTCATACAGATTTGGAATGACAATAATAAAAGAATTTAGATTTTTGTGTGAATTATCCCTTTAATGGTGAAAAGGTTTTTAATTCATGTAGAGGATAAAGTACACTATGCTTTAAGAACGGAGTAAAATGGTTGGCGCTGATATGAAGTAGTCAACAAAATAATAAACAAATCAACCTTTAACGTTGATCTTCAAATGAAGTCAAACTTTTTGGTTAATTATATAAAAATAAAGAAACAAGACGAGTGGATCCCCGTGACCCGAGGTAGTTCGGATAAGCGGTAGAAAATGGATGGATGGATGGAAGACGAGTGGAATGTGAGCAGTGTTGGATGAAATAAGGGAATGTTGAAATCGTCGAAATATATAAATATTCCAAAATAAATGTTTGTGGTATGTAATATATGTGTACGTGTTGTGTATATTTTCACGTATTTAAATTTATAATAATTCTATGTACATAAAAATATACATGCCACACATATATTATGTAAACACTAAACACAAACATTTATTTTGGAATCGATTATTGCGATTAATCGATTTGACAGAACTAGAACTTTCTTATGAACTGTTAGTTGTGTTTAGGGCTTTGGTCAGCATTCACATCGTATGCATTTCTTCAAAATCGGAATCTCGTAAAGCTGTTGCGTTTTCCCGTTAATTCAGTATGTCTACATCAACACCTAATTTGCTGGGAATTCAATTACTTTTAGATCGTTGACATGCCGTCAGTTCTTTTTATGTTGGTTTTAAAAGCTATACTGGTTGAAGCTTAAGTGTTTTCACAAAAGCTTCCTTTAATCAAGAGTAATTCTGAGTCCTTCAGCAGCCTCAACCACCAAACACGATTAGCATGCGACAACAGAGAGTAAGTCATCTCTTCCTCTCACGGTGCACACGGGCCCCTCGTGGGAGAGATCCTTTAACAGTCCATGCTCATCGGGGACCTGTGTCAATGAATGACCTGGAAATGGACGTTTCATATGACCACCATTCGGAAGTGGAGCTGTGAGGAGTCCTATTATGTGCTCAACATCTCCCACGTCCACTTACACATGCACACACACACATAGCATACACAGACAGGAAAGAGAGAGAGAGAGAGAGAGAGAGAGGAGATAGGGGCAGGGAGCAAATTAAAGGGAGGGTGACCTATACCCCACCCTGCCTGCTTCACACGAGGGATCCTGGTGCCTAATAACATCACATCTCTTTAAGCCAGCAGACTGCATTGTTATCGTTGACTGGCTCAAACCGTTCCTTTTCTCCTTCGCTTCCTATAGGACTGTTTTTTCTCCCGCTTTTTTTCACTCGCTGCCCTTTTTTGTATTGTTTTTACAAACAACAAAAGGGACGCCAGGGTTTCATCAAGGCAGGAGACGTCCTTCCTCTGACGGTTAAAAAGAGGAGCCATCCCCACACCCCGCCGTATGAATGGGAAGATCACACAAATTGGGCGGCTCCCACCGGATAACTTTACCTGGGTCTCCCGCACCACCACACCCCCTCCCCCCACAATCCCAGCATTCATGCGTCACGCGTTGGGAAAGATCTTTTGAACGTCCAGCCGGACCCTCGCTGAGCCTCACCCGCGTACCGATTTGTACCGCGGAGATCTTTCAATTCAGCCGAGCACGTTTCGGTAACCGTCCGGGCGCAAGTGAATTCGGACGCAGCAGGTTGTTTTGTGACGACTTGAGAAGAACAACTCTCGAAAGAATTCTTGCTAACTGAAAACACAGCTGTCTGCTCTTTCTTCACAAGTGGAGTGTGCGGTTGACCAGATCATAAATTGTATAGCGTTTAGTTTTGGCTTGTCAACCCTATTCATCGTAGCATTAAAGTACTGAAAGAGCTCTGCTCTTTTGTTAACCCCGATTCAGCTGAGTGTAGGTCACTTGTGCTTCTGTTACCAATCATTCAGCCCACACAAAGGGAAATTCAAAATATTGAGTGTGCATTGTGAGAACTCTGTCTGTGCCAAGCGAGAACGTCATTATCTCGACAGCCCTGTTTCAGAACCCATTGAGCCGCCTTCCCATAAGAAAGAAGCATTGCACATGAGATCACGTTAACGTCTCAATTGTCTGTCCTAGACAGCAATGAGAGAGCAAATGTTTGTTCAAGTCTCCTGCGTCTCACATCCTGAGAAAAATCTCACAAATGACTCTCGACAATGTCACGAACTGAGCTCGGATTTGCAAAGTGGGATCTTGAATAATTCAGCCTTGTGAAATCTACATTACTTTTATAGCTCTTTATTCTTAATGCATTTCAATAATTGTCTGATTTGTATCCAATTCTTGAAAGCAATTTGCGATTTTTTTTAAATACGCTTATAACTTGTATTATATAAAAAAAATACAATTACCAATTACATCCTTCCATGTACAATATTATGTGGAGTATATTGATAATAAAACGTATTAAAAATATTTTGTATATTGTTATTAAATTAAAATGATTATATTATTTAGGAAAAATGTCAAAAAGACTATTTAACAAATCAGTATTGATAGTGTTGAATAAAAGACTAACTAAGTTGGGAGGAAGTTGAGTGTTTTTTGGTTTTGGAAAGAAATTCTGAGCAAGAAATTCAAGTCCTGTTCTACACGCGATCTATCTGTATTTAAAACTTAAAAACTTCTAGATTCTGAGAAAAATTACTTTTACAAAGAGAAAGACACACATTACAGCACAATTGGATGTCTGGATATTCGGTATGCATGTCAGTTTCCAAAGAGCCACATTGGTCAAATTTTCAATGATGCTTCCACTGGCGTGATTAAAAAGGGATAGTTCACCCAAAAATATAAATTATTTTTTGCTTGTGAGGAATACATGAACTATGTTTAAATGTAACTTTATTCTTTAAAAACAGTTTACATACCCACTTCGTATTCTCGCATACCTTTGGGAGTATGTGTGTACACATTTCATCGGACACACTTGCCTGGCCCGGAATTAACTTCCGATCTGTGTTTGGTTATAATATAACAATTTATGTTATATTTCATTTTATATTAATAATCATTTATATTATTATTTTATTGTATATTCATTGTATTAAATTAACTTAAAACTACTCAACAGTTATTGATTCTTTGCAGATGTCTACTAGAAGTTTAAGCGATTCTTCACCCATAGATGAAAACTCTGTCATCATTTACTAACTCTCAGATTGTTCCAAACCTGTGCAACTTTCCTTGTTCTGCTGAACACACAAGAATATATCTGGAAGATGGCCAAATCTCACCCCCCATTGACTCCTAAAGTATTTATTTTTCCTACTATGACAGTAAATGGTGGGTGAGATCTGACATTCTTCCAAATTTCTTCCTGTGTGTTCAGCAAAACAAAGAAATGTATACAGGTTTGGAACAAACTTTGGAGAAAATGATGACAGAATTTTCTTTTTTGGGCGAAGTATCCCTTTATGTTTGGGCCACATAACATTTGTTTATGTTGTTGCCACTGAAACCGTCTGTATCCCATTTTGGGGAACACTGGGTACAGTACACAATGACATTTTTCTTGGATTTGCAACAAAGCCGCAAGTGTTTCTACATTTTCACAGTTCATTAACTGCGCGACTGCCTTTGTTCTCAATGCGGCTCTGTGACTCCTGATCCTCTCTCTATTTGCCCTTTGACCTGTCCTAACCCATTTTAATTGTCCACCCCTCCAGAGACTGATGTAACACGTCCAAGCACCCTGTCCATAGGAAACCTGAATCTCAGATGCATTGTCACCTCTCTAGCACAGCAGCTCTGGAAATATAATGATCTGTTTATTGCCATCAGCCAAGACATAGATTTGGGCCTTACCGTTGGAGGAATGATGTATTCTTTGGCAAGTAAATCGATACTTTTCTATAAAAAAAGCAAACCGTGCACTGTCATTTGAAATTAACTGTAGAGTTTTTCTGTGGGAATATGGCAGAGCACTTGTTTCTATATTACTAATGGTGCCTCGCAATGTTAAGTATCCATGGAAATTGGAACAACAGCTTTGAAAATATACGGCAGACTTAGGACATTTACAGAGGTAGGGCCTGAAATATAAGGAGTGGTATGTGTGTGTTTTATTGGTTACTTTGAAAAAAATGGGAAAAAGTGCACTGAGCACCTAGATTGTAGCTTGCATAGAACGCAATATAAAGGTTTGTTGTTTTTGTTAAGAGCGCAGTTTTTACATATAACAAATAAAAATATCATATAATGGAATAATAAATACAGTAAAATGAATAATAAGATAAACAGAAGGTCCTGCATTACACTCACGTCATTTATTGAACCTGTGTCATTGTTGCTCAAGTGCTGTCTTCTGCACGGACAAGTTCGCAATGTTGACGTGCTCTTTTTTCAAGGCTTTCAACCAACCAATCGGCTTTTCAGGAACAACATCGAAAAGCTCAGCGAAGATCGGGAAACAGATGATAAGCATCATAAGTAAATAATTTATTGCAAGGGTGTTTGGCGCTGAAAATCCATTTATCCTTTGCCAGTGCGGCTCAATCTCGCTTAGCAAGAACAGATTCAACGAGAGCGCACGCTCCCGGCTCACATTTTCCAAGCGTTTTTAGAAGCGAAGTGTGAACGGCCCCTTAAAAGCTTCATATTGGGAGTCATTTTATTTTATACATTTTTTATATTAGTCGCTGGACCAGCTTGGACCAGAGAAAGTGCAGTAATGTGATTGAGAAAATTGCTTTATACATTTAATCATCTAAATTAAATACAAAACAATTTTTAAGCACACTTAGTGAAATATTTTTTTGTATTTCTTTTTTTTTTAGAATGCACAAAATACAGAATATATTGAAGCCTACAGATGAAATGCGCAATAAAAACAGCATGCAAACAATTTTTGGACATGCTCTTTAGAAACTCAGAGAAATGAAAGCCAGAGACTTTTACTGGAACCAAATATCATCTCTTAAATGTATTGCCTTTAATGTGGCCAAGCGTGAGATGTATTTTCTCAAAACAAATGGAGCCCTTAATCACTGCAATGTGCCATTTCATTAGAGTTAGAGTCAAATATTATCATATTAATAATAGCAATGTAAAACAGCCATATACATAAGAAGAAGAATAAAGATAATAATTCTCATATTTCTTGTTTCATGTTTTGCATAAAAATAAGAAGCGCTTGGTTGAGAAGACATGCATTTAATAAACAGTAAAGCCCCTAATAGTACTCGAGGGGAGGTTTTTGAAATTCACGAACATTTCCGTCCCGCTCTTGTGGAGCCCTTTGAGTGACAGTTTTAATATGGTTTCTGAAGCTCAGTGGGTGGCTCTCCTGCGCTTGAATCTCTGTCTGCTGTTTTAATGTTTCATCTTCACTAATACACTCAGGGTCACTGAGAAAGTTGCTTTCAACGGCAATTGTCTTCATGTGTCTTCAGATGAAATGAGAACGCATGTATCGTGGAAGTCTGAAAGTAACATCAAATGCCACATCAAGGCCACATGCTGTCTGAATTTTGATCTCCATGTCAAAGAATTTTAAAAGGTTTCTCCCATGCCCGTATAGAAATCTGATATATGAACAGATGTATACGTATATGTGAATGTGGAGTTTATGTAAATGTGGAGTTAAAAATATAAATGTTTAAGACTGGACAGCTTTGTTTACTTTGAAATATACATTGTTTTATGTCTATTGTGACATATCTGTGAAAGCCATACATGAACATACATTTGACGTGTTTTACAAGCATTTCCATATATCAGATTTCTGTACATGTGTCAAGGGTTTGTATTGCAGTTTTTGGACTGACGGTGATGACAGTGCCCATAAATGACCTTTCACCTTTACTTTTTGGCTAATTTCTGCTCCTCTTTCATGTCAAAAGAAATCTCGTCCCATCTGCTTATGTAGACAGCGAGCGGGCGCGATACTTCCTGTTGGTGTTCCTCGACGTGTCCCAAGGCTACTGTTGGACCCTGGGATAAATCTCCTCTCTGTGTGGGTCATTGTTCGGTGGGAGCAACAGACTTTTGTTGTGATCCTCACAGAATGATATTTTGCGGTTGTGTGAGAAATGACGTGACGTCCGGTCTATAAAAATCACCCGGAACAAAAAGAGGCAGGTAGAGAAAGAAATGAAACTACAATGCTTTCACTGACTGCTCTTGTGTCTTTTCTTTGGCCCGTCCCTTGTGGTAATGGGACACCTGGACTATTGGAGCGCTGTGTTTATCTAAAGGTCCCTCAGGGACAGTTAAGTGTGGTTCCTTAATGGGACCCTTTTCACTGATCACAGAGGAAAAATACACCTCTCCCATGTGAACTGTCACTCTCAGGTCTTATATGTAGAGCTGAAGAACAGGCAGGACAGATCATGCAGAATATTCCCACCCTTGTCCATATATCGCTGGCATACACATTTAAAACTCACTGGATGTGTGGGTAATGACAACCAGATACTTCAAACACTTTAACGTCGCTGGGTTGGAATATGTATTTTTACATTTATATTTTCGGTAAACTACATTAAGCAAAAAAGTAAAAACTACGATTTTTCAACCTGAATTCATCATATCGCCAATGTTCTTCCAAAAGTCAATAATGCGTAGTCATTATTATAAGTCACCGTTCTACTGTGTTTTACAAATATCTAAACAATAAAAAAATGGTTGTCACAGTATTTAATAAATAAATTCCACTTCCTAAAAATCAGCAAATTCTGACATAAGATTTCAAAAGAACAGTTACAATATATTTGTTCAGCTTTTTAAAAGGTCTCACAGTTGTCGATTTTTACGCTTGTATTTTCAACAATTTAAAATATTATTAAAATTTATTTTACGAGGTGGCTTCGCTTTTATTTCTGCGGGGTTAGGGATGGACTTTTATGATGTTTTTTTAATTTTCATAAACTTTTGTAATATTAACTTCATTCAAATTCATATTATAGCCACCTTGTAAACTAGTTTGAAACTTAGCGGCATCTAGGTGAGGTTGCAAATTGCAGCTCGCTCCTCCCAAAAAAGTACACATTGGACCTTAAAAAAAAAATCTTTGCGCAAATACATACAAAATATCTTTCACAGCTGAAAGCTTAATAATTATATAAAATGTTATCTGTCGGGTAATTTTTGATCTGTCTGGCAAATGTTTGACGTCATAGGTCTTTAACATAAAGATAAGTACATGATTTAACCTGCAATTTCACGTTTCATACAGAGATGGCGATAGAGAGGACTACAGTTGTAAAAGAAGGAGATTTCCACTGTAAAATGATTTTTTTTATTTATGATGATTATGATTAATGATTAAGAGACAAGAACTCTCACGTGATGCATGTATATCGACTGTTGGACACTGCGGGACAAGTTAATAGAACATCTGAGGTTGAAACGCTTCATGGACGTTTCCGGAAAAAAAAAAACGTTGTTGAAAAAACAAGCATCTACAACCACTGAGTTTTGGATCAGTTATCTGATATGTAACATCCTCTATGATTCAGGACTGTGAAAAGTTCCAAGCCACCTGGTTTCAAAGGCAGTACCGCTTAATCCTTCGCCAACATGTGCAGCACATCATCTTTCATTAAACAAGCGTTTTGTATTGGAACGGCGAAGACTAACACGTAGTTCAACACGTAGTTCAAACAAAACAAATCAAAACAAAAGAATGGAGGCAGTTTTGATGTTCGAAAAACATTATTGCTGATAGAGGAAAGCGTTGGCGGGGTTGGGCCGCACAAGATGTTCTGAACATCTTACGTAAACTGTGGTGTGAAGTTCACACTCGACATAAAGTAACTATAACTTACACTCTTGAATTAAAAGTGGCTAAATGATACTTCGAAACAATCCCAAGGGTAAAAATGACATTCATAAGCAAGAATTTCTGATGTTTGAAACTATTTTTACGTCATGAAACGCAAATATATAATACATTTCAGTGGTCTTAATGTGGTGGCTGAGAAAATATGATTTTAATGAGATGTAGCAGTGGTTTTGTGTCCATACAATGGAAATCAATGAGGGCCGATGTTGTTGGTTACCAAAGTTCTTCAAATATTTTTTGTGTTCTGCAGAAGAAATAAAGTTATACAGGTTTGGAACGACATAAGAGTGAATATGTGATGAAGAGAATATCAGTTTTGGGTTAACCTTTCCCTTAACCAACAAGGATTTCTTCACTGGAAAGATGGTGATTGATGCAACCGGACAGCAACAAAACCATTGAAGTATAGGGGGATGTGATTTAGATTGAAGTCATTTAAAGAAAAGAGTCCAAACTGACGTTCCTTATCAGGGATATGTTTAATGCTGGAACCTGATCTTTTGCTTCAGGCACAGCAGATACCATTTCTCCTAAAATTCGCTCTTACCATCCCACAAAGTGTCCAAGCGGCATGATGATGACGGCTTGAGGAGTGATGGACGTTCTTGATACAGAGGGTCACTAAATGCCAGCCGATGTTCATGGAGGGCTAATGGAGGCCAGATGCAATGCAAAGGTCAAAGGTTATTTCCCATCTCTCTTCTCTTGTCAGTATGAATGCCGTGCATTGACACCCACATTAAAGAAGCTTAATTTCTGATAGTGACCTGACTATAGTGTCTGGCATAATATGTTTTACCGCTATAAAACAATAATTTGGTTTATTTTTTTATATTGATTAAATGGATTGATTAAACGATGATGGAAAAAAGCCAATCTCTTGCTATTCTTTTGCAATACTGTTTAAAAAAGCTAGGTGACCACGATTAAGTCACAACATAATTCCCATACATTTGTGTTATTGTATATTTTTGAAAAATTTACTTGATTACTTGATTTACTTTCTTTAATCCACTTAGTTTTGATTAATTTATGACATATTTTTGACCAATTTACAAATATTAAAAGAATGTTGTCATATATAAATAAGTATAAAACATGAATAAAAGGATAAACTGAATATATATTTTGATTTAGCATGCATATAAATATATGATAAATATGTACACAATTATGTAAATAAATATATACTTGATTATATATATATATATATATGTATGTGTATATATAAATAAATAAAGGATAACATACACATTAAGGATAATATATAATATAAATATATATATATTATATGTAAAGACTTAATATTCTGCATTAAAAACATGCAATAAATTATATATTTTTCTTTTTTTCTTAATTGTCTGGAGTACATAAATATATTTTTCCAGTGCTGTTCAGCTAGTTCCCAATGTGCTATTATGACAACTAATCCATACAAAGTATAGCAGTAAGTCTAGCATTTGTCTTGATCTTGAATAGGCCACGCTGTAGATTTCTGCATGTGGTAACTTCTGCGTGTCGAAGCCTTTCATTAGCACTGGAGTCAATGGCAGACGCATCAGCACGAGCATCTCTTGAGGTTGATGTCGGTTAACCCCTAAACCCCATTGTGTGGAAAATCTCTCATCACAGCGACTGCAAAGAAAACAACCGCTAAACACAAGACAACTCAATTCCACATCAAAGCGTGCGACGAAAGGCCACCGGGAATGTTAGTTTTGAAAGTGAAGCATTTACAGCTAATTCATGAGTTCACCTGTTCATACAATGTTCAAACAACTTCTAGACGACCTCATTAGAGTGAAAAAGTATACTTTTGGCAAAGATTCAAACAGTAAAGTATTATATTATTTGTCCTTTAAACAAGTAATGTAATTTTGATGTATACAGTACTTGCAGCACTCTATTACCGTAACACTGGCTCCTTTTACCGCAAGAATCTGTTTGGGTTGCGGTAACACTATATGAGTTAAAAAGCAGAGCGACTTCAAAAACCCAAGCTGCAGCTCATTTATATTATGTTTGACCAGCAGGTATTATCATTTACATCTTTTACCAATACATCTGGAATCAGCATATGGTCTTGATTCTTCCATGTTCTCTGAAAATGATAAACTGCAAAGAAAGATTATAACGCTGGTTCTGGACACTGTCAGAAGATCTACTGTATGTCGGTTTGAGTTCTGACATGGCGGCCACCCAGCAAAATTCATTTGAACGTAAAGCATTGAACTGCATGCAGTGGTCCTTCATAAAACAAAAAGGAAATTAAATAAAAAGACATTATATGTGCATTTTTCGAAAAGAAATGTGTTGACTTACGTCATGCTATGTGGCAGCCTAGATGTTACAGTATGTGGTTTCTAGGCCGTTCTGCGTCATCCATCACCTTGCAGACGTGTAGGAATGGGGCAGACAACTGCCTGGGGCCCCGCTTTTGAGGGGGCCTCCGATGGCTGACCAGTAAGAAAAAGTCAGAAATTGTGTCCGTTTCTCAATTCCAAGAACGCAAAGAACAGACTTGTGTTCTTGTGTAGACCGGTCTTGTGAAGTAGCCTCTGAAGAACGAACTTGGATGGACACAGCGTCCGATGCATCCTTGATATCGAGAACACATCCGGGTACTTTTATGCGTCCATTGTTCTTGTGTATTGGAACCGGACTTGGACGGTTATGGATGATGTAAACTGAGAACACAAGACAGCAGTAGAACGCGTGTTGAGAAACGGCCTGTAATCCTAATACAACGTGCAACATGTTTTCGGCAACCACTTTCGCTGTGCCCTCTCTCCCGCTGTGCGTGCTGAGATATCTGTGAAACATGCATAAAACACATGACAACAACTGCATCAGCTCCGCGCCTTCTTTTACTCTGCGTTATGTAATGCGTTCTTCAATCTACGGCATTGCAGTGCGGAGTGAACTTCATAAGAAGAGAGTAATGTGTGTGTATGTACTGCTGTTTGCTATGACATTTGCAGTTTAGTTGTTTTAAAACTTAAAGTAACAGTTTACTATAAACAAAGTCGAAAGATTTTACTATATTTTGGAAGTACACTTAGAAGTATACTGTCACTAAACTACTTGTTTGGTTGTTTTAAACTGTGAGTAGACACTTGGTGTTCTTCAAGTAACCCTAACAACTGTTCATATAGGTTACTGTTTATATATAATATTGTTACTGTAAATACTAAAACATTTAAGTTTACAAGACAGTATGGACAACTATGTGAAAAGGGTTTAATAGGCTACTCAATCAAATGAGTAAACCAGACTCAAAATGTATATTTGTATAATAAATATATTTCTGAGAAGTACATAATAAGTATATGGTAAGCATTCCTTCTTGTTGTTTTTTTAAGTGTATTAATAGCACACTTGAATGATTTTCTTTTTTGTCTTTGTTCTGTTTTGGTATAGCAGTCATATAACATCATCATATTTTCTATTCACTGAATCAATCAAAAACAAAAATTCTCATTTGGATTTGCAGGTCCAACGTCCTCACGTCGCGTCCGGTAGATTCGAGTTTACAGAAAGCAGTGATGTGGATTTTCCACAGTTCCTCATCATAAGGACTTAATATAATACACCAACAAAAATCATAATGGTTCAGGACAACTTTGTTTGTCTGCTTCTTTTCAAAAGATCATCATTCACAGCCACAGAAAGATCAGAAAAAGGTCACCGTCTCATACAGCAAGAGGACTGCTTTCCATTTCTTTCATCATGACTTTCCAAATGTCTGTATTCCAGATTCATCTGCAACTTTTTCAGGAAGATACAACGCACCAAATCAGCTGCCCAGACTCAAATTCATTGTGAGATGTCCAAGAACATTCCATCTCAGGATTGTCAAAAAGGTCAAATAATCTTGGATGTAAGGACGGTAAATGGCAAATTAAGTTATGGTACATATTCTGTCTCCTAACACGTGTCTCTTGAACATGTGCCGTATTATATTCTCAATCCGGTTAGGGGTTTCCCAAATTATAACAGACAAATTGCGGCAAATGAACCCATCATTTAGGATTTGGCAGCATGGTATTGCAGGCATCAATAATCCACTCTTTGTTTATAGTCAAACCAGCTGCCCTGCTGGGCATAGCAAGTGTATCATAACAAAGCTGGATTTACAAGACAAACCGTACTAATATCAATTACATTTACCTGCATTATGATAATTGGCCACAAGCGCATTTTGAAAATGAATTTCATATGTGAAGCATATCTTCGGAAAGCCCCGGTAAGAGCGTTCAAACCCTCTGTAAGACAAGAGACTGTAGGCCATTAGTGTCCTCAAATATTTCACAAATCGTCCTGAATCATGTACTGGGGTTGTGTGGGTGCTATTCAGAGAAACCATGAATACATCAGGAAAACCGACGGTGTGGTAACTGGCAGCAACACTACAGCTCAGACACAAAAAAGCCTCTGTGGAGGTTTGGAACCTGAAACGACAGATATAGCACTGGGTGTTGACACTGTTCGACGGTGGCTAAGATTTGGCCATCAATCCAAAATTTGCTTCACTTTGTCTGACAGTGGTATACTTGTTTTACACTCATTATGGTCTTCACCTCAATGTTTTCCATGAGGGGATTCCCAAATATCGACTGAAGATGTGGACTCGGGTTAAGAGTGTAAGGTAGGTTCTTGGCCACCATTGACTACCATAGTAGGAAAAATTGCATTATACATTTTTTTTGTTCTGTTGAACACAAAATAATGTATTTTGAATACTGTAGCTTTAAGGAAATGAGAGGCATCAACAAATATCTCTTCCTATGTTCCACAGAAGATTTCATGTTTTGGTTCTTTTGAATACATTTTTCAAAGAGAACGGTTACTGAAATGCAAGTTATTCCTTTCAGCATGTCTGGGTATGGACGATCTGAGAACTGTAGTTGTGCGCTTAAGGAATTTTTCATATGACAATGTGTAATACAGAACAGAACATTCGGAACAGAATTTTATTGCAATAAAAACAATTTTGACCGTAAAAAGAAATTTGGAAAGAAGGCATATTGATATTTGCTTTGGATGAAATCTTTTGCCCCATGAATAAATCTAAGTCTAACCCTTACAAAAGATACCATTGTCCCGCTATACCGCCCAACTTTTCTGTAGTCTGCCGAATTTATTAACCTTAAATAGTTTCCCCTAGATCTTAAATCTCAAACTGGAATTATGAATGGACCATATACCCTCTTTGTATCCCGTCTGTGATCAAAATACTTTCTCAAAGCAGTTTCTCATATACCATAGACATTATAAATGGTTAGGTTATGCCCTCCTGTGGTCGTCATGGCAACTCATCCGCCACCTGTCAAAGGAATCTAAGCGTGATGTACATATGTATGCCTCCCTTCTTCCAAAAAGAAAGAAAACACATATGTAGTCATGATTTGATTCTTTGATTCATAATTTTCTTAAAAAGACGTTCACACGTTCATGGTAAAAAAGAGATTCATACAAGAGTCACTTACACTGTAAAAACTAATTTTAAGAATTGTAACGTATTATCTTACAGAATTTTCATGTATTTTTGAGATTCTGTAAAATATTTGTAATTACGGAAATGGAAAGCAAAATAGACTGAACATGTAGGGTGTAAAATAACAGGAAAACATGTAATTTACTAAAAATGACATTTTACGGGTTTGACTTGCACCCTAGCGGTCACGGTATGAAAGTTTTTTTAATAGTTTTTAGGTGTTTGGATTGGTAGACTGCAGTAAGTCTTTTGTTTCTTTGTAGGCATTAAAAAATATATATCTTGTATGCTCATTCTCGTTGTTTAGTACCTTTCTTGTTTGTAATTAATTTGATTTACACCTCTGTTCAAAACTTGAGAGATCATTCCCAATCATTTATTCAGCATTTGTAGATGTATTGTCTGTCCAGTGTCTTTTGATTTGAAAAAAAAACATAAGGAGTTACTAAGTCATCCAACAGCCGGACAAAACACATGTGATAAAAAAAATCATAATTAATCTTTTTTAAATTAGCAATATAAAAAAATAATTTGACATTTGGGAGAGACGTTGTTAGTAGTTCACAGAACGAAACAAAAATAATAATCTTATCCAAAAAATGCACACACCATGCCATTGCAACTGGCTTTTGTTAGTTCAAGGAACGTTACAAAAAGAAAAACTGAAAATTCGCACATGAAAGAAATTGTTAAGTAATAACGAATTAAAGTGAAAAGTGAAATAAAGTGTTTTGATTAAATTGTTTGCGAGATGGAAAGGGGAAAAACAAGACTATAAATTACTAATAAAATATATATGCTAGATATACATTTACATTTTAAAGTTTGTGGTTGAGATCTATTCACAGAAAAGAAAAAGTACCCTAAAAATACAAAACTCCCTCAGTTCACTATTGTGATAGTAAAAAAATGCATTGCATTGAGCTCCATTTTTAAACATTGTAAGTTTAATATTTTACCCATAATATGATGGGGACAGAAAACACGATGGAGACTCAAATATGTAGTGTTTAGATTTTAAACAGATGTTTTAAAGCTTCTGTTTAGCTTAACATTGCCAAATCCACATTACACAGGAACCCAAGCTTTTTACTTCCTGTGGTTTATTAAATTAAAACATAAACCATAAAACATATTTGCTGGTTAACTGGCATCTTTTGCATATACCACATAGAAGGTCTGTTTCCGAGGAACATTGTGCTGCTGTTTTGTGATCAGAAGTTATCAAATTACAGAGGTCACAGTTTTGTAACATCATGGCTTCCAGATTTCCAGCGCTTTGATGACCATGTTCACGGTGTGCTGGTGAAGTATGAAATCGCATGAATAACAACATGCCCAAAACTTTTCTTTCAACGGCAGCCAAACATCCTTACCTCTCACCTCGTTGTGTTTTCCACTTATTTTTCTGTCTTTTGTTAGGGATTCATATTTGAAGACTATTCCCATGTATTATTAATTTCAACCCCTTAGATTTTCTTTAAAGAGTTTAAACTTACTTGGAAATGTAAGTATCGTCACAGATGAAACAATTTTGATACTACATTTGCAACGCAGATGTACAGCATTAAACATAAAAATGGAAGAATTCCAAAAAATAGATTTGTTAGCCTTTGTTTGTATGAGTTTTAAAAGTGGTATGGAAAAATGGACATGTTGTCGTGTTGTCACAACAGTCAGCCGCAAACAAGCACACAAATGTGTAACAAATGTGTGATCAGAGAAGGCTTCATATTGAGCAACAGCATCAGTTGATATGCTCGACCGGTCTTCTGAAGGATTCTTTGAAACCATATGAAGCAAGCAAGCTCACTTTCTTGCAGTTCAATAGGTTTACATATGACATAAATAGAAATAATAAAGGTCTGGCTTTTCAAATATAGATCTAGATGTAGATAACAGCTGTTCCTGTCATTTTTTCCATTTTTTTGTTCCTGCAGCTTAACTGATAGAGCATTGAGTTAGAAGCACAAGTCGTGAGAAAGCTTGAAAGCACTGCAAGTTTATATCTTCCAAATGTAGAAATGCAATTAATCTTTATAGTGATCTATAAGTTAGAAAAAATTGAATGTTTCACAAATATCTCCATTAGTTTAAGAAGTGATCTCAACAATAACACAAACTGAGGTGAAGATAGCCAAGCCTGCAGTCGAACGTCAATATTTTTCAAGATTTCAATACGAACTTGGACATTTCTCGTTAAATTGACCCGAATTCAGATTTTTTTAACCTCCACAGTATATATTCATGTTACACCTCCAGGTTCTTGATGTAATTTAACAATCGTCTCATTTGTTTCCATTATTTTCCCCACAAACTATTTTATGAGAAACATCTAAAGAGAACTCCGTCAAATCTCCTGAGCTATGAAAGAACAACCTCTGAGCAATAAAACACGTTCTTGTGAAGAATAATCTCATCCTAAACAAGCTACAAAAAGGATCGGCAAACATCAATAAACTGAACCTTAAAGAGAATTTGAATACTCCCATAAGTCAATGTAAGAAAATGAGAAACTCTAAACTAGACTAATTTACCAACAGGCTGTTAAATCAACAGATTATTGTGTTTAAAATGTAACAAGAAACTCAAAATACTGATGACATAATAATATAACGTTAAAAGTGAGCGAAACACCTCAAACGAATCTCTAGATGGTGAAACTTGTCAAGCGTTACAAAGCGGCTGGGTCCTCTTCATTGCTCTAATGTTCTTACATTGTGAGTTAAAGCACACATGAAAGCCTCTCAGTGAAATGAAGCCAAACTTTTAAAAGAGCAGGAGATTAAAACAACAAACCCAGAGGGATATTGTAAACAAAAACACTGATAAATGAGTTCCCGAAGCGAGGCGGTTTTGGGTTTCTTTATTAGCTCTAAATCTTAATGCCCGTCATAAAGCACAATGTGCTCTATAAAACCAAGTAGTCATGAAACCAGCGCTCACTTGCCCCATTAGAGCGCATGCCGTGTTTGTTAACACAAGACTACAGCATTCATCTTTCCTCCGAGAGAAACGCTGCGCGAAGAGGCTTCCCTCAGACGACCTCTCTGGGTATTTTGGCATTCTGTCAAATTTGGGAAAATACGTTTCAAAAAGCACTTTGCTTCCTACATCATCGCCACACGTGCCTAATAAACACTAGACTAAATAAATCATGAGGGTTAGATGGTGTGAAACGCTATTATTAGAGACCTGGCGATTATACGAGATTGACAACAATGCAAAACTGAAACATTTGTTCCGCAACAGGTCACTTTTAAAATCACCTGAGCTACATTATGCTACATTATTCAAGTTGACAATAGTTTTGATACGGACGTATAAATCTGGTCGACAGGGACCGAAACAAGTTGTGAGAAAGCCTATGGTGTTTGTTTCACTGGCGCAATAAAACCAAGAAATTAAGAATACGAATTTAAAACAAAAGAAATGAATGCGATCTCAAATCCTGTTAAATGCAGTTACTCCTTAACACAGAAAACTTTCATTTTTATATGTGAATAAAGAAGATCTTTCCCTGAATAATATAATGAACTTGTAACCATCTCAGGGATATTATTATTATTATCAACATCAGAGTTTTGTTTTTTATTTAATAAATTTGTTGCACCGTTGGAGGACAAGTCCATCTTCACTATTATGCAGCAACTAAGTCTGATCAACCTAAAGAGTAAACACTGTGATATCAAAACATCACAAGCAGACTTTCAAGCAATAGTATTCAAATAGTTTATTAATCATATACGTTTATCCTTCCATCAATGCAGTTCAAGAGGTCTAGAGGTTAGGCATCAAGCCCTTCACTTCTTACAGGAGGATGTTTTGGCTCTGTAACAGCTCTATAAGGCTTTCTTATTTGATACTACTGTTGGTCATCGTCTGACCCTTGCAAACCCCTTTGCCGGCGACCTCAAAGGCAGCACCCTTATAAGTGGCCACACATTTATCGTCAGTACGCAGATCGGGCTGGACCTGCTCCCACACTTTCTTCTTAGGGTTCAACTCCTTGTCAGGCTCACCTAGACGAACACAACATAAAAGACACACAGATTAGTTTTAACATTACAATTTTTTGTCCGAGAGCTGGAATGCTAACAAATGGCACATTTCACATTTTTTAAATCAACAACCACTTCCATGAGCCAGTTTATAATTCACCATATAGAAGCTGGAACACAAAGTATTATACTTTAACAATGGCTTTAAATTTGATTCTTTTGGCCACACAATTCAATGGTGTCAGATGTTCGGACAAAAACATTCTTCAAAGTATCTTCTTATGTATTCTGCAGAAGAAATAAAGTCATGCAGGTCTGAAATGACATTAGGGGGTGTACAATAATTCATAATTTATAATGTATTCTTTTAACAAATATTATCATTAAAAAACACATATTTTCTTTGGTTTAGTAATTCAATACTGTGAAAAAGTAGCATCATTTGTTTTCTCCACCTCTACTAGCTTGATCACACAAACAATGGATGTGTGGGTAGTATAGTCTGTACCCATTAGTTTAAATGTGACAGGATACAGACATGTGCAGTAAATACAAAAGACAAATACAACTTAAAAGTCTTCCAGAAGAACAAATTATAAGGAAACTTCAATTGAAATGAAAGCATACCGAACAATAACAAAGCATTCAATAAAAAAACATTAAAAGAAACAGTAAATAAAATACAAAGAATTTATAAGTTAGGGACTGACATCCATCCCTCTCATCATTTATGCATTTGGCAGATCTTTCTTTGCCAATTGTCTCTGAAGGTTTTATGTTGTCTGTGGAATTTCAGCCCATGACCTTTGGCAATGGAGAGCAAAGTGCTTTAGCAGTCGAGCTACAGACAAACCATATTTATTCTGTTTTAAGTTTTTTTCCAAGGATGGTCTTTCAAAGACTTGCTTTTACTGCAAATGTATTATTTTACCTAACAACTAAAAATCGTTTAAAGTCTTTCAAGATATGATGGCACGAATCTCTCAAACTTTAGAAAATGTACCAAATTTTATTGCAAATTTATTGTATAGAGATATTAAAACTCTTTCAGTAAGATTTTTCAGATGAAACTAAAGAAGTTTTTCAAGATTTGATGCCTCAAATCTCACAAACTTTAGAAAAGGAACCAAATGTTTCTGCAAATTTATTGTATGTGCATAGCAAACAAAAAAAGTGTTACGTTTTTCTGAGTTTTGATGCCTTGAACCACACAAATTTCAGAAAACGTACCAAATTTAATTGCAAATTTATTGTATACAAACGAGAAATATTTTAAATTGACTTTTCTTAGATTAATTTAAAACAATCTTTGACGCCACAAATCTCACAAACTTAAGAAAACGAATAAAACTGTATTATAAATGTAATGTTTGTACCTAGCAAAAATATTTTAGTTAGATATTTTTAGATTCAACTACGACACTCAATGGACTAATAAAACGCATGCAACCTGTGGAAATTGACTAGGACCCAGCCAAATGAGTTCTGGAGCTTCTCCTTTTGGAAAGTACCTCTTTGCCATTTTTTGGGGTGAAATATGCATCAGACTCTAATTTACTGACTCATTTGAAAGAAGCGGTAAATCACTCATTTAAAATGATGCGATTCACTTTGATAAATGTGCCCTAAGCGTTCAGGCACACCTCACGAAAACACACTATGGTGTCGTTGAACTTGTGAAAACCCACAATTCAATACACTGTTGGGGTAGAAATACAAAAAGGTACCTGGGAAACCCTGGCAAGAAACCCTGTCTCCAGGCACGGCACCGCTCGGGGGATCCAGGATTTCCACCTTCTCTGGAGAACTGGCACACATGACCATGGCTTGGGACAACACGCCTCTCATCTTGGCAGGCTTGAGGTTGCACAGGAGCACAGCCATGCGATTTTGCATCTGAAGATTGAGGAATTGAGCGTAAAACAGCTTAATGGATCTGGTCACGGATCATTACGGGATTCAAGAGATTTCAGTATTTGTACGACTCCTGACAGTTAAACATAATGCAATAAATTAAATTTGCTGGCGGTTTCCATTAAACAGGTTTAAAGATCTTTGCAGCCTTCAAATTAAAAAATCTAAAAGTTTTGCATAGTGTTCTATAATGTGTTAATAAGAAAATTAAGAAAATCGAAAAATCGTAAAGAAACCACCAACAAAAGTCCAATATTAATGTCATCAACGTCTAAAAAAAATAGTTGGCCTGTTATAGCAAGATAGTATTACTTTTTATGGTCAAGATTAAAGGGAACCAGAACAAATTAAATAAATAAAATAAGCACTCAAATATCACTTCATCCAGTACAAAATCCCAGTACAACATGTAGACATTCATAATGATCTGAACTATAAATGCACAAACGCATGTTATGTTAAAACAACTGTTTAAAATAAGTCAAAACCAGAGGGAAAACCCCAAAAGATTAAATGAAGGAGAGAAACAGATGCTTTTTAGGGGTGTAGTTATAATCTCTGATGTACTGTTAGGTATCCCCTAAACAAATCGTAAATTTAGGGGTCTGGAAAATAATACATGCAGTCTACACGGAGCAGGTTTATGGAGCTGCGTGAAAGCACGGCCGTTCAGACATTTTATATGAAACAGTAAAAGTGAAATATCACCTTTCGAAATATTCTGACACATAACACCCAATTAACAAGAGTTGCATTCAGTCTTGCTGGCAAACAAAGATGGCTCTCAGATATAGGTGTCAAAATGTACAGTGATGAAGTTTTTATTCCAGAACGCTGTCCAGTAGGGGTGTAAATACAAGATAGATTGTGTTAAATTACGATTTAGCTTTAAGAATAACGCAATGTGTCACAATCTCAAACTTGTCCATAAATCACTTCTATTATTTTATTACAATGTTTGAAAATATGAACCTACAATTGAACTCCGTAATGGATTTGGGACTTTTTTTTGAGACTTTGAAGCTCCAACACGTACGAGTGTGGAAAAACATTAGGCTAAATCATCAAACTTTACATTAAATGACCATTTATTTTTCTTCCAAAGTTTAATAAACTACCTGTTTTTTAATTCAAGCAATTGTATTTTTTAAAAATAATTAAACTTTATAGCTGAAATCCATAATGTTTGCCCTTTCGATGGCAATCTTGGTATCTTGTAATCTTGAAACAAAATTGCAGGTCACTTTACAGATATAGTGACACGTGTTGAAGACGAAACCAGACAATTCTTATGAAATTGGACCCGACAGCAAAATGATAAATTATTATTAAAAAGCTTACTGTTGTGAATGACGGTTAAGTAAGGTGACAGTTTTCAACATTGATATTTCTTCTACTTGATCATTAACTTGAATATATTTTCTATTTAATTTAAATCATTTTCGCTTATTTTGAACATCAAACAGTTATACATTGCCATTTTGAGTAATTGATTGCAATTACTTAGATGATATCAACCTTAACACGCCTTCACCCGTAGGAAAATGTATTCATCAACCTATTAATAAATTAAACTATTCATTATTTTTTTCATTTTAAATTATTAATGATGTATTATAGTAAAAGTGTAGTAACCATGTTTTTATTGTTATTTTGTATCAATTCGTATTAACATAGTTTTACTACAAATAATCTGCTTCAGCACATCTCCTTTAACTCACCAGGACCAAGCTCGTAATATGGGGGATTGGGCCTTTTGCTCAACTGCTCCCAATCCGGGAGTGCTTTCAAATGTGGCCTTAAATTTACCTTTTTAAACAAGCTTTCAATTGATGCACCGATGTATCAGCCGGCAATATTAATCTGCCGATACTGGATTCATTTAACACCATCGGCATATGGGCAATGGCATGAAAAAGGCAGATACCGATTTATTAGAGCCGTATGATTTACACGATGTGAAAACATGTACGGAAAGTAACAAACACAAATTGTGCTATGTGAATAGCGCTAATAATTATTCAGCTGCTGATTAAATATGCAATCTGCTTTTTCTGTGTGTGACTGAGTGGTGTGGTTTCGTGTACTGTAGTAGACTTTTTAGCATCTAGACGTGAACACAAACTGAATTAGCTTCAGGCGCATTTTACCGTTTCATTTGAGAGAAGCTGCTGTCAAACTTTGCGGCAAGCTGTCAAAAAGTCTGTTGTCAAAATAAAAGTCCATTTAATCACATAAAAAACTGTTACTAAAGACGTACAGAGCAGTAATTAATGTAATGAGACTTAAAGAAGCAAAAGATAAAACAGAAGATGTTATATACGGAATGATTTTGCGGACTTAATTAAAAAGGAATTGTTAACTGCATTTGCAAATGCGTTTTCTATGAGTTTGTGTGAAAATTGTGACATAATTCAAAAGCAAATGCAAACCGTTTGCATTTGCATTTACATGAAACGTACAATGTCTTCCAAATTTCAAGAGGAAAAGCAAAGTTTATTTGCGAATTAATTACCTCTGTCTTACAAGTTACGACCCAGCCATATTTAAATCGCAATGTGAATTCCCGATATGCTATTTCACTTCCTCTGGCGCGAGTATTAAGCCTGCCAAAACTCAAATGAAATCTCAGATGCCTTTGCATTTGCGTTTCCTCTGACTTGTACAGAAACCTGTCAATCAATGGTGGTGGTGGGCTTATTCAAAGGGGCATGTTTGTATCGGTTAGTGATGTCATTCACCGCCGACTGGAACTTAAGTAGATACAGTAGGTAAGTAATACAGTTAAACTCATTAGGAGTGAAGTTAACGCATGCTGTATTGTAAACTATTACAACTGCACTCACAATCAGTGTTGAAAACGATGCAGTTTTCCGTTTTTTTTGTTTGGAAATAACTAACGCTGGAACTCTGTGCTCCGAGCGGCATCACTCAGCATGTGAAACTGGATAGACTGCAGTTTAGACAATCATCCCCTTCTGCAACATTCCTCTACACATGTCCGGTTGTTTATGGTATTCCAAAGCTAGGACATGACATTTATTGACTGTGACCGTATGCTTCATCATGATTAATACGTGTTTTAAACCATAACAAAACATATTCACTTTTTATGAATAAACAGCATCCTGCATCATCATTTTTGTTCATTATGCATATAATAAGTAAATAATAAATGACATAAGTATGTGAATTTTACATCCCTTTATTTGTGTCTCATAACATAGTGAGACAAAGACAAACTTGTGCTCCAGTGTTTTAGTGAGTTTGCTGGACACAGAGGTAGCTGTTGTCTACAAATTACTTGATGGAGATGTTTCTGTATTTAAACATTCATTTAATTTCCGAACAGTTCATTCCACAACATGTGCAGTAAATGAGCCCATCTGGTGATGCACCAACCTGAGAAATGAATGTAATTATGATGAATCCACACTGCTTCAATATGACTATTACTGGTTGCTCATTGTGATCACCAGACCACTGTTTGTGTTCAACTGTTCAACAAGCCCATTGAATTTCTTTAAATTAAACTTGTTAAGTACCGCAATTGTGATTAATTTGCATCTGATTCTCGTTTGTTCCATTATTGTTATCTTGGCTTTTAGCTGTATCTAAATCCCTTTTAGCCACAACCGGTGTCGCCCTAACGGTGTGACCTTGGTGTTGGACAGACTGCCACCACTGCGGTGTCACTTCCCGATACAAACACGCCCCATACATAAGCCCACCCCCGCCCTTGATTGACAGGTTTCTGTACAAGTCGGAGGAAACGCAAATGCAAAGCGATTGGGATTTCAATTGAGTTATGACAGGGTTACTACGCAACGCAGAGGAGGTGAAATAGCATATGGGGAATTACGTTCGTGCAAATGAAAATAATCACAATTTTACACAAAGAAATAGAAAAGCATTTGCAAATTCAAATGCAGTTTGCAATTTCCTTTTTAATTAAGTTCGCAAAATCACTCCATAGTTATATACTGGTTTATATTAAAATAATTGTACATTATGCTCCATTTCATGGATTTTTCCATAAGGTTCAAAACATTTATTTTATTATAGTTTGAATACATGCTGTTATATAGTAAAGTATATTTTCATGTGGGTAAAAGTATATTACTTTTATGTAGTAAAAAAAGGAAAACACCGAATCCAGAAAAATAAAAACGGAAAAAATGGAATCTGGGATAAAACGGATTTCATGGGCCTCTAGTTTATTAATTAACTGCATGGAGGAAATATATTGCATATCTGAATTATCCAGCAAAATATTTAAATAGAAAGAGCACAGACTTTATTTAAGTTTATTAAAGAAGTGTACAATTTTAAGTCAAATATGAGTTAATGATGTTAATAAAATAAACATGGGATAGCATAATTTTTCCCTGTGAAGATTGTTATGTTGTCTTATTGTGTTTTAATCTTAAATTAAGCCTTTCTAAAAAAATATTTAATGGATTTAATGGAAGTATAGTGCAGAAAAACCAGCTAGTATTGTATAGTACTGTATGCAATTGACCAATATTGGTATCGGTATCTGTGCATTCCTAATTGGATTTTATTGTTTCCTTTTAGTTTGGCTTCTTCAGATTTAAATTTGTAGCACTTTGGGATTTTCGTTAATATAAAGTGTGTTATAAATAAAATTTATAATTTTTATTACTACAAATGCTATAGTTAAACTATGCTTACTGTAGTAAAACCATGTTTCATTTTTCAAGAACAACCAAATTTATTACTGAATTTGTGGAAATTCAGTTTACAAAGCTCCTTTAATTATGAAGTTCTGTAAACCTTATGTAGAAGGTAAACACCACTGTCAGATGTTAGGTGCGTAGATTCATTACCTGATCGAGAGGGATGTGCTTGACCAGACCGCTGACAACAGTACGTGGATCCGCTTCCCCAACATCCACCTGCTCGACGTAGAGCGAGTCTGCATCAGGATGCTTTTCGGCGGTGATAATGCGGCCCACTCGGAGATCCAACCGTGAAACATCCACTTTCGCATCCTCCTGGGGCGGGGCAGCTGCTTTCTTTTCTTTCTTCTCACCTGGACCACAAAGCACCAGAATGAGATTTCAGACATTTTCTTGTGTTCGCAAAGGATGATTGTGTTCGCGCAGGAGAATGACTCATTATCTAGCACACTATAAATGTTGGGAACTCACCCATGAAAAGGCACAAACTGTGTATGAAGTGCATGTTTATAGGATATTGAGACTGGGATTTTATTACGCGTCCACTCGGAGGAAATGTGCTTTCGGTTTCTGAGGTGCTTTTTAATGCCATTCTTTGAAAGTTATTTTGAACAAGCAGATATTGTTCCCAGAGGAGCTACTTTTAAGAGTCTACAACAGGAAAGAATGCCGGCTTGTCATTTCTGTTCGGAATCCGAGCTTTCCCAAAAGTGAAAACGATTCTGCCAACATCGGGTTGGGTACACCGTGTTTCTAATCAATCCGGCCTTTGGGAACAATTCAACTTTATCTGTCTTTCTGGAACTGTGGCTGGGGGGGAACCCACAAGCTTTAAAAACGTTACCTTTGTGTATAATCTCACAGCATAAAAATGAACCAAAACTATTTCCAAGCTTATGATTCTCTATTGATTTTCTTTAGATCTTATGACTCTCTGACTATTTTGGTAAAACAATCATACCTGAATTATTTTGACAAAAACATAACATGTGATATTTTCCATCATTGTACATTAAACAACATTAAAATAGCAGATCTCATGTACAAAATAATGATTTTGGTCTCCAAACTGAGATGTGCTCCGTAAATGCTCTAGTCAAGTCAAGGTAACTTTATTTATGTAGTGCTTTTAACAATTTTCATTGTTTCAAAGCAACTGTACATGAAACATATTGACTATAAGCAAAACATTAAAATTAAACAAGTTAAAACAAAAGAAGTGAACACACACAGAATACAGACACGCATACAGGTTCATACAAACCCACATGCATAAAACACAACTCCACACACACAGAGCACAATATACACACACACATACACAGCGTGGTTTTCTCAGAGGAGGACACATTTAGGATAAAAGAGAGAAACACAAATATTATACAGACTATCAATTCCTATATGTAATAATAAATCAGTTAAGCAGAATGTAACATTTTAAAGTTATATTATTAAATACGAAAACTTTAAATTATAAAGCTGAAGTCAGCAGTCCCCCCCGGTCAGGCAAACAGTGCCAAACAGTATGCAAACGGTGCCAAGGACTGCCTCAACTGCCTATAGAAAGAGTTACGCTATATAGATTCATTCATTTTCTGTTAACTTGAAAGCAGAGATGCACCAACACTAAATCCATAATTCATTTGATTATTCAAATAGTGATATTTGTCCATACCGATATTGGAGATTAAATTAATATTTCTCAACTTTCTGAACACTATTCATTCAAATAATGACTTTTAATATTGAACATCAAACTGGTGATGTTTCTTGACATTTTCTACACCCGGATCACAAATTCTTTGCACTTTACTTTCTTCTTCTCAAATGCTTAATAATACAGAGAATAATAGAGAATGTTTAGGCAATGGTTACGTAAGATGGGAACGCCGTTCTTACTGCATATTAATATACAAACGCTTTTTGTAGATTGATATAGACCATCATTGTGACTATGTTTTAGTTTACTGTTCAGTTCTTATCTGAAGTCTAGCATTCATCCAAACTGAGCGAGAGGATAAAACCAACGTGTCATCTGGCCCAAAGTGAACTTGTTTTTCCCTAAAGGGCATAAATAATGAATACAAATATGAGTGATCTATTCTTAGATTTGAACAAAGTGTTCCCAATTTCAAGGATTTTGAATAATTAGAAATGAAGACCCTATTCATAATAACTAACCATGAAAGGAAATCAGATACATTTCAAATGCTCTATTGCTTAAGGCAGGAATGGTATGAAATGTAGCACCATTCAGTGACGCCAACAAATCTGGTTTGTTTTTAAATGGGTTCAACTAGGGCTCGATGTTTCAATTTATCGATTTTTTAAATGCTGTCGATTCAATATCGTCATAAATCTTTTTTTTTCTTTCATATTTCCGCAAGTATTGAACATACTATAAGAGATCATTAACGTGAATCTTATTGCAACTACTAGTCTTCTCCAATAGATGTGGCTTTTGTTCTTCCAACGTGGATGTTACAACAGGGATCCTATCGTTCATTTATTGCTTTATTAACATGGCGGATGCAAGCATGACGTTTTTTGTTCAGACGAAGCGCATAATGACATACCATGCGCCTTTTTGGATAAACCTTTACGTTCATTCAGTGGGAAAATGTCGGCAGTACTGCCCCGCGAGGCCTGCTTTCCTAGACACAGGGCTCGTCTCTCTCTCAGCATGACTCTATGCAGTGAGCAACATGGAGAAGCTACCACATTTAATTCATCACACGGCTGCGATTCGCAAATAAAAGAATACAAAACGGCATTCAAAACACCCGTCACTGTTATGTTGAATGTTTGGATGTACACAAACACAGCTCATCTGTAAGTTAGCGCATGATAACGTAGATAGAGGCTACACGCTGTGTTGTAGCCAATATTAATGCTCTTTCATGTGTGTGTGGTGATTTTGTCAGATGATGACAGAAACCGAATCAGATTGACAACAGAAACAGAAAAAATGTGAATGAGAACGTCTTTTTGGGCAACAAGCTGTATTAAAATACAGAATGTTCAGAGAGTAGAAGCGAAACGAGTCTGAAATTGCAACTCAAAAACTATGAACGATGATGTCACAAATATGTTAATTAGCGGGTGACCACAAAACGCCAGAGTTCCACAAATTCCTAGCGGAAACGCTGCACGTTTGTGGTTTTTCATTTCTTTTCATAAATTCAACATTGTTTACAGTTCTTTTTTAAGAAATATCTATGTGATTTTTATTTGTATGCATTAGAGATGTAACGATTCACCGTTAACCGATTGAAAAGCAATTATAATATGTGACGATTCAAGCCGGTTGAGATGATATTTGAATCGCAGTACATGATTTGAAAAGCAGGGGCCGCTGTGTTTACTGCAAACTTGGAAAACGTGGATATGCTGATATTGCTTAAAAATACTAAAAAAGCTATTTTGTTTATTTTAAAGAGACGTTTGTATTATTCACTTTATTATTTGACATAAAATTAATTTTTAGTTGACGTAGAAATGTGCAGCATTTTAGAAATAACAAAAGCGCAATTGTTCAATTCAAATTTTTCTCTACTCCTTTTGTAAAAAATAAATTGAGAATAAATCGTATCGTGAGATCAGTAACGAGAATCGCGAGTTAAGTGCATCGTTAAACGAGACTGAAAAGCCAAAAGTGTTCAATGTTGCTAAAGATCAATCAACAGAAATGTCTGGAAACGTCACAGTGCAGTGATAAAGGATTATTCGTCAACATCCTAAATACCTTTTTTCTCAGCCTTCATCTTTTTTGTAGCATCGTTGTCTTTGGCTGGAGGGTTTTTTGGAGCTGGGGCAGGTGCAGAAGTTGCTGGGGCAGATGGAGCTGCTGATGTTGGTTTAGACACACACTGGACACCATGGTCCACCGAAGGCATGGCCACGTCTTTTACTGAAAACAAACAGATCAAGACAGATACCTTAATGATTCCTAAAGGCTAACATTATTTATGTAATAATGAAATACTAAGACAAAACGAAGAGTTCTGGGCTGCGTTTCCCAAAAGCATCGTAGCCTTAAGTTGATCTTAGAACCATTGTCACCAATGGTAACGTTAAATATTTCTTTCCTGTCGCAATGGGAGCGCGCACCTCGCGGCTGAACAGCAGCACAAGTGTTGCAATTGCAAGTTAGCCTTACGTTATATTAAATATACTCACGAAAAAACATTTTCAAAAAACGATCGTGTTCCCCTCATGTCTGCTCAATATAAGCATTTAATATGATGTGTTTTAGTTTGAACTGTTTCTCTATATGCTATGATGAGAAATAAGGGTCAGTAAGCAGGACTTACAGTGTGATGCGATCAGTTTCCTTCCACATTTCTAATTTAAGCCTTTGTTTTATGATAAGAAAATATGATTTCAGGAAATAATGAAGACATAGTGTCTACATAAAACATCACATGCATGTTTTAATGGTACAATTGTTACTATTCTGATCTTCTGAAATAAAGCTCTTCTGATTTTGTTTGCAACTATTCAACTATTAATTTCTGGGTGGATGCTCCAAACTCTTGAATTTACCGGTGCTTCTGAGGAAATAAGTTATTTTGGAGCCCTGTTCTCTATTTATATGCTTAAATATTATCTATGCAAGTTAGCTTAGCATGCTATTCAGTTGTTAAAGAAGTCTAAACTTTGCAGTTATTATAGGGGATACCGTCACTGTCACCATGACAGTATAAAAGGGCATTGTAAGTCAATCATCAGCACATTTCCTATGTCAATCAGTAGAAAATGTGGTTAAAAAAATACCTGCATGTACTGGGAAACCGGTATAAATCTGGAAAACACCGTTATTTTAATTTTCCGTCATACTGCCCAACCCTACTTGGAAGTATAAGGTTCTATGTGACATTTTTGTCAAAATTGAGTTATTAACATCATAGCAACATATTTTCATTATGCCATCTTTGTTTTTTAAAATGTGTACATTTTGTGACATTTTTTGAGTAAACAAAAAGGTTCTATCTACAAAATAGAATTATAATTTGGTTCTATAAGGTTCTATCTACGAGCACTTTGAATGCAAACAAGAAGACCAATCAGCTTTCTTTGTCATGTGACTGGACTCCTCAGTGACAGTGGGAAATATCTGAGGAAACAGTGCCACTCAAAACAATGTTTAAAAGAAACCTCAAGGTTGACTGTTTTATTGATACTCTTGTCAAGGAGAGCAGATTAAACTACAGAATGTTTTCTGTTTTGTTTAGGAGTTCATTTTTATATTTCTAGACACAACACTAGCATGCAGCACTAGCTTCCTAATTCCTATGTTTACATGAACCCTCATAATGCGATTAATGCCTTACATTTTACAATATAAAGCCCTTAAAACCAAGTCAGATTACAGTAGCAGCTTTCTGTCAAATGTTTAAACCATCGGAAACTGAATGGTGCCTACAATAATGTGTTGAAATACCCGTCATATACCCAACAAAAATTAAAATCTGCACTATAAATCAAAACTGTAGAACTGCCTTTTATGCTTAACTCAAACAAAAACTGATGCGTCCTAAAATATGAAATTAATGTCATGTAAATGTACTTTTTTATACATTTCAGCACATTACAACACAAAAATTTCATGTTTATAAAAAAATGATATGTAAATCGTTTGTCTTGTTAAAAAAATGTATTGTTTTAATTAATGTTTTATAGATACCTTATAATTTTAAACAGAAAGTGATTTTTCAGAATCAGAAGGTTCTATCAACGTTTGACCTGTTCCAAAATAACCCATTTACAAATTTCAGAAAATGTTGATGTTGTACATTTAGAATACATTAAGGGTCTTTTTCCTGTATGAATTCTGCAATATGAATTAAAGAAAAAAATTAAGCTCAATATCTCAAAACTACTCAGAACACATAATTCTAAGGCGACGTGTTCTGAACTAAAGCAACGCAGGCAACCTCGATTTCAACACGGTATCATGGAAATGACTCTCCCACGGTTTGGAGACAGTATGTTTCATGCGCTTTAGCGAAACATTTCAAATAATTCATGCAGAGCAGACTCGTTTCAGGAAACAATTTGGAGAAATAATATTTCTATCTTGACAGACAAAGTAGAGCATCTGCATAACAAATCCGCATGCCAAGCAATAGCACAGCGTGGTAACTTAAAACTTTTATTTAATTCCCACCATGTTCATTCCATAACAGATGAAAGCAGATGTGTGATATCTAAAATAGGCATTATTGGAATTCAAAACTGTCTTCATTTATAAGGGAACAAATCCATATGGTTTCTGAGAAAGAGAACCTGCCCTAAACTAGAAAAGGATAGTTCACCCCAAAATGAAAATTACATCAATTACTCACCCTCCTGTCATTCTAAATCTGTATCACCTTCTTTCTTCTGCAGAACACAAAAGAAGATATTTTAAAGGAGTACGCATTCACTTCTATTGCATGGACACAAAACCAATGCAAGTCAATGACAAGAGGGTGAGTAAATGATGATAGAGTTTAAATATTTGGGTGAACTATCCCTTTAAGCTGGCCTTACAGTTAAACGGGCTATAACATAACATAAGAATGCACCTCTCCGGGTGATACTGTACCTCCTCTCGCCCTTTCCTTCTCCAGCAGCTGTTTCACCAGTATTTCGATGTCCTTCTTGAGCTTGGCGTTCTCCACCATCAGCTTCTTCTCCTCTCTGACGGTCGCCTGAACAACTACACCAAACAGGTTAAAAAATATCAGGTCTCGAAGTCAAAATGTACATCTACTGTTGCTGTTCTTATTTAAAAAGTTCATTTTAATAAATCATTCATAGTACTTTATGTTCTTTTTTATAGCTATCTTGTGAGCTCATAAACGGCAAATAAACTGCATCTAAGTTCTTCAAAAATGATCATTGTGTTATATGGCAAAAAATAAAAAAACAGCACACAGGTTACTCTGCTTGTAATACTCTGCTTGTTGCTGAATTTTTATTGTAAAGTTTACAAAAAAATGACATAAATTCTGAAAATAAGGGATTTTTCTACAAAATGAATTGATCTGGACTCTAGGCCAATGACTGGCACTATAAATGTGACCTCTACTGTATATCGCCATCTCTGTTTGAAACATAAAATTGCAAGTTATTTGATCTACTGCACAATGTAACACATTTTTATTAATAGTTGTGTTTCGCTTCAATATTATTGTTTCTTAACTCTTTCACCGCCATAGACCAGTTATCTCGTCAAAAAAAAATCATTCCCCGCCAAATAAGAGTTATTACGGGAATCAGTGTTTGTACTGTCGTACAGCAGGTGCCGCTGTTACACACCTTTGGGAAAAAGTATAGAATCCCAGAACCTAGAACGTATATATCTTATCGTTTTTTTAATCATTGTTCTGAGTGGAATCTGGATGGAATCTTTCACAAAAAAAATTTCTCTCAGCTGCATTTTTGAAGAAACCTACCCACATCTACGGAGTGATACAAAAGGACAAATGAACATAGAAGAATACGGTTTCTTTTGTTTAAAAGCAGAGACTCTGTTTCATTGGACATATTGTTTGTCCATATATATGTTACAGAAAATATACTGTGAGACATTAAAGTTTAGTGAAAATGTTAAAAACGCTGCCGTAGGCTAACAACTTTTTTAAAATAGGCTGGCGGGGAAAGAGTTTATGAAGTTTAACATACTGAATACGAAAAGCACATACAATTTTAACCATTGATGGTACTCAGAAAAAATTATACATTTCGGTATTATTACTTGTACGCAGAAATTACAAGGAACTGGCGTAAACACTGAGCTCAAAACAACAATTGAACATAACATTGAACAAAACGGATACTAAAGATGAGTCGTCCAAAACATCAGAAGTGTACATTTGATCGTTTTTGTCTTTTATGACTAATACCGTCCTCACGAACCAAGTTCCAGAAGTAATCACTCATCATAACTTCATCCCACCTTCCCTGTGCAACGGACATTTCTGACAGTGATAATTGAAAAGTATATGTGAAAATGTATACAGTTTTTGCAATATACCGATATATGGTAATAAGTGATATAAGCTCAAAATGTACTTGAGCTAAATACAGTATACAGTAAAAAATGTATGCTACATGAAAATAAATATTACCACAATAATTAGCACCACATAATTGCACAAGAACTACAAAAAGGTTTGGCGAAATAATAATTGGTTACAAAGTCCATTTTTTACACGGGTTGAAATAAAACTATGTCAGGCTGACAAATGCCACGACACTCAAATTCTAAATCATTATTATTAAAAGCTTACCATCATGCAAAGTTTTTTTTCAGTGTATTGATGCACTTAATTTATTAGAAAAAAGCTTAAACAGGAGCCATTGAGCCCTGGTTCATGAACATTAAGCTCCCAGAGCATTCCACTCACTGGCTTTCTCCTTCAGTATCTGGACCTGCTTCTTGAGATACTCGATGATCTGGTCAGCCTCCACGGCCTTCTGTTCCAGTCTCAAGAGTGAGGTTGTGTGGCCCGACATCTTGAAAAGAGATCGCACCAAGAACCTAAGAAAACAAGCCAAAAGAAAGATCAAACGCGGCAGGAACTCTTAGTCACTCGTAAACATAAAAAAAATAAAACATAATGAGAGGACTGGAGAGGACATCCTATCCGTATTTGGGAACACACACCACTTAAGAATTGAGAGCGCACGACCCGTTTAAATCAGATCTTTTAGATCTCTGGCACATGTAAACATGAGGTGTTTTTGGCAAACTTTACACGCTTGCTTAATTTGAAATGTATACGGAAACGTGGCCAAGTTTCTGTCCTTTTTCCCTTCCATGGAGGTGAATAAGTCAGACACCAGCCAGACGACCCGACAACAGATCGGATACATGCCAAACAATATGAAGAAACCCCATCTTGTTTGTGATTCTCGCTTCAGACTGTTTGTAAGTCTGAGTCTGCGGAAACTCGCCTCAATGTTCAACTGAACCGAAATCCAGAACACGGAAGGGGTGGAAACCGAACCATATGTCATCCGAACACGCCTGTTCCCCTGTCCATAATTCTGGACAAACGACAGCAATTGCGTCACTGTCCACCTTGTCCTACCTCCCTAATAAAAGCGTTCATAATTATGGAATCCTCTTTGGCTCCATACGGGATCAAACAATTCCCATCCAGTCAAAAGACAGCTGGCGAAGCAAAACGGACACATTACGCGTTTGGCTCCGGCCCATCAGCTGCGAAACGACCGAGGGAATTTTTACAAGGCGTAGGAAAAGAGCACAACACATCATAACACATACTGCAGGGTGGTGCTACAAAACAACAGCTGGCTCGGGATGAAAACAAAGGGTTGGGATGAGGAAATTAGAAACACAAAAAAGCTGGAGTTGATAATATCGTGGATCAAAGTCTCTTGTTTTTGAAGTTCTAGGGCAGCTTTATATGGTCCTGTGGTGGAAGGATTTATGAGCACCATGACAGGACTGTTTTCATTTGCATAACCCCTGAAAACACCCTTCCAAGAAAATCAAGTTCAGAGAACCTCGGTTGATGCTGCCTTCCCACAATGCAGCAGCAATCATTTCTGTCATGTGACACTCAATGACTTTGAATGTTAGCCAGGCAACGAATATGATATTCACGTAAACATTATTAAAACTGAAACAAGAAAGTAAAACTGACAAAAGCCATTGCCATATTCATGTGAGTCACAATGGAAACAAGACAGGGACCAAAGTGTCACTCATCAATCATCTTCTTCTTTTCTGTCGAATCATTTTAAATCCCCCACATATGTGCATGAGATGGTGATGATGATTTTTAAGGAATAACAAGCAAAATGTTTAAATTCTCTTTACCCTTACGCCATTCCTGATGCATATGGCTTCCTTTTCATTAGTTGAACCCATTTGTTTAAAATGAATGTCATTTATGTCCATGAAGCTCCAAAAGCACGTCCATCCATCATTGCAGTAATCCAAAGAAGTCCACTGGGATGCAAAATGTCTTCTGAAGCAAAACGATAGGTGCACGTTTGAGAAAATGTATATTTGTAACTTATGTAGCTAAATTGAAACCGAAACAAAAGCGTATGTTCATTGAAGTGAGCATCACCATATTTAGAACTTGTTTTGGTTTCAATATCTATTTGGAACGAGCTCAAACTATTAATAGTTTTCTCAGACATACACCTATTGTTTTACTTTAGAAGAAGTCATTTGGATTACATCAATGATGGAAGGATGTGGATTTTAGAGTTTCAACATTTCAGGAGCTATATATGGACATAACATGATTTTAATTCACTTTGTATTTGTAATACATTTGTGTATAATTGAAAAGAGGAACTCATTTACACCCAAAGCAAAATGTTTCCATATTTTACATCTAGACTCTCTTGGGAAACTTTGCAGACATTGTACAGAGTGACCTGGAAGAACTCAGTAGAGCTACACAATTTAAAGTAGTATATTCTAATGTAAAGCATGAGCAAAGAAACACCAATTTAACTTAGATACATGTAACGTACATTGTTGTTTATATAGTTTCAGGTTAAAACCAGTTTTGGACAGAGACCACATGAACGAGATGCAGAACACCGTCCTGTCAACACCTGTTCATAAATTCCACTTTAATTTCTCAAGATTCATTTTCAAAACTGTATTCAGCCATTTTGTTACACTTTTAACCCATTAAGACCACAAGCATTAAGACAACTCAGAGTCTACATAGTTGCATCATGGATGCACATTACTATTAATAGAGACTTTACATGTGAATATTTATGTCACATGTCCGTGTAACTGCTCTATAAAAGGCATTCTGTGCCCATACAAACCGTATCACGAGCCACACAATATACAAAAAATACACAATAACGGTAAAACGTGTTTATACTCACATAAAAGTGTAATCTTGCGCTTTCCCTTCTGACCGCCGCACGCTCTTGCTCGTCTCCCCGGCGTCGCAGAGTGATGGCGTCACGATCACGTGACGTGTAGCTCACATGTTTACATGCGCAGGAAGAGTCTGATCTCTTCAAAAATCAAATACACATCTGATATGTTTTAATGTAGACGTGCTACAGGAGGAGCATGTTCTGCTTAAACTGAACAGGTATGATTTTGTTGTTGCCGTTCTTTGCATTTTGAGTATTTAAGCGGCTGGGATCTTCGGTTATCGCGGTTGTCATACGCGCATCGGATCATGTGCAATGTGCAGTAACTTACACACTTTACATCATGCACATTATGTGTTTACTTGGTCTCTTAATGTAATGCCAGATTGGGGGTCAGATTTTTGTGGGCGACTGTTCAAACAAAATGTCACTTATAATATTTTTAAATCGGTATCGATATTTTCTAATAACCTCGTTATTTATAAACACATCCTAATAATTCGTTCATATTGACTATTTAATTGCATACATTGATATTGTCTTTTTTTCTATTTTTCTTAGTTGCCACTGTTAAACAATGTATACCCTGTAATAACTGTATCCAAACACTGTGATAACTGTACTAACTGTTTTAGCTATATTGGGTTAATGATTTGAAATACATGAAATTTGAATGAATTAAAATATGAGATATGTCATAATAATGTATTCTCTAAGTCAGTGTCAGATGAGTCATGCAGCCCCTGAGAGATGCTGAGCTGGGAGCCTCCACTTTTTTTGCCTCACCTCTTCCTCATGATGTGTGTGGAAGCAATGGACTTCCTCTCACCCCCAACTCCATCAAGATCCTGGGCCGATTCCAGATCCTCAAGACTATCGCCCATCCTAGGCTTTGCCAGTATGTGGACATCACACGAGGGAAACATGGTATGCCTTTGTTTTTCTTTATTGATCAGATGCTCACTATGTATTTATTAAGATCTACACAATTTACTGTACTACTCTCTAAAGAGTGCACTAGGGATTTTTAGGGTCCTGCTTTGGTTTATGGAGTATCCAACAACAAGTTTATGTACATGGAAGGTGTAAAAACACTATTATCTCGTAATAATAGACAGGTATACTTACCTTAGTTCTTGACTGACTTTCAAATGATTTGTTTCGCGATTCATCTGTCTAATCCCTTCCTTTCTGCTGGCCTAGTCTGATGTGATTGGTCGGATGGTCTAGTCTGCTGCATTGGTCTACAGTGTTTGGGGGAGATGAGTGAAGGTTTCGCTGGCAGTACTAGTAAAACGTAGGCGGGGACTATATGTTGTGACGTAAATCCGCGGCGGTTTGCGAATCGGACAAGGGACGTCTCGTTTGCGTGATTCAGAGTCCACTCCCTTTTTTCCAACCTAATAACTTTTTTGTTTTTGTTTCATTCACCTTTGGACTAACAACTTGCCAGACTGCTAACTTTCAAACACGGAAACATTACACACTGCATGAAATGTAATTTTCATGATCTCATGTTATGTACTCTTTAAAGGAACATATGCCTCTGTGAAATACAGAAAGCGAGTCGGCATTCTGTTTCATTACACAATGACATATTTACACTTTACATAACACTTATTGGACAAATGGCATGCTTCTTAATTCTCTGACTTGGTTGGAGAAGGTTGACAAAATGACAAACTTTGCCTTTAATTGAAGTTGATGCCACAGATGCATTTTTGATTCATTTAATTAAAATGTGTTCATGGACCTTATCTTAACAACTCACCATTTGGTTCAGAGTGCTTCATATGTCTGGTGCTCTTTAAAGTTTTATACTTTCTTTCATCCTCGCAATGTTTATCTCAGTGTTTTATTAGTGTTATTCGTCAACAGAATTCATCTGGGAGGGAAGTCTCTTTACATCTTAAGTTGCTTTATGGCTGTTTGTTCTGTATCTATCATGCACAAAACAGCTTGGTTCATCTTTTAGAGCTCATAACAATAAGATTGATGCCCGTGTATGTAAACAATTTTTTATTGAAGTTCTTGATATTATATTTAATTGTGATGCTATAACTTTCTTTCATGTCTTAGGAAATATCCTCTGTCATCTTGCTACAGGAGATATTTATTTAAGAGGATATTGAATGAGTTATCGGTCAAGTTTAAGATGGGAACCGAGTTTCTCATGGTTCTCAATTGAAAATAACATGCAAGTATGAGCGTTTAGAGGCTGTTGCTGTAATAAACAGACGGTTTTGATGGACTTTTCTCAGTTACATGCTGAATTTGCCAGGCCAAAAGAAACGGACATGTGCGAAAATATTGAATAAATTCATTGTCTGTCTGTAACAAAAACAGCCCTTGTGGTTGGCTTCCCAACAAAATGCACCATTTCATAGGAAAGCCGCAAACTTTAAAGGTGAAGTGCGTCATTTCTAATAGCAGTAACAGACAACAGACTATGTGTAGAGTTTACAGCGGATCAAAGATGGCGTGTTCGAGAGGAAGCAGATGCTTTAACGTGTTGTCTTCTTGACATTTTGCAGAACGTCTGATTATTGTGGCAGAGCATCATGAGAAGAGCCTGAAGGACCTTTTGAAGCAGGCCAAACCTGTCAGGTAAATCATGCAAGATTTATGAAAAATTTGTCATTCTTCACTTCTTGTAAGTTGCCTTCAAATCACAGGTGATATTGTACATTTATTTTTAATTTATTTTTAGTGCCATTTACAGGATTGTCACATCCATAACGCTACATATTCCTCATAAACTAGTTTATGTTCTATAAAGAGGCATTGCTTCTTCATTCATTGGGTATTATTGCTTCAGGATTGTGCATTTTATTTTATAGAAATCCTACAAAGTTTATCATCTCCCAAAAAACACTTCCATTTTTTGTCACTTCCATAACGCATGTTTATTTACCTTTTTAAACTGATTTTTTCAAAGACCGAAATTTTTTGTTGTTTAGACTCTATCAACAAGGGTTGAGTAAAATATAACAAATTCATTCTCTAAGCATTTTTATGTCACGTCAATAATGCAAATTGTCACTTCCATAACTCTGGTATTGCCCTTATCCAAAAAATATATATAGACAGGGACCCCATGTGAATTTTTCTACTATGATATCACCACATTAAAGCATCATTTGAAAGGTGTATGTTATCAACATTCAGATGTTTGCTAATTCTATACCATTTTTACAGTAAGCTCGGGGTCAGTTATATTTTGTAAAAATATTTTCTGGTTCAGATCAGCATGTCAGTATACCTATTGCTTATTTGTTTCTTCATGAGATTCATAAATTTCCTCTTGTGTTGACGCTTTCAACACAGTTGTCAGATGCTTTGCTTTTTAGTCATTTAGTGTCTTATATTTGTCCAGATGATGTCTCACGATGTTAGGACTGTGTTTTTAAGGACAATGCGGAAGTTTTTACTAACAAGAAAGAACGCAGTTCAATCAAATCAAAGGCCAGAGATGTTTTTTACCCCATGGACGAATTATACATTTACTGATATTCATTAATGCCATTTACTTATTTTATTCACAGAATAATTCACCCGGGTATTTTTATCATTATCCAGATCCAAATTATAAGAACGTTTCTGATTGATACTATCAATTTAATTTCTATAGACCACTTCGCAAGTTCAATGCTGGTCCAGAAATACTTCTTTTTAGTTTTAAGTCTTACATAGATATTTGTTGACATTAAGATCATAAATGTATTCTGTGAACACTGTGCTGTGTTCTGCTTCTGTTCTGCCATCTACTGTGTAAATACAGACATTTCATTATGAATTCTGTCGCTTAAATTCATTCTAATGGCGATAAATTAAGCGGTAATTGTATTGTGTACCATTTTCTTACAATTGTTCCTAATAGTCAAACAGTGACTAGATTGCCTCTTGCATACGAATGAGTATTTTCTACAAGGCCTCACGTAATGCCCTGACTTTGCTAAAGATATTAAACATCCTGACTGTATTAAGATCTTTTAAGCATTTGAGGATTGAGTAAAGCTATGTTTACCTGTTGCCCTGTGCTGCTTGGAACTTTGAAGTGACAGTTTACCCCCCAAAACAAATCCTGTCATCATTTGCTCACCCTTGAGTTGTTCCAAATCTGTATAAATGTATTTGTGATGATTTAAACAGAGAAAAATATTTGGAAGAAGTCTTGGAACTAAACAGTTACCATAGTAGGAAAAAAGACGATGGTAGTCAAAAATTCCCCGGAATTGTTTGCTTTCCGACATTCTTCAAAATATCTTCTTTTGGGTTCAACAGAACAAACAAATGTATAAAGCAATTGTTCTTACTACGGTGGTCAATGGTTGCCAAGAACATTCTACCTAATATCTTTATCTGTGTTCATCAGAACAATTCAATTGAAACATATTTGGAACAGTCGAGGGTGAATATAGTTTCTTTCACTGTTCCTTTAAGCTGGTTACTTTGTAAAACTACTTTTCAGCAATCCCTGTTATCAAAAGTTCAATCTGAATTTCACTTTAATCTACCCAGAGCTTTCCTAGTGAACATTTTTCATTATTCTAATCTTTCCCAAAGCTTTATAGTCAGAAATACTTTACAAAATGATGTTTCCATATTGCGCTTCTTAAGATGTGTGTCTCATTGAAAACATACACAGGGAGGTCAACATCAAAACATTTTGGATAAATCCGAGGGACACTTCATTCCTTCACTCTATAATAATTTATTCATTTTTCTTTTAATACTTTGACTCAAAAAAAATTTAACTTTGGAGTCCTGCAGAAATATTCACTTTTTTAAATAAGGTGTAAGCTCATTTTGCTTGAAAATGTCAGTCGAATTGTCAGAAAGTTGTTTTTTGTTCAAAAGGTAGTGTTCAATTTCTGCAGTTGTGTCACAGATGTTTTTGTCCTTTTTCTCTTTTAGTCCAGATAAGGTGCTAAAGATCGCCTATGAATTGTTAGAAGGTTTGGATTTCATGAATAAACACCGTATGGTGCACCGTGCGCTGTCTCCTCATAACGTTCTCCTGGATCGTGAGGTATGTGTGTTGAAAACGTTGACACGTAAGACATAAGTTACAGTTTACTTGCCTGTGATGATCACTTCACTGTGATAGTATTCATTGCTGTTTCACCCTGTAGTTATTATTGCTCAAGCGTTTGTTAATAAGGTCCATATTGTAGTTTCGGAGTACAACCAGTACTTTAACTCTGTCAGATTTATTGCCCAGCAAATTATGTTACCATCAATAAGACATGAAGCGTGACAGAATTATTAGTTTTGCATCAATATCATAGTGCTTTTTCTTTCAACTCGCTGATTTCACAGAATTAAATGTTCTTTTTCAAACTCTACAGGAAAAAGTGAAGTTGGCCAAATTCGGCCTGTATCATATGACCAACCACGGAGCAGATGTTGACTTCCCCATTGGGTACGTCATTTGGACTGTAATGTTTTCCATTTGTTTCCTGCTATGTAACATATTCTTCTAAATGAAACTCATGTGTTATGGAGTCTACGCACCGGCGGAGATAATATCTCGGCGGGATCGTATCAAAGCAGAAAGCTTTAAATCTTGCGCGCCGCCCCTTTAAGACGCATCATGGCTCTTCTCCAAAGCGTCAGCCTTTCATGGGGAAAAAGATAAATGGCTCACGCTGTGCTCTCGTGATGAAGAAAAATGAACTATTATTAGATGCATCATTGTGGTCCATCTTTGTTTTGATCTAGAGCAGGTCTTGGATATCAAAGCGGCTTCCTTACGGCGAGTTATAAATAACATAGCCGAGCGGCACGACCGGGGGCCCTCGTGTTCTCCGGGGGCTTGTCTTATAAAGTCCACTTGCGATTTGGGTCTTGTGAGGCAAGGGGAGGGGAGACGGGACATGTGTTCTGTTATTTGTCTTTTGCAGGGCCTCATTTGCGAGACCTTCCCAACACTCCTATCTTCTGGTTTTCGATGTTTCTGCAGGTATCCATCTTACCTGCCTCCGGAGGTTATTGCTCAAGGCTGTTTTTATCCCAGCGAACCCTCGATCACAGAGGACCCTCTTCCCTCAGGGCCAAAAACAGACGTTTGGTCTCTCGGTGTGCTTCTGTTTGAACTCTGTGTGGTATGCACTCGATGTTTCTTGACAGTACTGAGTGAGGTTCCCACGGTCAATGAAAACCTGGAAGTATCAGGAAGTTTAAAGTTATGATTTATAGACTAAAACGATCTATTTTTAAAAAGTATTTATTTTACATTTATTAAAAAAACATATGGTACATAATATTTTGAATATATGAAAAAATACATTTTCATACACTAAGAATAAACAGAGGTAATTAAAATATTTGTTAATTTATAGAATAGTGTGTGGGTGTTTTTGTATTTTTATTGATATTTGGCCGCTCCATTTTTTCACATCCATTTTTTTGATTTTGGCTCATACATGTACATAAACTGTCTTAAGTGTCTATGAATATGCACAGAACACAATTATAAATGCTTCCTATTTAAAGTAACATGACATATTTCATCCAATAGGGAAGGCAGATTCTGCAGAACATAGACATTAGCGAGAGACTGAAGTTTATCATCAATTTGGGTGAGCACCCATCGGAAATGTCACATGAGTTTTAATTGTTTTATTCATATAACCACATAAAACATCCCTTGATTTTCTGATATTCTCCACAGGCTGCATGGACGACATAGTCACTGTTCTAGCAGAGGAACACGGTTGCTTAGATACAGTCAAGGCGAGTTTGTTTGTCCTGATCGAGTCTTTTATCTCTGCACTTGACAAATGTAAATCTCCATGTAATTGTTTTTTTGGCATGCAGAAACCTCCACACCGACTGTCACGGGAAAATCAGTTTATCTCCTTGGTTTCATCTCAAAAGGTTTTCTTTGAAACCGCTGAGATAAGCTCCTTTTCCCTTCACAGCGCTAACGCTTCCCAAATGTCCTCATAAAAAGTCACTTTTCAGTGCTGTCACATTTATAGCGCGAAGGGCAGATGGTGCTAATATTCTTGTTTACATCCTACCAGGAGCTGCCCGAAACTCTGCAGGCATTATTGAGGAAATGTCTGACGTTTCTCCCATCCAGAAGGTATCCTATTCAACCACCCTGTCATTACATTATAGAAAAACACTCTCACTTCGAAACACTCTATCACATCGGCGTAAAGCTCTTTTTTCATGTTGTCATGAGGGCTTATGTTATTATGTTGTGAAATGTCTTGAGAAGGGCACTGCCTATATCTCATCTCGATTCTAAAGCACATTTTGACATCTTAGTGAATTTGCTGAACAGAATAACAAACCAGGCATTGCCAAAGCAACTTTAAACTATACGTTTTTTCTATACATACATTTTAGAAATTTCTAGACTCATCGGCATCTAACGCAGTGCTCTACAAAATGAGCTACAGGAACAAACAATACTAATCATAGTGTGTTTGCTTGTTTATTTTGTAGATCCACCCCGGCTGAGCTTCTGAGGGATTCTGTTTTTGAGAGCGTTTCCCATCAGTATAAACCCTATCAAAGCCCTGTGAGATTGTTTTCAGCTTCTCCCCGATGTGCCCACCTGGAGCTTCCAGAGGACATCAGCGAGCTCTGTAAAGGTTTGGCTGTTCAATATTTACGATATGTGCATTTGGAATGGATCTATAATATATATCAGGGCTCCAGACAGCGACTAAATGGCATTTTGCGACCAAAATTTGAGAGAGTGCGAATGAATTTTACATCCAGTCGCACATGTGCTACCAGTTAATTTGCCTCCCCCACCCTCCGTATTTTTTTAATACATTAAACATGGAAGGGGCACATCAATGATCAATGAAATGAGCAATGAAATAATCAATGAGACGCGAGCGCACGCAAACACACACACACACACACACACACACTCGCACATATACTCATGAGACGCGAGCACACATTCGCGTTTCATTGAGTGATGCCTGTCTGTGAGGCGGCCAATGCGTGTGAGAAGAATAGGGAATGGCCACTGTAAGTGGCTAAAATGCGTGGAGGGGGAGGGGCCTAGAGATAATAGAGCGCACGTAAACATCTGTGGGAAGGAAACGGAGACAAATATCATCACAACCTGATATGTGCGTGCGTCTGAGCTATGAGCAAGCGAACTATTGATTCGTTCTTCCGACATGCGGCTAGTGTACCAGTGCCAGAGTCTACAGTGTCACCATCGGATGATGATGCAGAGTCAGAGGTTGGTGTGGCGAAAAAAGCCCGCACTCACCATTTTCGAGAACACTGGCTGAAAGAATTCAACTGGCTGAGGTACTATAAGCACTCGAACTATATGAACTGCGAAAACTGCAGCAGCTACCCCAGAACTGCGGGGAACACAAAGTTTGCCGATAGTACAGGCACTTCTCAGTTTAAACACAATACACTGATTAAACATACATTTAAGTATTGTTTGTAACTGTGAAATGACCGAAAGGTTACAAAGTACTTTGTTACTAAGCACTTTTTTTTATTCTGAATGTATGGTATTTTGTTTACTATTTGTACTGTCATGACAGCGATGGTGCTGTCAGTTTACCTTGTTGTTCCATCTTCAAAAGTGCAGAATAAAAGGTGACACTGAATTTGAAACAGCACATTGTAATTTCTGCATCTATTATTAAAGTATTTATTAGTAATACAGTGGAAATTAGTAGATTTGGTTAGCATGTTGATTTACGGTATGCGCCCCTAAATTTTCTGGTTGTGCCCCTAAAATTTTCAGTTGGGGGCCACTGTGCTCCTAGTGAAAAAAGTTAGTCTGGAGCCCTGTATATACATATAATAACAACTGACAGTAGAGCCAACACGTGCTTTGCTTATCCACTTGTTAAGTCTGATGTCATGCATCATCTCTTCTGGATCTAACTCTTTATCAAATGCTTAAGACAAACAATGCTGATACAAACTCCTAGCGCGCTGTAAAAATACCGAAAACCCACAATCAAAATCTTTTATCTCCATAATGAAATCCCAGATGGCCAGACAGATCATTTTTTATTTAAGTTATAACTTATATTTTATTACAACAATATAAAATGTATATTAATTATAGAAATATAGATATAATTTGACCATGTTTATTATATATATATATATATATATATATATATATATATATATGCTTTATTTATTTGTTTTAAATGTAATGTATATAACAGATATAATAACCTACTTTTCTTATTTTATAAGGCTGCGTTCATATTTCTACTTCGGTTCTTCTGGTTAGGCTTTTTTACTTACAGTAAATTTTGTCCTGGTTCGCTTGGCGTTCAGACAGTGAACGCTGTGCATACAGCGTTGTTTTGGATGTCCGGTAAGTTCCGTTTAAAATGTAATTCATTAAAGGTATCCAAACACATTGCGAGTTTACACGTAAGCTGTTAGGTCCGATATCTTTAGGTTCGCTGTAAAATTTCCAATCTAAACAACTGCATTTATAAAAAGAATTGGTCGGGACCAAAATAACCAAAAGAACCGAACTAGAAATATGAACGCACTCTCAATCGAACCGCACCAGAGATTGTTTGAAAGTGGACCGAGTCCCATCTTTTTAGCAGTCTAGGTCTGCTTGTTTGGTGCCCACCAAGTAGATATCGTGAAAATAGTCATGACTCACAATATTTGTTTAAATTAATATCTGAGAGCAAACTTACAATTTGTAATGATGCGCCAAGTTGCTGCGTAACTTGGCATATGTAAATAGCTTGAATTAATGATATACAGTTGTGTTCAAAATTATTCAACCCCCAATGCTGTAAATGGTTTTAGGGAATTTAGTGTACATTTGTAATTGTATTCAGAATGAAATCCTACAAGGACTTCTTAAAGAACCATATGCAACTAAAATGACATCAATTAGTTTTGTAATACAGTAGTAAATGTTTCTTTTGTGAATTCTTCATTGACATAATTATTCAACCCCTTAAAGACTACCACTCTGAAGAACAGAGGTTCAATGAAGTATTTTCAATCAGGTATTGAAAACACCTGTGGATATCAGGGAGCAGCAATAAAGCCTAATAAGCACCAATTAGGCAGCTTTAAAATGACTGTGATACTCAGCTCCTTCTAGACATTTACTGGTGTGGTTACAAACATGGTGAGGTCAAGAGAATGGTCCAGGAAGACAAGAGAACAGGTGATTACTCTTCACAGGAAGGGCAATGGCTATTAGAAGATTGCAAAGATGTTAAACATACCAAGAGACACCATAGGAAGCATCATTCGCAAATTCAAGGCAAAGGGCACTGTTGAAACGCTACCTGGTCGTGGCAGAAAGAAGATGCTGACTTCGACTGCTGTGCGCTACCTGAAGCGTAGAGTGGAGAAAAGTCCCCGTGTGACTGCTGAGGAACTGAGAAAAGATTTGTCAGATGTGGGTACTGAACTTTCTGCTCAGACAATAGGGCGCACCCTGCGTAATGAAGGCCTCCATGCCAGAACTCCCAGGCGCACCCCCTTGCTGTCCCCAAAGAATAAGAAGAGTCGACTGCAGTATGCCAAAAGTCATGTGGACAAACCACAGAAGTTTTGGGATAGTGTTCTGTGGACTGATGAAACAAAATTAAAACTGTTTGGGCCCATGGATCAACGCTATGTTTGGAGGAGGAAGAACAAGGCCTATGAAGTAAAGAACACCTTGCCTACTGTGAAGCATGGCGGGGGGTCAATCATGCTTTGGGGGTGTTTTGCTTCTGCAGGTACTGGGAAGCTTCAGTGTGTGCAAGGTACCATGAATTCTCTTCAGTACCAGGAGATATTGGATGACAATGTGATGCAGTCCGTCACAAACCTGAGTTTTGGAAGACGTTGGACCTTTCAACAGGACAATGATCCCAAGCATACCTCCAAGTCCACTAGAGCATGGTTGCAGATTAAAGGCTGGAACATTTTGAAGTGGCCATCGCAGTCACCAGACTTAAATCCGATTGAGAACCTCGGGTGGGACTTAAAGAAAGCAGTTGCAGTGCGCAAGCCTAAGAATGTGACTGAACTGGAGGCTTTTGCCCATGATGAATGGGCGAAGATACCCGTAGATCGCTGCAAGACACTTGTGTCAAGCTATGCTTCACGTTTAAAAGCTGTTATAACTGTAAAAGGATGTTGTACTAAGTACTAAGATTGAATGTCACTTGGGGGTTGAATAAAACTGATAATGATGTGAGCTCAGAAAAGACATTTGTGGTTATCTCATTATAAATGTTATGTTATATTTGTCTGACCTACACGTGCCTCTTTGATTTAATTGTAAGCAGGATGACTGAATGATCATCATCCATGTCAAACCGACCAAAACAATCAATTTCAGTGGGGGTTGAATAATTTTGAACACAACTGTATTACGTGAGTAAGAATGGAACAAATAATGTTTGGGCTATTGATTTATTTAACCAATAAACTACCTGAGGTCCTGCATTAAATTAATTTTACAGTGGATGAGGGGTATAAATCTCTTAGTCATGGTATAAAGATTGCTATTTTCATTCTATTGTATCTCATGAGTCGTGCATACCTTTTGTTGTTTATGTAGATGATGGAGGAAACTACCTATCAGAAAGAGCTATATATGAGGTTTATCACCTGTGGTGCCTGGCAGGAGGAGACCTGGAGAAAGAACTGACCAATCAGGAGATCATCCAATCAAAACCTCCAGTCTGCACACTTCCCAAGTACCCCTCATCATCAATCTCTCTAACATGAACTAGATCAAATCAATCAAAGTCCTTGTTTTTATGGGTTGTGGTTTGTTCTTATGCATTCCGCTGCATGTGTTTTACATCGCATGTTGTGTTGCTAGATTTATTTTGGAGGACGGAGAATCTTTCGGTCAAGGTCGAGACAGGAGTTTCCTCCTGGATGACACGACTGTGACACTTTCGCTCTATCAACTCAAAAATGTAAGTGTGTTTTTTTTACGGGTCGCTGAATGTTTAATAACGCACGCTGTGAAAGCATGTTCTAATTTGCATAGTCCCGCAACAATATAAAGTAGTTATTTTTAAACCTTGTATATGAATAAAAAAATATGCAAAGTGAAAGCTTTTTTGTATAACTTATTCGTAAAATATCACTCCACACCTGAGTTTTTGTAGCACGCTTCATTTCACATTCATTGTCACGAATCAAGCGTAAAATGATGCATGCCAATAAAATACTACTGCTAATGTTTTTATTCCAGAGGCTGAAGGATGTTGCTGGAGGGACCTACTATCCATTATTAGAAGACGAGTAAGAGAGCTCTTTTTATGTATTCTCGTTTGGCAGCAGTCTGTGTCCGTCCATGGATTCAGAAACGTCTTGTGTGTCCCGCAGGCAATCCAGTCTGCCTCAGTCTAACAGCAGTAATGAACTGTCCGCTGCGGTCACCCTGCCTCTCATTATCCGCGAAAGAGACACGGAGTACCAGCTCACCCGCATTGTCCTCTTCGACAGACTGCTCAAGGTCCCACACACACACATTTTTAGGCCTCAACAGAAAATTGTAAAACCTGATGAAATCACCTATCAAAAACATCCTTGAAAGAATAGGTAAAGGAGACATTTAAAAAAATGTTCCCCTGCAAGATTTATAAAAGGTCGCACTGGTACAGAACCATGTCTTTATTTTGTATTTTTATACATTTTTGGAACAGGTATTGCACACATAATTTTTTAGAAAAATAGAGTATAACCCGTACTATTATGATGCTTTTTCAAGTAGCAATCTGTATATTAATATATTAAAAAATCTGTTATTACCAATAACAAAAAGTGTTGAAAGGAAATGTAATTCTGGCACAGTTTTGTAAAAAAAAGCATAGATAAAGATAAACACGTAATGTAACCTGCAGTTTTATGCTTCAAACAGAGATGGCGATGTAGAAGGTAGCATTACTTATTGTGCCTTTAATATACAGTGGTTGAAATGGAATTCACCTGTAATCGTATTTACTTTATCTATCCTGTACACTTTATGTAGTAAAGTGCCATAAATGTTTACCATTTGTTCTCAGACGTACACGTTCAAAAAGAACCAGATCTGGAAGGAGGCCCGGGTGGATATTCCCCCACTTCTGAGAGGTCTGGTGTGGGCAACTTTACTAGGAATTGAGGTGAACACAAAAACAGCGTTTTACACCACGGTATACGGTTTATTGTAAACACTTGTAAATGTTTACGCTTCTTTGAATAGAAAACTATGGAGCCATTTACTTGATTTTCACTCTGAGGTGGTGTCAGTACATTCATCAACCAAAAAGCACATTTGGTATTTTCAGTGTCATTAATGGTATATCGATTTTCTAGGTTTGCTTAATCGCATGATGCATGCAACCGATCAAACGCTGATGTAAATTCATGGCACATTTAGCTTGTGTGCAATAATACCTTTTTACTGGAACAAATCGTTTATTTATTCATAACGTTTGTATTTAATGCTCCCACAGGGGGATATCCAATCGAAATATGACAGCATAGATAAGGACACGCCCATCCCCACTGACAGACAGGTGAGTTTCCAAGTCCTTAATAGTCTTTGCACTGATTTAAGCTTATTGACAAACTGAATAATTAATTTGCCTGATGAATAAATCATTTTGTTTACCGAGTGGCTGTTTTCACCTTTAAGCCTTGTTAAGATTTGACTGTCTACTGCTGAATATTTCAAGCGATTTGGGACCCGGTGGCTCTAATGGAAGCATCGCCCACCCGGCCACTTATCCAAGTTATCTGAAGGTCACAGACTGAAGTTCCTTTAGATTTTCTTTTGCTTTCGTCCGTCACGCAGATTGAAGTGGACATCCCACGTTGCCACCAGTATGACGAACTGCTGTCGTCGCCCCAGGGTCACAACAAGTTTCGTCGGGTCCTGAAGGCCTGGGTTGTGTCTCATTCTGACCTGGTCTACTGGCAAGGTGAAGGATAGTTAAGTTGGGTGCTGCTGTGTACACTCAGTTTTTCTCTTTTTGCCACTAGATGGAAGCAAAGACTCGTTATAAACAGTTCAAGGTTCTTACTGCTTAAAACAGAGCTGATGTGACAGAGCAGAATCTGATGTGATTTATAAATTGCCGCGTGGGTGAATCTCATGAAAGCTGTCAAGCATATCTAGGTCATATTTCACACAATATTTCATATTTCACATCAAGGTGGAAATTAGATATAATGTTTTGCTTGAAGAAAATGAGATCAGATTTGTTTCATAATAGGTGCTGTCTCATTACCGTAATGCTTTTGGACATTTGAGTGTTTTTTCCTTTGTAGTGCTCCTGAATAGATTCTCATTTCTCTAACCCAGGATTTTTGTACTACAGGCAATGCATTTTTTTTCAGTGTTTCCAAATGAATTGCAGTATATTTATTGTAATTTAGTGCAATTTAAAGGAACAGTTTGCCTAAAAATAAAAATCCTGCTTTCAATTTCACACCTTATACCAAATTTGTATAAATTGCTTGAACACAGAGAAAGATATTTGTAAGAATGCTTGTAACCAAACAGTTATTGGCCACCATTGACCACCAAAATTGGAAAAATTGCCTTATCAATTTCTTTTTTCTGTTAAGATAAGATATTTTGAAGAATGTACTGTAGGATAGCAAACAGTTCTGGGGCACTTTTGACTACCGTTGTCGTTTTTGCTGCTGAAAACAATTGGAAAATTAATCTTTATTTTTGGAAGAACTGTCCCTTTAAGCTACTGTCATACAATGATTTGTTTATATTAATATATTTAATATTAACTATTAAATGAGATCTGTATTCCGTTACGGCAGGGATGATTTTGGATTTAAACGTGTCATGTCATTAAGTCACAGTACAAGAGATATGTATGATTAAAATAGAAGCAGTCTTCATATTCTTTGAGAAGAATTTAGTCACGACTTTATTTTGGGTTGATATACGCAGTAAATGATGCTTATTTGAAATAAAAATGCAAAAGTGTGAGTGCGTCTGTGCATTAATAACTCCTATCTGATGTTTTCGCTTCAGGCTTGGATTCACTATGTGCGCCTTTCCTGTATCTAAATTTCAACAATGAAGGTAGAATCTCTGACACAATATTTAAATAAACACTCACCATTCAGAAAGATTCAGTTCTATTATATATGAAGTGACTCTAGTTTTTAACCCAGTTATATTTTATCTCTCAGCTCTTGCGTATGCTTGCATGTCGGCCTTTATCCCCAAATATCTGTACAACTTCTTCCTGAAAGACAACTCTCATGTTATACAAGGTAAGATCACCTTTTAACTTTTTAGCATAGGATCAAAAGGAGGTTCACATTTGGTCATGTACCTCAGGCTCGTGTCGTGTGCAGTTTTTGATAATGTATGCTGTATACTTTTCCAGAATATCTGACGGTCTTCTCGCAGATGATCGCGTTCCACGACCCCGAGCTTAGCAACCACCTCAATGAGATTGGCTTCATACCAGATGTAAGTGTCCTGCGATAAAATAAGAACACAAATAGCTTGCGTATGTAATAACTTATTTGAAATATTATACTTCCTTAAATATTTTATATTTAAGCAGCCTCGTAAGCCGTTTTAACCTGTAAAGATATTTTGTTACTTTCGACAGTTCCAGCATCCTTTTGCAGGCCCGTGCATTTAACCAAAGTATGTAGTTTCTTGTCCATTATCCAAGATCTCTATAGACTATATTTACATTCTTGGTTCACCTTAAGATTTGAGTGTGGGCCAAGTTTTAGCACAGATACAATCACATGTTTTGAGATTCGCAAAGCCCCCCCCTTTTCAAAACGCTTGGTCTCTCTCCGCGCTGATGGATAGTTGACCTCCACAGACAAATCCAAGAGCAAACCTTAAAATTCCAGACCGACCCCAAATAAAAGATGAGCTGTGGGAAGCAGAGTCGAATCCGTCTCTGATTCAAAGGTGTTCGGTTGAGTCTCTAAACAGCTGTTGTTGTGGCTACACAACGAGAATCATCCTATCCGATGGGAGGATATAATCTACTGCTGGGCTGAAGTCTTTTTGAAGGCCGTGATGTACACTTAATCTTTCCATGATAACCGCTTGACGGGGACGCAGATTGCTTTCTGGTCAGTAAATCTAATGTACCCTTGCGATTTTTTTAAAAGGGGACATATTTTACAAGTTTTGGTGACATTTTGCTCTAAAGGGCGATGGTAACATTATCCAAGGTTTCTTGAAGCAAAAATTGTTCGAAGTTTACTATTTTTTAGTCTTTACGCATAATCGTAACCAGGTGTGATGCATATTTTTTTTCGTCCAATTTTTGTGCTGAGGCTATATGTGATTCCTTGATCTATTGTTGTTTTTCCTTCACGAATGGTCATTTTCTTACTTTCCGACTGTTTCAGACAACGTCAATTTTTGTGTTTTGTTCTGCAGTGTAGTTAGAATAATATGCTATCGACTTGACCGATCATGTTATTATCATACGCTCTCTGAGGCATGAATACATCTTGGCTGAAGTCTGTCGGGCTTTTAGCTCTGTTCAGTTTTATCTCCGTGAGTGCTATTATATTTGGCTGGGTAAGGCCTGAAATTCACTGCAAATTGAACTAGTTTTGTGTCCTGCTTAGCGCTCAGATGATGTTAGATGGGCTGACATTTTTGCCAAAACTAACTGATTTTATCAGAAACGTCCAGATACTCGCTCAGCGGCCAAACAATTTCGCACCTGATTGGTCCAGGGCAATATTTGTTATGATCTCATCGAGGGTTATGTACATTCTCTCAGGATCACGACTTGAAATGTTGTTGTCGCAATCTTTAAAACAATAAAGTTGGTGCCAGGATGAGATTTTTTGGGCTGGTTATCATCACGGGAGATTTTAAATCCCATCATGCCTCCTTCTCGCCTCTTTTTTTCGAGCGCAGCAAACTTCTCCACCATGTTTTGGTGGGGTCAGCGTCTCTCAGACGGAGACGGAGGGCTTCTCAGCAGGGAACTGAGCTGGCTAGACTGAAGCCTGTCTAGCACTCGCCCTCTGATTTCTCCCTCAGCACTTCTGAGGCAAAGCCACCAATCAACTACTGAAATGGATTATACATCCTACACCGCCGCAGCACAGCAGAACCATGGGAAAAGAGGCAGTGTTGAAACAGGTGCTGAAGAGAGAGAGAGGAGAGAGAGAAAGAGGCATGTTGCTTGTTCATTATCCTCCCACACACGTCCTCTCATTTCACATTGGGGTGGTAAGCAAAGGCCTGAATTGCAAACACAGGTTTCCTCTGATGAATTTCACAATCGCTGTGGCGTTTTTTTCGGAAGTAACAATAGGACCCTTTCCGTGTTTTCACATGAATCTCACTGTTGATCATGTAAATTATGGCTTTTGTGCTAGAATGAATGTTCTCTCTTTGTTCCTTTCAGTTGTACGCAATCCCGTGGTTCCTTACGATGTTCACCCGTGAGTATCAGTCACTAGTGCTTCACAAGAGCTGGGTTTACCTATTTCAGAAAGAGGGGGGTTCAGTTGATGGGATGTGAAATTTGATAATATCCTGTCTTTATTAAAGACTTTTGAAAAGATTTTGATAAGATTTTGTCTCCCCAAGACGAGGCATTTCAAAAACAATAGGCACTGATGGATTGTAATTGCGCATTGTTTCATTGATTTAATGTGTAGTGTCTTTAGACACAAATAACGACATCAACAAAAAATTGGAGTTGTATTCCCATGATGCTTTGCTGTCATTTAATAGTCACGCATCACTGGGCGATATCCTTGTTTAAATCACCTCTTTTCTCTCAAATAAAGCCACTGTGCTGCATTTATGTTGATATTTTAAGGCCCACTCACACCAAGAACAAAAACTACTGTATAAGGATGTAATACAGTATAATGACAAAGTTTTAGAAAGTTGTTCACCCTTAAAATGAAAATTCTTTCATCGTTTACACACCGTCTTGTCATTGCAAACTCGGATGAATTTCTTTCTTCTGTAGAACACAAAAGATATTTTGAAAAATGTCGGATACAGAACAGCACACCCTCTGTTGTAACCAATTCAAGTGAATGGGGGGCTGTTAACATAATTCTACAAAATATCTTCTTTTGTGTTCTGCGGAAGAAAGAAGGTCTTACAGGTTTGAAACGACAAGAGGGTGAGTAAAGGATGATAGAATTTTCATTTTGAAGGTGAACTACTCCTTTAAGAGAATAGAGGCAATTACACTACAACTGCAACATTAAAGATACAAAGGAGTGAAATCATTAGGTTCTGCGGAGCCGCGCAGATGACATGCCAAAAAGTTATATCGTGACCATGAATAAAAGTTTGTTCCCACGATTTATTAATACGTGAGCATTGTTTAACAATTGGTGAGCGTGTTTTATTTTAGTTAAAACCTGATTACATTTTATCAATTTGTACCCTGGTTTCACTGTCCATAAAAGTGGCTATATCATTTATTTACCTTAAACGAAGGAACGATTTAATTAAACAAAATAAAATCTGTAGGGATCACTTTCACCGCAATTTATTTCCAGCTGAAGAAAGCTCAAAATGGACAGCCAATCAAAATCCACTTGAATATAAAGGTGTAATGTGTGAGATTATGGAGGATCTATTGACAGAAATTCAATGTTATATACATAACTATGTCTTCAGATGTGTATAAAGACTTTAGTTAATAAAGCGTTATGTGTTTATTACCTTAGAATGAACTATTTCTATCTACATACAGTGCGGGTCCCCTTACATGGAATTCGCCATGTTGTTTCTACAGTAGCCCTAAAGGGACAAACTGTTTGTTACACAGCGCATTTTTCAAATATGTAATATCCTTCGGCAAAGAAGCAAAAACGTGATGACACTCGCAAATTTATGATAAACAATGTTATTGTTTGTTGGTGTGGACGCTAATTTAGGGATAATCCTTTCAGTTATCGTCAATGGTGTGAACTTGTTTTTATTTAGTTATAAGGCTACAAAACCTGCAAACTTCAGTTGTTTTACCATTTTCTGCCCAGATGTTTTCCCTCTACACAAGATCTTCCACCTTTGGGATACTCTGTTGTTAGGAAACTCATCATTTCCTTTCTGCATTGGTGTTGCTATTCTGCAACAGCTCAGAGACCGACTGCTGGCCAACGGCTTTAATGAGTGTATCCTGCTCTTTTCAGACTTGCCCGGTAAGAGTCTTTTCTACATTCTAAAAATACTGCCAATAGCACATTTCTATGGTTAACTTCAAAGTAGAAAGCATTGTATTATAAAGACTGGTTGACCGCTAATCATTTGCTTAAATCAGTCATATTCTGCACAAAAATCTAGCTTTTTGTAACAATTGGTTCACCTTAAAAGAACACCAAGCTGTGCCCTTAGAAGACTCATATGTAAATGTTGTTTGGTTCATCCTCAAACCGGTGAAGTTTGCATTGTCATTTAACAGAACAGTTACTCTGGTTTGATGTGTGTTGATGTATGTTAATGACATAAATGACATTCATAAATATTTATGAATGACTGTTTTCAGGGAGGCTGTTTTGCCATGTGTCACATCACACTTATATTTCAACAGTTTTCTCTGATATGACAACTTAAACAAAGAATTATATAAACCAGGTGCATTATGGGTATTTCCACCTTTAAGTATAAATGTGCGCAGGTATTGTTGTTGTGAGCCCAGACTTAGAAATGACAGCCCCAGAGTTACCGAGACACCAAAGAGACGCATGCTTGTCTGCTTAAGCGCACCCTTGCTTCCCCTCTGTCAAACAATGCGCTTTGTTCCCCGTAAGCTTCCCTCCGCGGGTGCTGGGTTGAGACTTGTTTGCAATGAGCTCTGGATAAGTTATGCGGCTTACGCTGCGCTTTCTGCATGGCAGCTGGCAAAGTTGCGGCCTGACGCGCGACGTTCCGGTCGGAACAGCTCTGGTTTAACCGCCTCTGGCATCTGCTCGTTGCGCTTTCCCCGAGGTGCCTGTCAGCGTGGAGCAGCGCGGCATGGCTAAAGTGATGGACGATGATTGAGCCTAATGTGAGGGAATTAGCTGCGAGCGTTCCGGGCTGCGAGGAGAGTGTGATGGTGTGTACACTCAGTCACAATAGAGGGATTACTTCTCACAATAATGTGAAAAATACCCGGTTACCATGACGCTTGAAATGCCCTAAACTTGTCCCGGTCTCTTAGGGAAAAAGTACACAGGTGTAAACAGAAAAGGCTTGTTTTGGTGGTGAGGCATGCGCGTATGTATGTGTGTGTGTCGGTGTTTGCACCAGCATTTGTTACGTCTTCAAAAGTGGTCTATAGGCGGTTGTTTCTTGTAGTTCGCTTGGGCAATAGATTTGAATGCTGGTCGCATCTTTGATGCGTATCAATTCAACTTTTAATTTCTTTACATGGAAAATGAAAAGCAATCATATTTAAATTCATATTTGAAAAGATAGGTCACTTAAAAATGTAAATACAATAAATGTTGGGCCAATCTCATACAGATATTTAGTAAAATAGTAACTTGGGCGATAATCAAATTCGAAAACCTCCCTCATCCATTGAGCCACACCTCTTAATCCATAGCTCCGCCCTCCAAACTCATCACCAAACCTAAACCCTCAAATAGATTGACATCTTTTCAGTTGACAGAGCCTGAAGCATCAGATACAGGTGTGATTAGGCAGGACATGTCTTTCAGTTAGTAGTTATTCCAAAAATGCACAATTTTACAGCAGCTCCACTGCTATTAGCCCCTCCCAGGGACTCCAATGTAAGTGGTCATGGTTTAGGACTTGTGAGTACCAAAATGAAATCATAACACACCTCCTCTCATAAGTTAGGTACATAATTTAACATGAACTAACTAAGTTAATCTTAGTTAGTTTGTAATAATTCTGATTCTGCATTTACTCATTCAAATGATATTTAAAGGTCAAAAGGAAAGGCTTATCCATTGACATATTATGTCTGGAGATTGAGGTGATGTTCAACAGCAGCCCGAGAGACATGACATTACTCCGTCCTGTCATGAAACAAATATCTATAGCTTGAAGCCAACCACAAATCAGCTTTGACACAAAAAGAATCAGAGTACAAGTGGCGAATAAGCATTTCTCACTGACAAGCTCAAAATAGCTGCAGAGATTTTGCAGGACGTTCCCTCATCGCCGCTGCACACCTCGCATCACCAGAGAACACCAGAGGACGTGATACAGGGGTCTAATCACTTACCAAAGCCAAACTATCATTAACATAACTGTTTTTGATGTGTCAAACCTGCTGTGTTAAATCATTTAGACAGACCTTGAAATATTTGGAAAAGGTTTTGAAACCTTCCTTAAATATTTTTCTTGTATGGACTGTTGGAGGAGGTTTGATCTTTAAAACATGCAAGTTAATGACATTTTGTGTACTATCATAAAAAAAGTACAGGTTCGGTGTCATTTAGCCAGGATTTTTGTGATTTTCCACTGACCAAACATACCATGTTACTCCACCAAGGGTAAGGTTTGAAATGTTTTGAAAGGTTTCTGCGTCCAACAGTGAATTTGTTTCAAAGCGCAACGTTTTGTCAGCTTACCGACTTGACAAATGATGCTGTGAAAATCCACAATCGCTCTGCTTAAACCATAAGACTCTCAGAGAATTAAGCGTCTTTGAAACTTTGACTTTTGAAGCCGAGAGGATGATGCTTTCTACGCAGGTTCAGTGAGGTCTCCGGGGATCGGCATCTCTCTCTTCTGTATGCGTTTGTGATGGTGGTGTAATTAACACCCCACAAGGCAACAGTTACGGGGCAGAAGATGCGCACGCTTATATTAGAGAAGGTCACGCCTGCGATTTCTTTCACCGCATACTGTGAAGTTCCTCCTCACATGCCTCAGATTCCTGGATTTGCCTCGCATGCACCGCTGCCGCCTCAGCTGTTACTGCTTGTTTGGCAGCCGTCCATACTGTCTTGAAATTGTTTCCAACCTTTTGTCTCTAAGTCGCTAGTTTTAAATGGCTATTTGCCAGACGCAGGGGAGCATGTGGCATTTAAAACATTTAAAAGTCAACTGGAGATGGTGATTGTTGTATTAAAACGGGATGTTGGTTTGATACTGTTGAGGTTTAAGGCGTTCTGTTCTTTCCCTGGCAAGATGCGTTAAATTCTGTGAGGAGCTCAAGGAGAAACTCCTTTTATAGGTAACATATTTGTCCTCTGCTTGTTGACGCTTATGTAGTTTGTTACAGTCAAATGCAAAACACACGGTTTGTTTTACTATTCGTGAGGTCATCCCATAGACTTCCAAAGTTTTAATGCTAGAGTGATTTTTCAAAACCCTCCCTATATTAATTTACTATAGTAAAAGCGTAGTTACCTTGTTTTTTTGGTGGTTTTATTACCATTTGTAGAACCACAGTTTTACCACAAACTGTTCGTTTGGTTTGTTTTATTTGTAGTAAAGTCATAGTTTTTAAAGGTGCCATTCTTTGGCTGTTTCGAAGCTTTGATTATGTTTTTTGGTTGTTTAACAATGGGTGTTCATGTTTCTAGTTTCAATAAGCTCTTAATATTTCACATATTTCAAGTCTATTGTTCACCGCTGTCCCTCCTCTCACAAAACGATCAGATTTTTTTCCGGCTTCTAGAAAGTTCCACCTTCCAAAACGCTTCCGAAAACGTGTGTCTGAAGCTGTCCCACCAGTACCAGATCAGCGAACTTCCTCTTTTGAGGGCTGTTGTGATTGGTCGGTCCCCCTCTCAGTGCTCGTCTATTCATAAGCTTTGGCTTTTAGCAATAAACAGTAACAAAGCTGTCAACTTCACTTTATCCGTTAAACAAATGTGGATCGATCGAAGTGTAACGGAGGTCTGCTAGTGGATGTGCAAACGTCAATCTTTGTTAGAGAGCGCAATTTTTGTCCTACTATGGCGGGGGAAATGACACCGGACTGAGTGGCGTCAGACCAGTTATATTAATTTACCCTAGTTTTGCTGTAGAATGTGTGTAGCTGAATTCTTATTACCAGCTGTAGTACTGTGATGAAAGTGAAAGTAGTTAAACGAGTAGCTCAGTTAAATGGTTACAATCTCTGATAACCAAACACTACTCCAGCGGCTCTTCCTCTTCTCTAAGGAAGGCCTCCCCCCTTTTTTGCTGTATTCCTTTGGGCAGGGGTTTTTCAAAAGCTCGGAATAGTGACATCATTTACCCGGGAAGTAGATGGCTGTAGTCCAATTCCAGCCGTTCTCTGTAGTCCTTGAAAATCAAATTCTGTCAAAGACAATATCTCGCTTGGCTTTATCATTTTGCAAATATTATTTATGCTCTTACAGCAACATTACACACTAACTAAAGTTTGAAAATTGGCATCACAGGGAACGGCACCTCTTATAATTTTCATAATGATAGTTTTACCCTGTGCAAATCATTATATTAAAATAGAAAATGATGATTCGCAAGTATTTTACTAGCTACAGTAAGATGTAAAAGAAATATAAGTTTAATTAAATTAGCTATACAAGTCACACTGGAAAAAAAATATTCACAAAATGTTCACATATTTTTGAGATATATGTAAAAACTGTACAATTATATTTTTTTTGTAAAATAACTAGAAAAACTTTTCATTTTAATTCCCAAGCTGCTGGAATATTGGATTTTTAAATTGTAAATTAAACTTTAAAATGTAGTTGCATTTCATGTAACCTTAAGTTTTTTTTTTAACCAAATTCAAATACATTTTAAGTTAGATTAATATAATTTAAGCTAATGTGACTTTTTTGGCCAATTTGATTTCATTAAAAAATTTTAAGCAGCTTTTGAAATGATTTTTACAGTGCAAGTAATCAACTATTAATTAACTGTCTCATATATTGTATGTTAAGCATTGAATATAAAGAAAGGTCTGTTTAAATTAGGGATGCACCGATACCAGTATCGGCTATCGGCCCGATATCAAACTCATATACTCGTACTCGTAATGACACACCGATACCAATGACCGATACCTCACGTGATATACATAGAGCCTTTTGATTTCCGCAATGCAGAAAACCCTGAAGGAATCGATGAATCCAGACATAAAAACAGAATTTGCTCCACAACACGAAAGGAATCTGGCAAATCGATTATTTCCTAACAAGAAATTAGCGCTGAACCTCAAACCGCTAACGTAACAGCTAATGAAATATTCAGATACTGTTTAAATATGTATTCTGCTTGTTTTGCGTGACAGTGTGTGAAAAAGTTGTGCGGTTGCCTGTACTGAACCTGAACACATTGTGCTTGTGAAACTTTCAGAGCCAGCATTTCGCTGCATGAGGACACGAATACATAAACAAACACCATTTACGGCTATCCGTCAAAATAAAAGTCAGCTTAACTTAAACAAACGCTCTTTGGGGTGGCCCGTCAAGATAAAAGTCTGGTTGACTTGAACAAGTTATAATACACTCACGTTTTACCACACAACCCCCTTGAATTTTTTATTATTCGACCACAGAATATATTGATTACTCTAGCAAACAGAAGTAAATGTGCTAGCAAAATTATGCTTCTTATCATTAGCATTAATTTAACTTAATTTAAGTATACCTAAAGACAAAAGTTAAAAAGGGATCGGAATCGGCAAGTACCAGAAAAAAATATCGGTACTCATACTCATACAAAAAATGGTATCGGAGCATCCCTAGTTTAAATCCCTGACAAAAATGGCAGAAATGGCTGAGCTACCTCTGTATTTTATTGGACACTTTACGTTTTAAAGTGTGATATTAATTCATGCCCTCGCTGCTACAGTTCCCATAACGTTAAGTGCTTTTTTGCATTGTAATCTCATTCCTCCATGCTTCAGCTTGTTGCTACATGACTGTAATTTACAGACTGTTATCTCTAAATATACAGTAGGTGTCATTCTTTCCTCCCTAACACAAATGTCTCGACTTGTCAATAACATGTCCCTAAGCGATCGTCTGTGATTACATAGTTTGTTTTGACCTGCTTTCAGCGTGCAATCATGCAAGCAAACTATATTTAGTTGGAGAAAAGGCCCGGGGGTACATTTTTCTCCTCAGACAACGTCATACGGAGGTTTCAGGTAAAGGCTGCATGACCTGTATCAAGGGCTTCAATTTCGGTTTCCCCTCTCATGCATTGTGGATCCTGTGGGCTGTAAAATGATGGCAGTGATAAAACACGTTCACGAGCCAGTGGGTTTTGAATGGCTATGGATCTCTCGTTTCATTATTTTGTGGACTCTCAATGGACACACAGACATTAATTTTCAGTGTCAAGAGAAGTGCAGTTCCTCGTGAGGGTACAAGTTGTCATATTTTACGTGGTGGCAAAACTGTATTTATTCATACAATCTTGTCACATTAGGTTTAGGGGTGGGGTTAAGGGAGGGGGTTCAATATTGCTTATTTGTTGCAGTCGTTTTTGTACAATTCACATCATACCAATTCATATACTGTAGTCAGCTCACAAAATAGTTTTAATTCCCACAAGATCGGTTTGGTTTAGCCTATTGTCATTGGCCAGTATCTAGAGAGGACAGTGTCTGATTGGATGTGATAAGAATCATAAAAAAATACTTTTAAGCAATATTTAATTAAATGTCTTTTAATCAGCCATGCAGACTTATCAGTAGGCATGTACATGGGGAAATATACCAGCCTGATCTCACGAGAATTCGTAACTATTTTATGAGGTGGCTAATAAGTTTGAATTCATACAATGTGAATCGTACAAAAACGTATGACTATTTAAAGATTTTAAAAAACTTTTACCGAAGCCCCTCGTCTAACCGCACCCCTAAACCTAGCCGTCACTGACGCCAAAGCAAATCGTACTGAAACATACCAATTAAATCGTACAAATTCATATGAATTAGCCACCTGGTAAAATAGTGATAAATTGGCGTAAGATTGCGGTTCGTCCACTAGTTCAGAATTATATTGTCTTTACTCACTTATATTTGATTGTATTTAGCTTAGTACCTTTACGAGAAATACAGGCCGAAATTTTATTTAGCTATAAATGCATCCTTTTATTTTTCTCAATAATGTCAAATTTCTTTGTTCAATGAACACTGGTGGCGTAGGTGTGTTGTATATTAATTGTATTAACTATAATTTACACATTAAAAAGCAGGGTTATTTTAACCCATGGTTGGGTCACAATCCCTGCATCGATTACATTATTACTCTGTTGCTAGTTTTGCTGGTAGCACTTTATTTTACAGTCCTGTTTCCCATGTACACACTGTGTAGTTATTACAGTAAGTATAATAACTCGGTAGTAACCCTGAACATACCCCTAAACTTATACCATGTAGTTACCTTATACTACCCAGTACTTTCTTAGGGAAGTATACTATAAATAGGGACGGATTATGATTTGGATGTACCCTGGGCACGGACGTTTTAAAGGCCCCCTAGCATCACATAATTTACGAGAACAGTATTGCACCTATTCCCAAATACATAGAGATAGGAGCGGAACGCACTTTTGAAAAAGTGCAGCGCACACCGCGAGGGTCTCGTGGCACTCTTTTGAAACAGAAATTGCCATATGCCAACTTTCTATTGTAAACAAAAGCTTGCAAACGGTGCGAGACGCATGCATAACAGTTAAACACATCCGTCTAGAGTGTGTTTACATAGAAAAACAACATAAAAGTAGTTCTGTCAAGATAACTCTCGGAGGGTTTAGCATGGTAGTGTGCATGACATATAAATGTATTTGGTCTTAGCGGAATTTATCTGCTTCGCTGCTGCTGCGGTGGAGCAAGTAAGGAGACTTTCTACTGTCAATACATCCAAAACATGCTGCTGTGTGCATATAAGGAATGCTGCTGCTGCACATATAACATATGAATAAACCCCATACTTACGTGGTCACCTTGTAGCAGATCTATACGGGTGGAGCTGGGGAAGGAGGAGGGTTCAGAAACGCTCTGCACTGCTGCAACAATCATTAGCCGATATTTAAACTTAGAGCAGCAAGCTCATTGGCTGCTGGTACAGAGGGAACCAATTACTTTGCCGTATACTAGATATTATGTCGGATAGGTTAGACTTAGGACTGTGCGCCATATAGAGTTTCATGGCAGAACTAGTGTCATTTCAGCAGAATAGAAAAAATGTCTTCTTTGTAAAATGCACAAAAAACAACACAAATTGGTTTAATTATATTTTGCATTGCTTGACATGTAAAAAGCTTTTGTCCTCTCTAACTCATTTTACGTGCGAATAGGTTTAGCATATTCCTTGCATAATTTACATTTCTATATTAAGAAGACGAGCATTTAGCAGTCCATGCCTTACAAATTATGCAATATCAAAAACGTTAACTTAATAAAAAAGTTGGTTTTAACTTAGCTTAGAGTTATTTTTCATGATTTCCTAATAGAAATCTCCTCCACAACGTAATCCAATTCCAGTTGTCTCTCACAAGACTGTATTCAATGGCCATTAAATACAGTGAACTAAGATGTCTTCGACACATTTTTGTGGTTTTAAACGTATTTTATAATTTTGCCTAACTGTCTTCTGCGTTCTTTCTGAACGCTTATATTACACAGTGTTTTCATTTTATGAAAATTAAATACATTTTCAATATACACATTAAATTTGCTAGGACTTGGACTATGGTAATATTAATATGTTAATCGCTCGTTTGTTTCACCTTGCCGAACTTTACTGGGAGATTTGCCCAATAAAAGGAATAGGAATCCAGACTTATAAAAAACTTTCCGAAACAAGTTGGAGTGCTGGTTCCTGTAGTTTTAACGCATTTAAATAAACGTATGGTACAGTGACATCTAGCTGTTGAGCTTGGTATTGCTGTCTAAATTCAAAATATTGGAGGGGCAAGTTTGGCCATGTAATGGTTCCTATAGTTTTCTTTTTGTTATTATTTGTGAATGTGCACCGAAAATTAGGGCAGTCCACGAATGCGAGCATGCACAGTAACTTTGTTTATATTGTCACTTTAAAACCGTCTACAAGTCTGTTAAATAAAACGATGAAAGTACATCAATACATTTTTTTTAATCTTATTTAATTAGCAAATTGCATTCCTTTGTCATTTTGCCACATTATCTTTTTATCCATTTGTCAATCGAGTAAAAAATGCTATTTGATGTCAGACCGGAGGTCAAGGACACCTGGTGCACACAGCAAGATCACTCAAAGCAAATTGAAAATATTCAGCTAGAATTTGGCAGTGAGGACAAGGCTCTATAATTATGATGTGTGCCTCATCACAGCTCAGCAGACAGGACCGCCTCATATCTCAAAACCCATCTGTCTTGACTGACTTCAGTCCTGGATTTGGGTCGGCGGTAGGAGGGACGGGGAGGTGAATCATCTGTCACTGTTTCTGACACGCTGACTGACTGGTACCTCCTCTCTCATGTTGTTTGCTCTTGCTCCTTCCCCTTCTGTGTCTCTTCCGAAACATAATGAGATGCCTCGCTCCCTACTGCCTACAGAGGCAGCTGTCTTCCAAAGGCGCAATTCTTGAATGAGTTTTTGTCACCTTTAGATCTAAAACCTTTCTTTGACTTATTAGTGACTACTCTGTTTCTATATGTTATGCCTTGTATATTATTCATAAATGTGTTGAACTAAAAGTACAACATTTGGAATACAAGTTTTGTGTCTCAGACTTGCACCCTTGCTAAGTAGGCAGCGGGTTTGGAAACAGATCTTTCTCTCTGTCTCTGTTTCTCTCCCTCTCACTTCTTCGCCTTTTGAGGATGTGATAACAGACCTCCAGTGTAAATCCAGCCTAAATAATCCAGTATTCCCGTCACGTCTTCCTTTAAGTAAAATGAACCTTACATTCTTGGCTTGATTTGAATAAAAGTCCAAGCATGCTAAACCTTTTCATTAGAGTTATTGTTTCTCCACTAACAGGATAGAAATATCACAAATCTTGTTTGTTTATTTCCGTGCAAATCCCTTAATTTAATCTCTACTTTAAATAGCACAGCTCCAGAGAGATCGCTTCTCGTCTGAGGGAAGCAGACAAACTTCCGCTACTTTTCTTCACGTTTCACAGTGAGAGCGTGAATACTGTGTTGATGTTTATGGCTGAATGAGACGTTGGAAGGATGTGCGAGTGTTGAGAGCTGCCGGAAAGAAGTCACCCTAGGTTAATTGGGAGGAAGCTCTGTGATTCTTCTGCGGCTTTGCCGTATCCACATAAAGCTGCTTTTCTTATGTCTTTGATATTGAAATCGTGTAGCACTTTACATTTGATAGTTAAAAAAGGAGTTTTGTTTAGGATAGTAAAATGAAACAGTGATTTGTGCTTTTAATCAACACAGATAATCATTTCTGGATTAAATCTAAAGCTGCATATAGCACCCCTTGAGGTAACATTGAGAGTGCACTTCTGACGGTGCATTATGAGTTGAAGTTTACATTTGTATTATTGAGGGGGATATCTTACCCAAAAAATCCGTCATCATTTATTCACCGGCATATCATTCGAAACCTGTATACGACTCATTCTTCAGTGGAACACTAAAGAAGATATTTTGAGAAATGTATGTCTCTGTGGTTTGTGTCCATACAATGGAAGTCAATGGGAGTCAATGTTGTTTTGTCATGTATTTTTTGTGTTCTGCAGAAGTAAGACATAATGGGAAGTACATTTTTTGGTGAATTATAACTTTTATTATTATTATACTTTTTACGTATACTTATACCTTTGTTTGGGATTTGAACATACAGTCTTTGTTCAGATCTTTAACGTCTACACCACGCCTCTTTTTTTGCAGAATATCATGTATTCTTACAGCCTAATACAGATGTGATTAAAGATTTCTTTTCTCTCTTTCCTGGTCTCATTTAGAAGTGGACATTGAGCGCTGTGTCCGTGAATCCATCAACCTTTTCTGCTGGACTCCTAAAAGTGCCACTTATCGGCAACATGCCCAGCCAGCCAAATCTGCCAGTGACGGCAACAGCTTTGGGAAAACACCCTCCTTTTACTCTTCAGAGTTTCAAGACCTGCCCAAAACTGACCTGGTGAGTGTCCTCGATTGCCCCTTTATTGCCCCCATTGTCACATCTACATTGTATGCCAGTTACATTGCCTACAGTATGTAAATTATAAGCACAGAGGAACTTCATTGCAGTTAGAAATTAAAATAATGAATATAGTTTAACTATTTTTCAATGCTTGTACACATTATACAAGACACTAAAAGCCGTTTAGCAACCATAGAAATGCCCTCTCCAATTTGGATGTGGATGTATTCTCTCTTTGTCAAAATGTACAAATCTAGTTTCACTGTATTATGACTTCTATGACAATGATCTGTACTGAAAATATAAAGATTGACCTTTACTATAGCAATGGGGTAAGACATCTTGCTGAGATCCTTTGGCCTTTCGTATTTAACTTTTAAAGATTGTCTTGTGCCGAAAGGGAACGTCTTTGCTTATAAAGCACGGAGCCAATTACCCACCGTTAATCAAATGATCCATTAAGGTTTGCGGTCAGAGGAGTGCAGAATGTGCCCGCCGATGGTCTCGACCGCCCACAATGCTCTTCCTAATGAGATGCTTTGACTCGCTTATAAACACTCCAATGTCTGCCTGCTGCCAACTGAAACGCTACAGCACAAATGCTTGAGACGTTAGAGGTTGTTTTCCAAATGCAAAGTCCTGTTAACACCAAGTTAATGGTTGCTCAATGATACTTTAGTATAAAAAGTACATTGTATTTACTTAAAAAAAAAGTTTGGGATAATTGTGAAATAAAAGCAGAGACGGATGTACATGTCGCGAGGGAGCAAACGTTGGAGGTCAGTTTTCTCACAACTTTCATTAAGCTAAACGCAGGAATATCGGCTTATTTGTTCTGTTTCATTTGTGAATGTTTTTTTTCTGTTCTGCTGGTCATTTTCGTATGTGGACTGCAGACATCAGTTGACCTCAATTGCCTCGAGCGGCCGCATTCATTTTTGCAGGCATAGTCTTCATTTATGTGATGGTTTTAGCCCGCGCACATATTTTGCCGTTCTCTGCTCTCATCCAACCGTTCTCCTGACCTGACCTTCTGACGTTTCTCGTTATTCTTCTTCCTGTCTCTCCCTTCACATTATTAAAACCTCTTCGGCTGACATATACCAAAGACCAAAGGTCCTATGAATACTTCTGAAATATTATAGGCCAGTTCATTAGTTATTGTCCTCATTACATCAAACTAGTTTTAAGCGATATTTGGTTTCTGTATGAAAGGAATAGTTAGGGAAATATAAAAATTATGCGATGTTTTATTCTGCACATTTTGTTCCAAACTCAAGGCTTACTTTTCTTGTGTGGAGATTAATTTTGTTATGGTAATTTTTTTATATCCTGACCACTTACAATTTGTGTTGCACAGGAGACAAGAAGCTATCTATGAGTGTGAATACATTTTGAGAAGATTTTCATTTTAAACTAATTTTTTCTTTCAGTATAAAATTGGTAAAGTTTAAACTTTAGACAGTTTAGGTGTGATCGCTTGAGTTTTTAATCATAAAATGGGCAAATTACTGTAAAGTTGAAATGAAATCTGACTTGTTTTCACAACAATTTGATAACCTAAGAGTTTTCTATTTTCTTATCATGTTTGTCATGTTTCCCTCTCATGCAGAATGGCAAAATTGATTTGTGAGGAAAGTGAAATTGGTAGCTTTTTGTTAACTAAAACAGGAAGTTAGGGCGGGGCATATTAATTGGCACCTCCCCCTTTTAACATAGCCAGTAGGGTTAAGTTTACCTCACAGCCTGGATTTTTTTTATATCACAGAGTGTTCTGTTCTGTTTTTCCATCATTTTTTTGTGTTTAAAATGATGTCATAAAAGTCAATGATCCGTTATGGTGAAAGTGAGAGACTATGAGGTTTAAATGTTTTGGAACACACTATAGTGTATAGATACCTTTAAAGCTATCATTTGCATAAAAAAGCCAAAAAGTCCAAATTTCATAGGCACTTTAATGAAATGATTGCAAAATCAAGATGTGTTTGTTTAGTTCACAAGTATCACGTTTCCCTTTTACGGAATATTGTGTATTCATCATCAAATTACTGATGTAGATGCCTCTGCTAGAGCTTGTAAATGTTTTTCGGAGATTGAATTGCAGTGATGTTACTGGGTACAGGGCGTGTCAGAAATATTTGGAGTTGCTGTGGAGAATCTCTTTGTGATGTACTGGAGACAGAACCTTTCACCTCTTCGAGTTTGCCTTTTGTTTGCATTCCATCAGTGTTTGCCCCCGGGCAGTGCTGAGCTTAACAAACACTCATCTGTTGACCCAATCTCTCTCTCCATTCTCTGACTGAGCATGTCTGGAAATCCACTGCATCAGTGAGCTGTAGCTACATCCATTTCTTTGCAATGCTGAGAAACGTAAGATTGCAAATTATTTGCAGAGTGCTGTTTTTTTGTAATTAAAAATCTAGCCTGTAACTAAAATGTTGAAGGTTTGAATGCCTGAAAGACCAAATGAGTTTAAAGGCTTCAGGCTCCGTGTCCACCGGAGCATTTTTCCATGCAGCTGGAGTATTTTTCAATTGTTTGCAAAGGAAGTGCGCCGTGCATTTAAAAATGGCAGCTTTTCTACATGCTCAAGCGCCCCGCAGCTGGCGTTTTTAACCAATCCATTTTTAGACAAGTAAAAACGGCCCGGTGGATAAGCAGCCCTAAGGAAATAATTTATAGGAACAGGACTCCTGAATAACATAAATTGTGCACAAGAAAACGGTCAACTAAATTGACCGCACAAATTACTAAAACAAGAAACAAACTAGTAAATTGAAGGAACCAACTATTAAATTGTGTGCATGAATAGTCAATTGAGGGGATAAATTAGTAAATTGTGTATGCAAACTAGTAAATTGAAGGAACAAAGTAGTATAAATCGTGCACACAAATAAGTAAATAAAAGAAAAAGACGTAGTAATTAGAGAGAACAAATTGGTAAATCGAGGGAGCAAATAAGTAAATCAAGAAAACAATTTACTAAATCGAGCAATGAATTAGCAAATTGAGGGAACTAATTAGTCAATTTTGTTCATGAATTAGAAAATCAAAGGAACAAGCTAGTACATCAAGGGAACAAATTAGCAAATCAAGGGTACAAATTCGTGAATTGAGGAAATGAAATAGTAAATCGTGCACACGAAGTTTTAAATCAAAGCAAAACAACTAATAAGTCAAGGGAACTACAGTGTAATTAGTAAATTGCCTGCATGATTAGTACATTAAAGGAACGAACCAGTAAAAACGAGGGAATTAATGAGTAAATCAAGGGAACGAACTAGTAAAGCAAGGGAAAAATTCATAAATCGAGGCAACTAACTAATAAATTGTAGACACAAATTAGTAAATCAAAGGAAAAGAACTAGTTAATTGAAGGTAATAATTGGTATTTTGAATGAAAAATTGTCTGTACGAATTAGGATTTTTTTTTAAATGCACTTCTGTTTACTTTCTGTCAAAAGAAAAAAAAACTATTAGGTAGCTGATACTGAATATAAATAATGAATTTCTTTTCTAGTACCTGCTTATTGTCTACTACCCTGCAGAACAAATTAATATGAGGGGCACAAATAATCAGGTCCATTGGAAAATATTACCATGTCTTTTGAGAGCATTACACAAATGAAATGTTATTTTTCTGTTATTAAGTCTTTTCTGCCATCTCCCAACAGCGTGCAGTCAATATAAACCTAAACTAAGGATCTAAGTGTAGACTTATGTTTATGCGTGCTTTACCATATACAGTACAGTGAAAAATTGTAGACTTGCTCTGCCACCCTCAGTAAGACAAATTGAGTGTCCAGCACTTCTGCTGATATTGAAGTAGTTCAGTGTCTTTCTCCAGGGTCTATTATTTATTCATCTTTTGTCATGCATTCTCTCTGTGCAGAATGTCTCTAGCTGTGCTCGGGTGGTAAATGCTGCGGTTAGTCCTGCAGTTGATAGTCATCTCCTGGTCATTAGAGCATGATGTGTCTGCTGAACAAGCTCTCTCTGTCTCTGACATTTGACAGGGCCTGTCACTAAAGCCCAACTCAAGAACGCACCTTCTGTCACCTCCGAGAGTGTGCGAACCTGTGTGTGTGACTGCTAAACTAAATCACATGACTAAATTGTATAATGTGGATATAAATCTAATCTATTTCTATATCTTAAAGGGACAGTTCACCAAACACGGTAACTATTTATTCACCCTCATGTTGTCCTGTATGGTATATGACCCTTTCTTCTGTGATACACAAAAAAGAAGATATTTTGAGAAATGACTGATTGTATCCATACAATGGAAGTCAATGGGGGCCTATTTTCTTCAAAATATCTTCTTTTGTGTTAGGGGAAGAATAAAAAGTCACAGAGGTTAAAACCAAAAATGAATACAATTCATTCATTTGGCTTGAACTCTTCCTTTGTTGTATCCACTTATGTTAGTCTATGAATATGTTTTAACAGGCATTTATGAACTTTACTTCTCAACTATTGAACACATTAATATCACTCCCATTTATTTTACAATCCGTTTTCATTAGACTTTACTGACTGCCTTTAAAATGTGTTTGTGGTTTGTCACATGTGTAAGCTAGTTTACTCAATAACAAGGATTTAACTAGCTCGCAACTCAATAACAAAGGACCAGACCCTCAAAGAATTATGGGTAATCCTCTTAAGCGTTCTTTTAGGGCTGTGTACATGCTTGCCTTTGTGTTACCCTGTTAATGATTGACCATCGGAATGATGAAGCAAAAATGATCTGTTTGTGAAACAAGGTCATCGAAATAGCGAGCTCTGAGTGGACGGGAGGGAGAGAGTAGACTTGTTTTATATTAATACTTTTTATAGAGAATGTGAAGCGCGGCGGTCTCAAAAACGCATCAGAGTGAAGGTTTTCCTGATGTTGGTTCCTTTCAGTGCCAATGGGTCTTGATGCAATATATCGTACATCTTTTGACAACATCTGTCATGTAGATCTTAAGCTCTTCGAACTCTTGTTTTTGGATTTCCGGAACTTCTCCTCTTTGCAGACCCATGGGCATGAATGCATGGATTTGATCACTCTTCATTCTGCCTGTTTTGCACATCCCAGAATTTTACTGATTTGACTTCTCAGTGCCCTCCGATCCCCATGGTTTTCCGCAAGAGCGCCGTGCACCCAAAAAGCCAAGCTGTGGACTATTGAAATGTCAACGCTGATAATAAAAGGTCAAGACTCCTGCCTGCATTTAAAGTGTCAGAAACCAGGCCATAAGGGTCTACCTTTAGTCAATGATGAGAATGCCACAAGCCCCGCGGATCTAATGCATTTTAATACCACTGGAGTCCACTGGACATCTGCGTTTTTCTCTTTCTCAAGCACACCTCCATTGCTAAGGTGACCTCGCAGGTAATTGGCTGTGCACTGTGGGAGACTGGTACTCGATGACTGATTGGACTGATTTCACGGGCGGCTGAACATTGACATTTGCGAGACAGACCCCCACCTCATGCCCTTTCCTGAGCTCTTGTGTTTGTTTCAAAAGGTGTGGAATTCAGTGATAATGTGCAGTGTAATGCGCACATCTTGTGTTCTAGGTCAGTGGGTGTCAAACTTTGTGGGCTTAGAAAAATTTGAGTACCACATCGGCAAATGTTTGTGAGGAGCGTCGTTTATTTTTGGTTCATTTCAATATTGCTGTTGAGTAATTCGATTAAACATAGTGCGTATTAGCCTATAGCATAGCAGTTAAAACACAGTATATGCATTTAGAGTAGTGTTGTCAAAACGATTAATCGTGATGTGTGTGAGTGCGTGTTTGACTGCGTGTGTGAGTGTGTGTGGGTGCGTGCGTGTGAGTGTGTGTGTGTGTGTGTGTGTGTGTGTGTGTGTGTGTGGGTGTGGGTGTGGGTGTGGGTGTGGGTGTGGGTGTGAGTGTGGGTGTGGGCGTGTGTGAGTGCGTGCGTGCGTGCGTGCGTGCGTGCGTGCGTGCGTGTGTGTGTGCGTGCGTGCGTGTGAGTGTGCGTGAGTGTGTGTTTTTTTATTTATTAAGTGCAAACACATACATGTGTATATATAACAAATATTTACATAACTATATATCTAAATCTTAGTTATATTATCTATAAATATAAATATATTACACATATTTCTAAAATACATACATGTATGTTATCACTATATTTTATTTACAAAATAAAAAATATACAAACACACACACATTGAATAAACACAAACATTTATTTTGGAATTGTTTTAATAATTTTGAGAGCACTAATGTAGAGTCTTAGACACAGAGGAAAAATTACACAAAACACACAAAAATTGTTAACTACATCTTTAATACAGCATTTATTAATCCTAATTTTAACATGTCTGAAAGCTCTCAACCTTTTTGACTCCAAGGCCACATACCAGACCCCCCCCCCCCACCCCATTCAACAAGATTCAAAGGCTCACTCACAAGACCTTAGAATTTATACCCAATTATATAATTTTGTGCTCAACATTAACTGGAAAAAATGTTTATTAATTATAAAAATTGGCCAAATAAGAATAAAAATCTTGCTCAGTCTGTCTAAATTCAAAATATTGGTCATCTAGAGGCCCCCTTGGACGTCAGCCCCCCTGTTGAGAACCACTGTATTAAAGGAATAGTTCAGCCAAAAATGGTCCCCATTGACTTGACCATAGTAATTGAATTCCTTGAATAACCGCTGCTTTGAACAATGTGCATGCTAGTTCTGGGATTGAAAGGAAACTAGACCAAGAGGTTTTTTTTCGTATAAATTACACCTGCTAAATTGGTCACTTCCCTCCTGATAAAGATCTGATGACATGAGTGCAGTTCCCAAAGTGCCATTCAGAGCTATTATGGTGCTATTTAGTCGAGTGCGAGATACTTAAGTTATCTGAGAGTGAAGGGTCACAAATGAGAGTTCTTGCAACTCCAATGAGAGTGCTTATAAACCAACATGGTTTGGAAACAGACATACAAGACGAACCATTGCGTGCCATTGTATGTAATACTGGTGGTCTGAGGCTGAAGACCGAGCGAGGAAAGTTGAACAGAGGTCAAGGAAAAACTTTCTTCATATTTCAGCAAGACGGGGAAATTGATGTGTGTTCGGCGAATGTAAGATGATCATCTCAGACAGCATCAGGGGTTTTCATTCACCTTGAGGGAAGACCTGTGCGATCTTCGCCCGTGATGGAGCAAGATGAGTGGGTGGTTGTCTTGATGGAAGCTCTGTGTTGTCCAGACTGAGCCTGAAGTGATTCAGGTGGAGATGTCAGAGAGGTAAACAAAGAGTTCACAAAGGTGAAGACAGAAAAATGAAAAGCAGATCTGAGTGACAGAAGTTTAAGAGATTGGTCTGGTGTAAATGAGATACAATTCAAGAAAACACAGTTACAATGAAGGAGAACGATAGCTCAATTCTTTGCATGGTTTTTGTAATGTACTTCTTGACTTGCAGTTTTTCCACCCAAACATTTCCTAAAATCTCTCATCACTTTCTCTTACACATTTTATTTTGAACCAGCACTTACTGCCACAACAAGGCTGCTCATCTGTTCGTCTGACTTTGTCTGTTTCCTTCGTGCTCCCACAGAGCCGGGAGCCGTTGAAGTTGACCGAGCTGAAGTCAGAGGCAGCTCCTCGCATCTCTGTGGAAGACATCATTGAGCTGTGTGAGCTGAGTGGGCCGGCTTTCTGCAAGACTCCTGTGAAGAGAGCCAGAACCGGAAAACCTAAGATTCTGGCAGTGGACATCCGCAGCCTTGAGGAGTATCCTTTAAGTCTTCAACAAGCGTTTTCTTTTACACATTTCTTGTATTTCAGAATATTTTGGGTATTTGATATTTTCATATTTAATTCATATGAGAGTCATTTAAAAATAACCAAATTAGCCAATGTTGCAAGTTCAGTGCACATTAAGTATGGACTTATGAGAGTTGCTGTTTAATGCAGTTCGACTATAAACATTGTTTTCTAAAAGCCTCTCACCGAATGTTGTTTATTACTAATCTTGGCATTTCTTTGTTAAGCGTGCAAAAAGACCTAGCATGAGAACTTTTGTTAGCATAACTTTTTGTAGCACTAGCCGCAACATGAGAGCTAGCCGGAGATTTTGCATGAGACTTACAATTAGATCTAGCAAAATGCTACGTTAGGAAACCTGGAATGTTGAGCGCGTGTCCAGCTTAAAAATTTCAGTTCAATGCTGGTACTACGCATACTATTTATACTACAAAGTAGAATAGTGCATAAGTACGCGATTTGGGACGCACCTCTAGTATGTGACCTAGCATGAGAACTAACATGGGAACTAGCATGAGACCTAGCATTTGGTCAAGCATCAGAATTAGCATGAGAGCTAGCGTAAGAACTAACATGAGACCTTACATGAATGCTAGCTTGGGAACTAGCATTAGATCAAACTTGGATCAGTGAGCTGCAACAGGCAAACTGCTACATTTTATCCTGTTAATAGACTAAGCTCTGGAGAAAGCACAGGGATGACCACCAACACTGAACCATCCATCTATTGTTTTGTGTTTTCAAGCAAATGTCATTTCTGAGCCCGTGCTGGAGGTCCTGTCATGACTTTCTTTGAATAAATTGATATAGCACTAAAGATTACACTAATATAAAAGTTAATAAATATAAACCATTATTGATAGATATTGGTCATGTGATCTGCACAGAAGCTAGTGGTGTTTGCTAAAATACAGGGGTGGGCTCGCTTGACTTGTGGTTGTGTACACAGGCCCGCTGTTGGGCCCAAGCCATGTCTAGGCACCAGAATGTGACGGAGACAAGACACAAACAAGACACAAACAAAATTATAACATGGCTGCTGTGTATTTGGCCCCTGGGGTCCAAGCCATGTCTTGGCATCATGTAAATTTGTGAAAAATGGAGCCAGCTCCAACAATGTGTGGGCGAGTTTTGCAAGGGAACACTTTTGTTTTGCACGGTAACCATGTTATGTCGTGTAAAAGCATTTTATTATAAACTTCGCAGGTGTCGTTTATGAAAGTTGTTTTTGGTGACAGTATTGATAAGTAAATAATTAGATAGTTTGGAGAACAATCTGCCTCTATTTGAGTTTTTTTTGCTAATAGTTACAGCGCAGTGGAACATTTAGGTGTTATATGATTGTGTTAATCTGTCACAGAATATACATTTTTGTTAGTTTTCATATGGTGAAGATGAAAGTAGATACAAAAATGAGCTATATTGTAAATAAAACCTGAAAGCAAAACTGGATATTTACAGTATTTATCTCTCCTGTAACTCTGTGTTTTACACCGAATTGAGTACTACTCGATCAATGTTTGACTTCAGTGTTGGACAGAAATGTTCCCGTGATGGCTTTTTAATTCATAAGACCATTTTTTACATCCTCTTGAGAAACAGTAAAAGGTTATTAAATGTTTCTGCGAAGCACCAACCCGAGTCATTTCTGTTCAAATATGTAGCAGCAAATATGGATCATTTTAACTTTAGCTGTGTTAGAGACACTTAACATGAGTTATTATTCAATTACCCTAGCCACACTTTATAATCTCCATCTCTCTCTCTGTCCATCTCTGATTTAGCACTCACCTCATCTGCTTCATTTTATTCAGCTCTCGTCTTTGAAACGCAACTCTTATGTGTTCTCTTGGTCATATTCAACGAATTTCCCGAAGGACTGAATCTTTTTCATCGTCCTGCACACACCAATCTCTCTTTCACTCTTTTATTTCTTTCGTAGCACTGCTGTGCTTTTTGGCTAAAGTTGGAAAGTTTTTGCAAAGCCTGTGGATCTGTCTAGAATTTGTTCGGCAAATCCTCTGAACTTAACCTGACACAATTACAAATGCACAGCTCAAGGGCTTATGAGAGATTGCGGGTTGCTTGCTTATCTTGCCACAACAAATGTTCACTTTAGTACCACTGGGTATACATTTAATATACATAATGGATCTAAACGCAGTAACAATGTTCACCGTTTTTAACAGGCATACAATAAGTGCTCGAGAAGCACAAAGTGATTTAAAACGTTCTCTAGAACTGCAAAAAAAATGATATTAGTGCTGTCAAATCGATTAATCACGGTTCCAAAATAAATGTTATTTTTTATATTGTGGGTGTGTGTGCGTGCGTGCGTGATTTGTGTATATTAATACTAGGGCTTTAAACGTAAACGCATTTTTCCATTCCAATTCCAGCTACTTTCCCATTGTTTTTCTATGTAAACACACGTTTGACGTACGTGCATGACCGTTATGCTGGGTTCACACTCAACGCGAACAATCACGTTCCACGCTCTTTATAAGTCGCGGGAAAATTTTATTATTTTGCGTGAGTGACACGAAATAAAAATTTTTCAGCCTTCGTGGAAGACAAGAAGACGAAGCAACGGCTTTCGTTTAAACCGCATAAGCACCTCTCAAAGGGAATGCAGTTAACACTGGTTGCAAAAACCTTTTTACTTTTCACGTAAGCAATTTACTGGGCACTATATGTTATAAACATGGATACAAACAATGGGATTGAAATGCTATAATTGCTGACCACGTTGTGTAACTACATTTCCAAAAATAAAAATTTGTTTCTATTGAAAGCAAGCTATGATATGTTTAATGTTAGCAGAGGTAACACTGCGCAGTGCGCACATAATAATATAATATTATAATATCCATTCCTACATGATCAGTGGTAAATTGGTCTGGTCTGGTTCAGTTCATCAGTGATTGGGTGAGAACAATTGATTTTTACTGGCTGTGGAAACCAGTGGGAGGGGCTTATTATACAAAAGGCAAAACGCTGTAAATGAAACGCCCTGTGCAACCAAAACGGCGTTTTTTATCCAAAAGGAGGCACTTTTCTGGACGCCTTAAAACATCATTAAAAAAGGCGTCTTTTTTCGCGTTTTTTACGACGTGTGGAATCGCGTCAAAAGTGCAGTGCAAATACTGTTTTAAAGGCCATCAAATAAGGCGTTAGGATATAAGCGTGTTTAATTTTTTGCGTAAATGTGACACCATCGGCTTAACATACAGCTTCTAGCTGTGGGACACGGTAAAACGCAATGTGAGGTCCAGTCTGGTGTATAAAGTCACAGGCTAAAGGCTGCGTCAATAAATCTCTGTCAGAATCTGTCAGACATCACACCGGTATTAAGTTCTCTTTCGTGCTTGGATGAATAAAACCACACCAGATTATGACAGAAACCTGTTTTGTTTAGCATTTTGGTAAGCACACTTTAACTTGTTAAATAAAATCTTAAATGAATGCAAAGAGTTGTGAAAATGGGATTGACGTCAGATCTGCGTAAAGAGACAACTCTTAAAGAGGCCGCGTTCTTAAACCTACTGCTGTGACTCCTGTCACTAATGTTAATCAAAAAACAAAAGAAGAGTGGAATTCAATGTGTTTTGTAGCTTCTGTATTTCATTTACAAGTTAACATTAAAGAGTGTTTAAGTGTTTGAGAACTTTTGTTCGATTTCTGTATATATCCTATCTGTTAGACACGATAGCTCTCAATTATACTTTTGAATGGCTATAATTATTGTTAAATATATAAAAAATAATCAATTTAATAGAGACATCAGTTACAGAATGTTGGCTTTCCTAAAATGATGCCTTTAAAGAAATCTGTTGTTTCTACTTTAATTTGAAGATTAAATGTGAAATTATTAGAATGTAATAGTATATTTTAAAACATTAATGTTATGTGCGATTAATCGTGAAAAATAGTGATTAATCAGATTTTTTTTTATCGATTGGCAGCAACAATTAATACGTATATATAAATGCAAACACATGTATATAGAGCAAAATTTAAGAATATATACATTTATATTTAAATATTATTAATTGTGATTAATTGATTTGACAGCCATAATATATTTGTTTATTAATGCAATAAACAAGCATTTAGAAACAAAAATACATAAACAAGAATTTAGTAGATATGTTACATGTATTTATTATTATTATTTTATTGATTATTATTATTATTAATTATATTAAGTAATTTTTTACACAGAAACTCCGCCTATATGTTGCTGAAAGAAGAACATTTGAACAAAATGTTATCTCAGTGGATTCTTTATAGCCTTTAATATGCTTAATGATACAACAATTTGTTCTCAAATCCGGTTTAGCGAAAAGGCAAATGGTCTCATAAAGTCCCTTTAACATCTGAAGAACTTCTGTTTCACAAAAGTAATTTATTGTGGAATTGGGTTCTTTAGACTATACAAAAGGAGGAAGAAAATGGTACTTAATAGTACTTATATGAACCATTACGTTTTTTTATTTTTTTAAGAACCACAAATGGTTTTCTATGACAGTGCTTTCTCATTTTTTCTCATTATTTCCTTTAAAACTGTTGAAAATAACTCCACACATGTAGCCAGAAGCTCTTTTGTGATTTTCTAGTTTGCCAGCATCTGACTTACACAAACATAAAAGAGAATTGGCCCTTGACCACACACGTGCAGCTTCAACCGCGGACACGTCCCGGGAAGCATCAACATTCCGTACACATCCACGTTTGGGCCAGAGGGAGAACTGCTTCAGTGCCCAGCGTCCAGCACGCTGGCCGGATATAGATTCCGTGTCATTGTCATCCTCAGCAACATCATGAAGAACGCTACCACGGTAAAGTCATTATCCAGCTTAGATTTATTTCCTGCATTATTTCATCATGACTTCATGTCTTTATCTTCACCTCGTGTGCGCCCTCGTATCGATCTTTTCTTATGAAGTTAAAGCACAGTTCTTGTATAATCTCTCCGTTTGTCTCTTTTAGTTTGCAGCTCACCTGGTGAAGGTGAATTTTCCACGCATTTGTGTCTTGGATGGAGGAATGAACAAGATGAAGTCGACCGGCCTGTTAACAGTCCCGTCTCCACAGATATAACAGCACCTGTTAATTTCGTTTGCTTTGTGAATTCATTTTTATATATTGTGACAAAACAAGCTCCCGGCTAATAAATGATTTGGCTAATAAATGATTTGTTGTTAAGAATTCCTTTAGGGCATTTTCAACAAAACTTTGAATAAGTGAATAACACAATTTCACAAAATAATTTTTATTTATGCTGCTGGAGATTAACTTCTGGGACCAAATAAACGTTTTAAAAAACTTACTAGTTGTCCTCATACATTTATCAAAAGTCATGATGTTATTTTCATTTCAGATGTGAAAAACTGCAGCTCTGTGCAATTCATTGACCACAAAATGCAAATAAGAATTTTGTTTTACACACCGAACTGCTTTCTGTTGCTGAGAATGTCTTATTAATGGCCAGACGTATCTAATCTGACAGAAAGGTCACAAAAATTCAAATAGCGTGCGGAGGGTTATCTCTGAATGCAAAGCGTGTTTGGAAGTGGATGGATTTATGGTATGAGAAATGCATTTTGGGTTCCGTTCTGTCAGTCAGGGTAGTGATGGATGTGGACACTCAATAATTAGATGTGTGAATGCTGAATAAAAAAAAACTGTGCGATTACTAATGTTGATTTCTAGATACAGAATTTGGCACACGCCTTGAGTGACAGATACCTTTGGGCGGTGGTAAAATCACACATTGTTTTTTGGCAGGCATTTAAAGAGACAGTTCACCCAAAAATGAAAATTCTGCCATCATAGAGAGCCTCTGAGACTTTCACAAATAAAGATATTTTGAAGAAGTCATTTCAAATCTGTATGTATGTTTTTTCTTCTGCAGAACTCAAAAGAAGATATTTTTAAGAATTTTGATTGCCATGGCACCCATTCACTTCTATTGCATGGACACAGAACCAATGGCCGTTGTTCGGTTTCCAACATTCTTCAAAATATTTTCTTTTGTGTTCTTCAGAAATAAGTGACATAAGGGTGATCCTTTCCTATAGCACTATTTACATATGACGTCATGTATATGCATGTTACAAACACGCATCTCTTCAAAACCCCAAACTGCCTGTTTTCAAACTGAGATTATCATGTTATGTCACTGAACACAAATCGTCTTCCAGCAAGTCGTCCTGGACTGGCTTTCGGTTTCAAACCCGTACAGGTCTGCTGGGATAAGATAGACATTTAGTGCCGCATGGTGCAGTCAAGCCAGCAGGCATCAGAATCCCTGTGGAATCTTATCAGTTCCTCATTGAAACTGTGCTGCAGGAATTCAGGCTTTAGTGGAATTGTGTGCGGGGGGGAATAGTGTAGGTGCACCAAAATAAAAGTTGGAACTGTGTTTCCATTCCACAGATTGTAAACAAGCCTCTAGAGGAGACTACTTCCATTACTCCGAGTGCCGAGCCAAATGTGGTTATTTTATTTTCCAATCCCCCCGTGGGGATCAATAAAATTGATATCATTTTAGATAACTGCTGGATCTTGAACTACTGTGTCTCCGACCCCTGGAGCGTAAAAGAAAAAGCAGAAGTTGACTCATCATTCACTTGTGCTGGCCGTAAAGAGGAACATAAAAGAATGGTTTCCAGAACAATAGAAGTGTGCTACATATAACACAAGTTTCATCAGACTCGAGAGGGATCTTGCCTAGGTCTGAAAAGGCGAAGTGACAATGTTAATGGTTCGTTGTTGCTTGTAATACCAGCACACGCTATTAGGTGACCTAAAATGTATTCGTCTATTTCAGGCTTAGACGGTTTTAATGCAACAATATAGCATCACTCCTCATGCACGCTTTAGTGGTCCAAACTTAACTTCCGATACACATTCGCAAAGAACAGAGTCCCTGTAGATTATTTCTGATAACAAGCTAAAGAAATAAGTGAGCTAGCACGTTAAAAGTATGTCTAGCTAATATTATTTTGGGTTACCAGAACTGTCACTTGGCTTAACTTAAATGCGACAAAATTACATAACCCATTCAACAAATTGTTTATTTAATAAAAATCAACACAATAAAATTCAACAAATTGTTTATTTAATACAATTTTTATACAATCAAATATGAATACAAATTAAGTTTAATATAAATTAAATATAAATAGTAATATTATTAGCCAATCAACAAACAGACCGGAAGTTAACTTCGGGCCAGGCGCATGCTTTAAATGAAACCGTCTATCAAATTGATTTGTACATTGTATTTATGTTACCTGAATTGCTTTGAGGACATAAAAATAGAAACTTAGATTTTCTTACTATGCAACTTTATTATCAAGTACCCTTTACTTTCTATTGTAAGGTACTATGAAGTACATTATTTACATTTATTTAACCTTTCCTGCAAGTCAGTCTGGAACTTCGAAGTGTTAAATTTCTAATAAATGTAAACGGGAAACACTTTATATCTTTACATCATTTAATGTTGAGTCATTTCATTTATGTTTAAAGGGGTCATTTGACACGGCTAAAACGAATATGATTGTTTGTTTCAGATTTAATGCAATGTGTATACACGATTTAATGTTAAAAGACGCTGTATTTTCCACATACCGTGCATGTATGTATGCGTATCTTCCTCTTTGCCCCGCCTCTCTGAAACGTGTCGATTTTTACAAAGCTCTTCACTCTGAAAAAGCTAAGTGTGCTTCAATTGGCCAGTTAACCAGTGCGTAGTGATTGGTTGAATACTGCAAGCGTGTGCTGGAAATGTACCATCTCTTACCATATGTGGAACATACGGTTCCAAAGCAATTTTTCTGACAGGTACGCCCACCTTACTTTAGTATACATTTGGGCGGTCTTAAACCTGTGGCATACTTCATTTTTTTATGTGTACAGCTGAACGAAAGCCTTTACAAAGTGTACTGCTTTTGACTCATATGCGTACACACGGCTTTTGACGCATGCACATCATGACATATGGCAATATTTCTACTGGCCTACAGGGGTCAGATTTTCCTCAACTACCTTGAATCGATACTCCCAGGACACTGTTGCCACCTGGTGGTCACTGCAAGAAATGGAAAGCACATGCGCTACCTGTGTGGCTTTGTATGCGAGGTAACACAATTTCGGCGATGGGCGTACTATTTAAATGACAAAATATGCGTCACGGGCACTATACACTGTCCCTCGCATACACGTGAAAAGGGAACTATACTCCGAGCTTTAGTTAATGCATACCACAAATTGACGTAGATTTGTGGGGGTGAAGTTACACGAGGCGTTTCAGGCAGGTCTGGATGAGCATTCGGTTTTACTTACATTTTTGCAATTTTACGTGTCTAAAACATGCATGGGCAACTTATAACACTCCAAAGACAATATGACCCCTTTAACCAAATACTTTCCTATTTAACATACATTCTTTAAAGGGTAACCATGGGTGCGATAGGCTAATAATACAGAATGGCTGATACAGCCATTAAGAAATTCAGTTTACTGGTTTGTATTTAACAATATACGTGAACAAAATAGTCAGATTGTGTAAACATTTTCCTGCATCACTTATATGATCAATACACATATGAATGCACCTACAAAGCATATTTGAAATATATTTATATATACACATTTATGAATACATTTACAATAATACACCAAAAAGAAATTCGCCACGTAGATAACTTGGCTAACAAATTTAAGCCGAACTGTACAGTTTTGAGGGCTGTTCTAAAAGCGGTCGTGAGAGAACATTGGACGTAGTATATGCAGATGATTGTGTAACATCTACTATGGGATGGCAACATCTGTATAATGGTTTAACACCGGAAATAGAAGTGGGAGATAAATCCTACATTTACAAAATTAAACTTTACAAAAGTACATTTTCTTTAGGCATCTTTTCCAATTGAAGCACTTATCTGTTCAGTTTATAGCCGTAAAACTCTTTTGACTCTTGAGTTCCCACTTGAATCTCTAATGGGTTTTTTGAAAGCCTTTAGTTATATATGAACCTCAAAGAACCTAAATGAGTTTTAAAATTCATCCACCACATTTTGTCATTTCTATTGTAAAACAAAATCTCACTATCTTCAGGTAAAGATAAGTTCAGATCTTATTTTACTCATAAATAAAAACCCATCCGAGGATCCTGAAGGAACCCATGGTGTATTAGACCTTTCGTGTTAGCCTATGAATTGACATTAGGTTATGTGTTTAACCTGAAAGTAGAACAACTTTGATGGGCAACTGGAACATGCACTCTGAAGGAACCCATGAAGGTCAGAGGAAGTGTGCCCGTGACCGAACGGTATGTCCCCGCTCGGTGGGGTGTCCCTTATCCTAGAGTCCCGTAAAGAACAGTAAAGCCAGGGTTAAAAGTCTCTGTGACTGGGGTTAAAGTCTCCTCAGGTTGTGTTCTTCCTGACATGAACCTTTTCTGAGACTCATGTCATCCAGAGTTATTTCACCCGTACGACCCCTCCGTCGTTCACCCTTTACTATAATCTGGAACAGGAAACATTATCTACATTTATTAATTATGGAGATGCGTTATGCAACAAAATCATATAAATGAATGTAATAAAAATACTGAATTTAGAGAGATATTTTTATGTATAAATATATATATTCGTTTATTGATGTATTAGAAAACTATTCATCTTAATTAAACTATTTTTGATAAATAAATTTATTTGATTTATATACATTTATTAATATATAAATACACAGTTCATAAATTCAATGAAAATGACAGAATAGTTTTGGTACTTACACTTTCTAGTCCATTTCCCCAAATGGTGATCTGTGTGGATCTCCAGCCGTCTCCTCCCGTTCGACCCCAGACTGCGGGACTGTGCTGTCGGCCCTTCTGTACGAACACCTGCAGCATGCCCACGTGATGGCCTGCCATCTTATGATGGAACGCCAGGCACAGGTTACCCTCGTTCCAGGGCGGAGTCAGGGGGAGTATCAGCTGAGCGCCACGCCCACCCCGCTTCTCCCCGCCCTCAGAGATCGTCAGGTACCGCCCACCTGCCACACAGAGAAATAAGTGTACATGGGGGCATCTATAATTCATTTACAAATCAGCATCCAGGACCAGGGATGAAAAAAAAATGGATCAAACATATTTTGAAATGGAGGAAATACCAGACGAGTCTTCTGTCGTCTCCCAGTGAAGGTCTCCCTCTCTACGCTGGATCCATCCACAGAGTCCGTGATCAAAAGAGCAGCTAAGATATCCACTGTCTGTGAACAATGTGATCAAACGCTGAGTTCTGATCAAAATTAAACTTGACCAACATGAGTGAAACATACAAAGCTTATTAAGAACATGTCCAGGCCAGAAAGACATAAGAAAAATGAAATCACGAGTTTTGCTTTGTGCCACCGTTTTTACAATTTTAAATAAAAAGTAGTAAAAGTGTTTATACTTTATGGTAGTATTTGTCATAACGCCTTCAATTTAAGCCACAATTTAAGCCATAATTACAATAACGTCTTTTACAGTAAAATTTATTTATTAAAATAATGAAAATTAGAGATGATAATGAGATTTACAAGTAAAAAGCCAAATGAAAATATCAGGATGCATATGGTCACAAAAACATTGTAAATTGCAGCTTTAGTAATAACAATTTTAAGCCTGAAGCTTAATAATTAAAAAAAATATATCTTTTATTCACCGTCATGTCATTAAACATCAAAACCTGCATATGACTCTTTCTCCTGTTGAACACAAAAGAAGATATTTTGAGAAATGTCTCAGTAGTTTGTGTGCATGCAATGAAAGTCAAGGGGACCAATGTTGTTTGGTTACCAGCAATCTTCTTTTGTGTTCTGTAGAAGAAAGAAATTCACACAGGTTTGGAATGAGACGAGGGGGAATAATTGCTGAAAGAATTTTGGACTGGTAGAGTCGGAGCTGCACGTTTGCCACAATAACAGAGGTCCCCAATTACATCCTTGTCCTTGAGCGGCACGCTGAGCAGACCGCTCTTGGGGAAATGACCCTGCAAACAGCGTGAGGGAACACGCTAACTGGAAAGTAACTTAAATGTGCACTTTTCCTGAATTTCCCATGGGAAATTAAGCCTATTTATTTGAAGGTCAATGAAAGCGTTTCACCTCAGACAGATCTATTTCTTCTGCTCACTGTCAGAACATGAAATCCTGATGTCCATATTCTTTAGTCCTCACAAATGGCTGTAGTTTAACTAAAAACCTTCCCTAAAAATCCACCAACATTTATGCATTTGACAGTGCATTAAAGACACACATTTGACCAGTATACTGTATGTGTTTCCTATGGATTCAAACCACCAACTTTTGCTGGAACTACAGTCGAATTTCCACAGAGACACAATCGGCTCATTCTTACCTGGATCGTCCTTTACCTCTTCTTCTGTGTTTCCAAGTTCAATGTCTATATCGATACCAAACATGTTGTTCTGCCCGTCATTTCGTGGTACTAGAGAAAAGAATATTAAACGCATAAATAGGTGGTTCAATAAATTGGCAATGTCACATCCATAACTCTAGAATTCCCCTAAACAACAACAAACAACAACTCTTTTCCACTGTCAGCCACTAAAGATGCTATTAACCTGTCGCACTTTTATTAACCCATATTTTTTTTACTTTCAGAGTACAAATTGGTGTTCAAGTACGGAAATCAATAAAGACGCCAAACAGAGGACAAACTACAATACATGTTCTTATTGATGAAAACGGCTGTATTTCTGTAGATATGTAAGCCTTACAAGGCATAAAAAACAATAAAAAGCTGCCTAGTAAACAATGGATTACCTTTTTTATGCGATTAATTGGAGGGCGGGGGTTAATTTGCATATTATATTATTATATATTGCGTATACTAAATGAGGCAAGGGTGTAACGTTACATTCAAGTCGTTTTAAAGCATGAAGAAATTATTATGACAAGAAAGACTATTCAATGTGCAATTTTAATGCTTAAAAATGAGTTTTAAGTGATAATAACATCGAATAAAGTGGGACTTTCAATACTATGTGTAGAAAGTGCCAAGCTATCTCTGAGGAGATGTGTAGAACAAACTAAACAAATGTTGATGACAAGACATGTTATCCCCTAAATCCTTTTTCCTATAACAAAACTATAGACCCGAGGGGGATCGGTGACATATCTCAAGCGGGAGTGTGTGTACAGCAAATACACGACAGGATATCAGCTGGAGGGATGTCAAGAACGTGATTAGTCTATTGATTTCAATTATCCCTCCAGTCTTTCCCTGTCACAGCGCTATGTACATTCCTTCACACCAAACAATGTCCTTCCTCCAAACAACATCAAAACATTCAGTAAACAACATTTACCAGAGGTCATTGTTGGCATTCATGTCAGAGGCTACGCAAAGTTGATAAAGAGATGTAATTATACTTAATTCTCAAGTGTCTCTTAATAATAATTTCCCCGCTGGTATTTCGAAAGTCATCATTATTCATTAAGTGATGGTGAGTTTCAGGGGAACTGATTTATGTCTTGAAGCTCTGCAGACAGGCACTGTAACCTCTCAAGGTGTGCATTCTGTTTTCATTATGTGTTGTCAGCTGGATAAGAGGCTTCCGGATCCAAATTGCCTTCCTGAAAATCTGGCCACGGGTATCGCCTTCTGGCAAACCAGAGATGCACGAAAATGCACGTATGGACAAGGAACGTTTTTTGGGTTATTATTCACTGTAAGAAAACTAATTTTACAAAATGTTTACGTATTTTCAAAATGTGGTCAAAAAATGTCAAATTACAGATATGCTGTAACAAGTTTGGTGTAAAATAACAAGAAAAACATGTCATTTTACTTTAGAAAAATAACTATTTAATGTTTTTCTATAGCCCCAGCTGCCGAAATAGTACTGTTTTTACACAGAATTGTCTTACAGTGTTGTTTTGTTTTCAGTTTTATTATCATTTTATTAATATTTTTAATGAGGTATTATTGTTATATTCTTAGTTCTTACGTACATTTTAGTTTCATTTTTATCATTTTTGTTATTTCTTATGTTGCCTTATAAGATAAACCTGTATATCTTTTCATTTTAGTTTAGGTTTTATTTATTAATTCAAGTGCCTCAACCTAAACTTATTTCAGTTTATTCCTGTATTTCACATTTTTGAACATTTTCAAGTTTATTCAATATTTAAATTTTTAACATTTATATTGTTATACTTTTTATATTTCATTTTTATAATTTATATATTTTTTATTTTATTCCATTTAAAATTTTGTTTCTTGTTTCATTTCATTTTAATGAACATAAACGTTTTAATAGTTTAGATAAAATATAATAACCTTTTTTCCCATTGAGCATCTTTGTAAAAAGCTCAAGAAATCATAAGAAAGTTTTAAAAGTACCACTAAAAATTCAAAAGAATGAAGGTTTACTTACTGTGGACATCACCTCTTTGTTTCTGCGCGTTGTCTTTGATGTTGTTGTCGACTGGGGTGACCGGTGGTATGGCGGGTCTGCGTGTCGGGATGATCGGGACCACTGTTGTGACGACCGAGGCTTTCGTGGTGGTTGTGGTGGGAGGCAGACGGGTAGGAATCTTTGGTTTGGGGGTCACCAGCACTGGTGGTCTGCGGGTTGGAATCATGGGTCTTTGTGTATTGGCTATAGGGATTTTTTTAGTTGGGGGAGTTCTGGTGGTTGTTGTAGTAGGTGAGATCCGTTTGGCCGTCACTGGTGGTCTCTTTGTTGTGGTGGGCCTCTTGTGGTCTGAATCTGGGATTTTGTTGCCACCCTTGTTGTTGTTTCCTGGTCGTGGAGGCTCGATGACCACTTTCGGGATGGCTGAGAGGAGCAGAAATAGTGTTAGAGAAATACACAACTTCTTTCCAAAGAATGTACCATCAATGTGCAAGATTCAAAATTCAACATTTAATTTGTTTTCATAACCTTGGAAAAAAATCTATGACTTGCATTTCTCATTTAACCATTTGTGTGTGTGACAAGTTTGGACACTGGTTTAAAGTTCGGCCTAAAAATTTCCCATTCACCGCTTTGTCAAAATTGAAAAGGCCGTTTTCATTTCATGTGTACATTGGATGCAAAGGAGTCATCCGTCAAATATGACATCAATACCAGAGAGGCAGGCCGGCCCTTGTGCTTCTGTCATCCTTGAGGAAAGAACGCTAAAGGTATGAATGTGAAAACGCTATCTCAGGTTTCACAGGAGCTTTGATATGCGATTCCCAAAAAGCTGTAATTCAAGCCTTTCAGGCGCTCTCAGACACACCTGGCTGAAGGATTCCAGAACATATCCTGGAAAATTGGATGCCTCATTGGTTTAATGATCATTAAAACAGGTCTCCGGCACACAAAGCAGATTTTTGTCCACTAAATGAGTAATAACAAGATTATTCAGACTGCGTCAGAGCACAACGGCATACAAACAAAGCCGGTGGTATGGTAAAGTGTGCAGTCGTGATGTCATACGAGGCTCACGCTCTTCTTTTGTTCAAACTACAAGCTAGCTATCAATAAAAACAGCCATGACTGAAGACAAATATCTGAAACATTTTCTAAACTACGTATTCAAGTATTTTTGAATTTACCATAAAAAATCTGTAAATCACAGCAAAAGACTGCAAATTTACAATAAAACAGGAAAACCTGTTATCTAACAATATATTTCAGTTTTTTACAGGATTTTATTTTATGTGTAACGCGTTATAAATAACTTTAATGACCAGGAATCCATTACAGCTCACTCCTTTTTAATGTAGTCACAGTTCTTGGAAGTGCAAGTAAAACTAATAAAAATGTATGTTAAAGTTGCATTTTTAAAAATATCTATGCAATAAACAAAAATGAATGTGGAAAATAATCAAATACAACATAACATTGCGATACATTGCTGTGCTTTCTAGAATAAAAGTTTATGAGTAGTGCAAGTTCTTTACTGGTAATTCAGATATTCGATCACATTTGATAAATATTTCTTTGTTGCTTTTACAGAAGCTTAACCTCAGAGCATATGTTAGGTCTGAAGAAATAAAATGTTTTTTTTTTTCAAAATAAATTCTTTATGGAGAAAATGAAATAGAATATGATAACAAGATTTGATGTACAGATTCCTTACAATGCACTTAACTGTAGCTAATCTGTATTTTGTATTGCATTTCTAACATTTACTGTTATGTTAAACGACACTATTGGGAGAAAATGTTGATGATTAACAAAGATTTTTTTAGTATAGGAATCAACAGGAGTAGTCGTTTGTCTGAGTGGGTATATAATACAATTAAAATACTAAAGAAATTCAAATATAAACTTTAGGTTGGGTGGACTTAAGTCCCTAGTTAAGTAAACTTTGTGTATAATTAAAGCATTTAAAGTTGGTTCGAATAATTTTTCCTTATTTTAGTTGAGAGATATGTAACATGACTAAATAACTTGAGTTAGGGGAACTACTCAGCCCAAATGTTAAGTAAATAGCTTTGCAAGTTGAAAATGTTGAAAATTCACATTATCTGCTAAAAAATTCACACATGCCAAAGATTTTTCAAAGCAATTCAGCCAGGAATCTCCTTAAGGCACTTTCCTCATTCCTCGTCCTGTCCTTCAGCCCCTCCACGGTCATATGGCATCGTGTTATGGGATGCTGTCATGTTAACAGGTGAACAATCTTCCTGCTTTTAACTTCCTGACTAAGGGCTGGTGCTTTTCATCACGATTGTGAATCATCTGTCTTCTTTTCTTTCCTCAATCCAAGCCGAAGGGAAACAATCCTGAGAGGCTGTCGTCACCTCCGTTCCGACTGCACTACTGTCGGACATTACTTTTTAAAGAGACAATTCACCCATTATGGAAAATCCAGTGATTATTTACTCACGGTTATGCGACTAAAATCCTACTTTGTGTTACACGGGGAAAAAATAAAGCAGACAAGTCTGTAATGTCACAAGTCTTTTTTGGGTGTGCTGTTCCTTTAAGAAGTAGTGTGATTTTGCATGGCATACTTAAATAGCTTGATATCTTCTTGATCATTCTTGACCATTGCATCTATTGTCATTTCAGTAAACCACAGGTCAATATTTGATCACCTCCCACACAAAGACGACAGATTTATAAAATGACAAGTGAATAGTAACCAGTCTTTGAGCTAAAAGCTCCTTTAAAATCCACCAACCTTTTAGGTTATTTATCCATTTGGTTATCTGACCAGACTTTTTCAACATTTAATGACAACTTTGACTTTCCTGTGCTTAAAAGTAGTCACACTAATTTCTGATTTCCAAAACCCAATCTAGTGTTAAAAGCACCTTACTACCTCGATTTGCTTTAAAATGCACTTCCAATCCAACACTTTCGAGACAGCTGTTTTTATTCTCAATTCATCAAAATCACCAAAACTGAGAACAGATGGAGCCAATTACAGTCCAACTTGATCTATAATTTGACTGTTTTATCCACGGAAAGAGATCATTTATCCAAATTAGTTATTTTACTGCTGTGGTAGCGCTACAGTCATATGGTATGTGGATTTTATTTTCAATCAGCTAATATAAATGAAAAATGTCTATTAATGGCCTTGGCCAGCAAATTTTACTGCACTAAATCATAAACTATCAGTATTCATTTGCCAAGAGCTTCTTTGAGTGTAACCAAAGCTTACATCTTAAAAGTTGTGAATTGTAAATTATTTAAAGAACAATAAAGGTTTAATGCTGTAAAACTGTATGGAATACTCTCCAGAAGACTTACGTTTGCAGTCGAAGCCCATGCCTCTGTAGTTATCTTTACACTTGCACTTGTAAGAACCGGGTGTGTTGTAGCAGGTGGCATACGGACTACACTGATGTTGACCTGAAGAGCATTCATTCACATCTGAAAAAAAAAAACATATTTTGTGATTTCTTCGAGTTGATATCATCATCGGCTCTATTTTAAAACCTGAATTTTGGAAAAAATGTTTACCACTGGAAGAAATGGAAAAATTAATTGTGTGGTTCATCTCTAGAACAAATATACTCAACATATCCTCAACACTATACTATAAATAAAGGATTTTCACAACGATGCTATGGAAGAACGAGTTTTGACATTTTATCTGTAGAGCCTTTTATCCTTTTGTTCAACAGAAAGATGTTGTAGATGTCAAAGGTTCTTCACGGCAGGGGTTTTTAATATATGTTAAATAATTAGCTAAATTAAGAGTTTTTACAAATACAGAACACATTTTTCAATTCAAATGTATTTGTATTGTTTTTCATCTTTGCATCTTTGCAAAGACGACTTTACAAAGCCAATTGAGTAAAACAATGGGAACTGTAGTGAGAAAAATTCAAACAATTCTGGAAAATATGCATGTAGCAAGAAAGAAGAGAGAAATACTTAGAAATAAATATGATTATATGTGAATGATTCTGAATGAAACAATAATAATGTTCAGTAAACTTTATAAGTTTTAAAACTTTTGAAAACCCCTGCTTCATGGAATGATACAAGCTTTATCTTTAGGAGTGTACTGTATAATCCCCAAGTTGTTCTGTCCATGAAAATCATTTATCAAATCATGCTGAAACATTTTAAAAGGTTTCAACGATTTCATTGACACCATTCACAAATGAAATGTCATCTGTACCCCACATCTGGTTCTTTCTTTTTACCTGTGCACTGATATTTCCCGTTGATGTACTGCAGGTCAAAGCCGTCGTGGCACTTGCAAATGTAACTTCCAAAGGTGTTGATGCACTTCCGGAAGCGAGGACAAACAGCGTGACCTGTGGCGCACTCATCCACATCTGCAAACAAAGAGACACATCCGTCATCTGCTGCTGCTGCTTCACAAACTCCTCTGGTTTATTGATCCAGTTGGGTTTAAGTCTCAGTAAATGAAAGACTTGTTTAGAAATTGAGCTCAAAGGGCGGGTTATTTCTGTCTCTCTCAATAAAGGGAAGACTTGAGTAAGATGAGCAACCCCTTGTTTTTAGACAACCATATAAACATGCATTTTCAAAAAGCAGCAATAAAAGAAAAGACGGTCAACTGATCAATAAAATTCTGTCATCATTTATTTACCCTCATGACAACCAAAACCTGTATATAACTCTTTATTCTATGGAACAGAAAAGATGTTTTGAGAAATGTCTCAGTGGTTTTGTGTCCATGTAACCGAAGTCAATGGGGCCAATGTTGTTTTGTAACCAACGTTCTTCAAAATATCTTCTTTTGTGTTCTGCAGAAGAAAGAAAGTCATATAGTTTTGGAATGGCATGAGGGTGAGTAAATGATAAGATAGTTTTTTTGGGAGGGGGACTATCCCCATAATGCCAAAAAATAAGATTTTTCACTTTCCAAGTAAACTCCTCATACATCCCACGTGAGTTATGATTAAGATAGGAACGTTTTAGATACACTGCAGATTCTTTTGTGCTCTCATAAGGTTTGACATGACCAGGTTTCTTAAGTCCCTGCGGCATGATCAAGAATATCTAATTTTCCAGCTGTTAAGTGTCTCCGACAAAACTCTTTCTATAAGATTTAACAGCATGAAGTTCAGAACTTGTAAACATGACCCGGGGGACCTGTGATGCTCGGTGGGCGTGAAGCAGCCTCAATACATTTGTGTGCATGAAACAACTGCCCTCTTAGCCTCAAACCAATAAAAGTCAACCAAAATACCTAAACAGTTGAACATCTGCGCGGTAAACGGTAAGGTGGTCAGTCTCTGATTGATGGCCCCCTTTAAAACAAATCCCACTGCGCTCTGCGTTCCCTTTTTAACAGCCTCCAGAAAAACGAGATGCTGGTCGAAAACAAAATGAAAGAGGCGCTGAGACATACGTGTTCAAAGTATTAAAGGTTAACTGACTCAATTTGTCACATTCCATCTGTGATTTATTGATCTGTGTAATGACACGCAAGGTTAGCATCTGTAAGGACGTTGCTTTAACACGGTACATAAATCTTGTATCTGAGGAATTAAAATGTAACTAGCAAAAAGCAATGACTGAAAGCGACATGATATGCGAGTAAGATCAGAGGTTAGAGATCTTTTTCAGACAACCAGAAGAGAAAATGTTCCTTTTGAATATGTCTGTTTATTCATTGTAATCAAAGGCAAATATCTAATTCCAATCTTTCTTTATGCATTTGATCTAAAGAGATTCTTTTAAGTGTTTTTTTGCCTCAGTCATAATTTATCTGTTTTTCACACTCTTTCTGACCCTTAGGATTTAACATACTTAGGTTGTGAGATTTTTATCCGAACTACAAAATATTCTTTCTTCTTAACTTAATTATTCAATTTAATGCATAACATTTTGGCAATTTAGTGTTTGGGGGATTACGAATGCAAATCTACTGGCTTGACATGCATAATGCAACGCTTTTAATTGTTGTTCGTTTTTTTGTGAACGGGAAACGTTTAACGTGTGTTGCTTTACAGTATTTTACTACCGTATTACACCAAAGTTTTTTACAGGATGTTTTTGCAGTGTATATTTAAAATACTGTAAAATAGTAATAAGAAAAAGACTGCAAATGTACATGTAATTTTGCATGTCAAAACAGCGTTTTACTGCTGTCCCAGCAGCTGATAATTATTTTTGTAGTGTATTTAAAAAATACAGTAAAAAAGTCCAATTAAATAAAAAGGCTGTAAATTTACAAAACATTTTTTTTTACTAGTGCCCCAGCTGCCAGAAAATCTTTGTTTTTATTGACATTTTCTAAAGTGTACTTTTAAGTTAACATCATAATATGCACAACTCTGCCCATTCTTCCAATAAAATCCACTTAACAAATCGTGTACAACTCATAACCCTTTCTTTAAAATTATTTAATTTGATTCCTCATTACAAAACTTCTTTAAACTAAAAATGAAGCAGTGAATTTCGTCCGTCTCCTGGGGAAACGGAACCTTACCAATGAACACATACCTACGCATGTCCTGCCATCTGGAGCCAGCTGTAGACCTGGCGAAGGGCATTGGCAGCGAACCTCTCCTTTCATTACTTCACAGCCGTACTGGCAGTTTGCCATGCCGCATGTCCGGGCATCTATAAGAAAGACAAGGATCCTAGATTTAGCTTTGATACAAACACCATATTGTTGCACCTTGAAAACAGAATTGAACTGCATAAGTGAGGAATATTACCAACAGATTGTGAATATACTGAATAAGAAAAATAAACACATGAAAGTACAAATAAAATGGACAGTCAGCTACACGGTTCATCTGTTAAATGGTGCAGGGCGACAGGTCGAAAAAGGGACGGCGGTATTCCATATTTAGCTACGTGGCCTTGAAGGGAATGGGGAGTGAAGCAGATAACCTTGCTTTATTAGATTTTGCTGTGATCTACCAGTCCTGCGGAAAAATACATTACATATTTTCAACCAGTGTCGAGGAGTTAAAACAACTGCCACGTCATAATTGCTAAAGAAAACATGAAAGAAAGAAAAATCAAGACTCAAATTAAATGTCTATTTGCCTAAATCTTTATAAGAAAAGAATATGGAGGTATAATATAATAATATATCACTCACAACAGTTATAAACAAATAAACTAGCTTTCCTGTAGATCAGTGATAAGACCATGGTGTAAAACGCCAAGGTCGTGGGTTCAATCCCAGGGGATTGGACATATTTAGAAACAAATGTATAGGGTAATGCAAAGTATGTCGCTTTGGATAAAACAAATCCGCAAATATCAAACAAATTTAAACACAAATGACATTTGCATTCATTTTTTGTTATGAATAATTTGACCCGCACATGCAGACCCAAAGCAAACTGCTATCAGATGCACCCCCAGCCTCTCCAAACTGAGCAATAATCTGTGATTCAATCATCTACGATGCCTGTATTTCAAAGCCTGCTCCATAACGTGATGAAGTGTGATTCAATGGTGCTTGCTGAAGTGTGAGCGGTGGAGAGGTGAGAAAGTATTTATCAGGCAGAGGAATCTTAAACCGCGTGGAACAGCAGTTAGCGCGGGGCAAGCACAGGCACGGTCCACCTGGCGTAGTCACAATCGCTCTGGGACAGCAATAAGACTCAGCCTTTACCGGCAGGGTTGAAGTTCACAGCTTTCGCATAATTGCGAGAGTCACTTTACAGCTCTCTGCTGGGTTGAGGGAGTCACTGAGCACTGAGATGATTTGTGGAGAGGGGAATATAGACACACAACACACATTCCTTAAGGGCTATGGTGAGGACCTCTCAACAAAATACAATGGTTTTCATACTCGGATAATATTTAATAGACCCCCTTTCTAAATATATAATGGCTTTGATGTCATACGCCGATAGATTTGCGTAGTGCCGCATTAAGTTGAATGCATCTATTCCTCAAGACTCGTATTAGCTTGTTCAGGTGTTTTATATCAGAAAAATTGATCCCGCGGGCCAGAGATGAGAACCACTGCTTTAAAGTAAACTGTTGACATTTTACATTGAACCCTTTGGTGTTCCTTGTTAGGGGTCACATACTACTTGGTCAAAACTGACTAAAATGTAAAATGTACACTGTAAAACTTTGCTGTAGTTTTGCTGCAGGTTTGCCAGTAACTTACTGTAGATTTCATTTACAATATTGTTTTAAACATAAACTTACCTATTTCTCATATTTTCTTTCATGAAACAAGACTAAATATCTTAGCTCGTTTTTTTTGTTGTGCAAATGTATCGTAATTTAAGAAGTTTAGAAAAAATACTAGAAAACAAGACAAAAATGCAATTTTGTTCAGTGTGAAACTCAAAACTCTAAGTGTAATGTAAGTAAAGTTGAACTCAAATTGAAAACAGTGCTAATAAGAAAGTAATTAAATCGAAAGTAAGTTACTAGCAAAGCTGCTGCAAATCTACAGTGTAAATTTTAATTTCAGTTTTTTATTATAGAGAATTTTCACATATATTTTAAATGTGTTAAAAAAATACAGAAATAAACTGCATAAAGTTTAATGTAAAATAACATGAAACATGAAAATGTGTATATTTTAGTTTTTGTTTCTATTACTGCAATTTCCATTTCCATTTAGTCATTAAGCAGACACTTTTATCCAAAACCCCTTACAAATGATGTAAACAATGCAAGACATTTTTTACAGTGGTCCATGTAATTTGTTTTTCTTTAAAATTTCAGAGTTTTAGGGAATATTACAGTTATGTTATATTTTTCTATTGAATATTTTTTTTTTTATGTATTTTTCCCATTTCCATTCATCTGGAGTAAAAAAATATTTTAGATTTAGTGTTTTTTAATCAAATCATTATTAATTTTTGTAATCACATCAGACAGTGTCGCCAACTTTTACCGTTTCAACCAAGTAAACAAATTAAAAACCAAAAAATACCAAGGGTTAAAAACAAAACCTGATTTGGGCAGTTTTGGACGCTTTAAAAAGTGAGGACCTCTGCAAATGTCCCCACAAAGTGTTTTTATAAGTTTTACAACATTTGTCAGTATATTTTCTTAGATAGTCAAACATGTAAACAAACAAACAAAAAAAAACTGGTTTTTAGTCATGAATCCTGGAATTTTGATTTATTTTGTATGCTATTCAAAATGTTTCAATAAAATGAATTCAAATTGTAATACAAGTGTTTATAATGTTTCTACAAGACGCTATAGGTGTGATACCTATAACATCTGGTAGAAACATTGTATACACTAATAGCGGCACAATGCTGATAGCAGCTCCCATGCTTTCTGTTTCTCATCAATCTGAAGCATTACCAGCGATTGAACAAAGCACCAACAGACACAGTTGGACACCACATGAAAAAACCTCAAAGACGTGACTCACTTCCACAGCTCCCGTCTGGTAACAGCATGTATCCGTTAAGGCAGTAGCATTTGTAGCTGCCGTACGTGTTCATGCACCTGTGTTTGCAGGGCCGGGGCTTCAGGCCACACTCGTTCAGATCTGCAGACAGAAGAACAAGAGAGAGGTCAGAACTTCCTCATGTGAGAGGAGCAGCGCTTCGGCTTAAATCAGAGGTCATGTTCGAAAGGTCAATCCTCTCAAACCTGAGAGGAGATGTCTACGGGAAAGAAGCGAGACTGTGGACCACCGTGCCTGGACATGCCCGTTAAACACATGCTCTTTAGCTTTTATCACTTAAACTGTTTTCTGCTAATCCTCTTTTGATAAATACATCATGAGTCGTGTCTTTCATTTGACGTTTTTACTGTTTCTAGAGGTTGAAATCATAGAGAATGTTCTGAAATTGGGAAAAATTTGTAAACCTCTTTTAAACACAAACATTCGGTCGCAGAATGTGAACTTTAGCATTTGGCTCCCTTGACCAATGACGCCTTCTGTAACTTTTGATTGACAGCTTAGTGCCCTCCCCATGTGAGAAAGGCAATAGAAAGTAAAATGAGCCACTGAAAAATGAAACCACAAGGTAATTTCATATAAAAAATCTATTTATTAAATTAACCAACGTTATGATCTTGATATTTATTTTCTGTGCTATAGACCTTGGATATTTTTGCTTTTTTATTTAAGTCTTTGATAATAAACACTTAAACATTAAGCAAGAGCACCTTATATTAAAATGTTTAAATTGTTAATTTAAAAATAAAGAAAACCTAAACAGCTAATCTGATTATTTCTAATATTACTATTATGATCATTTTTTTTCAGTTTTATAGACATTTGATTTATTTGCCTTTTAAAAAAAATCTTAATGAAACTAATAAATCTTCAATAACATTTAATTGAGAGATTTAAATAATAAATTCTTGATTAAATTTAATAGATTTATTTGATTGCAAATTATAAAATGCATTGATAAATATAATTAATAAATTCTTTATTAAATGAAATGATACATTAAATTCATACATACTTTTAACTATTTATTTTTGTTTAGATATTTAATAAGTAAATGCGTAATTAGATTTTTGCACAGTAAAAAGGAAAAAGATTTTACGGAAACAAAAGAACAAACCAAACAGAATTTTCTCTAACCAAGGAAAAGGAAGATTTTATTTTCAACCACGCCTCAATTTAGACACGCTTCACCTGCACGCTCAACGAATCATCCCAGAGTAGGACGCACGGATCCTCCGCTGGGCTATATCACTTACATCTCAATATTGTAAGCTACACAGCCAAGTTTACAGGCCAGACACGTAGCATGAAGCCCGCAGACTCATTTGCACCAGACTGAAAATAGATCTAGGCTGCATGAGGGTCTTCTGCATAGCCCAGTACTGAGCGAATGGCGCCATCTTTGGCGGTCGGTTATGTGCGGAATGCATTCTGGAGACCCCCATCCTAGCTATATTTGACAGGTGGCTCAGATTTAAATGGATGAATGACACAGCCATAGCACTGTATTAACGGTAATTGGCACAGCGGGGAGGTCACTTGACTGGTATGATTGGCAGAAGTGGGGGTGGACAGCTACAATAACTTCCCTGTGTCAGTCAAGAAATAACGTCAATATAGTGAGAGACTGTCTTATGTAGTCCAATCTAGGAGAAAGTGAATCTATCTGTTAAAATATTAATCTTAAAGTTAAAAATAATCTTAAAACAGCAAACACTTCAAACTGATAAAGAAAGATCTGAACACGTTGTGTGCATAATGCATAATGTGCACTGACCTCACTAAAACTTACGTACTCTGACAGAACTAGGCTGTGATTGCCCACATTTTTGAGTGATGTTGAGTGTTGCTTTTGCGCACTTATATTGTTTTTCTATCTAAGTAGAACACTTAGTTGGAAACTGTTGGAAATGCTGGAAATGTGGAATGACACAAAACAACTAAATCTGTCACAATTTCTTCATCGCCAAGCCAGTCACTGTTTTGGATAAGGGTATTGGGTACATGTCAGCACAAGCAATAAGTTCCTGGCTGCAGTTCACTTAATGGCCACCGGTGTCGCTAATATCAAGGGTTTCTGGATTCTACATATAGACGGTTTCATCGTAACCGATAAAAGTTAAATTCTCAATTTAAATTTATATTACAATTATATTGTATTAATATTTTATTGTATAATAATTGTATTACATAAACAATTTGTTCAATTTTATTGTATGTTATTGTTATAAAAAGAAACAATTTGTTGAAAGGGTAACTTTGTCGTATTTAAGTTAAGCCAAGTAACAGTTCTTCTGTTTACCCAAAATAGTACTGGCTTACGTACTTTTAACTTGCTAGCTAATGTCATTTACTTGTTAATTCTTTTGCTTTTTTCAGAAACAATCTGCAGGGACTCTATTCATTGCTGATGTGTATCGAAAGTTACGTTTGGGCCACAAAAGCGTGCATGCGGAGTAACGTTTGTTTATGTTGTTGCTTCGAAACCATCTACAGCCCTTAAACAAAACCGAAGCTATTTAATAAGTAAACATTTTATAAAAAAGGAATCAGAAAAATTCTTTAAAAGCATCCTTTCAAGTCATACAGTAGCTAAGCATTGATTTTTAGACTGAAATTCTTTCCTCTGCTTTTAACTTCAAGCCTGCTGCGATTTGTTTTACTCCACCTTTTGTGTTCCACAGGAGGAAAATATTATGAATGTGGACTATGGATAAATGATACGTTTATTTCAGCTCCCGAGGCTAAATGTTCAACCTGACCTCACAACCATCCCTGCTTGTGTTTCTGGTTTACAATAAATATCTTCCTACCGTCTATGGTTCGGGTCTGACATCCCAATGCTGAACTCTCTGAACATTGTCAAACTGCTCTCACAAAAATGTTTAGACAACTGATAAAGTTATTCAGCAGTAACTCCTTCTTTTGTCAAGAGAGGCGAAGACACACTTTTCTGCACGTCGCTGAAGAATCGTTGACTCTTTCCCTCTCTAAAATAAAGCTGAACGGCAGAATATAATGTCACCTATAATGTACATTTTCGTTGGGGCAAGTTTGCTTGATCAGAAACGTGCCCTCAAAAGTGGACAACGACAAACAACAGCAATGATAACATCTTGAGATGAGCCAGAGACTGAAGAAGCGAACAGGAGAAACAAAGCAGAAGTTAAAGAGAAACAGCAGAAGATGGACAGCCTGGCAGCCACTTGAGTGCTCACAGATGAAAGATGTTCTGCTTGAGGAGTTCAAAGGATCTGACAGACAAGATATATGTGTGTGTGGTATAAAAAGACCAGCGTGAACCACCACATCTCTTGAGAAGATTGTGTGTTTCTGCCAAGGCATGCGTGGCTTTCTCGCTGTCATTCCGGCCATGCCTGTGCTCTTGGATCTGCCGGAGGTAGAGAGAGAAAAGGGAATGCGCTCTGGGCACCATGCACGTGGGCTGGAGGGGTGGCATTTGGGGCGTCGTCCGGAAAGCTGTCTTATGTAAAGATCATAGAGGATTAGCTCACCCTCTGAGGGCACCGCCAGCGGCTGGTGGTCCATTGGAACAAAAACAGGAGGGTGCCATATTGGGGGGCTTATATAGCCCTGCTCTTCTTTGAGATTTGAGAACAGAGAAAACAACAGGATACATATACAACATATACAAAACATTTATCAAACACACCTTTAAACAGTCTGCTTCCCTGGAGAGGAGAATTATAGCATTATACAGCAAATATGATTTTGGTTAAGTAAATTAAAACATAAGATGGCATCACCAACATATTTAACTTTTATAACAGACGCGTCTTCAAGACTAAGCAAATATTCAGTCAGGAATTTGGGGATTTGTGTAGATTTTGGCGAAGAGAATGTGATTTTATCAGTTATTGTTTCTCCGTGCCCACATTACCTTCGTGACATTTAGCGGAAGTCAAAATTTGAGATTTTTTAAATAATATTAAATCATAATGAATAATTTTGCTGTCATCAAATATTATGATTTTTAATCAGTTTTAATGTCTTTTCAATCATTCACAGATGAACTGTTCACAATAAAACTAGAAGCATGAATTCAAAATAAAACTATAGTCTAAATTATTATCTAGCCTTCCACCTTTGAAACATATAAACCAAATTCTTTTTAAACACAAGAATGTAAAAATTTCACACGCTCAAAAACGCAAAATGTGTTGTGAACGCATTGACCCTAAGAAAATAAACCAGGTCTTTTTGGATTTCATTTTGCGTTAAAAAGCAAAAAGGAACAGCATTGTATTTCTGGCCTGCCGAGAACAGATAATGTAGATGATAATAGGGTGTTTTTGTACTGTTTTGGAGAAAATAAAAGGAATCTAAAAGTTGGCAGTGTTCAGCATCACCTGCATAATTACACAGTAAAGTACGATGACTCAGTTTCTTCTAAATCAGCTTCAGGAACATTATGATTATTGGCATGAAAAAGAGCAAACCTCAAATTAAGTCCCTGAAGCGTATGGTATTTACATCGCTTAGAGTACGGCATAACCTTTCAGCTTTCAAAAATACCCAGTACAATGACCGACAGCTGTCTATGACTGACACTGGAAAATCTCAGTGTTATGGAACAATGCATCAGCTTTGTGGCTTAATTATATGATGACAGGTGAAAAATCCCATCTAATCCCTTCAGCTGTGCTTGCCTTCGCAACTTCTAAATATCAAATGGAAATGAACTGGGTTTTTCCGTAAACAAAACACATTAACCGTTATTATGCCCCTGGCTTGTTGAAACTCCAGCAATGGGGTGAATGATGCATACTGCAGCTGTTGAAATGTGCGCTCGCTCCAGCATTGACAGACCGGATCTCGGTTCATGGTTTTGGAAATGACACAGAGAAAGACATCAAATAGGCCATATTGTACAACTTGGTAGCATTTTGTATTATGTTAGCCAAGGTTTCATGCACTGAAATAAGTCCAAATTCTGTTGTTCTTGACTATATCTTGGCTCGATCTTTGGCCTCTGTGTCCTTAAAAGGTGAGCGATGTATTCCTAGTTCACATAAAAATTTAAAGCAATTTTATTCACCCTTATGTTCTTCCGCAGAACACTAAAGAAGATATTTTGATAAACATCTGTAAGCAAACAACATTGCCCCCATTGATTTCCATTTTATGGACAGAAAAAAACCATTTCACAAAATATCTTCTTTTGTGTATCAAAGAACAAAAAGTCATATACAGGATCTGAATGACATGACGGTTAACAAATTGTCAGATTTTCTTTTGTTTCTTTAAAAGTTAAGACTAAAATGGGCGGGGCTAACGTCTTTTTTGCTACTGTACTATGAGATGTCTCTACATAAACAAGATCAATAACTGCCTATATTCTTCACATCTAAACATTGATGCTGGATGTATATTTTGCTTTTCACAACCGCACTAGATGGACTACAGAGGCTTACATACATTTTATAATAGAAGCATGGCTCGACATGGTTCACAAAGGGGGTGACACTAAATAAGTGATTCTTAGATGTCCATTCACCAAAACAGATTTATTCTCATGTCTAGAACGCCACAAAAGCTCGATGTTCACCGGCAGGCTGGCATAATGGATTCCTGACAGCCACAAGGAACAGCAGGTAAGCAGATTCTCATTCATCAAGACCCCCGCAGAAAATTAGCATCTGATTAAATTGATTTGATCCGTGGCGGGCCAAATGCCTCTCGGTGTCATTTCGCTCCTAAATGGATTAACGCTTTAATGGCTTTATTTGTGCTTGGCGAAGATGCCCATCTGCCTAATATCACCTCCATGACAGCCATGCCAGAGCGAAGACGCACTGCAGGCGCTGACAGAACAGAGAAGATCAAAGGTGGTCAATGCTGATTCACAAAGTCAATTGTTTGTTTTCACATAAAATCATTTTAACTTTAATTTATTACTTCATATTGCGGCCATCAACATTTAAATATCTAATGAAATACAAATGATGTGTATCTTTTGTGATCATTTAAATAGCATGCTAATTTAAATCAGATAAGCCTTTGACAGCACTTCTGTGCAAAATTAAATGCCAGATTATTTCCACTGATCATTTTAATATGCCACCCAAGTGTCTTCTCCCAACAGCACCCGTCAGGACAAATAAGCCCTTGACGTCACAAAACGGCCTGTCATTTCCTTTAAAAAAACAATCTGATACGTTTAATCGCATCTGCCATAAGATCCTTCATGAGCTGATAGAAACGTCGCCTGTTGTGAGAAGTAATTTCCGCCCGGTCCAGCAGCGAGGCTGAGCGGCCCTATCAACTCGACACGAACCTGTGACGCAAGGCACGCCGAAAGATTCAGTTGCACATTCCTGAGGGGATTGTTTATCTATTCAATCCTGTCTTTTAATTACACCTTCTCTCTTTTCCTTCCAAGGGCAGAGAAACCTCAGTAAGTCCCCCAGCTCGCTCTCTCTCAAATGGAAATATGCCGTTTTAAATCAGGGGTTATCTCTCCGACGCCAGCGTTTCTCTGATGAGACGACTTCAGACAGAATCTGCTCCTGTGGCTCAGTTTTATTTTTGGCGCTGTGTTCTAAAGACAGTAATTGAGATGTTATCTGTTTAAGGGAGGGCTGGCATCTTTTAGCGCTATAGAACGGCCCACGACTGCCAATACGATGTGTTGATTAGGCGTACAGTGTGGCAACTGCATCAAGAGGACTTTAAATGAAGTCATTGACAAATCGGTGCTTTAAAATCAACATCAAACATGTTGACAGAGTTTGTTTTCATTTGGCAAAACAAAACAAAAAACAGCAGGGAAAAATATTTTTGGAAAGATAAAAAAAATTGAATTTTATTTCAGAAAAAATAAAAAAAATTCCGGGTTGAGGGTCTTAACTTAAAACAACGGATTGCAATAAAAACAATAACTAATACATTTGTAATAATAATTACAAAACAGAATTTAATATAAATATTTTCTTCTTTTGAAAAACCAGTTGTTAACTAAAAATATATTTATTTTAGGAAAGAGTTAAGTATATATTTTCACTGCATTAAAAACAAAGGAAAACAAAAATAGAAATAAAGATTTTTTGTTTTTTTTGGGGGGGGGCGTTTTTAAAATTGCAGTTTTAAAAGAAAAACAAAAACTAGCAGTGAAAAAATATTTTTGGCAACTAAAAAGGCCACTTTAATAATTAAAAAATAAGAACCGAAAGTCATATAAAATAATTGTTCTTCGGCCACGAGGGGCTTACTCAGAACATCCGCTTTCAAAAAATCTAAAACTAATTTAAAGTATACATTTACATTACAAAAAGAATAAAAACAAAACACAATATCATTTGGGGATTTTCTTTTTTTAAAATGCAGACGTTCATTGAATTTTTTTATTTCCGCTGGGCAGTTTTTGTGGGTTACTTTCAAAATGTTCTGATCCATTCTTTAATGTGTTTGGACACCAAGAATGCCACTCTGGCAATCCAACTTGTGAAAATTGGTATAGCCCATTAAAACTTAAAAACTGACTAATAAATATATTTCATCGATTCCCACTTGAGCACTTACCTTGGTTACATGTTTTTCCTGTATAACCTGGATGACACTTGCACTTGTTGGTTCCCACACATTCTCCATGTTTACATCCGTGCTGACAAACCGCTGTGGGCAAAAAGACAATCAGTATGATATAAAACTACATCTCAGTGTCAATGTAACAGACATCAAAACATGAAACCGCCTGTAGTGTTTCCGCTAAGAAACATCAACCATATTGCTATTGGCAACAAGATTGTGTGTGTACTATTAGACCTTGAGGATATTGTGTCGAAAGATCCACAGAAAACATTGTTTTGGAACACTGGCCTCCTGCATCAATAATTCATTGTTTGCCTGGTCATTTTAATGAACTTGGGACATGCAGAGTCTACGGTCCATCTCACTTCTGCTTTATGACTCATTACATTCTCACATTTGAATTTGGAAATGGCCTAGAGCTCCAGAATATCAAAAACCTTTACGATCTGGGATCAGGGGTGCTGGGGTTCATAGATCCCTTCAACTATTTCTAAATAAAGAAGGGGAATTCCAATAAAGCTAAATCTTGATGCTCAATAATATTTGTCTTTCATACAGGATTCTGATTTTGTAGCCTAGGTATTAATTCAGAAACCATTTTTCTGTCCCACTCCAGAAGAGGATAAGTGTGTCCCAAATCAAACTAATCTTAAAACAGAATGTCGAAGCATCCTTCAGTGTTCATTTTACACTAAATCTACCCCTTGAACTATGTGGCTATTTAACAAATGGATCTTTCATATCAAGACCTAATTTTTTGACATTGAAGTATGTCCCAATATCAACATACCATAGTTCTTCATATTTAAAAATAGAGTGAATTCAGGTCATCTCGGTGTGGAAAAAGTGGCCTAATTTAACTTAATTACAGTACGTACTTTTCATATCTATTAAAAAGTATTCAAACTGGAAGACTGAGCCTGGAAATCCTCGACTGGACTAGACTTAGCCGGGTTTATCGCAGAACTCTCAAGCGTGGCTTATTAGACCCCAACCTGCAGTCAGATGAGACTAATTTCCATTAAAAGCTTCATTGAGTCTCCAATTATAGAGGCGCTAATTTTCCTCCATGTTGTCATTCTCAGAATGAGAAAGGAGCCATGAGGATGGATCACAACTCTCTAAATAATCAATTCAATTTCAGTTTATTTCTATAGCTATCACAATTTTGGCAATTTTGCATTTTGTTTTCATAAAATAGATTTTTAATCATATTTAGCAGGAATTTACATATAATTATATTGAGGAAAATAAAAAATAACCTGGCATTAAGATTTATTTTATTACTGCAAATTTTCGATAAGATATAGCATTACTAAGTATAAAAATAAGTAGGGATGCACCGATATGTATATTTTGGTCAATAACGATAACCTATAATTCTTTAATATTGAAAGCGAAAACCGATATATTGTCTCTGAATATTTTCTGAGAGTGAAACAAAAGGCTAAAAGTGGGCAACTGCTTTTTTTGACAAATATTCACTGCAGAAAACAAGTTCACCAATAGATCATGTCCCAGAAAATCATGAACCAAGCCTACTTCACACTAGTTAAAGATTCTTTAACTTTTCTGATCATTTTTTTTTATAAACAAATTATAGAGTGTTCTTAATAGCCAAAAGTCTAACAGGTCTCAACACTCTTTCAAACAATAGGCTTATGTTCCTATAATATACTGTACATACATCAACTGGTGTGAATGATCATGACACAAAGACAGTACTGTACAGTATTTTAACTGTGAGCAGTGTGCAACTGAAGTGGTTTAATCAGAGGAAACTATTTCTAATTTATCGGCTATAATATATCCGCTTGATTTTATTATCGGGCCTATACCTATAACATGAAAACGGCCATTTAATGGTTGATACCGATATGGCCGATAATTTATCGTGCATCCCTAAAAATAACTGTCTTTATCATTACAATTAATTCATAACTGTTACTGATTATCAAACCGTTATAAATGTATAGTGCTATTATAAAATGTTATGTTTTAATACAGTATATGGACACATACAGTAACAGATGCAAAAAGAGTGTATCCACGTCTCTTGAGACTGAACTGATGACAAGTACCTCCATACTGAATGCACAAAAACACTAATATCCTAACAATATATGATGTTTTCTTTAAACCCTTCACACACTTTTTGTTGTTTGTTTGTTTAACCCTGTATGGTGTTCAATGTTTTTGTTACTCAAACAATGTAAAATAAAAATGTATGTAATGAATGCAAAATCCATAAAAATGTATATAAACATATTTTAAATGTTATCACTATAAAAAATTTAAAGGAACATGAACTATGAATCACAAACTTTTTTTTGTACACACTGAAAACGGTTTCCACACACCCAAACATCAAACATATTTTTTTTTAATTATGGATCTCAATAATTTTACTTAACAATCTTTTTTTAACAGTAATAACATGACTACTGTCTTCAAACAATATTGAGCATGTTACCTGTTCGTCTCGAAATCAATTGGGCCTAATATGGAGAAAGACAAGAATCTTGATTGTTCACCAAAGAGCCACCGATATCTCATTTCAGTGTCTGAACACTCTTTAAACCGCACAAGGGCGGAAAAGCATTAGCCCTCCCTGCCAAAATCAGGAGATAGGAATCTGCCCGTCTCATTCTACCTTATTAGACGGTGTAAGCACACCAAGGAGCCACATCCCCCTCCTTTTAACCTGTGATATTCAATATAGAGGTTAGAAAGTGAGATCAAACCCTGAAATTAGAACACAAAAGGACAAACATGGGCCCTAATTTGGCGCTTAAGCCCGAGCTGGCAAGAGAAACACAAGGAAACCAGCCGAGTTCTCTGACATTGGAAGTATATCCCGGCGGCTGCCTTATCCAGCCAACCAGACAGTTATCAAATGTGATGAAATCGTGGATTAATCCTGGCGGGATGCAGCGTGATCACAGGCTACGGTTATATTTTTAAGTGCTGACGCATGGGGCGCTTAAGAGGGGGCTTTAAAAGGAAACCTATCTGCTGCAGTGCCGCTTGCAGAAATGTGGACACTTGGAACGCACACCGCAGGCGAAACTGGCCACGGGAAGTACCCAGCTGACTACATCAAATGGTACCGCTGGCTTGAAATCAGCTAGCTCCTCTCTTACCCGCAAGTGGCACTCAACCATCTATTCATTCTCAGCATAGCAGACCTTTCAATTCCTCGTATGACGCATGAGCAATACGCTGGACAAGTAAATGGCAAATTCAGCGTAAATTTCAGATTACTCACATTATTCACATTTTATGGATATTGAAAGGCAAATGCATCGCAGCCATTTTGGACACTTTATGACCAGCAAAAACCTGCAGGAACATTTAATGCTTTGAAAAAACACAATGATTTAACCCAAGTAATTGAACCCGTGGCTCAGCTGTTCTTCTTCAGCTGTGGTGCTCAAATCTGCAACACATGTTAGACCCTGACACGCAACACTCTCCCACCCAATTATTTCTCTTCTCTGAATAAACACAACAAATGGGCCACAAATCCCTGCAGACCAAAGAAGTGAGATCCTTCATCGTTCAAATGATTGGTGAACAAACAAAACAAGTTAAAATAAACACTGATATCAAAATATCCCGGAGCAAGCAGATATTCAAATGGGAGCCGGAGCAGGTGTGAAGTGTTCACAGGATATCAGGAGATTCTCAACGGTGCATGTATGTGAGTGGCGTCTATAAATAAACGGGAACTTGGAATTCAGAGGATGCACGCTCAGAATGATGCTCGGCCAAGATGATTGCAAAGGAAATATGATGTGGCGCTAACCTTGGGGTTGGCACCTTATCCCGATTACTCTGCGGGTTAAGACGTAGAGAGCTGCAAAACAAACCGCCAGACAAAAAAGAAAAGAAAGCTTCGTCTAAGTGAGATGAAAACATGCGGATGATGGACAAGCACTCCAAACGCACACATACACATTGTACAAACTCAAACACATCTCAGACTCTCACATTACACGTGGTGACGCAAATCTTACTTTAACGAATTTAATGTTATTGACAAAAATAGAAAACATTATTATGTTAAGTATAGGTTTTATAAAAAAAATTGGTTAATTATTAGTTTTAGCCGATATTAGAATTTCTACATAAAATTATATTTTTGCAAGTTAAGTAAAAAATTAAGATTTATCAAATTAATCTGACTATGCATCCTGATCTCCCAGGAATTCGTGAGTATTTTACAAGGTGAATAATTCCTATGAATTTGTACGATGTAAATCAAACAAATATTTAAGATTAGTTGAAAAAAAGCAACACTGAAGCGGCACCCCTAAAACAGCCCCTAAACTTAACCGTGCACGGGCACGAAAGAATATACAAAAGAACAAAATGGCATTGAAATCTCATCCAAATGAGATTTAACGTATTCATACAAATCAGCCACCTCGTAACATTTTTCGGAGATATTGTTGGACTATCAGTGTTAACAACAAGTTATGTATCTGTGTGTCACTTAAATAAACGACTAAAAGCATCTTGGACATTGGGTGATGGGTGAATTATCAGTGCTCGTAATCATAAAAGATGCATATACATGTTGACCATCCACCCTTATCTCACAGGCAGTCGTAACTATTTTATGAGGCGGCTAATTCCTATAATTCTGTATAATGTGAATCGTACAAAAATGTACGATTTGTAGAAAAAGGTAAACTGAAGTCCCTACTCTAACGACGCCCCTAAACTTAGCCATCAATGGCACGAAAGCAAATCGTAATAAATGTACAAACGAGAGCATCAGAATTCATACGACTCAGCCACCAATTTTTACGAATATCTGTAATATTGTGTTGGACTATTGGTGTATCACTGAAATAAATAAATAAATATAAGGTTATTGGACATTCTTAAAGATGGATCATAAAATTATATATACATACAGACTATCCAACCTGATCTAATGGTAATTCTTAACCGTTTTACGAGGAGGCTAATTTCTATGAATTTGTATTATGTGAATCGTACAAAAACGTAAGATTACTAGAAAAAAGTAATACTGAAGCCACTCCCTCAAACCCTAACCGCCACTCGTGCATAGAAAATCATACTTAAATGTATAAATGAGGTTGTATGAATGCATACAAACGAGCCACCTTGTAACAAATTTCTGTGAGATTGTGTTTGTCTCTTAGCGTTAACCACAAGTTCTGGATCGGTGTGTCATTCAAATAAATTGTTTGCGTATTTTTTAGATTCTTTAAAAAAGCATCTTGGACATTCTTCTAGATCTTTGAAAGATCAATAAAGTAAAAAATTTCAAATGATATTTACAGCAGGGTGAGACCAAAACAATGCATTCCTCTACATCCTGGAAAGTACATCTTTCTCTGGAAGAAACTACATCAAAATCTTCCTTAGTTCAGATCTTGTTAACTTTAGATGATTGGGGTGTTATGAGTGGCAAATCTCATTTCAGCTGTTTGAGGTATAATCTTTATTAAGCATTCAGCTCACGAAACAAAAGGTTGCCCCTTAAGCCAGCTGTTTTGAGAAAGTCAAATATTTCAGCTTCATGTTCAGTTAATAGCCTCCGACTGCAGCGCCCGGCAAAGCCTCTGACTGAAAGAACATTAGAAAAGCATTTCAGAAGGGTGCACTTCACTTTCACAGAGGACTTTGTGTTCGGGGCTGCATTCATTAGGGCATTCGCTTTCAATGCGAGTAGTCGCCCTCTGTGATCACCGACCGGCTAAAACAAACAGCAGCAATTTTATCAAAGATGTGAGATGCGGCGGTCACGTAATCAGCCATGATGGAGCCTTTAACGTCCCCGGCACACTTTCTATTCACTGACAAATTTTCCAGTTCAAATAAGCGAGTAAAGAACCACCGACAGTTTATTGTTTGTCACCAAGAGCAGATATACAATCGTTCGGGTTCAGCGCGAACCGTGCATATTTATTCACTGTTTATTTATTACGGATTTCAGCGGTCTGTATCAAACAGGGAAGTTCTCATGCCGAGCAGTGAAGGAAGCAGCGCTTTCTTAAAAATCGGAATAGGAAAAATCATTCATGCAACAAAAATAAAACAAAACCAACAAAAAGGAACAAATCCTTAAAAACAATGGTGTGAAGTTACAAAAAAGCTTGCCAAATAGGACAAAGAGCTAAGTGAAAATGTTTGTATTTTGTAAAAAAAACATGTTTACATCAAATGCGTTATTAGTTTAACATTTTTTTCCACGTGCAGTGTGAGAGACATTTACACACTTGTCCACATACACACACACACACACACACACAATCACACAAACACTGTCTTACATGTGAGAAAATATGACAAAAATCAGAATGACAGCAATCCACAACAGCACAAGCGTTAGCATTGAGTTTCACTACCGAAGCCTTTTGAAGCCCATGGGCGTGACCCCAGATATACTGCGATTGTGTAGCAAAGACGACAGCTGGTCTATCATGTGCGCAAGCCATGCAGAGAATCTCGCATTTGTCAGACTGCCCGATACATAGCGCCACTAATATTGCCATGCATCACGGAGTATGAATCAGCGTTAGGCAGTTTCCATTTTGCACAGTCAAACCCTCATGCAGAAGCCCGTGCTATATCGGGCCATTTAGGTTTCGCAGCAGACATATGGCAGCGGATAAATGAAGCGTAAAACCTTATTAATACGAGCACCGTAGGCACATCCTCTGATTCCACGATAACGCTATAAAATGTGCTAATCCGTACTTGAAAATCATTACCTGATTAATGTGCTGTAAGATTTGAGTGGTCTCATCACTTCTGGGGTGAAATTAATGCATAGAGCCCACATTAGATATTTGATACAATTTATGCAAGTGCATTATGGGTAATGTGCCGACACCAAATTACATTTTTACACTAGATTTATACCGGAAAGTTGGGAGCGGCGTCAGACATCTAAATTTAATGCTTATTGTAGACGTTTTTCAATAGAGATACCGTGATAATACTTCTGTGTGGGCTCTGTGTGTTCAAGCAATGGTAGCCGGGATGCCATTTATTCAATTATAAAGCTTTTCATGGGCTCCAAACTAATTCCACAGGAATGTGGTGCTGTTGCGGCAGCTACTCATTGTACCTTTTAATTATTCCAAATGACTGACCCACATAATATTGGGTGTCATGTAGAATATCTCCAAGGCAAACTGGATTACGTCAAGGTATTTTCTTGCGATAATCCTTGTGTTAGTCGGCAAGAAATTTAAAGCTGTATTTCCCAAGATATAGCCGTGTGACCTGACCGAACCGCTCTCTAACAAATCTATAAAAGTGATACAAGTCACCAATTCATGTGGTGGAAAATATTGAAACGATCAGCGTTTAAAATCATGTGCCACACTTTGGATTACAGTAAGTTTTGTTTTTGCTAATTACATTTTTTTAGGCTATCAATATTTAAAAAATGACATTTTCGCCAATGATCTGGTGACTTGCAGTGTTATTGTTAAAAGCTGCAATCTGTAACTTTAGCGTTTCCATCGCCATCTCTGTTTGAAAATTAGCAGGTTTCTTCGCATACAGTACTTATCTATACGTGGGTAAAAATTAATTGATGTCAAAATCCTGTAAAATCGTCTCTGACAGTTTTCACACTGATTTCAATGTACTTGCAAAAAATCTAATTTTTGTTCATTTTTACGCAAAAATTATTGATTGCAACTTTAAGAGAAGGCTATAGAAGATACAGTATAGATGCCCCTTAAGCTTAGCCCCACACAGCCCAGTTCACCCACTCCAGCAGCAGTTACTCACGCTGGCACTGGCCCCAGGAGACGCGCGTCCAACCCCAGCAGCAGTCGAAGCGGCCGCCGTATCGGCACAGCCCGTTGGATGAGGCCATCTGCCTGGGCCACCTGTCAGGACACAGTTTGATCAGTTTTGGCGAATCACTGCACAACAGACAGTTAAGTGGCAATTACAATGTGCACCATTTGGCAAACAAACGCTTAGCAGTTGGTCTGCTTTTAGTACCTTTAGAGACATTTTTACAGGTTGTATGATATAAGTGTCAAGCCCCGCCTCAGAAAAAACGTCAGACTTTACTGATGGACGATTGCCTCTTTTTACTTGAAGGACGAACTTTCGTTGATAAAGCAGCCATATTGAATGTTGCATTCCCTACGCATTCAGAGTAATGGCAATGGCGTATCCTGTTCTTTTGTATCTATTAATATCTTGTTTATCACTGCTCTTACTGTATGTAGTGAGAATGTACCTTCTATAGCATATCACAGACATGATATCTCAAAATTATCAAAATCCTGCAATCCTACATTTTACTATACAGTAAATATTGTGTATAGTAAATATTTAAAGCCATGCACAATTGCTGCAAATCAACATTTGCATTATTAACATCTGTTAACAAAAGAATTGCAGTAGAAACGTTCAACTAAAACAAACTTGATTCGTACACAAAACTGATTAAACCTTCAATTCTTAATGTTTGCCTCTCTGTCGCCATCTCTGTTGGAAACATAAAATTGCAGGTTAATTGATGTCCTTTTCTCTATGCCAGTTGTCAAACGATATCAATGCATATTTCAAGAAGTAATGTTTTCAAAACTGCTCAAAAACTGATTTCTGTTTATTTTAACCAAAACAAAAGATACAGATTGCAGCTTTATTTCTCTTCAGGCTTCTGCGTCTCCTTCATCAATCTATGTAATCCACCAAAAATCCAGTGAATTTGCCAAAGATATGATCCCATTTGCTAGTCAGAAGTAACTACAGTTTTATTGTTGTTGAATTATCCATAGCATCAGTCAGCTAGTGATGTCTAATCTATATTCACAAAGCCTCGGTTGTTTTCAGTGACACCGGGGCTGTAGATAAGACCACCATGAGTTATCACCCCGCTGCACCATACCAGGGGCAGATGTTCTGCTGTTTTGATGTTGGATGCGCTGGGCAGAGATATTGTAAAACAAACTCGCCCTGCACTTCTGCCTGTAGCTAGAGGGAAGCTATTGGCAAAAATGATGATTTTTCAAAGGGATACGTTACATGACCCAACAGTGAAGACGAATGTGACAGATTTTTGGAAAACATTATCCTAGGCTATTTAAAACTGATTTTTCATAAAGTAGAAAAGGTGCCGCCACAAGAACAGCCGAACCGCTTTTGAAAAAGGGAATTTCTTGGCAGCACACACAGGGATTACGGACTTGTTTCATAAGCGGCGCTCCAAATGTTTTCAGAGAAGTAAAAAGAGAGTAAAACCTTTTATGGTCTGTGAAAATAAGCAAAGGGAATGCACACGTCACGTCACGTGAGGTAATTGGATCTTGGGTTAAAAAAATTGGAAACCTAAAATTAAACTTTTCCCGAACTTGCCTGGCTACCTAAGCATGGAAAGAGAAAACAAGACAGACAGGGTGAGAATAAGATCATAGTGGAAGAAACTATATCATAATACACAAGATCTTATTTGATCAACCGCCGCAGTCAAGTTTAACCCTTCTTAAAGCAATAGTTCACCCCCCAAAAAAAGAATTCTTTCAATATTCATTTACCCTCATGTCACTCCAAACCTAGATGACTTTCATTCGTCTTCAGAACACAAAAGAAGATATTTTGAAGAACGTTGGTAACCAAACAACCAAAATGACTTTTGACATCTCTCAAAATATCTTCTTTTGTTTTCCACACAGGAAACCAAAAAACGTTTGTGTAAACACAAATGCAAATATTTATTCTCTCAGGTGTTGCACGTGTAACCTAGAGAAATAATAGCAGATTTTGTACACATACTGCACCATCGCCTCGAGTTAGCCTCCACGCGCGAGGCACTGAAAATGCTAATGTGGCCATGACCGCCACTACAGTAAGAGAGCCTGATGGTAAGCACTAAGTAAGAATGACAGGCTGTGGAGAAATGTTTGTGTGCAGCCCGGCAGAGAACTTCACAACCGCTCCGGAGACACGGCGCGCATGCAAACGCGGTTGTGTTTGGCTCCGGGCTGTACACCTCACCTGTAACATGGATTCAATCACATACACAAACGCAGAGCTACGAAAGAAAGAAAGAAAGAATGGAAAGAAAATCAGTGCTCGACCCAGTGGAGACAAGAGCCGGGCATAAAATTGCGTGCCAGTCAGTAATCTGCGAACTCTGGGCCCGATCCAAAGAGATACTAAACTGAGAGAGAGAGAGAGAGAGAGAGAGAGAGAGAGAGAGAGAGAGAGAGAGGGAATGGCCCACCAAGGAACTGGCGCCATGCTCTGTGCCTAAGTAAAAGTAACAAGACTGTCACAACAAATCCCTCGTACACCTAACAGGGCGCTTTCCTCACCTTGTTAAATATACTCAATCTAGGATTAAAGCGGTACACAAATAACTCCATAACGCACCTCCGTCCCGCCTCCTCAAAAGAGCCAGCAGGGTCACGAAATTAGAGCTAGGTGCTATTATTTTTGTGCTACGGTACATTAAAAGTAGAGATGTCATCAAAAATGCATGCGATTCGAGATTTCATTTGTCTGCAGCGGTCCGTCGCTATTCATGTGGTCCCACAGTGCGTCAGCGTTTGCGAATGTATATGAATGGTGACATCCGACAGTGCTCGGGTAAAACGCAGAGGGGGGGGTATAATTACAGCCCTTCACATTCCTCTGCCACCTCCACAGACTGGCACACAATTAGATACGCGTCTTTGAAACAGGCGCTTGAAAGCCTGTCTCCATTCACTTAAGTCTTAATATAGAAACTGTGCGTGTGCGAACCGACACACCGGTCAAAGAAAGTTCATTTTATTTTACACTATGCGGGAATCGAACCATTGCTAACATTTTTTTAAAGCAACAATAAATGCTTCTGCTGTTTCGGGTGCAAGATATGTGTGCTTGGGGTGTCTTTAAGCCGTCGACCAATGGGTTCACCAGTGTTGGACTGGAAAATGTGGCCGAGGGGTCCAGTTCGTATAATTGTTCCTGGAAAGTATGCGTATTTCTCACAACTGGACAGCGTCAGAGCAGTTGTCATGATGATAAGCACACAATTTTTTTTCTATTGGCTTATGTGCACTCCTGTTATAAAACGTATACCTTAAACACACTGTGTCTCACTTTGGTTAAAAGCATCTGCCAAATGCGTTTATGTAGCTCTTGAATCAGCACTTTTGAGCATTTCAGCTTCCTATGATTAAAAAGTCTGTGCGAGAACACATCATTTCATCGTAGCATATACATGGCCCTTCACAAACATTACAAGAAAACAATATGACACTCTCTGATCACATTTGTATTGTTGGGACCTTGTCTTCAATATTTTTCTCAGAAACGTGGCCTTCTCACTCCCTGTCCCTCCACCCACCCACTCTCAAATGTTTGTATCCCCTAGGATACAAAAACCATTAGAGATAACAGAGGCAAGTTGTTAGATACAATGCATTTCTAAAGGCATTTCTAATGCAATATTGCTATTCTGTTGAAATCTGAAATAACCTCATGATTTGATAACAGGCTTCTGGGGGTAGTGCATTCAGTAAGAATTAGTTTTTGAAATACTATGCAAGAAATTGTTAACAAAACTCCTTTGTCAAATGTTCTTATATACTATACACATAAAGTACATAAACATACACACAAAGGGGTGTTAAGCCCCCACGATTTGGGCTTAGGGGTGTCACAATGTACAGGTGTTGACAATACCTGTCAAATGTACAATATTATCATATGTGGAGTATTATGTATTAACACAATATCGATATACAGTATTTAAATATTATTACACATTTTTCTGAGCCTGGAAAACATTTATTGGCTTAAATATATCGTGCTGATTTTATTATTGGGCTGATACAGACATAAAGTGCATTATTGTTTTCGGTTATTTATTTTTTTCTATCTTTATATATATTTGCACTATGTTTGCAACGTGTGTACACTTTCTTCTTCACAAAGCTCCTGTCGCCAAGTCAAATTCCTAGTGTGTGTAAACATACTTGGTAATAAAGCTCCTTCTGATTCTAATGCATCGTACACTCCTAATCTCTAACTTTTGACCTATTATAGCCGCAAGGGTTACAAACTCTCTAGTCTAGTCTACCCATTTCCATTTACTTGTATTTTGAGATGAATCCGAATAAATAAATTGAAAAATTATTTTGACATCAATAGATATTGCGATAACATTGTTATTATTGTAAATTATTTTGGCCACGATAATCGTACAGTGAAGATTTTACATTGTGACAGCCGAATGTGTATTCCGAACTGTATGTCATTTCAAAGTAAGGATTGATTTACAAAAACATCCAAGTGCAAGCGGATAATAAATGAACATTGCGGTAATTATAAAAAAGAGTCAAATACTTGCTTATTAATGCAGTAGGTCACATAATAGTAACAACATTGTAATAATAATAATATGAATAAATAATAATAATTATATTTGCTAATAATTATAATAATAATAGCGGTGTTATTAATAATTCCAAAAATACTTATAATAGTAATACTAATGACTAGGCTATACAGTAACCATAATAATGATTCAGACTGCCATTGGCTAGATAGATGGAATGAGTTCAATCTGGTTGAAAGTACAGTACAAACCAATAAAAGACCCAGTGACCTTCATGCCATTCAGATGGAGAAAGCAATTGAAAGTCAGATAAAGACAAGATAAAACTATACTAGCAAAATGTGCTGTAACCAAGTACATGGAATTCCGAAAGTACACACTTTCTTCCAAAGTACACACTAAGATTTCCCATTGATGGGACATTTTAACATCTCTGCGTCTCTATTATTGATAACACTTGTTATCATGTCATCAGATGACAAGTTTGTGGTTTAACAGACTGTCACATCCCTCAGGTATGGCACGAGCCATTAGATATCAGCTTAACGGCCCCTGCCAAGGGCCTGAAAATAATGAATGGACCTCTCGTGCTATATTCTCTATGAATTTAGATCGGGGCAGCGAAGCGGGTTTATAAGCATGGCAAATTGGCAAATAATGGCCCCGGTGACAAGCTTCCTCCATCACTGCAGGAATTAATAATGCACGCCAGCAGGTTAATGTATGCCTTCATTACGTCGGGCGGCTCTCGTTCCTGAAATGCCAAGACAAGCCATGCCCAGAGGAAGGGAATCAATATTACATCAGTGATATATGAGATATTAGAAAATAACATTCTGTTTTGTATGTGAAAATAAACAATTGCATTATTGTGCTTAACTGAGCATGGTTGGGAAAAAAATGACTAATATGGATTGGTTAATTATTGTGTCAGCGCTGATAATGTTTGACCAAAAGCCTGTTGTTAATGTTTGCATGTATGTGCATGGATGTGTCAGTAAAACCACATAGCTTTGTTCCTCCCTCGAGGCAACTGGCAATGATAAACACGGGGAAAAATCATAGCCAAGTTGAGATTTAGCGCAATGCATCTTTATGCCAGTGAATACATTTTCAGTCCATTTGGAAGGACAGCTATTTGTCATCTTGCCAAAGGACAAAATGCTTCCCAGAGAGTAAGATAAAAGATGCCTTAAAGATAACTGCTGGAGTTGCATTCATATAGACATTCACGTTTGGGTGGTCTTTGTCTTAGCAGAACACCGTAGGAACCAAGCGATGGCAGCGAATGAAAACGTTTTCTGTTTTATGAGCAATGGAAGACAAGGGGAATGGTATTCTAGTTCTGATTGGTAGTGACACAAAAATGACATTTCATCAGCAGTGCATGCTTATGAATATTGTTTTGTACAATGCATTTTGAAATGATGTATCTACATTAAAGGTTTTTGAGAGCGCATTAGTCAGGCTGTATGGTTCCACGAGGAACCTGTTGTACAAAAGGTAAAGATACAGAGGAATAAGATAAGAAGTTGTTGGTTCTTCTATGACATCGTTTCAAGGAACCCCTCAAGAACCTTAATTCAACCATTGCAAAATGTATATAAATGTTTAAGAAGGACGCATTTAATGAACAATGCAATTGCCGCGTAATAAATTAAGCGGTGCATGCGCTTTACTTTTGACCATAATTTAGTATTCAAGTAATGTCAGAATCAAACATTATGTTATTAAGGAATGCGTAGCACAAATGACGACATAAATAAGATCATAATAAGACAAGCTCAGTTTGAAATGAAGTTCCATAGGATAAGAGGAGCCTATACCTCTCCAACAAAGGCCCTGAGGTGTGCACACTTAATTTCGAGCATGGCCATTTGATCTCCTTTAATCTTACTGACGCTTTAAGGAGATTTGAATCTTTGGCACGTTTCTGCTCACCGCATATTTCACCTTTCATGTCGGGACACGAAAAAACCGGGAACGCGTGCGCTGATCGCCCAGGAGCGAAGATAAATAGGCTGAGTGTGTATGGTTTTGCAAAAACAATCTTTCAATGTGAAATCGTTTTACATATGTTTGAAAACACAGTAAGTATTGGAGAATGAAATGAAAATGTCACAAATGCGCATGAATCTTGCCTTGTAAATATTTCCTAAAAGCATGCAGCATGCGAGCAAACAAATGTTCAAGAGTTCACTTTGCTGATTGACAACAGTAACACAACACGAACTTAACATGCGTCCTAAATTTAACTGATCACCAACCCTTATAAAAATGAACGAGGGTCTTACTACAGTAAACCCATGATATTTGTAAAATGACGCAAATGCCAATCAACCAAAAACATGGTGACTTGTTTTTTACTATTTTAAAATCATGTTTATTCCAAGTAGACCTCGCAACTGCGTCTGGGTTTAACCTGTTACGCTTTAAGAAAAACGCATCATAAAAAGTATACTGTAAACATATGTTTTAAAACAAACAATCGCACTTTCATTCACATCACACTGATGCTATCCTACTCGTCTCACCTGCTATCGAAATCGGCGCGTACTCCGAACCAGCAGGTCCAAATCAACGCGAACTTTATCATCCACATTCCCACGCTCATATGCCGCAGTATATCCAAACGTCTCCGCAGGTCTCCAGCGTCGGGATGATAATGACTGCTAGATCCGAACCTACTGAAGGATTAACAGCGAGTCGAGCAGGACACATGCACAGCTGTTCGTCTATGAGAGTTAAGCGGTACCTCTGTCTGCGGTGCGCTCCTCCGGTAGTGACCCGTGCCGCGCGCTCGCTGCGCTCTCCCTCTCTCTCGCTCTCTCTCTCTCCACACCCTCTGTGCGAGCTGTACACCCAATAAGGAGACTTGAGCTCACACTGCACGATTACAGTACATATACATGTTTGATTCAATATAAATTATATAGGTCCGCACTATGAAATAGTCGATTAAATAAAATAAAACATGTATATTACAATTTCACATTACACGTACAATAGATTTCAATAGCTGAACCACTGGCAAAGTCTACAGGCTGATGCACAAAATTAATATAGTTGGGAAACACTTCTAATTGTGAATGCAATTTGTTGGCCTGTATACTGATACATATAAACATAGTTAGCAGACAGAAGGGCACCTGCGTCACGTAAAACTGCTGCTGAAACTTGATTTATGCGTCCAACTCATCACTTGAGCTTCAGGTTTGCAGAAGTCGTGTGTGGGGTGACGTCTCGTTTACAGTTTCCCATAACTTTGGTCAGAGGGCACATGGCACAGTGCGTCATTACATTTCAACTCCATTTTCATTGTGTGAACACTTATACACATGCATCCCAGACAACATCTATATCTGGTCTTATTTGTTCATGTTCTACACTTTAAGAAAAGCGGTGCAGTGTAAGCAGGAATATTACAAGGTAGAAGCATTACATAGTGCAGTGGAGTACAGCGAGATATTGAAAACCCATATTCAGAAAGTACTGTAAGCATGTGCACAGCATATTGGGCATCACATCCAGTTTTCTGCTCAAATCCATTTTCGGTTAAGGTTTTTCATGATGTTTTCAAATGTGGGGCGAAGAAAACTAAATGTGCAGCATTGCTATTTTTTATAATTTATTATAAATGACATCTCAGCATCTTTTCACAAACGGTTTGGCTGTCCTCCATCTTTCAATGCGGGATCCCAAATGCAGTTGTGACAGATGCTGAGTTGGACTGACGCAATTCAACAAAAACAATTCTGTCAGTTGTGAGGAAAGATTTAACAGCATTCTGCCACAGTCTGCATTACACTAAAACCAGTTTTCAAGTACATATGTTCATCAGATCGCTCAAGGTTCTACAATTGGCAGCTTGATATGAGGTGCCTTTAAGTGTCATAAACGCACATGAATACAAAAACATGTTCATATTGCCCTCATGAATGAAAAGCAGAAGGCAGATGTAGAGGTATGCCAAAGAAAATGTTCAAATGCTACGCCTATCAAGACACGAGAACATTTCACATTCTCAAAAGCGAGATGCATATACATTATTTTGTGATGATGAAAAGGAAAATGCAGTGAGATTAAACTCAAATCCCATCCTGATTATAAAGTTTTAGTATTCTTCTTTCAGTTCTGTGAATAGTAGTTGTGAATATATTCTACAGATTAGAAAGTAAAATGTTTTTAGTGCGTACTGATATCTGGGGTACCAATATTGTGATCTTTATTATAACTGTTATTCCGTTTCAGTAAGCAATAGCTTCTACTCTGTCATCCTATATCAAAAAGAAGGATGCTGCATGGGTATATGCGGGCGAGCATACGCACTACACCAGCGCCATTTCATGATGCGTTAGAAAAAGACACGGTCACTCTAAATTCATGGAGATGCATCCCTGGCCTGTATGAAGGGTGACACTGGAGAAAACTCATTTTCAACCTCTTCAGAACCGGAGAGCCCGGCGCGCTTTCTGATTAGGTTTTGTCACAGATGAATTTAAGGCGGATTGCGGTTTGAATCGCTCATGAATTCTTGAGACTGCCACAGGTGAAATTGCACATAGCTTTAGTGATATTTCAAATGAAACCGACTTCCCTTTCTGAAAACTAAGAGGGAAAGGAGATAAACTGAGAGGGATGCAGTCTTTGTCAGAACGTCATTTTTAGCACCTGGATTAATCTATTTTTTACCTCTTTACCACTAAACAAGTAGACTTTGATTAGTGCTGTGGAAAGCCTGCTGTATGAAGGGCTGCAGATACAAAAAGTAAATTTATGCGGAAAATGTGAGTGGGATGGGCGGCCGAGTCAAAAGATTACACAGTGCCTGAATCTATTCTTTTAAACAGGCTTTACAATGCAAATGAAGAGATATCTATATACCTTTTGGCAAAAATGTCTAATGTTTAAGTGCATTTAATGAAAGCAGTCACAGCAAGAGCAATGATATGAGATATTGTGAATAAAATGTCTCATAAAGATTAAAGCATATCACATTTCACAATATAACATATGCGATATCCAGACTCGCCAAATTACTGAAGTAATTTGATCGACTCTACAAGGTTGTTAAAGCGGTCCTAAAACACAGGTTTTCTGCCAATCTCATATTAATCTTGAGTACCTATAGAGTTGTTTTGCATACGTTGTATCTTCGTTGAATCTTAGTTGGGAAACAGTTCGAATTGTGAATGCAATTTGTTGTTGGCCTGTATACTGATACATATAAACATAGTTAGCAGACAGAAGGGCACCTGCGTCACGTAAAACTGCTGCTGAAACTTGATTTATGCCTCCATCTCATCACTTGAGCTTCAGGTTTGCAGAAGTCGTGTGTGGGGTGACGTCTCGTTTACAGTTTCCCATAACTTTGGTCAAAGAGAATTTAGTTTGATCATATTTATAAAAGATAGATACAGCTGTACGATTACTTCCAAAATCATACGGCGCGTGCGGGGGGGAGGGGTAGGCTGAACTAAAGCACATTGTCAACAAAGCATAGACATCAGTTTCACTCATCGCATGCGGTTCATGAATGGCATCTTTTAGAACTGGGACGGCTCCATATATCAGTTTTTAAATGATCTCCAAATCCAACATTATATCCACCGTTTATATAACATTCATCACCCAAATGCAGGAAAAAAAAAACACATGAACTTCGCGAACATCTGCTCCCTCTCCTGCACACAAGTGAAAGTGACGTCTGCGCATGCTCCTTCTCCTGCTCTCCAAGCTGCTGCGTGCTTTACCGGGAGAATTGTCCAATAAGTGACTAAGAAAAATTGTTAAAAAACAGTTTTATAAGTTCGCAAAAAACCTTCCGAAACTTGTACGATCGCTGGAGGAGTGAATTGAGCACAGAAATACTACGTAATACGCCCTACTCGTTTTTGACAAGTTGACCATGTTACGCATGAGAAGACGTTTAACATTGTAAAGAAGTCAGAATTATTCGAATTTAACATTAGCAATTGCAATAACACAAACTGATGAAGAGCAATATAGTTTATCAGCATTTATTAATCTTTCTAAACGTTAGTGAATGTCAATACAATTATTCATGTTAGTTCATAATGCATCAACTAATGTTAACAGATACAACTTTTGATTTTAGAGGAGCCCTTTTTTGCCTTTTTTAAAGTCTTTAATGTGTTTATGATGTGCTAAACAATAGGTGTTCATGTTTCGGTGTTCAAAAAAAGCTTTTTATATTACATATTTCACCTGTGTTTTACACCGTCATCTAGATTCATAGAAAACAGGCTGTTGAGTTCCTGTTTCTATGAAGTCTCTCCTCCCGAAAGGCTCCGATTGGTCAAGCTGAGCCAATCTTTATGATTGGTCTATCACTTGTGTTCGAATGCCCCGCTCATTACCAAATCCGTGTTTCAAGGGGCATTCATGATGTCACTAACCCAGAAAAGTTTGTTGTAGTCTCAACGAGTCGCTCATTGTAGTCTTTAAAAAGTGATTTCTGTTAAAGAAAATATATTTTCTGTGAACTTAGAGTGTTGCAAACTTTGCAGATGTTGTTTAACAGCTCTACTTCTTACTAACTAAATTTAAAGAAGTGAAATTCCATCAGACCTCCCCTTTAAATAATGTATTAGTGAATGCTAAAATTAGCATGAATTAATAAAGTAATAATAAATAAATATGTATTTATTTTTATTTTTATTAATAATAAAAATAAATTAATGTATTAGCTAAGATGAATACATCTTTTATTGTTCAGTGTTTGTTCATACCTTTACAATTGTTTTTGCACTATGGTCATATTGCCATTCTATATGCTCTTTCATGTACACTTGACCAGGGCCCTGAGCTAGTCCTTGGGAGAAGAAACGCTTCCCACTGAAAAGATTCCAGCACTTTGGAAGGTGCCCCATCTCCATCCTTTCACACTCAGATAGATTGGCTCTGCTGGAAGAATTCAGATGAGCTTTGCTAGCTTGTCCTTTCGAGGCTTGTCATGTGACACGGCTAAAACGAAGAGTATCGTTTGTTTTAATTGGCCAGTTAACCAGTGTGTAGTGATTGGTCGAATACTGCAAGCGTGTGACGGAAATGTAACGACTCTTACCATATTTGGAACAACCGCTCCAAAGCAATTGTACTGACAGTACTGTCTTGCGTTTACATTTGGGCGCTCTTAGTCAACTC